>JAKFHU010000384.1:1385588-2771176 GCA_023783475.1 Daubentonia madagascariensis
TTACCCCCCCATTCTCCATCAGACGAGGCTTCCCCTGGGGGCAGGGGCTATGTCTCTTCCTCTTCCAGTATCTACTCCCTTGAGAGCTCAGAATGTCTCTCTGAGCCGACCTTCCCTAAAATTAGTGTGATGGATAAAGTTTGTATAAGAGACTCCTCCCCCAACTCGGGGTGACGACAATAGCCAATGCCTGTGGTAACCAGAGAGATGGGATGGAAAAACCACACACATCCCCCAAATCCTTCTCAAAAGTGCTTGTGAACGTTGCCCTGCCTGAGCGCACCCATCGATGATGCCCCTGCTCCTTTGACTAACAGACTGTGTCGGAAGCCCTTCCCTGTACAGCACACAGGCTCCTCATTCATAGTTCATCAAGGACTTGAGGATATGCCGTGTTTGTGATCACTGTCATTAAAAAATTGAGCAACAGATCCTTGGTCAGGAGCATAGCCTGCTGTTATAACATTGTTGCTGTGGGGAAATCTGACTCCTTCCTTTAATAAACATTAGCTTTCCCGGGAGTCTGACAGAGTGAGGAGCGGAGGTGGGAGGAAGTGCCCACCCAGCTCCTCCTCTCTGTCCACCTGGAATCCGTAAGCCGGTAACACCCAAATGCAGGCACCCATGCCAGACTCCCTCCTGCATTTCCCACTCATCATCTGCTCAGATGCTTAACAGACATCCCAAACTCAGCATGCCCCAACACTGCCTCTGATCCTCCCTGAGTCTACCCTGCTGTCTCCAGTGATGGCCGCTCTGTCCTTCTTTAACTTCTCTCTTTCTCTTGCCACTCCCCCCCACATCCACTCAGGCGGGGAGTCCTGTTGGCTTTGCCTTCAGCGCAGATCTGGAACCCGCCCCTTCTCTCCTGTTACCTCCCAGCCCCTACCCCACTCCTCGTCTCCTGCCTGGGTTACAGCCCTAGTGTCCCCACTGATCTCCTCCCTCCTCCCTTCCACCTGTGGTCAGTTCTCAGCAGTGAAGCTGGAGAGATATTGAAGTCATTCTTCTGCTTAAGCCCCTGAGGTGGCTTCCCAAGGTCAAGGTCCTTATACTGGTCCTCTGTGTAAGGCTGTCTGCGTCACCGCTTCTCTCCCCTCAAGCCTCACCGGCTCCTGACTGTTTCGTGAACATCTCAGAGTCTTTGCTTGGCTGTTCTCTTTGCTGCACTCCTCCAGATTTGCCAGTGGCTAAGTCCTCACCCCTGCAAATCTCTGCTCAATCATCTCCCCTCAGCACGGCCTGCGTGGCTGCCCTGGTTAAGTTTGCGGTGCTCTCCTGCCTGCGCCCCTCATGGCCCTCATCCGCCCTTTCTTTAATCCACAGCACTTATCCGCTTCTAACATGCTATATAGTCTATTATGATTTTTGACTCACGCCTGTTTCCCCCACACTATCAGCTCCAACAGGAGGAGGCAACAGGCAGGGATCTTTGTCTGTTTTACTCACTAATGTATTTAAGCTCCTAAAAAGTGCCAGGTGTAGAGTAGACAATAAATATTGTTTCAAAGAAAGAAGGAAGATGGGGGAGATGGACCAACTGCAGCAGGAGGAGTTAACCCCCAGCCCCAGAGCATAAGAATTTATTAAGGAGTAGCTCATCTCATCGTGGGGGCCAAGAGGTCCCTAAGAGACTTGGAAGATGGTCTGACCCCAGCCAACTGATTATGCTGCCTAGAAGCAGGAGGTCCAGACATGGAATCTCCCAACCTGAGAATTTTGGCTTCCTCAGTGGAAGAGATGTCTGAATAATCACCATTTACTGTACACCTGCACATCTCCCACCCCCTGCATTAACCACTTAGTTAACAAGTGTGTTTTGGCAACGTGCTTACTGTGTGTCAGTGGTGACACCAAGGTATTAAACCTGATCCTCCCAGGAGAAACCAGCCTCCCAAGGGGGACCATTAATCTCCTTTGGAACAATTAAAGAGTGATGCACATTCTGTTTGTATGGAACAGAATTGATTGAGTTCCATACAAAGCTGGGAGAACCGATGCTATGAGATCACTTGGGGGAAGGCTTCTGGTAAGAGGAATGCTCAGGGCTGGGCCTGGAAGCATTTGGTTGGAGACTAAGGTGAATAAAGGATATATTTCGGGATGGGAGGTAGGGGAAAGAGCCTGGCTAAAGGGGCAGAGTGTGTGAGCATGTCAGGGTTAGGGGACAGACAAGAGCCAAGTCTGTCTGGAGTGGAGGGTGTGAATTAGGGCTGACAATGACTGAGTCATCTCCATCTTAAGGCCTTTGAGGGCTCAGGCTGGGAGAGAGGGAAGGAAGGTGTGTCTTTCAGCTGCTGTGGTCCCCAGCAGGGTGGGCTGAAAGACAGTCATGGTGTCTAACAAGCCAGCAACTTTGGAGTGACTGGTGCACTGCCCTTCTGTGTCAGACCATACCTGCCTCACCAAGTCATTGTCCCTATTGCTTGGACAGCCTTCCTCAGACAGCACAGGGGCTCCATCTCAACAAGACTCTGAATGCTGCAGCAATGTGCATGACGGGAGCTAGATTCAGAGGGGCTTGGGGTCAAGGACAGCTCCTCATGGCTACCAAAGCAGTCCCAGCACTCCCTGCCATTATGAACCTTAGGTCCTGAATGTTTCAGGACTTTCTGGAGCTCCTGGAGTAGGCAGGAGTCAGGCCAGGTGGTAGAGAAGCTGACCAGGACACCTTTGGCCCAGACCAATTTGGGCTAAGGGTGCTGTGGTAGGCCCTCTTTGCCCAAAGATGTCTTGAAGGCCCTCCGTCCTCAGGTTCATGGTGAAGGAACCCCACCAACATCTACCCACTGGTTACAGGTGTGTCCCAGTTGTCCTGGGTGGAGTGGAGTCAGGGCAGAGGAAGAAATGGCTTTTCTTCCTCAGGTCAATTTACATGTAAATTATTAGGTTGAATCATATGAAATTACCTATATTTGACCATATTTAAACTCAGAAAAATGACAATTTTCATGTGATTCAAACCAATGTATTATTTAGCCTCCAAATATTTGCTCCTTTTAAAGCCCCCGTTCCCTGATAATTAAGGACAAATTCACTCTCGACTTACCTTAAAACTTCCTCTTCTTTCTGTATTTCCAGTTTTGGTAAATGGCACCTCTATCCGCCTGTTTACTCACGTTAGAGACCTCAGTGTCATACCCACTGTCATCCTATCCTCCACTGCAGATCCCAAGTCCTGTCTATTCTAGCTCCTAAATATGTACTGAATCCACCACTCCTTTCCCCTCTCTCTCTCCGCCTTAATTCCAAGCTCTCACAGTTTCTTGCCAGGATTCCTGCACTAACTTCACCTTCCTGCCTCCACTCTCTCTGCCTTCAGTCCATTCTCCATGCAGCCGCCAGAGTGGTCTTTTAAAAACACAAATCTGATCATGTCACGTCCCCTTTTAAAGCTGTTCAGTGGCCTCCTTTCACATTTATAGTTAACTTTTAAATCTTACCACGTCCTACCAGACCTTGCCTGATCTGAGCTCTGCTGTCCTCTCCTTCCAGAGTCCGTCTTGCTCATTGCCCTCTGGCCGTGGGGACCTTTCCTCACACTTGCTGAGATCTTTCCAGAGGGCTTTCATGTATGCCCCTTGCTTTGCTAACTCCTATTTTCCCTGCTGGTCCCAGCTTGCACATCCCTTCCTTAGGGAGGCCCTTTGTGTTGTCCACCCACCAGCTGTATTTGGCTTCTTTGTTATTCTTGCTCACGGTTTTCAGTTATTTTCTTCTACAGAGTTTAGTACAACTCAAACATCCGTGTTTGTGTTCAGTGTCTGTCTCTCCCAACTGAATTGCAAGTTCCATGAGTGCAGAGACCCGCCTGTTGTGTTCGCAGGTATATTCCGGTGTCTCTGGCATGTTGTAGGTACTCATTAAAGATGCGCTGAGAGAATGAACAGTGGAGACCAGCAGCTCAGTACTCCAGGAAATCAGGGCCTGTTGTCCTGGGTGCGATCCCAGACTCACTCTGCTGTGCTGCTTCTGAGCTGCAGTGAGAGCTGAGGGTGTGCTCTTAGTCATGAGGGGAGGGCTCAGGTTCAGGGGGTGGGTAGGAATTATGATACAAAAAGTCCAGGGGGAGGGGTCCCCATATTCAGGCCTGCCTGTAATGCTTGTGATTATAAATCAAGCTAACAAATTGTTAGGTAAAATATGTTCTATCCTCCTAGCTTGACAAATACACCTTCAAAATAACCTGGAAAGCCAGGTTTGGATTCAGAAATCTGGGACTCTTTGGGATTTCCTACCAGAACTTAATAGCATAGGAAGAGCTAACCGCTGCGCCAGGCCTGAGGCTGGACCCCCTCTCTTCTCACCTGCAGCTCTGTCCCACATTGTGAAGGGCTTTGTGCCCACAGGTGTGGATACTTGGGACTCATCCACACACGCTCCCCAGACTGCCCCTTAGCTACCCTCAGACCCATGGCTGAGCATATAGGCAGTTTAGTCCACTTTTGGTGGGATGGACCCAAGAGGGAGGCCCCAGAATTCACTTTAGATTCCTGGAGCATGATCTGGAAGGGGGAGTGTGAGTTGCACGTGGGTGTACCCTTGGCTCTTTGCCCATGGAGGAGTCAGCAGGCCTTCTGTAGTACAGGCCACGGCAGCAGCCTTCTTGCCTTGGCATAAGGGTGATGCTGTCTGTGTTGTTCTGGGGGTGCCAGGGCAGGGAATGGACACAGCCTCCAAAAGGATAGACCCTCTATTAGCTGCTGCCTGGAGTTGCCTGAGGCTCTGACTGCTAACTCTGGCCTCTGGTGGAGAATTCCCTCTCAGGTGAGTGCATGGGTGACAGCTCCACCTTCTCCTGACAGCTCAGGCCTCAGGACGCGATGTAAACTGGGAGCCTCAGTTCTTCTTGCAGTGGCCAGGCCTGCGGTCAGCCCTTTCGCCATCTGCCTTGCTCGCGTTCCCATGCTGTGGCATTCCTGCACGTGGGGATCTGTGTTCAGTGCTTCAGGAGAAATCCAAAGCCCTGGGTGTATGTGGGATTGCTAGGGATTTTCTGGGAAAATCCCTACGGTAAGGTTGTTGGTGTCAACGAGGGGCAGGAGGGATCTCAGTGTACTTCTGAGCAGGGCAAAGAGTGGGCCAGACAACTAGCTGATTGTGGCTGCATTGTAGGGGGATGGGATTGGAGGGTAATGGATCCCTGACCTGGAAAGCAGGACCACAGTGAGTGTGCTAGAGCCCGAGCTCCTGCACTTAAGCTGGCCTGAAGGTAGGCGTATGGCGAGTGGGTCAGCTGTGGGCAGGCAGGGAGCAGCAGGCAGAGCTCAGACCTCATTTTCTCCCCAGCTAGGCTGAGTTTGGATAATTTTATCTGACTTTGGAAGACTCTGAGCATCCGGAGGAGGAGTCTGAGCATCCCCAGCCAGGGGGTGTAGGCTTGAAGGCCAACAGGGTGGGCTGGCAGGCAGAACTGAGTGTATCAGCATCTCAGCCCAAGCAACCCCACCAGGATCCCTGCTCCAGGAGGGTGACACCAGCCCCCAGCACTTGTGAGCAGGCTGTTTTCCCTTTTCTGCACCACCTAGAAGGGAAGCTGAAGACAACCTACCAGCCTAGGATGCTGTGGTGTTCTGGGAACACAGTTAAACAAAGACTCAATGCTGCTGTAGGAAGACCTGTCCTGAGAAACCACCATGACATACTGTCTTCAATTCCTGCCAACTGAAGCTTTATTCCTAGGCAGAGCCTCTGTTCTTTTCACCATTTCCCCTGGGGACCTGACTGGCCCTCACTGGGGACAGAGGTCTCACAGGTTAGGAGATGCCATTGAGCTCATGCTGGGGACTGTATCCCTGTTTATTCACTGGGATTGTTTGTTGACATGTTGCTTCCCCACCAGACTGTGAGCTCTTTGAGGGCAGGGATTGTGAAGCTGCTTCTTAGCAATCTCTGCATTCCAGTTGGTGCTGACACCGAGTAGGTGCTCAGTAAGTGCTTACTGAATGAACAGATGGATGCATTTCCTGATCTACAGATCCCTGTTCAAACTTTGTTTTTGTGCTTTATTGTGTTAAACCAACTACTGCTTCTGACAAGAAATCCTACAACTCCTTCCCGCCCCCCAAAGAGGAGCCTCCTTGACCTCAGCCAGGCTGATCAAGTCCTGCTGGTGAGGAATCGGTCTTCAGGGAGCAACCAGGGAACAGAAAACAGAACAGAATAATTTCACAGAGGCCCCAGAGGCCTGCATCCTCAAGGCCACCTGGCTTTGTCCCTTCTGAGGCTTGGCTGGTCAACATTTTCTTTGGTTCTCTGAGTTACCATGACTTTCTAATAAATTCCTCCTTTTGCGTTAGTTAAAACCAGAGTTGGTTTCTGTTGCTTGGCTCCAAAGAACTCTGACTGATACAAGTGTTTTCCCATTATTCTTGAATACTCTAAAGAACATGAAATTTTTAATGGCTATATGTGTTACATTTACTTATTTGACTGATTTGCAGGGTTTTTCTTGGTGTTTTCCTGATAATGCTATTGCTGCTTCCCTTCAGTCTCTTTCCAGATCTGATACTTTCCCCAAGCAACATCCTGAGAAAAATGGCAGAGGAAAGAAAACTAGAATTAGTCTTCTTTAGAGAACTCACAGCTTGTTTCTAATACCTTAGTAGAATCCTTTCACTGGCCTCTCTTGTCCTTCTGTTTGTTCATTCTTTCTTTCTTTTATTTTTAAATTCATTAAATTAATTAATTAATTAATTAATTTCAGAGACAGAGTCTCACTATGCTGCCCAGGCTGGTCTCCAACTCCTGGGCTCAAGTGATCCTCCTGCCTCAGCCTCTCATGTAGCTGGGACTACAGATGCACACCACCTTGCTTGGCCATTCTTTTTTAAATTTGCAATTCATTTTTAATGTTGGAAGGATCTCATGGATTGTCTAGCTTAGGAATGGCAAATCGGTTTCATCTTGGCTCCCACCTTCAGTTGATTGTAGGGATAACTTGAGCCTTGTATCTGGACTCAGTGGGAAAAGTGAGTCATAATTAATTAGCCACATCTGACATGGTCCTGGAAGACATATTTGTCATTCCTAATGCAACTTTCTATCTATTATGAAAAGTCTCTAAGTCTATACTGTTGCTCTGAGATGGTTTCTGCTTAAGCACATTCATTGAAACAGCTCACTTCATATTTGGATTTCTTTCTCCATTTGTTAGGAAGTTCTTCCCTGGTGCAATGAATCTTCTGAAGCCCACAAGGTTCCATGCAATGGGGCCCCAGGCCATCTCTCTGGACCCTTCCCCTTCTACTTTCCCTCCCTGATGCCATGTGAGGGGCTGGACTGATTTAGATAACCTAAAGCTAATTCTGACTCTGCCACTGAGTAATTATGCAATTCCAGGGCAGTAACAATCTCTCTGGGCCTGGGTTTTCTACCCGAGAAATAAAAAACTTAAACTGAGTAACCACAAATTTCCTTCCTGCTTTAAGATCCTATTATTCATATGAGTCACATCTGCCTTTTAGTGACATGCTCCATCAGCCCCAGTTACACAGTCTGGGCTTATGTGATTGCCCTTCAAATATTTGAGGACATATGCCCCTCTGAGTTTTTTGTTCCAAGCTAAACGTGACCAGTTTCTTTAATCATTTCTCACATGATAAGCTTTCTGGAATTTTCACCACTCTGGTCTTTCTCTTCTGGACACACAAGTTTTCCAGTGTCTTCCCAAAAGTGTGGCTTTAAGAATTGGACCCAGACTAGTCATGCTGTGGGAGCATCTCTACTGCTAACCCATGTGGTCAGCCTGTCATCCTGACAGACGATGTTGACCAAGGCACAGCCTGAGGAGAGGCAGCCATTAAAACATTCCTAGATCTGGGGATAGTTGTATTTTGTAGTTTTTGAAGCTCTTTCTTCAGTCTGTATGCCGAATGGATGCAGGGAGCCATGGAGTCAAATCCGGAAGAAGACGGTGCTTTCCTCAAAGATCAGTAAATAACCAAGAGCTGATTGATTGAACAGGTGCTATTTCTTAATAAACTTGGAAGAAAGATTTGCCAGAGAAGTCATTAATGTTTGCAGAATTTTTTTTTTAAAATTAGGCACTGGGTATTTATATCTACACTGGTGGAAAAAATGTCCTTTCCAACCCTTCCCTTTTGCTATGCTGCCCCCACCATTCTCTCTGATATCATGTCACATGACCCTTTTGCCCTAGCAGCTCTTGTATTTGTCCTTTGCACAGAAGGATGGGTGCAAAGGCAAGGAAAATTAAATGAAAACAAGAAAAAGCAAAAGCAGATTTCAAAAGGGTTCTGTCCTGACCTTGTGCCTACTAGAAACAGTGATGTAAAGGTTGTTCTGGGAGGAGTCTGACACCCTGACTGATGGGAGGCTCTCCCTGCCATCTTAACTTTAAGGAAGGGGTGTTTTGAAGCCCACAGGTCCCATGTGATATGGCTGTAGGACACTTCTCTGGATCCTTCCCCTTCTCCTCTCCCTCTCTTGCTTATATCCAGCTGCCCTGGCCTCCACTCTGTTCTTTGTAAACACCAACCATACTCTCACTTCAGAGTCTTTGCATTTTCTGGGGTCTCTGAAACACTCTTTGCCACTGCATGACTCCCTCGCTGGACCTCTGTTCAAATGTCACCTCATCAGAAAGTGTTCTCAAATTCTGTTATCTAAGACAGACCCTTTCCCCAATACATCATTCTGTATTCCTTTACTCTGCCTTGTCTTTCTTAATAGAACTTATCAACATCAGACATATACTTACTTGGTTATTTATATTATCTAGAACACAAACTCCACAAAGGCAAGGACTTTGCTTTGTTCACTACTGATTCTCCAGTGCCTTAAAGTGTACTCAGCACATGCTGAGCCCTCAATCAATATTTGTCGTGGTGTGACTTTTAAAGCATCAATCTCCATGCTTATTAGCACAAAAATTTGTCTCATGGAAGTGCTTTGTGTTTTTTGGTGGAAGGTTAATTAGTCCACTAGTTGACAAGTGAGTCATTGAGGATGGGAACCTTAGTTTATTTGAGCAGCGTGGATCTGTTCAGAAAGGCCCTGGTGCACCACTCTAAAACCACTGTCTAAACGAGGTGCTATGAGTCACCTTGTGAAGGGAGAACCATGAGTCCCACCCCATCCAGAGCTGCTCTGATCTAAGGTGGGCCCTGGGGATATGGGGAAGAAAGATGGGGAGTGGCATGTGTGTTCTCCCACAGAACCATCCTGGCTCATTGATAGATCCGGGGCTTTCTTTTTCATGTCATTTTTAGGGACTGAGGCCAATTTTGCATGATTCAGTGACCAGGCATGAGGAATGCCTCTAGGTGGCAGGTGAGGATGGCACAAGCTGCCAGGTCAAGTGGCCATGTGCACTGTTCAGGTGGACTTAGGGGAAGGTGATAGGAGAGAAGTTGGTACAGGAAAGGGAGAAAGGAGGATTAGGTAAAGCCAGGGGATCATGGGGGCCTCTGGGCAGAGCCAGGCAGGGAAAATCTGGGAGCCGTCAAGTGGAGGAGTGGTGATGTGAATCTGTAGGCCACTTGTGCTGATCATTTGCTCAGGGTGAGGTGATTGTCCAGAAACTGGGGAGAAGAGGGGAGGTCCTTGGACAGGACTGACATCCTAGGTGGAGAGATTGAAGCCACCCTGGGAAAATAGTCCTACAAAACCTACCCTTATTTCTTCAATGCCTCCTTCCTCTCTATTATCAAGACTTGAGAGGAACCCCAGAAAAAAATACACGTACACCTGGGTGAGACTAACCGTGAACCTTATCAGCTACTGATCCCTGAGGATAAGTTTAGCTCATCAAGATTTTTCCAGTGGCAATACCCCAGAGCTTCTCTAGACAGAATCACTCAGCAGCAGAATGTACTATATTTTCCAAAGATGGCCACAATAATAACTTCCATCCTATATGTGAAAGTGACCTCCACAATCATTCCATTCAGCAGTGGGGTCTTTGTCCCCTCCCGTTGAGCTTGGGTGGATCTTCGCACTTGCATCTGAACATGAGTGGAGATAAAGATGCCAGAATACCTCAGCACCTTTCCTTCCACAATTTTCCATCTGCATAGCTTCTCCTGGCTCTTTACTCTTCCAGTCTCAGGCAGAAAGACTTATCCTGAGCTGAGCTGCTTTTCTTGAAGTTGTGCAGAACTTCCTGTTGGCTGGGGCAAATTTAAAAATCTCTTTTTTTGGTGCCTGTGCTGGAGAGTGAGGAGAGACTCTCTACCCCCACCCCAGATCCTGCGGGAGGCACCAAGGCCATTGGAGATGGGGTGGATGTCTATTAATAAGATGTTACCTGCCAAGTGGTACCCATCTCAACCATGGATGTCAACCATCCTTAGTGTGTACAACTGCAATTTACCTTTGAGGGGCTGTGAATTCAATGACCTGAAAGTCCTTCAGGTCAGAAAGAGAAGCCCCTGTCCCCTACCTCTTATCTTCCACCTGTTTCTAGACCTTTTCTTATGATAACACCTGGGTCCTTAGGAAGCATCAGGATCTCAAACTACAGGGGCTGGGGCTGGAGCTGGCGGTGGGTGATTCAGAGTTTCTCTGGTAGTTCAAATGTCTAATGTCTTTTAGAGCTCGGGACCCGGGCTGGAGCAATCCTTTGGTGCCAGTTGGTTAATACTTTATGAACAGAGGTGGGGGAGTGAATGCCTTGGACAATCAATGTCTTTGTGGATCCTGGAGAACTTCCATTGTCCTTGAGGGAACGTCCTGTATGGCCCATCTTGTCCAGAGAAGAGCCAGGATATGCAAAGTGGGGAGAGAGAAAGGGGGAGTGTGGAAGGTTGTATCAGCGCTTTCTGTCCTCCTAGTGTGACAGCTGCTCCTGGAAGGCAGAACGGAGTCCCGGGGGTGATTGAGGACCATGGTGGTTTCCAGGCACCAGCTCTGCCCCAGAGCATCATGTTCCTGGGCAGTGTGGTTCTTGATGTTGCAGGCTTTGGCTTACATTTTTCCTCATGGCAGATCCTACACAAGGGGGTTCTCTGTCTCTGGAGCCACTCTGTCAGTACAGACATCCTTCTTTTTCCCTGGTGAGGAGATTAGAAAGAAAGTTACTCTTCCAGTGTTTGGAATCTCGGCATCCTCGGCCTGACCCCAGGCCTCTGAATCCTAAGTGTCCTAACCCAGGATCACCTCAGGCAAAAGAACATTTCTCTGGTCTTTCAAGACCCTGGAAAAGGAGACTCTTCAAGAACAGGAAGTTCTTCCTAACGTCTAAGCTTGATCAGCAACTATGCCGTACATTGAGCTGTGGAAGGTATAGGCAGTTAGGGCTGTGGTGGACCCAGTTAAATGACTGGCCAGAAGCCACATGGCAGAGCCAGGACCAGCCTCAGGACTACACAGGTGGAGCCTTTCCACTATCTCAGGTGGTTTGGTCCTCTCTGACCCTTCTCAGTGGCCCAAAGCTGCTATTTTCTGAGCCTTGAAAACATGAGGGCTAGTCAAAGAACTCAGTCACAAAGGACCATTTCGTTTATAGTTCCATTTATATGAAATGTCCAGAACAAACAAAAGTGTAGATACAGAAAGTGGATTAGTGGTTGCCTGGGGCTGTGGGAGGAATGGGAAGTTGGAGGGTGATGGCTGAGGGGCTATGGGTTTTTTTTTGGGGGGGGTAATGAAAATAGTTTAAAATTGGTTATGGCAACGGATACACAGCTCTGAATATGCTAAAAGCCATTGCATTGTACACTTTAAATAGGTTTATTGTATGTACGTGAATTATATCTCAATAAAGCTATTTTTTAAAAAAAACTGTTATTTTCCTGGCTTCCACCTTTTTATCACAAGTCCTGGGGACTCTGTGGGGCAAAGGGCCAGGGCCAGACCCTCTCCATAGCAAACAGGGCCTCCAGGCGGAGTGCAGCCTCAGCCGCTCCCTCCTCCCTTCCTCCCCCCTGGAAAGAATGCAGGAGTCAGCCATCTGCTTCTCCCATGCTTTGTGGCTGGGCCAAGACTCTGCCTTCTAGGACGTACTCACCACAGTGAGGTCTCAGTGCCTCCCCTTTGCTGACCCAACTACTCTTTTCATGTTGGGAGCAGCCAGCTCAGATAGCCCGGAATGGAAAGGGCCAGAAAGCCCAAGTCGGTTGGGTGGTTCTTTCAGGGCCAAGACATCCTGGGGCAGAGGCAGGGGCTGTGCTGGGGGGAGATCTCGGAACGTGGACTGACCTTGGAGTTTCCCCTTCCCCCTCTTCGCAAGAAGGCGGCCCTATCAGCCACTGGTGGGGGAGAGACTTCTCTCAGGGAGCCACGTCCTACGAATGGTAGGCAAGAGGGGTGGGATTCATCTGCACTTTTACTCCGCAAATGTTTATCGATACTAGCTGAGGAACCACTGTGTTCTGGGAACCACTGGGTATGCCCAGTGGTGACCCAACCTCTGCTTTTAAAAGGCTCAGAGTTCAGTGGGGGAGTAAGTGCACTTAGTTCTGTGATTGGACAAGCAATGGAGATTAAAGGAAGGACATGAACCAGCCCGAGAGTGTGGGAGAAGGTCAGGGAAGGCTTCCTGGAGCAAGCACACCTCGGAGATTGAGTAGGAGATAACCAAAGGAAGGAGGGAAGTTGGGTGGAAGCCATGGAAAGTGTGTTCTAGGCAGAGGGGACATAACGTAAGAAGGTCTGAAGATGTATGTGAGAGAGTAGTTCATTTGGAGAAATGCAGAGGAAACTTCAAGTAGTTCGGTCTGGTTGGAGGCCAAAATATGAGATGGAGAAAGCCAAGAGATGAGGTGGGAGAGGCAAAGAGGGGCAGGCTCTCTGAAGCCTGGAGAGGAGGGGGTCCCCCTTGCCCCCAGTAAATCCACCTCCTCCACCTACCTCCTGCACCTGCAGGGCTCCTACCTGAGCAGTGGCCCCAGTGCCAGGCAGAGAAGAGACCAGTCAGGGTCAGGAGCAGCGAGACCGGCATCACCACCAGCAGCACATCTTTGTAGGAGGCCTTTCCTGGTGCTGGACATAAAGGGCTGGGATCAGAGGTGGACTCGATCTTCCTAATCCCTCAACCATTGATCACTGGCCCTTGGCATACCTGCCTCACGATGGCAACTCTCCCAGGGGGTGACCGTGGCCAAGTCCCAGCTGACAGGGTTGGAGACAATACAGGAATAGGCCACATCCTTGTCTCCTGGTCCCAGTGAAACGCTCAGCACCTGTCCGTCTGTGAAGAGGCTGTGCGCTTCCATGCCTAAGTGCATGGTCCCCTCCTGTCTCCAGCTATAGGTTACATCACTGATGTTGGGGGCCCAGCAGGACAAGAAGACCTGGCAGGTCTTGGGGGGCAGAGCATCCCCTGCCACAGCGATGAACACGTGTACCACGGGCCTGGGCACTGTGTCTGGGCAAGAACAGAAGAGCAGGTGTGGGTCACAGGGAGGCTGGGGGTTAGATGCCACCTCTCACTAGGCCCCTCTTATTCCAAAACCTTGTCTGTCTTTCCATTGCCCACTGGACAGAGCTGAATTCCTTAGTGTGATATTTAAAACCCTCATGAAATGATCATGTCCACGTCTCCAGCTGTGCCTCCTGCTAGTCCTCCCCATTCATCCTGATCAATTTGCAGTTCTCCCAGACACGTCATGCTGTTGTGTATCTTTTGTGCTTTCCCACAGCTCATCTGTGTACATATGTGCCTTTCCCTTCTCGTCTTTCTAGAAACTCCCGCCCATCCTTCAAGGACCAGCTTGGACACGTTGCTTAGTGCCTTGGCTGTGAAGCCTTTCCTGGCAGTCCAGGTATGGCTCTGAGCTCCCAGGTGCTCCATCTGTCCCTTTTTGTAGCACTTCTCTCATAATATGTCAGTCAGTCAACAGGAGATGACAAGCATTTAAGTCAGGCAAGAAAACAAATACATTCCTGGCCTTTTGGAGCTTACAATTTGGTAAGGAATTCAAATTCTGACAAGTGATTGTGAATAATTAAGAAAATAATTACAAGGGTGCAAAACGCTGTAAGGTAGGAGCCCAGAGGTGGGGGCTCTGTCTTGTTATCTCCCTAGTGCTTTGCTCTCTAGTGCTGGTGAGTAGCAGGTGCTTGGTGCCTGGGCCACTGAACACATTGGTGTCCTGGTGTCCTAGGCCCTGGCTCCCCTTTCCTCCATAGGTTGATGAGTAAACCTGAGTCTCAGCAATGGGGCCAGCAGGAGAGCATTCTGATGACAACAGGAGGGCTCAGTCTCTGACAGCATTCCAAAGTCAAGCAGAGAAAACCTTGTTAATGCCAGCTCAATCTGGTGGGATTTGTGATATGAAAAAGGAAATGATTTGCTGGGCACACTAATAGTATAAACAAAGATTACAGGGGGGATATTTACACCACTTAAGAGGACAAGCTGCTTCCAAACACGCTCAGGCACAGTAGAAACACCCATTGACATTTTCTAGTAACTGATCTGCTAATTCAAATCATTCTTATCTATTGTCAAAGCAGAGCTCCTAAGGACGGCTGCTTGGCAGATTCGTGCAATTAGTTCTAATCACGCTATGTATTTGGAAGCAATAAAACAGCAATTTCCTTAAAATCTGTAATTCAGACGCTGAGAACAAGGCATTTTAGAGCTTAGTGGTTGTGGGTGCCGCATGTATTGTCACACTCAATGTCCTCATTTCACATGTGCAGCAGCTGAGACTCCTAATGGGGGAGATGCTCTGGGGCTTACTGTGTAGTGGTGTAGGTTATTCATTGCACAAGGGTGCTGGGCTAAGAGGGCTAAGGGGCTGAGGGGGTAATGGGTGGGGTTAGGGGTGCTGAAATCCAGCCAGCACTCTGCTTGGCAAGACATGCCACCTGGTTCAGGGCTGTGTGCATCCAGAAGGGCACCCTCTAATTGCATCAGCACCCTAAGTGGCTCACCCAAGGACAGCCAGTTAGCTGTCTTGGGGATTTGAGACACTTCCCAATTTGCTTACAGCCTTTCACTCTCTTGCTGCTTCCCTCTTCCCAGTTGCTACCCCTACTTCCCATTCTTAAATTTGTACCTTTTTTCCCCCTACTCTATCCAAATTTCTAAGCTTTTACTGAAATAGTGGTTTGGGGTCATTCACGCCACGCAGATAAATGAAAGCTAAGAGGCCATTCTTTCTTGACCAGAAGAAATATGACGAAGGTGGTGGAGGTGGAGGTGCAGTGGTTGGAGAAAAAGGCCCACCCAGCCCCCGTCAATTCAGCCACCCCAACTGAGGTGCTGAGTGCAGCTGCAGGAATGGCCCTGCAGACCCACGTGGAGCAGAAGGTTCACCTGGCTGGGCCCTGCCAACTCTCAAAATCGTGAGAAATAAAAATAGTTGTTTTCAGTCTGTAAGCTTGGGGATGGTTTGTTTTGCAATGGATGAATGACTGAGAGAACCCATGAATGATACACAGTTAAAATCTCCCTAAAAGAACTTTTTTAAGAAATATAAAAATGCTACACTTTTAATTATAGTTTAATTATAACTTAATTTTTAAGTAAAAAACCCATTATGTCATAGTTTAGTTTGCAGCATTTTTTTTCTTTTTTAGCAGTATATACACTAATAACATGTTTTATATTCTATGATGATGCCTTAACACCCATGAAGCCCAGGCCAGGCTCTGTCATGGATGCTTCTGCAAACACCTCTGCATTTCACCCTTATAGGTACTCTACACCATACTACTACAATGACCATTTTACAAATGAGAAAGGTGATGATCAGGGAAGCTAAGCATTGTGTCCAAGGCCACTGAGCTCAGAAAAGTCTGAGCTGGAATTCAGACATGGGCTGTGAAATGGCAAAGCCTGGCTACTCCAGATAGGAGCTCACCTGGGAGTTCCTGAGCAGTTTTCTTAGATGTGACTGCCAGGGTTAGCAAAATGGTCAGAGACAAGAGGTTTCTTGAACCCTGCCCTCTCCACCTCCCATGGCTCAGGATGTCTTTCTGGTGTTTTGTGGGAGGAGAGGGTCAGGTAGCCAGTGTCAGGTGCACTCACCGTATACCTTGAGCTGTAGGGTCTGGGTCTGGGCCCGACCCCCAGTGTCCACCATCAGCACAGAGAAGTTGCCACTGTCTCCAGATTCCAGTGGCCCGAGCTCCAGGCTGAGGTTGCTGTGCAGCCGGGCTCGGCCCAAGAAGCGGGAGTGGTACAGAGTCTCTAGGGAGCCCCGGAAAAACATGGCCAGGAGCTCCTCCGAAGGCCAAAGAGATCGCCAGATGGCCTCACGGACTTGGAAGCCAGGCGGGCGCTCTGCCACCAGCAGCACGGAGTCTCCCACCTTGCTCAGCACTTGGGCACCAGCAACTGCAATGGAAATAGCGCTGAAAGAACAGAGCTCCTGGTCACTCTGCCTGCCCCACACTCCTCATCCCTCTCCTGCGCACAGCTGAACTGCTATGGTGCGAATAAGGGCCCCTCCACCCTTACTCCCTCCAGGCAAGTTGAGGGTGCACTGTGCCAGGTACTGGGGATAAAACAGTAAGGAAGAGAATCCGGTCCCTGTGTTCATGGAGCTCACAGAGGAAGCCAGATGTGCAAGCAAGCAATTAAAATAAATTATGTGAAGTACCATGATGGGAAAAATGGAGTGCCCTGGGAGAACACAGGTAGGGTGATAGGGGCACCTCACCCAGCATTGAGGGTCTCAGAGGAGAAATGGTTAAGCTGAGACCCGAAGAAGGAATAAGAGTCAGCCAGGCCAAGCTGCCCAGAACAGGGATGGGGAAGTGTTCCAGGCAGAGGAAACAGCCCTTACAAAAGCCTAGAGGGAGCGAGCACAGTGCATGGGGAACTGAGAGCAGTTCACCACAGAGTTGGTGGGAGCCAGAGCATGCAGGGCCCTGAAAGCAATTTTGGAGTTTGGGCTTTATCTGTAGAGCAACGGGGGGTCTCGGATAGGTTTTAAGCAGGAGAGTGACACAATTAGATGCACGGTTAGGGGGTCACCCCAGCAGAGATGTGGAGAATGCACTGGAGGTGGGGCAAGACTGAGGCTGTTTATATCAAACCAGGGGAGAAGTGACAGAAACTTGAATTGAGGAAGGGAGCAGCTGGGATGGGGAGAGGCAGGAGGAATTGAGAGAGACGAAGATGGTGTAATTAGTAGGTAATAGATTAGCTCTGGGTAGTGAAGGAGAAAAAGAAGTCAAGGATGGCTCTCAGGTCCTTGGGATCCATTGGGTGCCCTTCTCTGTGGTCTGGAACAGGAGGAGACACAGCCAGAGGCTGAGAGGGCAAGACGCTGAGTTTTCTTGGGACTGTACTTGAGTTAGAGGTGTGTGGAGACACTCTGCTTGGAGTGCTTTTCTGACTCCTTTGCTGACTAATTTCTGCTCATTCTTGAAGCATTATTGCCACCTCTGACCTCCCCCATCCCTCACTGCAGGTTACACACGCTCGTGTTCCCACAGTGGCCTGGGAGCACCACTATGACCGCCCTTATCCCTCTATTATCATCGCCTGTTTGTGAGTCAGCGTCTCCCACAAGACTGTCATCTCCTCAAGGGCCATGTCACTTTCTCTTCTTCTCTGTGCTCCCGGTGCTCCCTAGCGTTCAGGACCAGGCTATGGGAGCAGCTCAGTAAACTGTATGGAATGAATGACTGAGCTTGCCAAGGACGGAACCTGTGCCTGATGCTGGTACATGGTGCACAGCAGAGTCAGAGCTGAAGACTAGAGCCCCTGGTACCCAGGTGCTGTGAGTTTGGTGAAGGACACATGTTCTGGATGGTCACTCGGTTGGCCATGAAAACTCCAGTCCTTCCCTACCCCAGCCACCTCCATCCTGACTGGAGATGGCTTCAGTGTTAGCTTAGAGTGGAGACATAGCACATAGAGAAAACTGCATGGGATGTCAACCAAGATGAGCTTCTACCCTGTCCTGGCTCTGCCACAAAGTAGCTGTGCGAACTTGGGCATGTCACGCTCCTTCTCTAGGCTCCAGTGGCCTCACCTGTGAAATAAGGGGGCTGTACCAGGCCAGTGGCACTGAGCTCTTTTACCATTAAGAGACCTTTTCAAACTCATTTTTGTCTTACACATCCAAAGATTTGAAAGATTTTGTGAGCCAAACAGATTAAGGCCTCTTTTGAGGGTTAAGGTGTGATTTTGGTCACATGTTTAGAAATGTTGAAGGAATCTGCAGTGCCTTTGGAACCTTCAGGGCCAGAAACCCAGGTGGGAACACAGGACAAATCACCCCCAAAGTCCTTACCAGTCTCTGAAGTAAACAATGGCGTCTTGGGCTTTGCCACACCCCATAACCCTCCATCCCTGGCCCTGCAGTGCTGACCCGTGTCACACTGGCTATTTGTTGACCAAGGAAGGCAACTCAGGCATCAGACTCATGGAGAGATCACCCAGTGTGGAAGAGACCCCCTCATGCCAGCCATCCCAACATCGCACCATCGTCGGCCACCCTGAAGTGCACACGTATTTGGCCTGCTCCCACCTCCCACTCCCACTGGATACCCATCTCCTCTTATGCAGGCTTGTAGGCAGGGACCTCAGCTTCCCCACAGGCTGTCGAAAGCATACGCTTCAGGGTGTAGGGAACCCTGCTCTGCCCTGCCCTCTACTTCCCTCCCCAGACTGTATGTAGAATTTCCATGTGTTAACACTGCCAGATCCTTACCATTCTCACATCTAACTTTCTCTCCAAACCAGTGGTGTCACCGGCTCAGTTTAACTGCCCTGCATCACAAAGCAGCTCAAGTCTCATGCACAAGGAAGCTCGTCATGCTGCCACCTCCTCCCTGCCAGGACCCTGCATCCTTTGTATCTGCCTCACTTTAAATGTCCCAGAACTTGCTCCAGTCTTCTCTACCCATCCTCAGCCTCTAGGATCTCACTTGGATTGAGAGGGCCCTGCCCAGATGTCCTGGTGAGGGCAGCTGGGGAGGGGCCTTCAGCTCTCTGAGGATGGGCTGCCCACCCGCTCCACTTACCTTTCCAGAGAAGCAGACACCACAGGGACCACATGGCCATCCTTTTCCAGAGAGGCAGCCAAACTCCCTTGACAACCCAAATCCAGAACATCCCAGGCCAAGTGGAGGCACGGAAGGAGCTGTTGTCCTTCTGGAAAGTCCCATGATCAGAAGGAGGAATCTTGACTCAGAACAAGATGCCCCAAAAGTGAAAACATCCAGAATAAAGTGGAAGTTGGCCCTGGGCCTGGCTGGGCTTTCAGGAGCAGATTCTTGTAAGTCAGCCCCTTTCACGTGCACATGGTTGGCTAATGCTTCCTACTCTGTCCTGCTGTCCTCTTCATCGTAGCCACAGACATGGCTAGACTGCAGTTCCCATCAAGTCACTTCTCCTCTGCTTAAAATCCTTGCATGGCCTCCCGCGGCTCTCAGGCTGAAGACTGAACACGGCTCTCCTGAGTCAGGCTCCAGCCTGCTTGTCCAGGCTGCTGGTCCACATCCATTCTGCCCTCCAGCCATCCCGAGCCAGATCACCCTTTTCTCAGAAGTGGCATTGCACACTTCCGTGGGCTGTGTTTGTCCCCCCCATCCCTGCCCTAACCCCCGGTGTGCTGCTCCCTTTATCCTTCCAGACTGGCACAGCCAGGCTGTCCTCCCAGGCTTCCTGACCACAGGTGGGTGAGAGGCCCCCTCCTCTGCCCCATGTGTGCCCACTCTTCCCTCATCACCCTTAGTGTGTTGTTTGTAACAGTTTTCTGGGCTTCACAGACTGTTTAGCCAGCATGTTCTTGTATTCATCTCTGTGTTGCCCTCAGTGCTCAGCACATTGTTGGTGTTTAATGAATGTCTGTTAAATGAGTGAATGAATTGTAGACATGGTTACACATTTAGCTTTATGTAGGCCCTGCAACTCTTCTCTGGAGAGGATCTTCTTGTTGCCCTGTTAAAGATGGGGGGATGTGAAAATCAACATGAGGTTAGGCCCCTTGCTGAGGTCACAGATGGGCAGAGCTGGAACTTGGACTTTAGAGTGTGGTTTGTTTTCCACAGACCCCTCCTCACCCTGTTTCTCTTCTTACTTCAAGTCACTTGGTTTCTTATGTCAGGAAAGGCTTTGCAAGAAGTTGTTGCCCCCGAGGGAAGTTCCTGATTGTCCTGAGCCTGGTTGGGACACTGTGTCTAGTCCTGCGGAGCTCTGACCTGCCAGTCAAACTGGACACTGTGCTTTGGACCCGGCGAGGAAATAGGCATCTAGGATGCGGGGTGGGCAGGAGGATTTGGGGGTAGGGTTCCTATCCTCCAGGTACTCACAACCAAAAGGTAGAAACAGATACACTGGGGAAAGTAAAGCCTCACCTGCACAAGGCACTGCTCTGTGCAAACATGCAGCACAGACCGTCAGCACTGCAGGAAGGGCTGGGGAAGAGGTCTCTGTGGACCTGGGCAGGGGATGCTTCCTGAGAAGGTAGAATTTGGGCTGTGCCTTGAAATGGGCATGGTTTAGATAGGATGGGGAAAGGAGAGGGCCAGAGGCTGGGGTGGGCTCTGGTCACGAGGGGACAGCAGAGTGTGCTCAGACTTGGCAGTGAGAAAGTACAAAATAGGCTCCAGGGGCAGTGAGGGATGGCAGGCAGGAATCCTTTAGGGCTAGGTGGGAAGAGTGGGAGAGGAGGTTGGGGGGCAGATTATGGAGGCCTTGAAGACAGGGTTAGGTTACTCTGGAGACTCTAAGCCTGTGGCTCTAAGCCTCATTAAGTACTTGCATTCTCAGGGATGCTGCTTCAGTGGGGTGGGGCTGGGACCCAGGAACCTGTCGTTGTAACAACGAGCTTCACTCAGGTGAATCTGTGGCTGGAGGGGATGCTCCCAGAAGTGCTCTTGAAGGTGGGGGGCTGTTGCCTGTTTTGATTGGGGTGGGTGGGGGCGACTTGCTGATGGAGGACAGCAGGCAGGACAGGGAGAGAGAGAAGCCCAAGTAGCAGCTGTTGTGATGGCCTCGGGAAAAGGAGAAGGGCTTGGAAAGGGAGGAGATATCTAGAGTACAGAAAAAGAGGCAGAACTGGGAAGCTGCCCGGCTGTGGGTAGAGAGGACGAGGGAGGAGAGTCGTTTATGGCCCCATTGTCAATTCTGTCATTCATTCATCAAGCATTTATTGAGCATCTATTTAGGTGCCAGGTGCTGGGGACACAGAGATGAAAGGCTTAGCCCCTGACCTTAAGGAGTTCATAGTTTAGATGAGGCGATGGGATATGTAAGCCAATAATTACAACCAGTGTGGCAAGAGCCACGCCAGATGTCTGCCCTGGGTGGATGCTGTGGGACCCAGCCAGGACAGGTGGGAGGCCGGGGAGGGCTCCGTGGAGGGGTGGTATCTGAGACGAGCCTTAAGAATATAAACAGATGAGGGTAGGAGTTAAGAACTCAAGCTCTAGAGTCAGTCTTCTTGAATTCAAATGTCTTCAAAAGTGAAACTTTGAACAAAGTAACTTCTCTGTGCTTCAGTGTCCTCATCTGTGAAATGGGGATTAATAACAGTATCTACCTCTTATTGTTGCCAAGGAACACATGTAAGGGTTTAAAATGGGTTCTGGTGCACAGTCAGCACTCAAATATTAACCATTGCTACTAAATGGCCAGAGAGATGGGAAGGGGGAAACCCCGGTAAAGGCAGATAGAGGCATGTTTGAGGCTGAGCAGTCCCTATTCAGACTCTCTCCTCCCAGACTGGGAGTACCCTGAAGGCAGGAGTCAGGTCCCCCTCATTTCTGCACCATGTATATTGCCAAGGACATGCTTTCTATGAGGCGATGCCCTCTAAGCATCCGTTGAATTGGATTGAATGATTCTAAAGTGTCAAGGAATGTGTGGGTCAGATCCCGAATTCCTTGGAGAAGACAGTGGGCAGTCACAGAATTGGTTGCTTATAGTGGTCCATCCAAGCAGGAAATGAATTGCAGTTTACTCTACCCTCCCACCCCCAACCAAAGCCCTTTTACTTGAGGTGAATTTTGGGGAAGCTGAGGAAGTGGGGAGGAGGAGGTTGAGTGAGGACTGGAAAATAATCCCACCTCCCCAAGGAGAAAAACTTCCTGCCCTTGTGACCACTGGAGAGAGACTGATTGAAGAAGGCAGCAATTCTTCCCAGATGCAGGGAAGGGTTAAGTCTGCAGCAAGCAGGCTCTCCTCACCACTGCTAATCACTGGTTCCACCATATTAATTACCCAGCCACAGGGGGGAGTGCACAGGAGTAAATTAGCTGGTGAGTTCAAAGGGGCCACTCCCCACATTCCTTAATTAAGAGAGCAGCTGGCAGCCGGGGCTGCTACTCCACTCTCCAGGGCCTTTCTGGGAAGTCTGGAGTTGGCTGCATCTGCTGAGGCAGGCATACTAGTTCCATCTGCCATGCGAAAAGCCTGCACCCCACCATTAGCCCACCTTCACTTCGGGCTTGGAGCAGGTGTTGACCACCACCACACAAGCTGCCTGAACTCCACCATTGACCCTGAGCCTCTGGGTGCAGAGATTCAGAGCTGGGTGGAATTTGGGTGATGGCCTGTCCCTGAGGGCAGATCAAGGCAGCCCTTCTCTCAGGGGGAGAGGTGGAGAAGGGAAAGAAAGTTGGGGTGCCTGGGGAGTTGGGAGAGTCAGGGAGCCAGACAGGAAGGAGGGGCATTCAGCAGGCATTTTGGGCACCAAGGGTGAAGGAAGAGGAAGGGGGTGTTACTGGGGGGTGGTAGGTCTCTGTGGACTGCTTCAAGGGACTGGTGCAGGATGGGGGCTGAAGGGGAGCAGGGAGAAGCCCATCTAAGCCCTGTCTTTGTGTCTGCCTTCACTTGATATGTCCCCGGACACCATGCCACCAGGCACTGGCAGCCCCAGCAGCTGCCTGTGGCAGGGGAGCCTGTGCACACCCCTTCCTGGCTAGCCAGCTTAGTCAGCAGTGCTGTGACGTGGCAGGAGGGCTGGGCTTGAGGCAGAAGACCCTGGAAGGAGCCTGCCTCTGCCACTTCTTAGAAACACCCACTGTTGCTGAGCCTCTGCAGTTGTGCAATGGAAGTGAAATGGCCTCACCTCCCACGAGACGGTGCTGGCACCACCCTGAACCTGAGTGCCTCCTTTTGAGGCAAAGACACACCTTCCCAGATTCGAAGGAAGGCTGCATAAAACAGAAGCAAAGCCACTGGGCTTTAGTGAGGTAGAGAGTGAGAAACTGGAAGCTCATTCATGTGTTCACTCACCAAATGCTTGTTGGATTCCCAATTTGTGCACACAAATGCGTTAAACAAACATTTATAGAGCATCAAGCATGTGTAAGCCCCATGCTGAGGATGACAGTGGTTGTGATACTAATAATGAAAGGTGCAATCACAGAATTGGTCTGTGCCCCATTCTGTGGGAAAGAATTCCAGAACAAGTACAAGAACGTGAGCTGTTCTTTCAAAGAACTTGAGAGGAGAGCCCTCTGAGCAAAGACCCAGGGAGCAACACATGCTGAAGAAGCAGAAGTGCTGTCAGCTCCAGATCCTGCCAACTGCAGCTTCTTGTAGCAGTGTAGAAAGAGATGCAAGCATGTGGCAGGGTGCAAAAGATCCCAGTGTTGGATGAAAAAGCCTGTGTCCTTCCCGTCCTGTACACCCTGTGTGGATTTACCTTCATCACAGTTGATACAAATATGAAGGACACAGAGCTATTTAGTGGATGCTGATGTAAATAAAGCCTTATTTCCCAGCCAAATCTAAAATAACAAACCTGGAATTGAAAGAAATTCCAGTGTGTTCAACCTACCAGGTTCAGGGAGGGACCATGCTCCATTTTATTGCTTGTATCTAAATTGTATAGTCACATACAAAGCAAGGACCTGGTGTCTAATCACATCTTACTTACACCGAAGTTGTCCAACAAATGAATGGATCAGAGCCCAGCGCAGGCCTGCGGCAAGTCCTGGACTACCTGAGAGGGCCACCAGAGGGCAACCACGAGGCTCCCAGCCCCCGTTTCTTACTCTCCGGTGAGGCGCAGCTCAGGGTTGCCCCTCCACCCTCAGCCCAGCTGGAGTTCTTTCCTCTCTCTTTACCCGGTGGGTAATGTGAACTCAGAGAACCGAGGTCCCTAGAGGAGGCACAGCCAACTCACCCCGGCTGGATGTTTGCCTTTAGCTCTGACTTGGAGAAAAAAATAACGTTTCACAGTTCAGAGCCTTGAGAATGTGTGGAGGCTGCCGGCAGGTGGTCCTGTGCCTACTGTGGCCGGTGGCTGTGGCAGGCTGGGGAGGGCCACGGAGCAGGAGGGGTGGGGAAGCACCTCTCTGGTCCCCTCCAGGGCACCCTTCCTCAGTGTCTGCAGGGTCTGTTCCTCGAGAAGGGTGGAAGTCCCATTTCTCCTTGGCGATGGCCCTTCTACTCCCGGCCACCAGTGTCCTATAGCAACAGAAGCAGGTTCCTGCTCCCAGGACCAAGGACTGGACATGGGGTTTGGGGTGGCTGTGCTGACATCAGGCAAACCAGTGAGAGTCTGGGCTGAAGAGCAAGGGCCTCCTTTCAAAGCTCTACTTTCTCTATGTTCTTTTCTGGGATTTTCTTTTTCTTAAATTTTCTTAGTAATTGTTCATTTGGAAAAATTCCAGCTTATTCTTTTCTAAACCAAGAGAAAGGATGTTTTCAGTTGTGCAAATAGATATGTGGGGAGTGGGGAGGGATTCCAGGAAGAAAGCAAAGTGCCCGAGAGGCCAGGCCAGTAGGGTGTGTGTGTGTGTGTGTGTGTGTGTGTGTTTGTGTGTGTGTGAGAGGGAGAGAGAGAGAGAGAGTGTGAGTATGTGTGAGTATAAGTGTGTGTGTAAGATAGGGCTTCTCACCTATCTGTGTTTTTCTTTTTTATTTCCAATCCATTGCAGACCTATACTTTTGCAGAAACAATAAAAGCAAATTACTAGAAAAAGAAAAAAGACATTCAAAATACAAGCCCTAATTTTTTGTGATTGTATTAAACAAACGTAAAATTACTCAATTTCTAAATTCTTGTTTAAATTTTTCTAGTTATGTTGTCATGGACTAGTGAACCAGTCTGTGGTTCCATGAGTTGAGTGTGCACCATGAGTTGAGTATCACTGGTATGAGGGTAGAGGTGGGAAGGGTATGAAAACTCAGGAAGGAGGTGGACTATGCAGACAACTGGAGGGGCCAGTCCCCAGCATAAGTTTTCCTTCATGATCTGTCTTGTCTATATTTTGACTTTTTACACAGGGGCGATTCTTTTATAGAGTGAGTGGCAAGGGTTTGGGTTCTGCTAGTGCACCTGACTGACCAGTGAGGACCCCGAGCTTCAGGATTATCTGGCTTGTGAGCCTCCACCTAGTAGGATCTCTGATTATTGGCAAAGGGAAGTGGGCCCTGGGGTCATCTGGACATGGACTGGACTGGTGATGAGTTAGATGAACAGGAGGATGAGGATGGGGAGGGGTTGGATGTACTTCAATGAAGTAGGTGTCTTGTAGGTAGACCAGCACTTTTTAATCTTTAAACTTTAATGTGCATAAAAATGTTACTGAACCAAATTGGGTCTGTTTGCCCATGTGCAATGGAAAGCCAAACACTGAACCACTGGGTTTTTGCAGTGAGAAAAGTTTTATTGCGAGTAGACTGGCAAGGTGACGGGAGAAAACAATCAAATCTGGCTCCTAGAGCTGGGGGCAAGGTCAGGTTTTATAAGCATGGGGTAATGAGGCACGATCTGATTAGATCTTGCCATGGGGTGACACCAGGGCTTGATCTGATTGGACCCTGGTTCATGCTTAGTTTATCTGGGCATGCTCAGGTTCTGCGACCTTCAACCTGGGGGTCCATGGCAACTGAAAAACAACTCACAACTTTGTTATTCATACATAAAAGTTGAACCAGACTGGGCTGATGCAGTTACACAAATTGCCAGGAGATGTTATTGAAATGCAGATTCTGATTCAGTAGGTCTGGAGTTGGGTCTAAGCGTCTGTGTTTCCAATAAGCTTCAGGTGGTGTCAACACTGCTGGTCCCAGGGAGATGCTAGGTGTTTGCGGCTCCAGGGTGCCAGGAGCTTTCTGATAGTGTGGACATCTCTATGAAGACCAGGTGGGTGGGGTCTGGTATAGTCCAGTGTCTGTAGGCTGGACCTCGTTCTCTGTGATTCCATGAAGCAGGGGTCATAGGTCTCATAGCGGCAAGTGTAACAAATCCTTTATTGACTATTCTCAGGCACCAGGGAGTATGGACTCCTGGAACAAACCAAACCAAACTATCAGGCCCTGCAAATGATTGATATTGATGAACAATATGAAACTAATTGATACACCTCTATTAACAAAAGGAGATTCTACAACCATATCTTTTTAAACAAGTAAGGAGTAATTGAGTTTTCTGATACATTCCACAAACCAGGGTTTTGGGCATGCCTCAGTTTTGTCTTAGGTAAACTGGAAAGAGTCTGAACAGAAATGGGATTTCCCGGAAAGGCAGAGTTCTCAGTGCCTGTGGGGCTCTGGCTCTGGTGTCAGCATTCTGTGATATTATCTGGGCCAGGCCATTTTCTGGCTGACCTTGGTCTTGCTGAACATCTGAGAGGCCCCTCAGCCCTGGGATCACTCATGGACCTCAGCAGAAGCTTGGAAGTTGGAAATGCATTCAGAGCTGCCCCAGGACCAGCTCTCTGGGATACGGAGTGATGCTCTTTCCTTTCGGGGTCAAGCCAAGTACATTAAAAGGGACTGATGACCACTATAGAAGTGCATGCGGGGATATGTTCTGAGAAATTCATAGTTAGGCGATTTCGTCATTGTATAAACATCATAGGGTGTACTTATACCAACCTAGATGGTATAGCCTACTACACACCTAGGCTATAGGGTACAGCATACTGCTCCTAGGCTACAAACCTGGACAGCATGTTACTGTACTGAATATGGTAAGCAATTGTAGCACAGTGCTAACTATTTGTGTTTCTAAATATATCTACATATAGAAAAGATACGGTAACAACATGGTATAAAAGATAAAAGATGGTACTCCTGTGTAGGGCACTTACCATGAATGGAGATTTCAGGACTGGAAGTTGCTCTGGGTGAGTCAGTGAGTGAGTGGTGAGTGAATGTGAAGGCCTAGGATGTTTCTGTACACTGTGAACTTTAGAAACACTGTACACTTAGGTTACACTAAATTTATTAACACATATTTTTCTTCAATAATAATTAAACTTAGCTTATTGTAACATTTTTACTTTATAAACTTTTTAACCTTGTTTAACTTTTTGACTCTTATAACAACATTTAGCTTAAAACACAAACACATTGTACAGCTGTACAAAAATATTTTCTTTCTTTATATCCTTATTCTATAAGCTTTTTTCCATTTGAAAAATTTTTACCATTACTTTGAAAACTTTTTGTTAAAAACTAAAAAACAAACACATACATTAGTCTAGGCCTATGCAGGGTCAGGATCATCGATATCACTGTCTTCCACCTCCACATCTTGTCCCAGTGGGAGGTCTTCAGGGGCAATAACAGGAATGGAGCTGTCATCTCCTATGATAACAACTCCTTCTTCTGGAATACTTCCCGAAGGACCTGCCTGAGGCTGGTTTGCAGTTAACTTTTTAAAAAATAAGTAGAAGGAGTACACTCTAAAATAATGATAAAAAGTATAGAACAGTAAATACATAAACCAGTAACATAGTCATTTATTATCATTATACAACTGGCAGAGCAGTAGGTTTGTTTACATCAGCATCATCACAAACACATGAGTAATGCGTTGTGTTACCCATGTTAAGACAGCTGTGTCATTACTAGGCAGCAGGAATTTTTCAGCTCCATTATAATGTTATGGGACCATTGCTGTATATGTGGTCTGTCCTTTACTGAAATGTCATTATGTGGCACATGACTATATGTTTCAGTCATATATATATTAATATATATAGGCATATATATGACTTATATGTCTATATGGGGAGGGAGAGAGAGAGAGAAGGGAAACTGATTCTTCCACTTGCTTTTGTGGAAAGAGAACATCTGCGGCTTCTGTGTCCAATGTCACTGTGTGAACCTGAGTGTATGTGTGGCAGGGGGATCTCCCTTCCCACACCGGGCCATGTGGTCTTCCAGTAAGAGGGGAACCCGGAGTCCAGGAGCTCCTGACCAGGATGAGGGCTCAGGGGCTCCCACACTGCTGGGCTCAGGAACTAGAGGACCCACAGAAGGGGCTGGGAGTGCACTGTCCTCCTGGGGAGCACTGGAGGCAGGGACAGGTGTGTGTGGCTGGAGGGCGTGCCATCACTAGTACAGAACTTCTTTGAAGTCACCAAGGCGATCTTGTGGGTACTGCTTCTTTGACCCAGCTCCTTGGCTGAAACGTCACTGAGCTGCGGTAATGTCCTGTGGAAGAATGGGATCAGGATGGCGAAGCAGATGTAAGACAGAGGGTAGGAAAGGAGTAGGGAACCTGACTCACATTTTCCCATGGGGTGAACCCAACGGCCTGCCTGTGGGGAAGGAGAAGCGCTCAGGTCAGGGATCTGCTCCCCAGCACATCTCCTCCCCACCCGTCCCTGCCATCTGTCTTCCTCTGGAGAACGTGGACCCAGCCCAGGGAGACCCCTTTCACGTCCCTCAATCTGGAAACAGACGGAATCGGAATCGGGAGACCTGGGTTCTGGTCCCTGTTGGACTGTACATCAACTGTATGACCTTAGGCTAGGCACATACCTTCTGAATCTCAGCTCCGTTGAGCAGAAAAAGGGTGGTGGGAATAATGACTACCTCACGAGGACTGCAGTGACAATCAGGGTGCTGGAAGTGTAAATGGTGCTTTAAAAATAACTACTACATTAGACCCCTGCTATATTACCAGGCAGTGTTTTAGGTATGAGGATTACATTTATTATAATATAACCTCACATCAATTCTACAAACAGGGATTATCGATTCCTTTCCATATTGGGATGAGAAAACCAAGGTTCAGAGAAGTTAATAACTCTCTACTGTCACTTCCATAAGAACTGGAACCATAGGTAAATATTGAATCTCTACAAACTGTGGAGCATTCTCCAAATGATAAAAAATCCAGTATCCTTTTTCCTATGCATCTTGGAACATAATGGGCTCTCCTCACTTTGGGTTTCAAATTCCTTCAACCACATGTCAGAGAAAGCCTGCTTAGAGCAGGCATGAGTTAGAAGCAGATCACCACCATCCACCTCCACCCCCAAATCATGCCTTCACATTTGTTGCCCTGTTAGGATTAAAACGGTCACATTTCCTTATTTTGCCAATGGAAACCATACATTCTTAGGTTGGTTCCTTTTTTTTTCTTTCTTATGTCCTCATCATAACTTCTCAGGAAGAGATTGTGTCCCTGTGTGCTTTCCCACATGCCCTGGCAGTGCTCTAGGCAGTGACCAGTCAGGTCCTGGGGGAACCGCCCCTGAGTCAAGAGACTCCTTGGCTGTTCATTTTCCACAGTGCCCTTTATAAGAAGGGGCAAAAACCCTAGGCTGATTCAAACCCATTTTTACAGACTAGGAACCGAAATCGCAGACCAGGTGAGACATTAAAACAACAATAACAACAAAAAAATCTCTGTTTTTGAACATTTATTAAGTGCCAGACAATTTTTAAGGTTTGTTTCTACAACCCAGGTTCTATTCCTAAGAACTTATAGTAGTCTTGCAAAGTAGGCATCATCTCCACTTTATAGGTTAGGCTCAGAGAGGTTACTTGACTTGCCAAGTCACATGGTAAGTAAGTACATAGAGTCAGGTTTTGAACTCAGTTCTGACTGACTCAGAAACCCACCTTCTTCCCATGATGCCACAATGCCTTTTTCTCTGTTAGAGGACTAGCCTTTCCTCCATCTCTGCCCTCCTGACTCTGATAGCTACGGCTAGAGCTCTTGGTATCCTTGACTCCATCTTAAAGCAGGGACTGTCTTGTTTAGACTTAGATTCTGGAGCAAAGGCAAACTGCATCATTCTTTTCTCTCTTTTCTTTATTCTTCCACAGTACTCAGAAAAGGGCAAAAATCTCCCTGTAGTTGTTATGGTAAAAGTGGTGGTGGAGATGATGTTGAGAATGGTGATCACAGTGGTCATAGTGGTGTTTATGGTGATGGTGGTGGTGGTGGTCATGATTGTGATGATGATCGTGGTGGTGGTGAAGGAGGAGATGGTGGTGGTGGTGGTCATGATTGTGATGATGATCGTGGTGGTGGTGGTGGTGGTGAAGGAGGAGATGGTGGTGGTGGTGGTGGTGATGATTGTGATGATGATCGTGGTGGTGGTGGTGGTGGTGAAGGAGGAGGTGGTGGTGATAATAACAGTGATGAATAAGATGGTGTTGGGGATGGTAATAGTAGTGGTGGTGGTAATGGTAATTATGGTAATGATAAAAATAGTAATAGTAATGATAATGGTAGTGACACTGTCATCCTAGGTCCATAACTTCTTTTTAGCAAAGATGTCAAATTTGGCCTGAGATCACTCACCATCACTCAACTTGGAGTTTCTACACATCACAGAGGTTTTACATCTTCATCTTTCTCTTTCTGGTGATACACTGGAAGAAGGAATGAGGCTTAAACAGGATCCACCCGACTTTCCCACCTCCAGCCATAAGTGTCCTGAAGACATTTATCGAGGGTAGCCAGTTAGGGGCTCTGTCATGGTGATAACTGGCTGTGGGGATTGGTCATTAGTGTGGGGATATCCGTCTTGGGAGGAGGAGCCTGGCCCCCTCAGAAAATTCTTGCAGTTTCCCTAGCCCTGACACTATTCAAACCAGAGGTTGGCAAACTTGTTCTGTAAAAAAAGATAGTAAATATTTCTGGCTTTGTGGGCCATATAGTCTCTGTCACAACTATTCAACCCTATAGTACGAAAGCTGTCATACACAATAAACAAATGAGTATGACCGTGTTCCAATAAAACTTTATTTACAAAAATAGGCAGTGGGCTGGGTTTGGCTCGTGGGCCAAAATTTGGCAATTCTTGGTCTAAACCCTCCCTGCCCTTTCTCCTGGAGTCCTGGCTCCCTCCCTGCATCGCTCTCCCACCACCAGCGCCGCTGCACTCACTCCTCAAGCTCTCCCTGGAAGCCATTCATTTCCCTCCCCCAAATGACTCTGATTCCTGAGACATAGGGTTCAGGAGGGCTTCCTTCTTCTTACTCCCCTTAAGGAGCTCTTCTCCGACCTCGTGGACAGACCATGGTCCTGCTGGAAGTCCTTACCATTGGCCTACAGTGTGCACTGCTCTTCACGGAGCAGGGGGTGGAATCTTGGATGAAAGGGGCTGTAGGAGATACAAAGGTACAATCCACTGAGCATCCCTCAGAGGGCAGGAGGGACAGTGGGGACAGAGAGGACATGAGCAAGAATGACAGCAGAGGCTGCCAAAGGTATGAGGCTAATTCACAGGCCTGAACAGGATTGATTTTTGTGGGATGTTTCCTTTGCAAAATACCTTAGATGGCTCCATGGGAATCACAAAATTGGAGGAAATAGGTCAGAAAGGATAGGTCACACCCTTGCAGGGAAAGGGTCCAGGCTTACCAGCCAAGATACTTTACAGAAAAAGCTAATAACTTCGACCACACATTATGTGCCAGACATTGGGCTGGAAAATTCAAATAAAATGTCAACTTCCTAGCAAAGTACCTAACCTGTGACCAGCACATAGTTGGATCCCAAAAAAAGCTTCTCTTCCAAATTCTTTGGTATCTGATATTCTTCACAACCATCTTGCAAATGTTGATACTATTATCTCCATTTCCTAGATGAGGTGACTGAGAGAGGTGACTTCTCTGAGGTTATAGTAAGGGGTGGAGACAGAATTTTAATCCAGGTTTGTATGCCTTTTCTCCGCTAGCACGCTGCCTAATGATAGCAGGTGCTTCCAGGACTTTAAAATTAACTCCTGGGATAGGAATTGTGTCACATGTGGATTTTAGAACAGTTAGTTCATGGCTAGTGCCCAAGAAATGCTCATTATCTCTAACAGCAAGAAAGCTTCAGAAGCAGCAGGATCTGTGGAAATGGCTCCCCCTGTAAAACCAAGAGGGGATTTACAGAGACTCACACAGGCCTCTGAGTATCAAACATTCTTTAATGCATATCTGTTTCTGAGTCTCTAGTCAGCGAAGAGTTTTGTGAGTTTGATGGAACTGTTTTATGGGAGGTGTGGCAACAGGCAGTAAAATGAACACTTTTATACAAACACACCAGAATTTGTATATTTGGCTGGGTGCTACTTGGAAGGGGACCCCTTGCATTGCCACATCCTCATTTCTGTGACATCATCACTGTTCAAAATGCTCTGAAAATTGCTTTCAGGCAGTAAGTATGTTGACTGTCTTTTTGGGGGCATCTTTTCATTCATCAAGGAATGGATGTGCCATCCGGAAATGGTTAAGAGTCTTCCAGAGCTCTGGTATGGAGAGTAAGGCTGTCTACCTGACTGTTTTTCTTGTTAGCTATGGAATTGAGCCTGGAAGTGGCTTTCTGAGTGACATTCTAAAGAAGATTTTGAGATACCAGGACCACCACCAGGAGTCCTGTTTGCATGAGAGACAGGCCCCTTAGTAAAATGGAGCCCACTGTTCCAAGGTTGGTAGTGGGGGTGGGGGTGGTGACGGTATAGAAGGGGTGATACATCCTTCTATAGATGTATCACCCCTCTGAAAAGAGCACCTGAAAAGAGCACCCTCTGAAAAGAGCACCTCTACATCAAGAGGGGTGCTCTTTTCTCCCTGTGAAAGACATCTTCCCCTTGAGGGTCTTTCACTAGAGACTGCTCCTCCGCTGTCTAGTCTGGGGCTGGGGAGGGAGGCAGCTGTGCTGTGTTGCCCTGCATTTAATGCTCTGACCCAAGGATAACTTAAAGCAAGCCTAGCCTGTATGGAATCCACACTCAAGACTAGTGAGAAGGGGAGATAGGAAGTTGGATGGGCAAAGACTGATAAATTAAAAATGGGGGAAGAAGTTGAAGGCTGGCTCAAGCCCTAAATGGGGTGCCTGGTGAGGCAGGGTGAGTCTAGGGCTCCCAGGTACCCTGGCTGATAGTCAGGGAGGAATGCTTTGAGTGCCTGACTGGGTGGTCTTCCTTAATGAGTAGGCTGGCCTAGCTCCTGGAAAACTCACCACAAATTCCTCAACAGAGAGAGCTGCAAACTTGAATAAGTAAATCTAGCTTTGGAGGTCTGTGAGAGCAATCACTTTTATCCTAGACAGGTAGAAAATAAGAACATTTCCCCTGCAGAGGAGGAAATGGAATTGATTTGAACTTCTGTAGGTGGATTTGAAGCCCTAGGAACAAACTGGCACCAGATAGCTTTGGCACTGGTACTATTTCCTTGCATGTGGCTTGAGGCAAATAAGGGTTAGAGTTGGAATAAGCATGTGGCCACCCAAGGTGATTGCTTTGAAAGTCAACATTTGTGCTTAATTATCTTGACCAAGACAGGAAGAAGAAGAGAGTCTGGAATATCAAAATCAATAGATGGCCTTAAATGCCATTTGGGAAAAGTTTTCAATTAGCAATAATCACGCCTTGCATAAACCTCATCAGCTACAATACTGCCACTGTGCAAAGCTTGAAATGCCATTTATCTGATTGTTTTCACCTCCTCTCTATAGAATCCTCTACGTCAGAATTTTAACCAAACTTTTTATTTTCCTTGACTGTGAAGAGAAGAATTAGAGAGTGGGCAGAGGAGAAAGGGCAGCCTAAGGACCTTCTGGGGCGATCTGCTTAGACTAGAGCTAGAACTTACTGAGCACTTACTATGTGCTAATCTAATACGTGAAGTATTAGATACATATTATCTCATTAACTTAAACCCTTACAACATCCCTGGAGGGGGAGCTGATTTAGTGAGTCTTAGAGTGAACTGGCCCAAGACTATGGAACTAGCAAATAGCAGTGTTGGGACCAGGCTGTTGCTCAGTCCTCTCTGCCACATTTCCTTTTTGATGAGTTAACATCCATTGAACACTCACTTAAGGCACAGCCTCGTACCAGACGAGTGTGTGTGAGTGAGCATGCCCAGATGCTCTGTGGTTCTTATGTCTTCTTTCTCCTCTACTAAGCAGAGCTCTGTTGAGCTCAATGAGAGGTGGGGAGAGAGAGAGAGAGAGAGAGAGAGAGAGAGAGAGAGAGAGAGAGAGAGTTGGAGGCCTTGGTTACAGCCACAGATTGTCTTTCAAATATAAAGGCCATTGATATACATCATGTTTGGCTTGTAAGAATTCTTTGGTTTATGCTTCTGTTCATGTCTGAGTGTGCAGAAGTGCATTTGTGTACACCTCTGGGTGACTGTGAGCATGCAAGATAGTGTGTCTGTGTGTGCGTGTTTTGGAAGTGGTAATTGTCCCTCCATGTGCCCCTTTGTGTGACATGTGAAGAGAAGTCCCTCCTCCCACCCAACACCCAGGAGAAGAGAGTGGCTGGTCCTGTCAGACTCTGGCTTTCCAAAGGCTAGGCAGTGCCTGACATAGGGATTCATCAACCAAGAAAGCCAAGAAGAGTCACTGACCAGCTTTTCTCCAGGCTCTGAAATAACCCCAAAGTGCAGCAGCAATGACCATTATGCCCAGCAGGCTCGCAGGCAGCCAAGGAACCGGCCAGCTGCTGCTCGTGGGGGTGGACGAGACTGGTGACCATAAGCATTGAGGAATGAATTCAGAAATGCGTCCCACACTGGCACAGAAAAGGGAGAATGACTGGCTTTAGGGGAACTGTCTGGCTGGGAGGAGCCTTGTGCATGGGCCTGAGGGATGGCTCAGAGGATCCTAGCAAGGGCTCTCCCTGTTGTGGCCCCCACTCTCCCCATACTTCAGCATTTTCCTGCCAGGTAGGGACAGATACCCCAATCAGGGTCCATGCCCAGTCATGCAATGTCTGCTGTGGGCCCAGCATTGTGCCGGGTGTGATGGGAGGTACACAGAGGTGTGAGACTGACCCCTGCCAGCTTGCTGGGGCTCAGAGCTTGGTTGGAGGACACAATGCACTCTTCAGAGAGAGCCTCTTGGGCTCACTCCTCTCTCTGGAGACACTGTTCTCAGCCTTGCAGGAGTAGTTCTCTGTGTCCTGCTCTGACTTCACTGGGAAAAGGAGGGAGGCAGTTCCACCATGGAGAGCTGAGTGGTTGCCCATGATCTCCTTGTCAAGGTACAATGAATACAGGATCAGAGGGGAGCCCCTCTGGGCCGTACAGAGGAGCTCTCTCCCAGTAGGGTCAGCGGGCCCATGGCACAGAGTGAGCGGAGGACGGGACACAGGAGCTGGAATGGCACAGAGTCAGTGTGGGAGGGTCAGTCTGACCATGCAGGCTTCTGGCCCTCTCCACCCCAGGGACCCTTCCACCCACTCCCAGGGGGGTACAACTGCCTGATGCCCAGACCCCTGGGGAGTGTCTCCCCTCCCTCATCCTCTTATTCTATAGCCTGATTTCCAGCCAGGGCTGTGGTGGAAGGTGAAACTCCCTCCTGAGGGTAGAGATGGAGGCTGGGCCTGGGGACACCTGACGAGGAAGGCAGGAGGGAGCCAGCTCAGGCTGTGGCCACTGCAACACTACTTACCCTACCAGCTTCCCCTTGGTGTACAGCAATGCAGCATATATCAGAGGTAAAGGCTGCAGAAAGTGTCGTGCTGAGGTTGTCGGAGGATAAGAAGCCAACCTAGGCTGGTGGGAATTGAGTCAGGAGGAATGAGGCTCTGTTTCTGGACCCGGTCACCGTCAGGGGCCGCCTCACACCAGTAGAGCTCAGAGTCTCCCTCCTTGACTCCTAGGATGCAGAGTTCTGGTGGAGGCCCCTGTCCTGCAAGGTGCAGCATCCTTGTGGAAGGAGAAAAGGAGCCACAAGGCTGACCTCTGTGGGTGCAGCTTCATCCGACATCTCAGGCTCCCCTCACAGGGCTCAGGAGAGGGGACAGCACTCAGCACAGGAGGCGGGAACAGCCCTGGCAGATGCAGGCCCAGGGCTCAGGAGGCCAGTCCTGCCTGGACTTTCTTTACTCCCCCTCCTTCCTTTCCTCCTTCCCTCCTTCTTCCCTTTTTCTCCTTTTCCCTTTCCCTCCCCTTCTCTCCTCTCCCTGTGTCTTCTTACTGGCCTTCTTTCTTCCTGCCCTGTGTCTCCTTTCACACTGCACTTGCCCCCACTGTCCAGGCAAGCGTGGCTTCAGCAGGGTTCATTCCATCATCCCATGCCTCATTCCTCCTGACTCAATTCCCACCAGCCTAGGTTGGCTTCTTATCCTTCAGCAGCCTCAGTGTGAGACTTTCTGCAGCCTTTACCTCTGACGGTAGCTGCATCCTTGTCCACCAGGGGGGAGCTGGTAGGGGTGAGGAGTGCTGCAGTGGCCACAGCCTGAGCTGGCTCCCTCCTGCCTTCCTCGTCAGGTGTCCCCAGGCCCAGCCTCCATCTCTACCCTCAGGAGGGAGTTTCACCTTCCACCACAGCCCTGGCTGGAAATCAGGCTATAGAATAAGAGGATGAGGGAGGGGAGACACTCCCCAGGGGTCTGGGCATCAGGCAGTTGTACCCCCCTGGGAGTGGGTGGAAGGGTCCCTGGGGTGGAGAGGGCCAGAAGCCTGCATGGTCAGACTGACCCTCCCACACTGACTCTGTGCCATTCCAGCTCCTGTGTCCCGTCCTCCGCTCACTCTGTGCCATGGGCCCGCTGACCCTACTGGGAGAGAGCTCCTCTGTACGGCCCAGAGGGGCTCCCCTCTGATCCTGTATTCATTGTACCTTGACAAGGAGATCATGGGCAACCACTCAGCTCTCCATGGTGGAACTGCCTCCCTCCTTTTCCCAGTGAAGTCAGAGCAGGACACAGAGAACTACTCCTGCAAGGCTGAGAACAGTGTCTCCAGAGAGAGGAGTGAGCCCAAGAGGCTCTCTCTGAAGAGTGCATTGTGTCCTACAACCAAACTCCCTCAGCAGGGAGTTTCACCTTCTACCACAGTCTTGGAAGGGATCTGTCCTCTCTGTGCTTATTCCTAAAATGCATTCTGTGCTCTGATGTGGACAAGAGAAGAGCTCCCAGGGCTCCAGCACAGCCCCAGGCTGGGCCTGTCCCCCGGCTGAACTTCTTTGATAAGCCAGACACCACCAGTTCCAGACAGCCTAGGAGCCAGGACTGATGGTCCTGGAGTAATGATGAGCAATCAGCTCGGGAGCCCTGAGGCAAGCCCCAGCACATTCTGCCTTTGTCTGCATCTCCCTGGATCCTTAGGACCCACTCCCCTCACCCGGGAAATAGTGATGCTCACAGGGTTACTGAATGACGGGCCTTGCTTCCACAGCTGCTGTTTCTAGCAGCACTAGCTATTGGTTTGAATTCCCTCCCCCTGGCATCATAGAACATGTCCTTGGATGTCAAGATGTTTATAGGTCAGAATGTTTTCCTACTTGACAGAAAGCCCCATGAAGGTCAGTGGGCTGGAGGGCAGGGGTAGCTGACGAGAAAAGAAGACTGATTATCAGACAAAGGTGCCTGCTTCTCTGAACATGAAAGGGAGGAAGGGAAGCCCAGCCTTGATTTGCGAATACATGAGCTCCGTAGCCACACTGAGAGAAGATGAAGTCCCAGGTTCCTCCTTTTCCTGGCTACTGGCCAAGACTCCTGAGGAAGGGGCCTAGTGTGGTGCCAATCACTCTGCAGATGTTGCTGGGGGACCCAATAGCACTGTTCTGTTCCCATCCACTAAGTTTTGGCCCAGAGATGCACTTGGAGTCAGAAGAGACATGGACAAACCTCACCAGCTTTCCCAACACAGGGAATTTCAAGAGAACAAACTGATATAATTAGGTTAAGCAGCAAAAAGAACTTTCCGACAGGGAGGCCTGTCACTTCAGCAATGGTGGTTATATCCATTCAATCATCCAATCATCCAACCATCCAACCACCCAACCATCCAACTACCCAGACACCAAGCCACCAACCACTCAACTACCCAGCCATTCAGCCACCCAATCATCCAACTAACTATCCAACCACCCAGCCACTTGACCAGTCAACTTTTATGGTGGGCCCACTCCCTGCAATCTTCTGCCCTGTCTCAGTTCAAATGTTGCCTTCTCCGGATAGGTCCTCTCTGGGACCCCAATCAGAAGAATTCTCCTCAATAACTACCACAATGCCCCATTGTATTATCATCAGAGCACTTATCACTATTTGACTTTATCTTATTCATTAAATTGCCTACATATTATTACCTGTCTCTCTCTGTCTAAAGTATAAAGCTCCATGGAAGTAGGGACTGCCTATCTTACTCATTGTATTATTCCCTGTGCCTAGGAACCGTGCCTGCAATGTAGTTTGTGTTCAGTAAGCATCTGTTGAATAAGTACATGCATATTTTCCTTTGTATACAGTCGTGCAAAGTGAGGAACAAAAAGTAGAAGATACAGGACCAGATACTTGCACTACTGTGCTTGAGGGTCCTACCTCCCACACCTACAGGAGAACCCATATAGCAAGGGCAGGACCTGATTCCTGTGGTCCAATCTGTCCACAGAGCTCTGGGGAATAGCGTTGGGAGGTAATCAGATTGGGAGGCAAGGTTCCCTGAAAGACTTATCGTTGAAGGATGTGAGATATAGTCAGGCAGTGTGGATGAACAAGAGAACTACAAACAAGCCAGATGCATCACACCCAGGCTTGTACCTTGTGTGCGCTGCATAATGCTTTTAAATGAGTGAGTGCTTGAAGAGAATAGATGGCCTGGGAAGAGAGGCCAAGCCACAGAGTGATGACTGATAAGGTTAGATAGGTATAAATAGTGCAAGGGTTGGAGGACCCTAAATTGAAGGGCATAGTTGGATATGAAGCAGGGAGAATATTCTGGACTTTGGGGCAAGGGGTGAAATGATGAATGGTTGTAGGGTTGAGTGCAGTCAGCCCAACCAATCCTCACATGTTTACTTGTGTCCTTCATTGCTGACATGTCCTAGGTGCTTTGCAGGACACTGAGAAATGCAAGAAAGGCCTTGGGAGGGGTGGATGAAAACCCTCTCAGAGCAGATGTTTCGCTCAGTCACATGCTTTCATCTTTGCTCTCCACAATGCTCTGGACACAGATGGAGCCTTTCAGCTTAATTCTCTACTCAGCTCAGGGTCACCCCAGTCACAGGTTCTCAAGTGTGTGCAGAACTATAAAGTCTCTGCCTTATCATCCCTCTGTCTCCCACTGCCCAGCCCCATCTCTGAGCTTGGTGTAGAGGAGCATGCAGGATTCGAAATCAGATGACCTGGACTGGACTCACGAATCTGCCTCTTTCTTGGACAAGTTGTCTAAATTCTAAGAGCCTTCAATTCCTTGTTCTGTTGTATCATATAATGGAAACGATAATAGTCATTTTTTTCTTAGAGTAGTCGTGAAGGTTATATTGACCCACCACCTGGGAAAGTGGCATTAACTGAAAGTAGAAAGAAGGCCTAACCTCAGGGTGCCTGAGACCTTACTCTGTGGTTCTGCCTGTCCTTCTTTCCCCTTCCCACCTAAAAAACAATTGTGCAGCTACAAAAGTGCTGAACAAACAGGGTTGAGGCTATTGAAGCCTATAACAAGAGAGGAGGCATCTAGAGAGCATAGAGCCACTTCAGATGAGCTCATGTCCCCAAATCCTGATGACTCGCTGCCCAAGGTACTGCAAGACCTTGGAGTTGTAACTGTGGAATTGCTTTCTATAATCAAGATGGCAGCCAACTGGGAACACACAGAGTGGGTGACAATGCAGCTCCTGTAAAGAGGGCCTAGGGACCTCAGTTAGCCATAGGCTAAGGATAAGGTGATGGTGTGATGAGGCAGCCAAGAACTATCTTCAAACTAATTTACATAACAGAGTCCCGAATAATGGATACAGCAGCCCCCTGAACTCTGCACTAGTCAGGCCACTACAGGAGGGAGAAGAAAGTGTGCTCCTGGAACACTGATAAAGTGCAACAAGACAAGGCAGATCAGGACGGGGAACAGGGCCTAGAAACCATTTCCTATTAGAGTTGCTGAGGGATTGGTAGGTATTTGTCTGGGAAAGATGCAACAGAATGGGAAAACAATAGTGGTCTTCAAGCAGTTGGTGGGCTAAACTTAAAAGAAAGGGGAGACTTATTCTGAGTTACTTCACAGGACAGAAATGAGACTGGTTCATGGAAATCAGAGGGATCAGAGAGGCAGATTCCATCTCAACAAGAACTATCTCACAGTTGAGCTTTGTCATGGTGGAGCACATTGCTTTGCTAAGCTGTGGTGGTCATGGTGCTGGGAGGGTTGTGTGGAGTACCGTGGCACCAGCCATGGATGCTGTGTGAGCACATGGGGAGCAGGTTCCAGTGGTGGGAGGGAAATTGGCTAATGTTCAGGTCAGAGAAAATTAAGGCTCATCTCCCAAACTTTAAATATATATTTAGTGTTCAGCCAGGTGCCAGCATGTTCAATGTCAGGGCTCCTAGCCTCCTGGATTCCTAATAGCCAATAATAGTAATAGCCACCAATTATTGTGAACACACCCTGCCCAGCATTTTAAACAAATTATTATTTTCCAGTTTTGCCTGATTAGAATCCAACATCCAGACTAGAGGTAGTGTGGTGGAAAGGAGAAAGCATGGGATTTGACATCAAATGGACTTGAGTTTGCGTCTCTGCTGTACTCTTGTTAGCAGGGTAATTCCAGGCAAGGTTCTTAATCTTTTTGAACCTTAGTTTCCTCAGTGGTTTAATAAAGATAAAAAAATACCTGCCCTATAAAGTTCTGAAGGTTAGATGAGATGTACTCACTACAAAACAGACATTCTGTGATTTTTTTTTCCTTTCTTTCTCTCCACATCCAAGAGGAAACAGCAGCTCAACACTCATATTAACTGTTTCTACACACTTAGTTCTGGGGTCTGTGTCTTCGGCTGTTTTTCTGGGGTCCCTGAGCATCGAGTGTGACCGAATCGAATTGTGCCATATCCTTCATTATGCTGTGCACCAGTTCAGCCAGTCACTGACTCCCTCCCTCTCCTTTGCTGTCTGCTATCCATGTCCTGGGTTCTAAGCTGGGACATTCTTGGACTATATCTAGACAAGTCCAAGGGCTGTTCCTTTTACAAGGTAGTGCAATTTGCCCTTGGGACCTTTTTATCTGGAGTAGATCCAGGCACTGGGCCCTCCTGTCCCTGCCTTAGGGTGAGTGTTAGACCTTTTAACTTGTCCAAGTGGCCATTCACAGAACACACAAAGTAGCACAGTGATGTTGGAGAAGGAAGAACACTGAGTGGAACAGGTATTTTCCTCACAGGGTCAAATTCTCACAAAGCCTGCCCAGGAAGAGGTTATATTGAAGAACAGCTTTGATTTTCTGATTCAGTGAAAACAAACAATAAACAAACAATTGGGACCGGGATTAAAACAGGAAGAAGGTCAACTTAGAAACTGTAAAGGGAAATCAAATATATGCACAAATTGTTTCTTTTAGGTATAGGGAAGTGATACTGAGACTGAGCTGGGTCTGGGGGAGCCCAGTGAGCTTGCCCACGCAATCCTCCACCCTCAGACTCAGTTCCTGCGTGAGTGCCTGGCATGGGAGATGTGGAGGAAGACAGAGAGACATGGATCAGAGAATGAATTTGGTTTTTCAAACCAGCCCCCAGGACCGGTCAGACCCATAACCACTCCCCCTTCCAACAAACAAAGGATGTAGGTAGAAGAGGAATGGTCAGTTTGAAAGAGACTTTGGGTACTCAGAGCATAAGCCTTTTTGACAAGATGAGAAGCCTGTCATAGTTAACTGGTCCTAAGAAAATGCTGAGGCTCTATAAAAGTAAGTCACCCTGTAAAATCCTACCTCCCATGGCTGGGCAAAATGCATGGAGCTGCTTTCCCCATCTCCCTGATCTCCCCCGATGCCCTGGCAGCCTCCTTTCCTCCCATAACTTCACTTTCCTTTTGAGACAGCCCTGATGAGGCTTTTAGCCTGATTTCACAGGGTAAAAACATCATTGGGAAGCAAGGGGGCCTTAGAATGTAATTTTCTGCCTCCCTAATTTGTCTCTGACACATGGAAGGGCTGCCCTGCCGAGGACTCAGGAAGATGGCATAGGAAACACCAAGGAGTCCCCCAGCCCCAGTGCCCAACTCTCGCGAGCATGCCCATGTGCATGCACTTGCTCAAGCGCCACCACAGACGCACTTGCATTGGGAAAGGTCAGGTCAGGAACTTTGTGTCTCAGGAATGACTAGCAGTCCTGAGTGCCCCAGAAGGGGATATTCATGCTTGGTGACTCACCAAAGAGCAGCACAGCTGTCCAGAGCAGCATGGGGCCTGCCCTAGCGCATAGGAGGGGACACAGGTCAGACTGCAGGCAGAGGCGAAGCTGGAGGAAACCATCTAGGCCCCAGACCCAAGGGTGGGTGGGTGACACTTCTGACCTGGGTGGTGCTGCAGCTTGATCGAAACAGAGGAAGTGGAAAAGAAACTTTAAAAGCTCAAATTGGTATCTCCTCTTTTGTTGAGGGAGTATTACGTGAGTAAATTTCTTGAACATGAAGCACGAGGAGTGAGGTAAATCACTAATAAGCACTTTCTGGCCAGGCACGGTGGCTCATGCTTGTAATCCCAGCACTTTGAGAGGCCAAGGTGGGAGGATCACTTGAGGCCAGGAGTTTGAGACCACCCTGGACAACATATTATAGCAAGATCCTGTCTCTACAAAAACTAAAAAATTAGCTGGGTGTGGTGGTGTGCACCTGCAGTCCCAGCTACTCGGGAGGCTGAGGCAGGACGACTGCTTGAGCCCAGGAGTTTGTGGTTACAGTGAGCTATAATCGTACCACTGCACTCCAGCCTGGGTGATAGGGCAAGACCCCATCTTTGAAAAATAAATAAAATAATAAATAAATAAATAAAATAGAAAAATCCCTAATAAGCACTTTCTGACACTCTCTTTGTAGCTTCAAAAAGCCCATGCCAGGGATGGGACATGGCTATGGGACATCTCCATTATAAAGATCCAGAGACTGCCAGAATTTGCTTGGTCTCAGCATCACTTGGCCTGGGTGATAACATAGTCCTAGAACACTAAGATCGTCCACACCCCACCCCTGAGTGACTGCTGAGTTTCTGAGTGCTCTCCTTTCCACAGAGATGTATGTGTCTGGACACCACAATGAGATGGAGGGCGCAACACTGAGAATGGTCCCTACCACCATCGATTCAGGAGGGAATCAGGGATTGAGGAGGGTGGAGTAGAATGGGGCGGCAGGTTCTGAATCTGAGGCTTTAAGACTGTCAGGTTATTATTTTGAGAAGAATTTTTTTGTTAAAAGTCACCATTAAGAGAGTGAAGAGGCAAGCCACAGTATGACAACATATTTTTAATACATATGGCTGACAAAGGACTCATATCCAAAATACAAGAATTTCTGCAAGCTAATAAGAAAAAGACAGACAACCTACTTGAAAAATGGGCAAAATAATTGGATAGGGACTTCACAAAAGCTGATATCCAAGTGTCAAATAAACATAGGAAAAGGAGCTTGACATCATAAATCAACATGGGAATGCAAAGTTAAAGCACAATGAGATACCACACCTCTCCTAAGAATGGTCAGAACTACAACGATAATGGAGTGTTGGTGAGATGAGAAGCAACTAGAACTCTTGTACACCAGCAGTGGGAATATAAATTCGTACAATCACTTGGGAAAATGGCCTGGCAGAAGCTGCTAAAACTAGACATACGGATCCCTAACGACCCAGCATCTTCATTCTTGGGTATATGTTGAACAGTAATGCATATGTATGGGCACAAAAAGACATGCACAAAAGTGTTCAAAACAGCATCGTTTGTAAAAGATAAAAATTGGAAACTACTCAATGGTCTCTGAACAGAGAAGGAGGTCACACATTCCCATTTCCTCTGAGGACAGACCATGAGAGTTTAAGGTGAAACACGGAGGTGTCAGGTAAAATACTAGGAAGCACTTTCTGACAGTTTTTTTCTGGAAATCTTTAGATGAGAAGTTTTATATAGTCTGGAAAGAATTTGATGTACTTATTGCTGAGGGAAGGATGAATTTTCTAACTTTTCTTGTCCTAGATTCTCTGACTCAGTGGAAGTGGGCAACCAATTTGACACTGCCAGGCAATCCTTTTGTGACTTGGTGGCTTAGGAGAGAGGTAAAAGTAGTGAGGGACTACAGTAGGATTATATATCTTGTCCTTTCACCTAAAGATGTTAACATTCATACATATTCCTCTATCCTCTTTCCAACAGATTTACCGTTTTGAGTTGTCTCCAACTTTGTTCAGCCGCAGGTCCAGTGGGTGGGGTGGAGGCCCCGCAGGGCAGCAGCTGGGGTAGGAGATAGAGCAACTGCAAATGGTCTAACTTGCCAACATTTATTTCCTCAAACAATTGAAGCCTCTCCTCCTGGCTGCTGCTTCTTTCACTGGGTTCCAGGGGCATGAGAGTGTGAACTGCCACCTGACTTCTCTCACTTCTCCTGCAGAGTGAGATGCTGCTGTACCTTCAGAGGTGTTGGTGAAATTGGCCCTCTGAGCTGAGCTGGCTGCAAATCATTCCCTTGGGGGTGAAGATGACCCTAGGGGAGCAGCAATGGAGCTGCTGCCCAGGTTAGGTTAGGAATGTTCCAGTACCCAGGCTGACCTTGACTGAGATGGATTAGGGGAAGGATCAAAACCCATAACACTAATACTAATGCTGTAAGAGAACTGAGAAGCTAAATGGAAGTAGGGGGATAAGACAGTGGGGATCTCATCCAGAAGGGGCTTGAAGCACAGGTGCCCTCATTACTCAGGGTCAGTTGTCAGGGTGGCAGCTGTCAGGGCCGATGGCTGCTGGGGAATGGGAAGTCAGTCCACCTCCCAGGAGTGAGAGGGGAGAGCAGGAGAGCTGGTGCTGGGGGCATCTCTGGGCATAGAGGCAGCATAGTGGGCCCTGGAGCCTGGCACCTGAGCTTGAATCTGTGCTCTGGATACGAGTCTGCTGAGAGAACTTGGCTAAGTTTTTTCACTTCTCTGTCTCAGGGTCCTTATCTCCAAAGTGGATAAATAATTATACCTGCATCATAGAATTGTTATGGTGGTTAAATGAGATTAAAAATGTGAGACGTGCTTAGACAGTGACGTATAATAGAACTTCCTGTGATGATGAAAATGTTCTCTGAGCTGTCCAGTTCAGTAGCTCCTAGCCACTTGCAGCTGTTGAGCACTTGAAAATGACTAGCAAGATGGAGAAACTGAAATTAAAAAAAAATTTATTTTTATTTATTTATTTTTTTAGAGATGGGGTCTTGCTATGTTGCCCAGGCTGGACTTGAACTCCTGAGCTCAAGCAATCCTGCCCCCCTCAGCTTCCTGAGTAGCGAGGACTAGAGGCACATGCCACCATGGCCAACAATTGAAATTTTAATTATTTAAATTTAAACTGCTACGTGTAACCATTGGCTGTCTTCTTGGATATCACAGGCTTAGACCCATGCCTGGCAGGTAGGAAGTGCCTGGTGAAGGTGAGTTATCGTTACAAGGAAGAGTGAGGCAGGAAGCTTTGAGCCTTCCTCCCAACCTTAGTGTTTTTGGTGAGGCCCAGAAAGATGAAGTAATCTGTGCAAAGCCTGCTGGCATTGGAGTTACATCCCTAGCTGGAACTAGAGGCCCAAGGAAAGACGGAAGGCCATTTTTGAGTTAGGTCCAAAAGAGAGAACAAATTGGAGAAACCTATCAAAAGCCTGGAGCTTAGGGCAGGAGCTGAAAAGACCAGGAGTTGGGTGAAGATGGAGCCAGACTGGGGATGAAGCTCTGGCCTGGGTGCAGGGTGCAGGGAACGCTGTGGGGCATCTGGTCACCCCTCTCATTCCCCCCCTCTCCTCCCTCCCTTCCAGAAAGCTCCTGCAGAGAGCATGGACGCGCCAGTGGAAAATCTTCCTTTGTGTCAGGTCTGCAGCGACCTCTTGTGGCTACATGCACAACAGTTGCCCTAAGGAGGGAATATTTATTAATACTGAAAAGTCATTCTCCACCCCCCCAACCCACACCACCCATCCATCCACCCATCCATCCACCCATCCATCCACATGTTTTTTGTTTTTTTAGCTCTTGCTCTATATCCAGTCCATCCCTGTCTCCACAAGCTCAGGAAGTGACAGGCATATACTTGGGTATAGTCTTTGTGCTTCTTAAAGCATTTCCTCCCCTGTCTCCGTTATTCTATGTACCACACTGTGTTGTATTTGTTTCATTGTCTTTCTATATTTCCAGTTTGTGATCTCTTCAAAGACAAGCACCGAATGCAATTCATCTTTGTGTCTCCAGGCCCAGCACAGTATGAGGTTCAAGATACACCTAAGTATAATTGTTAGGCATTCTGGAGTCAGAAAAATATAGGTTATAGGCCTGGCTATGCTGCTTACTAGGTGGGAGACCTGGGGCAGTGACTTAACCTCACTAAGTTTTGGTTTTAAATTTTTAACATGGTAATAATGACACCCAATTTAATTTCTAGTATTGTGGAGAGGATTACACTTTTGCCCACACAGTATCATGTACATTCACCCCTCTGCCTGAAATTGGATTCTTTTGTATATTATTAGGAGCCTTTAATATCATTGCTAGCTAAACCACCCTTTTCTCTCCCATGAATTCAGTCTCTCCATCTCAACGGGATCTTTCCTGCAGATGCTTCTGAAAGATGCTAGAGTCTTTTTTTTTTTTAAATCTTAAAGCCAGACTCTTCCCTTAATCCCACACCCACTGCCAGCCACATTCACAGCCTCGTTCTCTACTTGAAAGAGTGGTCTTTGGCAGAACTTACCAGCTGGGGTTCTGGGTCACATTGGTGTGTCTCAGAGAGTTACAGGTGTTATAAAATATTGATCTTCTGAGCCCTCAGAGCAGCTGGGTGGGGCCGCACTTCCAGAGGGGAGCAGCCTTGCTCTATTACCTGATGTTCCATTTGAGTATAATTCTCTATGTGTGCCACAGAGCAAAAAAGGCTTGGGAAGACCTGGTGTGTATTAGCTCACCTCTCACTTGTCCCTCTACCCCCTCTGTGTCTCTAGCATATCCTACAGACAAGATTTTGTCCTCGTTTTGTTCGAGTGTGTGCTAACATCGTTACTATGGATCGTTCCCTCCTTTAACCACCGTGACACAGCCTCCTCCTGCTTTTCCTCCATGTCTCCCGGTAACATCTTCCCACGTTCCTCTGCAGGCTCAGCCTCTTCAGACCCTAGTTCCAGGCCTTTTCTCTTTTCACTTGCTCTTTTAGGGAGAGAATGTTTCTCTCACTAAACCTTCTCATCTGTGCCCATGGTTTAAACTGCCACCTCTAATCCAATGAATCCCAAATTTATCTTTGTAGGCCAAGCCATGAACCTGAGTTTCAGATATGAGTATCCAACTGTTTACCTGAGAGCTCTGCGTGGAGGTCTCAGAGGCTCCTTAAACTCAACCCGTTAAGAGTGAACCCAGCCTGTTCCTTCCAACCTCGTCCTCTTCTGGTGTTTCCTGTGTTAGCTGACAGTACCACTCACGCTTATGTGCAGGTCAGAAACCAGGTTGTCACAACTCTGACTTTCCCCAAAGTGCACATTAGCCCAGCAAAAATGTTCCCATTAACACGACCCTTTTGGATAATGGGTATTGTGTATGTGTGTGCATGCACATGTGCTTTATATTTCTGTTGTTTATTATCTCCCCACTGCATACCCTTACTGCCAGTCTGGCTAAATCCCAGTCATGTCTTAGATTTAAATTTATATAGCCCTTCTGCAGAAGCTTTTTCCTGACTACTGGCCCCCACTCAGGCTGAGCTAGGTGCACACACAGTCCCTGTCTTAGCATTTAGCATTTTTCGCTGGCATCATAATCACGTCTTGTGTGCATTCCCCCACAGGACTGCAAGCTTCCTGAGGGCAAGGGCTATGTTTGCCTTGTTCTTTGCTGTACCTTCAGCGCCCGGCAAGAGTTGTGTTCAATAACTACATGTGGGATGGAGACTGCCGTAGAGCAGAGGCTGCCTTCTGACTGCTCCTGCCTGTGCACAGCGACGGCAGAGTGATGGCTGTGAGCTGTCGTCCTGCCTGCCCTTCCTTGGGTGTTCTTACCCTTTTGTTCTCTTATTCATAAATTAGTGGATTTTAGGGTGATATTTCTTTACCTAAAGGTGGTGGTTGACTCTAAGTTCACTTAGTATCCAAATAACTCAGTATCTTTACACTTTCCTTTGTGGCAGTGGGGAGATCGTCAGTTTCTTTGGAGGGACTTCAATTTAATCTATGCTGTTCCTTTGAATCAGAACTCCACACTCTGCCTCTATTTCCTTACCTTTAATTTTATACATACCTGTTACATTCCTCCTTGCATGTACCTTCCTAGGTAGCATGTTAAAAAATCTTCAGTGTGCTTCAGATAAAACATCCTTAACTGGAAGTCTGTGGTTACCAAAAGCAGCTTTAGAAATTAGAGAATGACTCCATAGTAGGGGCTGAAAACTGCTGGAGGCTCATTCTTCCCTGGAGATTGAGGAAGAAAAGCATATATAATTAAACAATGAATTGGATTTTTTTGGGTTCTCTGTTTACCACTGTCAAACATAATCTATTTCATGCATTTATACTGAATGCATAAAATAGGTCAGATTTAATTTTCTTCAGTTTGCTTATTTTCTCCTCCAGTTCCCTGGGTGGATGTGGAACCCAGATGGAAAAGGGAAGACTGTAAAACTTGTACATTTAGAGGAGGCAGTGGTAACGGATTTAGTGTACCGGATCCTCGGAGTTGGACACCCATGAGTAAGTAAAACACAAGAAGAGGTAATGAGGTATCTGGGAAAGAGCATGAGATTTGTTTGGAGTCAGATGGACCTAAGTTAGAATCCTGACTCAGCTGAACCAGGTTGTGTGGCTTGGATTCCATTCTTGTTCCTCTTCTCAGAGTATTCCCTCCAGCATTCATTCCCTCCACTCTTCCCACCGTCAGTTTCCCTCTCTACTGGATTCTTTGCATCTGCATGTGGACATGCACAAATATTATCCCAAACAAACCAGAGCTCTCCTTGGCCTCACTCATCCCTTTCAGCCTCCACCCCATCTTTCCCCTCCCTTCACCATCAAGCTTCTTGAAAGATTTGCCCACACTCACCGTCTCCTCTTTTGCAATCGTGGATGATCTGGCCTCAGCGCCCGCCCCCCACTTCACCAAACTGCTTTTGTCAGAGTCACAAAGACTCCTGTGTTGCTAACTCCAACAGGTTCTCTGCCCTCGGCTTTCTTGGCCACTCAGCAGCATTTCAGCACTTGAACACTGCTTCCATCTCGAAATGCTTTTCTGTCTTGACAGGCATCACATCCTCCTCTCCCGATTCTCCTACTCGGCTGGCCACCTCTTAGTCTGTTTGCTAGATCCACCTCTTCTTCCTGACACTACATGTAGGGTTGCTCAGAGTTTGGTTGTGGACCCTCTTCTCTTCTCTATTTACACTGTCTCCCTAGTCCCATGGCTCTAAATAATATGCTAGTGACACCCAAATTTATGCCTCCTAACCTGACCCAACCTTTCCTGTGGACTTTGGGCCTGAACATGCAATTGTCAGCTCTTGTCCTCCACTTGGGTAGTTCACGATCATCTCAAACTTAACATGTCCAAAATAAAACTCGTCATCCTTCTCCTCCCTGCTAGGAACAAGAAAACAAACACACAAACAAGTATCTTCACTGCCCCTGCTCTCATCCCCACCAGTTTTCTCATCTCAGTAAACAGCACCACCAGTTACTCAAATGACAACCTCGGAGTCATCCTTCACATCTAATCTATGACCGAGTTCTATTGATTCCTCTTCAAAATGTATCTCAAATTTACCTTATTTTCTCCATCTTTTCTGTCACTGTTAACGTGGAGCTCCTCATCGTCCTTCGCCTACATTACTGTAAAGGCCTTTTAATTCTTTTCCCTGCCTCTGCTCTCATGCTCTTTTTTTTCATTTTATACACGGAAGACAAAAGCCACCTGCTCACCATGTAAACAGAGCAGTGTAAATACTTCTCTGCTTAAAACCCCCTATGTCTCTCCATTGCACCGAGGACAAACCATATCCTCTTTCATCGCACCCCACATGCCCAAGCCCTGTCTCTCCCTCTCTGGCCCTGCCTGAGGCCAGGCCCCATCTCTTACCATGCCCTGCCTGATCCTTCAGCTCCGCCAACACAGGGAGCGCCTTCCTTACTCAGGACCTTCCCTTGCTCTTCCCTTGGCCTTGGAGGTTCTTCCCCTACCCACCACCTCTCCCTCTACTCTTTCCAAAACAAACAAAAAAAATAATAAAAGTAAATAAATCATATAAATAAATAAATATTATTAAACATTCAAAAAAAAGTATAACAAACAATATAAGAAACATCCAGGTACCCACCACCCAGCACTATTTAATTCTAAAATGATGTCATATTTGCTTCAGGTTTTTTTTTTGTTGTTGATAAATATTTTAATTTTAGTTTAATTTAATTTAATTTTTTATTTTAAAATATTACAGGGGTACAAACATTTAGGTTACATATATTGCCTTTGCACCGCCTGAGTCAGAGCTACAGTGTGCCCCTCCCCCAGACAGTGTGCACCGCACCCATTAGGTGTGAATATACCCATCCCTTCCTCCCCCTCCCACCTGCCCGACACCTGATGAATGTTACTTTCATATGTGCACATAAGTGTTGACCAATTAGTACCAATTTGATGGTGAGTATATGTGGTGCTTGTTTTTCCCTTCTTGTGATACTTCACTTAGGAAGATGGGCTCCAGCTCTGTCTGGGATGATACAAGAGGTATTAGTTCACCACTGTTTTTTGTGGCTGCATAGTACTCCATGATATACATGTACAACATTTTATTAATCCACTCATGTATTGATGGGCACTTGGGTTGTTTCCATATCTTTGCAATTGTGAATTGTGCTGCTATAAACATTTGAGTGCAGATGTCTTCATTATAGGACGTCTTTTTTTCCTTTGGGTAGATGCCCAGTAGTGGGATTGCTGAGGTTTTTGTTTTTATGAAAGAAATAAAATAGCACAGAATCAGCCAGAGCCCCATGTATACTCCTCCCCAATTCTGTTCTCCTCTCTCCCTTTCGAGAAGTAACTCTTGAATTTGGTATTTATCCCTCCCATGTCTGTTTTCATACCTTCATTACACCTATCAACAATATATGGCATTGTTTGGCATATTTACAATTTTATGTAAATAGTATCTTACTGTGGGAGGACTCTGCAACTCACCCTTTTCCTCAGCATTGCTTGTGAGATGGATTCATACTGACTCATGTGGCTCTCGTTTTCATTTTCACCATGCATAGTATTTCATTGGATACAGATGTCTGACTTTATCTATTCCTCTAATGATGGATAATGGTGCCATTTTAGATTTTTGGCCATTATAAACAACACTGCAAAGAACATTTGGACATGTCTCCTTGGGCACATGTTTGAGAGTTTCTCTAGGGTAAAACCTTAAAAACAGAATTTCTGAATAATAGAGTATGTGTTTCTTCAATTTTACTGGATAATGCCAGATTGCTCTTCAAAGTGGTTGAACAAATTTCCACTCCCATGGCAGTGTGGGTGAGTTTATGGAGCTCTACTTTCTCACCGACTGAGCGGCTGAGCTGATTGGGGGCCCTAGGGGTAGTTGAGTAGCTTGCTGGGACCTAGGGCAGTGGTGGCCAGAGCTGGGCTCTGCTCTTGTCTCTGTCCTAGTTGTCCCACCCATTGGTCTGGTGGTTGGAGGTCAGGATCCCAGAGACGTTTTTAGGGCAGGCTCTAGTGCCTGGGTTGCTGGGAGATGGAGGTCTTATTCCTCTATGCCCCCAACTCTTTTCTGAAATTTGAAAGCAATACAAAACAAAAACTTCCTCATCTTGAACAAAAATGAAAAGGGACACAGGTTGTGAAAACAAACATCTGTATGCTTAACATCCAAAATATACAGGGCTAACATTTTCCCATATATATTTGCTTCAGATGTGTTCTTTTTATGAAATAAAGCATTACAGTTAAACTTGAAGTTCTCCTCCCTGGTCTTTTGCCTCACTTCATTCCTGGAGGTAGCCAAGATTCTGAGTTTGGTGGGTGTCCAAACCATTTATTTGTATAACATATGTATGTATCCATACACAACTTATAGTACTGTTTGTTTTTACTCATACAAATAGTATTCTGTATCTGCCAGTTTCTTTCCTACCCACCCAACATTGGTCCCAAAACACATCTATGTTGATGCTGGTATCTCTAGTTCAGTGTTTGGCCATTCTCCTAACGACATTATTTTCAGGTTGTTTCTAGTTTTTGGCCATTTAAACAAGGCTGCATAGACACTCCATGAGGGTAGAGACTTTTGTCTTTTGTTCATTCTCAATTTTTAGCCCTAGAACTGTGCCTGGAACGTAGTAGGTGCCCAACAAATATGCATTGAGTTTGAATAAATGAACAGCCTCATATATGGCTCTAAGTTGCTCAAGTGGAAAATTTGTCATATATATGTGAAGTGGCTGGATTTTTGGGTAAACTCATTACCATATCACTCTGTAAGGTTATTGTACTGATTTACACATCCCCAGCAGTTTGTGAGTTCCTGTTTCCCCTTAGGATTGCCAACTTCAGTATTTTGAGATTGGGTGTGTGTGTGTGTGTGTGTGTGTGTGTGTGCATGTGTGTGTGTCCAACCCTGCTGTATATGAAATCATATCTTATTGCTGTTTTAATTTGTATTGCCCTAGTTCCTTTCTGATTTGTCTTACCTGGGATTCTCATTGACTTCCTTTGTGACTTCCAGGTTATCAAATGAGCAGAGGTGGGTTGGGGTGGGTTGAGGGCTCCTCTCAAGGGTATGGCCTGACTTCTGCATCGGCCTGGAACCTTCCACATGTCCCTGGCCTCCCTTCTTCCCTGGAGGGATTTGAGCACTTGTGCCAAGGCAGACCCAGGACCCTGGGACTGTAGAACACAGTGTGGAGACCAGGGTCATCCTCCCTGTCCAGCCCCACCTTGAGCTCTGCAGGCCCCTGGTGCTGTGCTGGCCTGTTATTCTCTAGTCTCCAGCTGAGGAGTGCCGGCCAGGGGAGCCCTGAGGCTCAGGGTGCTCTGGTGTTTGCAGCTACCTTGCATGTTCTTGTGGGCAAAGCTACCTTTGGAGTCCCCAGCACTGTCCCTCCCCGGCACACACCATGCCCTCCACTTATAGGAAAACACCACCTGTTCTGTTTGGCTCCTCAGTACTTGACAAATCAGCCACTACGTGGGGAAGAGAAGACAGGTTTGAAGGTAAGCGGACAGACACAATGGCAGAGGGACAGGGAGCGGGGAGTGGGAACGCAATGAGGTAGAAAGTATGAATGCTCAGGATGCCCTCTGGCCTTGGGACACTAGGGAGAAAGACCAGGGTTGTTGCCCCTGTGGACCCTGAATCGGGTCAAACGGGATATGGCAACAGTTCAAGATTTACAATGTGACAGCAGTGAATCAGGTGGAGCAGTGGGTGTGCAGCAGCCAGTGCCAGCTGCCATTGAAAGACATATATTTCTGGCACGTAGGGATGACACTCACTTGAGAGCCTTTCCCATTTGAAAAGCATTAAAAAGTCATAACCTGCAAGCCCAGAGGGTGAGCACTCTGACTTAACAACCCTTTTACTTTCTTTTGCAAAGTACTAAAGTCATTAACTTCCAGCAAGCAGGAAAAGCAAGTTCTTACTTAACTCTTATCTTCTGAAAAGCCTTAAAAATCAGCAGCTTGAGACCTTGTTTCTCTTTGGCAGTGTTAAATCATAAAGCACCACACTGCTGTTAAGTAATGGGGCTATTCTGTCAGAGTGTAACTTAAGAAAAGTTGAACCTAGTAACATGTCCTCTACTCAGAAACCTGTGGTGACTCCATACGGTTGATCAGATATGATCCTGACCCTTTGGCATGAGTTTCTGCTGCCCTTTCACGACCTTCACCTAACCATGCATTTTCTGCTGGCTGCTACGTAAGGTTTTTACAACATCTGTGCCAATCGACTCCCCATATCTTCCCTCCCCTCACTGACACCCATTCATATTGTCCACCTCTCTCTCCAAGACCACCTATGCGGACTGTGCATCCAACACATAACATTGATATTTTAAGTAACATCCAAAATTTGCATATTCCTTTAGGCTGTCCAACCACATCCTCCATATCTCTTTGAAGGTTCAACTTTTTGAATTTTACCGGACTCACTCCTCTTCTCTCTTCAATCACGACATCATTGCTTCAATATTTATGCATTGCATATTTGTTAATTTTATATATCCATCTTTGCATTTACACTTGCGAGTGTGCATGTGTCATGTATTCTTTCACTAGATTATCCATCCCCTAGACTTATTCTTTTCTTCCCATTTATTTGTCTATGTGCAGATACCCAAGTAAGTGACAGTGTGTCAGTTATTTAGTCACCACATGTTTATTGAGCACCCGTGTGCCAGGCATTGTGTTGGGTGCTAGAAGTACAGACCTGGTCCTTAGACTCTGGTGAGAGAGAAAGAGAGAGACATTAAATGACTAAATGAGTCATTATGAGTAAGCAAATGGCCTCAAAGAGAAGGACAGATGCTTTGGGAATATGTGGGGGAATATGAGGTGGGGCGGGTGCTGTTGGAAACCTTTCCCTGAGAAAGTGATGTTTAAACTATGACCACTAGGGGTCAGTAGGAGTTGGGAGCTAGGCAAAGAGTTGAGGAACAAAGGACCCCAGGCAAATGGAATAGCATGTGCCCAGACTGTCATGTGGAGAGGGTGCAGGGCATCTGGTAGTGTGCAGTAAAGGGTTAATGCGGCAGGCCTGGGTTGCCCAAACCCTTCATGTTCCAAAGGTCTTTGGGACTGCCCTTCGACCAGCTCCTAAGACCTCTGAGCTCTTGGAATATCCACCTGATAACAGTGTCTTTGTATACCTCAGACCTTGGGCCAGGTCAGATCGTTTATGTTAACAATGTGATTTATGGACAGCACCTGTTTTTATATGCCTAGGCTGCCTCGGGCCATGCTGTTTTAGTTTGACCTCTGTTGGGGGTGGAGACGGAGTCACGTGAACACCATATGCCTATATGACTCTACCCTTCCCAAAAAAAAAAAACCCACACAACTTTGGACACCAAGGCTCAGGTGAACATCTTTGTGTTGTCATACATTGTTGCTGGGAGAACTAAGCGCTGCCCATATGACTCCACTGGGACAGGACAGCTGGAAGTTTGTGTCTGGTTTCTTCTGGACTCTACCTTACGTGCCTTTTTTTTTTTTTGGTTGATCTTAATCCGTATCCTTTCACTGTAATAAACCATAACTGAAAATATAACAGCTTTTCTGAGTTCTGTGAGTCCTTCTAGCAAATCATCCAACCTGAGAGAGGTCTTGGGGCCTCCCAACGCGGGTGGAGAGAAGAGAACAAAGATTAAGGGAGAGGGGAGTGTATGAGGTGAGGGAGGAGACTGAGGACAGGCTCGGATCCTCAGGTCCTCACAGGCCTTGGTCAGGAAGGGCATGGTTCTGCCTGTGGGCTTGATCCCAGTGTGGCTACTTTGTTTAATTCTGTTCCATGGCTCTAGGCTGCATCCAGCCTCAGCTAGATCTCATGAAGGGTTATCTATAGAAAACATGCAAATTAGTGAATTTGCTTGAGGTGGGGGAGCCCAAGGGCATGTAAAACCCACTGAAAGAGATGAGCAGTGTCAGCTGTGGGATGGCTGCATGGATTTTCATATCTCACAGGGCCACTTTCAGTTTGGAGCAGAGTCACTACTCTGTATTTTGTTAAAGAAGATACAGTGGTGTGTTTATTATAAAAGCCAGGGGGAAAATAACCCAGGAACTGTTTGCCATACTGAATGTCACATATTGAAAACTCAGAGGTGACATCATTAATTTGTTTCATGATCACATATCCGTGGTGACAGAGTAAGTCAAGGGAAAAATAGTGTGAGAGAGTTGTTGAAACAAATTAAGCAATTTACTGGCAAAAAGAACATGTTATCAAGGTTGCAAATAAGTCATCAATTTCAGGCATGGAGGTGCACCAAAGTGTTTCTTAAATTTCTGCTTGCTTGGACAAGCTTACTGCCTTCTCAAGAGTATCCCCTGAATCCATAATAGCTGGAGAAAATTTTAAAAGTAATGGAAGAAGTGCTTATGTAATTCATTTCTAAATCAACAGGGGACTATATTTTTGATGGTGCTGGAGGCTTGAAGCAGAAGGCTGTTAGGGATGATGACTGTGCTGGCAGCCCGCACACTCCCCAGTCAGAGTGGCGCTGCTGGATATTGGGCAGCAGGCTGGGGAAGCCCTGTGACCAGACAGCTCCATTGATGGCCCTGTGAGTCCAAATGCCTCCATTCTGGGGAACACAAGATGCTGTTATATATTTTCTCATTACAATGAAGTCTCTTCTTTCTGCTCCCAAGAGGGAATGCAGTTTATAGTTAGACGTTCTACGATTGATCCTGTTCTACTAGGTGACTCTGGGCAGGTTACTTAAACTCTCTGGGTCTCAGTTTACTCATCTGTGCACTGCACTGGTTATTGTAATAGTGCTTTGTTCATAGGTTTTTTTTTTTTTTTTTGTTTTTTGAGGAGCAAATGAGATAATGTCTGTAAAGCACTTGGCACAGTGCCTGGCATGCATTAAGGACTCAACAAAAAAACCACAAAAAGTATTAGGACTTTTAATAAATAATCAGACATTTTTGAAGTCTTGATGCCAGTTACACATGCCTCAAGACTGTCCTGCTGGGTGAGGAGAGGACATTTGCATGCTCCCAGTTAGATAACAGTGGATGAGACAGAACTGGCCTGATGAATTGGTTTCACCATTTTGGCCTTAAATGCTTTGGCCCTATTTTAAAGAGCAGCACACAATTCAGGTGTTGCTGACTTCCGTGTCAGGGGCAGGGTTGTTCTCTGGCCTCCCAAGAGAATGAAGAGAGTGGTCATTGGAGGGCGTGCTGACAAGAGGGCCCATGAGACCAAGCTGTAATCATGAAGACAGGCTTCTTTGTGTCACCAGAACCTGGAAAGTCTTGGCAGGCAGGATGTCTGGTCAAAGAAGCGTGAGCTCTTGAGTTATGACTTGGGTTTTTATCCCAGCTCCTTCAATACAAGTGAGTGGCTTTGGGCCTGTTGCTCATCTCTCTATATCTCAGTTCCCTCATCTATAAAAAGGGAAAAATACATGATTTGCAGAGTTGTTTTAAGGATAAAATAATGCAATGTATGTAAAACACCTGCTGCATGGTAAGCACTTTGTAAAAATGGCAATTATGATCCCATAAGTAAGTAAAGTATGGTCACAACAAAATGTGAAATACATTAGTGGTAACTAACATTGTTTTGTGACAAAACAATCCTGTGAGACCAAATTCTCAGAAAGGATGGCAAGATACAGTCAGAATGTTTGATTGCAGCTTGGCAAATGAGTGAAGTTCATTCTGGTTCAGATCAAATCCCTGTCCCAGGTAACAGGCTCCCCATTGCCCTGGGAAGACCTGATCTAGGGGATAGAAAGGGGCAGGTGGGGGTGTATATGAGGAGCAGACTTCCCCAGCCAAGGAAGACCAGAGATGAGTCCCCTGTGGACGGGATCCCCATATGTTATGAATGGCCATATGGGTCCGGCTGTAAGGGTGATGCCACATACAGCTCTAAGGGAGGTGTGGGCCAGCCTCAGTGGTGTGCAGGAGATGGACCTATTTCCCCACTTGAGACCTTTCTGCGGCAGGAAGTTGTGTGCTAGGACACACGGCTTGTGAGGCAGTCATGGACCCTAGAACCCAGAGAGCAAAGGGACCCCAGTTCAGGAGTTATCCAGGGAATGTGGAGGTGGAAGAACCAGGACAGGGACTTTGAGAAATCAAAGAAGACCGGCTGGTTCTCCTCCCATCCCGACTCCAGTTGTTTCTGCATCTGAATAATTTTCTGGGAGAGAAACCCAAAAGGTGATTGCTGCAGAGCGCTAACGATATGGAGAGACGTTTTCCAGAGAGAAAAGCCTCCATTCAGCAGAGAACTCAGATCACATACCATAGAATAAACATGAATGGAACCTTAAAAAACATAGGGGTGGGAGTAGATACTACTGCAGCTGTGTCCACCAGCAGCTCATTGAGAATAAAAGCTTCCTGAACATGGAAAGTTAGTGGTGTCTATCACCACCTTGGGAAACCAGCCCAGGAAAGGCTGAGGGACTGGGGATGGCTGCCAGACATTGCCTGAAAAGGTAGTAGTGTTTGAGTGGGCCCTTTCTCCCCTTTTAAGATGTATGCATCCACAGCAGACATTCCCAAGTATGTTTCCACCTCTACTCCCAGAGGAAATGAAAGCCCGTGACTGCATTTGGTGCTTGTCGGTCTGATGCAATGGTTCTCAACTGAGGCTGATTTTATTCCCCCAGGGGACATACGGCAATGTCTAGAGACGTTTTTAGTTGTCTCAACTGTGGGGGAGGGGTGTCCTACTGGCATCTAGTGAGTAGAGGCCAGGCATGCTGCTAAACATCCTTCAATGCACAGGACGACCCCTGCAACACAGGATTATCCAGTTCCAAATGTGAAAGCTTTTTTTAGGTGGAGGTGGCTTGTTCCTCGCATCTATCTCACTGTAGGATGGGAAGGGGTATGGCTAGTGTGGTATCCCTCACTGGTGGCCATATACAGAAGAGGGGGTGGTGAAAAGGCAAAAAATTTGGGGTTGGGAATGACCCCAAAGGGAGCTTCAGGCTAACCTCCCAAGGTAGATGGAAGGATAGGGCAGAGTTTTTCATTTCAAGTCAACTCTTATTTAAAGAGCAGTTTCCTTAAGCACTTAATTATATGTTTATTTCCCTAAGGAACTCTTGAGGCAGAGGAGACTTGCTTAAATTATGGGGATAGAGGCTGTACACAGGGCTTTAATGGGGCTAGAAAAATTCTGTTTCCTTCGAAGGAGCCTTGGGAGGAAGGGAAGGGCAGATTCCTCTCCTACAGTGCAGAGGACGTAGGGAGGATGCAGCAAAATAGGAACAGGCAGACAGGCAGAAAGGGTGAGGACTGGCTATATGGCCGAGCAGGTAAGGAGAGAGAAGACATGAGCTTGGGTGCAGCTTCAAGCCTCATGCCTTTCTCTCCCCATCCTGGTAAGCCCTCAGAACACAGAGAAGGGTTTAGGAAGTGTGCCATTCATACTCTTCCCGCCCCATTTCCTTCACATGGAAACACACATGTGCATGGAGACACACATGTGCACACACAGACACATGGCCCTTTGGCACGTGCTCTGGTTTGCATCAGGAAACAGAATGAGGCCATGCTGTTGGTGAAGTAGTAAATGAGGGAGGGCAGGGTAGCTGGGACCTTTGGTGAGACGAGAGTAAGGTTTCAGTGTGTCCTCTTTGTGCTATTTTTCATTCTTCTGTTGCAGCCTCAATACCTGGAATTTGTGGGTTTCTACTCTTTGGGAGATGTCCTTACCTGAATAGGCTAGGTAGGGACCAAGGGAATAAATAGAGGGAAGGAACTGATCGCTCAGATTTGACACATAGAGGAAAATTGGGGAAAGGGCATCTTATAGCCTCTCTTTCTTAGACTGGCAAGACTTCAGCTGATATCCTTTTTGTTTAAGGTGAGCTGGGTAGAGTTGGGTTGGGTGGGCGGTAGTGGAAGGGAGAAAGAAGTATTGAGGAGCAGGTGGCCAGGCCTGGCTCTGGTCTAGGCTACAAGAGGTGAGGTCTACAGGGGAACCCTTGACTCCTCACTACTCTGTCTCCACTGTAACGGGAACGCATGTCTATAACAGCACTCATTACATGGGGCTGGACTCTATCTGTGCCCATCTTTTCCAGGAGGCTGTGAGCTCCCGTGATCAGGAATCATGTCTCATTCCACTGGGTAGTCTCCGCATCTAACAGAGCCTGGTATACATAGGCACTCACTACACATTTCGGGATGAATTTCTACCTTATTCAGTCCAGCCTGCTATAGCAGGAGAGATGATAGGAATTCAGGCAGACCTTACAGCAAAAAGAGTCCATTTGGCTGGTGTATGCCATTCCTTCCATCTCTCAGAAGCCAAAAGTCCGGTGGTGTTGGCAGGATGGGGTCCAACAGGGGACAAGTGAAGATAACATCTGAGAAACAAGGCCAAGATTTACAGCCCTGGAACTCTTCATTTAATTAGCAAATATCTGCTCTGCATAACCGCCCAGACTGGCGCACTTCAAGCATCCCCTGGCCTGAGGTTGTGGGGCAGCAGAATTGGCCGGAGGTTCCAGATGAGCTGAGCATCTGAGGTTGCCAAGAGGTGTCCAATCCTGGGGAGATGGAGACGGTGGTTGTCTGTGAGCATGACATCCAGGTCGTTTCTGTCCCCAGAGGGACAAGGGTGACACACATGTGGCAGATGGACCTAGACTGAGGAGCCCTCCCGGCCTGTGAGAGAGACCTGGAGATGGGGGGAGGCTGAGCTACTGAGGATCTGAAACCTTTTCATTTACCAGCTCCCCAGAAACCACATCAAACATCGTTACGGAGTATACACACAGAATTTCAGCATCTTCAAACGGATGAAGATGCATGTTGTAGTTCTGGCGCATCCTTCCACTTTCTAGTAGTGTGACCCTGGGCCTCTCTGAGCCTTGGCCACCTCATCCAATGAAGGAGCATGGCCCGTTTGCCTTTCCTGTATCACAGAGCTACTGTGAGGCTCAAATAAGTTGATGTGTGGGAGTGCTTTGTAAAGCGCCAGGCAATGTGAGCTGGTTCTTATAAGTCATTTATTCAGGAGAGCAGTGCAGCCTTCCCCCCACCCCGCCCTTCTAATGGGGCCCCAGCCATCGCTTCAATCAGGACCTGCCTGCAGGGGTGGGCTATTTCATTCTCTTGAGCCAATGGGAGCTGGAGGGTTTAATACTTCAGTTCATTTCCCTTTGTCTCTGGCCCCACCTACCACACAGGGTAGGGGTGTGGAGGCCTCGAAGAAGGGTGCTGAGGCCCCTTATTTGGTTCGCTGATAGAACTGGAAGACTGCTTTCTCCTGCTCATAGGTCTCGATGGAGCCAGGTCGAAGGCGCCGGATTTCAGCGATGGCGTCTCCTGCAGCCAAGCCCCGCTCCTTCACCAGGTAACAGGCCAGCATGGTGCCAGTGCGGCCAAAGCCCAGGGCACAGTGCACTCCCACGGCCTGTGAAGAGGGAGCTTGATGGGTAGGATCCGACGCCCTCCCTAACACTCTCCTGCCCCTCATTTGGGCTGGTCTTCTCCCCACAGCTGCTGCTTCTAAGTCAGATCCAACACTCTGTGTACAGTCTCAGGTACTCAGAAGGCAAGAAGTGACATCAAAGTCAGGGAGGGCTGTCCCTGAACCTGGGTGGCTAGGTCTCTGAAGTGGCTGGTTCAAGAGCAGGGCTCCTGGCCTGCCTCCCCACAACTGTCCACTTGTGCTGTCCAACACAGAAGCCACAAGTCATGTGTAGCTACTGTGTACTTGAAATGTGGCCAGTCCAAATTGAGATTTGGTGTTAAAGACACCAGGGTTTGAAGATGCAGTGCAAAAAATGAATGAAAATATCTCATCAAGAATTTATTTTATATTGATTATACGTTGAGATGATAATAATTTTGACTTACTGGGTTAATATTCCCAAAATTAATTTCACCTTTGTTTTTTTTACCTTTTAAAAAACGTGGTTGCTAGAAAATTTAAAATTACATATATGGCTCCATTATATTTGGACAGCAATGCTCTAGAAAACAGTAAACAGCCTCCGTATGACTTCAACCTCCACCTCTCCCAAGTCTGTCCGTCCTTCTCCTCCACTCAGAATATTAGCGGGGTGCCACCGCCGCTTCTCAAGCCTGCTTCACACTGCTTCGCCTTCCTCTTACTGCCCCCATTTAGCCTCCCCTCCCCGCCGTGGCTTTAGGTCCTTGTTGCAGCCTTGTCTCCTGGCCTGTCTTCCCCTAATCGCTCTCCCGGAGCCCAGCTATTATCCCGGCCCTGGTCGCCCCAGCTCTGCCCGTGTGCCCCGCTGACCCTTCCTGGCCCCTCCCTCTCCGCGCCGACTCTGCCCGCTGACCTCTCCCCGGGCGTTGGCCTCGTCCACGATCTGCACGAAGCGGTCGATCTGGTCTGGCGCCGGCGGGCAGAAGTCCGGGATGCGCAGTCGGTGCAGGGTGAGCCCGGGGCAGCTGTCACTGTGAGGGGGCCCCCGCTCGGTCAGGGACACCAGGTGTCGCACGCCCAGGTCCAGCAGGAACTGGTAGTGGGCGGGGAGCCGCGGCAGCGCCAGCCCCGCCAGCCGGCCCGGGAGCACCCAGGAGAAGTTGGGGGGCTGCACGCCCATCGCTGGGGGAGGGCACAGGGCAGGGGTCACCGGGGGCGAGGCCGCGCCGACCCCTCGTCCCCTGGCCCGCGGGCCCGGCAGCCCGCCACCTACCAGGCACTTGCGCCACCTGGCCACGTGGTCTGCGGGCCGCCGCCCGGTGACGCTCGGCTCCGCCGCCGGGGATTGGCCGAGCCGCCCGGGGGCGGGGCTGGAACGCGGAGTCCAGGCTCTGAGCCACGCCGAGAAGCGCCGCGATCCGCAGTGGGCGGGGTTAGCGCCGCCCAAAGAGCCGGGAAGGAGTTAAGAACTGTTCTCTGAGGACGAGGCGACCCGGGGTCGGCCTCTGCTGCTCCCTGACGGTGTATCGGAGTTATTGCATCACTGGCCGGCTGCCCGTGCCTCCCCAGGGCCTGGCCTCGCTTTACTTTCTTTACAGTGGGCGCGCGGGGCTCAAGAGATGACAAATCTACTTTCGCCCAGGGGGAGGAATCTCCTTTCCAATGACTAACTAGTCATTATCAGAGACTTTTGGAAGAAGAAATTACTACTACACAGGCAGTTATTCTCATTTTTCCATTGCTGGAACTATTAAAAAATTCTGGGCTGCCATCTGGTGCCCTGAAATCTTACCCAGGGTAATAATTATAGAAATAATAGTAACAATCATCAACAAAATAATTAACATTTATTGAGCATCTACTATGTGCCAGATACTCTTCTAAGCACTTTACATGTATTAACTCATTTAATCGCCACAATAATCTTATGAGGTAGGTGATCTAATCAATGCCATTTTATAGATGACAACAGTGAGGCACTGGAGAGGTTAATAAAGTTGACCAACACATGACTGCAGTCTCTAGAATCTTTGACAATATAGTACTGTTTCCCAAAGTTAAACAGAAAATCACTTCCTCTTCACATATACACCCTCATACCCCCAAATGTCATCTGGGTTAAACGCCTGTGGGTTTTCTTAATTTTTATTCCTATTTCCTATTTCTTCCTATTTCAAGTTTTCCTAGCTCTCTGGGTCACCTTCCCCTGGGCAGGCTAGAGTTTATCACTGTTGTTCTTAGAAGGTGGGGACCTAGATCTGAACACACTGTCTCAAATGTGATCTGACCAGTCCATATCCTTGTTTGAATAATGTGCTTCTAGTGATGCAGACTAAATATAATTATGAAAATTGTTAACCCTTATTGAATTTATTAATGTACCAGGCTCTGTGCCAAGTGCTTTCTGGAAGAACCGCATGTGGAAGGTATTTTTGTACCCTTTCTGTACGTGAGTAATCTGAGGCTTAGAGAAGGTGGTTAACTTGGCCAAGGACACAGAGATCCTTCGCCATGAAGGTTTACTTCCCTCTCTCTGCCCCACCTACCCCTGACATACACATTTGACCATTTAAGCCTCTGGCTTCGGTAAAATGGAAAGGAATTTCTCTTCTCCCAAAGTTCAAAGCCTGCTCTGACCCTGTGAAAAATGCACTTAACATTTATCCAGGTAACCACTCTCCCCAGGTTCTGGGAGCTGCCAAATCTCCCCTTTTCTCCCCTTCCAGACAATCAGAGCCCTGATTAAGCCCTTCCTGTTTGCACTCCTGTTTCCCACATAGCTCCCTATTGTCTAGCCCGCCCCATTTACTCCTTTGCCTCCTTGCCAGCCCTGGCCTCTCAGCTGCACGTCTCTCCCGCCCCCACTCCTCTCGTCCGGTTGCTGTCCAGGCCTTCTGCTGGCACTGCCTCTGGAGACAAGGCTCCAGCACTTGCTCCTCTCAAGCCAATCTTTTCTCAGTCCCTTTGCCTTGCACTCCTTCCCTTGCTCCCTCCACTCACCAGGGAAAAACTTCCCACACCTCTCCCTGCCCTCCTGTGCCCCTTCCTTGCCTCCTTGATGTCCAGCTCAGAGCCCATCATCTCCAGAAGGAAGACATTTTTGGGGGAGACAGAGATTCTCTTCTTCCCTGAGCCTTCCAGCAGTGATTCCCACACCCTCATGTGGGTCTCTGTAGGGCTAGCAGCTTATCCATCAACCCACTGGGGCCTCCCTGTGGGGCCCGTTGGCTCCCTTTTTAGGACTTCCTTCTCCTCTGTGGCTCTGCCCCTCCCTTCCAACACACCTAGGGTAGAAAGGGCTCAGGGTCCCTGCCTTGAGCTGTGCCCCATTCATTGTCAAGGGTGCCATTTGCCTTTTTTGTCTTGGGCCCAGGGGGCCTCGAAGTCTAAGGGAAAACGCTCTCTGGTGGTTTCCAGGCTAGAACTCCCACAAATAACAATGTCAGCACCCCACACCCCTCTCCCCACGTACATGATACTGACCTTCTTTTCCTCTCTCCTCTGTACAGGGTTACCTGATGCTCTGGAAGACTCAGCCATTTTCTGTACTCCCATCTCACTTGTATAAATATGTCCCCTCAGCATGGCAGTTATTCCATTGGATTGGGGTTACCTGTTTGTATAGAAGCCAAGACTGCACTGTTCCATCTTTGAATTCCACACATCTACTATGGAGCCTGATACATGGGGCTCAAAAATGTTAAATAAACAAATGAATGGAAAATAAATAAGTAGATGCATTGGCAAGACTGTGAATGTACTTTTCTGGGCGTGAATGCGAGTCTCTAGGACGATGTGACGGTGCGTATTTGTAGTTCCTTTTAGTTGCCTGGGTTTGAGGACTGTGTTGAATATTGTGTAGTACCTCTTTGAGGTGTACTTTTTATGTGTCTGTGCTTTTAAGGAAAGAATAACTGTATCATTATGGTCCTGGCTAAGTCTAATTACTATTTTTGTAAAACTGGATAAATAAGCCTTGTTCTTTCTAGAGCACTGCTCCTGTGGTGTGCATGTGTACGACAGCGTGTGTATGTGAGTGTGTTGGGAGACATATTCCTGGAGAACAATCTGTTGACACTGATGGTGGGCTGAGTAATAAGCTTAAGTAATTTCCCTGACTTCAAGGAATTTACAGCATACTTGGGGGGGATTTAGACTCAGATGTAATTATTCTCAGAACATATAATAAAGTACTAAATTGCTCATCAAAGACAGTCAGATAATATATATTAAAAAGCTAATTGTGCAGTAAAAATAACAAGTGCTAAAGAAGTCAGTGGGGGAGAGATAAGCTTGGGTTGGAACAACCAGAAGAATCTTCTGAAGACAGGGATCTTCCTTCCCATTTTGTCCTCTGTCCATTGTAAAGCTGAACAGGACAGTTTTAGGGCATCCTGGCTTCCTCTTCCGTGGTTGACAAGAATGTTTTGATGCATTCTTGTTCATGTTGAGGTCCCAGTTCTCTGACTGGCTTGATGCCAGTGGCAGTTAGGGGGGAAGTTACAGTCAGAGAACCCCTTCCTCCAGCTAGGCCCCTGCGTCCCACTAAGGTGAAAGATTGCTTGGGTTCTGGTTCCTGTGGCCTTTGGACTACAGTCAGATTTCTCAGTGTCCTCAATATTATGATTTTCCTATGTCTAAACACATTTTAGCCCCGGGGACCTAGGAAGAAGGAAGGGTGACGGCTTCCAGGATGGCCCCAGTGAGCCAGCTCATGCCTGTGCAATCCTTTCCAAACGGATAGGGCTGCTTTTTATGACCAGTAGGCTATTGTGGACATGAGGGTGTGTGACTTCCTAGACTAGGTCATAAAAGACACGGTTTTTGACTTCTTCTGTCTTAACAAGAAGAGCTGCCATGGGAAGCTCTTGGGAAGAAGCCAGCTGCTGTGTAGTGAGGACACTCAGGCAGCCGTATGGAGAGGTCCATGCGGTGAGAAACTGAAGCCTCCTACCAATAGTCATGTGAGTGAGCCAGCTATTCTGGAAGTGGATCCTCTAGCCGCATCGAGACTTTAGTTGACTTATCCAAAATCTTGACTATAACCTCAGGGATTCCCTGAGCCAGAACCACACAGCTAAGCCTCTCCTGAATTCCTTATCCATAGAAGCTGTAACATAATAAATAGTTATTCTTTTAAGCCATCAAATTTTGGGGTAATTTGTTATGCAGCAATAGGTAACTGCTAATACAGATGGAAACATTCAGTTTGAAGGAAAGAAGAAAAATAATTTCCAATAAAATCAAGAAGTGAAATAAAAACAAGGTTAATTTAAAAAGAAAGAGTTATACTACAAGCACTTGTGGTCTAAGTGTGTGTGTGTTTGTGTGGGGTGTTATGATAGGTCAATGCAAATTTTCCATATTTGGAGAATCATGCTGTATAGGGGAAGCAACCAGAGTAGTTTGGGTATGGTTTTGTGTATATATGGTTTTGGAAGTATAGGTTTATGTAGTATTTGTACAGTTAGAGATGTTATACAAATTATTTAACAACTGTTCATGGCATGAGAAGCAAGCAATTAGAATGGAACCTCTACCAAATCAGAGCCATTACCTATAAACAGATGGTAAAGCTACCTTTGTGTCAATTGGATGCGTGTTGGCCTTGGGTGTAGAGGCTCTGAAATGGTCTGGTGTGTGGCCAGATTACCTTGGACATTTTAATATAGGTCTTTCCACAAGATGGCACTGATAGCTTTTCCTTGTTTCTCTTTGTCTTGTTGAAAAATTTGTGATTTGCATACTGTTACAGAACATACCATAACTGAAATCTCACAATTTACTAGTTGATTTCTTGTGCTTTCGACAATTCTATCACCTTTATGGCACTTAAAATTATGTGTTTCCTTTAGACCACTCCAGGAGCACACTGAAACTTTTAAGTTGGGCTGTTGGATGCTGCCTTACGCCAGATGCTATCATTATGGGAGTTGGAGATGGGGAAGGAGGTGAGGGCCAGGCTTTGGTTTTTGAAAAGCCATTCAGCAAAGGCTGGTGAGAGCAGAATCAAGAGGGAGCACTTAGTTAGGTAAGAGCCACTTTTACGAGGAAAACCATTTTGGTGGACTCTCTCACTTCTTCGTTTATACTGCCCGAGCCTCAGCGGAGTCACAGCTTGGCTAGCACTTTGATTTCAGCCTGATGAGACCTTGAGCAAAAGACTCAGCTAACCTGTAACTGGACTTCTAACCTACAGAACTGTGACATAATAAATGGTGTTTCTTTAGCTACTAAGTTTGTGGCAATTTGTTATGCAGCAATAGAAAACTAATACAGATACCCTTATTTACTTACTTTATTTTCTTATCTTTAATATGCTGGTTGCAGTACTAGAACTTTGAGGTTTCTAAACTGCCATATTATTTCTTGTCTCTTTCCTCTCTAGGTCTTCTATCTCCAAAACTACAGCCCACGTGGGTTCATTTTCCAGTGCAGATGCAACAAATATGGTAAATCAATGGACCTCAGGAATTGTCAGCATCTGGTTTTCTTTTGGCACCTTCTTAAACTCCTGGCTGTTCCCTCAATCTTTAGACCAGGGCTTCTCAAGGTGTGATCCACAGTCAGCCTCATGTGAGAGCTTGTGAGAGATGCAGAATCTAGGCCCCACCTAAGTCCTGTGGGGTCCCCAGGTGGTTCATATGCACACCTATGCCTGAGAAAGCCCCGTTGTAAGACTTTTGTTTGCAACTCTGTTTTTCCTTCAGTCATCGGTAGCACGTAGAATGTGGCCTGGTCACAGGGGTGGTGACTTGGAGATCTCCAGGTGTCTCCTCTCTGTAGCTGAGAATCTTTGGCTCAGCAGGGCTGTGGGGAGAGGAGCTGATCAGCAGAGGAGAAGTCTCAAAGGGGCCTAACTGCCCTGGGTGAAAGCCCAAGGCCAGTTAGAAACACCTAAGAGTCCCGGATTAGAACAATTGATGGTCTTATCTACAGGTTAGGAATATGTCCAAAAAAAATATGCTCAATATACATGTGCCTTTCCTGTTTTTGTTCCAAGGAAGGGCTTGGTTCCTAGATTTCCTTTCTGGAGGAATGCTTGAAGCATCACTTCCTATTTTTCCCATCTTTAAACTACTTTCTAGGCAAGGCAGAAACTGCCCCAGTCATTATCCCCCAATTTCAGTGCCTCCAGCCTTCCTGCAGTTTGGGGCAAAGGCGAAGAAGTCGGGGCCAACCTCCTATCACACCAGCTCCTCCTTCCCCCTTACCGGCAGACATTCTTCCCGCCCAACTCCCATCCTTCCAAAACCTCCTCAGGCCCCAGCACTCTGTGTACCTCTGGCCTGGCCTCCTCGAGCCCAGCCTCTACACATTTCCCCTCTGTGCAACCTCTGGGTGGTCAGAGAGGCAGGGCTCTCTCTCATGCCTTTGCCTATGCTGTGCCCTTTACATGTCCTGCTCTTACCTTTTGCCTGCAGCAACACCTCACCTCCCTCAAGATTCAGTTTGGGAACAAACCACTTTTTCTAGGAAGCCATCCCTGCTGCCTTACAATTCATGTTTTGTATCCCTTTTCCAGGCTTCTGTAGCATCTCTATCAGAATTACATTACATATTTAAAGCATTTTAAAGCTTTTATTGCTTTATTATACAAATAATACAGGTTTATTGTAAAAACATTAAAATACATATACATGCACACAAAAATTATTACCTATTGTCTATTTATATTAGCTGGTGTTCAATTAGGATAAGAGAAGCCACTCTATGCTTTCCAGGTATGAGGGAAGCAGTATTGGTTTACATACCTGCTGAATGGGCTGAGTTGTAAAGGTCTGGGTGATCTTAGCCTGTAACACCTAAGTGAGACACTCTCAAAGGCCTTGCCTGGAAGCTATTCCACTGTAAATCTCAAGAACTTCTGGGAAATTCCCACCAATTATCTCTGTCTGAAGCACTAATATGGGGAGTCTCAAGAAATTCACCTAGATGCTGTTTTAAGCCTCTCATCTGCCTGTGCATTTGCCTGCCTCTGGCAAATAACGGTCTCTTCTCTCTTCTCCTTCCAAATCTCACATGAGTGCCTCTTACTGGCACTCAAGATATATGGGAAAAGGAGTTTTGGAAATGCTGTTCCCAGCATCTTCTCTGTGATGCAGAGACTTTAGAAACAAATGGCATTAATGTTAAGTTTATAAGAATCAAGTCACCTAAAGATAACCCCATTTTGGTGTACTTTCATGTATATTTTTGCATGTGTACATATGTAAGTGAATAATGCACATAGAAAACTCTCTCTTTAATGTGCTCTGTTTATCTGTATATCTATATACATTTCTCCCTTCTGGCTCCTTGAAGGTTTAATGAGCTCGCTTCTTTACTTTTTAGAGCAAGGAATCCCTGCATTGGTTTGATGACACCCTGGAGTGTCTTCATTTATCTCAGGGGGTGCCTTGAAATTCACAAAACAAGATTAATTTAAATTCATTTTCATTTAAAAAAAAGTAAACAGATATTATATAGTAATTACAGGTACAAGTGTGTGTGTTGAAATCAAACTAATAAATGCTCGCCTTAGAGAGAAATCAAGAGGATGCGGGTGGGGTTGGAAGGGACTATAAAGGTAGTTGAGTCTGAATCTTTTCTAAAACATCCCTCCCTCCTCTGCAATTCCTTCCAGGTTTGTATTTCCACAAATTAATCATGTTTCTTCAATTGGAAGTCAAGGCTGTTGGGAAAGACAGCTCCAATCTTCTGTGCCTACCATGGGCCTGGCGTATAGTAGGCCCTCAGGAAACACATTTTGATTGACTGTGTGTTAGGTTGAGACATAGTGGTGGTGGCTGGGGAGGGTGTGTAGCACATGACAGTTCCAGTTCTGTGGGATTGGAGGCCATGAGATATTTGCAGAGATAGTGGCCTGGGTAGCAATCCCATCTGAATTCTAGGAGGGTATAGATTCCCAGACAATCAAGGAGAAAAGGAGCTGGGCTGAGATATTGTTGGCCTGAGGTGACTGGCCAGAGGTTGCTGTAATTGCCTTTCTGTTAACAATTTGTGCAAATCATTAGAATGTTAGATAGGCCAACTAACATTAAAGCATATGAGTGTCAGTGACTTACTGCTGAGGATACATTCCAAGGCCACAGGTGCAGGAAGGAGTTATAAATTTTGCATGAGACTAGTATCGTTAAAGCAATAGGGGTGTTGGGTTCAAATCCTAGCACTGCCATTTAAAACTATATGAGCCTGAATAAATTGATTCACACCTCAGTGCCCTTCTTTATAAAGTGGAGATAATCATAACGTCTACCTCATAGAGTTGTGAGGATTAAGTGAGTTAATGCTGTAAAGCACTTTGAACAATGCTTGGCACAGTGAGGGATCCATAAACACTGGCTGTTGTCATCATCATCATCACAGTAGGCTCCACATACTTATCAGGACTAATTGGTTGTAGGAGTTTCAAATAGAGGGTGCACTAGTGGCCCCATCTGGTCCCCCAAAATTGGCTCAGGAAATTCTCCTGTTGTCCCCTAGATTGGGGTAGGAACATCATTTGCTAGAACTGGAAACTCAGGCGGAGGGTTAATTGTATTACCAGCAAGCAAATGCACAAAAAGAACAAAACAAAAAATCTCTACATGCAAATGAGTTCTCAGTGAATCCCCCTGTTACACTTTGATGGGATATTCTGCTTCATGGCAAAAAAATAGTGCAAACATACCTGGATTCTTAGAATCACAATTGGTAGCAAGGGAAGAATGTGTCTTTTAGCACAGAGTTTTATGTCCTATCAATCCTTGAAAGCAAGATATCATTAATCAAGTGTCAGTTTCAAAATGTGCTCATCATTATCTGCTACTATTGATGAAAAATCCAACTTCTTCTGGAGAAAATGACTGATAGGAAGAGAACGTTTGAGGCCATTAAAACACATTCCTGATTCCCTTTATTTTAGTGAAAAACTAAATATACCTATATCCTCAGATGGGAAAGACAAATCAAGTCTAATGCTTAATCTTAGCAAAATTCAAATACTGGATTTGAAATGCCAGTAATTCTATTCAGCTCTTTTTCTCTTGTGCAAATACTGAGGAATCTACATTGTGTGATTATTCAGATATTCAAACAGTTATTTAGGATGAGAAAATTTGCAAATTCATATAGAATTTATTTCTAGAATAGCTGTGACCATAACAGGTACAAGGTTGATGAGTCAGAGTCATTTATTTGACATTTATGATACCCTAAAGCCCTTTGGTCAGAAAAGATATTTGATTCACAAGAACATGGAAAGATGGTGGGAAAAAATTGTTTTTTAAGGGTTAGCTTTGTTTTATAATCTTTTAGATTTCCAAGACTATAATGGTCTCAGCCTTTCTGGTCCTTGTGTTCCTAAAACTCTATGCCTCTTCAGTTCAATTAAACAAATATGTACCAAATAAGCCTAGGTAAACAAGATACTGGGCTATATATTTGAATGTGGATACAGAGAAAAGCATGAAACTTACATTTTGGTGCTGTAGTAGATTACTACAGCAATGACCCAAATGGTTCACACCTCCTAGTATCCATATCCTTATCTATTCCTCTTCCATATTGGTACTGGGCTCAGCCATGTGATTTGCTTTGGCTAATGTGACATAAACAACTGTGATGGAAGCAGAGGTTTGATAAGCAAATGCACATTGAGGCTTGTCATCTTGGAGCCCTGAGACCACCAGGCTATGATGAAGCCCAGAGTTATATACCATGTGGTAGGAAAAGCCAGGTGAGCTGAGTCCTCAAGCTGTATGCAGCTATATGAGAGACCCCAGGCATGACCATCAGAAGAATGACCCAGCTAACTCACAGAATCATGAGAAATAATAAATTGTTATGTCACTAAGTTTTGGGGTGGTTTGCTACACAGAAATGGAAAACTGATATAAAAATAGATACCCAGAAATGGCATGTTGCTCTAACAAAAACCTAAACTGTGCGGCATTGGCTTTGGGACTGAGTGGCTGACAGAGGCTGTAGGGATAGCAAGTAGAGTGTTCGTGGAGCCTGATGACCTGAGAGGAAACTGCTACTGGAGGCCAATAAAGGGCAAATCATATTATATAGTAATAGAAAAACTGGCAACCCTGTCACCTCCAGAAACTTGGAAGATAGAAAATGTACTTAATGAACTTGTGGATTTGGCTTAAAAATGTTTCCATTTAAAATGCTGAAGGGGCCAATTAGCTTTTTAAAAATTATATGTAACAGGGTATAGGAAGAGAGATGAACTAAAAAAAGAACTGCTCCATTTGCAAACAGAATTTAAAGCAGATAGGGAGGCTCTAGAATGTGCTAGGTTGGGAAATAAAACTGTTTCACATTCCCAGTCTCTTAAGCTGGCAACGGATTCTCTAAGAAATGGCCTCAGGGTGTGGCTACAAGAATTTTTTAAGACCAAAGAAGGATTTAAAATAATGTCTATTAGATTTTCTCAGCTAGACAAAGGGCTTCTAATAATTTTAAAGACATTTTTCCACAGCACCTTGACATGTTGACCAAAGTACAGGCCCGTCTCAAAAATAATTGTAGGTATAGCTTTTGTCTAATGGAGTGGACTATAACTTGGTAAATAGAAAGCCCATTAAGTTTGTAAGAGAATTGGATCAGTTTAGACTAAATGGTGCACAGGAGATTGAAAAAAAAAAGAAACAGGAAATAAACTGAGAAAACTACTCAGCTGCAAACACAGGCTATTTTTATTGAAAAGGAAGGCCATCATAGAGGGCAGAGTCAACCACACCCAGAGAATAGAAACAGGCTCTGTTCAAGAACCATTCCTTATACCCAGAGGAGAAGGCTCTGCAAAATACTCAAGGCTGGATTTCAGAATTGCTGTGGACCAGTGATGGCTATGCGGCTGTCTGTTCCTCCTCCTTTTAAATGGGAGTATCTATTGAGCATACCATTCTCACAGTTGTGTGATGGGTATGTATGGAGAAGATAACTTGTGTTTTTAGTTTATGAGTCCCTGAATGATGAGAAGCCACACCTGAGAAGCTGCATGAGGAAGTGCATCCAAGGAGCCTCAACCACTTCTGGGTCTGAGATAGATAAGAAATTCCTGGACTTGTGATTTGATGTTACGATTTGATGAGATCTTTGGTGGTTTTGGGAGGAGTGATGCACTTTGAAAATGGGAGAGATGTGAATCATTGGGGCCAGAGGAAAGACGGTGGTACATTGTCACAATAATGACCCCTCAATGAATTATGCTTTGTGGTGTTCATACGCCTGGGCATTCTTCTCCCACAATGATTTTCTCCTTGGCCAAAAGACTTGCGTTAGTCAATGGGACATCAGCACGTGTGATGAAAGCCAAGGCTTGAAAAATGCTTGCACTTTGGGGCTTGTCTCTTGGAAGCTGCTCTGAGATCACCATGCTGTGAAGAGGCCTGTTACAAAAGACTATGTGGAGAGGAGAGGCCCTGTTGCCTCAAGCTCTTCCAGTTTAACCCCATCCACAAGTAACCCACGAACTAAATGCAGCTTTGTGAGTGGGCCCATCAAGACCAGCGGAAGAATGGCCCAAATGACCCACAGAATCATGAGATATAACAAATTATTGTTTTAAGCCACTAACTTTGGAGTGGTTTACTATGCAATGACAGACAAACTGATGCAGGTGTCCACTGTCAAGCACCCAGTTACATGTAGTAAATGGAGAAATAGGATGATGCTATGTACTTGGGTTATCTGGATTTCTGAAAGTCATTGACACTCTCTCAACAACTCTGTGTAAAAGATGAACTGATGGCAGAGTGAAGAGAATGTGTTATAGGGTCTCATAGCTATATGTAAAGATGCTGAATCATGGATGAAATCCTTGATGAATGTGTGGCAGAATGGAATGAGAATGGGCTATGAAACAGGAAGACTTGGTGCAAATTCAGTTATACAAGTTAATTTTGGGCAAGTTACTTAACATCTCCAAGCCTTTGTTTTTCTTCCTGTGAAATGGGGATTTCACTGTCTATTTTATGAGGATACTATCAGGATTAACTGAGATAATGTGTAAAAACACGCTGTGCAATGCCTGGCACATAGTAAGTGTTCGCTATGTGCTGATCTCTTTCTACTTGAGTTTGATCTGTTCACCATGTAACATTTCATTGAAGGTCCACTGAGATCTTGGTCTTGAGGATCCATGGAACAACAGCCTCAGGATCAGGAAAACTGGGGAAATTTGAAAGCAGGTCTACCTGATTTCAAGGATTTTGTTCATTCACTGCACCGTGGTGGTGGAAAGTAGGGTCTATGTTTTCAGGGTCTGTAAACCAACTCCAGGGATGGGATAGAATTTCTGAACTGATTTGTCTTCAGGGTTCTCTCACATGTTCTTTCATTGGTCTTTTTCACACACTATGCAATGTCTCCGTCTTTGGAATATTCTTCCTCTCTTACTTCTCAAAATACTTTGTCCTCAGTCCCACTTCCTTAAGGTCCTGCTGAAGAACCTCCTTATCTCAGAAATTATCATTAAAATATGAATTCTGTCCAGAAGTAGAGTCAGTAACATGTCTCTGGCATAGCTCAAAACATAGAAAGGTATCCTTTTGTGAAGAAATGATGATCTTTCTTCTGGGTTCTCAGGACGGCCGACCCAGGCAAAGACAATGTTTTGTCACTCAGATGGGATGATCTCAAAAGACCAAGTGGAGGACATTTCTGGGACAAGGTGCCAGAGGAACTTCTGGCCAGCTGGAAGGGCACCATTGCTGCCACTGTAGTATCTACTTCAGTCCAGTACCCCTTTGAACTGTGATGGCCTCCAGGATAGTTTGTGATAGCAAGAAATAATCACTATGGTGCATTGGGGAAAGTATTAATTAACCTCGAAACATAAAATGCTAGAAGAAGAAAAGTTGGAGATCTTCCAGGACAGACACTAAGAAAATTCCCTGAGGTGACTATTTCTTACAGAAGGGAATTTGAGAAGGAAATTCATCCATTATGGAGGTCTTCAAAATGTATACGACACATGGGAGACAGGCAAGGGGACACTTTATCAACCCATTCCCTTCCATATTTTTTTTTTTTTCTGATCTACTTGTTCATTTTCAGGCTGGTCTTTGGATGTAAGTCTTTGGTTTCCTTCTGTTGGGTTTGTTTCTGAATTTCTCTTTGTTAATGACTTTAATGAATCAGGCACTGTGCTAGTATTTTATGTTTATCTTTTTATTTAATCCTCACAACTACCCTACATTGGAAATATTATTTCTCCCACTTTATAATGATTTTGACTTGGAGATCTGAAAGCAGGTCCACCTGACTTCAAGGATTTTGCTCATTCCCTTCACCACGGTGGTGGGAAGTAGGGTAGCTTCAGGGCCTTTAACTCAAGAACAACTGCATCTATCTTTGAGATAACAAGTCCCTTTGCTGGTTAGGTCCTGGTATTACTTCCTCATGTAGTACTGTTGATTGCAAAGACTTCTTACCACCAGAACTGCTCAAGTTCTCTTCTAATTGAAAGATAATTTGTTTACTCTTAGTAATTTTATCTGGTTAAACTTCTATAACATTGTCTTCTTCTTCTTCTTCTTTTTAAGTATTTAAGACCTTTATTAATAGGTGCTTGCAGTATGTTGACTTTTTTGAAAAAATCAAATTGTGAACTTTCATTATAAATTGAAAATGAATTTCTTAAAACTCTCAACTTGACTAGGTATGCAACAATTTAAAAAATCTTTAAAGGCATATTGAGAAAAAACAGGCTTTTCTTTTTTAAAAAAAATTTGTTATTACCAAAAAAGACATCTTTAGGTGAAAATATTAATAATAAAACCCCCACACTGCAGAGATAATGCAGATTGTTCTATTATAGTTATCTGGTCAACAGGCAAAAAGCAAGCACTTAAGGTCTTCAGCTCCAATCTTTTATTCATTTCTTATTGCTGGAATTTCATCTCTTCTTGGATGACTAAACTGGATGATGGTAGAGATGGTAAGCTGGCATTTACTCACCCCTGCCTTGCTCAGCCTCCAGAGCAGACAAATTCTCAGCTGGTGGATCGGCTGCTTTTGTCTCTTTGCCCTCCCCTGGTTTAGGATTTTCTGGGCACCTGCATTGGTAATTGTGGTGGTACCATCCTCGATGTGGCTGCTGACCTTGGGTCTCATCTCCTTGATGCGCTTTATCTTTATTGCTGTCCCCTTTAGGCTGTCTTTGGCAAGGAGGACCCCTGCGGAATCGTGGTCTGTGATCCTGGTTCATATTCTGTTTTACTGATCTACCTTGTTCTCCTGCACCCTGATTGTCAGACCCCTCCATCACTTCTCCCTGCACAGGAGGGTTGGGATACTGTGGTCCACCCTAGGGTCTCTGCTTGTAGGAAGATGGGAACCTTCGCCTGGCCTGCAGGAGGGCCGGCGTTGCTGGGCCTGGCCTTGTGGAGCAGTCTCCAATCCCTCGTTCTTTTCCCCACTCTCACTGTTCTGGTAATTCTGCTGGTAATTGCGTGGAGGACCCCTGCGACGTGGATAGCGTCTATAATGGTTACAGTCAGCTGCATCTTTACTGCCTTGAACTGGAACCCCACCAGGGCCTGTAACATTTGCTGCCTCCACACCCTTTTCTCCTTCAACAACATCAAACTCCACAGTCTCTCCATCTCCTAGAAGGCACTTACTGGGGTTATTCTTTATGTCAGTCTGGTGTGCAAATATATCTTCCTTGTCATTCCTGTTGATGAAACCATGTCTGTTTCTTACATTGAACCATTTTACTGTTCCCAAAACCTTCCTTGTAATGACCTTCCTGTCCCCTGTGGCAGGTGCTAATGATGTGAGGCCGTCGGGGCCACCAATCCCTGCACCGCTGCCTGTGGTGTCTGGCTTGGTGTGGCCACACCGAGGGCTGAGTGGTGGTGGGGGTTTGGGGGGAGCGCCTGGGTCTTGGCCACTCTGACCCTGGGTATGGTGCCGGTGCCTGGGGCTGGCTGCTGACCCTGTGAGGTGTGATGGTACCTAAGCCGGTGGCGGCAGTGGGGCTGCTCCGAGCTTTCTGGGGTCCGCTCTCTGCTGCCGATAAAACTCCCTCTTCTTTTTAAAGGACAATATTGCTCCATCAAATCATAGAGCCATTTTGGTAGACTAATCATTCAAATGTTTTTCATAAATTTATGGTTCTGGGTTTTTTCCTAATATTTTCCGTTACTAACTATGTTAAACTATTTATGATGTGTTTGAGGACAAATCTTTCAGGAATAACTCTAAGATTGCTTATAAATTTAATTTATCTTTCTTTGGTCTTTGTGTATTAAAAACTAATAATGAACTGGTGTGTCATTGGGACTTGTCAAGAAACAGATAATCCACACAAACTGAATAACTAAAGAGAGTTTAATAAAAAGAACTATGTACAAAAGTATAGGCAGGGTTGAGGAAACCTGCAAGGGGCGGTGTAATACCTTGGGCTAACAGTAGCAGGGAGCTACTGCAACTCATGGGTGGGAAAGATCAAAGGAAGTGAGGGGTTACTGGAATTTGCAGAGCACAGCTATATGAGGAGGCTGTGTGATGTATTTCTTTGGTTAAGGAATGCAGCCAACCCATGGAGGCCCAACAGGGAGGGAGCTGGAGGGTAAATCCTCAAACCTCCTATTTTCCCATCCTCTAATCTCCTGCTGGTGCCTCCCATTGGCTGAACTCCTTTAGAAGGGAGAGAGCAAGAGAGCCTGTTGTTGCAGTAGGTACCAGTCAGCCTCCTGAGGCACAGAGCAGGGTGAGGGGTGGAGAGGGGATGGGGAAGGTGAAACAGAAGATATTTAGCACAGCTGGATGTAAGGTCTAAGTGATGCTTATGTTCAATCTGAGCTTTAGACCTCAACAAGCATTCCTGAGAATGGTTTCCTAACAGATCAGAAAATAATTCTCGTCTTTAAAAAGTGAAACTGTGTTCTGCCTCTGCTTCCTTCAACCCTTTTTAATTGGTATCTTAATGATTTGAAACAATTTGTGCATGATCTAGCTGCATGTACCCTTATTATAAAAAGTATAAAAATAACTATTCTCTATGCTGGTGATATAATTTTATTGTCACTAACCAGAAATGGCCTCCTTATCTTGCTGGAAAATAGAGTGGCTCGAATTCAACTTTTCTATATCCAAAATGATCATTTTTGGCAGATAGTATTTGCAATTTAATTGGCTTATATCTAATGATTATATAGAGCTGCCAAGTCTTTCAGCTATGTAGGGGTACATTTTGCAACCATTTTCCTCTGGTGGTTTCACTAGAAAATGATGCTACTTAAAAGTAGACATTCCTTGTGTGCACTATTGACATTTGTTTATTTCTGGGGCCTGGGATATTAGTGAAGTCTATTTCAAATTTTTTTTCAGGTAAAAAGCATAGCATCCAGGCCTGCTCAGTAAATGTTGGTTGAATGAAAATAATGAGGGAATGAACTTTGTAGCTTTGATTTTATTAATATCTTTCTTTTCCCCAACTGTTTTGAGGAAACAGTTTTTAGGAGACTGGAGGAAAACCCTGGTCTTACTGGCAGGTTCTCCACTGAAAACCCCCACATGGCGGCGGGGTGGCCAGTTATTTGGGTCTTGGTTTGGAGCCTTCATTTTCTTTAAAGGAAGTTAAACTGCCTCCTGCTTGGTTGATTTTAAGGTGTATAAACCATCCTTTATTAGCAAGACAGATTTCATGAAGTTCCTACTGTTGCTCAATGTTAAAATTTGGACATGTCTGCTGCCCAATGCCTATCAAAAGCTCAATTAGAAGGGCTAGCGATACTAATAGACAGCTGAAGTAGTTCTTCCATTATTCTAGATCGGTGTTGTCCAATAACTTTCTGCAATGATGGAAATGTTCTGTAACTGTTTGTCCATCATGGTAGTCACTAGCCACATGTGGCTATCAAGCATTTGAAATGTGGCTATTGAAACAGAAGAACAGGATTTAAAAAATGTTTATTTAATTTTAATTAATTGAAATTTAAATAGCCACTCATGCCAGTGGCTACCATATTAGACAGTACAATTCTAGAACTCTAAATTTTATCCCCGGATCAAGCCAAACTATTCTTTCTTTGGCTTTCCAAGGAATAGCATTTATTGAATTGCAAATTTCTATGTTGTCCTTAATGGTGGTTTTAAAACATGTTATCACATTCTTGGACACTTCTCCATCCAAACATGGAGACTAATTACCCTTCCCTTGAATATAGGTTGGCCTTAGTGACTTGTTTCTAGGAAATAGAATATGTCCAAAGTGATGCTATGTGATTTTTGATGTTAGCTTATAAAAGGTGATAAAGCCTGTCTGACTCTCTCCCTCTCAGCCTGAACTTCCATGTAAGAATTCTGGCTGCTCTAACACTACCAGCTGGAGAGTCATATGGAGAGACCAACTAGACATATCTGAAGAGGACCAGCTGTTCTAGCCTCCAGCTGTTTGAATCTTCCTACTTTAGGTTCCAGATTATTTCAGATCCAGCCACTGTCTGCCTGCAGGTATGTAAGAAACCCTAAGTGAGAACTGCTTAGCTGAGCCCCCTCTATCTGCAGTGATAGTACATGATTGTTGTCACTTTAAGCCAGTATTTTGGGGTCATGCAGCAATAGGTAATGGGAACGCCCTTGTATAAAATGATGATGCAGGAAACAGTTCTATGAAACTCCCTAGGGTATTCATTCTTGGGTTGTTTTGGGGACAAAGTCTACTACATCAATTTCTTTTGGATCTTAACATCAGGAAGAATTGTACTTTACTGAGCAACCAATATACCTTTGCTTTAATAACTTTTTGCTTTGGTTGCTAGGAAGCTCAAAGCTGAATTTGTGCTGTACCTTTGTAAGTAAATAGGATCATCAAGAATTTATTTCTGTGTGTTTACTTTTCCTTTGACCTTATCTTACTATTTCTTTTACCTTTTTTTTTAAAGGCCTCAATGCAGTGTATACATTGTCAAACCACTTCCAAAAATGAATGCAAGTAATATTGGGGTTTTGTGAACCTGTGTGAGCTGTAAGATCATCTGCAATGATGATCTTACAATGCAAAAGCCTGGAAGATCTCTGGCATTTTATAGCAATGATGGCTGGGAGAGCCCTGGCATTTTATAACTCTCTAGTGGCCTTATTTTACAGGAAGAAAATAAGACTCTGAGAATTGAAGTGACTGCCGAAGGATACAGAGCTAGTGAGTAGCAAAATCTTAGCCCAGGTGAAGTTGCGTTTTACCATTCATTCATCCATATGGCACCCATTGGTCAGATATTGATTCTTTACTAAGTGCTAGCTCTTGGCCTGGTTGCTTGGGGATGCGATAATCATGCAAAGATAAATAAGACCCAGCTGAGGAATTTAATCTCAAGATTATGCCTGGTGGGGTATATAGTACGTGTGTTTAAGTATAAAGCAATATATATCATAAAAGAGGTAAAATGAAGCCTTATGAATGTTCAGAGGAATGAGAGATCTCTTCCAACTGGGGGATCATGAAGGCTTCAGAAAAAAGTGATGCTGAGCTAGGCCTGGAAGGGTGGATATGCTTCACATGTACAGACACTGGGAGAGAAGATGGAGTGAAGGAAGAGAAGATTAGCAGCCGTGAGTTTAATACTGGGAATTTTAGGCACTGTGGCATTTAGTGGGGAAGATATTTTGGGCAGTGGGGATTGTGACATGTCTGAAATTACACCGTGTGAGTAGTTGCTCACTCTTCTGTTTATGGGACCAGTGCTGTCCGAGGGCATATGACCTGCAAATGTGGACGGGACAGACTCAGAGAGAAAGAGACAAATGCTAATTAGAACTTCCACTTTAGCTGACTTCTCAGAAAACCCAACACATGGAACTATGTTCTAAAGTAACTGCTTAAAATCTTTTATCAACAAACAGCTTTTAGACTTTGTACTGGAGGAAAGAATTCTGGAAGAGATTCTACATCGCTCCACAGCACAGCAAACAGGGGGCATTTCAGGACACTTCTGAGGAGCCCAGCAGTATACCCAGATTCTTAGACCACCTTACATTTTTTACAGCCTCCTTGTGACCATAGGAGCCTGGTGTTCTGTGGAACAGTAAGCCCAACAAAGCCTGAGTGGGGCTCTGTAGGGACAGATCTGCTGTTCTTTCCAGCAATTGATAGATTTGTTACAATTGGTAATAGGTCACTCTCCTGAAATTCTGCAATTACCTCTTGAAATAGGAAAACTTCAGATCACATGGGCAGGATATTGCTAATGCGGTGAAAACTTTTCAGGGCCATTTAAACAGCTTCCTGCCAGTTGCCTTTAAGTGAAAGTTTAAACAAACCTCCATTCTCAGTTAGGAAAACCAAAATCAATATCTGATTACAGCAAAATTCAGTGCCATTCTGCCTGATTCTTCCGGGCACACAAACCCCACAGAAGGTAGGAGAGCCCAGGTGGAAAACCAACAAGTGTCCTGACTCAGAGTCAGGCTTCTTAGGTTGCTTTCCATAGAGTGTTTCCAACATTGTAAGTCACCAATAATCATAGTTGCTATATTAATGTTACATAATGCTGTATAGCTTATAAATCATTTTCATATACACATCTAATCTTCATTAAAAACTCAACAAGGAGGATATTACTCTACTACTTTTACAGAGGAGAAAACTGAGGCACAGATAATCTAAGCAAATTATCCTAGACCTCAGGGTGAGTGTGTGTCAGTGGTGGGGTTTAAATATGGTCTGAGGAGTCTAAGTCCATCTGGGCTCTTGAACAAGGTCTAAAGATGAGAGGCAGGGCTGGGAACTGAAGGTGGAGGGGCGATGCAGAGATACATTGGGCAAACATCTGGTCATCTAGGGGTAGGCTGTCCCCAGACAGGGATAACCTTTACCAGCCTTCTTTCTGTCTGGGAAGGTAATCAGTGGCAGAGCCCCTCAGATCTGGAAGTGACCAAAGTTATGTGTTCAAATCCTTAATTTTTCAGATGAGGAAGCTAAGGTCCAGGGAAGTTGAATGTTTTGCAAAGACTCACACAGCTAACTGGTGATAAAGCTGGGATAGTTGCCTAGTTTTCTGCTCTTATACCAGAATTTCTGCCACTATACCTAGATGCTCTTCCTGTTTCATTCTTTCTTCTTTTGACTAAGCAGACATGTGTGTACAATGCAAGATGATCAGGCATTTCTTATGTCAGTGAACTAAAATTAGCAGTTGCTACTATTCATTGAATGCCTATCTTGTGCCTTACTGTGTGCTAGCCATGATTTTTAATCTCCACAGGAACTCAGCAAAGTTATCTCTGTCAGGAGACCAGAACCAGGGATGAGGAGGGACTTGCGAGGACAATTCAGAGTCCCTGCTCCTTCCACTGTGCAGTGGAGCCTCTGCAATAATTTATCTCTTGTGCTAGAAAACAGTAATGTCTGAATTTCTTATATGGTCAAGTATCATTTTTTAGAAATTGTTAAAATTCAAATTGTGTTTACTGCTTGAATTATATCTGATTAAAAAGGGAGATAAGGGAGATGAGCCAGTTATCACCTTTAAACAGAGTCTTTAGAAGTCTTGATTAGTATTTTTTAATGTGAAGGAAAACCAACAATTTTTTTGTACTGTAATTCAAGTCATATGCTTAAGTATTTTTTTTTTAAGAAAAGAGACAGTTTTTTTTTTTAACCCCTATTCCTCTAGAGTGCCGGACAGAGTTCTAGAGGAACTTTTGTATTAATTATTTTTCCCTTCAAATCCAAATACCTTTAGGAGGGCTAAGCGTATTCATCATTTAAACTCAGTTAGAGTTACTTTAGTATACTTGCTTTCTTCTTAGCATCTGTGATATGCCTTCCAAAGTTTAAAAAAAAGAGAAGCTTTTTTTTTTTTTTCACTTGGAAAACTCTGAGGAATGGGGTGGTCTGAGTGCTGTGCCTCCCAGGAAGCATCTGGGCCACAGATGGGCAGGAGAGAATTGCTTGGGCTTGAGAACCATCAGGGAAAGTGTGTCAGGAGGGGGGAAAGTGGTGCTGACAGGGAGGTGGGAAAGTGTCAAAGCAAAAGTTCTTGATTTCCATCTTCCCCTGACTCTTTGTGGCTACTCCTGGCTGGTGTGCCCTGAGACCCTGATGTGACACGGTGGCTAACGACTGGCTTAAAGTTCTGACCTTGTCCAGCACTGTGTAGAGTTTTCCTGATGCATCCTTCAGTGTGATTCCAAACACTACACCCCTGTCACTTGACTCTGTCTCCTTTCACATGGATCCTCTGCCTCCACCTGTGCAGCCTGGATCACATTCTGCTCCCACAGAAACGGGGTAAGAACCTTCCTCCCTGAAATAGCAGGTACTTTAGCTTCAAGTTCATCATGATGGTGTCTCTTAATTGGCTGGTCTTGACTTTTTACTTGGTTTCTGACCCTTCTACTTGCATTATTCTTTGGTGCCTGTGGGTTTCCTGGTTTCTAACTGCTGGCTTGGTTTTTAACCTACAAACTTCATCATGACTCCTGATATCCACCTGATTCCTGACTGCTCATTTAGCTCTGAGTCCTGTTGACTTTGCCCACTCTCAGTTGCTACCTGAAATTCTTAGATTTGTTTTATCTTTCTACCTGGCTTCCTACCTTGGCTCTGGGATGCCTCACCAGCAACCAGTCCTGATCAAACAGGGAGAGTCAATATCATTGAGCAGCAGGTAAGCAAGAGGACTGGTGAAGGAGTTGACAATCTCACATCTTCATCAAGCATTTGGCACAATTCTCATGGTCTTTCTGATCATGGAGTTGATTTTATACGTAATAAGAGTTCAAAGAAGGCTCAAACAGAAGAAATATTTTGTAATCAAGGGACAATAATTGTTATTCTTTCCAGGTGTTGAGTTAACTCTACCTCTATAAATTGTAACATAGTGTTTCAAATTTATATTGAGTTCCGGTGGTATCCTGAAATTGGGGTCAGTCCATCTCTCCAAAGTCGACCAGACATATTCCTGTGACACAGGATATTTGATATAGGGTTCATGGGTGATAATTTCTACTGTTTCTTCCTTATTCTAAAAGTGAACAAAGGTCAGTTTCCCCACAGAGCCTAAATTTTTGTAGTCACTTTACCTGTATGAAATCCTAACTTATCTCAATAGGATATTGTTAAAGGAATGAGAATTTCCACATCCAAGATAACCAACCCAAATCAAGATCCTCAGTTGAGAAAAACAAACTCAATATCTGATCCTAGCATAGCTCTGGCACTTTGTCATGCAGGTATGTTAAGAGTATACAGCTATGGGTAGTTTCTTGGTCAAACAAGCTCAAGATTAATTTCTTGGCCAGGTGCGGTGGCTCATGCCTGTAATCCTAGCACTCTGGGAGGCTGATGCTGGAGGATTGCTTGAGCTCAGGAGTTTGAGCCAGCCTGAGCAAGCGTGAGACCCTGTCTCTACTAAAATGAGATAAATTAGCTGGGCACTGTGGCATGCACCTGTAGTCCCAGCTACTCGGGAGGCTGAGGCAGGAGGAACACTTTGAGCCCAGGAATTTGAGGCTGCAGTGAGCTATGATGACACCACTGCACTCTACCCAGGGTGACAGAGTGAGACTCTGTCTCAAAAAAAAAAAAGGAAATTGAACCTTCCTTCTCACTCCTCCTCCTTCATATTAAAAAAAATAAAAAAATTAAAACAAAAAAAAGAAGAAAAAGAAAGATTAATTTCTTGTCATTTTCCAAGAATGTTATCGATGCATCTGCAAAGTAAGATGGTACATTCCCAAACATCAGTTCTTGCAGACTACTGTTAAGAATTCACATTGAGTTTATTTCTAGAATTTTAACTGATTATGACAGATAAGTCGATGAGTCAATGTTATCTCTTAGAAACTCATGATGATTTTAAGGCCATATTGTCAACCACTTTTCTAACCAAAATCAAGCAATTTCAGGTGTGACTTGTAAGGTAGTTGATTTCCACAATGTCACACTTTAGGCTGCTTTGTAAGCTGCAGGGTTTGGTGGGGCTGGGAATGCTGACCTCTGGAAGGATTTTGGACAGTGCTTGGCAATCATGTGACACACCAGCTAGTCCTTCCCGTTATCAACTTGGCACTGATTGGACAAACAACAGGGCTCCATTCCCGGTTTATGTTGAAATTCTCTGTTGTCCTTTGAAATCCTAAGTAACAATTTCCTTCCATTGTGCAACTCAAGAAACCTGATACAGCAATGTGTTTGGCATTCTGTTTCTGGAACTCTCTTACAGAGGCCACCTATAGGTGTTCTAGAGTTGCTTGAGGGACAGTTCATGTCGGATGATGCCATAGAGGCCACCAGCTAAGTCTGCGTGGCAATAAAACACATCCTGTAGAAGTAGAGACAGAGATAAGCAGGAGCAAATCTAAGAGGGATGCAGCAACAACTCAAAGGATGTATCACTCAGACACCTAAGGTCATGGAGTGCAGAACAGAACACCAAGAAAACCATTCCTGATAAACCAATGTGGTAATTGGAAGTGTTTGTGGTGATGTGAAGGAGGCCTCCAGAGGCCTCCAGGGTGAGATAAGGCAAGCAATCAACATGTCAAGGTAATTTGTTAGCAGTTCTGGCTTTGTTCGAGGTGTATAAACCTGCCTGATGTGATGTATGAAGCCTGCTAACCCGAGGAAACTTTGCTGTAGAAGGACAACAGCAAAGTGGTGCCTGCTTGGAACTGACAAGAGAAGCCACCTGTATCTGTAAATGTAACATCTGCTGCATGAAGGCAGACCCTGACTATAAACCATTTTTACAGATGGAAGGGTGTGCATGGCCTCTATATAGGAAAGGAGGATATTACCCAATTTTCTCTGATCTTGCTGAGTAGTTCTCATGAACTGATGCTCTCAAAAAGCTGCAAAATGGGTACAAAGGCATTAGTGAAGGTTCATCTCTACAAGCCAGACACTAAATAGACCTCTGAATCCACACCAACTGTGCACATCTGTCACCATCTCATTGAGATCACACTGGCTGTGCACACTTTTCACTATCTCATTGACCCTGCAATAAGTGTGCTTTGTGCTGTGGGATTCCACTGAGCCCAGACCAACTGTACACAGCCCTCACCTTCCCTCTAAGCCCACACGGATTATATAATGCACACCACATTCTTAATCTCACACCTGGCTCTGTATGCTTCTCACTGTCCTGACAAGCTTGCACCAACAGCACACACCCTTCACCATCTTAGTGATTTCACATCCACTTTACACTGAGCTCAGCTGAGATCACACAGCCCAGCTCACTGACTTCATGCAGATTATATAATGCCACGACAGCACCTCCTCTTTGCCCAGTCAATATCTATTTTTCCATTTTTCCTAGAAATAAACCCTGGTTTTACTCAAGGTGGTGATATGCGAAGCTAAGAGACTACATTTCCTATCCTCAGTTGCAGTTACATTTGGTTATATGATTAAATTCTGGCCAAGGAGATTTAAACAGCAATTGTTGTGGGGCCGGGGGGTGGGGACTTCTTTGAAGGTTCCTTCAAAGGGGACAGAATTCTGGGGCTTAGTCTTTTGCCCTTAGTCTTTCCATTTTTTCCTTCCATTTTTGAAAACAGATACGATGGCCAGGTCTCATCAGTCATCTTGTGACTTTGAGAATAGAAGCCATCTAAAAAGAATGGTTGGTTCATAAGTCAGAGGGGACCTGGGTCTCTGATAACTTTGTGGAACTACAATACCACCCCCTGTGACTTCTATCTTGATTTCTTTTATGTGAGAAAATGAGCCTTTAGTTTTGCTTAAGCCACTGCATTTGGGTCTCTGTTACTATGGGTGAATGCAATTCTTATGGACACAACTAGCTATTCTACTGAGCTCACCCTGCCTATGTGTCTGTGTATCATCCCCCTCCACAAATGTGTACTCTGGATATTATCCTTGGACCATGATGGTACATAAGTGGAACAACTGTCTTTTGTTTTTAATGCCAAGATGAGCCTCTGCACTTTCCTTTTGACTTGTTCAGTTGTATGAAATAGAATGGATCAGACTCTCCGAGGTACATAAATAATATTCTAAAAATGTTAATGGGGAGAGGCTAAACCAGTACAACACACATTGTACGCAGGAAGCAATAGTCAGATGGTGCAGAGTGATGTTGGGATCAGTGGTTCTGCCTTCTTTGGGTGAGCACCAAATCATGTCATAGTGATTACTTCTGCACCATGGAGGTTTGGGTGGGGTCTTCAGTGGCAAACTTTGCTATTCCCTAGTGTAAATCTGAGTCTCACCTGCTATACTTTCCAAAGGACAATATTTGAAAAAATTTACACATTAATATATTTTCCTTGCCTTTTACCTTTCCCTCTAAAAACCCAAAAGAAACAAAACTCAAGATAGGAGAGATTGCAACTGGAAAGGAGGAAGTGGAAAGCAGGGGTCACACAGTGCTGCCCAGTACAGGGATATGGTGTGAATGGTGCCCCTGCAACAGTGCAAAGCAGAGGCCCTGGCTAGTCCCACTTCCATCTCGTCTTCCTTCTTAGCTGCTGTCAGAGTCTTTGAGACATGGCTATGGTGAAACTCCTATTCTGGTTCCAGTTCCTCCTTATCCTTTTGGGAAAAGCCCCCTCCCCAGGCTTTAGCATCATGGAACAGAGGGAGGGGTCCTCTGGGAGGACAAGTGTTAAGGTGAGTGGTCCCCCCAGCAAGGACTCTCCAGGCTGCAAAAAAACAAGTTTGAGAAGAGTGTGATCGAAATCTCTAGACAGGAAGTGGTTACCTAGGCATAAAAATCACCTTTTTCTATTCCATCACAACTAGGAGGCATGACTTAAAACCTTTAAGCAGTAGACTTAGCATGAAAATAAAATGATATTATTTGAAACAAGGAGCTCATAGGCGCCTGGACTCTACTTTGAGGCCTCTGCCCTTCTGAACTACTTGAGGCACCAGAAGAACCAACCCTTGATGACCAGCTGTGACTGGCAGGTGGGGGCCTGTGACTCTTTGGCAGCCTCAAGGTGGTCCCTCAGATTTGGGGCTCAGGAGGAGTCACACACGTGGGTCACAGTCACCCCTCCTTTTACTCCTTACAGATTTCACTTGGATTGGCATTCACACAACTACCATTTACCTAATAAGTAACTCATGCTAACTTCAGCGATGGATTTCATATCTGCGTAACCTCTGCAGTTCTGCTTTCTGCCTGCCCTGCCTATTGCAGCCTTTGGATGTTAGCTTCATCATTTTTATGTTAATACTACACTCTATAATAAAGAAACTAGTGCTTCAGGTCTTTTTATTTTCCAGTCTGTCCCATGTTGTCACATGTTGGTAGGAGCAAGTCACTTGGCCCATACAAGGCTTCAGTTTCCTCATCTGTAAGATGAAGGTGAACCACGGCCTGGGGACAAGTGGCTCACTCATGTCATCTGCTGATGAGTGGTTGAGTCCAGGCCTGCATCAGGTCTCCTGGTCCCCTCCCTACATCTTTTCCTATGACAACAATAACTCACAGCTTGTTGTGAAAATCAGATTAGGTAATGTTCTGAAAGGCATTTTATGCTCTGAAAAGTGACATGAAGATCTTTGCGATTATTGCTAGGGATTTACGCTCCCTAACAATCCTAGTGACAGAGTGAGGCCTCTGCTCTTACAGGAAATTACTTTCCTTCACTGTTTTCTTTCTCCCACAAACCTCAGGGGATCGGCTTTTAGGCTTTGTAAGGAGTCAACTAATACTTATGAAGTTTTAAACTATAGTCGAAGAGGCTTCTGTTGGCCTTTCCCAGTGTCTGAGCCTTCTCCGCTCTCGCTGTGAGTTAGAGTTTGTTCTCCTTTGCCACAACGGACCACAATAGTAATGTTATCCCCTTTAGGGAGGTTTTTATTTTTCCCTCTTTCTCCTTCCTTTTTTCTCTCTCTCCCTGACAGCCGTCATGAGGATTCCATGCTCCTATTTTATATCTGTGTGGCTCAGAGCCAAGCTCAGATATTGTTGATTTCTGATGGAAGAAAGCCCCCTAATGAGGAATGGCCTGAAGGAAGAATGTCTCTTTGAAGAGAGGGAGGCAAAGATGATCTTAGGAGTGCAGGGACAGATTCCTTCAGTGGGGACTTTATGAAGAACCAGTTTCTGGAAGGAGATAACGGAAATACAAATGGGAGAGGCATTGCAGTGCCACAGGTGTTAACACTGTCCATGTGGTGGGGTCGTCAGTCCTGCTGTCCTGGACCGGTAGGCACTGATGAAGTCAGGGTCCCTATGGACATGCTCCTCCCATTGGTCTCAGGCCCTGGTGCCATACCATGGCTGTCCACACGGGAGCGCTGGCTCTCCCCACTGTCTTTCTATCTCACGCAAGGACATTTCAGAGGATCTTAGTGAGTTCTTGGGAAGTATAAGCTTCTTTAAGAGGGTTTGGTCACCAGAAATAATAAAATTGTAGGATTCTTAAACCCGAAGTCCTCAGAAACCTTATTGTTTAAAGTTCTTATTTCATAGGTCAGGACAACTGAGGCCCAGAGAGGTTAAGTGATTTGTTCAAACTTTTGTAGCAAAATAGTATCTGTGTTAAGATAATACAAGTTCCTAATTAAATGCTTTTTTTTCCTCCTGAATCTTTTTGTAATCAGGAGAAAGACAGGCTTTTGAAGAATAACTATAGGAGGGTTAGGGCAGATTCAAGAATTACCTGATTTATTATCCAGCAGTAGTACCCATTTTAAAAGAAAATGGCTTTGAGCTAGTTTTCAAAAACGATCAGGGTCACAAACATGTACATATAAATTGTAATGTCCCTGTCTACATTTCCAAGTGCTCTTCATTTCTCTTCCTGTTTATGATCCCACCTTTTTAATAAGTTACAGAGCACAAGGAGGTACCCATAAAGAGCCTCCACTGCATGTCAACCTTTCTTCTCTTCTTTTTTGCTCGTAGACATGGGTTCTTATGAGAGCTCAGAAAAGAAGAGAATAGAAAAGGCACGTTTTCCTCATCTTGTTCTCTACTGACTGATTTCCTTTGCGGCTGGGGAATATGGGCCTTGGCTTATTTCCAAGGCTTTGTGTAACCAAGAAATGGAAATGAAAAACTTAGCAGGTGTTCAACAGTTTTCTTCTTTTATTTATAAATATAATCTATTTAAAAGGAGAATTTAAGTAAATTCAATTAGCGTATAAAATTATACAATTAATGCACATTTTCACCTAGTGATGTGTTAGAGATGACCCAGACTGGCTCACAAGAATGGATTGTTATTCAGGAATTATTAAAATCCTGTTGAGCCTCTTTTCTGGCTGGAACCATGGAGGGTGTCGAAGAGAAGAAAAAGAAGGCTCTTGCTGTGCCAGAAACCCTTAAGAAAAAGTGAAGGAATTTCTCAGAGCAGAACATCAAACGCCTGAGAAAGAAGTTTGCCCAAAAGATGCTTTGAAAGGCAAGGAGGAAGCTTATCTACGAAAAAGCTAAGCATCATTGCAAGGAATATAGGCAGATTTACAGAACTGAGATTCGAATGGCTAGGATGGCAAGAAAAGCTGGCAATTTCTATGTACCTGCAGAGCCCAAATTGGCGTTTGTCATCAGAATCAGAGTTATCAATAGTGTGAGCCCAAAGGTCCAAAAGGTGTTGCAGCTTCTTCGCCTTTGCCACATCTTCAATGGAACCTTTGTTAAGCTCAACAAGGCTTCAATTAACATGCTGAGGATTGTAGAACCATATATTGCATGGGGGTACTCAAACCTGAAGTCAGTAAATGAACTAATCTACAAGCGTGGTTATGGTAAAATTAATAAGAAGCGAATTGTGTTGACAGATAATGCTTTTATTGCTCAATCCCCTGGTAAATATGGCATCATCTGCATAGAGGATCTGATTCATGAGATCTATACTGTTGGAAAACGCTTCAATAAGCAAATAATTTCCTGTGACCCTGCAAGTTATCATCTCTATGGGTTGGAATGAAGAAAAAGACAACCCATTTTGTAGAAGGTGGAGATGCTGGCAACAGGGAAGACCAGATCAACAGGCTTATTAGAAGAATGAACTAAGGTATCTACCATGATTATTTTTGTAATCTGTTCAGTTAATAAACAGTGACTGTTTAAAAAAAAGAGCCTGTTGAATCATTGGTACCTTGAAATCACACATGGTGGCATGGAGTATTTACACCATGGAAATTAGCAAATGCTACAAATCAAGGCACTTTTTTCCCCCCACAGAGCCAGTTTGCCAGCACAACAATATCTCTGGCACCTGAGAATTTCCACTATCCAGAGGTAATCACTGTTAATTTTCTTAAGTAAACATCCAAAAATATGAATATTCATATGCTAGCATATATGCATATATTACTTTAATTAATTTATAGAAAGGAATCATATTTTAGAAAGTTTCTCAGGGTCTTTCCATATCAACACATATAGATCTAATTAACTATGTAAATTATTATATAGTAAGCTATTATATGGTAACACCATAGTTTATTTAACCAATTTCTTAATGATGAAACCAAAGCCTTGTTTGGGTTTCTACAAGAGTAGCCCATGAGACATGGCCTTGGGTGCAGACCGTTTATTTGGCTTGTGAACCCAGGAGGCACGAGTGAGACATTGAGCAAAGTGAGACAGGGAAATTTGCCTGTTTAAATCAGTATCCAAAAAAGGTCCTCACATTTGATTGGTTTATATATCTCCTAAATCACTTTTAATTTGTTCCCCATTTGTCACTTTTTTTCCCCTTGCAATTTATTGAAGAAACTGGGTCATTTTGCTGATTGGATCCACATGACATCATTTAACATGCTTCTTGTAGACTATATTTCCTGTAAATTATTGTTGGATCTAAAGGTAGAAATTTGTCCCAGTTTAGTAATGGTAATAAAATAATGATGGATATTGATTGTTAAGCTCCATTAATTTTTATTTTCACTATTTTTTATAATAGACTTTACATTTAAGAACTGTTTTAGATTTACAGAGAGGAAAAATTGGGAAGCTGGTACAGAGAGGTCCCATATACTCCCTCTGTCCCTCCTTCTGACAATTTCCCCTATTATGAACATTTTACTTTAGTATGGTACATTTTGTTACAATTAGTGAATGAATATTGATACATTATTATTAACTAAAGCCTATAGTTCATCTAGATTTCCTTAGTTTTTACCTTTGTCCTTTTTCTGTTCCAGGATGGCATTCAGGATACCACATTACATTCAGGTGTCAAGCCCCCTTAGGCTCCTCTTGGCTGTGACAGTTTCTCAGCCCTTCCTTACTTTCGAACACCTTGACTGTTTGAAGAGTACTGGCAGGTATTAATCTGTAGGATGCTTTCTTATTGGAATTTGTGTCATGTTTTTCTCATGATTCAACTAGGGTATAGGTTTTTGATAGGAAGATCACAGAGGTAAAGTGCCATTTGCATCACGTTATATCAAGGGTACTAGACCATCAGCATGATTTGTTACTTTTGATGCTGACCTTGATCACCTGGCTGAGGTGGTGTTTGTCAGGTGTCTCTACTCTACAGCTCCTCTCCTCTCCCCCCTTTTCCATACTTCTGCATTGTTGGAAGGCATTCACTATGTGTAGCCCAATTTCCCCCTCCTTGCTAACCCCCCTTCTTGCAGATGGAGTAGGTACATGAATTATTTGGAGTTCAGCACGGGATATTTGTCTCTTATCCAGATCCATTCACTCATTCATTTATTTATGTCAATATAGACCAGGGATATTTATTTTATACTTTGGATTATAATCAATACTACTTTATTTTGTTATTGGCTTTGGCCAGTGAGAGCTCTTTCAGTTGGCTCCTGTGTCCCTTTGATCTACCCCAACAATCTGGTTTTTTTTTTTTCTTTTTGAGCACTTTCTTAGTTTCTGGGATCCACTGGTATTGAGGAATAGAAATTTACTCCATTTACAGTAAGTAATTGGGGGGATTAATTTTTATGATAGGAAGTCCATAAAAATGTACTCTTCTTTTGTGATGGTTAGCTTTACTTGACTTCCTAAACCACACAGGTCAACAACTTCCCCCCTCCCTTTTAAAAGGTCCTTCATAAACAATCGTTCATTGGGGCTTCTAGTTTTTACTTTGATCTTATTTTTCTAACCAAGGCTAAATTTTTTAAAAAAATATATGACTTATGCTTTTCTGTTTCCATGACTCTGTCAATGAAGATGTAGTCCTATGAAGGTCCTGGCTTTACGTGTACGTGTGTGTGTGTGTGCGCCTGCATGTGTGGGTGTGGGGTGTTGAATCTCAGTTAGCATTCTACACTGCTATTTGCACAAGGTCTCCTGTCCCTGAAGCCAAGATTTGGGCAAATAAGATAACCCCCTGCCCTTCCTACTGTCCACTGAGGCTTTGTCACTCCTTTTTATATTGTCTCTTGGGGGCTTTCTTTTGCTTTTTTAAAAATCAACTATGCATTTAAAAGTATATTTGTTTTATTTTACCCAGAACTTCTAAATCTTTTATATTTTGAATGTTTTTAGTTTGTTATATTGCCAGAAATGGAAGTCCTATTCTTTACTCCCTTTTTTTAATCCAATTTTTTTATTTTGCGAAATTAAAAAAAAAGACAACATATTATTTCAAATAAATCTTATCCTTCACCCAGGATTGGTAATTCTTTGATTTATTCCATGAATATTTATGGACCATATACTGTTTTAGGAACTTGAGATAAATCAGTGAAGAAAACAAAAATCCCTTTTTCCATGGAGTTTACATTCTAGCAGGAGATACAGACAATGAATAATAAATATAATATACAATTAAATTATGTGGTATGTAGAATGGGATAAATGCTTGCAGACAGTAAAAACAAAACATTCAGAGCAGGGTTTGGGAATCAAGAGTGTGGGAGGAAGATTGACTTTTTTTTCTCTTTTTAAATAAGTCAGTCCTTATATGCCCCATTGAAATAATATCTGAGTAAGACTTGCAGGAGATGAGGGAGTTGACCAGGTGCATTTCCTGGGGAAGGACATTTTAAGTAGAGGGAGCATCTAGTGCAAAGGCCTCAAAGTGGGAGTATGCCTGATGGGCTTAAGGAAAACCAAGAAGGCCTGTGTGGCTGAGCAGAGTAAGGGGGAAAATCCTAAGAAATGAGATGCAAGAGCAAGAAAGGGGTCAGACCATGGAGGGACTTGTGACCCAGGGTAAGGATTTTGGCTATTTTAAGTGACATGGGAATCATTGAAGGTGGGTCTTTTTTCCCCCTCAAGAATAATACAAAGAACCTTTTGTTTTCTAAACCATGTGAGAAGAAGTTGCCAATGTGATACCATTTTACTCCTGCTATAGTTTGAATGTATGTGTCCCCCCACTCCAAGTTCATATGTTGGAATCTAAGACCCAGTGTGATAGCATTAAGAGGTGGGGGCCTTTAGGAGGTGATTAAGTCATAAGGGCTATACCCTCAGGAAGGGAATTAGTGACCTTATAAAAGCCTCAAGGGAACTAGCCAGGCCCTTTTGCCCTTCCATCCCTTCTTCCATCTGAGGACACAGTATTTGAGGCATCATCTTGGAAGCAGAGCCTGCACCTTCATCAGACACTAAACCTGCCAGCACTTTGATCTTGTACTTTCCAGCCTCAGAATTGTGAGAAACAAGTTTTTATTATTTGTAAATTACCTAGTTTGTGGTATTTTGTCATAGCAGCAGAAATGGACTAAGACAACTCCCCAATACTTTAATGTTTAGTTTCTACAAGCAAGGACATTTTCCTTTAAAACTACAACCATCAAAATCAAGAAATTAGCACTGATATATTACGACCATCCCATTCTCAGACCCTCTTCAAATTCACTGATTTTTCCAAATATGTCCTTTATATAGCAAATGTACCCAATCTAGATCACATATTGCATTTAGTTGTTAAGTCTTTTTAGAATCCTTCAGTCTGAAAAGTTCTTCAAACTTTCTTGAATTTCATAACATTGGCACTTTTGCATATTACAGGCCAATTACTTTGTAGAATGTCTCTCTTGTGGGGTGTGTTGAATGTTCCCTTATGACTAGAATCAGCTTATTCATTTTTGACAGTAATATCACGGAACAGGTGCATTTTTCTCTTCATTACATCTAGTCATAGGTATGTAATTTGAATTTGTGCCATTACTGGTGATACCAACTTTGATCTCTTAACTAATGTGATGTTTGCCAGGTTTCTCCACTATAAAGTTACACTTTTTCTATTTGTAATTAACAAGTATTTTGTGGGGAGATAGTTTTAGACTATGTAAATATCCTTTTCTCAGCAAACTTTCACTGATTAATTTAAATCAAATTAAAAAGTTTAATTTTTTTCCAATTATATTTGACCCTTGAAAAATGTGGAGGTTAGGGATGCTGACCCCCCTACACAGTTGAAAATCCACATATAACTTTTGGCTCCTCCCAAAATTAACTGATAATAGCCTACTCTTGACTGAAGCCTTACCAATAAAACAATGAATTAACACATATTTTTTTATGTTATATGTATTGTATACTGTAGTCCTACAATAAAGTAAGCTAGAGAAAAGAAAATATTATTAAGAGAAAAATAAAGAAGAGAAAGTAATTTACTATTCATTAAGTGGAAGTGGATAATCATAAAGGTCTTTATCCTTGTCATCTTTACATTGAGTAGGCTAAGGAGGAAGAGGAGGGGTTGGTCTCACTCTCTTGGGGTGGCAGAAGTGGGAGAAAATCTGCATATAATTGGATACATGCAGTTTAAACCTGTGTTGCTCAAAGGTCAACTGTAGTTTATATGTCTGTATATGAATATTACTTGTAGCAATGATAAGCTGGGTTCAACATCAGTTCTATTTCTATCCCCCCTCTTTTAAAAATATAATTTCTGAGAAACTTTGCTCATGTAAATGAGTAGACAGGATCAGAAGAAGTTGTATACTAGTACATTTTTCTTAATTCTTTGAACTCCTTCCAAGTTGTATGCCCCAAATTACAAATTTTCCATTATAAAAATTATATATAATATTCTATCAGCTGATAAGATTCTCCTTATGTTTGTTGAAAACAAAGAAATCAAAAACCACCTGACTTGCAAAAGAATATGTGTCCCAATTTTCAATTTCTCTGAATTATGCTGAAAAGACTTTATTGGGACTTATTATTATATGACTGCAACCAGCTCTATGAACAAATTTCAATGACCCTTCTATGTTTTTTATAATCCTCTCCCTCTCAGTGGGATGATGACCTTTCTGAGTTGTTTTCCAGAAATGACTGAATTTCTGGAAGACAAAGGAGTAGAGATTCTGAAGGTCCCCAGGCAGACTTCCTGACTCCAAGACTCACCATTCCCCACAACCTGCCCCAATGCCCTTGGCCCCTCCTTAAAAAGCCCATGATCTCCATTAGTTGGGGAGATGGATTTGAGACCTGATTCCCTGTTTTCTCAATAGATGTTTTTTGTAATAAAAAATTCCTTTCTTCCTTGGCAATCCTGTTGTCTCAATGATTGGATCTTTGTGTGGCAAGTAACTAGACCTAGGCTGAAACCCCCTGGAGGTTTCAATAATAATATTGGGGGCTTGTCTGGGATGGTGCTGCTCATGGTTCAGTGTCTGCGGAGCTGGAGGAGACCAAAAGTCTCCCTCAGCAGTTGCCTGGCCATATTTGCCAGAGGGTGATTTTGGACTCTTCTGCCAGCTGGGCCATTGCTGGCCTCCAATTCATTCCTGATTGCCTCTTGGTTGCCTCAGAAGAAAGGACCTCTGGATTTTGACATTTGCGTCTGGACAGGTGAGTGCTATTTGAAGGTACCACACAGTGGGGTATGCCTCTCTCAATTTGGGGAATACTGAGGGAATTTCTGTTTATTTTGGATTGGATAAGCCCCCAACCATTTGCAAGAATGGTTGCAATCTAATTGTTTTGATTTGGCACTCCCTGGGCTTATTAGTTGAACTGCAGTTCATTTGTTTGAAACCTCTTGAATTTCTCTTCATATTGAGTGTTTATCTGTATTGGTGTGTGGCATGTAAATGTTGAGTCTGTTAAGCTCTTTGCCATTATTTTCTTTTTGCCTGCTTTAAATTTGCTATTGATGGTATCATAAGCACAGTCCAAGGAGTGGGCAATTGAAAGACACCTCTGATGGTAGTTTGTGTTGTGGCAGGTTCTAAGGTCTGAAAGGTTAAAAGACATTTCTATCCTAAGTTGTAGGAGATTGAAAGGCATCTCCATCCACAGAGGCAACCTGGCCAAGATGTGGGGACACCTGATGTTGGAAAGGGAAACAGAGGAATGGAAACATAATGTATACAGATTTATGTGGAACTTCAGAAGATCTCATGGGTAGAGTTCTAAGATAAACACTATTGAAACTTTGTGCACATGTGTATGTGTTTAGGTGTGTTTTGTGTGTGTATGTGTATTATGTGTTGTGCCTACATGGTATCAAAATTGGCTTATAAATAAAAGAAACTCTCATAAATTAAATAAATAAGCCCAAATGCTTTTCAAGTTCACATGAATTCAGTAATCTTTGGTAAATAAGTTGGTTTTAAAAAAATTATTGATAAAATAACAATAAAAATGTGTTCAAAATTGTCAGTATACATTTTTGCCTGGGTTTACTGGTCATATTTATATTTGAGGGTGTCAAGATTTGACACAAGTTTATAAAACTAAAACCTAAGGTTATAAAACTAAAACTAAAACCTATAAAACCTAAACTAAAAACTAAAGCCAAAACAAAATGGTATGTTGTATGATCTTTGATAAGTAAGATCAATTTAATATTGTTGGTTTAATAATAACAGCTAAACCTCCTGAGTTATTGGCAAAAATACCCATGTGTTTAACTTCTGTGTTCTTAGTTAGGTAAAAATGTAGGCATGCCTAAACAAAAATAAGTGTCATTAAATTAGAATAAGTAAAACATCAAATAAATAGGTGCACAAAAACAGAAATTTATGGCCAAAGGCTTATGAAGATATTTTGGTTTTGGCCTCTAAATCCTAGTTGTAGTTGCAATTTCTTCCATTGACTTTACTGTGGAGAGGTACACCCAAAATCTGTTTCTGACTCACTCTATCATGTAATATTAATGGTACTATTAGGGATTTAAAGCTTCCCTAGGAGCTATAGTTACAAGAGTATAAATCAAATTGGAGGCTTCAGTTGTCCCTTTGGTCTTGCTCACTCTTGATTTGTTCTGAGTACTGGTTGCAAGCTAGCTGGTTATATGTACACTGTGTTGCCATAGCAAAGGACTTTGTCTAGGAAAATTTTGAAAAGAATCCCTGAACTATCAATTTTTGTATAGTAATTTATTTTAAAATGAACAAAATGGTAATTCTTAGAATCCAAAGAGAATCTCTCAAAACAATCTTATACTTTGGAAGTATTACATGTACTTGAATTTTCACTTAAGTAGAAAAATGTTTTGAGACCATTTAGATTGTTTTTAAAATAGCTTGGTCTTGGTCTTTATACAGAAAAATGTTATGACTTTGTGTTATTATTTGAGGTGCTAAGGATTGGAGTTGAAAGTTTATTCAGACTACGGTCAAGTGATGTCATGTCAATAAACTTTATTTTGGGATGTTGGTATTTTAGAAAGATCTAATTAGTTAACATCTTTAAGCAGGGTGTGTTCTAAAACTTCAATCACACTAAAGAAAGTTTTTCTTTATCTTTTTGTAACTGGCCTAAGAAAAAAAATTTTTGTTTTATCAAGATAATTCTTATGTTGTCCTTATTAAGTTTTGGGAAAACTGAGATTTAAAAAAATTAGGGTTTTTTTTTTTTCTGTATTGCCTTTAAAATCTTCTGATTGTCACTCTTGGTTAAGTGAATTGCTATTATTTTACAATAACTTCTGATTCTGTTTTGATCAAATGTTTTGAGCCTTTTAACATCTTTGACTAATGTCCTCAAAATCTAGAAAATTTAAATGTTTAGCTATCTGTAAGCTTCCTTTTTCTGTCATTGTCAGAACTAGGCAGGACTTATAACCTTCTTGGTTAAAATGTTAATTCTTTAAAGAGACCACAATAATCACTCTGATACAAGAATCTCTAAATCCTTAGCTCAATGGTTTTAACAAAATGTTTATGTTTTGTATAGAAAATTCCTAAAGTCTGATAGTTACTCAATGCTTATAGATAAGTTAATTTTATAACCTTGCTTTTGACATTTCCTTTTTTTCTCTCATGTTATTTAAAAGGGTTGAAAGGTTGATAAATACCTGTCCACTTCCATTCCCATCTGATCTAGAATATTTAGTTGGCTATAAGTCTTTTGATTTTAAATCCCTTGGCCACAGTGTACCACTGAGGGACAGGATGGAAATGGGCAGGTAGCCACACCACTCCAGCAATGATGGGACACAATAAAAGTTTGGCCATTGATGCTGTCTCTGCAAATCTTGGCCAAAAGGGAGGAAAGGTAAACCAAAATAAAATCCTAGGCCCTTCTCCTTGACTACCAAACATACCCCCTCTTGGCCAAGGGGACCCTAAGAAAAACAAAACTTTGAAACTGAGTTCCTTGTCATGAAGAGAAGAGAGGTCAGACATGCCTCATTATACCCCCATTCTGTTGATCAAAAAAAACCCCTTACCTGGAACCTAGGAATACTGATATGTTCAAGATCTAAGGACAATAAACCAAATAGTGAAAGATGTTCATCCTAGGGTACCTAATACTTACACCCTCCTTACAACTTTATTTGGAAATTTTGCCTGGTTTTCAGTAATAGATTTAAATGATGCCATGATCAAGTAGGTTTCATCCCAGGGATGCAAGGATGGTTCAACATACACAAATCAATAAACATGATTCACCACATAAACAGAAGCAAAAACAAAGACCCTATGATTATCTCAATATATACAGAAAAAGCATTTGACAAAATCCAGCACCCTTTCATGATAAAAACCCTCAACAAACTAGGCATAGAAGGTACATACCTCAAAATTATAAAAGCCATATATGACAAACCCAAAGCCAACATCATACTGAATGAGGAAAAGTTAAAATTATTCCCCCTAAGAACTGGAACAAGACAAGTGTGCCCACTATTCAACATAGTACTAGAAGTCCTAGCCAGAGCAATCAGGCAAGAGAAAGAAATAAAGGGTGTCCAAATTGGGAAACAGGAGGTCAAACTATCCCTGTTTGCTGATGATATGATCTTGTATCTAGAAAACCCTAAAGACTCCACCAAAAACTCCTAGAATTGGTAAATAGATTCAGCAAAATCTCAGGTTACAAAATCGATGTACACAAATCAGTAGCATTTCTATATACTAATAACAGTCAAGCTGAGAGTCAAATCAAGGACTCAGTACCATTTACAATCACTAAAAAATACCTAGGAAGATACTTAACCAAGGAGGTGAAAGATCTCTACAAAGAGAACTACAAAACAATGATGAAAGAAGTCATTGATGACACAAATAAATGGAAAAACATCCCTTGCTTATGGATTGGCAGAATCAACATTGTTAGAATGTTCATACTGTCCAAAGTGATTTACAGATTAAACATAATCCCCACCAAAATACCAACATCATATTTGACAAATCTAGAAAAAATAATCCTAAGCTTCATTTGGAACCAAAAAAGAGCCCAAAAGTCAAAGCAATCTTAAGCAAAAAGAACAAATCTGGAGGCATCACATTACCTGACTTCAAATTATACTAGAAGCCTATAGTAACCAAAACAGCATGGTACTGGTATAAAAGTAGAGACATAGACCAATGGAACAGAATAGAGAACCCAGAAATAAAACCATTTACCTACAACTAATTAATCTTTGACAAAGCAGACAACATACACTGGGGGAAAGAAGCTCTATTCAATAAATGGTGCTGGGAAAACTGGATAGCCACATGTAGAAGAATGAAACAAGACCCTTATCTCTCATCATATAAAGAATTATTTTAAGATGGATAAAGGACTTAAATGTAAGGCATGAAACCATAGAAATTCTAGAAGAAAATGTAGGAAAAACTCTTCTAGACATCAGCCTAGGTAGAGAATTTATGACTAAGACCCCAAAGGGAAATACAGCAATAAAAAACAGACAAATGGGACTTAAAATAATTAAATGAAAAAGCTTTTGTACAGCAAAAGAAATGATCAACAGAGTGAATAGACAACCTACAGAATGGGTGAAAATATTCACAAACTATATATCCAACAAAGGACTAAAATCTACAAAGAACTCAAACAAACCAACAGGAAAAAAACAAACAACCCTATTAAAAAGTGAGCAACTGACGTGAACAGAAGTTTTTCAAAAGAAGATAGACAAATGGCCAATAAACATATGAATAAATGCTCAACATCATTAATCATCAGTGAAATGCAAATTAAAACCATAATGAGATACCACCTTATTCCTGTCAGAATGGCCATTACTAAAAAGTCAAAAACAATAAATGCTGGTGTGGACACAGAGAGAATGGAATGCTTATACACCGTTGGTGGGACTGCAATATAGTACAACTTCTATGAAAAACAGTATGGAGACTCCTCAAAGAAATAAATTTAGACCTGCCATTCAATCCAGCAATCCCACTACTGGTCATCTACTCAAAGGTAAAGAAGTCATTTTACCAAAAAGACACCTGCACTTGAATGTTTATTGCAGCACAATTTATAATTGCAAAGATGTGGAATCAACCTAAATGCCCATCAATTCATGAGTGGATAAAGAAAATGTGGTATGTATATACCATGGAGTACTATTCAGGCATAAATAATTTTATTTCATAAAAAGGAATGGAATAATGTCTTTTGGATGGAACTGGAGATCATTATCCTAAGTGAAGTATCTCAGAAATGGAGAAACAAACACCACATGTACTCTCTAAAAAATAGGAGCTAAACAGTGGATATGCATGGGGTGGGCACAAAGAAATGTAAAGGACATTGGAAACTAAGAAGGGGGGATGGTGGGAGTGGGTGAGGGGTAAAAACTTACCTATCAGGTACAATGAACTCTATTCTGGTGATGGGCACACTAAAAGCCCTGACTTAAGCATTATACAAGATATCCATGTAACAAAAACATTTGTACCTCTTAATATTTTTAAATAAAACAGTAAGATGCTTTCTTTTGCATTCCCAATCCAAAGTACTATTTTCTTTTGAATGTGAAGACTTAAAGTCTAAAGCCAAATGCCAGTACTGCTGGACTATCCTTCTTCAGGAATTTAAAAACTCCCCAACAATCTTCAGAAAATTCTGGCCAGAAACTTGAGGGAAATAGTTTTAGGCAAGGGAATGATTTTACAGTATGTAGAAAATATCCTGATAGCCAGTGAGACTGAAGCTCTATCAAGGCAACATGCCATAGTTCTACTAAATTTACTAACTGACAAAGGATATAAAGAATCTCAGGGAAAGCTCAGATTTCACTTCCCACTGTTGAATACTTGATGTTTGAATTGTCTCTTGGAACTCAGAATCTCCTCTCAGATTGGAGAGAGGCTATGCATCAAATAGCAGTCCCTACCACTTGCACGCAGTTGTGAGAATTCTTGGGTATGGCTGGGTTTTCCTGGATTTAGATTCCTAACTTCAGGCTAACAGCAAAACTCCTCCATGAAGCCGTAAAAGGTGAAGATAAAGAACCACTTACTTGGACCAGGGAATGCCACAAGGCTTTCTTGACTATTACAGAAAAATTAATGACTGCCCCTGCATTGAGACCCCTGGACTTATATAAGCCTTTTGATTTTTTCATTCAATAAAGGCAAGGAATTTGACTCAGGGTATTGACATAAACTTTGGGGAATCATAAGCAACCTGTACCTTATTTCTCTAAGCAACTGGATGTGGTAACAAAAGGATGGCCCCCTTGTCTGAGTGGTTGCTATTTATAATATTTTACAGGAAGCTGAAAAGTTTGCCCTTGGGCAACTGGTGAATGTTCACACCATGCATTATGTATTACCCCTACTTGAACAAAAAAGAGGGCTTTGGTTAACAGCCAGTGGCTGGATGGGTAAATATCAGAATACTTTGTTAGATAATCCTAATGTAACTCTGAAGGTGGTGTTCACCTTAACGCCAGCCTCCTTGCTGCTTACAGACTTTTGTTTCCCATTCTGTGATTACATTCAAATTATTGACCAAATGTATTCTAGTCTCCTGGATTTGACTGATCAGCCCCTGTCAGACCCAGAGGAGGAGCTCATTATGGATGGAAGCAGTCTTATAGAACAGGGACTATGCAAAGCTGGGCATTCTGTGGTTACCAGCCAACAGGTAACTGAGGCACAAGTCCTACTCACTGGGACATCTGAAAACATATACTCTGTATGTCTTGCTTGTCCTTTGGGGATTTTCATTTGCCTAGCAAGACACTTCTTTAATTAAGATCTCTCAATCTATTGCCTCTTCTGCTAACCTATCTAGATTAGCTCCCTAAAACTGTTTTCATGAGTGACTGGGGGAGTTTTAGGATGGAGATTCTATCTGGGGAACACTGGGCCAATATTTCCTGAAAGGGATCCCAGATGGGGATGGGTACTTCTTTGAATATATTTTACTTCCTTGGTAGGGATGGGGTGGCCACTGAATAGCATGTACTAAGAAATTTCATTTGTACGTCCAACATTTTTGTTCTTTCTCATACCCTAACTACATCCCACTTCACAGGAAGGATCTAGATAGATCAACATCCTGGTTCCCCAAGATTGAGGAGTGAGCTAAAAAGGGGGAGGGAATTGTAAGCAGTTCTGTGAGAAAATTTCAGTGACCCCTATATGGTTTTTTATAATCCTCTCCCTCTCATGTTTTAGATTCTCAGGGCAGTAGTGCTTGATGACTTTTCTGAGTTGTTTCCCAGAAATGATAGAATTTCTGAGAGACAAAGGAGTAGAGATTCTGAAGGCCCCCAGGCAGACTTCCTGACTCCAAGACTCACCACTTCCACAGTCTTTCCCAAGGCACATGGCCTCTTGTCAGTTACACCACGACCTGCCCCCATGCATGTGGCCACTCCTTAAAAAGCCCATGATTTCTGTTAGTCAGGGAGATGGGTTTGAGACCCGATTCCCCATTCTCCTAACAGATGTTTTTTCTTTTATAATAAAAAATTCCATTCTTTCTTGGCAATCCTTGTTGTCTCAATGATTGGATCTTTCTGCAGCAAGCAACTAGACCTAGGCCAAAATCTCCTTGCAGTTTCAATAACCTGGCCCTTAACTTTACCAAGATTTATCAAATGACCCTTGATTTTATCTATTGCCTTTCAGAGGTACCTGTTCAACCTGATCTACTTAGAGAGATTTATAAAAATTTACATATTAATTTTAATACACCTTTGTTAATATAATATTTTGATAACATGCATTTATCATGTACTTTTTTGGGGAGGAATTAAAAAATATCTTAGATCTAGGGATTTAACTTAGTTAATTTATGGAAATTACCCACCATCTAACCTCATGATGGTGGGATACTAATTATTCCAGGAAAACAGGCATAAATCTCAACTGCCCTGAGCAAACTGAGACATATGTTTACCTTATCTAATGAGCAAAGCCACTATTCATTGTCAAGCCAATCAGCCAAATCAACTTCTTTTCTGTCAGAAAAGGTCTGGCTCTGCCTTCATATTCAATCCAAATACACATGCTATTATGCATCCCCATGACAACCATCTCGTTTCTGAATGCAGCAACTAGCTGGGGATCAGATGATCCCATTTCCTCACATATCAATTTAAAAGATGCAAGTACAACTCCCTTGATTTTATAGTATTTACAATTTAAATGGCGACATCCAATACTCTCTACAAGTCAGAACTCTACTTTTTGCAAACAAAGCTTATTTATCAATAAAATCATGTTCTCAAGATAAAACAAGTTTTAAAGCATGGATAAAATAAATAAAACTTTGTGCACAGTAATTGAAACAGTAAGAAATAATTGTATAATCTGTAGGGCCCAGTGCAAAATGAAAATGTGGTGTCTCTTGTTCAAAAATTAAGTATTTCAAGGTGGTGACAACTGGGCATTAAAGCCAGCATAGGTCCTTCTAAGCACGAGGCCCTTCTAATAGCACAGCCCTGTGTGTGTGACTGTACAGCTCACACAACTATGAAGTTGGCCTGGGAAACAATTTTGTTCATAGAGACCCTGGTGTCCTATTCCTAGTATAATGTGAATAAAAGTTTTCAAATTTTAAAAATAACATCATCAAGGTACTCTTTGCATGCAGTTTTTTCTCTATAAATGTAGACACAATTTATTAACTGGGAATGACTGAAAACATATGTGGATTTGCTGATCTGTGAGGCATACCTTGTCTACTATAATCTTTACCATAATCTGGTGAACAATTTCTCAGTGTTTCAGTTTCCTCATCTATAAAATGGAGATAATGTTGTACCTACCCTGAGTTGTAAGGATTAATTGGGTTAATATGAGAATGCATTTAGAACAATGTCTGCCATATAGTTAGTGCTATAGAGTTGTTTACTATTATCATTACAGTTATTATTTGGTCATTTCATTCACTATACAAACTATAATAATGTCAGAATAGGGAATATATTTAATTGCAATGACAGATTTGGCATGTTAAATCTTTTTACCTATCAACAGTGCACCAGGTGCTATAACCTTTTCTATAATTATGTAAAATTTTATACTTTTAACTAGGAAAAGTATAGTGAAACAAGTGAGCTAATTTTTTGAGGTTCTCAAACCAACCCTGGTAATTGAATTTAAATGTTAGGCTTCCTGATAATTTTACTAGTGCCCTTAGCTTTCCTTACAAATAATTAATGATTTAATTTTAGAGTCTGAATGTTCTGTAAATAAATTACTACACATTGCATTAGAGATTTTTCTCATACTATTGTTTGACAATGTTTTGTGTGAAGAAAACAGAATGGTTATCATTGGAAAGAATAACATGTTCTATGTAAGATTCATTATGTTTAATATTGGTGTTTTGCTTTCATTCAACTTTGGTAGTCCTTGGAACTTTGGTTGAAAAACTTCCATTATATTTTCATTAGAACTTGACTCTTTTATAAAATTCTGAAACTGCTGCTTTATTGTGTCCAAGGGAATTCTCACGTCTGCTTTCTTCAACACCCTGATTCCTCCTTGTTGGAATCTTAGCCACAGACAGGCAAATTAAAAAAATTTTAAATGATACAGAGTGCCAACTCCTTTTATTAGAAAGTGACAGTGCAATTCAAAACTGACATCAATTTGTGTGAAAAACATCGGTATTAGTGTGCTAGGGCTGCTGTAACAAAGTACCACAAACTGGGTGGCTTAAAACAACAGAAATTGATTGTCTCCCTGTTCTGGAGGCTAGAAATCTGAAATCAAGGTGTGGGCAGGACCATGCTCCTTCTGAAACCTGTAGGGGAATCCTTCCTTGCCTCTTTCTAGCTTTTGGAGGTTTACTGGCAATCTCTGGCATTCCTTAGTTTGCAGCTGCATCATTCCAGTCACTGCCTTGTTGTCACGTGGTGTTCTCCCTGTGTCTCTGTGTCTTCACATGGCTGCCTTCTTATGAGGACACCAGTCATATTGCATTGGGGCCCACCCTACTTCAGTATAACCGCATCTTAACTAATTACATCTGTAACAACTCTATTTCCAAATACGCTCACATTCTGAGGTATTGGAGTTTAGAACTTCAATGTATATTTTGGCAGGGAAATAATTCAACCCATCAAAACTCCCAATTCAAAAATTTTTATATCAAAAGGTGAAATTTTACTACAGAGTTTTAATAATATTAAATTATTTGGATATTGAAAATTTTGCATCACAAATGTTTTCAATATATTTTGTAGATATACAAAATACTTTCATTGATGAATAATTAATTTTATATTTTCAAGGAATATATCTTACTACTTAGATTTGTGCTTCTAAAGACTATTATAAAAACCACTAAGGAATAAATTATAGAAAGAATCTTGTGATATAGATTACTAAAATCAGCAAGGTCCAAATTAAAATAGTGTAGATGAATGTGATTATTGATTTTTATAACAAATTGTAAAAATAAGATAACATATGAATTGTGTTTTTCCTTGTTACTTAATTTGTAATAATCCAATGTAATGTGAGGCTAAAGTTTTATAAAGCAACAAGTACCGTAAAAGGCATGGTATTTCTTCCGAAAATGTGTGTGAACACATGTACTTAGCTTTGGACTTTGGCTCTTGGGGATAGGTAAATCAGAATCATGTATTAATATCAGAAATCATTCTATTAACTTTATACATTATGATTAAACTTTATACATTTGAAGAGAAAGGCATATACTCTAAAAGCTAATCAGTCTGACGGTTAACATGGGGGTGTGCTTTTCTTTTGTAGAGCGGGAGAAGAATTATCATGAAAGAAGAGATAAGGATGGACAGTTTCTGAGATGGATTAAGAACAGATGTGTGCTCAGATGGTTCAGTTCCAGGAATCCAAGGATCTAGAAATGAATTTCTTTGGAAATTCTTTGTGCATCCAAATAACATGTGAGTGTCTCTGCTTGGCTACAGCTATATCACATGTGGAAACCTAGCATCAAAATACCTGGGAAATGTAGATTTTAACTTTCTAGGTATGATAGATTAGGAAGGCAATCTAGAAGGGAATGTGGTTCTTGAGTGAACCAAACAAGTTGACAGAATTTACCACCATCGACTTCCACAGAAATTACCAACAGAGTTGCCCTGCATTTAATGCTGAGTAGACTCCACACTGAGTCTGTGGAATGTATCTGATATTCAGCACTGTGATTGTTACCGGCAGGTGATTGTCCTCAGTTCTTGGAGTTCGGAGACAAAGAATTGAGACCAAACATCAAAGCAGTAAAGCAAAGTGAAAGAAGTTTATTAAGAAACATGGGAAAACTCTCACTGAATGGATGCGGGGAGCGCAGTTTGGGGAGTGACTGCGGTTGTGGCTCTGACACAGGCAGTGCATGGGCAATGTATATGGCCAGGGTATTGTACCCCCATAATATTCTGAAATTAAAAAAAAAAAAAGAAAATACACCTCCAGACGTGGAGACAGGCTGCCACGGAAGATTAGCAAGCGATAGTACACTTCAGCAGGGGGTAGAAGCAGGTACATGTCCCAGCAGACAGTGGCACTGGGGTCTCTGTGTCATCCCTTTTTCTCTCGTTTGGCCTCTCCTCCGTTGTGACGTTGTCTCTTCTCCTTTTTCAATCCTTTTTTTTTCTTGACCAATGGGGATGCTGTCTCCTTCCTGCTGCTGTAGGGCGGGGAAGTTTTTCTCCTTTTATGGTTAGGCCTGGATGGGTTGTGGTGTCCAAAGCCCACTGTGGGGGGAGGGCGCGAACTGTAATGTATAATGTGCCCTGTGTTGTTTCTGTTACGTTTCTTGTGACAATTGTGGTTACCCTTCATCTTGTTATTGTTGCAGTGTGTTCTCTTACTTAGCATCCCATTTTTTTATGTTGCTTGCTTTAGTATTTTCTCTGTTCATGTCTCACTTTTCTTTCACTAACATCCTGTGACACTTATGGCTACCCTTATTTTGCAGTGTGTTTTCTTACTCAACATCCTGTTTGTTTACATAGCCCTTTCCGTACCTCCTTTGCTCATGTCTTACTTTCCTACCTATGCTAACATGATTTATACATCTCCTGGAGATTGGAGTAGCTTGTCCATAGGTATATAGTCTAAGCCCTCCTTCCTGTGAAGGGAGGTAAGATGACTGTTGAGCCAAATAGCCAGAGCTGATGAAATGACCCTATTGGTAAGTATAAGGCTAAACCATAAAACTAGTAAAGAATGATGCCTGCAAAGGACACATGAAAGAATCCAGACAACTCTGCAACTTCTTATGTTAGTTATTTTTATTTCCTTATGCCTATTTCATTGGAGTTTATTGTAGAAACCAAAACCAAAAGCAAAACCCAAGATGAAAAAGTCTATGAATTTACTTGGAGGAGCAACAGCAGATAAGTGGAGTGGAACTGATGAGGTACAGTGATTCTGTAGCTAATCGAGTGAGAAGCCCAAGAGACAGTGAAGGTTTTTGAAGAAGGGAGAGAAAGGCTGAATCCACAGGTCTGTGAGAGGAATGTAAGGGCTAGAGGGGCCTCAGGTCCTCAATTACAAAAGAGAGCATTGGGCAGGATGGGCGCACAGCAAGGAGGCTTCCACAACTGGTGTTTGTTAGTGAGCACCCTGAGCAGACCCCGTCATCACTGCTCTGGCAGGTCTTCTGATCCCTACTGTAGTGAATGTATTTTGGATGTCTTTCTAGCCCTTTTCTTCCTATAACAGAGCCCCTACTCCACATCCAGGGATGGTTTCTGGCAGGACTGTTTTTATCACGTGCTCTTAAATCTTTGACTACAGTTGGTTAGCTCAGTGGTGATCTCTTGACCTAATCTGGACTAGATGACTTATTCCTCTATTTATGATTTTGAATTAAGACTGAGAGGTTCTCTTTCAGTTTGAGCAGAGTTGAAAGATGGAGAGAGAGAGAATGTCTTGGATTCCTGGTTCTAGTTTCTCATAAGCAATATCCTTTCAGTAAGTCCTTTTGGATTTATGCTACCTGCTACTCAAAAAATCTTTACTGAAGACGCCTACACAATGTTTTTCTGCCATGGTATTCTACCATTAAGAAATTTACATTAGCCAGGCATGGTGGCTCACATCTGTAGTCTCAGCTACTCAGGAGACTGAGGTGGGAGGATCACTTGAGCCCAGAAGTTTGATGTTGCAGTGAGCTATAATCATGTAGTCCTGCCACTGCACTCCAGCCTGGGTAACAGAGTGAGACCCTGGCTCTATAAAAAAGATAAAAGAGAGAGACTTACATTAGCAGGTTTTAGGAAACAATCTGCTTGTTGTAGATTTCCAGGAGCCCATCCTATTTTTCTGTATGTGGTTTCTATGTCAAAATATGGCATAAGTTTTTTGCCTACTCTTAAGGACGGAAAAATATAAATGATCTCATAAGATCTGAAATCTCTCTATGAAAATTTCTCAGTGTCAGCATTTCTGCTATAACACAACATGTCGTGAAGTAACCTCCTATTTTTCAACATCATGTAAAAATAACAGGGAAAATATGGTTTGGAGCATACCATTCAAAATTTATGCAATGGTGTCATTGGAGCAATTTCAAAAACACTAACTATCTTAATAAAACTATTATCATGAATAAATTAAGACACAACACACCAAATATTGGACTTTACCTTAAAAAAGAACAGGCAAATCTCACCTTATAGAAAAGGCTATAAAGAAAGATTGAGTGATGGAGACAAAAGGCCAGATGTACCAAGATCAGAGGGGACAGCACAGGAATTGCCCCTAAGATGGAACACATGGCCAGATACTCTGAGAGGAAGAATATTTGTTTCTGCGTTCCTCCAGTTTGCTGTATTCCCCAGTGTTAGTGTATTTTGTGATCACTGCTGATACTTGGTGGTGGAAAATAGCAGCAAACTGGCCAAGAAAAACAAAGATACAATGTCTGTATAACACTGTTATCATCCCCTACTTACCAGTCATAAATGAATTGGCTTATGTGACACAAAAACAAGTGCTGTAGCCAAATAGAGTATACTAATAACCAACAAACAACGGTGGTGGCATTAGAATCTCTGTATGCAAGGGGCTTAGGAGTGGCAGTCCGGTTGGAAGGGGGTAGTAGGGGGCTTATCTATCTTTCTTTTAAAAATTTTTTTTTAAGAGACACAGTCTCATTCTGTCACCCTGGCTAGAGTACAGGGCATCATCATAGCTTACTGCAGCCTCGAACCCTGGGCTCAAGTGATCTTCCCACCTCAGCCTCCCAAGTAGCTGGAACTTGCCACCATGCCCAGCTAATTTTTTTATTTTTTGTAGAGACAAGGTCTCCCTATGTTGACTAGGCTGGTCTTGAACTGGCCTCAAGCAATCCTCCTGCCTCGGCCTCTCACAGTGCTGGGATTACAGGTGTGAGCCTTATCTTGAAGCTACATTTGAATAGCAAGCTCATTTTTTCTTTCTTCCTTCCTTCCTTCCTTCCTTCCTTCCTTCCTTCCTTCCTTCCTTCCTTCCTTCCTTCTTTCTTTCTTTCTTTCTTTCTTTCTTTCTTTCTTTCTTTCTTTCTTTCTTAAATTGAGTCATCCCCTCTAAAATTGGCTCTGGCTTTGTTAATTACATAAGAAAATGATGTGGCAGAAAGAAATGCTGCTCCAGAGAGTTCCCATATGTCCTTCACCCAATTTCCCCTGATGGCAACATCTTACATTATCATGGTACATTTGTCAAAACTGAAAAAACAGCATTGGTACATTCCTATGAACTAAACTCCAGTCTTTTTTCAGTTTTCTACATTTTTTACATTAATGCCCTTTTCCTGTTCAAGGATTCAATCCAGGATACCATATTACATTTAGTTATCATGTCTCCTTAGTCTCATTTCTCAGTCTTTCCTTGTTTTTCACGACCTTGACAATTTTGAGGAGTACTGATTGGGTGTTTTGTAGAAAGTCCTGCAGTTTGGGTTTGTCTGATATTTCTCTCCTTATTAAACTGGAGTTGTGGGTGTTTAGGATGAATTATCTATTGTTTTTAATACCTATAAACACACTTAGACATATATTAATAGATATTTATGTATGCTATATAATATTGTTTCGAATTTTAAAAGCCGAGTATGAGATACCATTTAAATAGCTTTTTATAACTTGCCTTTTTTATTCAATATTATTTCTGAGATCAATCCTTTTTGAAATACTGGTTTTTGACTATAATGTGATGTATGCATTCCTGAAAATCTTCATGTTCTGCATAATTGTGCACTAAAAATAACAGGGCTTGTGGAATAATTAGACCCATAGATAATTAGACCCGTAGATAATTAGGGACAGACCACTCAAAACATACGCACTAGCACACCAGAGGACCCACATGAACAGTGACAATCCCAATGAAATCATTAGCATAGGGAAGGCTTCTTCACACACTTTGACCAACCTCACAATTAGTCACACTTTTGCAGCTTTCAGCCTAGGGCTCTCACAGCCTCCTTTGAGATGTATGGCTTTGAGGGCTATCACTTGCAATAGAGGCTGGTTTCATCAAAATTTAAAACCTGATCATGAGTGTAGCTGTAGTCATCAATAAAAAAAATGTTTAATGCAGACAGAAATGTCTTGGCAGCTTCTTCATCAGTACTTGCAGCATCACAATATAGCTTAGCATTGGAAGGCATAGCAATTCTTGAAGTCACTAAACCATCTATTGTGTGCACTTCTATTTAGGTAGAATTTTCAGCCTTTTATTAAGATCTTCATGTATTACTAAAGATTTTTCTTTAATTGTGAGTAGGTGTGGGCTTTCTTGCTTCACTACATTAATCTGTGAGGGGAGATGGAATATGAATGAATATAACATCTATTTTTTACTGACACTATTCTTTTATGTAAATATCTTATTTACATATTTTAATCATATATGGTCTAATTTGCATCTAGACACTTGTATTTGCTGCAGAGCAGGATGTATACTTATCTTTTTTATTCCTTTTAACTGTGGTACAGCATTCCTTCATATGAATATGCATTTCCCAACTTATGGACATTTGGATTCCTTTTTTGTTTTTTTTTCCAATAACAAGCAATGCAGTAAAGAATTTCCTTGTATGTGTCTCTGAGGGAGTTTTTGTAGGTTATATTCCTAGAAGTAGAATTACTGGATCATGGGATATGAACATATTTAATGGAACAGATACATTAATTTGGGAAACATTAATACCATCATGATATTGGCTCACTCAATAGATGTGGTTTAGTTCTCCATTTATTCATGTTTATGTCCTTTAATAATATTTTATAAAGGTGTTGCACATTTCTGTTAGACTTACTTGTAGGTACTCTATGGATTTTATTGGTATTATAACTGGATTCTTTTATGTTTTATTTTCTAGTTGATTTCTGCTGTAAGAAAAAAACATTTTTAATGTGTTTTATGGTTATCTTATATCGACACAAAAGGTAAACTCCTATTGACTCTAATAGTTTGTGTGTAGGTTTTCTAGGATTTTTAGTATAGACAATCATATATATAAATCATCCTACGTCTTTCTTTTCTGATCATCAGACCACTTTTTTTCTTATCTTACTGCATTGGATTAGACAATGCAGTAGATTGATAGTAGATATCTCTATCTAAAGAAAAGTGTCTAGAATTTCATTTTTAAGTATAATGTTTGCTGTAGGTTTTTAGTAGAAACTCTTTTTGGTTTTAATTTAGTAAGGATGGATAAGTGATGAATTAAAAAAAAATTTTTTTGCCATCTATTGGAATGATCTTATGATGTTGCTATTTAAGTCTGTCAAGATGTTATAGATTACATTAGTAGGTTTTCCTAATTTCAAACTATCCCTGCATTTCTGAAGAAACCCTTGAGAGGTAAGTGTTAATTAATTTACCTTATCCAAGATGACCCTGTGTAGCTGGCTACCCAGAAAAGGTGCTGGCCTACTGTAAATCCCCATGGAAACCACTCAGGCAATCAATCCTTGTCAAGTGCAAGGCTTAGACACCTAGCCCCTCAGTCATGTCAGGGGATGGCTGGCACGACTCTTGCCATGAATATTTATGTGCCTCATCCTTCCTAAGCTTGCGGAGTCATTTAGCTGCAACTGCAAGGTTTGGACCTCAGCCCTCTACAGCACCAGGAAAAGGCTGATGCCCACCTCTGCCATGAATGCTAAGTTGTCAGGCCATATTACTATTGTATCCTGGATTCTGATCCACCAGGGGAGAATCCAGTACTTCTCTAAGCTTGTAGCCTCATAGCTCAAGGGTAGGGGTTCCTCTCCAAGAGTCTGATGTTCTGTCCTGCCAGATCTCTGAGCACTGCCCTAGATGTGATGGTTTATGGGGGCCTCACACAGCTCCCACTGTGAGTGTCCCTAGTAACTGCTGCTCCCATAGGCTTGTGAGTGTTGGCTGGCCATTTGCTTTTGTTTGCTTAACAACTCTACTTTGTTGTGATGTTTTAAAATTTTTTATGTGTAGTTTGATTTGATTTGCTTATACTTTCTGTAGGATTTTTTGCATCTGTGCTTATAGATGAGAATGACTTCTCATTTTCATTTCTTGTATTACATTTGTTTCGCTTTTATGTTAACTTGTTACTGGATTCTTAAAATAAGTCGGGTAGCTTTATCTCTTTTTCTCTTTTTAATTCTTTATCTTTTTCTTAGCAGTTTTCTAAGATCCATTATTCTTATTCTTTTCTAGGATACATATGCATACCACCTGGATATTTTTCCAGGTTTTCTCCTTATCCTAATTACTAAACTGCTTGTCATTGTTTAAATGTGGATCTTTTTTTATACACCCTACTTTGTACTTTGTGGCCCTTTTGATCTGACCTCTTTTGTCATCTACTCTAAGAAGTTTTTCTATTATTTCTTTGAGTATTTTCCTACCTCCAGTCTCAACATTTTATTTCTCTGAAATCCTTGCTTTGAGTATCATAGTTTTGATTCTCAAGATTCTTGTCTTTATTTATTTTTGTCTATGCTTTATATACTCTGAATATGTTAATTGTAACTTCTCAACAAAAAAACTTCTCTATTCACTTTTAAATTCTGTTCCTAAGATGGGTGTCTCTATATTTGTTGAGTGGGGTGTCCCTTTTTATTGCATTAATTCTTTCAGCTTGTCTATTAATGCTGTTACTGTTTTCTGAAGTTTATCTCCAGGGACTATGAGGAATGAACAGGGAGTACTTGGCAGAGTGTACCAGTAATTTGTCTTCTGGATATGGGAACATAGGGTTTCCTCCTGGTTGTCTCCAGCCTCCTGGGGCAATGTCCTACCTGCCAGGCCAAAGGACTCTTACTGCTTCAGGCTGAGAGCAAAGACCTCAGCTGCTTAATGCTTGGCTAAGAGGACAAGGGATAGTAGCAGCGACTCCTTAATCAATCTCTCCACTACTTTGTGTTCTACCACTTGTCTCCATCATTCTTTACTTTGGAGCACCCCTAGAAACACTTCAGATTTTCATAGTAGCCTTTCCTCTGCATATATTTTGGGTTATAGTTTTTTTCTATTGATGTAATTTATCTGCTTTCTGTCTTTCAGAGATTTCTCACATTTCTTTCTGCTGATGGGACTCTTTTTTATGTTACTACATTGATTTACCTTCTAAAAAATATATATTTTGTCATTTATAGGAATAGAGGTTGGAAGATGATATTGACATGTGTGCTCAGTCCACCACTGATTAAATTTGTCTTCTATCCTTTTTTCCTGCCATTCTTTCCTTTATTCAGCTGTTCCTTCATCTACTTACCCCAAAACACTACAGAGCAGCAACTCTGTGCCAGGCTTTGTGATGGCTGGTTTTCAAGAAGGTATAAATTGCCCATAAATAAAACGACCTGAATTTTCTCTCATTTTTGTAACAGAGATGATGATGCTATATTTGCATCAATCTATGTGAACAATTTTTCTTGACCTTAGATCATCCTTCCTGGATGCCCAGCCAAGGTTAGAGTTGTAGTATTTGACAACCACCTAAGTGAAACCAGCTGGTCCATGTATTAGTGATCAAACCATCTTGGCCTCATTCACACAGTGTTTGACATAACAGTACTAGCTACATAACTTTGAACACTGCTCTCTATAGCTCCATGTTTGATCAGTTTTCCATTCCATTCCTACTGACATGCCTCTTACATCTATCCCCTTCCCGGCATTCCTACTAATTCTACCCTAGTTTTGACCCCTATTATCTTTAACATAACTTGTCTAGTTAACTGGCTTAGTGCCTGATCCCTAGAAAATGCTCCTAAGATTTGTTTTGGTTGAATTAATGAACCTACTAAGTGGTCTCCCAATTTATAATCTCTCTCACTCCAATACATCCTTCATATTGCTGCCAATAAAATTTCTAAAACACAGATGTGCCTCTATAAAACTTCAGTCTCTCACTTGCTTAATGTGAAAGACCTTATGCCCAAATTTTCTATAGATTATTTTATTAAGAAGTTTATATAAATATTGACAACAGAGACAAACAGTAATACTTTGCAAGTACAAATGTAACTATTTTGCTGGTAAAGCAGAATAGCAATTCTAACAGTGACTGGGAAATAGGAAATACCAAGTAGAAGCTACACTAATGAATTAGCTAGGAAAGAGGGTTAATAAAAGAATGAATTGGTATAATCTGTGGAGTAAGGATATCTTCAAATTTTGTCTTGCAAATTAATAAAATTTTGGATTGAGAAGACACCAGTTTACTAAAATGGACTATCATGGTTGTAGAGATTCAAGCAAGCTTTTTGGAGTTTGTGTACGAAACAGTAGCAAATGAAATTTGGTGGTGACCATTGCTCATATTATTCTCTTAGGCTTGAACTTTCCACTTCAATTTTTGTGGCTCAGTTTAAATGCTTCCCCTTCCTTAAAAACCCATGCTTCTCTGGGAGGATTCCTGTGGCAAGGGTGTCAATGTAGGTATTATACCAGGGCAAGTAATGATCAGTTTGGTCACACAATGTCTTGGATTCAGGGCATTGGTATGGAGGTATTTCTGTTAGTCAAAACTTACTCAAATACAAGTATCATGAAACCAACTGAAATGTGTACAATAAGTAAAAAGGGGGTTTATTTGCTACTAGACTTCAGGAGACCCAAGGTGAGGCTGGCATCAGGTGAGACTGGATTCAGAGACCCGAGCAATGTCATCGAGGCTCTGTCTACCTCTTAGCTGTTCTTGGGAGTCAAGGATGCAGAGCGGTGGGGCTAAGGACCACTTCTTTTAGGCATAAGGCCTTAAAATTATTTCATTTTTTAAAGTGTGTACAAGTATTCAGGTGGGAGTTATGAGCTGTGTCAAATGTTGCTGAGAAGCTGGGTAAGGTGAGAATGGAAAATTCATTATTAAATATAACAAGAGAAGTGTTTATGTTGATTTCACTGGAGTGAAGAGGGTCTTCACCACTCAAGGAATTTTGCAAAAGTGCAAGGGTCTGCCTTAGATATATACAGGCACATTCATCCCCTGTAATAGGAGGGAAACAAAAAGATTGGTAGATTTAGTGGTGGGAGGATGTGTAAGGATACCAGGTAGGCTTCAGTAACAGAAAGACTGCATTAATAGTGATTCAACAAAAGATAAGAATATTTCTCCTATAAGTCAATGTTCAGGTAGGCGGTCTAGAGCTGGTACAGTGGCTCCATAGTCAATTATCCAGGCTCTATCTATCTTGTTGCCATGCCAACCTCAACACGCAGGTCACACTTGCTGGTCTAAAGGTGAACTGCTCTATCTTGTGCTATCGTGACTGAACGCTAGCCAAAGGGAGAGGGGAAGTGGAAGGGGAAAGCACGTATCTTTTATGTAAAAGGCACAACTTAGAGATTGTCCCTGTTCTGTCCATATCTCATTGGCCAGAATTTAATCACATCATCACTCCTAGTTGCAGGGGAGGCTTGGGAAATTTAGTGTTTGGCTGGGTGACTACGTGCCCAACTAAAAATGTTACCCTTGCTGTATGAGAAGTAGAGAATGGATAATGGATTATGGGGAACAGCCAAAGTCCTCTGCTACAAAGGATGTGGTAGTTCTTTTCTGATTGCTTTTAGTTTCTCAATGAATAGGTGAGTGCATCAGCTAAGGGGAAGAATGGATGAGATTTGGGGGGTTTGAGGAGCAAGGAGAAGGAGCAAAACAGTCATCTTGAAGAGTGAGTTAAGTAGGGAACTGTAGTAAGATTGCCAGGCAGTGTGGATGGACTACTTGAATCTTGTGAACAAAGGAAATAGTAGAATCAGATCGTCCTGACTCCTCCCTGAAGCTCTGCATACTCAGAAAATAATCTGCTTGAAGCAACTCTGACATAATGATAACGTTTGTGATCAGGCACACATTCACCTGGGCTAGACAGCTCTTAATAAATACGTTTAATTGGCTAAGAACAATTTGTCCTTGGCTCAGGGAACAGCATATTTGTTTTCCTCATTTCCCAATCTGTAAATAAGTAGCTTCTGAAAGGGGTTAGTGATAATGTCTATCTCCAGAAGCTGTCAGCTTTCCTCTGTCAAATTCCGTGACTTGGGCTGAAGTAGGTGTTGGAGATGCAGCTATGATAGGCATAGAGATGGCCACTGGTCTAATAAGTTAAGATTTTCCATTATCTTTTCAGGATAGATAGCGAAGGTAGAACCTTGGGAAACGTCCTCATTTTTCCTGTCACAAAGAATTGGCAATTCAGTAGTCACAGGAGTTTGTAATAAATAACCCACATTGATTTCTCTGTTCTGGAATGATTTTGCTTCCCTTCCTCCCAGAGCCCTGACACTTGCCCCAAGAGGCAGTTTTGGAAAATCATTTACAAAGTGGCACAGACTCCCTACTGCTTTGGATATAAATCCAGGCAGGGTGGGGTAATTCTGAGGCAAGGGATCCAGGCCTTCCAACCCCTGAGCTTTCAGCCAAAGATGTTTCCTTCAAGGGGGTGAATTCAGGTCCTGGCAGCATTGGCAGCAGGACATGACCATGGAGAAACTGTTGTGGAGTTTCCTGGTCTTGATCAGCTTCTCTGATGCTTTTGGCCAGACAGGTATGGGCTACCCCAGGTTATGCCAGAGATTTGATCTGAGGAATGGGGGTGGGCCTAAGATTATACAAACTGAAGTGAGTGGAACATCCAGCGTGATATATGTGTGTGTGTTTGTGTGTGTAACTGGGGAAAGGGTCAGGCTATTTCTCAGTCCCAAACTCTAGATGTAAATGAGGGGATAAATCTTTGTGATCTGAGAAACTTCTCATCTTTACTTGGTTTTCTATCTCACAGACATGTATAAGAAGGCCTTTGTGTTTCCCAAAGAGTCGGATAATTCCTATGTATCCCTGAAAACACAGTTAAAGAAGCCTCTCAAAGCCTTCACTGTGTGCCTCCATGTCTACACTGAACTAGCCAAGACCCGCGGATACAGTATTTTCTCTTATGCTACCAAGAATCAACCTAACGAGATCCTCATATTTTGGTCTAAGGATAGAGGATATACTTTTGGGGTGGGTGGGCCTGAAGTATTATTCAAGGTTCCTGAAGTCACTGTAGCTCCAGTACACATTTGTGCGAGCTGGGAGTCCACCTCAGGGATTGCAGAGTTCTGGGTGGATGGGAAGCCCATGGTGAGGAAGAGTCTGAAGAAGGGATACTCTGTGGGGACAGAGGCAAGCATCATCCTGGGGCAGGAGCAGGATTCTTTCGGTGGGAGCTTTGATACAAACCAGTCTTTGGTGGGAGATATTGGAGACGTGAACATGTGGGACTTTGTGCTGTCACCAGATGAGATTAACACTGTCTATGTTGGTGGGACCTTTACTCCTAATGTCCTGGACTGGCGGGCACTGATGTATGAAGCACACGGTGAAGTGTTCACCAAACCCCAGCTGTGGCCCTGAGGCCTGATCATGGGTCCTGAAGGTGCCTCCTGGGGATCACACCTCATGGGCCCATGTTGCTCTGGACACACTGCAGGCCTGCTCTGTGAACATAGCCCCTACTTCCCTGATCTGCCTTCCTTAGCACCTGAGAATGGAATTTAATGTCTGGCTTGGGAGTTTGTGAACTACGTGGGGAAATTTTGTCCAGGAGAATCAGAATTGCAGCGTTTTTTTTTTCTTTCTATTTTTATGTTTTTTAAATTGAACAGATCTTAGAGAGAATCCCTTACCCTCCCTTAGATGATAAAACTGCCACATGGAAAGAAGTGATTTTTTTAAAAAAGTCACAAGGCAAGAATATCTCTGAGTTGAGAACAGAGTGCTGGTCTTCAACCTAATTCCCTACCCAGGACCCCTCAGAAAGTAGGAGGGTGTTGCCTGCATTCACAGGGGTCTTCAGTCACAGAATTAGGACACTGGCCAGGACCTCTGGATTCAGATTCCAGAGCGCTCATCATTATGTCGTGGGCCCAGGTGTTCTGAAATGGGAAACCCAGTAAGACTGTGCAGTCTCTCTACTTCCTCAAAGTGCCCTGGAAAGACAGTCTTTTTTTCCTGGGCAAAATGAGGCATCTGGGTATAGTTACTTTGTTACTGCCAAGAATTTACATAACAATGGTTTTCATTTGCTCTAACTGCTTTCTTAATTTTCTAGTTCTTCTGGGAAACTCTTCCCCACTCCTGGTGAGCCTCATGGGGCTGTGAGTTCCTCCTCTGTCCCCACTTTCCCAATGTACCCAGGCGACAAGAGTGGCTCTGTGACCTATGCCATGCTGTCCTATCAGAGTAGCCCATCTCCCCGTCTCCCATCTGGGTGTTGTTTTTGGATGGTTATGTGTTCCCAACACATTATAGTCTTCCCAAGGACTGAGTTATGGCCTTTGGGAGGGAGATGTCTTCTTGCTGCTGGATTTCCAAGCTGAAAGGATGTGAAGCTGGGACAGCCAGCAGCTATCCTGTTCACCACACGGAGAGAGAGACTGTGAGGACAGATGCCAAGCTGGGAGTGAAAGAGCTGCAGGATTGACAGAACAGTGGAGCCTTGACTACACCGAATGTCTGAGTTGGCCTTGCCTGGAACCAGACCTACACCTGGACTGCCTGGGTCCACGAGCCAATAAAGCCCTTGTTCACTTGAGTGAGCTTGAGCTGTTTTCTGATGGTTGCATTCTTAGGGGTTGTGCCTAACTTCTCTAATGACCTCTGAAACCAAGTCCCTGTGAGTTCAGACTGACCATTATTGTCCTGCAACGAAATTTCCATGGCATTCCAACCTCTCCTAGAGTCTCCTGCAGGGGTTCCCTCTGACAAGCACAGTCCCTCTTTTGAGATAGCGGGGCCCACTTGTGGGGGTTTTAATACTCTCACTCTATCATTATTCCAATCTGAGGCACAAAAACTAAAGATCATGGAGATTCATGAATCTGCTGCCAGGTTCAATGACTGGAATGCACTTGCCACAGTCTGCTGGGGTCGTTTGTAGAAACAGACCCCTCAAAGATGATGGCTGCTGGCTTGCTCTAGAGGTGTCCTTCACCATGGTCTTTCAGTACTAAGTGAGTAATGGAAGTAACTCCACAGAGGCCATAGCCAGCTATGACACATGGGGCTCCCTGTATATTAAGTAGTTACTTTAGGGAAGGCATGTTGTAGACTAGTTAAGCACAGAGGTTCTGGGATCAGACTGCCTAGGTCCAAATCCTGTCTTTACAACTTCCTAGCTATGTGACCTTAGGTAACATAACCTTTGTATGTCTCAGTTTTCTTTCCTACAAAATGGGAGAAATAATAGTAATTATTAATAGCTCAAGGGGATGTTGTAAGAATCAAATAAGATCATGCAAGTAAGGCACTTAGTATAGTGCCCAACACATAGTAAGCTTTTATCACAGATATCTGCTATTGTTATTATTATTAGGCTGTTTTGTATTATATCCCTAAATAGCTTCCTTATATAACATAAAAGTACAACTTGGTAGAATTTGTCTGGGTTGGCAGCAGTTGAGGGGTATGATTTGTAAAGAATTAAGTTCATAACCTTAGAAGGAATAAGAACAAATCTTTAAAGCAATTATTTATGAATATTGAATTCTCTAATTGACTTTTTTTTTTTTTTTTGGAGACAGGGTCTTGCTCTGTCACCCAGCTAAAGTGCAGTGGCATCATCATAGCTCACTGCAACCTCAACCAACCTCAATCTCCTGGGTACAAGTGATCATCCTGCCTCAGCCTCCTGAGTAGCTGGTACTACAGGTGTGTACCACCACACCCGGATAATTTTTCTATTTTTTGTAGAGATGGGGTCTTGTGCTTGTTCAGGCTGGTCTTGAACCCCTGGCCTCAAGTGATCCTCCTGCCTCAGCCTCCCAGAGTGTTAGGATTACAGGTGTTAGCCATTGCTCCAGGCCCCTCTAATTGACTTTTGGTAATCATTTGGAAACACAGAAGTTAAGGATACGTTCTCAGGCAAAAATGAGAGTGCAAATATTTTCTGTTGTTCAATTAGGGCAGATCTATATACCCTGACATTCAACTAAGCAGGAGAGAGAGTTGACACTTTTTTCTAGGTAAAGAATCCAGTCAGGAGATATATCTTAATTATAGGAGGCCATCCCAACTCCCCAGGGAGGTGGGTTGAGCTAATATTTTCTTCAGAATTCAAATACTGATACCTTGCTATACATAGCCTAGTGGACAACCTGTGGCCCTAAAATTTTAGCCAGGAAAAATTTAACAGCTGATATTTGCATTCAGTGAACATTAAAAAATCTTAACAAAGCATTCTTAGAATGTTTAAATTTAAGCAAGTTAGCCTACTGGTATGTACTTCAATGTAATGTTGTTGGAAAATATATTCCTAGGTAACTGGTGAATTGCCATACTATATAGTTGTTAGATGTAATCCAATTAAATGTTAGATGACAACTGCCAAAGAGGATGATTTTGGTTTGGGCATGTTGGTTCTAAGTAATTCTTTTTTGTGGTAAGTGGAGAGTGAGATCAATTGCCCAGTGAGGCCACTTCTAGCTGATGTTAATAAAGCCATGTCAACAGCACAGGTTTTCCATTAAGGCAGGGATCATGCATCTAATTTTTCCAGAAGTAGAATCAGGCCTCAAGGCATAAGTTAAAAAGACAGAGGGCCAAATGGTATATAAAACATATAATAAAAACAAGGTGAAACAGGGGAGTAGCCCAGTGCCTGCAGAGATAATAGTAGTAGTGCATTTATAGGCCAATAGTATAGGTCAAAGATGCTGGAGGCTGCTACCTGGTAGGACACTTTCCTTTTGGAACTGAAAATAGCCATGTTGGTACAAGGATCAGGGCCAGGCCTGACTCTAATGTGAAAACCTTAGCATGGGATGCAACATGGTGATGTACAGATCAGAAAATTAAAATCTCCCTGTGTCGGGAAGAAATATTGGATCATTGGTCAGGCAAGAAGCCTTGCATACTCTCCAATAAGAGGTGGTCATGATGCAGACATAGTTAAGATTGGGCTGCACGTAGGGCCAGATGAGTGGTGAGACCTGGTCAGCCCAGGGCCTGGAGGAGAGACTATAGCCTACCTTAAAAGTGGGGCTGGGGTCTGATGGAAATGAATTTGGAGTCCCATTTGACAAAGTAAGTAGAATGTTAAATCTGTGATTTTTTTTCCCATGCCTTCACTATCCCCAAGTTTGATGTGCCCCAGGGGAACAAAGAATGACAAAGAAAGCAAATGACTCCAGATCATTGAACACCACTGCCACCAACACCCAAGTCAAATTTCCAAAGTATAGATTTCTGGTCTGTAGAATCCCAGGGAAAAAAGAGAACTGCTGCTTTGATTTCTAAATAGCTTTATTCTAAGACAACGATCTTGTAGTCTCAGGTGGGTTGGCGCAACTTGCCTGGATTCCTTCCCTTCAGTTCCCCGTCTTTATTTCATCTATTCATCTTGTCCCTTCTCCTCTACTAGAAGGTGGGTTAAGTGGGCTTGTTAGCCTTCTCCTTCAGAAAATGCAGACTCCTAGCTCAAATTTCCTGGATAGCCTGGCCCCGTGATAAATTGTGGTCTGCTGATTACAGGTGTCATTGTCATCTGGGATGTTTATTATAAGTGTAGATTCATGGACCTCAGACCTTCTAGAGCAGATTCTCTGGCATTAGAGCCCAGGAATATGGACATCATGAGCTCTTTTGCACAATGTGCTTTTAGAACCATCACTTTAGTGTTTTCCTGGCAACTCAGATGTCTTATCTTGGGGACATGTCTGGCTCCCAATAAGCTTGCAGCCAGATGGTCATCTTTAAAGAAGGATCTAGTGCATCTTGACTCAAGTTGTCCCCTTGGCTTACTTCTGATGGATTCTTTGAGGACTCATTCAGTGTGGTCCTCTCTGCCCCACATCCTTTCATATACACAGATAAGTGATCTCACATGTCTCTTCACTGCCCCCAGGATGGTAATTCCTTAATCACTCAGGGCAGATTGCTCTCACAGTCTTAGAAAATACCATACACTTATTGAGCTCTCACCATGTGCCAAGGAAGCCCTTTATAGATAAGAAAGTCCTTTATATATATTTACTTGTTTAATGACAACCCTATGAGGTCAGTACTATTTTACAGTCCTCACTTCACAGATGAGGAAACTGAGGTCCAGAGAGGATTTGAATATAGGCAGTGTGGCTACACAGCTTTGTGTTCCTAACCACTGTGTTCTACTGCCACAAAACAAAAGATTATACCCTGCACTTGTACCCCAGCGGAAGAGGGAGGGTATGGGGATGTGTGTGGTTTTTCTTATGGGGAAGCCATTCCAGGATGCCATAAATCCAGAGTGTAACCTACAATTGCAGGTGCACTGGCAAGCTCCCTAGTTTTCATTTGGCTCTTATGTGTTTAGGAGAATGGCTTGCACATAGAAACACTATTTGGCCTCAGCATTAACACAACATTAGGTTGACTATGCCTGTGCAATACTGTCAAAGTTCTTCTTTGACCTGGACCCCTCACCTTTTCTATAGTCATGTATGCTCTTGGATGCAACTTCGTATCCTAGGAAGCATTCACCAAAGACATAGAATCACATGAGAAATCCTCTAGGCTAGCAATTCTCTACTTTGGGTACTAAAATCAGAATCACCTGGAGAGGTTTCAGAAACCCAGTTGCCCAGACCATACCCCAGATAATTATATCAGATTCTCTGGTGGTGAGACCCAGGCATCAGTATTTTAAAGCTCCTTAGTGATTACAATGTACAGCCAAGTCTCCAACAGTGCAGGGTGAGGTTCCACTGTTCTAGGCTGAGTGGTGGCTTTGAAAAGATTGCAGAGTCACAGCTGTTGCCCCTGACTGTTCAGGCAGTTATTTCTGACCAATATTCCCCTTGCTTCCTCCATTCTTTGTGCTATAGTGGTTCGTTGAATCACAGAGCATACAACTATTTCAGCATCGAGTTTAGAGTGCAGCTCAGGATAAATAAGGACACCTGATTTAGCATGTCTATTTATTCATAAGCCTCACGGATACAAACATTCTTGTTTTAACTGTTTCTTTTTCCCATTGATACTTGGATACCTGCAATTTGGGATGTTTGTCTGATTTCCTGGGGCTTTAAATCAGAGAGAAACCAAAGTGCCAAGATGTCTAGAAAAGGTAAGATCCTCAAGTATTTTTACTGAAGCATCACAAAACATAAGAGGAAGAGAGGAGAGGCCTCCCAAACCAAATATTTGAGGGAAGGGTAAAGGTCACTTTGCAAGCTGATTTATTACAACTCTTTCCTGGAAAAGTCCACCTGATGCTCTGTGATACGATGTGAGCAGTTACAGAGCTGCTGGAACCGGGGGTGGATTGTGAAATGGTTCATGGGAAGGTCTTTCAGTTCCTCCTTTGTCTACTTCTCCCTTCTCTCCGGCTTGCTTTGGCTCTTGCTCTCTCCATCTCTACCTTCCTCTTTTTCAATTTTGGGCCTTGTTCACAGTATATCAATTCTGGAGGTAGTTCCAGGAATGTGGTGGACTCTATGAAATCAATAAAATTTCCAGTGTCTGCCTATCATATTGGCATTCTTTTGACTTACTTGGGGAGCTCAGATGTTAACAGGAAGGCAATTTGGTATTTGCAAAACATCTTCTTCCTTCTTTGTCCCAATCTTTTCACTTATCAGATTTTTTTTGCTTAAATGATGCATGTGCCTTTTATTGGGCAAATGGTTAGAATGAGAGGACAAAAGCTGTCCAAGCAATTAAGTCAGTCTTATATTAAAAAAAATCAGATGCAAAAAGTTTGGAAAAGGATAATTAAAAAGAAAATTTAACTGTACATCATTAAAAAAAACAAACCATTCCGAAATGTACTACCATTTGTAATAGTCCTTTCATTTCTTGTGTGTTTAGAACACGCTACCCACATGTTAGTTATTTCTTCTAATTGATGGAGAAATAACCTCTACTATCAATTTCTCATTGAATGACAATGAGGTAACTCATGATAAAACCATGATGAGTAAGCTCAAGATTCTTTTTACATAAAATTGTAATGTTTTATATCAGAATTTATATATTGCAGACCACTTTTGTACCTAAATATGTATCTCTCTCTCAGGATGTCTAACTGACATTGTCCTCTGTTTTAGGCATTCCAGGCACAGAGCCAAACAGCCGCAGTCAGACTGGGTGTCCTATTCATAAAATGAAACAGTAGCTTTTGGAGCTTCAAGGACTACTGATCTTCATTTCCTCTTTCCTTGCTTCTTAATCACACACACACACACACACACACACACACACACACACACACACATACACACACACTTCATTTTAGAAGCAATACAACCACATTATGAAGATGTAGTGGGGAAAAAAAAATCTTCCATAATTCCATTATTGTAAGAACACATTATTTGGGGGTATGTCTTATAGTTTTTTATTCTAAAGTAGTTACTTTCTTTAAAAATAATGTATATAAAAATCGGTTATTTTTTCTCTTATTATAAGCATTTTACATGTTGTAGCATAAAATTCACCACTAACATTTTAAATAGCTATCCATTCTGTTTAGTGGATGTAGTAGATGTACATGATTTACTTAAATACGCCCCAATTTTCTAATTTCTTACTATCCTAAGTAATGTTAAATGGTTGTCTTTGTGAATAAGCTTCTCCTGAGCCCCCATATTTTACATCATTTCCCTAGAATGGATTCCCAGGATGTGATTGCCCTAATTCACCAAGCAGTGCCACACAGAGCTGCTGGAGCACCAGCGGGCCCTGTGGAGTCTCCAATAAATAACCCATATTGATCTCTCATTTTGTGATTTATCTTGCTCTCTTTGCTCTTAGAGCTTTGATTCATGGCTCCAAGGGACAATTTTGGAAAATCATTTACCAGCTGAGACACCCTGACTATTGCACATATAAGGTCAAGGTGGGGCAGACCTGAGACAGAGGGATCTCAGACTTCCAAACCCAGAATCTAGCCACCGGTACTTTTTCCAGGAGGGTAATCCAAATTCTGGGCACACTGACAGCAAGGAGGGAACATGGAGTTTCCTAGTATGTGTGTTTCCTGGTCTTCATCAGCCTCCTAGTGCGTTTCCCCAGACAGGTAGGCACTGCTTCAGCTGACAGCTGAGATCTTGTCCTAGGGTTATGTGTGTGCAAAGCCAAGTTAGGGAAAAGGGCCAGAGTGGGCGAGGGGTTGTGGTCTGGGGAAGAGTTCATTCTGTGGTTTCTAAATCAAACCAAGCAATACAACCACATTATGAAGATGTAGTGGGGAAAAAAATCCTCCATAATTCCATTATTGTAAGAACACATTATTTGGGGGCATGTCTTATAGTTTTTTATTCTAAAGTAGTTACTTTCTTTAAAAATAGTGAGGGAATATATCTCTGTGGCCTAACAAGCTTGTACATGGTAGGGAATATATCTTTGTGGCCTAACAAGCTTAACTGATGACCTTTTCTCTGTCTGCTTTCTATCCTACAGATGTGAACAAAAAGGGCTTTGTGTTTCCCCAGAGTCAGATAATTCCTTTGTGACTCTGACTGCAGAGCTGAAGAAGCCACTCAAGGCCTTCACCGTGTGCCTCCACGTCTATGCCAACCTCACCTGTGAATATAGCCTTTTTTCTTATGCCACAAGGACACTAGATAATGAGATCCTCCTCCTCAAGGAAAAGACTGGAGGATACAGTGCATCTGTGGGTGGAGCTGGGTTAGTTTTCAAGCCTCCAACGAGCTCTCCTGCACCATACACCTCTGTGCGAGCTGGGAGTCCACCTCAGGGATTGCAGAGCTCTGGGTGGATGGGACGCCCAAGGTGAGGAAGAGCATGAAGAAGGGATACGCTGTGGGGACAGAGGCAAGCATCGTCCTGGGGCAGGGGCAGGATTCTTTCGGTAGGAGCTTTGATACAAACCAGTCTTTGTTGGGAGACATTGGAGATGTGAACATGTAGGACTTTGTGCTGCCACCAGATGAGATTAACACCATCTTTGTTGGTGGGACCTTCAGTCCTAATGTCCTTTACTGGCGGGCACTGAAGCACATGGTGAAGTGTTCACCAAGCCCCAGCTGTGGCCCTGAGGCCCTGCTGTGTGTCCTGAAGGTGCCTCCTGGGGATTACGCCTTATATTTCCCTTGTCTCCTGCTCTCATGCCTTTCTGTCCCACAGACATGGCTTTCGTGCCCCGGAAGGGCCTGTATTTCTTCTCTTCCTTCTCCACTCTGCTTTCATCAGCACAAGGGCCGGTGCAGAACAGAGGATCCCATTCATGATGGCGCCTTAGAATTACCAGGCCACTTAAATCTGATTTTCTGGAGATGAGACCCAAGTATTAGCGTTTTTTACAGCTCTCGAAGTGATTCTGTTGTTCAGCCAGTGCTGACAGCCGTTGCATTTATGTGTCTGTTTAAGAGCGAATGAGCCAACTTTTTTTTTTTCCTCCTAAAAGACTGCATGTGTTTAACGATAGTCCTGCCAACATTTTCATTTGTCCTTATAGAGGTAGCCACCACATTTTATTGTGCTTTATTGTATTAAATAAAGAATACAGGAATAGAATTTTCCCAGCTTTCTGCCCCCACCGTCAGGATGTGGTCATTATAAATTAGAATTATCTTTAATTCTTTAATCTTTTCAATTTGAAGATTTAAAAATCTAAGAAATGTTTAGTTGGTTTTTTTGCTTAATTTATTCTATTTTTTCCTTCAGGATGACCAATTTTCATTATGTGAAATTTCCATGGTTTTTCCTTCTCATCTGTCATCACTCAGATCACTTTTATCTGTGTCCCTTATCTTTATATTTTGAGTTTTCATTTTTTCAAAACTCTCCTTCATATTACTGATTTGTTTTCTGCTTTGCATATTGGGATCCTTACTATTTATAATGCTATTTAAAATTCTGCAATGCTTTTTGAGTTTTCTTAACTTTTTCCTTAAATTTAGTATGTGTTTTTTTAACTTTTATCATTCATCAAGTCTCTGTTTTCTTCAATTTACTTGAGAGTATAATGCAGTTGCTATATAAAGTTTTCTAATTTTTCCTGTGATTAATCTTTTAATTTTTTTGAAGTAAATCTTTTGCATGCTTTAAATAATTTTCTTCTATATTTTAGTACTTTTCAATCCCTTTATTTGTTCAAGTATAGTGTGATGGGTGAGTTCTCTTTGAGTTCCCTTCCGGCCTCCCTGACCACAGTTAGGTCCTCTGAGGACCTTAGCCAGCTGGCTGATGGACTTAGGTTATTCTAGGAGTTTCTAGTCATTCAGCCCCAGGATGACTTCTTACAACTTCTCTTTTAAGTGACCTCCTCACCTCTCCTAATTTCTGCTGATTGTTCCAGACTCTCCTAGGTGCACTTTTTCAGATATTTGTGTCTTCACGTCTCTCTTGAAGGGATGATCCAGAATGCTGGGGAGGACATAGTTAATAATAGCAGCGTCATCAGGCAAGACCAGGTCTTGGGTTCTTTTGGAGAAGTTGGTAGTCTGAGGAGGCTTTCCTGCCCCTCTGACTAGCCCCTCCGCTCAGAGGAGTACCATGTCTCAAGTCGGATATCCATTGGTCTACAGCCATGGGGTCCAAGATCTCACACAGATGAAAGCTCTTTCTGGAGCTCTGGGATCCTTTACTCTTCACCAGATACAAAGAAAATGAAGATTCTTGTTGCAGTTCTGTCCTGAAGCTTAGATCTAGAGGGGATAAGTTTCAGGAAGGCCATATTTTAGGTCTGAGCTGGGTTCTTCAAATCCAGTGTTGCTAGCCACGAGGATGATGTAATTCTTATTTGAGTGCCCATTTCTCAGTTTATTTCAAACAGGGGAAGAGGTGGTATTGTTCCTTCAAAGCTCTAACAGTACCACGAAGAGAGATGGAAGCTCCTCTACTGAGAGATTGTCTACCTGCAGACAGGAAGAGTGGAGCCTTGGCAGGATTTCATACTTGTTACAGCACTAACAGGGCAGTTTACAATCTCCCTCAGATACTGTAAAGGGTCTGTCGTCATCAGGGATGGGGCTTACTTTTGGAGCCATGGAAAGCTTATCCTGGAATTCCAACTCTGAAGTTGTGAAGCTCTGCAGGAGTTGGGATAGGCTCACCTTGAAACAAACTGAGTCCTGACGCATGGAATCTTTGCATTTTGTATTGTTGGTGCCCATGACTGAAAGACAGAACTAGGTCCCGTTCCTCTCAATATGTTTTACTCATGTTTAGGGTCAAAGAGGGACTATTGAAAGTCTAACCTGTACATTTGTACGGCTCATTTGCAGTTTCTGAAAGTTAACCTTTTCTCCCCAGCCCTAGGGGTTAAGATAAACAGACTAACTGAGCTCAGACCCTGGTTCCATCTTTTAATGGCTGTGTGGCCTTGGGTAAGTTACCCACATGCTATGTTCTTTGGGTTTCCTCATCTTTTCAATGGGGATAATATAGGGCCTACTTCACTGGCACAAGCTAGTGCTCAGTGCATGTTATCTGCGATTTACCACTAATATTATTGTTAGCTTGATCATGATGTTGCCGCCCAACCAGGTTCATTTGCCTGCTGCCCAAGAGGAAGCCAATACGATGAGACAGCAGAGTTTATGACACAGAAAGAGTTTATTCCACATAGCGCTAAGCAGGGAGATGGGAATAATTTCTCAAATCCTCCTCCCCGAGAATTTGGGAGACAGGGTTTTTAAAGAGAGTTTGGCATAGGCAATTGAATCTGCTAATTGGCTGGGTTCAGGGCAGAACCATAGGGTTGTAGAAATTGTCATCTTTGCTGACCAGGTTCTTGGGTGGGGGTCACAAGACCAGTTGAGCCAGTACATCGGTATGGGCTGCTGGTCTGGGTGGGTCAGCCGTTCCACTGGAATGTGGGACCTGGAAGATATCTCAGAAACTACCCCTAGGTTTCAAAAAGGTGACATCATCTATGGAGAAAGCTAAGAATCTTTATGACCACCAGCTATGTGGCTCCAGAGTGGCAATTATAGATAAGTAAACAGGGGGACAGTGGCTGATTATTATCATTATTTTTAGCTAGGCCCTTACCACAGTTCTCGCCTTGCACCCCTTTTTATTAATTTGTAAGGGCGGTTTCAATGATTGTGGATTTCAATGACCCAGGCTCTGGGTCAGAGACCCAGTAAGGTGAAGGGATCCATGAATTTAGATAATGAAGAAGGGACATGTGACTCTATGGGGGATTGTGTCAGCTTGTAGTGGAGGAAAAAAATCATAGAAATGATCACGAGCTTAAGTCATAAGGGGAAAATTAGAAAGGCCTGTGCCTGGAACGCTGTGGCTGCAGGAAACAGGCTTACTCAGAGGCAGACGGGAGACTACAGGAGACTACAGCGAGGTGGGGAGGAAGCTTCAGAATTTGGCATGTGGTCGGAAAAACTCTCACTCAGATTTTCAGGAGGACATCAGAAACTCAGAAAGGATGAAATCCACTTAAAAGACATGCTTTATTCTACAGTCAAAACAACAGGAAATGGAAAAAGGAAAGAAAGATGCTGTGATCTGTCCACACTTTCCTACTGGGGCGAGAGGTGCGCGATTTGCGTGGGCAGCTGGCTGAAGCTTTCAAAGCTTAGCAGTGGGCTCCTTTCAAAGGAACAGAGGAGCCACAGGAGAGAAAGGAAGTGAGGCATTAGAGGAAGTGCATCAGATCACACTTCTGAGGAAAAGGTGGGGAAAGGAAGGTTTCTGGAAGAATAGCCCAAGTAAGTTGGGACCTGGACCCTCTCCATCTGAGGAAGGGTGGTGGCTGGGGCCAGACCCCTGAGAGCAAAGACTTTGGAAGCACAAACCACGAAGCTAAGTTCAGAGTCTACCCACTCTTTGCTGAGAAGCCAGGCTCAAAGAAGCAGCATTTCCACACAGGTTTCCTTATTTCCATTAAGGTAGGAAACGATCTTTTCAAATTCAAATAAGATCAAGTCTTCTCCAGATGAAAAGCCTGCAAAGGTTTCCCACTGCACCTAGTATAAATTCCAGACCCTCTTTCCGGCCCTCAGGGCCATGTGCTTTCTGACCTGTGCTCCTTCTGTCACCACATCACACCCTCTCTCTTTCATTCTCCAAATTCCAGCCCCGCTGCTGTTTTGTCTGATCATTCCTTTTGCAAATATATATTGATCCCTGTGATGTGCGCTTGCTTTAGATGCTTGAGATAAGCAGTCAAACCAGAAACAGCAACAGCCTCCCACATCAGACAAAATCGTGGCCACCTGGAATTGCATTAGTGCAAGTTTAAATGTGCTTGATTTGTTTTTACCTCAAGGCCTTTGCATACTTTTTTCTCTATGCCCTAAGTGCCTTTTCTCCAGATCCTCACGTTTTTCTCTATGCCCTGAGCACTCTTTCTCCAGATCCTCCTGTGGCACCACATCATTCTGCCTCAGATCAGATTCCTCTTCTCAGAAGGACCTTCCCCAGTCATTTCCATCACCTGCTATTGTTTTCTAAGTAAATATCACTATCTGAAAAAAATTCTTTTGTTGTTTCTGTGTGGTTTGCCTCCTCCACTAGACTGTAAATTCCATGAAAGCAGAGACATTATTCTCTATTGTATTCCCAGTTTCTAGAATGGTATGGGTTCATAGTATGTTCTCAATAAATATTTGATGAATTAATTAATTTGAGAGAAGGCAGCAGAAGCTAAGAAATGCTTTGGATTCTGCTGAGGATGGAGAAATACTTAAAGAGCAGGAAATTGTTAGACCATAATTCTGCTCACAGAGTGGCTTGTTATAAATGTGAGGTAGCTTGCTCCTTAGAGAGGTCCACATTTGATTCAGCATTACACTTCTGGGTAGGGAACTGGAAATTAAAAGATTACTAATACAAGGGATAGACAGTGAGGGGATCAGCTTCAGGAGAGCTCTGACAATTGCAGACCACTACAGATCTCCAAATTTTTCAGAGACAGAAGTATTCCAGATGCTAGTCTCCATAATTAGAAGCAGTATAAATATTGGTGAATTTTCCTCAAGGATATAAATATTGTAGCACAGTGAACTTCTTGATAGGAGGGAGATTTCTCCCAAGTGTATATGTATGTGCATGTTTGTATGTGTGTAAGATGTGCTGATTTATTAATGTTTAACTAAGAGACTATGGTCTCTTGTTTTTAAATTGAAGTGTAACATATATATAGGAAAATACACAAATCACGGTGCATAGCTTGATTCTTTTCCCCAGGTGGACATACTTATGAAACCATCCCCCAGCTGTAGTAATTCCAGAAGTTCCCCATAGTCCTCCCAGACACAATTTCCCCAGTCATAGGTAACCATTATTTTGATTCTAATCCCATGGATTGTTGTGGCTGTTTTAAAACTTTATATAAAAGATTTTTTATGAGTCATTTAAGTTGTTGACATGGTGCTCCATCACCCCCAAATACTTTAGTATGTAATTCAAGCAAACAAGGACCTTCTCCTACAAGACCACAATACAACCGTCAAAATCAGGAAATTAACACCGATATATCGTTATTATCTAATTTACAGATCCCATTCAACTTTCACCAATTGTCCCAATCATATTCTTTACAGCAAAATGATCCAATCCAGGATCACATTTGCATTTAGTTGTCAAGTTTCTTTAGTCTTTTTTGATTTCTAGAGCATGTCCTCATTCTTTCTAGCCTTTTCTTAACTCTCCTTAACTCTCCTTAACTCTCTTAAGCCTCACCTTAACACTGGAATGTTACAGGCCAGAATATTCCTCAACTAGAGTTTATCTGGTGTCTTCTAATGATAAATTCAGGTTATGAATTTTTGGTAGAAATACCATAGATTGAGTTTGCATTCTTCTCATTGCTTTCTATCAAGAGGGACATAATTTTGATTTGTCCCATTACTTGATCATTTGATTAAAGTGGTTTCATCTGTTTTTCTCCATTTAAATTTACTCTTTTCTCTTTGCAATTGGTAAATATGTTATGAGGAGATACTTCAAGACTATGTAAATATATCTTTCCCCATCAGACGTTCACTCATTAGTTTTGGCATCCATCAATGTTTCTTGGATGAATTAATTATTACTATTATAGTTTATCAAATGGTGATTTTCTAATTCCATCATTCCTTCTACTTTATTAATGGTATTCTATCACAAGGAAAAAGCTTTCCCTTCTCATTCATTCATTCATTTATATCGGTATGGACTCATAGATCATTTTTGGTTTCATTTTACTGTCTAGGACCTTCACTTGAATGAAAAACTGTGGACATCCATTTCTTGTTCCTAATCTCAAGGGGAATGCTTTTATAACTTGAGATTAAGTATGATGTTTGCTTTATGTTTTTTAAAAGCACCCTTGCATCTTCTTATGGCAAAAGGGAAAGTTTAGCCTTGCAAGTAGGCGTTTCTAAGGATAGTGGTCTCAGGCCTTCTATGTCAACTCTTTTCTGTGAAAACACGTACTCCTTTGGAAATATCAACTACCTTGATGGGGCATGTGTATTAATATATTGATGGTCCCATGTACTTTGCTCTGGCTTGTTCTCCTCTAGGTGAGTTTGGGAGTGGAAATGAAGTATATTTCAGGGTGGAAAGATGCTAGTGTTGTAGTATGATCTTAACCATTTTCTGTTTACTTCATTCCCCCACCAGGTAACCCTGTCCTTCAGGCCTCCTACCCACCTAATACCTCTGTCCCAAACGTTTCTGGTTGCAAAAATGTCTTCCTCTGTTGTGACTGATTCTTATATAAGGTGAGGTAAGGGGAGGAGGGTGGAAAAGAGAATGCTCCATAATTGGGCAGACTGTGTGTATTTCTTGTGATGAGCACTTTACTGCAGCTAGAGTCACCATGATGTGAGTCAGGCTGGTGCTGGTGCTGGGCTGGGGATGCTGTTTTCTCACCAAGCTACTGGGATGGAATGGGCAATAATCCTTGCAGGGCCATGTGCAGAAGACAATAAAAGGCCCAATTAGGATATTGTTTCCCAGTCTCTTCCCCAGCTGTGGGCCCTGTCTCCATTTTGCCCTAACCTTCTTGCCTGTCACACTGGGGCTCGGTCACCTTTAGTTCTTCCTAAACATTTCTCCCATTTTTTTGTATTGGGAACCAGTGATCTCCCTCTCATTTTGGTGGCTTCCCCCAGAGTTTGGCGTAAGGGAGGGAGCCACGAGCCCACGGCAGTTTGTCATATTCCACAGAACTGTCAATCTTTTAAGGAAAAACTTAATAGAAGAGTCACAAAAGCCATGTGAAGGAAAAAGGGAGTGTTATTGAAGGACAAGGCATGAATAAATTGGAGGGACATGTCATCTTCTTGGATTAGAGACTTCATATTATAAAATCTCAATCATTCCAAGAATGTCAATCATTCCTAAATTAATACATAAATTTAATATAATTTGAATAAAATTTCCAGCTTATTGTAATCAAAGAAAATAAATATGAAATTGATCTTGAAGAATAAATAGGTGATAAATGCCAAGAAATTTTTGAAAAGGAAAAAGATAGTCAGGAGAATTTGTTTTAATAACTACCAGAACTTCATATCTAACAAGGCACTAGAATCAAATTGATATGGCATTCGAACGGGAATTGACAATAGATCAGTGAAACACAAATGAGAACTCAGAGACAGACCCAGGTACATATGGAATGTATAGCAATTCATTTCAGTGGAGGAAAGAATGGCTCAGATAATAATTGGTGTTAGAACTGTTGTCTATCCATTTAAAATAAAGTTAAATATTAATTTTGCACAATATACAAAACTAAAAATTTGATGGGTTAAATTTTTACATATAAGACAACAAAACACCAAAAGTATTAAAAATTTATGAAATCATTTGTAAAATCTCGAAGTCATGGAGAATTTTCTAAGCAACACAGGAAGCCCATGGCTACATAAAAACCTTGCTATGGCAAAAGTTAATATAAACAAAAACAAATACCAAATCACAAACTGGGAAAATGTTGCCTCTCCTCTCTTTCTCTTTCTTTTTCTATGTGTGTGTATGCGTGTGTGTGTATGTTTGTGCATCAAAGGACTAATGTCTGTAATATACTAAAAATGCTTACAAACAGATGAGAAAAAGAAATGGCCAAGTGTACATGTGAAAGGACAATCATAGCAAATAAATTGCAGATGGCCAGTAAACATCCGAAATCATGCTTGATTTTACTTGTAACGTAAGAAATGCAATTTCAAGACAACAATGGCATACTACTCTTTTGTGTTATTAGATTGGCAAAAACGTTGTTAATATCCAGTTATCACTAGGTTATGGGGAAATAAGCAGTTTCATGCATTTGTGCTGGGAGTGTAAATTTGTAGAAGCTTGTTGGAATTTAATTTGACAGTATCTAATAAAATTTTGAAATGCTCATATTCTTTGACCCAGTAAATCTGCTTATAGAAATTTATCCTACAGCAATAAGATCAAACTCCTTAAGGAGATATGTAAAAAGATACTCATTACAGAATTCTAACAGCAAACATTTGGAAAAACACACGTGTTCATCAATAGGGGAATTCTTGAATATGGTTGAATAAATTGTGCTACAACCAAACTATGGAATATTGTGCAGCTGTTAAAGATAGATCTGCAGGTACCATTCAGGAAAAATGTTCAGGGAAAAAAGCAAGTCATAGACCATTATATGCAGCATAATTCCATTTTGCAACACAAGAACATTTTTATGTGTATGGATATACAGTTGGTAGGTAGATAAGTAGATAAGTAAGAGGTAGATCTGTATAAAGGCAAGATAAATTGGGAAAGATTCCATTTGTGTTACAATAAATAGGCAGAGATGGGAACTCTCTATTACTTTATTATAATAATTTTAAAGTGATTGGATTGTGTCAGTCAGTATTCCATGTAGGAGTGAGAAATTATTTTAAATATTTTAAGTGGGAAAGGATTCAATATAGGGAATTAAGTGTTTGCAAAATTAATAGAAGAACTGCAAAAATAAGCTTTTGGTTGGCCTCTGGGAATGAAATGTTCCTAAAACAATTCAGAAGTGTCTCCTTTGAGGCTGCTGTAGGAACTCTAAATTATGAACACAATCCCATAGCTGCCATCCTAGGACAAAGAGTTAGAATCAGGAAACAGCTATTTCTCAGCACCTAGGGTACTGGAGAATGGGCCCTGGAACACTGTAGCAAGGAAATCTCACGTCACCAAGATCTTGTTAGCCAGCAAAAACTACGTGACGGATGAGAGGAAAAGGGCTTCCACCTCAGTTCCATCTTCAGAATTGCATGTAAGTTCATGGAATTGGCAGAACCTGATTTACATCCAGAATCTGAGCTGCAAGGGAGCCTGGGAACTGCAGTGTAAAATTATCATCCTTCCAGCAGAGAGGATGGGGCAGAGAATGGGTGAGTGGAGCAATCCCCAGAAGCCACCAAGGTGATTACACGTAAAATTTACTTTGTTGTGTCTTTGAATATTTTGACATAGGCATATGACTATGGTATATTTTAATTAAAAAGAATGAATATTGATACCCGTATTTTCCCGTTTTTTATAAGGAAAGCACATATATATACACATATGAGTGTGGGGGCTTAGAAAAATACTAAAGGGGGTCAAACTAAAATGTTGACAGTGGTTTTATTGTAGGGGAAGAGATTACAGGTAGTTTAAAAAATCATTGGCATTTTCTATAATGAATATATCTTGCTTTTTAAAAAATTAACTTTAACTTTTAGAACAGTTTTAAGGACTCTGCTATCTCACTGAGACTGGGCCCAAATCCCCTGATGCAGAGAGTTGGGCTGCACTGGCCTGGAGTGTAAGGGTGTGGTGGGGGAAGAAGGTGACAGGGAGAGAAGAGACAGAGGGAGAGATGGGGCAGAGAAAGGCAAAGAGAGACTGTGGTACAGAGAGAAAATGAGATCCTGGCTCTCTTACACTCTGATGTCATAAGAGAAGGCAAAAGAGCCTGCATTTTTTAATTCAGCAAACCAGAAACCATCAGAGTCTTCAAACCTGACCAATCAATTAGGATCTCTCCTTCTTAAAGTGGAGGGGACAGAAAATAATAGACAGAAATCTTAAATATTTCTACATTGCCCTGCTTATGTTATTTCTACTGACCCATCAGGCTGAGTAGGGTCCACAGTAAATTAGAGCCACAGTAAATTAGAGTAGGGTCCACAGCAAAATTGAGCAGAAAATAAGAGTTCCCATATACCCTGTTCGCATCAATGCACAACTTCCTCCACTATAGACATCCTGCATCAAGATGGTACATTGGTTATAATCCATGAATCTATTTTGACACATCATTATCACCCAAAGTCTATAGTTTACATTTAGGTTTGCTCTTGGTGTTGTACATTCTATGGGTTTGAGCAAATGTATAATGACATGTGTCATTATCACACGGAATAGTTTCACTGCCCTAAAAGTCCTCTGTGCTCTGCCTACTCATCCCTTCTTCCTCCCTAACCCCTAGAAACCACTGATCTTCTCACTATCTCCACAGTTTTGTCTTTCCTGGAATGTCATATAGTTGGAATCATATAGTATGTACCCTTCTCAGATTGGCTTCTTTCTCTTAGTAATATGCATTTAAATTTTGTCTGGCTTTTAAAAAGTGAAGTAAATATTAAACATTTTTAAAAGATGCAGCGAGTGAATTACTGGATCATGTGGCCCTTGATTCTGACCCATTTCAGAATGTGGGTGATATCACGAAGGCAGTTCCTGTGAGCTGAACAGCAGCCTCACTTGTTCCAGACTGATGCTCTGAACAGTGGAAACGAGAAAGTGAGCAGGACGTTCCTGATACAGTTTTGATTCTATAGGAGACAACAGCCTTGGCTCTAATTTACTGTGGACCCTACTCAGCCTGATGGGTCAGTAGAAATAACATAAGCAGGGCAATGTAGAAATATTTAAGATTTCTGTCTATTATTTTCTGTCCCCTCCACTTTAAGAAGGAGAGATCCTAATTGATTGGTCAGGTTTGAAGACTCTGATGGTTTCTGGTTTGCTGAATTAAAAAATGCAGGCTCTTTTGCCTTCTCTTATGACATCAGAGTGTAAGAGAGCCAGGATCTCATTTTCTCTCTGTACCACAGTCTCTCTTTGCCTTTCTCTGCCCCATCTCTCCCTCTGTCTCTTCTCTCCCTGTCACCTTCTTCCCCCACCACACCCTTACACTCCAGGCCAGTGCAGCCCAACTCTCTGCATCAGGGGATTTGGGCCCAGTCTCAGTGAGATAGCAGAGTCCTTAACCTTTATTAATTATACCTACTATCAGTTATAAATTTTAGGCACATTCTATCAATATTTATATATTAATTTATTTGTGAATTATATATACATACTAAAATTATATCATATATATAATAAGACATTCATAGAAATAGAAATTAGGAAAGGATGAGATAAAAATAAATACAAGATATTAATAGTTCCAGTATTTCTTCCTGCTTGAATGCATGGCTGACTTTATGGGTATGTGACCTGTGCAGAAGGGCACCATGCTTGGTTTAATGCTGTGCTGTTGCAATCTTGAAATTCTTAAATAATTGGAAAAATGTCCCTGCATTTTCATTTTCCACTGGGCCCTACAAATTATGTATCTGGTCTTGCCTAAATGCATCACCTTTCCCCTCTCTGGGTTGTGCTCACTCTTTTTTGGAGATCCTTGACCTACAAGATCTATCAGTCTAAGTCCCTTAGCATGTCCTTCAAATCTTTTTGTGAGTTTGTGCTTATTTATTTCTCCATTCTTTCCACTTCCCCTTATATTTTAAGCCCCAGAAATACAGAGCTACTTGCTATTCCCAAACATGTCATGCCGCCTCACAGCTATGCCTTTGCACAGCATGTTTCTTAGTCTGAATGCACGTCCCTACAACTGGAAAACTCCTACACATCTTGAAAACCAGCTCAAATGTCACCGCAGCTGGATTGCTTGCTGAATTATAAGTGCTTTGAGAGCAGAGAGCTTAGTATCTAATTAGATTAATCTGTAAGTGAGGCTATTTCAAAATGCAAAACCCAGTGCCCTATATAGAGTACGGGTTCCATAAGTGTTTGCTGAATTAAATAGATACAAAGAGGATTAGGTAGAGCTCTTTTGCTATATCAGGAGGGAACTTCATATAAACCACCCTAAGACAAATTAGGATTCTCCTGGTCCAAGACATTAATTTGCCACAAGGAAGAAGGCGCAGCTGGGCCTCCAGGATAACTGGAACCTGGTGGGGAGGCTGCCAGGGCTTTCTCTCACCTTTGCTTCTGCCCCTTTCTCTCTTCATCCTGTCATGCCTGGTTCTTCTAGGGAGCTGGAAACTGGTCACTGGAATCTTCCAGGCTCACACATCAAATTTTTGTTCTAGAAAGTTCAAGTGATCTAGTCTGGTTCAGTTAGGGCCAGATGCCCATCACTGGACCAACCATCGATCCCAGTTTCTCCACCATCCTGGATTGTGTGGGTGTGTGTGAGGGCGTGCAAAGGAGGATATGGAATTTCATGGATCCTGGCAAATGTAGCTGGATCCATGGACCGTTTTTTAATTTCTTTCTTTTTCTCACACACGCTATTTCCACAATTTACTTCAAATTCCTGCCACAATTGCATTTAATCAAATATTTATCTATAGCTATATTTAATTGTATAGTTTCAATAACACAAATCTACATTTCTAAATTTTGCTATTTTACCTTATTATTCATTTCTCTTTTAAAATTATGAACATTTAAAATCTGTACTCAAGTGAGAATAGGGACAGTTTTAGTAAAGACAGGTTGCAGTGTAAGCTCGAAATCACTGAAAATGAGTAGGATGATGAGGGAAATTCAGAAAAGCAATTGTCAGTGAAGGGTGTGGCAGACATGATATTGCCCCTCATGAATTAAACAGAGAAAATGACAAAACTACCCTTTGTTTTACTAATTGGCAGTAAACAGCAGCATTCAAATCAAATGATTTAGGATGTTTTTAGAAGCTTATCCAATATAGGTTTTATTATGTTTAAATGTGAATGAGTGTAAAATTTTTTCTCACATGAGAAAATCTGCACACTTAGTTGCACTCTTACTTTTGGAGGTGCCATCCTAAATCTTAGGAAGAATATTCACATTCACCTGTCTCTCAAAATGTAATTTTTTATTGTAATTTGCAAAAATTTTTATAGTTTTGCTTTTGAAATTATTTAACTAAAAGTAACTTATTTAATTTAGGATTAGCTATAATTTTTGTACAATCATTTTTTATACTTGGGATATTTTTGAAAGGAAGAAATTTTCTTCTGAAATAATTAAATTAAATACATTTTTAAAAGTTTTTATTCCTTATAAACGTTATTTTCTTTTTTTCCCTTTTTTATTTTAATAAAAATTAGGAGGTACAAGTTGAATTCCATTACATGTATATATTGTATAATGGTGAAGTCTGGGCTTTTGTACCCATCACCTGAATAGTGTAGACTGTACCTCACTATAAAAGTTATTTTCTAAGATAAATTTATTATGAACAGGGAACTGGTTTTGCAAGTTTCTTTTTCTACCAGTCATGTATAGTCACACTGATTTAGCTGGTGGAGGTGTTGGTTAGAGTTTACAAATTAAAGATTGATTTATTATTTAACTATCTAGAAAAAAAATGTCTTCAGAAAGTATACACATCTAGATGGGGTGAATTTATTAAGTTCTTATTTTAATAATTGAGAGAGGAACCACAAATTTGACTTATTTAGCAACTTGTAATACTCTCAATAAATAACAGTAAGGCAAAACTATTAAAGTTTTTATGGCATATAAAAACATACTGAAATGAAGATGATGTTTGAGAACTGATTAAAGAAAGTTGATTGTGAATACTATGAGTCGTTTGAAATTCTTTATTTGTGTGGACGTGATTAAAATTATAACTTTGTGGTAAAATAAAGAATAACATAATTACTATCTTTTTTTGCTGAAAATAAATTTCTTTGGCACATATTTTTCCAAAACAGTAAAGTAGACTGACTAGTTGATTAGAATCATTGCAGCCTAACAAATGACAAAAACGACTTGATTTCTGAGTAAGAAAATATGCTGATCAAAATTTCCATCAAGTATAAGTTGAAAATGTTGGCACCTCATTGGCACTATTTTGGTTTCTCACTTAGGTGATTACTCCGACATAAAAATAAAGCATAAAACCAAACTAACAAAACACAAAACCACCACCATCAAAAGCTGATTCTATTTACATCTACATGAGTGAGCCTAGACTCTTGAAGTAATATAACACCAAGAGAGACAAGAAAAATTGCCTGGTTGCCGAATCTGATTTATCAAGTATCGGTTCAGTTCAATTCAGTCCAGATCTTGAAAGTGACATACTTCATACGTCAGCCTCAGCTCTCACCTGCAGGTGGTAAGATAGGTGGGACATGGTTGGGTTATTTAATGCAATTTTGAGTAATTTGAAACCCAAATTGTACGTAAAAAATCAGTATGTTGGAAATCAGAATGTGAAATATGCACTCATTTTATGATAAAACACAAAACTGGTAAAACATTTTATGTTTGTGGCAGATTTGCTTCATGAAGCAATCCACGGTCTCCTGAGGGTATATTGTTCACTCTTACATATTTTCAGTTGTTTTTTTTTTTTTTGTGTGTGTGTGCTTGTGTATATACCAGCAAAGTGCTCTGGTTTGGGTGTCAAACCTGAAAAAACAAGTTCAAGGCAAGTGGAAGGTCCGGGGGTAATGTACCCAATGGGAAGTAAGGATTATCATCAAGAGAAGGAAAATAGAGTAACAAAAGCAGCTGGGACAGGGAAGCAGGGCTGACAGTGCAGAGAAGAATGCTCCCTGTCCCCCTGACTGTACGCTTAGCTCTTGTCCTGAGGTTGGGCTATTATGTTCTGAGCTCATAGGTAAGGCTGCACAGAAAGGTAGATCTTGATTTTCACACAAAGTGTTTACATATTCCCAGTGTAGATCCTCCTGGGAAGAGGATGATCTTAACACAGGAAGATGGACTTAGAAGGTGAAGTTTAGCAAAAAGGCGAGGGAACTTGCTCCTTTCTGACGTACTTGCTCACTGGGGCCTACGCTTGGAGGAGGAGTATAGAAACGTTTCAGAGTATTTCTTGGCTCTTGCATCAGGGCCTCCCTTGAGTGGGGAGAGAAGTAGGCTGAGGTGATCTGAGGACGATAAACCAGAACCTGTGCTCTCTAAGAACATTCATATCCAGGAACCAGATCTAAGTTTTTCCTGGGTTATTTTTTTTCTCATCTTTGAGAATTTCATAATGTTTTACTAAATATAGCACCATGGGTATAGCTATGTTATGGAGAATCGAGGGAAGGGTTTATGTCCATTTTGGGAGCTCAGTCAAAAGAGGGAGAGAGAAACCTCTTAGACCATCAGGCAGTGGTGATAGAAAGAGCCTCTTAGGAATGTGAATCTCAGGGAACCAGAGCTGAAGCTACCAAATCCGGTCATTCTTTCATATATGGAGATTTTTTGGATAGTCTTTCATTTTGAGGGATTTGGAGAGATGAGAAACCTTATAGGCTGGGAGAACAACTTGATGTGTCATGGAAGAAGTACTAGTAAGGATCAATTCAAAGAATGAAAGTTTGAAAGTTTTTTTTTTTTAGGGGCAGAGAGCTGGGCAATTCTTTCTTTCTGACATAAAATAAAGCATTTAAAAATTTTTTTTTTATTTTTAATTTTTAGAGACAGGGTCTCGCTATGTTGCCCAGGACAGAGTGCAGTGGTTATTCACAGGTGTGACAACAGCTCACTGCAGCCTCGATCTCCTGGCCTCAAGTGATTCTCCATCCCCAGCCTCTGGAGTAGCTGGGACTATAGGAGCATACCACTGTGCCCAGCAGCTTAAAATTTTTTTTTTCCCAGTGAGCAACTCCTCCATATTTCTTAATTATATTTCTTCCCCTTTGCTCAGGCAAAAACTAGTCATTTCATATCTCTTGAGATAGAGAGATGAAGAATGGGCCTAGCACAGTGCCCGACACAGTGAAACAAGATATTTATCAACTAAGTGAATTAATGAATCACTGAATCAATGAACATGATGCACCCTCAGTCCTTGTAGCTCACGGAGAAGACACAAAAAATTATATTCCAATGAGATGTGTGTTGTAACAGATTAGTGAATACTGAACTACAAGAGTAAAAACTAATAGAGTGATTTATCTTATCTTTGCAATGAGGGAGGGAAAGACTGTGGCACAGGGGTCAAAGAAGTGTTCAAAGGTGGTGAGATTTTGAATGGAACTTGAAGACACGTATATTTTTTCCTGGTGAGGAATATTTGAGAAAAAAAATTACTATGAGCAGGACATGGTTCTTAAAATAAATGAGTCTATAATTTGTGATTAACTTATGATTAAAGTCTCTGGGCTCTGAGATGTAATTTTTAGATCACTTTGTTCAATTGTGCATAGAGGACAATACAAGGGAAAGGCTCATATAATCACCTACAGCTTCAGAATTTTCTATAGGATGGGAGAGAGAAAGTTGCAGATATTCTGCAAATATTACCTAAAGCTTTACGTAAATCTCAGGGGATCCTGGTTGTCAAGAAGACATCTCGTTTTTGTGTCTGTGGTTTAGAAATAGGCAGGGATAGATGGCTGAGACTAGGGAGATAAAAATAAGTAGTCTACTATAAAATTAGAGCAAGTTATAGCCTTCCATACATAGCAGAGACTGTAAAACAGGATTAGGACATGTCTGACAAAATAGAAGCAGAACCCGGAGGACTTAATTTATCCAAGGACTTTTTGTCCTGAAGGGAAGAAATGATATTTGTTTGGAACATTTTAGGAAAAACTGGAGATGGGAGGATAGCTTAGTGTGGATCTCAGATTTTTTTTTTTCCTGGTTGGGCTCCCTGGATCTGTACTTTGGACATTTGGAGATTTGGGGCTGTATAAAAGCTAAATAAGCTGTATTTTTGAAGAACTTAGCATATAGGGAGGAAAAGCAATGCAGATTTGGTGCTCCATTGAGTGGGGAAGAAACTAGTTTCCCCTACTTTACCTGGAAGATAGCAAAGCTTCACTGCCTTGCAGACTGAAGAGAGAGCATCCAGCCTTGGCACCTGGTGACAGCAACTTTGGAAGCCTCAGGGATAGCACTCTGGAATAAACATCAGCTTCTCATGGAGGGCAGTGTTGGCAGCAACAGGGTGGGGCACCACCCTAGAGATGCCTTGTAAGTTTCAGAAAGTAGATGACGGTAAAGTCCAAGATGGGACAGAACCCACATGAGCATGTCTAGGGGCTACCAGAAATAACTGAGTGTCACTCTGGGGCCAGGGGAAGGGCCACGAAGGATTTCAGTTAATGTGCTTCAGTTCTCTTTTCCAGGTTAGTGAGGACTTGGAAAAGTCAGATGTTGCAGAAAAATCAATGGAAACTGAGGACTCCCAAAGTTTTACTTTGATCAGGTGCATAGGCACAAACTAGGCTTGATAATCATGTCATCAAAGCAAAGAAGTAGATCAAATTGTATGGGATTTTGGAATACTGGGGGGCTCAGGAAACAGCAACTAGATGTGATCAGAACAGACACTAGTTCATTTATCTTACAGAGATTAAGGATTTTTCCTTCCTTCAGTGAGCTGGAACAGAAGAGGCAAATTATTACACATGGTCTAACCTGAAAGGCCAAGTAATTATGACTGCATAGGTACAATAAACATATTGTCCTCATTATAGAATGTGAGTGCAGCCACTCTCAATGGATCCATTTGCTATTTTTCTAAAGATTTTTGATAAAAATATTTCAAGTATTCTTGTATTGAAAGACCTTGACTGAATGGATCCAGATTTTTAGGTTAAAATAAAGGTGTCCAGAGAGAATGAAACCAGGTAATAGGCACCATTTATGGGACTTTGTCATTGTGAGGCTTATTTTTCTCTTGGTATGTCACTGTTAGTTTGAATGACTGCTTATTATTTCATCCATCACATGTATGCAGCATAAATCAGTAAGCCATCCATTTATGTAGTGAATATAAATCTTATTTAATAAACTCAGGTGAGCAAGAAATGTCACATCTCTATTTGCTTTAAATCAAATTAAATAAGTCTCAGCTTTTGTCCCATAGAGTTGTGGAAAAATTCTAATTCGGTTATCATTGGGATTCCCTATCTGTTGTCCCAAGGTTATGTAAAGGTTCCAGGAGTCTCACATTAGCACTTAAATGTCAAGGAGGCCCACTGGGTGCTGCAGAGATGATCCTTACCCAAGCCCACCTGGACCATTGAAGTCTGCAACTCTACTGCTTCTGCCAAATAGGCTACAGGTGTTTTGGTCCATGTTGGGAGTCCTGAGGATCTAGAGGTACACTTTGCAACCATCCTCTTGGAGACTCTGCTCCCTTCCCAGAGGGCTGGCTATCAGGTTCCTGATAGCCACTAGACCCACCTGCCTCCGCCCCTCTCTCAACCTGGGGTGTTGTCTTCATTCTTTCTGGAAGCCTCCGTGTGCCTGCCTCCTTCACCTCCCAGCATAATCTCTGCAACTGCTCAGGGTTTTGGAGAACAAATGTTCAGTAGGGGATTATCTCCAACAGCTTTGGTTGCTTGCTGTTACAAACTTCCCTTGAGACAAGGAAGCGTGATGGTACTTGCTTGGAATAGGATATATTCCAATATGTTAAAAGATAGCAATAACAAATTACTACCTCAGTGAGTATTCCTGCCTTGTTTATTCAACACACAGTGATTACTCCTAACTATATGACAGAATCTGGACTAGGCACTGAGAACATAACAGTGACCATGATAGGGCCTGATCACCATCTTCAAGGGCTTTGCCATAGTGGACGATGTGTGCAAGACAACAGCCAGTGACAACACAGTTGACAAGTCTGGGAGGGTCACTTAATCGAGAGTTGGGAGGTGCAGAAATCATTCCTAGAGGATGTTTCATGTATTGAGAATGGAAGAAGAGCAAGAGTTAGCTGGTCAAATGAAAATGAGTCAGAATGAACAGCACATGCAAACATTTGGGGTGTGAGAGATACTGGCATGTGTCAAGAATTGAAAAATCAACAACACTGAGGTTCAAGGTGAGGTGTGAAGAGGAATGAAGCTAGAGGATCAAACACGGCCCCAATTATCCAGGAGCTTGTAATGCAACCTAAGCTTCTTAGGGTGCAGGGGGCTGGCTTACTTAACACCCATTCCTATCTCATTTTTCTTGCCTTACTTTTCTATAGTGACTGGAAGTTTAAAATACTCAACTTCCTAGTCTTCCTTGGAGATAGGAGTGGCTGTGTGACCCATTCTGGCCAACTGATGCTGAGTAGAAGTTTGCGGTTGCTGCTGCTTTGTTTCCTGGCTCCTCCTCCTGGAATGGCAGCAATGGCCAGAGTGGAGCAGAAAGAACATCCTGCTTCCTGGAGGGCACTGTGGAGCCACTGTACCAGTGTCGAGCTACCTCCCCCAGACTGCTTATGGAGTGAGGTGGAGGAACACACATTTGGCTAAGTCACCTTGACTGGGTTTCATGCAGATGAATGCTAATCCTGGTATAAGGGATCCACTGAAATGTTTGAAGTGTGAGAGTTGATATTTTTATTTTAGAAAGATTGCTATAGCTGCTTTGTAAAAACTAGCTTGGAGGGGTTGGGGAGGCTATGAGGACACACAGCAGAGGTTGGTGGAGATCCAGGTGGGAGATGACATGGGTCTAAGGCTGTGGTGTTGGAGAGCTAGGGAGTGATCTGAGAAGTGCTCATGGGGGAAGAGGTAAGTGGGAGTGAGGAAGACAAAGCAGGTGAGAGGTTTCTGGCTTGAATCAGTGTGAAGAATGAGCATTTAGTCTATTTCCAATTATTTACCTCTCTAAATAATGCTGAGATAAAAAAAGCTTTTTCATATTTTGAATAATTTCCTTAAATGGTGGATGGAATGAATTTTTCCTAGGTTTCCAATCATGACTATAGAGATTTGGAGCTCTGGGAATGCCTGAAATCTCTGGTAAATGACTTCCATCAATTTCCCAGCTTAAGAATGATCCTGTCCCTTTGTCCCCAAAATAAAACCTTCAGAGGCAGTTTTGGATAATGATTCACACATTAGCTAATATTTGGAGTCAAAGGTGTCTAAGACACCTGTGTCCTGAGAACTTGGACACTGACATCCTTACCCTAGAAAACAAGAGCAAGAAGGACGAACCTGGCAAAGCTCTCACCATTTCCTGGTCCTCATCAGCTTCCTGAGCCTTGGCCCAGAAGTCAGTTTGAAGCCTCAGGCTATGCCTGAGAGCCGGTCTGCAGAGCTGAGACTTTGAAAAGCCTTGTGTGGGCTGGGGAGAGGGTGCATGAAACTGAGAACACCCAGAATGAAGAATGATGGGTCTAAGAGGAGTGAATCTCCAGTTTCCAACATTTTTCTTTATAAACATGACAGATAATTCAATTTCTAATTTCTGTCCTTTTATTTTTTCTAAAGACATGGATGAAAGGTTTTCATGTTTCAGAGAGAGAGAGAGAGAGAGAGAGAGAGAGAGAATTCCTATGTAAACAGATAAGCACAACTAAAGAAACTAGTAGTAGACTTCACCAGTCAGTGGAGGTCTATAATGACTATTCTTATGGGTGCAGCCTCTTTTTGTGATGCCTAGACTCAAGATAATAAGATTCCCTCATTAGGGAGAAGACTGAGATATATAGTACTCACTGAGTGGGATGGAAGCCCTTTTCAAGGAAGGTCTTTGGGCCATTCTTGCTTTGCTGCACATGTGTGGGAGCCAAAGGTCCACTTTAGGGATTATTGAGCTCTGAGTAGATGGGATATCCATGGTGAGGAGTATTCCGAGAAAAGAAACTCTACGGGGACAGAGGCAAGCATTGTTTTGGGGGCAGGAGCAGAAACCTTGGGGGGAGGGTGGTCTTTGATAAGAACTAGTCCATGGTGGGAGACATCAGAGATGTGAACATGTGGGACTTTGTGTTGTCACCAGAAAAGAGGAAGAGAATCTATCACAGTGGGTGGGGCCTTCAGTCCTAGTGTGCTGGACTGTATGATGCCTGTGTATCAGGTGCACAGTGGAGTGTTTACCAAGCCCCAGCTGCAGTCCTGGGGCCGTGATCCTCCCAGAGAGCAGAGGTCCTGAAGAGTGTCTCCTGGAGATAACACCTCACCAGCTCCTTGTCCCAGACCTGGAAGCCTTTCTTGCCTTTACACACTGGAGTGCTGCACTGGGATGCTGGGACTCCCTTCCCTGCCCTGTTTTCATTAGTACCAAAGAATGTGTGTTTCTTCTTAAGTGAAAAGTAAGCCATATGTTGTGTCTTTTTTTTCAGAAGGAATCAAAGCTGTGGAATTTATTTTTTAAGTTGAAAAGGATTTTAGACATAATCTAACATGCCATTGTGTTAGATTTCTATTTTTCCTGTATCAAATTACACAAATTTAGTGGCTTAAAATAGCACCAGCACAAATCTATTATCTTACTATTGCGGAGGTCAGAAGTCTGAAATGGATGGGTCCTCAGGGCTGCATTCCTTCTGGAGGCCTTGGGGGAGAACCTGTTTCCTTGCCTTTTCTAGCAGCTAGAGACTAGCTGCATTCCTTGGCTTATGGCCCTTTTTCTATCCTCAGAGCTAGCAGCATAGCATCTTCTCTCTTCTTTGACCTCCTGCCTTTCTCTCATAACGACCCTGTCATTACATCAAGCCCACCTATATAATCCAGGATAATCCCTTCATCTCAAGATCCTTAATTTAATTACATCTGCAAAATCCCTTTTGCCATACAAGGTAACATATTTACAGGTTTCAGGGATAAGGACATAGACAGCTATTCAGTCTATTGCATTCATTTTACAGAAGACTCTAAAGATGAAGAATTATTAATAAATAAAACCCACAGGGCTCATCTGGGCTGCTGCTAGCCCATATTTACTTTTATATGAATGGGTGGATTAGCATTATGCCAGGGTGCATGGCTCAGTGAGTGGAGTATGGGGAGACAGCAGCTTCACTGGTTCCCTTGGCTGGACACGCATGTGCAGTAAACATCCTGCACACCTCACACACAGCCCTGGAGCTGATGAGTTTCTATACAGGAAATAGAATGCTGATCTTATGATTTCCTACTCTTGTTCCTCCAGTATCACCCCTGCTCTCCAGCCTTTCATAGCTGAGTCTAGGGATTATCTCAGAAAAGCTGGTTCAGGGAATTTAGGACATGCACTGACCATACTCCTGAGTGATCCAGCCATGTTGCCTTCAACCCTGACTCTGAATACCTTCCATGCAGCTCGTGAGTGGTAGACTTCTTTCATTAACAATATTTTAATAACAATCCACCTGTCCCATTTCATTGGTGTACATAAACATCTATGTCCCAGTCAGAGGTCCTATCTTTTATATGTGAACTACTTGCATCTTACTCTATAGCACTAGGAGTTTTAGACACATTTAAAAAGGGCAAGACATTTTGGCTGAGTTTTATAAATCCTCTGTGGCAATGTTACCTTTCTATACCATTATTATAAAGGAACTTTAATCAGCCCTGTCTGAAATGGGAATTCCTCCAGACCAACACTGTCCAGTAGAACTTTCTACAGTGATGGAAATGTTCTCTTTCAGCACCGTCCAACATGGTAGCCACTAGATGTATGTGGCTATGAGCACTTGAAATGTGGCTAGTGTGACTGAGAAAAATGTATTCTAAATTTTATTTAATTTTAATTAAACATAAAATAGCCACATGCAGCTGGAAGCTATTGTATTGAATATAACACAACTGGACTCCTTCCTTGAGAAAAAGGAAAATAAGGGTAGGATGTAGGAGAGAATATTTTCAATCATAAAATCTTATAATTAGGAGAACCAGGAAGTAGAGGTCTACATGAATAAAAAAAAGTACAAAATCTGGGAAGGTTTAAAAATTGCCTTCTATAATACTGGGGACCTAATTTTCCCTTGTTTCTACCAGAGGGCAAGTAAGTTGTTCTCAAATTGTTTAAACTATTCTGGGGAAAAATCTTTAGAAGTGTGCACATTATGTTTTTATTCCTTATTTTGTGCAATATTTTTCTTAGGACTCATTTTCTCCTGTATTTTTTTTTCTTCCTTAACTAGAGGTGAGTTTATGCATATTTGCTATTTAATTAAAAAAAAGTATACCCAGAACATCTTTTGCTTCTGTTTTTATGCATAATCAGTAGTTTTATGAGCAGTATTCTTTCTCTTGGGACTGTGAGGCCCAGTGCATTAAGGGCAGTCCAGAAACATTATGTTTGCTGTGGCATTTTGTGTGTTGCCAATTCAAACTGTGCCCAGGATGTTTTTATTTTAAGGATCTGAGGTGGTATAGAGGCCTTATACCTGAAGTAAGAGAGAATATACAGCATTGGGAGAATGTTTGGTATTAGGATGTGGGCTTAAGGTATTTAACAGTAAGAAGCATCTGGTTTCTCTGGTAGAAATTTAAGTGTGGCTCTCACTGGCAGGTGAGAGTGTACAATAGCCAAGATAGTTGGCTGTCTTGAGAGGATGAGGGAGGTTGATCTCTGAAGCAGGTCCTGGGACTAAGGAAAGGGCCCCAGGATGAAGCAGCTCTTGGAAAACCAACAGGAGCAGCCCCCTTGCTAAGCTTTTTCAGTAGGGAGTGTAGGATCCCACACACTTGGTATTGGCAGGGCAGGGTGGCCTTTGGCCTGTAGCACCCAGTAGGAGTAGAACTAGGGTCAAGCTGAGGGAAACAACAGAAGAGTTAGAGACAGAACAGAGAGTAGCAGTAAGGAATAAGACAGACAAAATAACGGGGGTAAATATTAATGTGGAGGATGCTCATTGCCATCTCTGCTCCATCTGCCACAAAGGGCACTCTGGCACTCAAAGGAGGCAAAAGAAAGGGACACTTCCTAGAGGTATTAGTACAAGACATGAGGGGACACTGACAATGGGAGGTTTTCGCTGACATTTGTAGTACGGAGGAGATAAGCAGCTGCCTACAAGAGATTACTGTGGTGGGAATTCCCATTGTAAATGTGTCCTGAGACACATATTTGCAGTCCTGCCAACCCAATACGAAAAAGACTTTGTAAATTATAGATAAGTAAAAGGATATGATGTGTCAAGAGGAAATATTAAGAATGAAATACTTTTGTAAAATTCTCAGGAAATCCTTCGTTCTTTCACTTACTCACCCACGGATGTAATTTTTACATATTTACCGAGAGCCTCTTACAGAGCCAACCCTATGGATAAAAGACATGCATGAGACAGTCCCTGCCCTAACGTAGCTCTCAGTCTAGCAGGAGAGGAACCATATAGACATATGGTTATGCTCCCATAATATAGGCATTATGAAGTGTGTGTGTGTGAATAAAGAATAGTGGGATCAATTTATTCTTCTCAGAAAATAGGGAGGGAGGACAGCAAGAAAAGGGCAGCCAAGGAAATCTTCACAGGAGTGGTAAGATTTTAGTAAAATTTCATCACACAGGGCAATAACATTCATCTGAGGGTGAGCGAGCGGGAGGGGGGTGGAAGGGATGGGAAAAACTCTCACTGAATGGATGTGGGGAGCACAGTTTGGGAGACGACCACGATTGTGGCTCTGACACGGGCAGAACAGGGGCAATGTGTATGGCCAAAGTGTTGTACCCCCATGATATTCTGAAATTAAAAAAATAAATTAAAAAAAAAAGATTTTAGTAAAATTTGAAAGTCAAATAAAATTTTGCCTTGTGCAGAACTTTGAGATGAAAATTCTAAGCAGAAGAAATAGTATGAGCTGGGTATTGAGAACTGGCGAGGTATGGGTTGGTTGATTAATAACAGGTAGTTAGTGACATGTTTGCGATGGCCACAGAGAGGCAGTGGGATATCTATGCTGAGGAGGATCTACTGTTGTCTGGGACATCCACGCTCATTGCCTCTGACCTCTACACAAGGGTGGATGGGGAGAGAAAGCAGCCAATATTCTAGACTGTCCCGATACTTCCCAAATGTTTGTATGACTGTGCGAGAATATTGGGCATGTACTTATTCTACTCCTGATTTTTCTTTATCTTCAGATAACTATCTTAAGAGTATACCCTGCTCCATATGAGTGTGAGAGACATATTGCAAAGCAGGGGCTACTAATGAATGAGAACTATATATGATACTTGGAAGGAGTTTTGGAAACTGCTTAGGCCAATAGTTTTCAATCCTATCAGACTCAGTGTTCTTTTTACACAACAATTATTTATAACATCCCCTTCATTATCTTGAAATGAAATCCATAGATATATAACCCACCCATCACATAACTTGAACGTATCAATATAATGCATAAATTATAAAAATAAGTAAAAGGAAATCAATTTGTGATAAAATGTTATGTATCTCAATATGAGAATGCTTAGGCATGACTTCAGTAGATGATATAATGAGGAAATTGGATGCATGTGTCTATAAGTAAAATCACAGTGAATGTGACAGCCGCAGATGTGGCCTGATACACGTGGGAAGATTTGCTAAATCAGATATAAACAGCCTTGCTATTCATCCTGTAATTTTATGAACTGGTGAACAATTCTTGATAAAATTTGAAAACAACCAAAATAAAATCTTCCCTCAATATACATGGTATCTGCATTCTTACAAAATCCAGCTTAGGTTAAAATTCTGTAAAATATATCTGATGTTTACTTGCAAAACAAATAGAAGGAAGTACTAAGCTTGGGTAATTATAAACATATTATTTTTTAAAACTACATGAAAATCTAGGAGGACATTTGAAAGTCGTGAAGGACAATTTTGTTGAAGGATTGGAGGACTTAGAGCATCCTGGCTCCTGCCTTCTAATGCCAATAGGTCCCCTAGTCTTTGTGACAATCAAAAATGCTCCCACAAATATTCACAATGGCCTTTTGGGGGTGGTATCACCTCCTTTGAGATCTACTGGTCTAGAGTGACCCTCTCACTTTGCAGAAACACTTATTTGAGGCTCACGCAGAAGGACTTATATTCTATAATTCATATGTCAGATTCAGATGTGGGGCTTAAATCCAGGCCTTCTCATATTCTATTTAGTGTTGTTTTTCCCCCCCCATCTTAACCCACTAACACTTTGGGGATTGAAGGAACAATTCAATTTTTTGAGTTGGTAGGAAATTTCATGTAATTTTCAAATTCTCCATTCTTCTTACTGAGAATCTTGAAGAAAAATAGTTGAAAGGTTATTAGCTCAGTTTATATAATCTCATAAGATATTTATTGGCCCTGTTCACATTTCCCATATCTATTTGAAACTCTAATGTCCAAGGCTTTACAAATATGAGAAGTAACAATTCCTTTAAAATTTTATAGATGCATCTACATTTTATCCAACTAATCTAGGCTTGTAATGAAAAGATGAAATAATGCAGAAGTGTTTTAAAGAAAACCAACAGTGTCTTGCTTCACCATTCTACCTTCAGTCCCACTACACAGAGGCAGTCACTTTGAACTTTTAAAATTATTTATGTTTTTGTGGAGGTAGCCTCCACTTCTATAAAAAAGTCATGCATTGCTATTTTTTATTTTGTCAATTTTAAATGTTATCTACAGACTTCTATAGAAAAGGAGTCAGCTCATTTTTGCCACTTTCCCCAAATGAAGGTGTATCACCATTTAGTCTACTGGTTACTTTAACATTTACTTTAATTCTAGACAGTAAAGACACCACACAGTATTTCTTTTCATCTCACTTTACATTTTACTGAATAAAAGAGCTAATATCCCTATACTTCCTTTTACTTCTGTCCTCCACTTTTTATTTGTCTTTCTATATATTTTCATTTTAAATTTTTTATTGATACACAATATTTGTGCATATTTATGGAGTACATGTGATATTTTGTGACATACATAGAATATATTATGATCAAGTCAGGGTATTTAGAATACCCATCACCTTGAGTATTTATTGTTTCTATTAATGTTTTGGGAGTATTTCAAATCCATTCTTCTAGCTATTTTGAAATACATATAGTACACTGCTGTCAACTATAGTCACCCTACTCTGCTATGGAACATTGGAACTTACTCCTTCTATCTAACTATACTTTTGTATTGTTAACCAATCTCTTTTCACCCTCCACCTCCCACCCACACACCCTTCCCAGTCTCTGGTATCTATCATTCTACTCTCTGTCTTAATGAGATCCAATTTTTCAGCTCCCACATACAAGTGAGAACATGTAATGTTTGTCTTTGTGTGCCTGGCTGATTTTACTTAACATAATGACCTCCACTTCCATCATGTTGCTGCAAATGAGAGGATTTCACTATTTTTTATGGCTGACTAATATTCCATTAGGAATATACACCACATTTTCCTTATCCATTCATCTGCTGATGGCCACTTAGGTTGATTCCGTGTCTTTGCTCTTGTGAATAGTGCTGCAATAAACATGGGGGTAGCCAGTATGCCTTTGATATACTGATTTACTTTTCTCTGGATAAGTGGACAGAAGTGGGATTGCTGTATCATATTATGGTTCTATTTTCAGTTTCTTAAGAAATCTTCATACTCTTTTTCACAGTGGCTGTACTAATTTACATTCCCACCAACAGTTTATAAGAGTTTCTTTTTATCTGCCTTCTCACCGGTAACTTTTTTTTTTTTTGCCCTTTTAATAATAGCCTTTCTAACTGGGATAAGATGATATCTCACTGTGGTTTTGATTTGCATTTCCCTGATGCATGAGAAATTTTCATTCACCTGTTGGCCATTTGTATGTCTTCTTTTGAAAGATATCTATTCATGTCCTTTGCCCACTTTTTAATGTGCTTATTTCCTTTTTTTTCAACTGTTGAGTTGTTTGAGTTCCTTGTATATTATGGATATTAGTTCCTTGTCAGATGAATAGATTGCAAATATTTTTCCCATTCAACAGGTTGTCTCTTCACTCTGTTGATTATTTCCTTTGCTGTGAAGAAGGTTTTTAGTTTAATATAGTCACATTTATTTATTTTTGTTTTTGTTGCCTGTACTTTTGAGGTCTTAGCCATAAAATCTTTGCCTAAACCAATGTCCTGAAGTGTTTCCTCTATGTTTTCATTTAGTAGTTTTATAGTTTCTGGTCTTATGTTTAAGTCTTCAATTCATCTTGAGTTGATTTTCGTGTGTGGTGAGAGTTAGAGGTCCAGTTTCATTCTTCTGCATACAGATATCCAGTTTTCCCAGCACCATTTACTAAAGAATGTATCCTTTCCCCAGTGTATGTTGTTTGCACCTTTGTCAAAATCAGTTGGCTGTTAATACGTGGATTTATTTCTGCATTCTCTATTCTGTTCCATTGGTATATACGTCTGTTTTTATACCAATACCATGCTGTTTTGGTTACTATAGCCTTGTAATATATTTTGAAGTCAGTTAGTGTGATATCTCCGGCTTTGTTCTTTTTGCTCAGGATTGCTTTGGCTACTAGGGCTTTTTTTTTTGGTTCCATACAAATTTTAGGATTGTTTTTCTAGTTCTCTGAAAAATGACATTGCTTTTTTGATAGGGATTGCATTAAATCTGTAGATTGCTCTGGGTAGTGTGCTCATTTTAATGATATTAATTCTTCTGATCCATGAGCATGGGTGTCTTTCCATTTGTTTACGTCTTCTTCAATTTCTTTCATCAGTGTTTTGTAGTTTTCCTTGTGGAGGTCTTTCATTTCCTTGGTTAAATTTATTTCTGAGTATTTTATGTTATTTTTTGTAGCTATCATAAATGGGATTGCCTACTTGATTTCTTTCTCAACTAGTTCATTACTGGTGCACAGAAACACTACTGGTTTTTGTGTATTGGTTTTGTATGCTGCAACTTTACTGAATTTATTTCTCAGATCTAAGAATTTTTTTGTAAAGTCTTTATCTTTTTCTAGATGTAAATTCATGTCATCTGCAGAAAGAGAAAATTTCACTTCCTCTTTTCTAATTTGGATGCCTTTTATGTCTTTCTCATGCCTGATTGCTCTCGATAGGACTTCCAGTACTATGTTGAATAGAATGGTGAGAGTGGCCACCCTTGTCATATTCCAGTTCTTAGAGGAAAGGCTTGTAGCTTTTCCCCACTCAGTATAATGTTAGCTGTGGGTTTGTCATATATAGCCTTTATTATTTTGAGGTATGTTCCTTCTATGCCTAGTTTTTTGAGAGTTTTTATCAGGAAGGAATGTTAAATTTTATCAAATGCTTTTTCAGCATCTATGGACATTATCATGTAGATTTTGACCTTTGTTCTGTTAATGTGATGTATCATGTTTGTTGGTTTGTGTATATTGAACCATCCTTGCATCCCTGGTATAAATCCCACTTGATCATGGTGAATGATCTTTTCAAAGTTTTGCTGAATTTGGTGTGCTAGGATTTTTTTGAGAATTTTTGCATCCACATTCATTAAGGATATTGTTCTATAGTTTTCCTTTTTTGTTTTGTCTTAGTCTGGTTTTGGTAAGAGTGTAATGCTCACTTCATGGAATAAGTTAGCGAGAATTCCCTTCTATTTAATTTTTTGGAGTAGTTTGAGGAGAATTGATATTAGTTCTTCTTTATATGTTTGGTAGAATTCAGTAGTGAAGCCATCCATACCTGGGCTTTTCTTGGTTTGGAGAAATTTTATTACTGATTCAATCTTATTGCTCAATATTGTTATGTTCTGGTTTTTTATTTCTTCTTGATTCTGTCTTGGTAGGATGTATGTGTCCAGGAATTTATCAATTTCCTCTAGGTTTTCCGGTTTGTTAGCATATAGTTGTTCACAATAGTCTCTGATGATATTTTATATTTCTGTGGTATCAGTTGTAATGTCTTCTTTTTCATTTCTAATTTTGTTTATTTGGATCATTTTTTTTTCTTGGTCTGTCTACCTAGTGGTTTATTGATTTTATCTTTTTTAAAAAATAACTTCTTTCATTGATCCTTTTATTGTTTTTTTAGTCTCTATTTCATTTAGTTATGCTCTGATATTTATTATTTTTTTCCTTCTACTAATTTTGGGTTTTGTTTGTTCTGGCTTTCCAGTTCCTTGAGGTATGTCATTAAGTTGTTTATTTGAAATCTTTCTACTTTTTGGATGTAGGCATTTATTGCTATAAATTTCCTTCTTAGCACTGCTTTTACTGTATCCCATAGGTTTTTGTATGTTGTATTTCTATTTTCTTTTGTTTCATGAAATTTTTGATTTTCATCTTAATTTCTTCATTGGTCATTGGTCATTCAGGAGCATGTTGTTTAATTTCCATGTATTTGTGTAGTTTCCAGTGTTCCTCTTGTTATTGATTTCTAGTTTTATTCCACTGTAGTCTGAGAGGATGCTTGATATGATTTTGATTTTTAAGAATTTGTTGGAACTTGTTTTGTGTCCTAACAAATGATCTATCCTGGAGAATGTTCCACGTGCTGATGAGCAGAATGTGTATTCTATAGCTGTTGGATAAAACTTTCTGTAATTGTCTGTTAGGTGCATTAGTCTAAAGTCCAGTTTAAATTCCATGTTTCTTTGTTGATTTTCTATCTAGATGATCTTTCTAATGCTGACAGTGGGGTGTTGAAGTCTCCCACTATTGCTGTATTGCAGTTATCTCTCCCTTTAGATCTAGTAATATTCGCTTTATATATCTGGATGCACCAGTGTTGGGTGCATATATATTTATAATTTTTATATCCTCTTGCTGAATTGATCCCCCATCATTACATAATGACCTTTGTCTCTTTTTACTCTTTTAAGTCTGTTTTATCTGATATAAATATAGCTACTCCTTCTCACTTTTGGTTTCTGTTTGTGTAGAATATCTTTTTTCGATCCTTTTTAGTTTATGTGTGTCTTTATAGGTGAAGTGAGTTTCTTGTAGACAACATATAATTGGGTCCTCTTTTTTATTTATTTTTATCCATCCAGTCAGTCTATATCTTTTAAGTGAAAAATTTAATCCACCTACATTCCAGGTTATTACTGATTTTTCAGATTTGTTCCTGTCATATTGATAATTGTTTTCTGATTATCTTGCATATCCTTTTTTCCTTTCTTTCTCTCACAATGTTTATCACTGTGGTTTGGTGATTTTCTGTAGTGGTAACATTTCATCCTTTCTCTTCCTCATTTATGTTGTGTTTGCTCTATCAGTGAATTTTTTTACTCTCATGTGTTTTTAAGATGGTAGATATTGTCCTTTGGTTTCCAGGTTTAGGACTTCTTTAAGCATTTCTTGTAAGGCTGGTCTAGTGGTAATGAGTTCTTTCAGTTGACAATAAGTTGCTTTCAGCAACAATGAGTTGCTTGTCTGGGAAAGACTATTTCTCCATTTATGAAGGATAACTTTCCTAGTTATAGTATTCTTGGTTGGCAGTGTTTTCCTTTCAATACATTGAATATATCATCCCATACTCTACTGGTCTGTAAGGTTTTTGCTGAGATATCTGCTATTAGTCTGATGGGAGTTCCCTTATATGTGACTAGATCCTTTTTTCTTGCTGTTTTTAGAATTTTCTCTTGTCTTTGACTTTTGACAGTTTGACTATAATGTGCCACAGAGAAGATCTTTTTGGGTTGTATCTATTTGGGATCTCTGGATCTGGATGTCTAAATCTCTCACTAAACTTGGGGATTTTTCAGCTATTATTTTGTTAAATATGTTTTCTATGCCTTTGGCCTTCACTTCATTTTCTGGAACACCCAAAATTTGAATATTTGGTTGCTTTATGGTGTCCCATGTATCAGGTAGGCTTTGTTCATTCTTATTTATTCATTCTTCTTTTTTTTTTTTTGGGTGGGGCTATTTCAAAAGGTCTGTCTTCAAGTTCTGAAATTCTTTCTTCTGTTTGATCTAGTCTGTTGTTGAATCTCTCAAATGCATTTTTTATTTCATGTACTGACTTTTTCAGTTCTGGAATTTCTGTTGGGTTCTTTTTTATGATAGCTATTTTTTTGGTGATTTTCTCATTCATATCCTGAATTGTTCTTCTGATTTCATCTTGTTTATCTATGTTATTTTGTATATCAATGAGCTTCTTTAAGATCATTATTTTGAATTCTTTTCCCAGCATTTTGTACATTTCTTTTTCATTAGAATCTGTTGTTGGAGAATTATTGTGATCCTTTGGAAGTGTCACATTTCCTACTTTTTCATGTTTCTGGTGTCCTTACATTGATATCTGCACATATGGTGTAACAGTCACTTCTTCCCATTTTTGAATTGACTTTTATAGGCAAAGACTGTTTCCTAAAGATTTATCTGTGGTGATAGTTGTATGGGTAGGGTACTTTAGCTTTGATTTTGGGTGTGTGCAGTAGCATAGTCTTTCTATGATTTCTTCTGCTACAAATAGTGTCAGTGTTGTCTGTCATTTCCTTAGGGGCTTGGATGAAGTTGTTAGTAGAGTCTGTGGTGAGGCTTTTCTGGGGATGGCAATGCCAGGTGAGCTAGTCCTTAGGTCCCAATTGTGGCATTGGTGGGTAAAATTTGCCTGTCCATGGGCCCTGGGTGCCATATATGGGCACCAGTATTAGAAGGTCTAGGTGGGCCAATTCTTGGGCCTCCATATGGCTTACTCTGGTGCCACCAGTGGTGTCAGTGGGCCAGAGAGTTGGTCATGTCCTCAACCCCAAGCAGCTTGTGTGGCTTGGGCAATGGTGGTAGTAGTGGTGGGATAACCCTCAGGATCCCAGGTGGCACTTGCTAATGTTGGCAGCGGGTACAGGTCTGCGAGGGCTGTTCCCCAGGTACCCAGGTGGTGTGTGCAGGTGGGTGCTAGTGGTGGTGTTGGTGGCAGGCTAGGTAGGCCTGTCTTCAGGTCCCTGGGAGGAGTGCATAAACACCAGTGGTAGTGGACAAAGCTGGATGCTTCCCATATCCCCTGGAAGTATGCTTGAGCAATGGGAGTGTTGGTGCCAGCCCAGATGGGCCTGATCTTAGGCCCTCCTGGTGATACACATGGGCACAGAATGTAGTAGGCAGGATGTGGAAGTCCATGGTTGTGGGTGTGGAGAGCCTGTCCTCAGGGTATGTGCAATTATATAGCAGCCCTGATGCTAGTGGGGACATGGTTGCTGTCAGTGGGAGCAGCCCCAGGCACACAGGTGGCTTTCAGGTTCTGGGGGGTGTGCACTTTGATCCCCGTCAGCAGCGGCCACAATGGTGTGCAGGGGGAGCCTGTTGGCAGGGAGAAAGCTAGATCATAGTGGGCATGTTGCTGCTGGTGGTGGAGTTGCTATCAGCAGTCCCAGGCAGGCAGTTCTCAGGCTTTGAGGAGTATGAGCTTTGGCTCTTGGCAGCAGCAGCAGCTGCAACAACGTACAGGAAGAGCCTTTCCTGGGGTGCATGCCAGAGCACAGTGACCATGCTGCTGTTGGGGACAGGACTGCTGTTATCAGTCCCAGGCAGGCAGCTCTCAGGCTCTGAGGGCATGTGTTTCAGCTCCCTTTGCCCCAGGGGCAGTCTCCCTTGTGCACTGCACCACTCTTTCCACAGGGTGTAGGACTCTGTGTGGGTTACAGAGCTGGGGACCCTGCCACACTGTTGGGTACAGGTGGTATTGGACCACTGCAGCCTTCTGGGTGGATGTGGGCAGATGGCATGGGCTGCTGAGATGTGGAGATGCAGGGGCTGTTGGGCCCCAGGGCAGGACGCAGTCTTGTAGAGGCTGAGCTATCAAAATGGCATCATGCTGCAGCTTCTTAGGTCTCTAGGGGTGTGCATGACCCAGTGGGAGCCCCCTCTCTGGAGAAAAGCTTTCACAGGGTCTCCAGGCAGCTCCCTATGCTAGTTTCAGGGCCCGTGGGGGTCAAGGGACTCTCCTTTCCTTTGGCTAGGATTGCAGAAATTTGCAGTGGGAATCTCATTTACCCTTTCCCACACTGGGGAGCCTCTCTGGGCTCCCAGCTGTTCCTGGCCAAGATGGCTGTCTCAGTTCTCTCTCCTTCTATGCCTCCAGTGTTACCTTTACTTCTCTGCTGAAATCCAGTATTCTCTCTTAAATGTTCTGTTTGAGGAGTGATTATCTATTCATAATTTCAGTTCTTTTTTCTGGGTGAGGTGAGAGTTGGATGCCTCTGGTCAGCCATCTTGCACCTCTTGATGTTTTATATTTTTAGATTACCAAATTTAACAGTGTTTACAATCTATTCTTAACATAATAAAAAATTATGAGCTTTGTCCATGGATTGAGTTTAAAAGTGGAAACTCAGGAGTGTTCACATGATTATAATTTTGTGAATTTATGTGAATATTGTTCACTGCAGAGCCAAATGACATGGTATGATTATACTCCCTTTTTAGCGTGTTTTTAATTTTTGTTCTTTGGAGTTTCTAATCACTTTTTCTCTTCTATTGTCTGTCTTACTAGTGGCAAAGATGCTACCAAATCAAAGGTGCCTCTTCATTTCCCACCCAACCTATCGATACCCCTTTTGTGGAGTCTTTCTCTCTAATTGGGACTGATGACCATTTAGGGTGGCTTAAAAGATGTCATTCTGAGTCTTCCTTTCACTACTCTCCTATGCTGAAGTTCCAGTTTCTTTGATCTCGTATCTGTCTCTTTTTTGGTTTATCTCTTAAGCTCTTTGCTGGGGCATGTCTTATAGTAATTTCCTGAGAAAGGGTATGAGGGAGATAGAAACTCTGGGTCCTTGTATGTCCAAAAATGTTTTTATTTTGCTCTCATGCTGGATTGATACCAAAATGACTACCAAATTCAAAGTTGAAAATATTTTTTATTACTTTAGAGGATTTTCTCTTTTTAAAATTTATGTTGATATGTCCAATCTGTCAAGTCAACCTATTTCTTATTATTTGGTGAACTGTTTTTTCCTTTCAAGAAAATTCTAGGATTTTCTTTTTGCCATTGGTGTTCTGAGATTGCATGAATTTGGGACATATATGGGTATTTTTTTCCCTCCATTCATTGTGTTGGGCTCTTAGGGCAACATCTCAGTCTGGAAAATTGTTTACCTAATTTTGGGAATTTCTTATATTTTATAATTACACAATCTCTGTTTTCTCTTTCTAGAATTCATATTGCTTGGATATTGGAACTTCAGGATTGATTTCTTGTTTATTTTCTATCTATGTCAGAAATATGTTTGTCTATTTTCTGAGATATTTTCTTCATTTGATATTTCAATTCTTTATTAATAATTTTTAATTTGGCAATTATATATTTTATTTCTAAGTCCCCCTTTTCTTTCTTTGATTGTTCCTTTTTCATAGCACCCCTTTCTAATTCTATGACATTATAATCTCTGAGAATATTAGTTTTATTTTGCAATTCTCTTCTGTTCCCCGAATAATATGTGCTGTGTCCAGAGTTACTTTTCTCCTTCCCTGTCTCAGTCCTTTACCTACATGTTGCATTCAAACATATAATGGCCTTTGGTTATGCATCATATTTAAAAATAAAGCTATAGAAAAAGTTCAGTGTGTGTGTGTGTGTGTGTGTGTGTCCAATGGTGGGCTTTTCTTTGGATGCGTGTGTGTGTGGGCACCCTGGACCTTTGAGACCTCAACATCACCACTAGCTCCCTTTGTTCTTTCTATTTTGATCAATTTTCTTAGAAAAATGCCCCTTGTTTATGTATTTATTTTTAGCCTAGGAGTAAACACTTATTTACCAGCCATTCTGGTCAAAGGATTAGGGGAGGGATAGCTGGAGTTGATGCTGTTAACAATTTTCAGGGTCTAGTTCATACTGTCTGTGGTTTTGAGTCTTGGAGGCAGACTGGGTTGTCTTTGTAGGTTCTGTGGGGTAGATTTTCTTCCTTCTTAGTTGTAACCCCTTCCCTTCCCTCATATGTTCCAGGCTATAAATTCCTTTGCCCAGTGTCAGAATCTTTCATCCACTTTTTTGTCTTCCAGAAATGTTTAGAAATATTTCACTTGCTATTAGCTTCTCTCCTGTTCTCTTCATTGTTGTGGGTTTACATCATTTTTATTCTTTTAATATCTTTTAAATGTTGGGAGAGAGAGCATATACACATTTTTGCAGTTTGGAAAATCCTCTGTATTTCCTTTTTCCACTAGTAGGTATTTTTAAATTTTTCTGCATTAAAATTTTATTGGTAAAGGTAATACATGCATATACTATAAGATTCAGGATGTCCAAAAGGGTATACAGTAAAATTAAAGTCTCTCTTATACCTACTCCCTAGGCACCCAGTTTCTTGTGTATCCTTTACACAAGATATTCTATGCAAACCTATACATATATATATATTAATTTAAAAAATGCAAGCAGAAGTATACAAACACAGTATTTCACACCTTCCTTTTTGTTCTTACCAATATCTTGGAGATCATCTCATATTGGTATAGTATAAAGCTTTTCAAAGGTAATTTTTAATTTCTGCACAGTGTTTCACTAAGGAATGCATTGTAATTTATGTAACATTTCCTATTGGTGAATTTAAATTTCCCCTCCAATCTTGTGCTTTAATAAACAAAGCCACAGTGATTTTCCTTTTATACACAGTATTTCACACACAAATGAGTATATTTGTAAGACAAATTCCTAGAAGTGAAATTGCTGGTCAATTTCCAACCTTCTTGGGGAGTAGGGGCAAAGGGTGTATCAATTAACGTTCCCTCCAATAATGTATGAGACTGCCTGGGTCTCCACATCTTTAGCCATTGTACTGTCAAGACCCAATCAAAAGCCATACCAACTATTTCAACAGAAAGAATTTCATATGAAGAATTGTTAACTAGGCATAAAGTTGGTAAGAAGAGAATTAAGGCAAGAAGAGAGTACTAAGGTATTGGGGGGCAGCAATTACAGAAAACAACCACCATCTCTAGGGCTAGGGGAACAATAAGAGATTGAAATTATTAAAATTTAGAAGCTTAGAGGAGGGGGTCTCACAGTATGGAAACTTAGACCTTTGAGGATGGGATATTGTTCAGCTGGTGTTGTGAGCTTGCAGGAGGGACCCCATGGGGCTGAAACCAGACTTCTAGTAGGAGGCACTGGTTGGCTAGTGGTGGGGAATGATCAGGCTGAATCTTCAAGTGTTGGGAAAACTACAAACTGGATTCAGCTGCTGCAGTGCTAAGCACTGATGCTGTAGGTGAAAAAATTTTCTGGGGTGATGTTGACAGGAACAGGAACCAGGCAGGGAAGAGCAAGCCCCTTCTTCCTCTTCCAGCCTTCCACTATCCCTCTGGCACCTCCTATCTGCGAGCCTAACAAGGAGCCAGATGGCAATGTAGAATGTGGCGTGCAGAGTCCCCACCAGCACCACAGAGTTTAAAGGTGGAGCTGGAGTCCAGGGACAATAACTCAGATACTGGCAGAGAAACCCAAAGGATTCTCAAACTTTTGTTCTTTGTTAATGTAATAGGTGAAAATGTATAGCTTGTTGTAGTTTTGATTAGCACATTTTCCCCCCTGAGGACTGAAATTGAATACTTCTTAATTTTAGAATTATTTGATTTTCCTTTCTCTGAACTGTCTTTTACTATCTTTTGTTCACATTTGTTTTCCTTTAGGTCATTGATTTTCTTATTTATCAAAGAAATTATACCTTTGAATATGAGTGGCAAATAACTTTTCCCCAGTTTTTCACTCATCTTTTGATTTATGGTGGATTTTTCATGTATGCATTTTTATTATTACAGAGTTGAATTTTTTCTTTTTCCTTTTCTTTTTTGAGACAGAGTCTCACTCTGTCACCCTGGGTAGAGTGCAGTGGTGTCTTCGAAGCTCACTGCAACCTCAAACTCCTGGGCTCAAGTGATCCTTCTGTCTCAGCCTCCCGAGTAGCTGGGACAAATTTTTTCTTTTGTGACTTGAGGGTTTTTCTTCACATGTAGAAAGACCTTTCCAACTTTGAGATTATAAAAATATTCTTCCATTTTTTCTTAGTGATTTTATGGTTTTGATTTTAAGATTTAGATATTATTTGGAATTTTTCCTGATGTGTAGTAAGAAGTATTAATCCAAATGTGTGTCTTTTTTTCCTGCTCTACTATCCAGATGTTCCAACACAATTTATTGAATAATCTGTATTTTCTTCATCTACTTAAAAATTCATCTTTATTGTAATTCCTGTATGGGTTTTCTTGGTCTATTCCTGGACTTTCTAGTCTGTTTCGTTGATATGTCTATTTGTGTACTAGCACCACACTGCTTTAATTACTGTAGTTTCATAATATGTTTAAATATCTCAAAGAACATTCCTTCCTTATTATTTTCCCTTTTTAGGATCTTATGCTTGTTCTTGATTTTTCTTTCCCCCATAGGAACATTATAGTCAGCTTGTCTAACTTTAAATCTTGCTAGTAGTTTCATTGGGATCACATAGAAATGTATATTAATAAGATAGAGCTGACATTGTTATCATATTGAGTTTTTCTATTCAACATGGCATCTGTTTCAACATATTTTTCTTCTTTTGCATATTTCTTATTAAGTTTATTACAGAGTACTTACTCTTTCTTTTTTTATTTTTTTGTAGCTACACACATCTTGACTTGGTGTCTTCTCAACACCCAATTTTTTTTTTTATCTTCAGTGCATATGGCAACCTCACTTCAAATGTGAGGTTTAGAGTTACAGATATTCACGGTTTTATTGAAAATAGAGTTTGCGTTTTTGTTCCTCTCTTTGTTGCTTTTGGGTGATTTATGAGAAAATAAGGGGGAATGGCTGTATTTTCTCTGCTATTTGAAATCAGATGTTGCTTTATTTATGTGCTGAAAACACTATGGGATCCTGGCACACTGACTGTAAGAAATTCAGTTTTTATCACCAAATATTTCTGAGAATTGTAATGGAATGATAAATAGTTCTGCAAATATACCCTGCATGCCACCTCAGCTAGTCGTCTATCTCTCAGGTACTTTCAATCATTCTGGAGATAGTATTTATCTATTTCAAGACCAGCTTCCCTTGTTACTGCTTTCACCTATCCCAGCTTTTCTCAAACTGGGGTGTACAATTTCCTGGGTGTATAAGAAGGCATTCCAAGGAATAATAGGAAAAGCATCTAAGGGCCAAACAAAAATGCAATTCAAAGGATTTATGCTGGTATTGAGAAAGGGAATGGCTGTAGTGATTGGTAACAAATCTTTTTGCAACTAAGGTGGTTCCAATTCTTTGCTTTCACTAAGACTGATGGAAGACTTTATAGGGTTGTCAGTGGACAGATTATTTAAATTTGTTTTTTGTTGTTTGATCACTAATTGTTTTTTATATATTTTATAAGCAATTAAAATAAAATGAAGGACATTAGCATAATAAATATTGAATTTGCATCTACCTATGTATGTGTACATATGAACAGTTGTCTCAGTGCTTACATTAAAAAGGGAATAAAACTGATGATGAATCTTGTCTGACTCTGGTAATAAGGAATGTTCATCCATGTATATATAAACTAATTATTTTAAAAAGCCACATCTATCTCATTAAGAAATGTATGTCCTATCAAAACACACATTTTATGTTTAAAATTACTTATCAAAATCACATACAAATAAAAATTAGAATAATAATTAAATCCAGAAGAAACTCTTTGGCATTTAGATTCTACGGCCAATGGAGATTACATAAAAATGCATATTTATTTATTTATTTATTTATTATTGTTCCAAGTAATTATGATAAGGTGATCAATAAAATACCATCAAGCATAAAATTTGTATTTTGATAAAATTCTATGGGGGAAGTGGAATGGAAATATGAGTTCAAGGAGGAAAAGGAATAATGTAAAATTCTGACTATCAGAAAAAAGCTTGTTTATATATTTTTAAATGGATGAAACATATGAAATATTAATATTCTATGGAATATACTTAACAAATGATGTACTATTTTTTATCTTAAATTGTCAATATTTAAAACATGCCAGTCCTAGTCTTTGCAATTATGTAAACTTATGATGAAAAATTTTAATTGCCAAATTAAAAATGTATGAGAAGGTCATCTAATTTTTTGGTTCTGAAATAGTATGTAGAAGAATGCTGGCTTCATTCTTCCCAACAAAAACCAAATGTACAGCACAAAGATTGTCACCAGATATATCCCAGGACTCAAATATGATGATGAGCAGTTCCTTGGGCCACAGGGAAGAGAAAACATGAACAGGTGGTAAGAGAATCAGACTTCTGTATCTGTGATGCTCCTCCTCCCAATCTACTCAGCACCATATATGTAGAAAATTTCCCCCTAACTCATGGTTTCTGCACTGCAAAAAGGGAGATTGAGGTAGACAACCAGCTTCCCCACCATCTTGGGTTCCCTGGTAGGAGATCTATTCCTGCCTCAACTCACGGGAAGCATTGGGAGCGCCTGAAGGGAGAAATATCCCTGAGGATAGCCAGAGACAAAGGCGGGAGGCAGGACTACCATTCTCAGCCCTTGTAACTCTCCTCTGTAACTCAGCCAAAAGAGACACCAAAGTAGAGTGGCTGTTCAACAGCACCATGCTGTAGGAAGTAAATACCACAGGTCCTCTGGGCATGAATCCCTAGTCAGCCTTCCCACACTGCCAGGATATCTCCTTTGGGACCTCCCCCATTCATGATGGGCAGTACTCTGATTGTTTACTATAGCTGAGGTGAACCTGGGCTTAGGATGACATCTAGTGCCAGAAAAGAGGCAGTGGCTTAGCAGAGAAAACAAAAAAGAAATTTAAGAGGTAAATTACAAAGGATTTCTAAGCAAACATATCCCATAAAAATCCACATAAGCCAGATAGAGAAGACTGGAATAAATAACTAATCCTTCAATGTAAAGACATAGAGAAGACATACATCCACAAGAAACAATAGCAAACAGGGAACCATCACCTCCCCAAACAGACAAAGCAAGGAACCAGTACTGACTCTAATGAGATGGAGATAGGTGAGTGCTCTGACCAAGAATTCAAAATATCAGTTATAAGGAAACTCTGATCTCAAAGATTACATAGAAATGGAATTCAGAAATTTATCAGATAAATTTAACAAAGAGATTAAATAATTTAAAAAATCAAACAGATATCTTAGAACTGAGAAATGCATTTGCTGAACTGAAAAATTCATTAGAGGCACTCAACAGCAGAATAGATCAAGCAGAGGAAATAATCACTGAGCTCAAAGACAGGCTATTTGAAAATATATAGTTACAGGGGAAAAAAGAATGAAAAAGAATGAAGAATGCCTACAAGAGAAAATTCCCTTAAAAGACAAAATCTAAGAATTACTGTGGTTCAAGAGGGAGTAGAGCAAGAGCAAGGAGTAGAAAGCTTATTCAAAGAAATAATAACAGAAAACTTTCTAAAACTTGAGAAAGAGATAAATACCCAGGTACAGAAAGTTCAGAAAATACCAAACAGCCTCAGCTGAAATAAGACTACCCCAAGGCATATAAATATCAAATGCTCAAAAGTCAAGGACAAAGAAAGGATCCTAAAAGTAGCAAGAGAAAAGAAACAAATAACATATAAAGAAGCCCAATTTGTCTGGCAACAGACTTCTCCATAGAAACCATACAAGCAGGAGATGGCATTTTTAAAGTGCTGAAAGACAAAAAGCAAAAAACCAAAACAAAACCAAAAAACCCCAAAACCCTGCCATCCAAGAATACTGTATCCAGAAAAGCTATCCTTCAAATATAAAGGAGAGATAAAATCTTTCCTGGACAAAAAAAAAAGAACTAACATTCAAGAAGAAAACCTTTGAAAGTTAAAAATCCGTAGGTAAAATTAAGTACACAGACAAACCCAGAATACTTTAATACTATAACTGTCATGTGCAATTCACCCACAAATCCTGAAAGACAAATATATCAAAACCAAGAATAGCTACAGTAACCTGTTAAGAGATAGGCAATATAAAATGAGCAAATTGAGACAATACAAAGTCAAAATGTGGGGGAGATGAAGTTAAAAGTGTAGAGGGCTTTTTTTCCAGTTCTTTCTTTCTTTGTTTCTATCTTTTTTTCTTAGCAATCTAAGATAAGTCTTACCTCTTTAAAATAACTTATTATGCTTGTAAGATTTTTTAGTAAGCCTTACAGTAAGTACAATGCAAAACTCTGTAATAGATACGCTAAAAATAAAAAGCAAAAAATTAAACCATACTACCAGAGAAAATCTCCTAACCACACAAAAAGACAATAAGAAAGAAGGAGAGGAGTTACAAAACACCAGAAAGCAAGCAACAAAATGGCAATAGTAAGTACTTACTTAATCAATATAACACAATGTAAATGCACTTAATTATCCAATTAGAAGACATAGAATGGCTCAATGGATAAAGAATCAAGACCAACTATATGCTGCCTATGAGAAATCCAATTCACCTATAAAGACACACAGACTGAAAGTGAAGGGATAGAAAAAGATTCCATACAAGTGGAAACAAAAAAAGAGCAGGAGTAGCTACACTTACATCAAATAAAATATACCACAAGTCAAAGACTGTAAAAAGAGACAAAAATGTCACTATATAATGACAAAGGGGTCAATTCAGCAAGAGGATATAACAATAGAAATAGCTATGCATCCAACACAACAACCAAGTATATAAAGCCAACATTAATAGATCTAAAGAGAGAAATAGATTGCAATACAATAGTAGTAGGGGACTTCAAAACCCCACTTTCAGTAATATGTAGATCATCCAGACAGAAAATCAACAAAGAAACATCAGAATTAAAGTACACATAGATCAAATAGGCCTTACTGACATTTATAGAACATTTCACCCAACTGCTGCAGAATACACATTATTTTAACCAGCACATGGAACATTCTTCAGAATAAACCATATGTTAGGCCATAAAACAAGACTCAACAAATTAAAAAAGGTAGAAATCATATAAAGTATCCTTTCTAGAAGTAGAGATCAATAACAAGAGGAACCTCAGAAAATAGAACACATGGAAATTAAACAACATGCTCCTGAATGACCAATGGGTCACTGAAGAAATTCAGAAAAAAATTAAAAACTTCTTGAAATAAATAAAAATTTAAATACAACATACCAAAGTCTGTGGGACACAGCAGAAGCAATACCAAGAAAGAAGTTTATAGCAATAAATGCCTATATCACAAAAGTGGAAAGACATCAAATAAACAACCTAATGATGTACCCCGAGGAACTAGAAAAGCAAGAACAAACCTAACCCAAAATTCACAGAAGAAAAGAAATAATAAAGATCAGAGCATAACTAAATAAAATAGAGACAAAAAAACAATAAAAGGATCTATGAAACAAAAAGTTGGTTTTTTAAAAACATAAAAAATTGATAAACCACCAGGTAGACTAATCAAGAAAAAAAGAAAGGAGATCCAAACAAACAAACTCAGAAATGAAAATGGAGCCATAACAACTGAGACCACAGAAATACAAAGAATCATTACAGACTATTATGAATAACTATATACCAACAAATTGGAAAACCTAGAAAAAATGTATAAATTCCTAGACACATACAACATACCAAGATTGAACCATGAAGAAATAGTAAATGTCAACAAACCAATAATTGGTAACAAGATTGAAGATGTAATAAAAAGTCTCCCATTAAAGAAAGGCCCAGGACTTGATGGATGACTTCACTGCTGAATTCTAGTAAACATTTAAAGAAGAACTAATTTCAGTTCTACACAAACTATTCCAAAAAATTTAAGAGAAGAGAATACTTCCACACTCATTCTACAGGGCCAGAATTACCCTGATACCAAAACCAGACAAAAGCATAACAAATAAAGAAAACTACAGACCAATATCTCTGATGAACATAGAGGCAAAAATCCTCAACAAAATACTAGCAAACAGAATGCAACATGTTAAAAAGATCATTCACCATGAAAGTGGGATTCATCTAGGAATGTAAGGATGGTTCAACATAAGCAAATCAGTAAACATGATGCATTACATTAACAGAACCAAGAACAAAAACCATATGATCATTTCAATAGATGCTGAAAAAGCATTTGACAAAATTCAACATCCCTTTATGATAAAACCCCCCAACATGCTGGGTATAGAAAGAAATACCTCAGAATAATAAAAGCCTTATATGATAAACCCACAGCTAACATCATACTGAATAGGGAAAAATTGAAAGCCTTTCATTTAAAATCTGGAACAAGACAAGGATGCCCACTTTCACCACTTTTATGGAAGTCCTGGCCATAGCTATTAGGTCAGAGAAAGAAATAAATGGCTTTTAAATTGGAAAAGAAGAAGTCAAATTAGCCTTGTTCATAGATGACATGATCTTATATTCAGAAAAACCTAAAGACTCCATAAAGTAACTGTTAGAATTGATAAACAAATTCAGTAAAATTGCAAAATCAACATACAAAAATCAGTAGCATTTATATACCAATTGTGAATAATCTGAAAAAGCAAGAAATCAATCCTATTTATAATAGCTAAAGGAACTATAAAATACCTAGGAATTAATTTAACCAAAGAAATGAAAGATTTATACAGGGAAAACTATAAATACTGATACAAGAATTGAAGATGACACAAAACAATGGAAAGATATTCCATACTCGTGGATTGGAAGAATTGATATTGTTAAAATATCAATACTATCTAAATCAATTTACGGATTCAATACAATCCCTATCAAAATGTCAATGACCTTCACAGAAATAGATAAAACAATCCTAAAATTTACACGGAATTACTAAAGGCCTTGAATACCCAAAGCAATCAGAGCAGAAAGAACAAAATTGGAGGCATCACACTACTTGACTTCAAATTTTAGTACAAAACTACAGTAACCAAAGCAGCATGGTACTAGCATAAAAACAGACACATTGATTAATGGAACAGAATAGAGAACCCAGATATAAATCCACACATTTTGAGCCAACTCATTTTCAACAAAGGCATCAAGCACGTACATTGGGGAAAGGCCAGTTTCTTCAAAAATGGTGCTATAAAAACTGGATAACCAGATGCAGAAGAATAAAACTATACCCCTATCTCTCATAATATACAAAAATAAAATCAAAATGGACTAAAAATATAAGGCCTGAAATTGTGAAACTACTGGATTTTTTCTGTAAGACCTCAAAAGTGCAGGCAACAAAAGCAAAAATAGGCAAATGGGATTACATCAAACTAAAAAGTTTCTTTATAGCAAAGAAAACAATAAACAAAATGTAGTGACAACCCAAAGAATGGGAGAAAATATTTGCAAACTAGCCATCTGACAGTGGATTAATAACTAGAATATATAAGGAGCTCAAAAAACTCAATAGCAATGAACAAACTAATCCAATTAAAAATGGGCAAAAGATATGAGCAGATATTTCTCAAAAGAAGACATACAAATGGCCAGCAGCCATTTGAAAAAATGCTCAATGTCACTGTCATCAGAGAAATGCAAGTCAAAACCACAATGAGAAATCTTATCACTATAGTTAAAGAATGAAATCCTGTCATTTGCAGCAACATGATGGAACTGGAGGTCATTATGTTAAGTGAAATAAGCCAAACAGATAAAGACAAATATTGCATGTTCTCACTTACATGTGGGAGCTAAAAAAAGTGGATCTCATGAAGATAGAGTAGATCGGTGGTACCAGAGGCTGGGAAAGGTAGGAGGGAGGCATGATGATTAATGGGTACAAATATATAGTTAGATAGAAAAAATAAGACCTAGTGTTCAATAGATCAGTATGGTGACTATAGTTAACAATAATCTATTGTAAATTCCAAAATTGCTAGAAGAGAATAATTCAAATATTCCTAGTATAAGGAAAAGATAAATATTTAAAATGATGGATATGCCAATTACCCTGATTTAATCTTAACATGTTATATGAATGTATCAAATTATCACAGGTACCCTGGAAATATGTATATCTGTTATATATTAATCAAAATAAAGACATAAATTTTTAAAAATGTATGAGAAGGTATATAGATTTTTCTAAAATCTGTTGGGGATTCTCAAGCAAAAACAACAACAATAAAACTCCCCAAAACCCCCAAAGAAACCAAACTTAAGGCCATTGCTGTAAACCTTTATTGTAAGTAAATGTTTACTTTAAATCTCTCAAACTTTGAGAATAAGAAAATTAATGATTGTACAGGGAAGGTAAATAGACCCCAGATAAATACAGTTTTAGAGTTCCTGGCACACACTATTGCATGTGTGTACCCTATTGGATTGGTCTTTGCTTGGACATGGACTCTTTTGCTATACAGAGGCCTCTGAGCTCTCATTAAAGGGGAATCCTCCTCCCCTTCCCTACCTCAATGACAATCCCTCTGAACCTAACTCTTCTTTTAAATCTAGGACTCCAGCTTTTAAAAGACAGGGATATGGAACAGTTTCCTATTCTTCTCAGGTGAAGTCTCAAGTTTCATTACTGTGAGAGCTTAGCCAATTACTAGGATAACAGTGTGACTGCTCATTTCCTTTGGGAACCTGAAATTCACCTCAAGGAGGTGGGATTTTATGCTTAGGCTTCCCAAAGGCAACAAAAGATGGTAGACAGGCATCAGTACCTTTGACACCATCTGGGTTTTATTTTTTGTCTTAAATAGGATCATATATGGGACAGTAACAGTCCAGACAAATCTTTTTCACACTCTTTTCTCCAGTGATGAAATGTAAAGTGTGAACATCTTTTCTAGCCATTTTATGATTCTCCTTTTGGTGAGTAAGGACATGAATAATAACACACAGACCTTCCAAGAATCAGCAAGAAACTCTTTAACAGGGAAGATAAATTTACCTATTAGAATACAATCTGCAGAGATAAAGATATGTTAAATGGCACATGCAATTTATATCACTTAACACAATACAACCTGCTCAGCTGAAACATTTTACATTTGATTATTTTAATATCTTTTCCAAGTTCAATGGGAGGGCTTAAAATACATCAGAAAATTCAAAGGACCTTTAAGTGATTTTTGCCCCAGAACAAAATGTGGCCTTTTCCAAAAGTCAGTTGCTTCCTGAAACTCTTTGAAGGGACTACATTCTAAATTACCAAAAATTGTCTCATTTCAGTCTTTAATTTTCTGGCTGTTCTCACTTTCTTATCCTTCCAATTTATTAAACTCAAGAACACAAGGGGTTGCCCATTACAGATTCTCTTCAGGGTCACTGTTGATTTTTATTCCCCAAGTATAGATTCTGTTAAGAGCTCTCAAGCACAAGAACAAGGTCAAGAGCAAGAGCAAGAGAGGCACTTGTGCTGTCTCACAGCTGTGTGGTTCACTTGCTTTGGGGATGGGCCATGTGAGGATGTGAGGCTGGATTTATAACTTATTTTTAAACATTTAATTAATAAGGTTGCATAAAATGACACATGAATACATTCTCATTGTAAATAATTCAAACTTTACAGATGAAGTTAAAACCAAACAAGAACAAAATTCCTTAATCACTCCCACTAATAACATTTACCACTGTAGAGGCATGTTATCTTATTTGTTTAGTTTTATATATATCCTTCCAGTATCTCCTTCTCTTTGCTCCCCCACCCCATTGTTAAACACATGTGAGAACGTAGGTATTTTTCAGCAATTTTTAAAAAGTCAACAATATATCTTGGAGATCTTCCCCTGCGAATATAAACGTGGCTACCTCATTTAGGACTGCAAACTAGTGCAACCTCTATGGAAAATAGTGTGGAGTTTCCTTAAAGAACTAAAAGTAGACCTACAATTTGACCCAGAAATCCTACTACTGGGTATTTACCCGAAGGAAAAAGGTCATTTTATCAAAAGGATGCTTGCACTAGAATGTTTATTAAAACACAATTCACAATTGCAAAGATGTGGAATCAACCCAAGTGCCCATCAATTCATGAGTGGATTAATAAAATGTGGTATATGTACACCATGGGGTACTGCTCAGCCATAAAAAATGAATTAATACCTTTTGCAACAATCTGGATGGAACTGGAGACCATTCTACTAAGCGAAGTGTCACAAGAATGGAAAAACAAACACCCCACGTACTCACTATTAAATTGGAACTAACGGATCAGCACTCACGTGCACAGATGGAAGTAAAGCTCAATGGAAATCATGCAGGTGGGAGAGGGGAGGAGGGGATGGGTGAAATCATGCCTAACGGGTACAATGTACACTATTGGGGTGATGGGCACACTTAAACTTTGACTCAAGTAGTACAAAAGCAATCCATGTAACCAAAACATTTGTACCCCTGTAATATTCTGAAATAAAAAATAAAAAAATAAAAAATAAATAAAATTAAAAAAAATAGCTACATGTGATGAGGGGCCACCAACTTGGACAGCTCAGTTAAAGACTGAGTGATTGATAAGAGAATTTTGAATACTTATATAAGGTAAATTATGACATAACAAGCATTGATCTGTAACACTACATGCCATTTAAGAAGACGATAATACCATTTAGGTAATTTAGATGCAGATTTTACTATCATTCTCGTATAAAAACATAGTGGATTTCTTGTTTTCCTTTTTTCTTGTGGCATATCATTCTGAAACCAGAATGTGTAAACTTAGTGAAAAAACATTAGCAAAATGTTACAGAGCACAATGGAATAAAAATATTATGTCATTGGGAAAAAAATTGCCATATAGTATAAGTATTCCATAATATAAATGATAGCTTATTTAGAAATTCCCCTTTTGCTGGATACTTTTGTTAGTTACAATTTCTCATAATTCTATAGCTATCCTTGTACATGATCCTTTATACATACAAATAAAGGTTTTCTCCATTTTTTTTTCTTGGCTCGTTTGCCTTTTGATTCCTGATTTTAAGGAATATCTTTTAGATTTTAGGTATTAATTCATTGTCAGTTATAGACACCGCAAATATTTTCTTCTCATCTGTATCTAGTCTTGCAAGGTTTTAATGATGTCTTGAGTATTACAGATGTTAAAATTATGATATAGTCAAATATATCCATTTTTTACTTTTATCATTTTTGCTTTTTGTTAGGTCTTAATAGACCTTTTATATCAAAGTCATAAAATATTCTTATATGTATTTATTATAATTTTAAATTTCTGTTTTTATGTTTATATAGATAATTTATCTGAGAATATTGTGAGATTAGACACTAACTTTATGTAGTTTCTATATTGATAGCTGATTGTGTCAATGCTATTTATTGAACAGTATGGTTTTTTCCCTACAAATTTGAATGCCACTTTTGGCACACATTAAATTATATTGAATTTTTCTTGGATTTCTATTGTGTTTCATTGCTTTACTTGTCTATTATTGCCCTAGTAATATGCTATGCTAGATAATGTACTTTATAATATGTTATGATACCTGGTAGAATGAGTCCCTACACTTTTAATTTTTATGGTATTTAATTATTTTTGTTTTTTTCCTAGTATTATTAAAGATCTTGTTGTTTACTATAATATTTGATAGGTTGTTGCTTTTGTACAGAAATACCATTGATTTTTTTGCTGATCGTGTATCTGGTTGTTCTAATTGTTAGTTCATTGTTTCAGATTTTCCAAATAAATAATTCTATTGTTTGCAAACAATTATAGTTTTATATCTTTCTTCCCAATATTTATGCTTTTTAAAAATTGGGTTATTGCCTATTGCCAAGACCTGTAGGTAATTTTAATAGCAGGTGTGACAGAAGGCATCTGTTTTATTCCTGACTTGCAAAGCTTAGACTATTTTAGCATTAAGTATGATATTTGCAAGTTTACTGTTAAATGTGCTCTTCAAAAGAATAAGTTTTTGTCTATTGCTCATTTGCTAATTTAAATATTTAAATTTTATTAAATTCTGTTTGTTTTGTGTATCTATTTGATATATATTTTTCTTTTGCTTAGTTAATGAGATCAGCTATTTTGATAGTTTTTTCTTACTGAACCATTTGTGCATCCTGGGATAAATACTGCTTGGTTATAATGTGTATATGTATTTTCCATTAAATATACTGATTTTATTTAATAATATTTATATAGTTTTTATATTTGCATTCTTAAGATTGATGTACAATTTTCTTATACTCTTCTGGTCTGGAATTTGTAACAGTATTATATTAGAAATGTAAAATGAGTTGTTTAGCTTTATACCTTTTTCCATATTCTGAAACATTTCGTATATGTTAGGAATGCTCTATTTCTTAATAATAAGCTAGAACTTACCCATAATCCATCTGGAACTACCATATTTTAAGGACGAATGAATCTTTGTAAACCTTTCAATTTCCTCTATGGCATAGGTCTTTTAAAATTTATTCCTATTCTTTCTTAAATTTTGAAAATTTGTATTTTTCTAGAAAATGTCCAGTTCATTTAGGTTTTTATTTTGTTGATATAAACTTATATGTAGTGTTATCTCTGTAGTTTTGTCTCTTTTCTCCTTCTATTATTGTTCATTTTTACTTTTTTAATCTTTCTCTGATCAAATATATGATCTATTTTATTGGTTTTTTTCTAATAAGCAGCTTGGCTTTTAATACTTGAGTCTACTAGTATATCTTATTTGTATTTTAATAATATTTTATTTTATCTTCATAACTTCTTTTATGCTATTTGCTTTGAGTTGATTTGTATTTTTAGTTCTTTGAATTAAAAGAACAGTTCATTTCTTTTAAATTTTAATAATGCTTTAATGAATGCATTTATAATTATAAATTATTTTTGTGTGTGTGTATGCTGCATATCTCCAAAGTATTGCTATGTGTTACTCTAACTCATTTTAAGTTTAAATTTTAAGTTTAAGGTTTTTAATTTATTTTTTGATTGACAAATAAAAATTATATATATTTATGCTGTACAACATGATGTTTTGAAATATGTATACATTGTGAAATGGCTAAATCATGCTAATTAACATATGTCTTACTCACATACTTAATATTTTTTTCATGGTGAGAACCCTTCAAATCTACTCTCAGCAATTTTCAAGTCAGAGAATACAAAATTGCAGTTAGACAGGAGGAAGGAGCTCAAGAGATCTAAGGTACAACATTGTGACTATAGTTAATAACAATGTATTATATACTTGAAAATCATTAAAGAGGTTTTTTGGGAAGAGTGTCATTCATTAGTTTTTAATTTCCAATTCAATTGTATTATAGTCTGTGAATATGACAATATGATGCCAGCTTTCTGGAATTTGTTGAAATTTACTTTGTGGTCAATACATGGTCAAATATATATCACTTGCCTGTGAATAGTCACCTATTCTTTGTTTATATACAAGCATATGCATGTGTGTCTGTGTGTATATGATTAATATCGTTAAATGTTTTGTTTAACTCTACTATATTTTTCTCTGTTTTTTAAAAAAGATTATTTGATCTCCTGCTTTCAGAGAAAGATGTATCATACTACTATGTGCATTTGTTAATTTGTTATTCTGGTTTTTAAAATTTTTTTACTTTCTCTCAAAGCTATGTTGCTTTTTGCATATACTTTTATAACTGAGGTTTATTATTTTTAAGAAAATATAAATACAAAATATTTTAAATATTGATATAAAGTATGTATGTTTCTTTATTAATATTATTTCCATCATTAATATAAAATATCTTTCTTTCTTTTAAATGCATTTGGTCTCGAACTTTATTTTTTGTGATCTCAACATTGTTATACTAGTTTTCTTTTGTCTTACTGTTTGCCCGGTATTTTTTTTCCTATCCTGATTTTGGTTTCTTTTTTGTATCATTGTTTTCAGTGTGTCTCTTATAAACAGCATATAGTTGTATTTTATTAACACAATCAAAGGATCTCTGAGTTTTAATAGATTAGATTTATCTAATCACATTTAATGTGATTACTGATATGTTTATACTCATTCCTGGGTTTTCTACTAGGTTTTCTATTTAGAATTCTGTATAATTTTCTTCTTCCCTCTCTTTTTTTGAATTGACATAATTTTATTATTTAATATTTACCTTTTAATAATTTAGAAGTTAAGTATTCTATTCCTCAAATGATTATCCTTATATATTAACATACATGTTAAACATATATTTATTTAATAATGTCCTAAATTAATCAATCAAGCAAATTAGATATTTTTCATTTCCTATGAACTTCATCCACTATGACTATATTGATATTTTCATTTTGAATGCTAGATTATTATATAATAAATGTTTTATAATAAAAACATTCAACTGAAAATAAATTTTAGATGGTTCAGTCTCCAACATGATGGAGTTAGGAGAAATATTCTCCCTAAAAAGCAACTATGAAGCTGGACAAAATTGTCAAAAACAACCATTTCAGCACTCTGAACATTTACTCTAAGCATACCAGTAGTAAAAAACTACTACACTTTGTGTAAGAACAGCATAGGTCTGTGATATTCTTGCCTGAGGTTCTGCCATTCCCCCTGCTCAGGTCTGTTGGTGTACCATGGGGCAGCTGTGAAACCAGAAGCTTTGCTGCCGCAGATAGAAGAGACTCATTTGATCGGAGGCACTGTCAGTTCAGATGGTGATCTCAGTGGCAAGCAAACAGGGAGGGCCACTGTCATCACTAGTGTGAGGCTGTGCTCCTGTTTGGAGCAGTCAATAGACTAGCAGACTAGCCAGAATTTAAGTAGGAATACTGGAAAGTGAGACTGCTATAAAGAGTTTCATAAAGTCTCCATGTATCTTGGTTTGACTGGAGGCTGTGTGCATATGCAACTGAGACTGGAGTGAGCCCAAATAACTAAAGGAAGGCATCTTTAAATAATTAAATTAAAGTATGATGAAAATGACTCAATGAGACAGATATCTTGATAAAGGGACAGAAATTATTTTTAAAAAGCCAGGGGCATCGGCTTGCACCTGTAATCTCAACTACTCAAGAGGCTGAGACAGGAGGATTGTTTGAGGCCAGGAGTTCAAGACTAGCCTAGGCAACATAGTAAGAGCCTGTCTCTAAAAAAAAAAAAAATGAAAAATATTAGCCAGGCATGGTGGCACATGCCTGTAAACCCTGCTACGTGGGAGGCTGAAGTGGGAGGATCACTTGAGTCTAGGATTTTGAGGATGCAGTGAGCTGTCATCATGCCATTGGACTCCAGCTGGGTGACAGAGCAAGACCCCATCTGAAAAAACAACAACAACAAAAAAAACAAAGTTATATTCTGGGGTTGAAAATAATCAAAAGGAAAAAAAAAATCACTACCAAATCTCCACAGCAGATTTTTGATGGCAAAAAAAAAAAAAAAAAAAAAAAATCAATGAGCTCTAAAATAGATTAATAGAAATCACCTAATCTGAATAACACAGAAAAAAGATTTAAAAAAGTGAACAAAGTCTCAGAGACCTGTGAGACAATACCAAGCATACCAACATACACTTGATGGGAGTCTCAAAAGGGAGGAGAAAAAGACAGGAAGAGAAAAATCATTTGAAGAAATGCGCAGAAACTATTTTAAGAAACAATGGCTGAAGATGTCCCATATTTATTGAAAATATTAATCTACAGATCCAAGAAACTCAACAAACTCCAAGCAGAATAAAGAGAAGGCTATCTGCACTTAGATACACTCTAGTTAAACTGTTGAAAGCCAAAGACAAAAAGAAAATCTTGAAAGTAGTGATAGAAGAATGGCTCACCACACACAAGGAAACAACAATGCGGTTAACAGCTAACTTCTCATAAAAAATAACAGAGGACAGAAGGCAGTGTAATATTTAAAGTGCTGAAAGAAAAGAAAAAAAACCCTGTCAACCCAACCTTTTACATGTGATAAAATTATCCTTCAGATTTAAAGGTGAAAGAAAGACATTCTTAGACAAACATACACTGAGAAATTTCTAAATTCACATGCAAGTGCACTTGTTTCTGGACCTCCTCCTTCTTCGATTTATTGGTTTATTCTCATGCCAACAACACATACTTAAATTACCATAGCTTTATAGTGTATTTTGCTATTTGATAGGCCAATTGTCCATTATTTTCTCTTTTTCACATTTTATTGGTGGTTCTTGGTGCATTTAGTTTTCTAGGTGTGTTTTAGATTTGACTTGTAGCATTTCATAAAAAATCCTGTTTCAAATTTGATTGAAATTTTGTCTTTGTACCAGTTATGATGTTCGTCATAAATAAAACTTAAGCCCATCTAAAACACAAATGACATTAACAGCAAAGGTATTAAGTAAAAGAATGCTGGATTATCTCACAGAATTGAAAGAATTATTGATTAATTAAAGTGAGGAAGGGTGATGATGTGACTGTTCTTATGCTCCTTAGCAAGTGAACTGTGAATCTGCTCACTGGGTCTTTGCTGTTAATGTGACTTATAAATCTCAGCCTTTATGCTTTCACTCCAAATTCTAGACTCCTGGGAAAGAGAATTTTATCATTTCCGCTTGGGTACTGTATCTGCCTGTACAACATCAGCTGCAATCAGGTGGCAGAGTTTAATAGTATGGGTATTACTGCTGGGCCTACTTGTTGGAGACAACCCAAAGTCATATCTATTTACACAAGACAATGTCCTCTGCCACTGTTTTCCTGAATCTAGGCTTTTTGGGTTATTCCCATTATTTCTCTTTTGTTGTGGGCTTTATGAATGGATGTTGGACTTCTGCACTGTATCTCTTGTCCTTACCTCATACTTTTCAGCTTTTTTTTTTTCCTGGGTAAATTCTAAGGGTTGATGTTACAGTTCACTATCTGATTTTGTGGTTGTGCTTAGGTTATTATTCAGCCTATGTATTTTGGGGTATTATATTTCAATCACTAAGGTTTAAATTTCCATTATCTTAATTGATTTTTAATGGGTGAAATATAATCTTACACCTCTTGAGACTATCATAGTCTTATGTTATATGTCTGTTATTCTTACTATTAGCTCTGCCTCCTTGGGTATAAGTGGTATTGTTTATTGAGTTTGGTGTTTGTCTTCCATATTCTGGCTTTTGTGAATATTTGGAGATTATTGGTTTGCTCATCTTAGTAACTGAGGTGCCCTTTCAGTCTGCCTGTTATATTTATTTTAATATTTCACTATTGGAAGAGGTAGCATATGCTGCTCTGTGAAGGAGGGAGAGGGGCAATATTTGCTATTAAGTGCTGGCACTTCATTAAGTATGCTAGAAGTGGAGATTTACCATCTGTCCACAGTGTTGTCAGACACCTGGGACACTCGCCCTGTCTCTCTATCCCAAACCCTTATACTTGCTGTTTCCTGCTGTTGCAGGATGGGAGTGTAGGAATCTATCTATCTGATAGATCCTGTTGGTACTTCAACTAATTACCCCTGAATTGTCCTTAAACATGCTTCTTCTCCCTCCAATAATGGCACACTTTGGTGCTATCCCTACCTTGTGGAGTGATATTATTTTATATGTATTTAGGCTTCTGGTTTGCTTTTTTATATTCAATTTTGTCTACTTTCAACTTTTTTTTAAAAAAATAGAGATTAAAAAAATCCTGGGACATCTGAGTGGTCCCTCTCTTTTTGTTTTGTTGTACAGTGACAAGGTGGGAGAAGATGGCTATACAACCTAGCATCTTGAAAACTTTTCTGGGACTATCTCTAAAAATATTAAACTTTAAACTCAGCAAATAGCTTAAAAACTCATTTGTTTTTAAATGTTTAAGTATAATAGAGACTTCTTGTAAAATATTTGACAAATATATAAATATTTAGAGCAAAAAGCAGAAGTCCTTTTTTATCTTCCTCACCCTAAATTTCTTTTACCATCTCCAAAATAACCTAGGGGTACATCTATCAGACTTTCTCTCAGAATTCATAAAGGTGTGTATACACACACACACACACACAAATGGGAAGATATGTTCTGTAACTTGCTTCTTTCATTTAATAATATATCATTTTTTATAACTACAGATAATTCTTCCTCATTTAAAAAAACTATATAATATTCCATAATATAAGTAAACCATAATTTATTTTATTTCCTCTACATTTATGGGCAATTAAGTTTTATTTACTCATTTATTAACAGTTCAAGAGATATCTATTGAGCATTTAAAATTCCAGCTCTCACACTTGCTTGCAGTGTAATTTAGAGCATATTTATTAATCTCTCATTTATTAATAATATTATCTACATCACAGAGATGGTTAGAGGAGTAAAGGGCTAATATTATACAAAGTGCTTAGCCAAGTAGCACATAGTAAACTCTCAATAATTGTTGACTATTATTATTCATATCTATAAGGAACTTTGTTACTTATTGGGGTGGAACTGAATTAAAAATCCATAGAGCCACAGTCTAGTGAGATGGTAAGAGAGTGATTGATTGAACAATAACAAAAAATAACACCCCAGTCATATTGCTATATTGCTAAAAACTGTGATAACTGATATAAAGAATAAGCAATTTTTGCAAACCATAAGTGATGCGAGAAAGTAAAACAGAGAAGCCCAATTTAGGTTGAGGTTTGGGAAAGATGTCCCTGAGGAAATTGCATCTAAGCTGAGTCCTGTTAGATTACTAAGAGTTAGCAAGGAAAAGTGTAGTGGGAAGGGAGCAGAAAATACATCCCAGGCAGAAGATCTAGAACTGTGAGGAAGTTGTTATAGGCTGAATTGTGTCCCATTCCTCCCCTGCCCCCTGCAATTTGTATGTTGAAGTTCTAAGCCCCAGTACCTCAAAATATGACTTTATTTGGAGGTAGGGCCTTAAAAAATGTAATGAAGGTAAAATGAGGTCATATGGGTGGGTCCTTACAATACAAGACTGATATCCTTGCACGAAGAGGAGATTAGGACACAGACATGCACAGAGAAAATGTCGGATGAAGACACAGGGAAAAGATGGCCATTGACAAGTCAAGGGGAGAGGCCTCAGAAGAAAACCCTGCCCACACCTTGATCTCTGACATCCAGCCTCCAGAACTGGAAGGAAATAAATTTCGGTTGTTACACCACCCAGTCTGTGATATTTTGTTAGGGCAGCCCCAGCAAACTAATACAGAGGTCAAATCCATTATTTAGCTTCCCTTTCAGCATCCTAATGCCTTCTTAGCAACTCTTTCAATTTTCTTCTCTCTACTCTTGATCTGCTGCCTAAAGTAACCATTTCGTTTTCGTGGTCACAGTAATTTTGCTGGCTAATGGATCTTCCACCTGAACTTCAAGGTTATTTATTTTCTTTTTCAGATTTGTTTTCTCCTACAAACTCTATCATGCCCATATGACTGCTTCCATGGTCGACATTTTGCTACCTGGCATCAGCCAGCCTGTGCTCACAAGCAGTCTTCAAGCTTACCATTTTCCTGTATATTTCTTCTATCAGCTTCTCTCACAGGTCTTGATTTTGCTATCAACAGAGACCTTGCAGAGTTCATTAGCCGGAATGGACACCGCGGGATTCTGAGAAGCCCTTTATAATACTCACTTTCTATTTCAGCTTTTTCAGCTTGTCACCCTTGGTATTTGAGGTGCCTCTAATTTTATCCAACATCTGTGTTATGTCTCCCATTTTTTCCAATTACTTATAATACAGAATATTGTTAATCATATCTCTTTGTATATACATATATGTATTTCTTTACGACAAATGCCCAGAAGTGGAATTGTTGAATTGAAGGCCCTATGACAACATTTTACTAGCTGTTGCTTAATTACCAACTATAAAGGCTGTAAAAAATTGGCATTCCCACCAAATAGGCATGTAAGTGCTTTTCCTCCCCTTTCCAGTATTTTTCATTTGATGTTTTTAAACTTTAAAAGTTTGGTCAATAAGATGTATAAAAAAGTGCATCGTTTTACACCTCACTGATTCCCACCATGGCTGAGCATCTTACCTCGTGCTTACTGGTCGTTTGTATTTCTGGTACGAGCAGCCTTTTCAAATTCTTTACCCAATTTCCTACCACATTGTTTATCTATTTCTCAATAATTTCTAGGAACTCTGTATATTAAAGCAATTAATTTTTGTCTGTCATATTTGATGTGTACCGGATATTTTTCCAATATTTTTCCAGGTTTGTCAATTGGTTTTTAACTCTATGGTGTTTTTGTTTTTTGCTTTTCTTTTTTTTACTGTATAGAGATTTCAAATACTTAGAAAGTAGAATTTTTATGCATTATGTTTTTATGTCTTGTTAAGAAGACCTCACTTATTCAAAAATTATAAAGATTTTTAAAGATTATATTTTTTAAACATTTCTCCTAATATTTTTACTGTTTTTTAAGAAAAACTTTTTTAAAAGCTTAAATAATTCTGAATTCAATTTTATGTATGTTGTGAAAAGTGATCTATCAACTTTATTTTTCTTCTATGGGTAGAAAATTATATATTGAATTTTGTTTCCTTATTTAAAATTTTACCTTTATTAGGGCAAGATGGCTCTGTCCATGTTGCTACGTCCCTTCTCACGGCTGCTGACCCTCACCAGGCCCCGAGCTTCTTTAGCTGGGTCAAAATTCTATGTGTGGGAGCTGCTGAATGACAAACCTGACTGGCTGAAAGTTGGGTTGACCTTGGACACCATCATCTTCCTGTGGATCTATCTCATCAAACAATGTAATGAAGATGTTTTAGAATATAAAATAAGAAATGGGTTGGAATAAACTTTCAAAATACTAATACAGTATGTTCCATCTAATGATTATAACAATTCCTCTGGATTCACCAATCTGTTGAGTTATAAATGTTAGAGAAAAATTTATATGTGAATATATGTTTTCAGCATTTGTTTTGCATCATTAAATGAAAAAAAAAATTACCTTTACAATATTTTAAATTCATATATAGGTGGATCTGCTTCTGGAATTTTTCTTTTATTGATTGGTGTGCATCAATAACACACATTTAAATTACTGTGGCTTTATAGTATATTTTGATATTTGGCAGGGCAATTCTCCAATCACTATTTTCCCTTTTTAACATTTATTGATTATTATTGTGAATTTGGTTTTCCAGGTGAGTTTTATAATTAGCTTGTTACATTTCACAAAATTATGTTGAAAATTTGATTAGAATTTTATTGATTTTGTACTAGTGGTTATTATATTTGTAATAAATAAAATCTGTAGGTCTTACTAACTTAAGTCCATCTAAAACACAAATGACATTAACAACAAAGAAATAAGTGAAAGGATACCAGAATACCTCAGAGAATTTTAAGAATTGTGGATTAAAGTGAAGAAGGGTGGTGACATGACTATTCTTGTATCCTTAGCAGCTGAGTCTGTGGATCTGCTCATTAGGTCTATGCCATTAATATGACTTAGAGCCCTCAACTTCTAGTCTCTGTGCTCTCCAGTAAAAATTCTGGGTTGCTGGGATAGAGAATTTTATTGTCTCAGCGTGGGTACTATCTCTGTCCCTTCAACATCAGGTGTGATCAGATGGCAGACTTTGATAGTATAGGTATCACCACCGGGCCCACTTGTTGGAGACAACCCAAAGTCATATCTACTTACTGCATCTCGAGGCAATGTCCTCTGCCACTGTTCCCTGAATCTAGGCTCTTTGGGTGATGCCTTTTATTTCTCTAGTTTGTTGTGATCTCATCTCAAAAATTCTGCATATAAAGTTACAATGTAAATACCACAAAACCATCATGTTCTACATACAATGGTCAAAGGAAACAGGAGGAAAAGAAAGAAAAATATAATTCTTCTTTAGAAAGATAAAGAGAAGGGGATGATTATTATATCCAGAGTAGACAAGGAAAAATAGAAGGAAGTCACAATTCTTATTTATGTTGTTGATCACAAGACTTTATTGAATTTTTACTTTCTTCTGACTTTGGCAATTCCATATTCTCCTTGTCTTAGGATGTCATCTGATTGTGATTTTTCTCCCCTAGTGGACTGATTTTCAATCCTGAGGGTATAAGAAACTGATGTTACTGTATATTAAGAATTTGGATTGTCTTCTCTTAGTATTTAAAATTGGTCATAGTAGAACAGGAATTTTCCTGTCAGTTTGGTGTTGTGGTAGCTTCCAGGCAAATATGATTTGATCCTGACATATTTTAATATGTTTTTAGTGGTGAGGGTTTACTATATTCAAGCTTGGCTCACCAATTTCAACAGGAGAGTTTGCAAAAAGAGAGAGGAGCATGGTCAGAGCATCTTCTTCAGTCTACAAAACTCCCTAAAATGTTTAGTTCCTATTTCAGAGTAGCAATTCTATTTTCTATAGAGAATTAGTCAATCATGCAAACCAAGATATTACAATTTTTTCTTTTATTCTTGTCTTGGTGGCATGAAGATTCCAAAGTGATCTAGTGGTTGTCTCTGTACCAAATCAGAAAAAATCTTTGCTGTGTTTTTAGGTGTAAGTATTCTTCCCTTAGGTATTAAAATTTCTATAACACTTAGTTATTTACAATTATTTTTCCTTTATTTTGATTGCTTTACTTATATTTGAACTAATACACTCTGAATATTTTTTTCAAGCTGTCTCAAATCCTTTTTAGAGTTAGTTAAGGTAAGTGTAAACAAGTAGAAGTGCCACTCCTGCCTCCATGCTTTGGTTGTCAGATGTGTGATAGATGTGCCAGCTGTGAGATTACACTCACTTGGTCACTGGTCAGAGCTCAATGACATTCTGTAAGACAGCAGTCTAGCCTGCGTCTCAGAGCTGGAACCATTACTGAAGCTTTTGCAGTACAGTATACCAGCCTTCCCTATTTGGTGGTTCACAAACTCCCAGGGTTCCTAGATGTATCCAAGAAATTTAGGGTGGTTAAAGATAGTAACAGCATTTGGTTAAATACCTAATAAATTATCTAACATTTTCTATCTTTCCTTTCGGAAATGAGACAATGTTGTCACCTTCAAGGATATATAGAATAAATACTCTCTGTGGCTAATGGCAATCAGATGAATGTACTCAGAAACTCTGTTTTATGGTTTGACCATTATATAGCTTTAAATTATTTTATTCATAGATACATATTATTTAATTTATACCTACAATGGACTATTGATAAATACAAGAAACATAATGAAGCTTGATGTTGAAATATAAGTTAATGACAATAATTCAGAAAACCCACCTCAAGATGATCTTACCAAATTTTTGAGTGGCATTCAGCTAATCAAAACTCTTATATGATACATTAAGCATTCTCTGTATCAAGAGAGAAAATTTGTCGTGATTATATTTAACAATGTGTTATTTACAGAGAGCTACATTTGAGTTCCAAATCAAGCATGATATAATACCAATTTTAAAAATTTATTTATAATACAGTTAGATTTATTTGTAACTTAAAGCAAATTAAATAGCATGTCACTTGTTAAATGTAAAAATGTTCTTTTATATTATAAAATATTAAATATATTATAAAAATGACTTTTAAATACAATATTTAATAATATAGTGATCAAAATTTTAAACTTATAATCAGTTATTTATCATATTTTATACAAAAATGAAAAATAATTTTAAAAATTTATGTGGGAGTGACAAGATATATATATATATATATATATATATGTATATCTCATTGTGAAAACCTTCCATAAGTCAAAAATAATTAGAAAATGATTTGACCAGTTCCCTCCATGAGCATTAGAGTATTGTTTCACTTACATTGTGAAATGTGTTCCCCTTTCAGAGGCACTATTATGTAGGATGCCATAATGGTGCACAAGAGATTTAGTGTGTCCACGAATGGTGGTGCTGGCAGATATGTGATGAGCAGAGAAACAAATCTAAATCCCTAATGTATCTATTTTTGAGGACAAACTGTTACTCCATTCATGATAGAGAACAATGCCATTTTCCACTGGGGAGTTGGGAGTTCAGCATTGGAGTAACCAAATTAGACTTGGTGAGTGGAAGTCCGTGTTATGAAGTCCATGTATATCCTGTATCCTGGCCATTATGGCCTTATAATTTATTAGTCCATTTTGCAAGGAATGGGCTAGCCAGAGAAGGCGGGTGATTGACAACAATAAAATAGTTCTCCTGACTCTCTGGTTTTTAATCTCATCTGCAGTGAGGAATTTCTATGCAAATTTATGAATGGCACAGATATTTTCAGGCTGTAGGCTCTTTTTGAATGGGCCACTCTGAAATGACAGATCCTTCCCTATTTTTGTGGAACTCACCATGTAGGCCTTACTAAAACATGGAAAATACTTTTTATTTATTTCCAGGATCTATCAGCATGACTTTGTCAATGCAGTGGACTGGTGGGAGGTCTTAAGGGATTATGAAATGGTTAAGGTCCCTGTAGATTAAATGGTGTCAAATGGTATTACAAAAGTGAAAGTAGTCATATCTCTCAGGCAGAAACAAGTGACAAATTGTTTCCATATTCTCTATGTAATAAAACTAAAAAGAATATATTGAGTAAAAACTAATCAATGTACTTGTACCTTTCGAATCTTTGATGGTGATGCTAATGTCTTCAATTCCACCCAGAATACAACTTGCCCTCTAATTGGCTACTATAGCAGGCAGGGTAGGATTGGTTGACTTTTCTTTGTCACACTTTACCACAAAAGCCATTTCTTCATGGGTCATAGTCCCATTGGAGGAGACTTCCCTTCATTCCAGAGCCTGTGGTTTGGGAAATGAGCAGGAGGCTCTCAATAGTCTCATAGCACTCCAATATACTGGCTAAAGTCACTTTTCTCTCCACTTGTCTGAGTTCTTTTTTATTTACTTTTCTTTGTTTTTTGGATTACACTAATTAATGGAGGTCTTATCTGTTGATTTATTTCCAAGAACTTCATGGAGAAAGAGAAAGAGAGAACTCTACATGTAAGGACTTTCAAAGACACCTGATTACTGCACAAACTTATGCCCAGTTTATTTCGAGTGGTTCTGTACTGCCACCTGGGCCCTCCTAATCCCAGGACTTTTCCCATCCCATTTTAATTTCAGCTGTTCCCCAAATCATTGCACATCAGGAAAAAAATCATAAAATTATCCAGGAGAATTCACTTTCAATATTCCATTTTTTCTTTGCTAGTATATTCCTAAAGGCATCAGAGAAGTTTATATATATATATATATAAAAATATGTGTATATAAAAATTTATATTTGTCTATATAAAATTTGTATATAAATATATAAAATATATATATAATAACTTTTATATATATAATGAAAAGATCAATGACATGAACAGGACTCATATGATGTATATAATCTAATATTCCTGTCTTCTGTGGTCTTTGAATGTCTTTAGCTATGTTTGGCCCAGGATTTCTGGACTTTTGTGCTGCCTGGGCCAAGACTGGGCTTAGGTTTCCATTAACCAACCTAGAAAATTTTCAGAATTATGTACTTTTGGAACTATTATATATGTCTGCCTAATACAGCACTTTGAATGTATAATTGCTGATGAGTGTACCTGTTACAAATTAGCCCATGTCTATAGCCTTTTTTAGTTTGGACTACTTTCTCCTCTCATCTGATTCTGTGTATCACCTTCTTGGGTACTAGTTCTAGACTTTGCCGAAATAACAATGAAGGACAAGACACGGCAGAGGTTGCTATATTAATTCAAAGATGTAACAGGAAGCAGCAAGGCATGTAGAATGGCAATTATCTCACAGGGTCTTAGAGAGTCATAGTGCTCCAGTTCTTCTTGGTCCTCTACACTATCCACATCTTATGGGTCAAGAACCCAGTTTTCATCAAGGCTATAATTTTCCCGTAATAAATATGTAGAGGTTACGAACTCAATAGGCATCTTCATGTATCAGTCTGCAAAATGAATTTCTTAAAGTAATTTTTAATGGTTTGGGCTTACTGAATACAGGCAGTAAGTATCACTTGCCACAGTCACAGTAAATGACTTTGCTTTCACTCCACATTTTGAGCCAAAGCCTGAGGTATCTCATCTGTCTTTCTCTCACTCTAAACTATCCAGTGTCGTGAGAAGCAAATATCTCAGCCTGCAGTTCCGAATTTCTCCATTTTCTTAAAACTCCAACGTTGCAGCCATGGCTTGGTACTTCAGAGCCTGTCTCAGTGGTTTTTTGGTTGTTAAGCCCCTTTCTCAGCCTTGACAAGGTTTGTGTTTTCTCTTTTCCCTTGGTTATATGCTCCTGCTTTATTTGTCTTGTTGGCATTTTCAGAGAATAAACTGTTAGTTTTGTTGATCAAAATCTACTCTTTTCCTTTCTGTTTTTTTTAAATTTCATTTTATCTTTATGCATTTTCTCTATGGTTTTTATTTATTTGATATTTCATAGTTTTATTAACTTTTTGCATTTAACTTTTAATTCATGTACATTCAATCATACTTGAAATATATTTAAGGGCACATAATATCTTCTGATACCCTTTTGACCACATCTCATAGATTTTGAAATATAGTGCTCTCATTTCACTTATTAATTTCTAAAGAGTCTATGATTTAATTTAAATTTCTTATAAACCCAACATTTATTTAAAACACTTTTAAAAATTTATCTGTGAATAACTTTTTTGTTCTTTCATTATTAAATGCTAGTTTTGTGGTATTTTGATTGGTCACAAAACTATTCTAACGAGTCGGGCCACAAGTTGTTGTTACCCTTCTGCTCTGAGAGAGGGCATTTGCCCCAGGACACAAATCAATGTTCCTCTTCCTTCAAAATGAGCATTTTTATTTAAAAGAGAAAATGAATTGAAAAAGAAAAAAAAAGTCAGCTGAATTAAACTGTGTGCTGAGTGATATAATGGATTTTCATTCTGGTATATGAAGCTCCTTCTTTCTCCTGGTGACAGTTTGCAGACCAGCTCTGGTCTAGGGACCACACTTTGAAACCACTCAGGGTATTGCCCTAAAATATTGTGTTTCATTGGGGCCAGTTAGTCAATTTTATAAATATTTCAATGGTATGTGAGAAAAATATGTACTCTGTGTGTGGTACAAAATATTATAAACCTAATAACTTAAGTTTACTTATCATGTTATCAAATCCTCTGTGTTCTTATTCTTTTGTCTATTTTATCTGTAAGTTTCCACAAAAGTAATGTTAAAGCTTTCCCTATCATTGTGGACTTGACAATTTCTCTTCATATTCATAATACATTTCAATATTATGCTGTTTGTTGTATAAAGGTTCGTTACTGTTAAATCTTGGTGGATTTTAATTATTATGAAAATAAAAAATTACCTTTATTTTATTGAATGTCTTTTGTATTAAACATTGTTTTGCCTTATTTCTATATTGCCAGTCTTGTTTTATTTTGGTAGAATTTACCCAACATTTCTCTATCTGCCCTTTTATTTCCAACTTTGTTTTGTATGTTTTTTCCTTGACTTGTAAGTATGATTTATTTATTTATTTGTTTTTTTTTTTCACTTTGGTGCAGGATTTATTTGGTAACCCTACAAAGGCAATAATATACTCATAGTTAACTGGGGAAAGAGGCACCTAATCATCCTGAACTTCACATACAGCACTAGCTTAATAGTTGTAATTTTTTTTTTCATGGATTGTGCATTGTACATTTGATAGTGAATTAATTATTAACAATACAAAAAAACCAGTGTTGGCAATTAAAAACAACCCAAATAATCACGTAATCCACAAACATTTTACATTTGATAAATAGTCCTATAGTTTCAGTTTATAATGTACTTACATTTTGTATTCCCTTTTTTATTTCAAAGTATTACATGGGTACAAATGTTTTTGGTTACATGGATAACTTTTGTAATGCTTGAGTCAGGGTTAAAGTGTGCCTATCACCCAGAAGTGTTCCTTGTACCTGTTAGGTTTTCATCCATCCCTTCCTCCCTCTTCTCCCTGCTTGATTTCCATTGAGTTTTACTTCCCTCTATGCACAGGTGTGCTCATAAGTTAGTTCAAATTTAACAGTGAGTACATGTGATGTTTGTTTTTCCATTCTTGAGATACTTCACTTAGGATAATGGTCTTCAGTTTCATCCAAATTGTTGCAAAAGGCATTAAGTCATCCTTCCTCATGGCTGAGTAGTATTCCATGGTATACATATGCCACATTTTGTTGATCCACTCATGAGTTCATGGGCATTTGGATTGATTCCACATCTTTGCAATTGTGAATTGTGCTGCAATAAACATTTGAGTGCAGGTGTCTTTTTGATAACATGACTTCTTTTCCTTTCAGTAAATACCCACTAGTGGGATTTATGGATCAAATGGTAGGTCTACTTTTAATTATTTGAATCTCCATACTGTTTTCCATAGAGGTTGTACTAATTTGAAGTCCCTCCAACAGAGTATAACCATTCCTTTTTCTCTGCATCCACACCAGCATCTATTGTTTTTGGACTTTTTAATAAAAGCCATTCTGACTGGGGTAAGGTGATATCTCATTGTGATTTTAATTTGCATTTCCCTGATGATTAGTGATGTTGAGCATTTTTTCCTATGTTTGTTGGCCATTTGTCTATCTTCTTTTGAGAAGCTTCTGTTCATGTCTTTTGCCCACTTTTTAATGGGGTTGTTTGATTTTTTCTTGCTGTTTTGCTTGAGTTCTTTTTAGATTCTGGTTATTAGTCATTTATCGTAAATAGCTTGTGAATATTTTCTCCCATTCTGTAAGTTTGTAGGTCTATTTGCTCTGTTGATTATTTCCTTGGCTGTGCAGAAGCTTTTTAGTAACAGCATTCCATATACAAATTCTGTCTATCAATGTGAATGGTTTGAATTCCCCATTCAAGAGATATAGGCTGGCTGAATGGATAAAAAAATACAAGCCGAGTATCTCCTGTCTCCAGGAAACACATCTAATCCACAAGGACTCACACAGATTCAAGGTGAAAAGATGGAAAAAAATACTCCATACAAATGGAAACCAAAAGAAAGGACATGTAGCCATTCTCATGTCAGATAAAATTGACTTTAATCAACAATGGTAAAGAAAGATAAAGATGGTCATTATGTAATGGTAAAAGGAGCAATTCAACAAGAAGACATAACAATCCGAAATATTTATGCACCTAACACAGAAGCACCCAGAATTACAAAGCAAACCCTACTAAATCTAAGAAAAGAGATAAACAGCAACATTGTAATTGCCGGGGACCTCAACACCCCACTGACGGAACTGGACAGATCATCACAGCAGAAAATAAATAAAGAAACACTGGACTAAAATGGGACCCTAGAATGAATGGGCCTAATAGACATTTACAGAAATTTTACCCCCAAACTACTGAATATACATTCTCCTTATCAGCACATGGAATATTCTCCAAGACTGATCATATTTTAGGCCACAAAACATGGCTCAACAAATTCAAATAAATAGAAATTATACTATGTATCTTCTCAGGCCACAGTGGAATAAAACTAAAAATCATCTCCAAGAGGAACACTCAATTCTACGCAAAGCCATGGAAATTAAAAACCCTGCTACTGAACAATTATTGGATCAATAATGAAATTAAGATGGAAATTAAAAAATTCATCAAACTGAATGGCAAAGGAGACACAAGCTATCAAAATCTATGGGATTCCACAAAAGTAGTCCAAAGGGGAAAAATCGTAGCCTTACATGCCTACATCAGAAAGACAGAAAGAACACAAATTAACAATCTAATGACACATCTCAAGGAACTAGAAAAGGAAGAGCAAACCAAACACAAAGCAAGCAGAAGAAAAGAAATGACTAAACACAGAGCAGAACTAAATAAGTCAAAAACAAGAAAATAATACAGAAGATCAATAAAACAAAAAGTTGGATCTATGAAGAGATAAAATCAATAGGCCTCTTGATAGATTAACCAGGAATAGAAGAGAAAGGACCCATATAAGCTCAATCAGAAATGAAAAGGAGACATTACAACTAATACCACATAAACACAAAATATTATCTGTGAATACTATGAAAATCTCTATGCACATAAACTCAAAAACATAGAGGAAATGGACAAATTTCTGGAAACACACAATTTCTCAAGACTCAACCAGGAAGAAATATAACTCCTGAACAGACCAATATTGAGCAATGGGATTGAAGCAGCAATAAAAAAATCTTCCAGCCAAAAAAACCCCTGGACCAGATGGATTCACAGCTGAATTTTGTCAGACCTACAAAGAAGAGTTGGTACTCATTCTGCAGAGATTATTTCATAACATTGAGAAGGAGAGAATCCTTCTCATTCTATAAAGCCAGTACCACCTTGATACCAAAGCCAGGAAAGAACACATTAAAAAAAAACCTCTAGACCAATATCCCTTATGAATATAGATGCAAAAATCCTGAATAAAATACTGGCAAACCCAATTCAACAACACACCAAAAAATAATCCACCAGGACCAAGTGGGCTTCAAATTGGGGATGTGAAGATGGTTCACTATATGTAAATCAATAACTGTGATATACCACATAAACAAAAGCAAAAACAAAGATTATATGATCATCTTAATAGAAGCAGAAAAAGCATTTGACAAAATTCAGCACCCTTTCATGATAAAGACCCTCAACAAACTAGGCATAGAAGGAACATATCTCAAAATTATAAAAGCCATAGATGACAAACCCACAGCCAGCATCATATTGCATGGGGAAAAGTTGAAAGCATTCCCACTAAGAACTGGAACAAGACAAGGATGCCCACTGTCACCACTTCTATACAACATAGTCCTGGAAGTCCTAGCCAAAGCAATCAGGCAACAGAAAGAAATAAAGAGTATCCAAATTGGGAAAGAGGAGGTCAAAATATTTCTTTTTGCAGATGATATGATCTTATATCTAGAAAACCCCAAAGATTCCACTGAGAGACTCCTGGAATTGGTAAATAAATTCAACAAAGTCTCAGGTTACAAAATCAATGTACATAAATCAGTAGCATTCCTATACATCAATAACGGTCAAGCTGGGAATTAAATCAAAGACTCAATACCATTCACAATTGCTACATAGAAAAGAAAATACCTAGGAATATACTTCACCAAGGAAGTGAAAAATCTCTACAAAGAGAACTACAAAACACTGAGGAAGGAAATCACAGATGATACAAACAAATGGAAAAACATATCATGCTCATGGATCAGTAAAATCAACATTATTAAAATACCCATACTACCTAAAGTGATTTACAGATTCAACATAGTCCCCAACATCATATTTCACAGATCTAGAAAAAATAATTCTATGCTTCATTTGGAACCAAAAAAGAGCCCAACTAGCCCAAGCAATCTTAAGGAAAAGGAACAAATCAGGAAGCATGACATCACCAGACTTCAAACTGTACTACAAGGCTATAGTAACCAAAACAGCATGGTATTGGCACAAAAATAGAGACATACCAATGGAACAGAACAGAAAACACAGATATAAAACCATCCACATACAGCCAACTGATCTTTTAGAAAGCAGACAAGAATATACACTGGGGAAATGAGTCAACAGATGGTGCTGGGAAAATTGGATAGCCACATGCAGAAGGATGACACAGGATCCACCACTCACAAAAATTAATTCAAGATGGATAAAGCACTTAAATGAAAGGCATGAAATCATAAGAATTCTAGAAGAAAATGTTGGAAAAGTTGTCCTAGATATCAGCCCAGGCAATGAATTTATGAAGAAGACCCCAATGGCAATCACAGAGACAATAAAAATAAACAAATGTTTTGTATGCTTTTATGGCTTTTTAAAATAAATAGTATATATCTGGACTACAATGTTTTTATTTACCCAATTTTAGAAACTTAATTTTTTTTCTATTGGAATTTAATGCATTCACTTTCATTATGATTGCAAAAGTGTTTGTATTTGGTTTTGCCACCCTATTTTATGTTTGCTATTTACTATGCTTTCCTGTAACTGCTGTACGTTTCTCCTTTTGGTTGGATTTATCGAGGATGATGTTTTGTTTTGCTTTGATGTTTTTCCTCCATACCATTTCTTCTTTAGTATAGGGTTATAGAACACTAATGTGCATAGTTAAAATCACCCAGAATATTCCTTAAATGCAGATTCCTAGGCTCTTTTTCAGAGATCCTTATTGTATACATCTGAAGGTATGTTGCCTGGGAATCTGAATTTTAATTTTATATCACAAGTGATTCTGTAGATGATTTTAAGATTAAAGATTAAGAATTAATGATCTAGTCTGGAAGTCAAACCTCATGTTACTATTCTTCAAGGTATTATTTTAACAAATAATCTAAATGTATGTTTTTATACATGTCCAGAAATTATCTATTATCTCCTGCATCTAAGGAAGTTTTTTAAAAAAAATCTTCTACTTTCCCTTTGAACTTTTATTTTTGAACTAATGTAAGATCTGCATAATTTATCTTACATTAAACTACTTCAATGGAATCATTTTTTATTGAATAAATATATAACTCACTGGTATATTCTCAACAATTACAGAAACCTGCTTATAGGTTTCATAGGTTTCTTTTCTCATCATTATTTTTCCTTTTTCAAAACTTTCAAAAATTATGAAATACAACATACATTAAAAAATGTGTAAAACATGAACTGCAGTTTAGGAAAATAGTAAGCATTACCCAGGTCAATAGATAGAATATTTCTAGCACTCCCCCTAAATCTGTCTGTGTGTCCCTTGACAATCATGACCATCTCATGATTCCTTATTAACAAAATTACTGTTCTGATTTGTATGGTAATAATTTTCTTGCTTTCCTTTATAGTTTTTTTCTACCTCTGTATGCATGACAAATGGTAGATTTAATTTAGTTTTGCTTGTGTTTGGATCTTTATGAATGAAATATACTGTATATATTATTCTGTGCCTGGCTTATTTTGCTCAAAGTACTAGCCAGAACAATCAGGCAAGAGACAGAAATTAAAAGTACCCAAATTGGGAAAAAGGAGGTCAAACTATCACTTTGTATGTCTTTAAGATTCATCCACTCTTTGTGGTATATAACTATAATTCATACATATATTCCACAATTTATCAATCAATTATATTGTGGGATATTCGAGTTATTTCTGGTTTTGGGACACTCTAAACTGTGCTGCTATGAACATCCTTGTACATGTATACCAGTACACAGGCATGACCTGACATCAATTCTCTGAAACCAACTATGTGTCCTATTATTCATTTCAATTTTGACATTAACTACTCAGTGGCAGTGCAGATCCCACAAGGTAAGGACACATTCCTTCATAAGACTGCCAAAATTTCAGATACTACCCACAAAACTAGGGGGTCATCCACTCTTTTGCTTCGCCAGCTACAAATTTCAGACTGCTCTGTTTCTATCCTAAGTTGGGTGGACTGCAATATAATTCTGATGCTAACCACCTAGAGTTAACATCAGATTCCACCAGGGGCTCAGTCCTTTACAAGACTAGCCCCACTTCAGGTGCCAACTGCAAGTCTTGGGGTGCACCTGCATTTCTGACAGTCTATAATTTTAGGGGTTCTTATGACCCTCTTGTATTTGATAATTCATTAGATTGACTTACACAACTCACTGAAAGTATTACACTTATGATTACATTTTTATTATAAAGAATACAGATTGGAAACAGCCAAATGAAGACATGAATAGGGCAAGGTGTGGGTGGGGGGACAATGCAGTTTCCATGCCTTCTTCTTGTGGCATCTGAGTGCATCATCCTTCCAGCACTAATGCAGTTTCCATGCCTTCTTCTTGTGGCATCTGAGTGCATCATCCTTCCAGCACATCAATGTGTTTATTAACCAGAAAGTTTCACTGAGCCTCAGTATCCAGAGTTCTTATTGTTTTTTTTTAAATTTCAGAATATTATGGGGGTACAACACTTTGGTTATATATATTGCCTATGCACTGCCCAAGTCAGAGCTACAAACGTAGACATCCCCCAAACTGTGTGCCCTGCACCCATTAGGTGAGAGTTTTCCCATCCCCTCCACCCTACTCCTACCCTGATAAGTATTATTGCCATGTGTGACATAAGCATTGATCAGTTAGTATCAATTTGATGGTGAGTACCATTGGTGCTTGTTTTTCCATTCTTGTGTTACTTTGCTTTGAAGAATGGGCTCCAGCTCCATCCAGGATAATACCAGATGTGTTCATTCACCGTTGTTTTTTATTGCTAAGTAATACTCCATTGTATACATATACCACATTTTATTAATCCACTCGTGTATTGATGGGCATCTGGGTTGTTTCCACATCTTTGCAATCTTATTGGGGTTTTGTTACATCGGTATAATTGATTAAACCAATGACCACATGACTGAACTCAATTTCCAGCCCTCCTACTCTACCTGGAAGTTGGAAGACTGAACGTACCAATCCTCTAATGATGTGCTCGGTCTTTCTGGTGACCAGCACCCATTCTAATGTTATCCATGGGCCCGCCATAAATCATCTCATTAACATAACACAAGTACTCTTATCACTCAAGAAATTCAAGAATTTTTGAAGCTCTATGGCAGGATCCAGGGGCAAAGATAAGATATTCTTTATTATACCACAATAGATAGCACATACCAATGAGTGAAATTTCTGGGTGATAGTAAATGCATATCTTCAAATTTGCTAGAAAATGCCAAACTCTTTTACAAGGTGGTGACATTAATTTATGCTATCACTAGTAAAAGTTTCTGAGAGCTCAAATTCTTCCACATCTTTGTCAACACTTGGCATTATCAGAGTTTTGAGCTTTTATCAACTTCATAGGTACATAGTGGTATCTCGCATATTCCTTAAAACTAATAATATCTTTCCTTCATTCTTGAAAGTTTTCATTGGGTATAGAATTTTAGATTGGCAGTTATTTTTTTCCTACTACATTGAAACATCATTCCACTGTCATCGGGCTTCAATGTTCCTGTAAATACAATACATACAAAAAAAAAAAGATCAATGCCATTGATCTTTTGAAGTTATTTCTTTAAAAGAGTATTTACAAGATATTTCTTTTGTGTGTGTGTGGGGGATGTTATCTGGCTGCTTTTACGCTTTTTTCCTAGTTATTTGTTTTCTGAAGTTATAGATATATGTAGGTGTGGCATCTTTTTATTTATTCTACTAGAGAGTTTTGGTCTTCTTAAATATCTAGATTAGTGTTTTTCTTTGTTTCTGGAAAATTCTCAGCTATTATTCTTTCAAGACTTGTTTGTGCCATATTGCCTTTTTCCCATTTTTTCTGGGTATCTGATTAAATGTAGGTTATATTGTCTCACTCTAGTTTCTGTCTCTTACATTTCTCTTATGTTTTCTACCTTCTTAATTCATCTGTGCTAAATTTTGGCTATTTTCTTATGATTTATCTTACAGATTTATTTGTTCTTAAATATATCCTTTTTATTCTTAATTTTAGTTATTTAATTTTTCAGTTCTAGGATTTCTATTTTGTCCTTTGTCGAATGTGTGATGCCATTTTTTCCTTTTCTTTGCAGATATTTTCAAGTTAAAAAAATTTTTTTAACATAGCAAGCATAGTAATTTTATAATCTGTGTCTGATAGTGTCAATATATGATGCATTGGAGGGAACTTTCTGATGTTTATTGTTTTTCTGGAGTCTATTTTCTCATGTGCCTGATATATTTGACTGTTTTCCCCTAACTGTAAATAAAAAATATTTGTAGAATAATTTAACATATATAATGAATATCTCTTCCTCCAGAGAGGATTTGCATTTTTTTTAGCCAGCGACCTGGGGAGATTGCTGACCTAGGATCATCTTAGTTCAAGTTCAAGGCTTTAGGTTTCCTAGATGTGCAGTGATGTGAACCCATGTGGCAAGACTGTGCAAGTGTTTATTTGCTCTTGGTTTACCCTTATCCTAAAGACATAACTCATTAGGGTCTCAGTGTATTGTGGAGAAAGGCTTATATTAGATTCCCCATCTCATGCAGGTTCTAGGTGTTGATTCTGATTTTCCTGCCCTTTGAGACCATTAAAACAAAAGTTCAAATTGGCTAGGATTGGAAAATACCCTTAGGGCTAAAGCAACTTCCATGCTCACTTATCCCCTTGGGTTTCTAGTTTACCTTCAGTTTTCACCTTCTATTTTTTTTATTCTCTCTCTCTCTCTCTCATAAAAAGATTAAAAAATGTTTTATCTAGCTGTTTAGCTGTTTTCTGAATAAATTTGTTTGCCATTACTGGAAACAGAAAGTATATTATAATTTCTTGAATAATTTTTTGTTTAGCTAAAAAAAATATAGAATACATATTTGAAAAAGAAATGGCAAATGAATAATAAATATTCTAAATCTTTGCATATTCAATAGAGTCTTGGTTTCATCTTTACATCTGATTGACAATTTGATTGGATATAGTATTCTAGGTTTGAAATTATTTCTCCACACCCCTTAAAGGCCTGGTAGAATTTTCTGGCCTGAATTCCCTTTGAAATGCCTTTCCCCAAGTTGACTTCTTAGTTGTGTAAGTGGGCAGGGAGAAGAAGGCAGCTGAGGACCCACACCAACTAAAGAAATATTTACCTTTGTGGTGGAAAATATTCATATGTTTTACTTTTGGGTGTGGCTGGTTGTCCTGCAAAAATGCCTTGCCTGTTGTGGAGGTCTTGAGTTATTCCAGGCTGTCCTCTGCCTTTCTCTTCACCCAAAGACCCGTGATAGGAGCTTTTTCTATGCAGAGCTCCCACTTTGTTGGAGAGCAGATCTGAGGATTTTATCCCTGCGATTAATGCCAAAGTGCTAAGGAGCTGTGCATTATAGGAGAGGGGAAGGATCATTACTGCTCAGCTGTTCTATAAGAAGTCTTTTCGTTAATTCATCTGGATGCCTTTATTTCTTTTTCTTGCTTAGTTCTTGACTTTAAGATAGTGAAAATTATACGTGCTTGGGTTTTAATGTCCATATATGTAAAGGAAAAGATGCTTTGGGAAGTGAAGAGGTGGGACTGAGGCTCCCATGAAAGGTAGATCCCTTGGTGCCCTGCATCTTCAGGGAAAGGAGAACTAGGAAAAAAAACCTCCATTTATTACCAGAACAAGGAAGTGAGAAGACATGGATATATAATTAGGCTCTAAGTGAAAAAAATGCATCCCTAAAAATGGAAATCCCAGGTCTGCATATTATAGTAGTTTGTAGTCTGAATTTATACCACCTATATGATCTGGTAAGTCTTAAGCAAAGACATTAACATAAATAAAAAATTGCCTTCTTGTAATATTTTGGTGTCTTGAAAATGCTTTTTCTATCTTAATTCTTTGTTTACTGGATGCTGAGCCAGTCCTTCCCAGTGTGTTTAAAATCCTTAAAGAGATTTTCAGTTTGAAGCTGGTAGCATGATGTTGATGTTTTCCTCTCTTCTTGGAAATGATGTAAAAGCAAAGAGGGGAATGAGAATTGAGATAAAAATTTTATATTTGAAAAATTAGAAAACATCTAAAATGTTGAATCACAAAATAAGTGGAATGGCTTATAAAAGCAGAGAAAATTAAGCAGGGGTGTGCCCAGAAGGAACCAGGGTGTTTGACAGCAAAGTGCACTTGTTAAGTTAAGAGTACACATTGAAGTAAAAAGTAAATTCTTCATTTTCAATCATGGTAAGCATAGCACACAGACTGTCAGAAGGAGCGTCCTTGGATTCAGTTCGTTTCTAGAATCAGAGAAAGTGGGACTAAATGAGAAGCCACGTAGCAAGCCATATGTGGAAACAGTCAGTCTGGGTAGTACGTGAGTCAGGGAAGAGGGAGACTTTTCACTGTGAAGACATCTACAGCTGCCTATCTTAATTGGTTGGGAGAAGCAATGGATAAACAATAGGACACAAAAGCAAAAATTATAAAGAAATCTCAAATACCCTGGAGCAAGTTCAGGTCCAGGGAAAATGTCACAGTCAAGATGAGTAGGCAGAAAAGAAACCACCACGAGGTCTATAGTATGCACTGGTATAAAAAGAAAACAAATATAAAAAGAAAACAGGAGAAAAGGAATAGGTAAAACAATTGGAATCTGAAGAACAGACCCCAGCAAGACATGTATATAGAGGAAATGAAAATTATTCCCAAATTAAAAATATCATGAAATTGTTTCCATGAAACAAATGAAACAACAACAACAAAAAAACCCTGCACCAGATAAAAAAGCCAAGGGCAAAGATAAAACATGATCTTGAGGAGCTAGGCAAGAAGCAGAAGAAAACAAGTGTAATAATTACATCAATGAAAATAAAGTTTAAAGGAGAAAAAGGGAGAATAGATATAGCTGAGGACCCTAATGAGAACTTGGTGAGGAATACCGAGTGTAGAAATGATGAAAAAATTCAAAATGAAATGGAAATAAAGAATCAAACATTAATGAGGGAGAGAGAAAATGATATATACAGAGTTAGGCAGACGAGATCCAAAATACACATAATTGGAATCCCTGAAGAAAAAAATTGAAATAATAAATAAATATATTTTGAAAAAACTGGGCACTGTGGCTCATGTCTGTAATCCCAGTTACTCAGGAGGAGGAAGTGGGAGGATCATTTGAGGCCAGGACTTCAAGACCAACCTGGGCAACATAATGAGACCCTGTCTCTTAAAAAAATAAAATAATAATAATAATAATAAAAGCCAAGCATGGCAGCACATGCCTGTAGCCCAGCTACTCAGAAGGCAAAGGATCCCTTGAGCCCGGGAGTTTGAGGCTACAGTGAGCTATGATCATATATATACACACACACACACGCATGCACAGACACAAACACATACATATATGAAGACATGCAAAAAATGTCAAATCACTTATGACAAAAAGAAAAATCAGGCTAACCTCAAATTTCTCTAGAGACTTATATAATGATGAGAAATGATAGAGTAGTCCCTGATCTGATCCAAAAAATTACCCCATCTAAATTATTGTTTCAACATAAAGGCAAAAGAAAAATATTTTTGTCTTTTGCTTTTATGTTTTTAATGCATGCAAATAGTCAGAAAATATTGTTTCCATGAGCCCTTCTTTAAGAATCTGCTGTGGATGGACTTTAACCAATTAAGAAATGACAAGAAAATATACAACAAAGGAAATGACAAAAATAATTTACTAAAATAATAAAATAATTTACTAAAACTAAAAATAAATAAATTTACTAGAACTAAAAATAATTTACTAAACTGTACACTTAGAATTTATCAACTGTGGCAATTAAGGGACCAGAAGAGACTGTAAATATTATGTGCTCTGACAATATAAAAGTGACATGATTACATATTATAATAAGGAGAAAAAGGTAGAAAGAAAGTAGGAGGTAGAATGGGTATACTGATTTCCTCACTTTTTGTAGCTGGAAATCAAAAGATATAATATAAAACAGAAACATCAAGTATTATAGGTATAGTATACTTAAGAATACAGATGTAATGCAATAAACTAAAATTGGAAGGTGGAGGAGAGGGAAGTAAAAAGGATGAAAAGGAAATACATTATTTTCATCATTATTCACGATAGATAACTATGAGATGCTCTCTAAGAAAACAGAGTTTTACTGGTATTATACAAAGGAATGCACTAGAACAAAAATAACATTTCAAATTATCACAAGAAAGATACATTCAAAACAAAGAAATGAAAACACAGACCCCATATTGGGGAAACCCTCAGATTTTAATATGGGTATAATGGCAGAATCAAAACTCAAATTATTATGTCAATAAGTGTAAATAGGCCAAACTTATTCATTCAACAGAAAAGGATCCCATTAGATCACAAGGCAACACTCGATTATAAAACAAAGTGATTCAGAAAGGTTGAAAAGGGCAGTTATATTAGGCAAATTCAAGCAAAAAGAATATCAGACATGGCTAAATTCAGAGCCAAGAGCATTAAAGGAAAATGAAAAAAGGTGCACATTGTAATACTCAAGTGTGTAACTCCCAGTAAAGAAAAATATTTACAGATATGCCTTCATTAACTAACATAGCATGAACATTCATAAATAAAAATTATGGAAGATATGAAAAGAAATAGATACATATAAATAATAGGAAACTTTAAATCACATTTCTCAGTTCACAATCAAGTGGACAAAAGATAGCTAAATATACAGAAGTTCTCAATCTCAAAAATAAGATCAAATTGATATATACCAAACTGCATCCTGAAAGGAGTCAATTTTTCATTGAAGCTGCTGTGGAATAGTAACAAAATTTGACCATACATTAATCCATAAACAAAATAATAATACATTTCAGAAAAAGTAAAAGGGAATAAAGCAACATTTTCTAATCATAAGTCAATAAAAGAAGATATTAAATTATAAACTAAGGAAATAAGAATCATCAAATTTTGAGGGGCATAAACAATCTCTCTCTTAAACAATACTCCCCAATTACTCTATTGGACAACTCAAAAAAACTCCAAACCTAAATTGCAGAATATATACAAATTTAATAACAATATTAGAACTTTGTTATAACTTGTGGAAAACGTCTAAAGCAGTGAGAAATGTTAATAATCTCAAAATATATATTATTAAATTAATCTCAAAATATATATTAATAAATAAGTAATAATGAAAATAAATGTATTACCCATATATGTCAAGAAATTATTGAAAACCTAATAAAATGATCCTATGGAGAACAGAATGAAGGAATTAAGAAGGATAAAAGCAAAAGTTAATGATTTACAGAACAGAGAAATGATATATAAAACATAAGTAAATGAAAGCTGTACCTTTGAAAAATTAGTAAAACAGAAAAACTAATAGCTTATTTATATCAGTCAGGGTTCTGCTAGAGAAATGTAATGGCTTATGTGATTATGGGGCTGCCTAGGCAAGTCCAAAATCCATGGGGCAGACTAAGGGAATGTAGGCTGGCGCTCTGGCATTAGCTAAAGCTAATGCAGTTCATGGCAGACTTTCTTCTTTTGAGAAGCCTCTGTTCTGCTGCAAGGCCTTCTGATTGATTGAATCACACACACTTTAGATTATCTAGGAAAATCTTCCTTACTTAAAGTATACTGATTATAGACTTAAGATATCTTCACAGCAACACCTAGTGTTTGATTGAATAACTAGGGGCTCTAGTTGACCGTCACCTAATTTAATCAAGAAGATGGAAAGGTAGCACAAATTTCTCACATAATAAAAGATGATTGAGGAAATTACCAGAGATTAAAAGAAAATTAGAAGAACCACAAGAGATTTTCAACTCTATTCAAATAAATTTGAAAACATTGAAGAAATGGGTAATTTTCTAGGAATATATAAATCTTTAAAACTGATTCCAGAAAAAGTGGAAAAGTCAGAACACCAATTTCCATCAAAGACATAAATATTTTTCTATGCATTATTCCTTCAAGGCAACATATCATTAAAAAACAGATAATTTAATTGCCTTTTAAATTCTTCTATAGCACCACTGTAAACTAGAACATTATGTGATGATAGACATGTTCTAACTGCACTGACCAGTGTGGTAGTCAGCTACATGTGGCTATTGATCACTTGGATGCAGCTAGTTCTATGGAGAGATTGAATTTCAATTTTATTTAATTTTAATTAATTTAAATTTAAATAGCCATATGTTACTGTTGGCTACTACATTGGACAGTGGAGTTTTAGAGTATATACAGGGAGAGCTTCCAAATTCTTTTATTAAATAAACATAAAATTATAAGTCTAATAAAGATTAAGCATTAAAAAACCACAGATCAATGGCATTTATAAAAATTGATGCCAATGCTCTAAATAAAATTAGCAGACAGAAGCTAGCAGCACTTTGAAAGCATAATATATAAAGATTGTGTGAGGTTTATCTAGGCATTCAAAGTGGTTCAGAAAGAGGAGATTTGTTGATATAATTTATCATATTAAGAGATTGTCTTCGTCAGTTTGGACTGCTGTCATAGAATACCAGAGACTGAGTGATTTAAATGACAAACATTTTTTACAGTTCTGGACACTGGAAGTTCAAGATCAGAGTGCCAGCATGGCTGGGGTCTGGGGAAGGCCCTCTACCTGGTTTACAGGTGGTGGAAAAAGAGAGCTCTCCTCCTCTTCTTGTAAGGACACTAATCCTTTCATGGGGGCTCCACTCTCATGACATACTTACCTGCAAAAGACCCTGCCTTCTAATACCATCCTACTGGGGGTTAGGGTTTCAACATATGAATTTGGGGAGGATACAAACATGCAGTTCATAACACAGATTAATGGCAAAAACATGCTCAGAGAATTTCTACTATCATGAAAATTTTTGAACATTATAGAGATAGAAGCTAACATAATTGGGAAAGAAAAAGAGAGGGAAATAGGAGGAGAGGGAAAAAGGGAGGGGGGGAAATTTGAATTTTTTTTGGGAAACCCAAAAAAATTAACCAAAATTTAATCAAACAATAAGAAAATTTAGAAAGCTGGCTCTATATAAAATTAAGGTAAGAAGAAAGCAACAACCTTCATATACACAAATCACAACCAGTTAAAAGATAGGATGAGAAGGAATTCAATTATCATAGCGAAAACAGACAACAACAGGTAAAATGTCTAAGAATAATCTAAAGAAATGTGCAGGGTCTGGTTGTAGAAAACTCTATAACCTCCTGAGGGACATAAAGGAAAACTTGAAGGCGTGGAGAAGGATATCATATTCCCGGATAGGATTATGCAAATTAATCCTTGAATTTAGTGTCATTTTATTAAATCACCAACAGGACTTTCTTTTTGCAATAAAGCAATCTGATTCTAAAGTTCACACAGAAAAATTAAGAAGTAAGAATGGACAGGCAAATTTCTACAATTAAAATAAGGCTATATAAATTAAAATAGTATTATAGTATTATATTGACACATAAATAGATAGCCCGATGTATCAGAATAGAGTCCAGACATGGACCCAAATGCATATGGGAATTTAGGGTCTGATGAAGGCACCACTTCAAAACAGTAGTGAAAAGGAAGAATATTCAGACATCTGGGTAGCCATCTGGAAAAAAATGTTACATCCTACATACCTAACATCCTAGACCAAAATGGTTTCCAAGTGGATTAAGATTTAAATGCATAAAAAGCTATAAATGATTATAAAAATTAAGGGAGTCTTTAAGAATAATTCTGGCTAGGAGAAGTCTTATCCAAGCATGCCATAAAATAAAACAGTCATGAGGTTATGAAAATATTGATAAATTCAACTATATTAAACATTCTTTATGACAAAAACAAAGTCAAAAGACAAATGATCTAGGAAAAATATTTACAAGTCATATTACAAAGAACTGAGTTTTGTACTATATAGGTGGTTTTTACAGATTTGGGAACAGAACAATAGTTCACTAGAAATACAGGCAAAAGGCATGAATCAATAGTTCAGAGGAAAGGACATACAATCAGCTCATAAACTCATAAAAAGATGCGCAACTGTTTTTTTACAATTAAAAAATGCAAATTTTTTTAGATTTTTTTTAAATTTCAGAATATTATGGAGGCACAACACTTTGCCTATATATATTGCCCATGCACTGCTCGTGTCAGAGCTACAATCGTGGTCACCCTCCAAACTGTGCTCCCCGCATCCATTCAGTGAGAGTTTTTCCCATCCCCTCCACCCTCCTCCCGCCTGCCCACCCCCTGATCAATATTATTGCCCTGTGTGATGTAAGTGTTGATCAGTTAGTACCAATTTGATGGTGAGTACCAGTGGTGCTTGTTTTTCCATTCCTGTGACACTTCGCTTCGAAGAATGGGTTCTAGCTCCAACCAGGATAATACCAGATGTGTTAATTCACTATTGTTCCTTATTGCTGAGTAATACTCCGTGGTATACATATACCACATTTTATTAATCCACTCGTATGTTGATGGGCACCTGGGTTGTTTCCACATCTTTGCAATTGTGAATTGTGCTGCTATAAACATTCGTGAGCAGATGTCTTTATTATAAAATGTCTTTTTTTCCTTTGGGTAAATACCCAATAGTGGGATTGCTGGGTCAAATGGTAATTCTACTTTTAATTCTTTGAGGTATCTCCATATTACTTTCCATAGAGGTTGTACTAATTTGCAGTCCCACCAGCAGTGTATGAGTGTTCCTATCTGTCCACATCCCCGCCAACATTTGTTGTTTGGGGATTTTTTGGTATAAGCCAATCTCCCTGGAGTTAAGTGATATCTCATTGTGGTTTTAATTTGCATTTCCCTGATGATTAGAGAAGTTGAGCAATTTTTTATATGTTTGCTAGCCATTATTCTGTCTTCTTTTTAAAAGTTTCTGTTCATGTCCTTTGCCCATTTTTTAATAGGGTTGTTTGATTTTTTCGGAATCTTGTTTTTGTATTACAAATTCAAATAGGTGATATAGGATAATCCTCTGTAAATATGCTTCATGTCTAAATGACTCTGTGGTAGAAATTACCTGTGGACACTTCTCCTGAGGTCTTTGAAAACAAATAAGTTCTAAGGTGTCACTAATGGATTAAGTGATCTCTTAAGTAATTTATGATAATAGGACATAAAAATGTATGCAGCTGGAACAAAATAAAACAAAAGAAAAAAAAATGAAAAAAAAAAACCCACAACTTGCCTACAGGACAGCCAGAATTTTCAGGGGAAGAAAATAGAAGTCTATGCTTTTATGTTTTTATCCAGTGAGGTACATCTGTGCTGTTTTAGGCACCAGTGTACCAGCCTCTCATGCAGGCTGGGTTGAAAGGTACATCCCACCTTGGATGGCACATATGTTAAATGGGACATGTCAGACATGTGTTAAAGCAAAATGAGCAGAAAGTCATTAGCCTGGGGTTGTTTCTGTACCTGTAACCCTTACACAACAAAACTGAAACTTAACTTAGAGACATTCCTTGTAACTGATTCATTTTGACTAGATCTTCAGCTGATCACAGACAGCCAACTAGCTGATTGGTTATATATCTAGGTACCATTCATAAAATCCCACCCAAATAATGCAAGTGCCTAGTTGTAACCAATCAAGTAATTTCTTTGCTTGTTTTTGTGTTCAGCATATAAAAGCCCATTGCTTACATTGCTGGAGTGGAGCTTTCTGAGCCTCTTCCAGTTTTGAGTGCTGCCTGATTCATGAATCTTTCTTTGTTCAAATAAACTTACTTACATTTATTTTGTTTAAAGTTTTTCTTTTAACATATGTGAGGGCAAAAGGGAAATTTTGAAGGGAAAATCTCTCAGCCTTCCCTCCTTGTTTAGATTCATTTCCCTGTTGCAGTCTTACTTTGCTCCTCTGAGGTGGACTTTCTTCTTTTCTACCTAGAGTCATGGCCCCAGTATGGTTTCCCAGGACCATCTGGGCTTGAGGCAAGACGGATTAATTCTGTTTAGCTATATGATTTCTTTGCCTATTTTTGTCCACATTCAGGTCTTATGGGGCTGCTTGCCTGTATTGTACCCTAATTTGGCAACCCATTTTTATGGTGCCCCTGCTGTGGTAGTTTGTCCTTGATATCCTGCCTTAAATGCCATCCAGAGTACTGAGCTTCTCCTTGTTCCTCTACTGCAACACACTTTCACTTTTGTTCTTTAGTTTTTTATTGCAATTTTTCTTCCTATTCTTTTCTGCTAACTCCTACTGTTCCTTGAGAGACCCCCTCCTTCTTTCCCTTCCCCATCCTGTTTTCCTTTGCTATGCTTTCACTCTGCTCCTAAGGTATATCATAGGCATGGATCTATCACAACATTTGCTAATACCAATTTATTTGTCTAAGTCACTTATTGGGTTGTTAGCTCCTTGGAGAAGGGTTCTCTGTCAGAAACCCTCAGGAAATAATTCATTAATAATAATGAATGAATTAATACATTTTCCCTTTTCTGACTTTCTGTTCCAGTGACCTGTTTTGTCCCATTCCAGACATGAGAACCGGAATCCTGTTTTAATTTTGCTGCTAGTGTCCTTCTTTGATAACCAAAGCTGATGTACCAAACCTCAGACCTTCTATCTGTGGAATCATACATGCTCTTGTGTTTTGGTAAACAGTCTGACTCCTTTGTCTTATGTTACTGGTGATTTAAGACTGAAAAGTGCTCTACTGTTAATTACATTTTTTTCCAGTCCAACTAAACTTTGTTTTTGTTATCAGCACCTTCTCCTCATTGCTTCTCTGGCCCTTATGGTGGGTCTAGAGCAATGTTTCCCAAAATATAGTTCCTGGGAACCCTAATCAAAGACACCTGAGATTCTTATTAAAAGTGAAAACTCCCAGGTTCTTTACCTCTAGAAATTCAATAACAAAATATCTGTACATGTTCAAGGCTGGCTTCATGGGTATGTGACCTGTTGCACAGGGTCCTGTGTTTAGGAGGGCCTTGTACTTGGTTTAATACACTGCTGGTGCTACCTTGAAATTCTTCATAATTTTGAACAAGGGACCCTGAATTTTCATTTTGCACTGCTCCTCCCACCCCCAATTATATAGCTGGGCCTATCCTCTGTGTGTGTGTGCGTGTGTGTGTGTGTGTGTGTATTTGAACTAACAAGCATTCCCTGGCATCCTTAAAAAATTACCATGAAGACTTTTTAAAAAGTTAATTCCTAGTGTTAGAGGGGATATGAGAAAAAGAGCGGTCTCACTTATTACTGAGGTAATGTAATTTTTCTAGAGGGAAATTTAATGATATATATATATGTGTGTGTGTGTGTACATTGTGTGTAGACACACACACACACATACACTTTAAAAGCTCCCTTGGGTTTGAAATTCCAGATCTTAATACATTATTTTCCATATCTTTGCCCTTAGGGCTATTTATTTTGTTTTGACTTTTATTTCTAAGTTTTATTCTTATTAAAGTAATGCATGCCCACAGTTTAAAAGGCAAACATACTAAAAAGCTTATAATGAAAAACATCACTTTCCTGCTCTATTCCTCCTTACCCCTAAGTCCTGCTTCCTAGAAGCAATTCATTTAGCTTTGTCTTCTGATATTTAATTCTCTATTTCTACGCTACTTCTTTTCTTGATTTATAAAATATAAGCAATCCGTTAACTTCCTGTTATAATACAGATGATTTAGCTCTCTTATACCTTCCCACACTCATTCTATTATACTTTAATATGTGTCCATTTTACATGTATTCTTGGAAACTTGGTTTTATTTGCATACATTTTCAGGTTTGTGAATTATTATGTTTTGTATTTAATTGTGTTTTACTTTTTTCACTGCACAATGTGTGTTTAGGATTCGTCCACATTGCGTTATACCTGCACTTATTAGGGACAGTATATGAAGAAGTTTATTCACTTTAGAATTGTCAGTAATAAAAAAGATTAATGCTAACCTAAATGCCTATTAACAGGAGATGGATTAAATGGATATAGTAGGAATACTCTGCCACAATTAGAAGGTATTAACTGGATCTTGTCCCTGGTCAGCATGTGCAGAACAGGTGCAGGTAGATCAAAGTTTCCATCTTGGTGAAGACTGGAAGATCACTTGGCACAAATCCTCTGTGTGGGTTTGTGCCTAGTGAGTGTTTCATTCTCGTGCAGGATAGGTGATTGACTTGTAGGGCATTGAGGTGCACTGAGGTGCTCAAACAACGCCTGTCTCTCTCTGTGATCCTTCTCTAGACCAGCTTGGCCATCACTTACTGTGCACTGTTCCTCTTTTGGATCACTTTTCCTCTCTGGATTGTAGTCTTTGGAGCCTTCCACCTTCCCTTTTTCCTTTCCTGCCTCTCTTAGCTCCAACTCCTTTTGTCCCTTTGGGAAGAAATCCAATAGCCTATTAAAACAGAGCCCAAGTCATTAATAACAGAAAGAAGAAATGTTTTTATTTCTTATAGGCCAACCCTTCCAATACAGGAAAAAATAAGGCTAAATATATGTATATACAGTTAGATAATTATGTACTGTCATATTTTGTTCACCTATATGTTCTTTTCTTCTCCATACTCCTTCTAGGGGAAGGAGGCTTGGGAAGGAATGGTTATAGATCCAGGCCCAAGGAAGATAAACCTGCCCATAAACCAGTGCTAACACAGGTGTCCAAGTAAACACTGGTCACGTAGTAATTTGAGGTGGACTGGAATTTGATAACTTCTCTGAGTCTCAGGCCTCCAGGTGGGATCTCACTACTTCAGCTCTTTAAGGACTGTCCTATGATGTCTACAGATTAAATATAGAAATCCAAGTTTGCTTCTTACTGTGTATGTTAAACCACTCCCTCACCAAGGTTGTACAGAGCCCTGTGGGGACAGCCTCTGAACTGAGGGCTGGGAAGGTGCGGGCTTTGGTGAGGACTGGAGAAAACTGCATCTTGCTCCTGGTGTGACAAGTCCAACGCTTACATAAGGCCCAGTGTCTCAATGGGTGCTTCATTCTTTACCTGTTGGCTTTTGGCGTTAAGTGCTCAAAGGTGTCTCAGACATACAGGGGTTGGAGACTCTTCCCAGATGTCTTAAGGTGCCTGAGAGGGAAATAATATTAGGTTAGGGGGTGGGGAGAGGCACAATTAAATGAGTGGGAAGGGGGTGTCAGATACAAAACCTGGGTGGGTGATTTATTGTCTTCCTGATCACATAGGTGCTTGAGAAGGAACAGGACTAAATAATCAGATAAATTTAATATTTCCTACTTGCACCCCTTTTTCCTACAAAACTGGTTGGGAAAATCTTTTCTTGCCTAAATAAGAGCCAAGGATTCTTGCACATATAGCAAAGCTTTGTCCTAGGCCAGTTGAAAGCCGGGCCTCATCCATGCTTGCCCCTATTCCTTGCAGCAAAGGCCCAGCCTCATCCACACAGTTCTCTTTCCACAAGCATCTACCGAGGACCTGATAACTGGCAGGTGTGGTCCCCTGCATACATCCCTAATACAATTTTCCAAGTGTGTATAAATGTCACACTTCTGAAGATTGAACAAACTCCTTACATGTTACTGGATGGACTCCATTGAGAGCTAAACAATTTTACAAAATCCTATTTATGTTTAATCAGTTTATGGATCACTTTTTAAAAATTTTTAAATTTCAGAATATTTGGTTACATATATTGCCTTTGCACTGCCCAAGTCAGAGCTACAAGCATGCCCATCCCCCAGAAACTGCACTCCACACCCATTAGGTATGAATTTCCACACCTCCTCACCCCCTTCCCACCTGCCCGACACCCAATGAATATGTGCACACACTTCCATGTGTGCACATAAGTATTGATCAGTTAGTACCATTGATGGTGAGTACAAGTGGTACTTGTTTTTCCATTCTTGTTATACTTCACTTTGAAGAATGGGCTCTAGCTCCATCCAGGATAATACCAGAGGTATTAATTCACCATTGTTTTTTATGGCTGAGTACTACTCCATGGTATACTTATACCACATTTTGTTAATCCGCTCATGTATTGATGGGCACTTGGGTTGTTTCCACGTCTTTGCAATTGTGAATTGTGCTGCTATGAACATTCGAGAGCAGATGTCTTTATTATAGAATGTCTTTTTTTCCTTTGCATAAATACCTGGTAGTGGGATTGCTGTATCAAATGGTAGTTCTACTTTTAGTTCTTTGAGGTATCTCCCTGTTACTTTCCATAGAGGTTGTACTAGTTTGCAGTCCCACCAGCAGTGTATGAGTGTTCCTATCTCACTGCATCCACGCCATTTGTTGTTTTGGGACATTTTGATAAAAGCCAATCTCACTGGAGTTAAGTGATATCTCATTGTGGTTTTGATTTGCATTTCCCTGATGATTAGAGAAGTTGAGCAGTTTTTTATGTTTGCTGGCCATTAATCTGTCTTTTGAAAAGTTTTTGTTCATGTCCTTTTCCTACTTTTTAATAGGGTTGTTTGATTTTTTCTTGTTGATTTTCCTAAATTCTGTATAGATTCTGGTTATCAGCCCTTTATCAGATGTGTAGCATGCAAATATTTTCTCCCATTCTGTAGGTTGTCTGTTCGCTCTAGTGATAGCCTCTTTGGCTGTGCAGAAGCTTTTTTTTTTTTTTTTTTTTTATTTATTTTTTTAATTTCAGAATATCATGGGGGTACAACATTTTGGCCATACACATTGCCCCTGTTCTGCCCGTGTCAGAGCCACAATCGTGGTTGTCTCCCAAACTGTGCTCCCCACATCCATTCAGTGAGAGTTTTTCCCATCCCTTCCACCCCCCTCCCGCCCGTCCACCCTCAGGTGAATGTTATTGCCCTGTGTGATGTAAGTGTTCATCAGTTAGTACCAGTTTGATGGTGAGTACCAGTGATGCTTGTTTTTCCAATCCTGTGACACTTCGCTTCGAAGAATGGGTTCTAGCTCCGACCAGGATAATACCAGATGTGTTAATTCACTATTGTTCCTTATTGCTGAGTAATACTCCATGGTATACATATACCACATTTTATTGATCCACTCGTGTATTGATGGGCACCTGGGTTGTTTCCACAACTTTGCAATTGTGAATTGTGCTGCTATGAACATTCGAGAGCAGATGTCTTTATTATAAAATGTCTTTTTTTCTTTTGGATAAATACCCAGTAGTGGGATTGCTGGGTCAAATGGTAATTCTACTTTTAATTCTTTGAGATATCTCCATATTCTTTTCCATAGAGGTTGTACTAATTTGCAGTCCCACCAGCAGTGTATGAGTGTTCCTACCTGTCCACATCCCCGCCAACATTTGTTATTTGGGGATTTTTTGATATGAGCCAATCTCACTGGAGTTAAGTGATATCTCATTGTGGTTTTGATTTGCATTTCCCTGATGATTAGAGAAGTTGAGCACTTTTTTATATGTTTGCTGGCCATCATTCTGTCTTCTTTGGAAAAGTTTTTGTTCATGTCCTTTGCCCATTTTTTAATAGGGTTGTTTGATTTTTTCTTGTTGATTTTCCTAAGTTCTGTATAGATTCTGGTTATAAGCCCTTTATCAGAGGTGTAGCATGCAAATATTTTCTCCCATTCTGTAGGTTGTCTGTTCACTCTAGTGATAGTTTCCTTGGCTGTGCAGAAGCTTTTCAATTTGATCAGGTCCCATGTATTTATTTTTGTTGCTGCTGTGATTGCTTTGGGGGTCTTCTTCATAAATTCTTTGCCTAGGCCAATGTCCATAAGAGTTTTTCCAACATTTTCTTCGAGAATTCTTATGGTTTCATGTCTTAGGTTTAGATCTGTTATCCATTGTGAATTGATTTTTGTGAGAGGTGAGAGGTGTGGGTCCACTTTCAGTCTTCTACATATGGCCATCCAATTTTCCCAGCACCATTTGTTGAATAGGGAATCTTTTCCCCAGTGTACGTTTTTCTGGAATTTGTCAAAGATCAGGTGACTGTATGAGGTTGGTTTTATATTTGGGTTCTCAGTCCTGTTCCATTGGTCTACATGTCTGTTCTTGTGCCAATACCATGCAGTTTTGGTTACTATAGCCTTGTAGCATAGGTTGAAGTCTGGTAGATTGATGCCTCCCAATTTGTTCTTTTTGCTTAAGATTGCTTTGGCTATACAGGGTCTTCTCTGGTTCTATACGAAGCATAGAATTATTTTTTCTAGATCTGAAAAAAATGATGTTGATATTTTGATAGGGATTGTATTGATTCTGTAGATCACTTTAGGTAGTATAGGCATTTTAACAATACTGATTCTACTGACCCAAGTGGTAGATTTTTCCATCTATTTCCATCCTCTGCAATTTCTTTTCTCAGTGTTTTGTAGTTCTCCCTATATAGGCCTCTCACCTCCTTAGTTAAATATATTTCTAGATATTTAATTTTCTTTGATGCTATTGTGAAAGGTATTGCGTCTTTGATTCAATTCTGGGCTTGACTGTTATTGGTGTATATGAAAGCTACTGATTACTTTTAACACAGTTGAATGGGTATAAACAGTTTGATTTTTTCCTTCAACTTCTGTTTCCAACTAGGCTCTGTACAATTTTTATTTCCTGCCTCTTACTGCTATTTTGGACAGACTCTGTAATGTTTCCAGCTCTTTCAATCATTAAAAGTTGACATCCCCTCTCCTAGCCAGCCTCGTCCAGCCAGCCTTGTTGATGACTGGACTTGTGGCTTGCAGTATACTGAGACCAGTGGGGACAATGGCTTGTTATTTTGATTGTCCTTCTATTCCAGTTGTTTGTATTAGGGGCAGCAATGAGAAAAGTAGGGTCTATTATTTAACCCTCTTCCTCTCCTGCTTCAACAGCTTTGGAAATTGTTATTGGGGGAAGTGCTAGTCTGGCTTTGAAATTTCTCCACTGCTTTGTGATATAGGTATTGAGGGGAGTAAGGAGAGGGACAGAGAAAAATGTCTGTGAATTCAATTGACAACCTGGCTTACAGTCCTCTAGGAGTGGTTATCATGGCTTCTCTGACTGTCATTAACAGATTTTTGTGTAGGGCAAACATCTAAATGCCAGCTCTGGCACATGCATGGGTTTTGTGGAAGGCCCCACAAAATATCCCCCACCCCCTTCTCAGATCCTACCTCCAGGAGACATGTGCAACCACTTGCTGCTGAACCCCCTTGCCTGGCAGGCTGCCCTAGGGTGGAAAGCCTGCAAGTTATCTCAAGCCAGAACACTCAGTGGAGTCCGTTTGATCACTAGAAACCCATATGTTCTTGTCATATCATCTACCCTGTGTTCTGATCACCACCTATTTACCCTGTTGGTAAAGGAGAGATCTCCAGCCCTAATAGTACAAGATGGGCCAAACACACAACACCTGGCACTGCGCAGATGATACTGGCAGCAGTTTATTAGTCACATAAACTCACAGCCCAGAGGAGAAGGATGCCACATACCATGCAGGGCTACATGGAGTTACCACTTGAGAATAGAGTGAACCAGAAAGGGCTGTGGGGGGAAGGCTTTATAGTGACAAGAGGTTGAGGTGGCCCTTGGTTCCCATGGGAAGATATGACTGGCTTGTTTGAAAAATTTCAAAGGCCGGCAGAGAGGTGAAACCCATTAGGTTGAGGACTGGTTGGGGTGCAGCTGGTCCAGCTAATAGGAGAACAAGCTGGATGGGGAACCTTTCCTGTTGGGTGGGGGGCATATTTAGCAGGAGTAGGGGGATGCAGGGTTAGGCTTTTGGGGTCCTGTGAAGGTCAAATATTTCAAGGCAGCACGTGGAATTTTATCCCTCACAATACACCATGCCATCTCTCTCTGCTTCCCTTTCTACTTGCCTTCTAGGTCTAGGGTCAGATCATTGAGTCTGCTGCCTAAGAAGACATCCAGTAAGGAAATGAGATGTAATAGGCCCTTTTCTCAGCATTGTCCCATATCTGTGAATGACTTTTTTGGCTTCAGGAAAATAAAGGATGAGAGTGGGTGGGAATCTCCTATTACTACAGCCCTGTACTACAAGCCTGATTCCATCTTGATGTGGCTTCTTATTAACTGGGGGGAGGGAATAGAAGGAGTAGTGGTTTTGATTGGGGTAGTAAGGCTGGCTCTAGAGTTTCATAACAAAATCTGGGGAGGTATCTGGCCTCAAATGTTAGTGACCATCTTTAAAATGTGTCTTCTTTTCACATAGGGCTTTAATTCTGGGAGGTCAAGAAGAACCCTACTGAACATTCTTCCACACACCTTCCTTGAAGGTATGACCTCCTATTGCAAGACAACTCCAAAGGCAACTGGGCCCGGGAGGTAAGAGGCCACTGGTACTGAGAAGCCTCCAGGCTTCCCTTTGCCACCTTAAGGATTAATGTATCACCCCTTCTTTTGTACTCTCTTAACAATACTTTCAACCTCTACACAGGGGTGGAGTTTAGAAACCTTCATGTTTAAATTTCCGTATGGAGACACTGAGGATACTGGTACAGGGGTATGAGGATATTTTTTAAAAATTTTCTGGCCACAGCATCATAGGAAGAACGGGTTCTACCATCTTCCCTTACCTCGTACACATGAATGCTTACATGAGGCCTCCTGCCTGGCTGCAGCTTACCTATAACATCCTACTGTTCTTCCCCACTCTTTCATTTCCATCCCCCACTTTGGAGGGAGCAAGCACTGTACGGATGGAGGTAGTGTGTGAGAGGAGGCTGGATGGGTGAGAGCTCTCACTTACGCACTTGGACAGCAGCCCTGTGTGTTGGACAGAGGCCCCCAGCTACTCCAACCTGACTTCTGTGTGGCCCCATGGCATGAAAGAGACAAAGGATGAGGGTGGGAGGAAGAATTGAATGTTCTCTTCTGCACAACAGCTGTTGGATCCTGGGTCCAACTTTAGTTACGTCTGATCATCGTAGCTGTCCCTGCTCCCACTCCCATTCACCAGAGGACATTAGAACCTATAAATCACTGAAGAGAACCCAGTGCAGATAATTCTCCTCCTCCCCATGTCTTGCTTTTCTGGTAGTTGGTGTCATTGTCAGTACGACCTCCCCATCCCTGTACAGTATCCCACCTTGGCAGCTGCTCCTCTCAGCATTCCACCCTGGGTGGACTTCTCCTTCTACACATTCTGCCTGGGTGAACCCATTCATTCCCATTTCATAAATTACCATCTATATACTTCTGATTTCTGCAACTGCATCTCTAACTCAGACCGTCCTCCTGAATTCCAACATTCATGAATCTAGCTGCTTCCTGGATATGTCCACTTGAATACCTCATAGGATTTCAACCTCAAAAGTACAAAATTGAATTTGTCTCTTTCTTCAGATCCTAGCCTGATTCTCCTCCAGCATTCCATGTATTGGGTAAGGGCACCGCTGTTTACCCAGTTGCCTAAGCCAGAAATCTTAGGATCATCTTTGGCTCCATCACCTCTCACATTTAATCTTTCTCCAGGAAATGTCAATATCACCTCCCACAAATTTCTCAAATCTGTCAATTTCTCTCCATTAAAACGGCTTCCACCCCAGCCCAGCTGACCATCACCTGTCTTTTGTATTCCCACAATAGATTCCCAGCTGGTCTTCTTTCCAGTCTTGCCCTTCTATAATGCACTTCTCCCCTCTGGTAGTAGGATGAGTTTCCTGAGTTACAAACTACATCATGCTGTTGCTTTACTTAAAATCACATAAATGCTCTTCATCGTCTTTAGGATACACGCTCTTTTGTATGGGTTATAAACGCTTCATAGTGTGATTTGTACTGCCTCTCCACTTTGCTGTCCTGTTGATGTCCCATGAATTTTGTACCCCAGGTCTATTTGTAATTAATTTTTTTTTTCTCATGTACTTTGCATGGCCACTTCTTATGCCTGGAATATACTTTTGATCTTTCTTTCCCACACCTTTCTGCCAGGCTTTGATCCAGCTGACTCCTACTGAGCCTTTGGACTTTAAGATTAAACTCTACGTCCTCTAGTAACTCATCCCTGACCCCTTTATTTGGTTAGAACCCACCAGTATGTGTTCCCGTAGCATCCCATATCTCTCCCATCATAAGGTTTATCACTTTATCGTAACTACTTGCTTAATTTTTGGACTCCCTTGCTTTACTATTAGCACAAGAAGGCAGGGTTTGTGACACCTTAATCATTACTCTAGCCCCAGTGTCTATCATCGTGTTTGCATGCAATATATTAATACCTTTGATAAATGGATTTATGATAATATATAGGTGTTTGTGTAGACCCACATATATGTCTATATATTCATGTATACCCATATCTGCATTTATGTGGAGACCCATTATCTGTCTTTCTATAATTCCATCTTTCTCAAGTTCTGTGAAATTAATGGGATAGTGGAGTAGTCAAGCAGACAGCTCTACTATTAAATACCTCTAACTATACAGCAGTTTACCTGACCTTGCTAAACTCCATGTACAACAATGGGAATAATGAGACCTACCTCCTTAACTCCCTACTTCCCCATTGGAAAAATCTGGAAATAGACGCATAGAGAGGTAAGAACATTGAGTGAGTGGCAGAGGCAAAATTGGAACCCAAGTAGGCTGATTGGAGATCCTTCTTCACCTCTATGCAGTGCTGTCCCCTGAGGGTGCTACTGTACAGGTAATTGTACACACTGTTCACCTGCTTTTTTCTATTCTACCACAGTTTGGAAATAGCATATAAGGAAGTAGGATCATTGCTCTAGTCCAGCACACTGACAGCTTGGAGATGTGACGGCTCATATCTTGAAAACAAGTAAGGAGACAGAAAGATCACAAAAAGGAAACACAAAATTTCTGAAGCAGAAGAATCTGTGAGCTCTTTTAAACAAGGGCAAAACGTGTCATCCTGAGAACCTGGATTCTTCATAGCACAGGAGAGCAATGGATATTCATTGTCAGTACACTCAGCCATCAAGAAGCAGTTATGAATGTGTGCATTTCAATTTTATATTTAGTAAATAACTTTTTGAGATCTATCTTACACCAAGAACTGTGCTAGGCACTGACGACACAGAAAGCAGTCCTTCTGTTGAGGGGTTTACTGTGTGGTAAAGGAGGCAGACTAGGAAATGGGCAATTTTGATACATGGCCAGGGCAAAAACAAGGTATGGGAGATCATGGGAGTAACACCTAATAATTTACTCAGGAAAGATTTTTGGTGGAAGTGATGTCCTGGGTGAGACAAGAGTGACTCAAAGCTGCGGAGAAAATAATGTCTTTCAGAAAGATTAAAGATGAGAGATGATGGTGATACAGTGGAAAACACATACATTTTGAAGTTGACCAGTGGATCTTGATATCAATTCTAGTTCTGTCAATTACCAACTATGTGACTTGAACAAGGCAGTTAACCTTTCTAACATTAACCTAAAAAGTGTACATAAAAATGCATACTTCATAAAGTTTTTGTAAGGATAAATTAGGACATTATATATTATATTTGAAGACTGTTATGAAGTGCCAAGTACTATAAAATTATATAGGTTCATTTAGGGTGATTTAAAAAATATAGGCAGGAAAAAGAGTCAATGGACTCCAAATAGTTACCACTTACAATCTATCCAGAATGGAAAAACAGTCTCATTTCATATTCCAACTGATCAAAGTGGCTGCTCAAAGAATAATGAGGTGGTGCCTAAGGACCTTGGGAGCTGTAGCACCTGCACCATACAAATACTTCATAAAGTTATTGTAAGGATCAGTTATGACATTATATATTATATTTGAAGACTGTTATGAAGTGCCAAGTACTATAAAATTGAAATGTTAAGTGAAATAACGTACATGACTACCACTTAGCCTAGTGCCTGCCCTAAAGTAAAACCTCAATAAATTGTAATTGTGTTCTGCTTTAGATCACATTGCTTTGATATTTTAGAATTCTTGTTCCCTTCAAAGATGAGTTTCTAAAATGCTAGATCCATCTGACATTTATAACTTATCTACCCTCAGAGTCATCTCCTGCTTCTTTCTCTCCTCTCCCATTTTCCAGAGCTAGTTGCTCCCCTCAGTCAAGCTTTGTGTTGCTGGTGGTTGGTATTTCCATGTCTGTTTTCTTGTCTACTCACTGTCTTCACTGCAGGAAAAATAGGGGTCGGGAAATTAGGTGGTCAGAAATTTAAGCATTTAGGCCCCAACAACAAAGGAAGCTAAGCTTTTGTTCTAGTACAACTCAAAACCTAAAATTGTGGAAGGATTTTCTGGCCTCATAATGGATTTGTTTGTCCTTTTGCCAAAATTATAATTAGAAGATTTCCTGGTTCTTACTTGTATGTGGTACATCACTCCTCTCTATTTAAACACTTGTTTCTCTTTAAATAAATTTCAAAGGTTACATCCTAATATGGATAACAATGATTTTCTTGGTAACTCCATGCCCTGTTGTGAAAAACTTGACTGCTTCTGGTTCTGTGTTGCTAAGGGATTAATCAGTGCAAATGACTAAATTAACACTAGGGCTGAGAGAGGTCTTAAAACAACTGAGAAGCTGGCTTGCAGAAAATCCAGGGAAGGATGAAAAACAGAGCACTGTGGACTTTCTTATGACTGTGTTTGTTTTCAGGTGAGGGCCAACTGCACTGGAAACAGAAAAACATAGCAGATGCTATGGTTTGAATGCTTGTGTCCCCTCCAAAATTTATGTTGGAACTTAAACCCCAATATGATAGTATTAAGAGGTGAGACCTGTAGGAGGTGATTAAGCCATGGGGGGAGAGCCCTTATCAATGGTGTTAGTGATCTTATAAAAGGTCTGGAGGGAAATAGATAGGCACCTGTTTTGCCCTTCCACCTCTTTCGGCATGTGAGGACACAGCATTGTCCCCTCTGGAGAATGCAGCAACAAGTTGGTATCTTGGAAGTAGAGACTGGACCCTCACCAAATACCAAACCTGCCGGTGCCTTGGTCTTAGACTTCCCAGCCTCTAGAATTGTGAGAAATAAATTTCTAATGTTTGTAAAATTATCCAGTCTTGAGTATTTTGTTAAAGCAGCCTGCATGAACTAAGATAGCAGGTGTGTCTAACTGATCAAGACATGCCAGGAAGGCCAAGCATAGTGCTTTGTACACAGTAGGTATTAACCACTAAGTGAGGATTTATTGAGCACCCATTCTGCTGAGCACTGTTCTAGGCAAGGGGCATAATAATGAGAAAAGTAGTTCTCGGTCCCAATATGCTTGTAATCCAGTGACAGAAACAAGCAATGAAAGCACAGTGAGAAAAATGTTATACTAATAAAATTTCCCACAAAGAACTTTAGAAACACATAAGAAAGAACAACAACTACCTGGGTGGGAGTGAGGTAAATGATGTTGCTGAAAACAATGTAAAGTAGCATTTATCACTAGATACTAGTCTGCACACGATATATAGGGATTAAAAAATACTTTTGATGTCCAGTGAGGCAGAATTAGAAACTTTATACTCATAAAAAGGTTCTGATGGGTGCAGAGTGAGGACCTGAAACTAGGTCTTCTGACTCTAGGACCTCCATTCTTTCCATGACATAATACAACATCTTATTATCTAAAAGATTGGAAGCACATGTATTTATTTTAAAAAATTGAACACATAGTTGAGCCACTGTAGGCAACAGAACTGCAGCGGAGATGTTTCTCTTCTAAGTTTTATGATTCATTTTTTCTACCGCCTCTTCTTGGGCCCAACTCTGATATTGTTTTTTTCACTATAACCCTGCATTCTTTTTTTAAAAATTTTTATTTCTTATTTCAGAGTTTTATGGGGGTACACACATTTTGGTTACATAATTTGCTTTTGTACAGTTTGAATTAAAGTTATAAGTGTGCCCTTCACCCACATAGTGTGCATTGTACCCATTAGGTGTGAATTTACCCATCCCCCCACCTAATTGATTTCCCTTGAATTTTACTTCCATATGTGCACATATATGTTGATCAATCAGTTCCAATTTAGTATTGAGTACATGTGGTGTTTGTTTTTCCATTCTTGCAATACTTCACTAAGAAGAATGGTCTCCAGTTCTATCCAGGTTGTTAAAAAAGATAATTGATCACCATTTTTTTTATGGCTGAGTAGTGCTCCATGGTATATATATATCAGGTTTTATTGATCCACTCATGTATTGATGGGCATTTGGGTTGTTTCCACATCTTTGTGATTGTGAATTGTGCTGCTGTAAACATTCAAGTTCAAGGGTCTTTTTTATAAAATGTCTTTTTTTCCTTTGGGTAGATACCTAGTACTGGGATTGCTGGATCCAATGGTAGTTCTACTTTTAGTTCTTTGAGGTATCTCCATACTACTTTCCATAGAGGTTATACTAGTTTGCAGTCCCACCAACAATGTACAAGTGTTCCTTTTTCTCCACATCCATGCCAGCAACATCTTTGATTTGACCAGCTCTGATATTTAACTTCCGATTACACAAGTGGCCTGTGTAATCAGGCCTGTGGTATGTTTACTGTTGTAGGCATTTAGATATAGAAAGAGTACTGGAGAAACCTGTTTTTTATCCCTGGACTGATGAAAGTGTGGTTGTGTGGAAAAGTAGAAGGGGGGAAATGGGCAGTGGGTGGTAACCACAGGCACTGAAATAGGTTAGAGCAAGTTTGATCACCACCATTGCTCTGTTTTCCTGCTCAGAACAGAACTTTCTGTCCCCCTGCTTCCCTGCTGCACACAAAAGAACAGGTCTGAGGACATACAAGCAGTTACTACTAGCCCAGAGGGAATTGAGGAGTGTGGGTTACAATTAAGAGTCAGCAGTACTGGTGGTCTTGATGGCAGTGGGAGGAACTTCTTTCATACTGGCAGGAGAGACACTCTTGTTCTGGAGGGAGGCTGCCCCTACTCACCAGGGGATGCCATCATTAGGTATAGGGGTATGGATCCTTGGTGGGCTGACCCTCGAGCACTGTCAGCGAAGACCTCACAGCATGTCCAAGACTCTCAGACCCAGCTTTTGACCTCCCAAAAGCTTCCATGGGAAGCCTTGTTTCTATAATGCAGAAATTGCAAAGACACAGGACAGAAATTAGAAAAAGATAGACAGATCTTGAAAGAACTCTGGTCTTCCCAAGTTAGAATTCAGAAGTCTGTAAAGATATTCTTTACCTTAGATGAGCTCCTTGGGATGTTACCTATCCCTTCTTAGTGGAGGGGAAAGGAAATCACTCCCTTAAAAGAAAAGACAAGTGACATTAAGGGATGACCAGAGAAGCATTTTTAACAGGAAATGTTTTATTAGAAGGAGGCACACGACAAAAGAATCTTAAACCCTGCCTATTATCATCTATCACCCATCACCCATCACCCAAGGTAACAATATAGAAGGTATGTATAAGCATGAAACCAGAAAAGATCCCTGGAAGCTCTGGGGGAGAGAATAGTTTCCTCAAGGGAGGTCTAGTAGGGGAGAAGATTTTTTTTCTTTTTAGCTTTTTTTGATGAATTGAATGATTAAGCAATTATACCTCCGAACTACTTCCGACTGTTGGCACTATTTGTTTCGTTTTATTTTTTTCTTTATGATATTATCCAGGAGGTGCCATGGTATATGCAAATGAAGAATACTTTTATGGTTCTTATTCCAGACAGGGCACAGACATTTTTGACAAACTCATTTTTTCTTCATCGTGATTAGAGAGGAGTTGATCCCATGGAGAGAACCAGCAACCAGAGAGAATTGGATTAGCACACTCAGATTAGAGAGGTGAGGGTTATGCATGATCTATGGCCATGGCCGGCACTCTGAAGACCATATTGGATGAAAGCAAAGGCTTTAGTATAAATTGAATAATAAAGACTAAAGTTTCAAGGACTAAACCAGTGTTTTCCAACTTAATGTTTCCTTAAAATTTTATTTAATACACAATTCTCACCTTTTCATCAAGATTCTGATACAGTTTTCTTTTAGGGGAATCCATCACTATTGAGTATCCTTACCTTGCTGGGAAGATTTTGTCCAGTTTTATTTTTTGTAGATTGTATTATAAAAATGATATGGATTGTTTTTTATTTTTCAAACATAAAATAATCACAGTTAATATTCTTTTAAGAAATCTCTTCCTCCATCCCAGAAAGTTGGATATGCTTTCTTAAAAATCATGCCCATTCTCCCTGACCTCTCACACAGCCAGTTGAAAATGCCTGGACAAAACTTTGAAGTAGGTGGAAACGAGGACTTTGCAATGAAGATGCTGATGCAAGACGTGCACATCTCATTGCAGAACCAACTGCACAGGACAGAGTTGTGAGGTTGTTTAATGCAATAAGGACACACATTGCCTAGGGACAAATATCTCTTTATAAAGGGAGTCAATGTATTAACAAATGTTTCTGCCCACTGCTCTGCATAGGGCATCCTTGACCTCCTTGTTCCTTAGGCTGTAAACAACAGGGTTCAGCAGGGGAGTGATGATGGTGTAGGTCACTGAGAGAAGGAGGTCTTGTTCTACAGAATTTTCTGACTTAGGCTTGAGGTAGGCAATGGAGGCACAGCCATAGTGGACAATGACCACAGTGAGGTGGGAGGCACAGGTGGCAAAGGTCTTCTTCCGGCCTTCAGCTGAGGCAATTTTGAGGATAGTGGAGATGATGAGGACATAGGAGATGAAGACCAGGCCCATGGGGACCAGGATTACAAATGAACTGACAACAAAATTGATTATCTCATTGATAGTGGTATCAGTACAGGAGAGTTTCATGACAGGGAGGATGTCACAGAAGAAATGACCAATCACTTTGTGACAAAAGGGTAAGGTAAATATGGATGTCACATGGACAGCTGCCATGGCCAGGCCAATACCAAAGGCTCCACACATTAGCTGGACACATACCCTCTTGCTCATGATGACTGTGTATCTCAGGGGGTTGCAGATGGCCACATAGCGGTCATACCCCATTGCCGTGAGCAAGAAGCAGTTGTTGATGGCCAAGGTAACAAAGAAGAACATTTGGGTGGTACAACCTGCTAGGGAGATTGTCCGGTTCTGGGCCATGAGGCTGGAGAGCATCCGTGGAATGATGACCAACGTGTACACTGTCTCTGAGCTAGCCAGCATACTCAGGAAGAAGTACATGGGGGTGTGGAGGTGACGGTCAATGTGGATGATGGTTACGATGATGATATTACCAATTAGGGTTAATGTGTACAGGATAAGAAAAACCACAAAGAGGGTGATCTGGTGTTCATGGATTCTGGAGAATCCCAGGAAAACAAACTCTGTCACCTCTGTGAGGTTCTTTCTGTGCATTCTTCAATGCAATGTCTGAAAGCAAGGCAGAGAGTCATCATGGAGAAATGCCCATCATGACATGGATTCTAGAACAGGAATAGGAAAACAGATATAGAGTACCCCCCAAAAAAAGACCAGTCAATTTCTTTGCTCTATGATCAAGAGTATGCTAGTTTATGTTGTATGGCTGCTTTCCTCCCTTGCCTACTTTCCTCCCTTCCCCCTTTTCTGTTTTTGCTGTTTCCTTAATCTTCCCTTGAGCATCTGGCCAAGGAATGACCAATGTGTGATACCGCAGCCTGTATATTTTTGGAGTGTGATCATGAATGTGTTATTTTTGTAGTGCATGGAGGGAAGGCTTTTTCCTTTATGATATTTGTGCCACAGGGGCCCTATCTCATGCCATGTGGCTTTGCCATGTCACTGTCCTAGGGAAAGTGCACATAGCTGGGACAACAAAATGGGGGTAAGGGAGTTGGACTTACTGAGTTAGAACCACTGGTGGATAGCTCCTGGTAACAGTGTAGGGGGAGCAGAATAAAGTCAGGGAGAGCTGACCTTCAGGAACACTTCAATAGGCATGAAGATGAGATGGTCTAGGGGAGACAAATCATTGGCAAACTTGATTTGTTGTGAACGTACTAACAGGGACTCGAGAGGTGGGGCAAGTAAACTAGGGACAGAAGGGGAAGTTGTTGGAAAAAAAAGAAGAGATCCAGCAACACAACAGAAGACTGGACCTTAAATAAAAGAAATAATTGATTTCTTTTTGGTGGAGGGAATTTTAAAAATGAAGAGGTGTAATATTTGATTTAAAATTGTTTGCTAAACTGTATTGTGATGTAAACTCCCTTAAGAGCCCTATGCCTTCATTTAAAGCTTCCATATGTATAATCTTCAGTTAGGGGGTTTGGGAAGTGGAGCAAATTGGATGATGGCACAGTACAGAAAAAGGCACATGCAAGGGACAAAGTCCAGAGTGAGGAAGAAAAACTCCTTGCCAATAATGATGGGAAGAAATACAAGGCCCTCTCCTGCTCAGCTTTCCCCCTTGCAAGCACACACATCAGTTTCTAGAAATTTGGTGAGGGAGTCTGAGATTGCCACCATATATCAAATGGAAGTTTGAATTATTTTACTTAAAGAACAATTTAACACCTGCAGGCTGGAGGATTTGGGTACATTTAGGGAACTGCCTCTAGGAATCTGGGAAACATTGTGGGTGTTCTGGAAAATACTCCATTATGGAAAATAAGGAGGCAAACATTTCAAGGAGAAATGACTGTGTCACTAATAATTAAAGTAATTTACATTGAAAGACCTCTGAGATACCAGTCAGATAGGCAAAGATGTTGACAAGAGTGACAGTGCAACTCTAAGCAGCTTTTTAGAAAGGACGGGGTAGAGCTATGGCTATGTAAAGTTAAATCAATTAAAATTAAGGAGAATTAAAAATTCAGTTCATTAGTCACACTAGCCACATTTCAAGTGCTAACAAGCTACATGTAACTAGTGGCTACCATATTGGACAGCGCAGCTATCAGATATTTTCTTCATTGGTGAAAGTTCTGTTGGACTGTGCTGTGAGGGTGCCTTACTGTGGACAGATGTGTGGAATATATTAAATAACAGCAACAAAAAAAGCCATTCAAAGAACAATAATATGGTGTGCTGCCATGTGGTTAAGAATATTTGTGTGTGTGTGTGTGTGTGTGAATGTTGATAAATATTTGTGCATGTGGGAAAACAGTCTGAAAGAATATGCACCTGATATTGTCATGGGTTAACTGTTACGTTGTGGTGGGAGTCGGATCGTAGGGAACTTGGACTTTGTACACTATCATATTTACTGTGTTGATTATGACTCTTATTTTCAAAATATTTTAATTTTGAGCATAAAAGTATGGCTCATAAATAGTTTGGAGAAGTCAAGGAGGAGGATGACTGGGAACAGATTAGATTCAACGAGGAGGCTGCCAATGACCTCACTGGCCACAGTTCCACTAGAACCTTGGGCTGGAAAGCCTGATCGCATGGAATAAACAAAGAAAAAATTTTGTTTTTATGTTAGGTGAGAACCACGGATCTCAGTGCCTTTTCCTTTTCCTGATGAGCCTATGGCAGTGAGTGACAAAAGGTGGTTAAAGAGATACCGAGCCAGGAAAACTGTGGACATGTTTGGAGTAGAGACGAGGAAGAAAATACAAAATCGAATTGAGGCAGAAGGAAAGAAAAGATTCCTGGTATCTTTAATTTAGGAGCTGAGAAGTGCTGCTTTCACCCCAAATCAGCCACTGCTTTGTTGTAAAATGTTTCATGTAAATATAAATTTATCTTCTTTGAATAACTTACAAAGATATAGGCAGGATGCTAGTGGCCTACTAGATGCAGGGAAAGTGGGCCAGGGTACATGAACCCAGGGGCGAAAAAATAAAGGAAAAAGAAGTAAGTTTATTGCCTGTGGTACACATTTGAATTGGATTGAATGGACAATAAAAGAATATCTTAAGACAAGATATTCTTAAAACTTGGGAAAATAAACACAAAAAGGAAGGTCAGATCAAGACGTGGGAGCAAGAACACCCTTTTGAAACCAATGCTCTTTCCACATTGTTTGGTATCTATTTAGAGGACAGGTGTGTAGTGGGTGAAGGAAGGGTAAAGCCGCGCCGTCCATGGGAGCTGTCCCTTCTCCTGTCTGAGGAGCACAGCTGCAGTGGAGCGCCCAACACTCTGTTTAGCCAAAGCAAACAAATAAACAAATAAAAGAGTAATTGGGATTTGTTCTCCACAGAGGACACTTTAGTGGCCATCTACACCTCCTAGAGTAGGTGTCATCTGCTCACCTTGATTTTTCCCACTATTCTTTCCAACCACATTGCTGTCCCTGAGAGGAGTTCTATTTTGTTTTTTACTCCATTTTGTCATCTATCCAGTGATGTTTTGTAGTCCATTATAGATTAAGGGCAATTGCCTGGTAGTCTCACTTTTTAACTGGTTTCTTTTTGAGGTGAAGAAGCAATCTAAACTTGTTACTGTGAGAAATTTATGGCTTAAATGTCAAATACAGAGCTGTTACTGTCCCTGGAAGTGAGGGAGAGAGGCCCCCATGGAGAGATGGGGAAATCTGAGATATGGGAGGAAAGCACATTGTCAGTCCTCCCTGGAGCAATGAGCACCAACGTTCACCCTGGGAAGGGAGAAGAGGTCACAGAGGGTACCATGGAGTCAAAGAAGTATGTGGAATGGGTGGGTTGGTTCCACCGGCAGAGGTTGGCTGGGGTGAGTTCTCATTGGTTAGCACGGGTCTCAGTGAACTTAAGGACTATTTCAGCAACAGATGGCTACCTACTTTTTTTTCTTTCCTATTGGTTGCTTTTTTGAGTCTCTGCCCAGCCAGAAGTGAGTGCAGCTGAGCACAGTAGCAGCAGCCCTTCCACCTCAATCTGGCCCTGCTCTGTGGCTGCACCCTAAGGGTGATTCTGTGTAAGGAACACACCAGTGGATAATCTCAAAAGCATACTATAGAACAGAAAGGAGATTTCAAAATGATTTATACATTCTAGAAGGATAAAAACCCTGTGGGAGAGTAAAAATATTGAAATGTGCTCATGCATCAAAATCTTAGTCATGAAGTCAATATTCCTACTAGAGGAAAAAGAAAAATAAAGTGGAGAGGAAAACACAATTTGAGGATGCAAAGGAAATATAATATGATTTGCAAAGGGAAGTAATTATTATAAAAACCATGGGTGCCTAATATATTTCAATCTTTATAAGCAGAATTAGTGCCTGGAAAAAATATATGTTTTAAAAAATTAAAATATGCAAAGTAGGGTAAGCCTTTGCAATTATATTTTGTGTGTAAAGGAATTGTGCAGTTAAAAAAATAAAGACAGTGCCTTTTTTGCCAGAGTTTCCTTTCCCGTCCTTTTTTTCCCCTGTCCTTTCCTTTTTTAAACAAAATAAATCTAAGGAGTCAGGGATGAAGGAGTCGACTTCTTAAGAAACTTATGATTGCAAGAACAATTTGAATAAACAAAAGAATCTGACTTTTTTTGGGACAGAAGCCTCCTCAGACCCGAAAGAGTCCACCCACCTTCTTGAATCTGTGGAATCTGTCTGTGTTCTTTTTTGGTCTTAGAACATGCCAGGCAATTATAAATTATTTACCAAAGATCATTGCAATTCCAGGAAATCTGATTGCTATTTTTTTGGAAAAAGAAATAATAGAATTTTGGTATCTTTCAAAGCTCAGCCTTATTAGATTCCAGGACAGCCTTATTAGATTATTAGGTCACTTACATTTCACCGGACTCTGGCTGAAGCACAAGGTGACATTCATTCACACTGGGTCCCTCTGGCCCTGTTGGCATTGCCTTTAGAAGAGCTGTCCCCTTAAACTCTGTGATTAGGAAGAGACTCTCAGAGGAGTTCTGTTGTCTAGCTCTTGTCTCCTGGGTTAATTTGCCAAGAGACTTACCATGTCTCCTGTGGGTCTGCACAGAATCAGAATCTGGAAATGAGCCAGAGGATCTCATTACAAGTGGATCACACTAGGAATGCCGGGCAAGTTTGGTCTCACATGGCCTGCTACTTATTTTCCTTCCCAGGAAAAATAGGTCAATTCAGTTGAAGATGTGTTGAATGTCCCATTGCACCATCTTTTGTTCTTCTGAATCCCTGTTAGTGTTTTGTCCTTAGTTACTATCAGCGAAAACATACCTCTATTAAAGTCAAATGTGGTGTCTCTCTGTGCATATAGAAAGAGCTTACCGCATTTGACTTATTAGCAGGAGCATGCATGGGTTTGGTTGGGGGGCAGGGACTAAAAATGGAACATGAGTATTCCTTTTTATTTGTAGGAATAAACCAAGAAATTAAGACAGATGATTAAAGTTTTAGATAATCAGTCTCATCCCCATCCTTGTTATCATCCTAGCTAACAATCACTGAGCACTTGCGTTGCGCCAAAACATGGACTGAGTGGGTGCTTTGTGTGCATTGTCACATCAAATCCTTACAGGAACCCCGAGAGGCTACAGTGAGAAGCTGCAGCAGCAGCTCGAGGTCTAGGTGAAGTGCTGTGTGTTTGCCTTTGGCCTCTCACTCCAGACACAGCAGTATGAACCCCTCACAGACTGTGGCCTCAGTGCCATGTATCAGTGGCATTAGATTAGCTTTGCTTCTGTATCTTGTGGTTTATGTGACATGAGGCATAAGTCTTTACCAGTGCTCAGAGTGGATAGTGGAGCCCCTAGGCATCTCCCGTGTTGAACTCAGAGGAGAGTGTCCACAGACAGACAAAACGAAACAGAAAATTTTGGAATACAAATGGAGTTTAGTGTATAAGTTAATCAGCTATTTAGTACTGTCAAGATAAGGATTAAAGGTAACTCAGGCCTTGTTTCACTTTTCCTTCTGTTCTTCGAATGATCTTGAACACCTATTCCTTCTAAACGATAGAAAGTCTTAGGAATACCTAAAAAGTCTCCATGTTTCTTTCCAAATGTGATTATACATTGATCCTCCCTAGTGAAGACAAGATAAATATCTTTTTCATTCTATCCCCAGTTCAAGTCTAAACTAAGACATATCCCAAACTAAGAAACCTTATAGCTTTAAACCTCAGACCTTCACCCAGAGTCTCCCACGTAAAGCTTGTAAAGAACTAACTGCAAGCCCTCTCATCCAGGAAAATCCTTTGTGGACTTCTACGGTAAAACCAGTCCTGGAACCATGTAGCTAAATACTCCTACCTGTTTTTCTGCAGCTACACAAATAAGAATTAGATCCTTATTTGCACAAGATAGAGGCTCAAAAATTGCTTTTCATATTATAGATGACTCCTCATTTTAGCTATTCATTGTACATCTTGTATATTCCTAGGCTCTATAAGCTTTAGAGACAAATATGGGGAAGGTGGCAATGATCAAGGCAGTTATTGAATCACTACCCAACTATGTTCCTGGGAGATCATGCCTTCTAAGTCCTTCCAAGTTCCTTATAGTCACTAAAGTAGTTTCCTCTGTGACTTTGCTGCTTTCTTTGTTGTGACAACCACTGTATCTGAGAAAAATGCCCAAATCAAGTTATCAGAAATCCCATTTCTATTTTAAATGATGTTAAAATGGACTCTATTTATTTTTGAATGAGCCATTGATGTGATAGATATTAAATAATAAAAATAGTATACACGGATCCACTCAAATGAAGAATTTACACAGGAAATGATTAAGAACCACCTCTATAATTCTTGTATCTCTTGGCCAGAACAAGGTATACTGAGTAGACAGAATGTGGGGATAGGAAAAAACTTCTCCAAAGAATTTCTTTGGAGAGAGCTGCTACTTTGCTGTTGTTGCTGCTTTCAGGGAGTAGTGGGTTATATTCCTGTACCCTGAAGAGATGATTGTTGGTCTTCCTACCTCCTTCAACTCAAGCCCTGCTCCTGCATTTAAGTATCTCAGCAAATCTTCTCAGGTCTTCTCTCTCTCTGCTCCTCTTTGCTTCAACCCCATTGCCCCATAAGGAGTTCCCAGGTTCTATCCCACTTCTCTGTGTCTGGTGCCTGCCTCTTTGTCCACTATGGATAAATGGCTTCATGAGTTTAAATAATCACTTTGGTTATCATTCTGAAGCTGTTCTGGATTCTATCTGTCTGGTTTCCCTGGCTATTCATTATCAGTGGGAAAAGCTTGTCTTCTTTTCCATATGCAGCCTAAACTCCCGTTGGGGTCCTTGCTTCTCTGGGAAGGCCACTCATATCTGTTGAGGGTGTACTAGGCACTGTGCTCCATGCTCTTCATAATCATAAAAATAACTACTAATAATAACATCTGACAATTATTTTGCAGTGTTATAATTAGGATGCCACTTGCTGTGCTAAGAGTTGTATAGAGAGTACATTTCAGAGTATTCTGTGTGTACTCTGTGTGTACATTTCAGAGAGAGCAAGTAGGACCTGGTTATGCAAGGCAATGTCACATCAAGAGGTTTAAATTATAACCTGCAAGAAGTGGGACTCCATGGAAGGACTTTAAGGAGGGGATTCATGTGAGTAATATTCAGAGTATAATATTTTCTTGATGACATCAGGGCAGCATTATAAAAATCAAGCACTGTACAGTAACCCTGAGATTTTTGAGATATTTGTCTTCACACAAAAGGATACCTGTCTCTTATACATTTTTAGTTTTTATTCTACTTCTTCTAGTTTTTTTCTTCCTGTCTCTTTACTTGCTGTCAGATTCTCAACTATTGCTTACTTATCTCATTATAGTTGTTTCCCTGGTGCAACCTCAGACCTTTTTTTTGTTTGTTTTTGATCGACTTGTAACTGGAAAAACAAAAAGAAGGGTTTGGATTGCAATGCTAGGCATATTTTGAATTATTATTAAAATGATTGTTAGTAGCTTGTAAGTGTTGCCACTAACCACCCATTGAGTGCTCTGGCTTTGTGATCTTTCTAGTTACTTAAAGGTTTCCCTCCCCATATTTTATAAACTGATTTTTCTGGATAATGAAACATCAGTTCCCAAATAAGTAGAATTAAAAGTAGAATTACCATTTGACCCAGCAATCCCACTACTGGGTATTTACCCAAAGGAAAAAAAGACATTTTATAATAAAAACATCTGCTCATGAATGTTTATAGCAGCACAATTCACAATTGCAAAGATGTGGAAACAACCCAGGTGCCCATCAATACACGAGTGGATTAATAAAATGTGGTATATGTATACCATGGAGTATTACTCAGCAATAAGGAACAATAGTGAATTAACACATCTGGTATTATCCTGGTTGGAGCTAGAACCCATTCTTCGAAGCGAAGTGTCACAGGAATGGAAAAACAAGCACCACTGGTACTCACCATCAAATTGGTACTAACTGATCAACACCTACATCACACAGGGCAGTAATATTCATCAGGGGGCGAGCAGGCGGGAGGGGGGTGGAGGGGATGGGAAAAGCTCTCACTGAATGGATGCGGGGAGCACAGTTTGGGGGATGACCACGATTGTAGCTCTGACACGGGCAGTGCATGGGCAATATATATAGCCAAAGTGTTGTACCCCCATAATATTCTGAAATTAAAAAAAAAAAACCAAATAAGTAGATATAAGAGAACATGTATGGGATTATGGCAAGCACTAAACAAATGCAGGTAGCATAATATGGTATTTATTTTTATTTGGCGGACATGTAGGTAGGAAATTCAAAGAAGAAAGGGCTACAGGTGTAGTATCTCGTAGTACCCAGTTGCTTTGAGGAGATCTCTTAGATGTTGGTCTTTTCATTTTCAAGTGCTCTTGATTCAAGATCTCAGATCCACACCAGAGGTTTGATGATGACATATCCTTTTATTTCATAGTTCAGAGCCCGCCAGTTCAGAATATTAGGGTTGAAGGAGGAACCCTGATAAACTAACAGGATCTCTCCTGGGGACAGCACAGAGTCCCACATGTACAAATCCCCAATCTCTCCCACAAAGGACTGGCTCCTATCAAACCCACCCCCATAGGAATCCTGCTCCTGCCCCAGGACAATCTTGGGGTGAGCCTCCACAGAGTAGCCCTGCTTCAGACCCTTTTTCACCAAAGGCTTCCCATTGACCCAAAATTCAGCAATGCCTGAGGAGGACTCCCAGCTAACACAGATGTGCACAGGGGTCGGGAACTCTTCAATAACTTTCGATGTAACTTTGGCTTTCCCAATGTATAAACTGTACTCTCCAACTCTTTCTTTATAAATTAGTAGCTCATTATCCTTTCCCGGGGTGTTGTAGGAGAAGAGGCTGTAGGCACGAGAGAGGTCACTATAGGCTCGAAAACACAAAGTAAAGTTCTGCAGAGGTTTCTCCAGCTGTGTAATCAAGTTCACGTGATCACTAGAAGATTCTCTAGGGAATACAAATACCTTCCCACTGAGGTCTGTGGGATAAAGAAAGAAATAAAATGACCTTCACCATAAATGCAGGGAAAAATATACCAGTTTCAACCTCTTTTCTCACCTCATGCTCCTTGACTATCCCCTGACCTCCCTACCTGTCTCAGCAAAGGCTTCCAGGAGACTGGTGAGGACAGAGGCCCAAAGCAGCAGCTTGTTCATGTTCTTGGCCTGGGGCTGCTACAGCAGCAGCAGTGACTAGGGTTAGGGTAGCAGGCAGTACAGTGGCTGTCCACCCAGCTTCTGAGATTCATGTTCTAAGACCTCAGCTATTCAGAGTGGGGATGGGGGGGTGGGGAGCACCAATAATGTATGAGTGATTTTCCAGGCCTTCCCCCTGGTGCCAGCAATCAGAGCTGCTGATGGGGGAAGGGGTGGTGAGGTCCTGGGCTGGAAAATCAATGAGAGTTATTTATTAGACACCAGTGACTGCTAGAGCTCCAACTCTTGTGACCTACAGTTTGTTGCTGGGAAGAGAGTGGTTGCAGAGCTGCAAGTTATGGATGGGATGAGGGGCCAGGCTGGCCATGTCAGGAGGGCCTCACTGCCCTCTCCAGGGCCCCGTCTGTCTGACAGCTCTGCACTGTGCCAGGAGCTCCTGAGCCATGCAGATGGGTTCCCTGAGCTTAGGCCTCTCATGGGCTATGGGTCCAAGACCTTTTCTTCCTTTCATAGTTCTGTGAGCTAGTCTTCTATTTGTAGGATATTCTAACATTCTGCTTTCTGCTGAAAATCCTAAAAATTCCCCTTGCCTTTGATTAATTTAATATTGAGTAATACATCCAGACATTACTAGGGGAAAGAGAGAATTGGAATACAAACTTTCTGGCCCCCTGAATCTTTGTATTTTTCTGCTACTATTACTCAGGTCTTTTTCTTTTGTGTCCCATGATGCTTCCCTATCCTAGATTTTCCCATTTCTCATTATGACTTGTTTTCCTAGTGACCTACCCACTACCTGCAGAGATGTCAGCATCTCCCCTAGTTTTCCTCCTCCCCTTCTTTGAGTCATTGGCCCCTTGGCCATTGAGGGTATTTCTAGCCCATTTTGGGTGATGACTCAATTAATACATACACTCACATTTATTCAGCAATTCCCAGCCACTACACTAGGTGGTGGGATTCAGTGGTGACTGACCTTCACACACCCCAATGACCTCCATCTTTATTCTCTCTGCTACTGCTTAAAATGTCACACTTTTTTAGCCACCACTCACACCTGCTCTGCCTCTAAGACATCAAACTGATGATCTGCTTTCTGGCTATATTATTTTTCTTCTCTCTCATCCCTAAATTCTATGGCCTCTTCATTCTCATCCTCTTGGTTGGTCTCTTGTTCACTCTGTCTTCTCTCAGCTCACCCTAGATCTTCTGATCAATCTTTTCAGTGACAATCACTCCCATCAAAAATTCACTTTCTCTACCACCATTGTGCGAATTATTCTTCTAATCCTCATCTCTGGGCAGCTTCCATTCTCTATTCCTTTTTTTTTTCTTTTTCCTAAGCTGAATCCCAGGTTGTAAAGCCTAATTTGGCTTGTTGCACAGTAAGGGTTAGTGATGGGCTTGGGGTTATACATCCTATTGGCTCCTGAATTAAATACAGATCCTTCAGCTTGGAGGCTGATACCATGTGTAATCCAGCTCCAGCCTGGCTGTAACCTCTTAATCAAATTCTATCCTCCAGTCAGCCATCTCTAATTGTTGTTCTTTGTGCATGCCTGGCTTTCCTGATTTCCTTACTTCTATTCATGGCCTTCATTCTCTCTTGAATTTCTCTTTTATACTTTTCCGTTTCGTAAAATCCTAACCATTCTTCAAAATTAATCTCAAAAGTGATTTGCGTCATGAGGAATTTTCTGATGTCCCAACTAGAAATTATTTTCACCTCTTTTGAACTCCTTATACAGTTAAGATCAAAGGCTTTGGAGTAGAATTCCAGTGTTGCCATTTACTAGTGGTTGACTTATTGTATAAGTCACTAAACCTCTCTGAACCTGAGTTTCCTCCTTTCCAAAACAAAGATGAAATTATCTACCTTATAGTGTTTTTGTGAAGACAAATAAGACACCATAATATGCATAAGGTACATGGAACAGTGTCTGGATGATTATTGTTATTGTTATCATTTTAGAGCCCTTTATGGCTATTATCATTGTCTGTTGCATATTATAGATATTAGTGTATTGATCTCTTATCCCATCTAGATTGAAGCTGGGTATTAGGTCTTATTCATATTTAGGTTACCCACTTTATCTAACAATTTTCCTTTTACATGAAAGGAGCCTGTTACATATTTATGGAATCAAAGGATTCAAGTAGGGTGAGGACTTTTTTATATGAGACAGTTTAATAGCAATAAAAACTAGAACACGACTGAGTAATATGAGCAGGTAATGCTGGAAGTAGAAGCTGGGAGGTAACCTTTACTGAGAACCTAGGGACTTTGCAATTCCCTCACATTTCCAGATGTTAATTAATGAGTGCCATAAAATTCAGAGAACGTAGGGTTCACCAGATGCTTCAAGTTTTCATCATAAATTAATATATTAGCATTCTGCCAACACAAAATGGTTTGGAGATTAATGTAGAAGAGAGTCTTCTCTAATGGGAGAGAAGCCCAGGGAGCCGGCCTGGGGGATGAGAGCCTGCAAAGACTGGAGGTAAGGGGGCTTTTACAGCTATAGGGGCTGAGGGCCAGGGTTTGTAGCTGGACATGAAATTGTTGTGTTCAAACACTGTGAAGAGGAAATCTTGGTTGGAAAGTAGGGTCCATAGCAGAATGGGAAAAGGGAAGGAAAAGTGGAGGCTGATTCTATTCTTTAGTTTCCTTCCCTGGAATGTTTCTCAGGCCTTGGAAGAGAACAGCCTGAGCTTTAGGGGTTGTCAAAGTGAAAACTGAGGATTTGTTCTATTGCAGAAAGGGTGCCTCTGATGTCAGGATGTAGGAAAATGAACCCTGGGTCTTCACAACTTGGTGTGGTTCTCCGGGTGAACCAATCCCCACTGTTGCTGAGAGGCTCCTGGGTGTCTTCCTGCCAGTGAAAGTTCAGGTAGGGTTGGCGGTTCCTGTTTGGGGGTCTCTGGAAGGGTTGAAGGTGGGGTGGGAAAGATAACAGTATGTTGAAAAGAAGCTGGGCCGCCTGTGTGCCTCAAGCAGAGCTGTCCTGGTTCTATCTGTTGGCATGCAATGAAGTTTGCCCTCAGAGAGGAAAGGGAGGAAGGCATTGGCAGTACTAGAAAGAGGATCTGACTTGGAACTATAAAAAGGCAGAGGTATGAGATATGATTGAAGATTGCTGGAGGGATCACAGGATACCTTCAAGACACCTGCTAAGACCTTTGGTACTTATAGAAGACGTAAAGTCACAATATGCATTAGGAAAGACTGGATGGGAAGAGACTGAAGTAGAATATGGGGTAGAACAGGATCTGGGTTCTGATATAAAGAATTATTTGCTGTGTGTTTTTTCAGCTATAAGGAAATTTCAGAATATTTAGATGGAAAGAGAAAATGGAGGCATCAAAATTTACTGATTATCACCCTAATATGCAGTTGTTTAAACTAAAGTACACAATCTTAGACTGATGGCAGGGTTGTATGGTAAAAGAAAGCAGGGCAAAGATGAGAATTTAAAAAATAAAAATATGTAGAATATGGAACCACATTTATGATGCATATGATTTGGAAAAATATGGTACCACTGGTACAGACAGGACAATTGAGAGGACATTCATTTGGAGGAGGTGAAGGGTAGGTGATAACTTTGGATCCCAAAATGATAAATTTGAAATTTTAGTATGACCTACACATGTAAAAGGCAGTGGAAAATTTGGAATATGTAACTGCCACTTGGGATTAGAAATACAGGTTTCAGAGGAATCAACATATAAGTAATAATTAAACAAAAATGGATTACCTCTTTTAGTGGAAGAGAGGAGAGAAAAGGTCAAGGAGCCAAGCACTGACTTGAGGGAGCATTTGCATTCATGGGCTTGGAGGTATGAAAAGAGTGTTGGAGTGGGGGGAAAGAGGTGGGGGGACAAAAAACAATGTTTGACAGAGACAAGGATAGTGTGTGCGGTGTCATGGAAACCAAGTTAGCGTAAGTGTCCAAGAAGCAGTATCCAGTGGTATTAAATGCATCAGAGAGATCTAAGTAGAATGGATGCTGGATTTAGCAATAAAAACTTCACAGGTGACCTTTGAAAGAGCAATTTTCGTAAAGTGAGTATGGCAGAAGCCAAGTTTCGGGGAATGATGAGGAAAGCAGAAAGAGGAAGGGAGCCTGTTTCTTAAGGTTCAGTAATTCTGACAGAGAACAAGAGGACAGAAATAAGATTCTCTACAGGAGACTCAGGATCCAATGTATATTTCCTACATAAATTATAGTTCATCTCTTCTTGACGGAGTGGCTATCTTGTCTCTGTTTCCCACCCCATAACATTTCACCCAACAGCAGAGAAATATCAGCGTCCACCTGAGATTATGACTGACCTTTCTACCAAAGTAGCTCTTTTACACTCTAAATGCCAGGCTCGCTGCTGCGGACTCCTACCTCCCCTTCCCAATCCTGGCAGCTTCACAAACTGGCCAGTCACTTTCCACGTCCTGTCGATACACAGGAGTCTTTTCTGGATCCCATTTCACTGTTCCTAATTTCAGGATTCATTTAGAAAAGAAAATCCCTGCTTGTTATCGTCTACTTTTGGGTTCAGTGAGACATCTAGACCATGTTACCTCACGGAATTCTCACTTCCAAATTCAGAATTCACCTGAAACTACTCTCTAGAGTGTCACTGTATTTGTATCTCAGACTTTATTCTTCTTGACATCCCCACACTATCACCCTTCTTTTTGAACCATTCATCTTCATAGTTTTTATAAAATTTAGCCTTCATTGCTGAGATGAATTTTTAAATCTATTTTTAGTTAAATATAAAATTTGTATAACATTTGTTATTCATTGGAACCCACTGGCCATAGCTATCTCCTTGCTGTTAACAATCCTTTCATGACACCAGCATGTGCAATATATAGTTCAGAGACTATATACACTGGTCACTATTCCACAGTGCTCTCTAGTCTCACAGCTCAGAACCAGGTGGTCTTGGTCTTTGTCATCTTGTTCACCATCTGCTCTGTGGTTGCCTGGAAATTCCTGAGGTACACAATCTTTGTTAATAAGAGGGTGCGTGCTCAGTTGGTGTGTGGTACTGTTTGCATTGGCCTGATCATGGCAGTTACTCAAATGACATCTGTTCTCCATTTGTACCTCTGTGACACTGTGGTGGCCTGCTTCTGTGACTTTCTTCTTGTCATGAAACTCTTCTGCATTGACAATACTATCCATGAAGTAAACAACATTTTATTCAACAGGACTATGTGCAGGTTTCTGTGGATTTGGTTTGTATTTCCTACATGGACATCCTCATCACCTCCACTATGCTCAGGATTGCCTCATCTGGGGGCTTTGCCACCTGTACCTCCCATCACACCAGGGTCACTGTCTAGTATGGCTGTGTCTCTGTTGCTTACCTCAAGTGCAAGCTGATTAATATAGTATAAAATAGACCTTGTATCAGAGAGCTACACCGTCCTCAGTCTGACGCTGGTCCTTGTTGTTTACAGTCTGAGGTACACGGAGGCCAAGGATACCATGTACAGAGCTGTGGACAGAAGCATTTCTTAACAGATTGACTCATTTCATCAGGAGACCTTTAGTCCAGAGCAATATTTTTCTTGCCCACAAACATTTTACATCTCACAAGCAGGTCAAATAGAAAGCTTTGCTGTGAATTGATTAAGACACTTAGACTGCTTTTCTACTTAAGCTCTAGAAAGAAGGCAGAAGCTAGGATTTCTGCTCAGGGTGCACATTACTGCAGAGGCAGGCAGCACTCCAGAAGCACTTTGATGATTTGTTCTTATGTGTGAGCAATTTGATTGAAAATCCTCCCTGCTTCCACTTCACCTGGCCATTTGGTGCTTGACTTTTGTCTTTGAGTGGAACAAACATAGTGATGACAATGGCAGTGGTAACTTCAGCTAAAGAATCCCAGGGACCACCTGAGACTTTCCCCAGCTTCATAATTTCCGTCTTATGACCCTTAATTGGCATTTCAAAAAGGCTTTCCACACCATGTGCTGATTGGAAAATAAATAGTTTCAGAAAAGAGAGGTCCATGAATCGATCCCCATTGGCCACTTAAATAGTGTGTATTTAGGTGGAGTACCCTTTACTTCTATAGGAGGAAACAAAGATCTTTTTAAACCACATTGTTGTTGCAGGCCCAGAAACTGAGCAGAGGGAGAATACATGGGGGACTCTTCTCAAAGAATGATACCTTCATCTAGATGTCCTCTCCTTAAACATTTTTATTCTTGTTCCTTGAAAGCTTTTGAGAATTGCTGATTCCATAGTGGCTGCATGGTAACTATTTGGGGTGGTGGTGACAGCTAATCCTGGGCAAGTGGCTTCCGTTGCTCTTCTTTAAGTGTGGACTGCAATTTTCAGTGAACCAAGCCCCAAAATGCCCATTTTCCCTTCTGCTGGGTAATAGAGTGGTAGTGGGGTGGGCGCTAAAGGTTTATTTTTGTCTCATCTTTTCCCGCTAGAGTTTTTGTTCTGGAGAGCACTTCTCTGGCCATATCTCACAGTTTTTTTTTCTTGGGTGGGTAGTTATGTGAGTAATTAAGAAAATTTTTATGTACATCCACCATGAGACAGAGCTAGAAGATACGTGGCAGATGCCAAGGTATAGTGGCATCTATTTGCACACACTCCTATGTTTTGGGAATGTGTAAGTCATTGTTATTTCTACCCCAAGGTCAACTCTTTCCATTTTCTATCTTATACTTTTGCCATATTTTTAAACCACAGAAGCAAGCCTAAAGCACATTTTTGGTGACCTGGGATTTTCTCTCCTTCCAGAAGACTGCTGGAGGTCAGCGGTTCCAGGCATAGTGGGTGCCTTCTTCTGGAATTTCCCTTTCCTCTCACTTGGCAGAACTGTATACGTTACTAGGTGATGTCAACGTATAAGCAATGGTCAGCACATGATGTACCTTTAGGGGTGGTTCTGAAGCTGAGGTCCCTAGATCCCTAGGGGATTTTTGAATGAGTTTTAGTGGATTTGTGGACTCTCTGAAATTGTGTGCAAAATATTGCAAGTGCAGGCACGTGTGCATTTTTTAAATCAGATTTTCAAAGAAGTCTCTGATTTATCAAAGGTAAAAATCTATTTCTGTAGAATAGAGTTCTGCAAAACTATTTGGACAAAAATTTACAATAAGAAGTAAATTTTATATTGCAACACTGTATGCACACATGCATATATACAGATATAAATATATCTTAATTAAAATTATCATAAAACAATACAAAAGCTTACATCAGGAAAATCCTGGAATGTTTGAGAAATAACAAGAAATCCTGTGAGACCAGAGAGGAATAATTAGAGGAGAGAGTGATAGAAAATATATTTGAAGAATTTGGGCTCCATCAGTGACAAAAATGGTAGCAGCTGTTGTCATCATCATCATCATCATCATCAACTGTTACTCTCTTCTCTTCTACTTTCTACCTCACCCAGGCAAGGCTGATTGCCCCTTCATCTCTTCTTCTGCAGAACTTTGTGAATACCTTTAATATTTTAGTAGTTGTCATGGTGTTATTTCTATTTTTAGAAAGGTATATCTTTCTTTCAGTAGAAAATTTTGCCATATGTCCACTCAGAATATAACGTTCTCAGTATTTATAATGTTATCAGTCACTTTCCTAAGCCAGGTAGAGTATGTACCTTAAAGAAGCTCAGGGTCTCAAGAGAGAGAGACTAACATGTAAAAAAGTGTGCAGAACCTGGGGTAGGTGCACAAGTAGGCAAGTGATGGTGGTAGGAACTGTTGGTGGGGGGCTCGGTCAGAAGGAAAGAGCACTCTGCTCTACTTGGGATAGTCCAGAAGAAGGATGAAATTAAAATGGGGATATGTTTTCAACTATGTGAACTGAATTTGGGTAGGGTGAGAAAGAGTATGGCAAGCAAAGGAAATAGTATGGCTGGCACAGAAACTTGAAAAGGCATGGTTGTTAGAAGGCCATGCAAACTGGCATCTATCTCTGCATGCCTGGTACCCAGCACAGGGCCTGACACATGGTAGGGTCTCAACACAACTCTAGATGGATGAACTGGTGGGCACTTACAAAGTACAAGACCTTGTATTTGTGCTTCGTGGAGTTTCACAGTCGATAGAAGCACCTGGACACACTTCTCTTTGTGCCCACGTGTAGATTCTATTTATCTCAGGGTGAAAATAAAGAGAAAAAAATAACACACTAGAATAGAAAAATTCCATGGGCATTCTTTTCCTCTCTCAGATCCCTCCACAGCTTAGGCCAAGGGCTCCTACTTCCATTTCTCAGTCTGTAACAAACTGATCAGAGAAGAAAATAGCTGCAGCAAATCTAACAGTAAGTCGAACAAATCTTAAGAGTACAGGTGCCTTTGGAAGACGAGAGAGAAGAGGTAGCGGAAGAGATGAGCCTAAGCTGAAGGACCAAAAAGTAAGCCTAGCACACAGACCCAAGTTTTTAGAAAAGAAGATTTAAAAGGTACTAGACCCCATTTCAGTCTGCTACTGCTGGTGTGTATATGTGTGTGGGGGGAGGCAGGGTAGGATTGGGGGAAGGGAACTAATATGTGAAGGTCTAAAATGTGGCAAACATTATAGAGGGAAATCACATTACTGAATGATAATTCCTAAAATTTATGTAGTACTTTCTTTTATGTGCATTTTGTAATTTGTAACATTTGTAATACTTCTGCAATTTGTAATACTTCCATTTTACTACTATTATTACTATTACTGTTGCTGCCACTATTACCACTACAGTACAGCTAACCTATTAGGAGCCAGACACTATTCTAAATTGTTTACCCGTGTTTTCATGTATTTACATGTACATGACACAGACTAAGATTGGGAAGAACTAGGCCTCAGACCCATAGACTAACTCTAAATTCCACATCCAGACTTACACACACACATACATACCCCCCCTCACTTATTCATTTGCCCAGGATAAAGAATAATATATAAGTTAACTTGCCAGATAATTGAGCATATCCTTTCTGTGCCTAAACATATCTCAGTTCAAACATTATCAATAGAAATTTCTCAACAATATCTTCCTCTCCTTTGCCTTTGTAAACAAAGTATACACTCTTAACAGTTTCCTTGGATGTTTACTATGTCTTAGGCTGTGGTACATTAATATCTACAGAAATTTCTGAGGTGCATGGGAAATGTTGCCTCTACATTAAATTATCTACACATTGCAAATAATTTTTTGTGATATTTTAAAAAACAACTTTATGGAGATAGACTATATACACCAGAATATTCACCATTTAAGTGCAGAATTTAGTGGATTTTAGTATATTTATAGAGTTGTGCTACTATTACTAGAATCTGATTGTCTTAACATTTTCATCACCCTAAAAAGAAACCCTATACCTAGAGTAGTAGTCACTCCTTATTACCCTGAACCCCCATCCCTAGGCAACTACTATTCTACTTTCTGTTTCTATGGATTTACCTTTTTTGGACATTTCATATAAGTGGAACAATACAATATGTGGTTTGTGTGACTTCTTTCACTTTGCATAATGTTTTCAAGGTTCATCCAATGTTGTAGCATATATCAGTACTTCATATTCCATTGTGTGGATATACCACATTAGTTGATTTTTGGATGTTAAACCAATCTTGCATTCCTGGGATGATTCCTACTTGGTCATAGTATATAATGCTTTTTATATTGTGCTGGATTTAGTTCATCAGTATTTAGTTGAGGATTCTCACATCCATATTCAGAAGAGATATTGGTCTGAGTTTTGTTTTCTTGTGATGTCTGTGGTTTTGGTACCAAGGTAACACTAGCCTCATAGAATGAGACAGGCATACTATTGCAAAGATAGTGCAGGAGGTCTTGTATACATTTCACCCAGTTTCCTCCAGTGGTTACATCTTACATAACTACAGTACCATTTGAAAATCAGGAATTTGACATAGGTACAATGTGTGTGTGTTTATGTGTGTGTGTGTGTGGTTCTAAGTCATTTTATCATGTGTAGATTTAACTAACTATGACTGAAGTCTCTTTCCCTCCCAATTTGTAATATATTTATCTCAAATAGTTCTCTGTCTATATTGAAAACCATACTAGTCAGTGTTATAATTTTTGCTTGAACTGTCAAAGATGATTTAGAAAATTCAAGAGTAGATGGAAAGTCTATTACATTCATCTATATTTTTGCTTACTGTGTTCTTTCTTTCTTTCTGATGTTCCATGGAGTTCTCTTTTTTTTCTTTTCTATTTAGAGAACTTCCTTTAGCCATGCTTTTAGAGTAGGTCTGCTGGTGACATAATCTTTTAGTTTTCCTTTCTCTCTGAATATACCTTGATGTCTCTTTTATTCCTGAAGACTGTTTGTACTAGATATAGAATTCTGGGTTTACAGTTCATTTCTTTTAATACTCAAAAATTATTGCACAATTTCCTCCTTTCCTCCTTGGTTTTTGATAAGAGATCCACTGTCATTCAAATTGTCTTCACCATTTCTCTCTTACTGTTTTCAAATTTTTTGTTTGTCTTTTGTTTTCAGAAGTTTGACAATGATGTTTTTTGGTGTGGATATTTCTTGATTTATTCTGTTTATGGTTTGCTTCTTTCAGCTTCTTGAGTCTGTAGATTTATGTCTTTGGCAAATTTGGGTAACTTTCAGTCATATATCTTCTAATAACTTTTTAGTTTCTCCCTCTTTATCCTCTTTCTCTGGGACTATGATGATATCAGTGTTAGGTATTTTGTTATGGTCCTACCTGTCTCTTAGACTCCGTCCATTATTTTTCAGTTGATTTTCTCTCAGTTGTTCAGATTGGGTACTTTCTACTGTTCTATGTTCAAGTTCACAGATTCCTCCTACTGTTCTCTCCAGTCTTCTGTTGAGCCTATAATTTGAGTTTTTCAATTTTGGTTATGTATGTTTTAGTTCCAAAATTTCTATTTGGATTTTCTCTACATCTTCTACTTTTTTTGCTGAGACTTTCAATTTTTTGTTGAGACTTTTTGCTTATTCATTTGTTTCAAGTTTGTTCATAATTGCTCATTGAAAAATTTTATGGTGGCTCATTAAAAATCCTTGTCAAATAATTCTAGCATCTGTTTCATGTTGGTGTTGTCATCTATTGAAGTCTTTCTGGATCTTGGTATGGTGAATTATTTTTGATTGGAACCTGGATATTTTGGGTATTATGTTATAAGACTCCAGATCTTATTTAAAACTTGTATTTTAGCAGGTATCTTCTGACACTGCTCTGATAGCTGAAGGGGCTGCCATCATTTTACTGCCAGGTGGGGTTGAAAGTTCAGGTTCTCCACGCAGCCTCTGTTGACAATAGAATGATGGGGGTTCTTGGTACTGCTGGGTGAGGATGAGAGTTCAGGCTTTCCACTGGGAGAGGTGGGAGGATGCCTTTGTACTGCACCCCATGAAGCCTCCACTGATGCTGTAGGAGATGGCCTTGTTACTGATGAATGGTGGTAAAAATCCTGACTTTTCATTAAGACTTCTCTGCTACTACCCCTGTGGAGAGGCATAGAAACACTTTATTACTACTGCATGGGGCAAAAATTCAAACTCCCCCCCCCCCCGCAACCCCCCTCAATCACCACTGAGTCTACTGGGAGGTGGGTTGTTACTGCCTAGTACAGATGAAATTTCCAGTTACCCATATGGCCATTTTTGACACCACTCCAGTGGGGTGTTAGGGTGTCTCATTACAGTTTGGCAAAGATGGAAGCCTACGCTCTCCACTTAATCTTGCTGGCAGGGGTGGGTTTGGGGAAACGTTTTTTATTCTGTGGTGCTTTGTTGGAATAGAGCAGTTATTGTCCCAAAGTTTTATGTTTTGTTAAGCTGCCCTTTCTTGATCCTTTGTCTAGATAAAGCAGACTCTTCTTCGGGCTTTCTTGTCTGTGCCCATTGGCATTTCCAGGTTTCTGGCTTCTCCAGTTTCCAGTCTGGGATATAAGAGGCAAAAATAAAAGCCAACGGATTCACTACAGTACCATTCCTCAGCTCCTGTGGTCCATGGCTGGTCTGCCTCATTCTCTCCACTTTTCAGAGCCTTTTAGTGTTTGTCTTATATATAATTTTCAGGGTTTTTAGTTGTACTCAGTGAGAGAATAGGGAAACATACTTCTACTTCATCATCCTGGATGTGGAAGTCTTAGGTATTGTTTAAAATTGGGCAGAAGTTTTAAATGGATTTTCACTCTTAAAAACAGGCAATTTCTTAAACAGTTAGATATATACCTACCATATAATCTAGTCATTCAATTCCTAGGCATTTACCAAAAAGAAATAAAAAGATATGTCCATACAAAGACCTGTAAGTTAATGTTTACAGCAGCTTTATTTTTAATATCCTAATGCTGGAAATTCCCCAAGAATTGATCAACAGGTAAACAGACATATGTAGTGTGGTATATCTATAAAGCAGAGTGCTACTCATCCATAAAAAAGGGAGAAAAAACAAACAAACAAAAAAACCCAAGCAACTATTGATACAGGCTGCAACATGGATGGATCTCAAAATATTTATTTGATTCTATTTATTTAAAATTCTAGAAAATGAAAGCAAATCTACATTGACAGAGAGCAAGTCAGTTGTTGCCAGGGGGAAGGTTTGAGGAGAAGGTAGTGATGGGAGCACAGTTATATGGTGTCACAAAGAAACTTTTGAAGAGAAGAATATATTCACTATCTTTATTGTTGTGATGGTTTCACAGGTATATGTGTGTTGCCAAAATTTATCAAACTGTATACTTTAACTATGTTCAGTTTATTGTATGTTAATTATAATTCAATAAGTTCAATAAATAAATAAACTATCCTCTGTAAAAAAATAAATAAAATAAAATTTTCTCTTTTAATAAACATAAAGAAAAAAGAGAAGGCATATGCAATTATACTATCTTTTCTAGTTACCTATATAATTACTTTTATGGACGTCTTTGTTTTTTTTCCCCCTGTGAATGCAAATTATATCTTATGCCACTTTCTTTCAGGTTGAAGAATTTTCTTTAGTATTTGTTATAAGGCAGTAACAAATTCTCTGTTTTTGTTTGCCTAGGAATATGTTTATTTTGTATTCATTTTTGACAGGTAATTTTGTCACATAGAGGATTCTTGCCTGACAGTTTTTTTCCTTCAGGAATTTAAATATGCCATCCCACTGGCTTCTGGCTTCAATTGCTTCTGATGACAAATCAGCTGTTAATCTGATTGGGATTCTCTTGCATGTATATTATGAGTCATTTTTCTCTTACTGATTTCAAGATTTTCTTTTCTATCTGTGTTTTTTAACATTTTGACAATAATGTGGGTGTCAGTCTCTTTGCATTTATCCTGCTGAGACTTTGTTGAGATTCTTGGCTGTATAGATTAATATTTTTCCTCAAATTTGAGAAATATTCAGCTGTTATGTTTTTGAATATTTTTTCTCTCTCTCATCTTTTCTGATACTGCCATTATGCATGCGTTGGTCTATTTAACTGTGTCTCACATTTCTCAGAGACTTTGTTCATTTTTACTTGTTATTTATTTATCTTCTTCAGATTGCACAATTTGTCTTGATCTATCTTCAAGTTTTTTGATCATTTACCCTACTGGTTGAAATATATTCTTCATCCCTTTTAGTAAATTTTCATTCAATTGGTTTTTTATTATAATTTCTATCTGTTCATTGATATTTTTATTTGTTGAATCATGGTTGTCATACTTTCCTTTAATTTTTTAAACTGATTTCTTCAGTTCTTTGAACATATTAATAACAACTGCTTTAAAGTCTTTATCTGCTAAGTCCAACATCTAGGCCCCCTTAACAGCAATTTTTATTGCTTGTATTTTTTTGTGTGTATGTGCCACACTTTCCTATTTATTTACATGTCTCATAATTTTTTCTTGAAATATTTTAAATAATATATATTATATATTATGTATATATATAATATATAATAATATATATTATGGCAACTCTAGATACTGATTCTTCTTTTCAGGACTTCTTGTTTTTGTTGCTTGTTTGTTTGCTTTTGTTATTGTTGTTTAATGACTTGGCTTGACTAATGCTGTAAAGTCTCTTTCCCTAGTAGTGTGAAGCTTCTGGTATCCATGTTCAGATTTAAAAAAAATTTTTTAAAGTTTTGCTTCTTAAGGATTACTCTTTGATCAAAATAACTCAGATTTTAGCCATTGATTGGCTAGAATTTGTACTTATACCTCCATATACTTCTGTGTATGGAGCAGGAGATGGTGGATGGCTTCTCACATTGCTATTCTCTGAGTTTTTGTGTTTTCATTTTGTGATTTTGCTAATCTCCTTTGTAAAAATTTCTTTCAATAAATACATCTAGCCACTCTTAAGTATCAGGCACTGGATATAGCACTAGGTATGCAGAGATAAGTCATCCCTAGTTCTTCTTGAGAAGATAACAATCTAATTATTTTCCCTTACATGACAGTATAACAGAAGCAGTAAAGGGAACATTACAAGGTGCTGCAAATCCAATTAACAAAGGGTCCTAACTATCTTATGGAGGTGGACAGTTGGCTGGAGGTGGGCTTTGTACAGGAGGCAACACTTGACCTGGATCAGAAAAGATGAATAAACATCTGCTTTTTGACAGAGGAAGGAAGGGCACCATAGACAGTTGGAGAGTACAGAAAGCTAGTGTGCAAGCCAGTTGTGTCCAGGACTTGTAGATGATTCAGAAATTACAGAATATTTTAAACAATGTGAAGTACTTTGGATTTCATCTTTGTTGGTATGGAAATATTTTTGAAGAGTTTTAGACAGAGGAGAGAAGCAATGAGAGGTACACGTAAAATAAATAACTGTGATGGGAGTAAGACAAGTCAAGGACACTAAATAGGAGACTTTATTACAATTTACAAGATTTCAGTACTCACTAAATTATCTCATACATCCTTTGCTCAAGCACTTGCTCCTAGAATATGCCATGAGCACTCACACTTTTGTACACTTCACCTTCCATTTTGCCTGTCAAAATCTGTAGGTGAAGGACAGGGACAGCGCTTAACATAGTTTCCGTTTTGGGCAACTGATTAGCCAATGGATGGCAAGAAAAAGCCTCTCTGAAAAAGTGCTATTTAAGTTGAGATGTTTGTTAATAGAAACAAGCAAGAAGTTTCAGACAATTTAAGAAGCAGAAGTTTCCTTAGGAGCCAACCACTGTGTCTTTCCCAAGGGCAGATTCTCATGGCAGCAGCAGCAGATCTGGTGGCGTGGGAAGAGGGAAGCAGGAAGAGCGGTGCTCTTCAAAGTCGTACCATTTTTTTTTTTTGTTAGAGCAATCTTCATAGGTTTGTCACACATTTCTATGCATGCCAGCTGAACATATCTTTAATTTTTTTTAAAAAAAGATTTCTAAAGAAGCAATAGGTTTTAGAACTCTAAGAAACTGATATTTGTCTAACATACTTATTGATAAGCTACCTTACGCAAAGAAGTCTCTGTTCTAGGCATCTTTGAGTTTTTCTTTGCAAAAAGCAAAGAGAAAAGAAAGACTTAAAAACTTGAGAACAGAAAGCACCAGTATTAGTTAAGGATAATATTTGCTGCAGTAACAGACTTAACTACAACTACAGACTTAACTACAAAATCTCATGGCTTAACATTGAGGACATTTATTTCTGGCTCATAAGAAATATAACTGCATGTTCCTGATTGGCAAGAGGCTCTCCTCCAAGTTACAATTCAAGGACCCTATGTCACATGGCTCTGCTATTCTCAGGACTTCAGAATCCTGGGATGGATGTTCTGCCTCCAGGCGAAGATGGAAGAAGGGCAATGAAAAAGCCCCACCTGGAATTAACACATCTGGTATTATCCTGGATGGAGCTGGAGCCCATTCTTCGAAGGGAAGTATCACAAGAAGGGAAAAACAAGCACCACTGGTACTCACCATCAAATTGGTACTAACTGATCAATACTTATGTCACACATGGAAATAATATTCATCAGGGGTTGGGCAGGTGAGAGGGGGGTGGAAGGGATGGGAAAACTCACACCTAATGGGTGTGGGGTGCACTGTTTGGGGGATGTCCACGATTGTAACTCTGACTTGGGCATTGCATAGGCAATATATATAACCAAAGTTATTATGCCCCCATAATGTCCTGAAATAAAAATAAATAGATAAATAAATTAAAAAGGGAAAAAGAAAAAGCCTCACCTACTTCTTTACCATGATGGTCTGGAAGTGGCACATGTCATTTCTACACTCATTCCCTTGGCAGGAGCTATTCCTATGGCCACATTTGGAAGCAAAAGAGCAGGAAAATGTAGTTCTGGGCTGGGCACCATGCTACACTCTGACTCTGGAAAGGGGGCAAAAATCAGTGGTGGAGGGCTAGCCAGCCATTTCTGCCATAAAATGCTATTATTTTTAGAGTAAGGCTGTGAGTTTTCTATACTTAATTTTAAGGGGGTTCATAATATTTTTGTTCTTAGAATTAATGTTCAGGAAAATTTATTACACACGTCTTCTACCATATGAAGTAAACTTTTCTTCCCTGGTTTCATTTTTTGAAACTTCTGCAGTTGTTACTGTCTCATCTGGAAGCACCTCCTAAAAGCTAAAAAGCATCTTGTTCCTAGGTGTTTCTGCTGGCCATATGGGTAGATTAGCATTTTGGTGAGGATGAGGGACACCTCTTTCTCAGAGAGGATTAAGGCAAAGAGAGAGGGAGACAGAGCTTTTCAAGTAGAAGGAGAGAAGAGGAGTTGGAAACCCAATTTAGATAAACTGAACATCTAGAAACTCAAAAGTGAAATGGTGTGCCGAGAGTGCTAAGTGGGATGGGAGCTTGAAGATAAGGAAAATAGAAAGATTGAAACAGATCTGTGCAAAATGTGATGGAGGGTTGGAGAGGGAGTTTGGTTGGAGCATAGGCATACAGGAAATAAATGAAGGGGTTGCCAAACAACCACACTTAGAATTCAATTGGCACTTGGCACTGCTGTTGGTGCACCTAGATTGTGCCTTCCTCATTTTGGACATCCACATGTGGCATGAGCCCAGAGTTTTAGAAATAAATATCCAAAGAATGTTGTTCCATGTTTACAATTTGAGGATCCAATATACTCTGTGTCCTCAGAACCACAACTTACCTGTGATTCAGTGAATGCACATAACAGATGTTTATATAAAGAAGAGTCTAACCCAAAGGTGATGTTGTAGCTCTTCAGGAAGGCAGGAGAGACTCCTGGAACCTATGAAGATAAAGGTAAGTGGTGGTTGAGGGGGAGAAAGAAATGTCATGGCATGAATTTCAAGAAAGAAGAGGTTGTTTAGTAATGAGGCAAAATATTGATTATTTCTGTAGACAAGAGATTAAGTTTCACATTTGCAGCCTAGCAAAAATAGTGTAGAGACAAAGATCATGGACTCCTACCCTAGACTGCTGGTTTCCAATCTTATCTGAGTAAACTCCATGAGTTATTTAACTTTCCAGCGCTTAAAGTGCCTATCTGTGATAATGGGGATAATTACAGCACCTACCTCGCTGGGTTGCTGTGGTGTTTTGTTTGTCTGTTTGTCTGTTTGTCTGTTTGTCTGTTTATTTCAAAAAATTTAGAGGGTACAAGTGTTTTTTGTTACATGGATGAATTGTATCATGCTGAAGTCAGGGTTTTCAGTGCACCCATCACCAGAATAGTGTACATTGGTACCCGATAGGTAGATTTTTACCCTTCACCCCCCTGCCAACCTCCCCCCTTTCTTAGTTTCCAATGTCCATTACACCTCTTTATGACCATATATATCCCTTGTTTAGCTCCCACTTATAAGTGAGATCATGTAGTATTTGTTTTTACATTCCTGAGATACTTTGCTTAGGATAATGGTCTCCAGTTTCATCCAAGTTGCTGCAAGACACATCATTTCATTCCTTTTTATGGCTCAGTAGTACTCCAAGGTGTGTGTGTGTGTGTGTGTGTGTGTGTCACACACCCCACATTTTCTTTATCTACTCATCAGTAGGTTGGTTCAATATTCTTGCAATTGTGAATTGTGCTGTGATAAACATTCTGGTGCATGTGTCTTTTTCATAAAATGATTTATTTTCCTTTGGGTAGATACCCAGTAGTGGGATTGCTGGATGAAATGGTAGGTCTGCTTTTAGTTCTTTGAGAAATCTCCATACTGTTTTCCATAGTGGCTGCACTAGTTTACATTCCTACCAACAGTGTGTAAGCATTCCCTTTTCACTGCAACTGTGCCAACATCTATTGTTTTTTGACTTTTTAATAATGGCAATTCTGATAGGGGTAAGTTGGTATCTCATTGTGGTTTTAATTTGCATTCCCTGATAATTAGTGATGTTGAGCATTTTCTCATATGTTTGTTGGTCATTTGTCTATCTCCTTTTGAGAAAAATCTGTTCATGCCTTTTACCCATTTTTTGACAAGGTTATTTGTTTTTTTCTTGCTGATTTGTTTGAGTTCCTTATAGATTCTGAATATTAGCCCTTTGTTGGATGTATATTTTCTCCTATTCTGCAGCTTGTCTATTTACTCTGTTGATTATTTCCTTTGCTGTGAAGAAACCTTTTAGTTTAACTAAGTCCCTTTTATTTATTTTTGTTGTTGCTGAATTTGCTTTTGGGGCCTTACTCATAAATTCTTTGCCTTGGCCAATGTCCATAGGAGTTCTTCCTAAGTTTTCTTCCAGAATGTTTATTATTTTAGGTCTTACATTTAAGTCTTTACTCCATCTTGAGTTAATTTTTGTATGTGGTGAGAAATAGGGATCCAGTCTAATTTTTCTGCATGTGGCTAACCAATTTTTCTAGCATCATTTACTGAATAGGGCATCCTTTCCCCAGGGTGTGTTTTTATCTGCTTTGTTTTTTTTTTTTTTTTTTTTTTTTTTTTTTTTTTTTTTTTTTTTTTTTTTTTTTTTTTTTTTTTTTTTTTTTTTTTTTTTTTTTTTTTTTTTTTTTTTTTTTTTTTTTTTTTTTTTTTTTTGTAGCTGCTGTAAATGGTATTGAGTTCTTGATTTGACTCTTAGCTTGACTGTTATTATGATATAGAAATGCTATTGATTTGTGTATATTAATTTTGCAACATTAAACTTTCGGTGTCTTTTGGTGGAGTTTTTTGTTTTCTATGCCATGGTATCTAAATAAGTTAATTTTGCATGAAGTATCCAGGACAGTGACTGGCACATAGTAAATACTTTTATAGTGTTAGCTATCATTATTATTTATATTCCCCCCATACCTTCCAGTTCTAGTAAAAAGAACCCAACTGCTCAAAAAAAAGCAGTATGAACAGATAATAAATTAAAAAATGAATGAAAAGAATTCTTCTCCTATCTAAGAGTTTTAAAACATGAATGAACAATGTTATTAAATGCCCTTTAAAAATCCTTTATATGATCATACATATTTTTAAATAAGTAGAATTTATTTTTGAACAGTTTTAAGTTTACAGATAAATTGAGGAGATAATACAGAGTCTCCCTGCACAGTTTCCCCTATTATTAACACCTTGCATTAGTGTGGTGCATTTATTACAATTGATAAACCAATACTGATTCATCATTAACTAAAGTGCAAAGTTTATATTAGGGTTCACTCTTTGTGTTGTACATTTCTATGGGTTTTGACAAATACATAATGTCATGTACCTACCATTACAGTATCATACAAAATAGTTCCTTTTTTCTTTCTTTTTTTTTTTTGAGACAGATTCTTGCTCTGTCACCTTGGCTCGAGTGCAGTGGCATCATCATAGCTCACTGCAACCTCAAACTCCTGGGCTCAAGTGATCCTCCTGCCTCAGCCTCTGGAGTAGCTGGGACTACAGGCACTCACCACCACACCCAGCTAATTTTTTCTATTTTTTTAGTAGAGACGGGTCTTACTTTTGCTCAGGCTGGTCTCAAACTTCTGAGCTCAAGTGATCCTCCTGCCTTGGCCTCCCAGAGTGTTAGGATTACAGGTGTGAGCCACCATGCCCAGACCGAAATAGTTTCACTACCTTAAAAATATCCTGTGCTTCACCTATTTATTCCTCTCTCTGTACTCTCCCTCCTGTCCCTAACAACCACTCATCCTTTTTTTGTCCTTATAGTTTTGCCTTTTCCAGAATGTCATATGGTTGGAATCATACAGTATGTAGTATTTTAAGACTGGCTTCTTTCACTTAGCAATATGCATTCGAGGTGGCTTCATGTCTTTTCATGGCTTGATAGCTCATTTCTTTTTATTGCTGAATAATATTCCATTGTTTGGATGCATCACAGTTTGTTTATCCATTCACCTATTGGGGGACATCTTGATTGCTTCTATTTTTGGGCAATTATGATTAGAGCTGCTATAAACATTTGTGTGTAGGTTTTTGTGTAGATATAAGTCTTGAACTCATTTAGGTAAATACCTAGGAGTGGTATTTGTTCCTTTGTCAAAGATAATTTTACTATATTGTGTAGGCCTATTTCTGGACTCCCTGTTCTGTTCCATTGATCCATTTGTCTATTCTTTTTCTAATATTACATTATTTTGGTTACTGTTGCTTTATAGTAAGTCTTGAAATTGAATAGTGTTAGTCTTATGATTTTGTTGTTCTTTTTCAGTACTGGCTTGGCTATTTGGGGTCTTTTTCCTTTTCATATAAACTTTAGAATCAGTTTGTTAATATTGACAAATTATTTGCTAAGAATTTGATTGTGATTGCCTTAAATCTATAGCTCAAATTGAGAACAATATATCTCCATTTATTTAGATGTTCTTTGATTTTTTAAAATCAGAGTTTTGTAGTTTTCTTCATGTAGATCTTGCAAGTATTTTGTTAGTTTCTACCTAAGTATTTCACTTTTTTCATGCTAATGTAAATGATGTGTTTTCTATTTCAAATTTCCATTGTTCATTACTGGTATATAAAAAAGCTATTGACTTTTATATTAGCCTGCAGGATACTTTTGTTTAGTATCTTACAACCTTGATATAATTGCCTATCAGTTCCAGTTTTTTTTTTCTTTTTCTTTTTCTTCATTGACAAGAAATAATCATGTCATCTGGTAACAAATACAGGTTTGTTTCTTCTTTCCTGATTTATATACCTTTTATTTCCTTTTCTTGTCTTACTGCATTAGGAAAGACTTTAAATACAATACTGAATAGTAATGGTGAGAGGGGACATCTTCCCAATCTTAGGGGGAAAGCATAATTTCTCACCGTTAAGTGTGATCATATCTGTAGATTTTAAAAAGATGTTCTTTTTCAAGTTGAGTGTTTCCTTTCCGTCTATTTTCTGGAAGAGATTGTAGATAGTTAGCATAATTTCTTTTCTTAAATGTTTGTTAAATTTGCCAGTGAAACCATCTGGCCTTGGTGCCTTTTTCTTTTTCTTGGAAGGTTATTATCAATTCGATAGATATAGATGTAGGCCTATTCAGATGATATATTTCTCCTTGTATGAGTTTTGGTAGATTATGTCTTTCAAAGAGTTTTTCCATTTTTTCTAAGTAACCAAAGTTGTGGGCATAGAGACATTTATAATATTCATTTATTATTCTTTTAATGTCCATGGGATCAGTAGTGATTTCTGATATTAGTAGTTTGTGACTTTTCTCTTTTTTTTCCTTGGTTAACCTGGTTGGAGGCTTATAAATTTTATTAATCTTTACAAAGCACTGGCTTTCAGTTTCATTGGTTTTCTGTTTTTTCTCTGTTTTCAATTTCTTTGATTTTTGCTCTAATTTTTATTATTTCTTTTCTTCTGTTTGCTTTAGGTTAGTGTTGCTCTTCTTTCTCTAGTTTACCAAGGCATAATTTTAAGTTATTGATTTCAGATTTTTCCTCTTTGCTAAGATATGCATTCAATGCTAAAAATTTTCCCTAAGTACTGTTTTTTTCTGCATTCCACAAATTTTGACAAATTGCATTTTTATTTAGTTCAAAAATTTAAAAATTTCTCTTAAGATGTCTTCTGTGACCTATGTTTCATTTAGAAATGTGTTGTTTAATCTCCATGTATTTTGGAATTTTCCTGGTATATTTCTGTTTTTTTCATTTAATATCATTGTGGTCTGAGAGCATACTTTGGGTGATATTTATTATTTTAAATTTAAGTTGTGTTTTATGGACCATAATGTGATATATCTTGGTAAATAAATGTTCCATGTGAGCTTGAGAAGAATGTGCATTCTGCTATTGTTAAATGAAGTACTCTATAAATGTCAATTAGAGCCTATTGATTGAGGTGCTGTTCAGTTCAACTATATCTTTCTATACTTTCTTTTTCTTTTTTTTTATAGAGATGGGGTCTCGCTCTTGCTCAGGCTGGTATTGAACTCTTGAGCTTAAGAGATCCTCCCGCCTCGGCCTCCCAGAGTGCTAGGATTACAGGCATGAGCCACCGCGCCCGGCCACAATTCAACTATATCTTTACAGATTTTCTGCCTGCTGGATCTGGGGGATGTGGCATTGAACACTGTGACTATAATTGTGAAGTTATAAATTCTTCCTTGTAGTTCTGCCAGTTTTTGCCTCATGTATTTTGACCCTATATTGTTAGGCAACCTGAAACCAATTACAAAATATGCTAGAGATTCTGATGGGAAAGTGGACAATATGCAGGAAGAGATGGATATTATAAGCAGAGAGATGAAAACTCTAAAAGAGAATTAAAAGGAAATGTTAGGAAAAAATACATTGTGACAAAAATGAATAATGCCTTTAATAGACTCGTCAGAAGATTGGACATGGTCAAGGAAAGGTTCAGTGAGTTTAGAACTCTTAGGATATTAATCATAGTTATTTTAAATTCTTAATCTTCTGATAATTCTTAAATCTATGCCATATATGTATCTGGTTTTATGTTTACTTTGTTTCTTCAGACTTTTCCCCTTGTTTTTCAGAATGCCTTTCAATTTTTTATAATTCAGATATGATATATTGGGTAATAGGAACTGAGGTAAATAGACCTTTAGTGTGAGGTTTTAGACATGTTTATCTGTGTTTACTGTTCACTATAGCTGTAGGTGTCAAAGACTTTAATTTTCCCTGGTGTCTTCATTTTTGTCTCCCTGTTTTCTTTGGGTATTCCTAGAAATACCTTCCTAAATAGAATCCATGTCTTAACGCTCTCTCACTGGTAATCCACTGTTATTTTACTAGAGCTCTGTTGATGCGGTGGTAAGGTATCAGAGAGGAGAAGTATTCTATAATCTTATGACTATATCTCTGCTTGGTTTTCGTCTGTTTAAGTGGATCAGAATCCTTGGGGCTGTGACCTTTTAAGAGTTTCTTAGTTTTTTTTTTCTCCCTTTATATGAGACAGGAAGGCCAGAGGGGGCTCAAACTGTCCAATTGCCTTATCCTTTAATCTTTGTATACTTTCTTTCACAAGCTGAGGATTATTCCTGAAATTGTTGTCAAATATTTGTTTAGAATAAAATTTAGCCACTGTTGGGGAGGAAAGAGGAGGGAATACTTCTTCCAATATTTTGCGCATTTCCCCTCTGGCCATAAAATTGCATGGTAAATTTAGCAAACACCATGTATTTAACCAGATCCACCTTTCTTTGGAGACAGTTGTGGTTTTAAATGTCCATAAATTCTTTGATACTCTTCCATTTAGGAGATAAAACTTATTTCCTCTTCCACTGAGTGTGGATTGAGTGACTCACTTCTAGTGAACAGAAAAAAGTAGAAGTGTGACTTCAGAAACTGGGTCATAAAAGGTACTGCAGCTTCCTCCTTGCTCTCTCACGTGCTCCTGGATCACTCAGGTGAGGACATCCAGGAACTGGTGAGAAACTAAAGCTTTCTGTAAAAAGCCAGCAGGGAACTTGGGCATACTAATAGCTATGTGAGTGAGCCATCATGGAAGTGGATCCACTGGTGCCAATCAGGCCTTCAGACGACTGCACTCCTGGCTGACATCTTGTTTGCAACCTCATGAGATACCCTAGATGAGAACCACCCAGCTAAGAGTCCTGGATTCCTAACTCTCATACACTGTGTGAGGTAATAAGTGTCTGTGTTTTAAACTACTCTTTAATATAGCTATTTAAAGAGTGTCTATTATGACTTAAGCATATTCCTTGGCATATTCTTCCTACAAATCACACACACATACACAAACAATCACACCCTTATATCCCTCTGTTGACTTCCAAAATATTTTTTCAAATCTAATTTCTTAAATATTATAATTTTGCCAGTCTTAAGTACTCTAAAAGGTACTTCAATATACTAAAATGTACCTGTTAGAGTTGGCAATCTGAGAAATTGCCTAGGTTATTCATTCCTTAATCTGCCTCTGTTTGGGGTAGAAGAGCAATAAAATGCTGTTTTGGCACTGGAATTTAAGGCTTTATTCACCAAGGTTAGAGACTGACCCTGGTAAGTAGTGAACCCGACAGCCAGAAAATGAGACCCTATGAGTCCTGTGTTAAGCCTCATTGTTTTACTTTCTTCGGTACTCTGTTATTCTTATCCAGAGGGAATCTAGAGCACACCATATACATCAAAAGGATGAAGAAGGGCAACATGCAGACAGAGGAGAGTACACATAGCATCATTTCCAATGATTTTGCCTGGGTGACTAAATGGGAAACTAGGTGGGGAGTGGATTTTGAGGCATAAATATACATTCTTTCATTCAACAGACATTTGTTGAACACCCACTAAATCTTAGACACTGTTCTAGGTGCTGGGCACACAGTGGTAAGTACACACATCTGCTTACCCCAGGGAGCTTTTATTCTGCTGGTTTTGAGGTTCAGGTCAGGTCCCTGTATCATGGCCCAGGCACAACTGACCTTAGTCAACACACAGTTGCAGCAAATGATCTTTGTGTATCTCTGTATCTCCATAATCTCAATTCATCAAGAAGAAATTCATTAATAAACTCCAAACAAGTTGTGCTTTAGAGAAAGAGCTTCCAAAAATGATTATAAATTCTGGAGGCTGAATATCCTGTGATGCATTCAAGCATCAGAGCATTAGTTCTGAGGTCATTGTATACAATATAAAGAAGAGAAAAATAAAGAGGATAGGAGACCAAAACCTGAAGATGCAAAAGAAGTAGCATTTGTTCAGGAAAGAAATAATGTCAGAACCACAGACACTTATAAAGATTCAGATCTTTGTGATTAAAGCTGTGCTTGGAAAGTCAATATGTGTTCTCTCGTGGAGGCTCAGGGCAGCTGAGGAAATTAGTTCTTGTTAGTTTCTTCTTGACAGGCCTGGGCAGAGGCTGAGGCCCCGCAGAGCCTGCTTTCCACCTCACTACCTGTGGCAAAACAGTAGGCTTGTGCATCAGCTAGAGCCCTGTTACAGGAAGCAGAAACCATGCTAGCTATTGTAAACAGAAAGATATTTTAAAGATGTAATTAAGTGTTTACAAAATCGTGGAAGACAGCAGGACCACGCTCTACACCACGTCTCTAGGAACGACTCCCAGAGCAAAGTTGTTGAACTAGCCTTCCAGAGGTGTTTCTGCCTCTGCAAAAGTCAGGAAGGTGAGGGATGAGGAGGCCACTCCTGGGCCTGTAACATTTATGAACACCCCACTGTAATAGTGATCCAGGGTTCAGGAAACCACTGATGCTGCTGAGGCAAAGGTCTCTCACTACCAACACAGCTAGTGGCCAGACACAGGTTTTTGTTTTGTTTTGTTTTTTGTTTATTTTTTTCCCCATCTGCCTCTTGAAACCCATGAAGCTATTCACTGGATACTGGGATGCTGCTTCAAAAAAATCTTAATATTGCCACAACATTGCTAGCTGCTAAATACTCACTACTCCAGTGTCTTTTTCATATAGGTGTGCATGTAACATAGTTCTGTCCGGTGAGATGTAGCAGATTTCTGCATGGAGTGGGGTAGGGTGGAGGGCCTCTAGAAGACTTTTACTTTTCTGAAAAAAAGGGTGGGTATTTCTTGTGCTACCTCTTTCTCCTTCTTCCTACCTTGAGCATGAACATGATGGCTAGAGCTGCTGAAGCCAGTTTGTGACCTCTAAGGTTGGAAACAACATGCTTTGGAAGGCAACATTAAAAATGCATCACTCTGGATCATCTACTTTAAACTTCTTGGTATGAGGGACAGAAAAAATATCTTTGTTAGTTTAAGCCACCATTAGTCCAGAAGGAGTCCAAGTATTGGCAGTTGAAAGCATTCCAAGTGGGTATTTTCTCTACCTACCTATTCCTTCCTTTCTCTTCTATCTTCTCTTTCCCCCCTTCCTCCCTCCCCCACACTCTTTCTCTCTCTCAACTCTTTCTTCTGTCTGTTCACATTTATGGGATGGAGAGATGGTACCCAAAAGGCCACATTGAAGGAAGACATTACTGCAGCACATTCTCTTTCCATTGGAGGTCATTTATCTCTTAGAGACATATCTAAGTGAGCCCTTTGAAGTCAATGGGCCTTATGTAATATATCAGCTGCAATATGTCAGTCATCCCTGACTTCTATAGTTGTACTTTTCCAGATGTAAACATTGTAGTACCTCAACTGTGAGGTTGTTTTTTGGGGCATCTATTCGGTTGAATCATATGAAATTGTTGAAATTTGACCATTTTGACCATTCTGACTACAAAATAGTATTAATTTCATGTGGTGCAATCTAGGATGTAGGGTAATGGAAAACTCTGAAGCTCAGATGAAGGCAATTTATAACCCAAGCTATCACCTTTCTCAAGTCAATGGTTAGTTAAAGTGATCCAGGTCTGATTTATCTTTCCATGTCAGCATTGGGACATCCCTTTGGGTAATCTGGACTGTTCAGTCTCACACTTCAAAAGGAACTAACAGTTAGCACTTCTAGGCCAAATATTACCCTTTTTGTCATCCCAATTCAAACTGAAGCTAAATTTTATTATAGGCTCAGGTAGACTATTTACTCTAAGTTCAAGGATTTATGCTGAATTTCCCTAAGTAGATTGTGGGATATAGTGGTATGGAGTAGAGCATTACTACGTGTGCTTTTGTCCTGGAAAATTTCTTAGTAGATTGCACAGGAGGACCTTTTTCTAGTAGCCCCCCCCCATGGGAAGTAGACTCCTCCATGAACATAGAGAATCAAAAAAGGGACATTAATGTTAGTGATTACCACTCTGCCCACTGGACATTTATCACAGGACATTGAATATACCCATTTTTTCCTGGTCTTTATTGGCCCTATGATAACCAGAAGAGTCAGAAATTATCATGATCTCTGACTCTTGCTTCTTCCTTCAGTTATGTTTCTGGGCCTCTATCATGTCCAGATTTTGCCATTTTTTTCCAGTGGGTTCGGAATGGCACAAATGTTTCCCCAGTTGAGACTTTTTCCTCCTTGTCTACTACTACCAATGTCTCTGACAGTTACCAAAAGTACCCGGGAAGGGTTACCAGAGTTCCATTTCGATGAACACCTCAGTTTTGCTGAGAAAAACTATGACTTTTGTATTAATAACTTATAGACATTCCTGATGGGGATTAACACTTCTGAAAAGGAAGATTTATCTCTTCTTCTGAAGGAGAGAAAAGGCATAGCATTAACAGGAGGTTGGAGAAATTCAGAAGCCATTATTTAGAACATTGGTTAATTGTTGACTTGGAGCCATTTGTTCCAGTGACAAAACTCCATGGGCAGGGATTCCACCTGTTTTGCTCAGCTTTGCATCTCCTGGGCCTAGCATAGGACCTCATTAGTAGATGTGAAATAAATATGAGTTGATTCAATAAGTGAACGAATGACTAAAATGATTATTTGATACTTAGAGTTGTATGATCCAGTCCTGAGAACTTCTCCATGTTTCAGAGCAGAGGGGTCTGTAAAATAAACGCCCTTTACCATTATAAAAACATCATTTTCAACACACCTTTCCACAAGTTCCTAGTGGGAATATCTGTGTAGTGGGGCTGAGTATTTTGCTCTGACTGTGACTCTCTGGTCCTCTTCATGAGCCACTCGGTAGGTAATGTGGGGGTGGGGGGATGTTTGAAACTTAATCTGAATTAATAATTTAAGCCATCCCTTTAGATGGTAGTCTTTTGGAGTAATTGATTAGTGTCTCCTGTTTTCATACTCTTCCCTGCACTTCCTAAGGATAGTGATGGAGTGTAGAAAAGGGAATGCTAATGGAAGGTCCTTAGTTTTCCTTGGTGCCCTTGATCTTTCTCCCAAGTGGGTCACATAGAGCATTTATTGACTTTCAGCCCACCTACTTTCCAAACTTTTCTAAGGGTCTAGGGAAACTTCTGGGTTTTGTCTTCCTCATTTGGAAGCAGAGATCACAAGTGAAGCTAAATTTCTAAGCTCCTCTCCCAAACCAAGTTGAACCACCACATTCACTTGATGAAACAATTCTTAAATTGATATAGGCAGCCCAGAGAGGAGGGATCAGCACATACATGTCTAACTGATTCCCTCCTCTTCCTTCAGTCTGTCTTTTTTTTTTTCCCACACAACCTTTGAGGGACAGAAGGAACAAATTTTCCTGTGATTTATATTTTTTCTCTTCCCTAATCCAGCATTCAGTAGGTATCTTAGATTAGGCAGGGTTATGTTTCAGTAATAAATTGAAGCTGGACTTTCAGTGGCTCAACATATAGCCACTGTACAGCATATAACCACTGCAAGCTGTTGGGGTGTTCTGCTGTACACCATCCCTCAGGGATCTAGGCTGATGGAGGTGCCACCAACTTGTGGTTGCACCAGAATGGATTGCATGAACTTTCCTCAGGTAAGGAAGAGGAAACTCGTGGAGATCTCACACTCACTCTTAAATACTTTAGCAATTAAGTGACACAAGACACTTCTCACAGGCAATGAACTGGTATCAGGGCCCTGGCTTACTGCAAAAAGGCTTAGAAGTATGGTCTTCCACATGCCAAGAAGGAGAAGAGTACAAGATGTTAGTGAGCACCAGTATCATCTACTATCTTGTTAGAGAAAATTTTTGGTCTGTCTACCAAATTTTTTATGTTATTAAAGTGTACCTGAAACAATATATCATATAGCTTAATCCCAGGGGTGGAGGGCTGCACAGAAGAGGAATTTTAAAGAAAAAACTAAAATTCATTAATTTAATGCTTGCAAAAAATTATTGCAATCATATTCAGCAAATAGAATAGTCAGGGTCGTGTCTATTCTTCTTTCTTGTATCCAAAATATAAAATTATGGAAAGATGTATCATAGAGAGAAAGTATGTGGTTAAGTCAGGAGATGGCAAAGGGAAGCTAAACATTTCCCGTATCACCAAAACATCTGCCTATCTTGGTCCGCTTACTGTTCTCTTACCACTTGGTGGGGAGGCTGATGGGACCTGTAATAAACACTTGCAGTAGCTCTTACTCAGTGTTTAAGAAATCTTTGAAGGCTCAAATGACAACTCTATATGTAACTCAATCATTTGCTACTGGAATCTTCTATTTTCATTACATTGTGTTGTGTCTGATGCTACGCCTTTTATCTGCTTTTATAAGTGGTCTCTCTGGTTGGTCTCAACTGTCTGTTTAGTTAACCATGGATTCATCCTGAATTCTATCTTTATGATCTTCTTCAAGTCCATTCTCCACAAACCAGGGCCAATACCCCTGTGCCATAGCTAGCCAGGACTTCCTCCTAAGTCAAGCATCTTTTGCTCTTTTTTGTTTGGAAAAAGAGTTAAGAAAGTCCTCTTGTTGAAACCCACTCTCATTATGCATCAGCCAAGTACAGGATAATGTGACATGTGCTGTTCATAAAAATAGCAATAATAGTATAACTAATGATATATGAATAATTATATATAAATATGATAGTATTATTACTAATATGCTAATATTACTATTATTCATATATTGATGTTGTTATTTATAATAATAAGTATCATTTATTATGTGCCAGTAACTAGGCTGAACATTTTATATGCAGGCCCTTCAGACAGGTAGTCAAATCCTGCAGGGCCCGGGATCCCATGCTAAGATGCTTGGTTTCTATCTTGTAAGTGCCTGAAAATCTTACAAGGGTTTTAAGCAAAGGTGACATGAATACTGTTCAGAACATAATATTTTCTTGATTATTTTGGGACACTGTTATGATCGTCAATTGTTATTCAGTGTTCCTGGGGCCACTGACTGTGAAGAAAATTTGCCTTGGACCATGTGGTGCCAGATGGTCCTGCTCCCTGGTTTCCATGCTTGCATTTTATTGGGACAGGTCTGGAGATGTGCCACACAGGAAGAAGGAGCAAGAGCTCTTCATGCGTAGAGTAACCCCAGAACTCTTCTAACTTTCCGATTTCTATTAGCTGTGACTTGGAAACCCAATTGGGCAGCCTTCAACTGAATTCCACACAAATAAATAGTTGTAAGTAAAATAAGAATAAATTCCATTAAATGGAAAGTCTAAAAGCTTCTCTTACTAATCAAGTATTAAACCTTTTACTTTTTTTTTAACTTAATCCAAGTTTTGTTTTTATTATAACCTGGTTCTCCATTTTCTGAAGAATAGCAAAACTCAAAAATACAATCTCTGAATAAGAGATATTTCGCGCCATGAAAAATACTGAACAAGTGCTTGGAGGCATTGTACTTTTATTGTAAATTAAGCAGTTCAACAGATAGGAAATTCAAAGAAAACAGAGCTTTAGCCATAAGGCACAAAGTGTAATTGTCTTCACAGCTGGTCTTTCTTGTTGGTGGCTTCTTTCCCAGTAAATCTGTCCTGTTGAAGCATAGCTTCAACTCCACGTATGGCGTTTGGTGACCACATAACCCTGCCTCTTATAGTTCAATGCCCGCCAGTCCAGGATATTGGGTTTGATGTAGATACCCTCATACACAAACTGGATCTCTTCTGGGGACAGCACAGAGTCCCACATGTACAGATCCCCAATCTCTCCCACAAAAGACTGGCTCTTATCAAACCTGCCTCCATAAGAATCCTGCTCCTGCCCCAGGATAATCTTGGGGTGAGCTCCCAGAGAGTAACCCTGCCTCGACCCCTTCCTCACCAAAGGCTTCCCATTGATCCAGAGCTCAGCAATACCCGAAGAGGACTCCCAGCTGGCACAGATGTGCACTGGGACAGGGAAACGCTCGTAGACCTTGAAGAAAATATTGTCACCCCCAATGATAAAGTTGTATTCTCCAATTCTAGGCTTAAAAATGACCATCTCATTGCTCTTGGTCTGGGTGCTGTAAGAGAAGAGGCTATAGCCACGGGAGAGGTCAGTGTAAGCACGAAGGCACACGGTGAAGTTCTGCAGAGGTTTCTCCAGCTGCGTGGTCAAGCTCACATGAGCATAATTAGATTCTTTAGGAAAAATAAACACCTTTCCACTCATGTCTGTGAGAGAAAAAATAATAATAAAATGATCTTCACTTAAAACGTGAACTAGAAAAAAATCACAAATTCAATCTTGTATTTAGCAACTTCTAGACTTTCGTTCCCATGTTCTATTCTTCCCACTCCCACCTACCCTACTACACATACTCATATACCCCTGACCTCCCTACCTGTCTCAGCAAAGGCTTCCAGGAGGCTGGTGAGGACAGAGGCCCAAAGCAGCAGCTTGTTCATGTTCTTGGCCTGGGGCTGTTACAGCAGCAGCAGTGACTAGGGTTAGGGTAGCAGGCAGCACGGTGGCTGTCCACCCAGCTTCTGAGATTCATGCTCTAAGACCTCAGCTATTCAGAGTGGGGATGGGGGGGTGGGGAGCAACAATAATGTGTGGGTGATTTTCCAGGCTTACCCCCTGGTGCCAGCAAGCAGAGCTGCTGATAAGGAAGGGGTGGTGAGGCCCTGGGCTGGAAAATCAGTGGGAGTTATTTATTAGACACCAGTGACTGCTAGAGCTCCAACTCTTGTGACCCAGAGTTTGTTGCCGGGAAGAGAGTGGTTGCAGAGCTGCAGGTTATGGATGGGATGAGGGGCCAGGCTGGCCATGTCAGGAGGGCCTCACTGCCCTCTCCAGGGCCCCGTCTGTCTGACAGCTCTGCGCTGTGCCAGGAGCTCCTGAGCCACATGGAGGTTTCCCTGAGCTTAGGCCTCTCATGGGCTGTCAGTCCAAGGCCTTTTCTCTCTTTATATTTCTGTGAGGTCGTCTTCTGTTTGCAGGACATTTTGGGATCTTGCTTTCTACTATAGACACTGAAAATTCACTCCCTTCCCCTGTTCATTCGGCAGCACTTTGCTAAGGAGATTCAGAAAGCTCATGGACACCACCTCTGGTTTCTGAAGAACTGTTCCGACCATTCTTCGCCTGCCTCTCTTCTTTTCCCCTTTCTCTTCATGGCTTGATTCCCCGCGCACTCATTCACTGCCAGAGATATCAGCACCTAACTGGCGCTTTTGTTTTCTTCTGTCCCCAGCCATTTAAGGCGAAGTTCCATATCAACGTACGGTGATACTGTCTTGACATGCATTCATGCACTCATTCGCCAAACACAATGTTTGTGAACATCTATTGTGTGCCATGAATTATGCAGGTTTTGCCTTCTCGACTTTTTTTGATGGGCTATATTCAGTGACCTCCATCTCCCTTGCAGATACGTGGTCATAATGGGAATTACAATAACTCAACCTTGCTTCTTTTTCCCAGATTTCAAACTGAAACTTCTCATCCACAGGTATTTATTATTCCATTTACCCCACTTCCTTAATTCTGTTAAACTGCTCTACACCTTTTTGTGATCACTCTCCTCCTGTCTACTCTCCTTTTTCTTTTTTCACCAGTACTTCATCCCCTCGTCTTCATCTTTCCTCTCAACCTTCTCAGATGGATTTTTCGGATTCAGTAACTACCACCCATAATCTATTTTTCTCCTACTCTAATCCTCAGAGCTGGTCAGACCCTAATTGCCACTTTCTCAAAGCCATTCCCCATGTAGTCATTCTTCTGAAAGTCTGAGTGAAGTCTATAGTTGGAGTTGGCTTAGGTTATCTTTCTCATCTAGGGTGACATGCAGACTCATTATCCTGGACTCTGGAGCCATTTACAATTCTTCCCCAATCTAGTGGTCTGGCCTTACTTCCTCCACAGGTCCTAAGTGCAGTCAGACTCTTCCACTTTTGAATCTTCATGCATGCCCTGGGTCTCTCCTTTTAAATACTTTGACCCATTCTCCTCTCTATGACTGAAGTAGCTTTCAGACATTTCTGCTTCACAAAACTCCAGTGGTTCTTAAAATTCTATCTCATATGCCATCTGCTTCATAAAGTCTCTCTTGATCTGATAAGTTGGGATTTTCCCGTCTCCTGAATGCCATAGTGATGAATTGTAAAGGTTTTGGAGTCAGACAAACCTGTATTCCAAATCTAGCTCTCTCATTTTCTAAATGTGGACTTAGGCAAGCATTCAAACTTTTTGAACCTGTGGTTCCTCATGTGTGAAACAGGAATACAACTGCCCACATTCATGGGGTTTTAGTGGCTGGTAATGCACACTAAGCACTTAGCACAGTGCTTTGTGCATAGTAAGTGCTTCAAAACCATTCTTATTATTATGAAATTTTCTGGAAATTATAATATCCTGTCTCATACTATTGGTACTTGTATATATCTTTTTATTTGAATATATGAAAGGGTGTCATTTAAATACCCTCAGAAATGGAAGGATCTTTAAAGTATTTTTTGTTCTTCTCTTTATTCTATCCATCACTTAGCATTTTGCTTCATACATGGTAGAGACTCAGCAAATATTTTGTTGAGTTAATAAACAGTAATGCAAATCTGTATTGATTATTTTAAAGTGGAGAAACAAAAGAAGGAGAAATACTCCCTCTGAGTCAAGTACTTTGCTATTATTGACTTAAAGAAGCAAATTGAGACAAAATTAGATGAATATAGAGAGCTTATTTGGGCCAAGGCTGAGGACTGCAGCCCAGTAAACACTGGGAAGTGCTCCAGAGAATGAAGAAGAAGATCACGTTTTTAAAGAAAAAGAGGACAAATCAGGAGAGGGAGTGATGACCACAGTTGTTTTTCAGGAATTCTCATTGCTTTACAGAAATAACATTGGTTAGTGATTGGCTATACATTGTTGAACTATGGAGTATGACTTATGGCGTCCAGTGTGTGTGTGGCATTGTTAGGTTAATTTGTAGCTGTTGGCAGTGACACTCAGTCTAGGGTCCATATAGCAGGTGGATCACTTAGCTCAAGGGGGAGAGTAAGATGTGACTGCTATCTCATTTTAATGCTTCTCCAGGCCTAGTGTTTTAAAGGGGGCTCACATTCCCCAGATAAAAAGTTTCTTTCCTTTTTCACTATGCTCATTCACATGGGTTAAAGATTTTTCTTTTACTGGGGTAAGAACACTTGACATAAGATCTACCTTCTTGACCAATTTTTAAGTGCATGGTACAGCACCATTAACTATAGGCACAATGGTGTACGGCGGGTCTCTAGAACTTATTCATGTTGCATAACTGAAACTGTATGCCTGTTGAACAGCACCTCCCTCTTTATTGCTCTTCCCAGCCCCTGGCAGCCATCATTTTACTCTGTTCCTATGAGTTTGACTATTTTAGATACTTCATGTAGGTGGAATCATGACTAGCTTATTTCACTTAACATGATGTCTTTCAGGTTCATTCATGTTTTCACATATAGCAGGATTTCCTTTTTTTTCTTTTCCTTAGGCTGAATAGTATTCCATTGTATGTACACGTCACATTTTCTTTATCCATTTATCCCTTGAGGGACATTTAGGTTATTTCCATATCTTGGCTATTGTGAATAATGCTGCAATGAATGTGGAAGTATTGATATCTTTTGAGAATCTTGATTTCAATTCTTTGGGATATATACCCAGAAGTGTGATTGCTAGATCATATGGTAGTTTAATTTTTAATTTTTTGAGGAAACTCCATACTATTTTCCAAAGCAACTGCACTAGTTTACATTCCCACCAACAGTGTACAAGGGTTCCAATTTTTCCATATCCTTGTCAACACTTATTTTTTTCTTTTATTTTTTTAAAAAAACATTATGACAGGTGTGAGGTGATATCTTATTATGGTTTCGATTTGCATTTCTCTGATGATTAGTGGTAACAGCAACTTGTCGAAAGGACACCAAAGCTGGCTTAAAGGGGATCCCACTGACCAAATTGGGAATAATTTTACCATCAGGATAATTAATGAAAGTAATTATGGCCCATTGAATAAAATAGTAAACCAAGAATCTAAAATGATATAGATAAATAAACAATAAAAAGTTTGGTGATGAACAGAATATTGATATAATTTTGAACTGCATCCCTGTAAAATATTTATTAATTTAAAAGAGAAAAAGAGTGACTCCAAAGTAGAGAATGCTGATTTATGCCACATTAATCAAGTAATCAAGCAAACATTGGAAATGGGATAATTTAGAATCATGTACCTCTTGATAGGATATAATGAAAAAACACAGCATCCTTTCTGTCCTGCCAACCCATACCATAAATCTAAAACATCAGAACAACTAAAATTTAGGGACATGAAACAAAATCGTGTGATCTTTAAAAGTGTCCAGGTAATGAAAGACAAGGAAAGACTGAGGAACTTCTTGATTGAAGATTAATGAGAAATGCCAATGAATTCAAAGTTTGATTCTGAACTGGATTCTTTTGTTACAAAGGCTATGCGAGGGACACACCTGGAAAAACATTGAATGGGACCTAGTAGTGAATAAATGTTAATTTTCTGATTTTGATGATTGCTTTGTGGTTTTGTGGGAGAATGTCCTTGTATGTAGGAAATAATAAAATATTTGAGGGTGATGACTTTTGTGTCAGCAACTTACTCTCTAATTATTAAAAAAAAAGTTACTGTACCTTTAGCTTTTCTGTAAGTTTGAGAAAGATAAAAAAAGAAAAATTTGGAGAGAAAAAAATGTCACTCGATCTTGCCTGGGATGATAGATGAACCATGATCAAGGGGAAAGTAAGATTATTTAGGTCATGGAAAAAATTGGGGATGAGCACTTGCAGGGTTTCTAAATGGATATTCATATTGGGTGATCAGTCACTGTGAAGAGACTAGCCTCTTTAGAAACAATGTTCTTGATCAGGTGGGAGAAGAGGAAGTAACAATAGGTAAGGAAGGTAAGGTGAGGGGCTCTAACTCCCTTCCTACTCTTTCTTTTCTGTAATAGTCATTTTTTCTCAGGGTTTTATGGGAAAGCAACAATGAGGTCGGCAAGAATCAGAGGAGCAGCATTCATTCCATTTCATAAGGGGAAGCATTTGAATTGTGAGGTGGGAAACTGAAATTTAGGTCTTAATTTCTATTTTCTGCCAGTAAGTGTTAAGGTGAGACAGTGGTTCTTGACTCAGTGCCTTTATAATTTGATTATGTTATATAAGAGAATTTCCTTTTTCTTAGGAAACAACCACTGAAATATTTAAGAGTAAAGGGACATGATGTCTCCAAATTACTCTATATAATTTAGATTTAAAGGTGGTGAGGAAAATGGGGCAAAATGTAAATAATTGGTGAATCTAGGAAAAGGGTATGCAGGAGTTCCTTGTACTATACTTGCAACTTTTCCATAAGGTTGAAATTTTATTAACATAATAATGTAAAAAGTGTTGGGGGACTAGGAACCAGTGATGGCATTGCCTCTGTCAGATAGAAGAGCTGACAGAAACCTAGGCTAGGAGAAAGGCAGAGGTCATGGAGATGACTGAAGATTAACTCAAGGGTTTGCGAATATGCTTCAGATAACTTCTAAAGTCTTAAGTGTTATGCAAGATATCAAGGTCACCATGAACTTGAGGAAAGAATGAATGAAGAGGTTACTGGATTAGAAAATGAGGTAGAACATGATTTGGGGGCAATGCAAGAATTCCTTATTCTGACTGCTGTTGAAATGCTGTGGGGGTTTAAGGACATTTAACTGTACTGGGTAGACACAGGTGTTATAGTTGATATGACTACTTGATTATGGTCCTGGTGTGTGCATGCACTAAATCAAAAGTGCGCAGTCATAGGCTGATGGAATGGTCTTGTGGTATAAGAAGTAATTTAAAGCACGTTAAAGTCTTCACACCAATCCATAACTTCCGTGTAAGAAAGTGGACAACAAACAGGTCAAATGGAAAAATTAAAACATCACTTGCTATAGTCTCAGAAGAACTTTGAGGGTTATGCAGGGGAAAGGAATTTGCATCAGTCAAGTGAAGTTGGCATTGTGCAATGATAGGAAACTCAAGATGCCAGGAACTTGACATACCCAGTGGAAAGTTACCCAGAAGGAGTCTGACTACTAATACACAGGCCATGATTTTCTAGGAAGATTTATCATGCTGAAATTGAATTTATTAACAAATGAGTGTCCTTGGTAAATATTGAATTTTATTTACTCACATAGTGCCCTCTACCTTGGAAATACTACAGAGACTAAGCCACCATCTTCTTGCACCAGTAATTCTTGTACCATACATATACCATCTGTCTCAATAAAGCCAAGGATAAGGGAAAGAGAAACCATTTGAGAGAATGGCTCCAGGAATCTCAAAGTATAAACCACTTGGACAATTAAAAATTCTCATTTTAAATAAGATCCCTTGGCACCTTTCTGGAGTCTGACTCCACAGGTTCCCTTGAGATACTCAGGAAGTTTTGAGGGAAAGAGACCCAGGAGAGCAGGGGTAGATAACGTAGCTTTTCCTCTGAGATTCCCTTCCTGATCTCTGGGTTTATACGGCTTTCTCCTGCCCCCATGGGAGGAGCCGGGGGACCAGTGGGCATGTCGTACACCACCCTTTCTCTAAGCTACAGCCCTACCTGGAGAGGTAAGTGATCATAAAATTATATGTCCTCTAAGAGACAACAGGTTTTTTTGCTTTTTTGTTTGTTTTTATAGATGCTGTCAGACCACATTTGAGAGCTGTCAGGAATACCTGTATGTCCTTCTTAGCTTAGGCAGGTTCTAGTCTCACTTGTTCTTGCACCCACCCTGGGCCAGGATCTGGAATTCTGGATGGGAAACATCACAGATATGTCAGCTGGGCTCAGGTGCTAAAAGCATAGCCTTGCAGTTTCTTTCCCACATTCATCTTATGATTAAGTGTTTTTTTTTTTTTTCCCCTCTGTATTCTTCAGATAGCTGTAATAATCACACATTTTTAAAGAGGTCACTTTATCCATCCCTGCATCTTAGAATTTACTTGTCTCTGAAGAAGAAGCCACAGGGTTTTGTTTGTTTGTTTTCTTCAAGAGTTATTTACATGTAACATCATTTTCCAGGAGATAAACTGCAGGTTTTAAATGTTTTCCTTGTCTCTCACAGGTTCGTTCAGATTTAAAGAACAGGTACATTATTTTTTATAAGTATGTATAAATTCTGCAATAGCCTCTTTCCATCTTCAAACTTTTCTATTTTCTCTTTTATTGGACATATAATCTTCACGTCTAAAACATTTACTGCACTAACTCTTCATTTTATTAGTTTGTTTGAGTGTTTTTATTTTCCCAAGAGGATGATCTACAATTTCCCTGTCTCTCTCTCTCTCTCACACCCTTCATTGTCTCACAAGTTATTGTTCTTTGTTTTTGTTGACTTTTAAAACATTCTTGGATGACTTCTTCCTATTACATACCATACTAACGATAATTTTAAGAGATAACAATTATTGAATATTTACCTTGTGCTAAGTGCTTTGACTGGATTATCTCATTTAATCCTTACACTATTACTCTGAGGTAAGTACTATTGTTACTGGACTTACAGATGACAATGAGGGTTGTCAAGGCTAAACAAACTACTCACGACTTCACGGTTAGGTGGTAGAGAAGAGAATTGATTCAAGCAACTTGATTTGAGAGCTAATGATCTTTAAGTCTACACAATAACAAGAAAAAGAGAGGACCCAGGAGTGGTGGAAATGTTGGTGCATAGGGTACTTACGAATACGATACCTTACTCTAATCTCTCAGTCTGGACAGTGAACACATTTGGCAACTAGCAGATACAAGGAGTTGGAAAATTCAGCTGATAAAGATCTGACACCTATTGTCAGCTCAGAAACTTGTCCCTGCTGGGCTCCAACATCCCTGGCAACTAGTTCAAAACTGTCCCTTCCCTCTCCCATGCAATATTTTTTTCTTTTCCCAAGGTTGCTCTAGATTCTCACTGTCATCTGATTCCCTGTGGAAAAATGTGAAGAAGGATTGAGAAGAAAAACACTGAGATTTACCCTAGGATGCTACATGGAAGTATCCCTCATTGTTTGGGTTCCACTATTTTTGTGGGTAGCTAGCTCTGTCTTCTTGGCGAACTGAGCTCTAATTCTCATTCTCTAGAATGAGAAGGTTCTCTAGAATTCTAGGTTCTTCGCACTCTTCAAACATACTTATGGAGTGCTTCTCTGAGTGAATTGTGTGAAGGATTCAGAAGGTTTAGAAGTCCTGGCACATTTTTTCAAAGAGTTTACAATCTAATTTGGGAAATAAGACTGACACACAGGAGACAACAGACAACAATGCAAGATAGCATGGACTTAGCTTCAATACGTCCTACAGGGATGAAAGCAGTGGTGTGTTGGTAAATGTTTAATAACCAGCTCTGTAGGAAAAAAAATATGGTCCTGATTTTAATGTTTGTCACTTTCTGAGATAAAACTATTTCTCCACAATAGATTTCAATTTACCAGCATGGTACTACTGAATATGGAGCTAGAAAGACGTGTGCAATCTGCTCTGGTAGCTAGTGCAAGCTGGCTCCAGCATACCATCAAGTATGGGCTTTATGAAAGAGACGAAGTGAGAAGCAGGGTTATTGTGAGAGCATTTCATGAAGATGCCAGGCAATGAGTTGAGTCTTAAAATACTCCTATGAAATAATTCTAAAAATTAAAAATAGATCTATTCTAGTTTGGCAGATTAAAAATTCTCCATGTAAGCCAAGAATGAGAATATAATTTCATTTGGGAGCTATATGTCAAGAATGTATTGGGGTGGGGGGGTGGGAAGAGATGTGCTTCCAGGCTCCAAGGACTTGAAATCTGGGGGGGCAGCAGGGAGGAGAGGACATCCCAGGCAAGAGGAAAAATATAAACAGAGGCACAGATTTGACAATGCGTATTGGAATGTTCCTAGACTATGGGGAGGTTGGTCTTCCTGCAATAGAAGAGATGGCAAAGATGACAGATTTGCTGTTTAAGAATGGTCTGATAGGGCAGGGCCTTATCAGCCCAGCAGAGATTTATTTACCAGATCAGAAAAGTAATATAATTATATATTACTAATATAATATAATATATAAATAATATAATTAATATATTGGAACTCAGAGACATTCTAGTTTAAGGACCCCATTTTGCAGTTGAGACCATGGAGATTTGCCCCAGACCACATGTTTTGACATTGACAGATTCCAGATCACTTTCCAGATTTCCCAAGGCCCAGCCAATTCCAATGTTTCTTACATTGCAGTAAAGCCACCTAAAGAATTGTAAGTCTAGCAGCGATAGATTTGTAGCCAAAATCTTATTCGTAGTCAAATGTGAATCTTAAAAATCAACTTTGATGAAGTATAATACAATATGTATAATATAATATGATAAAATACAATACAATATGATATGATGCAATGTAATATAATGTAATAAAACACAGATCACCAATTTTAAGCATACATTTTGGTGAGTTTTGACAAATTTATCCACCTATATCACCACCACAATCAAGAATATTTCCTTCACTCCAGTAAGTTCCCTTGTGTTCTTTTCCAGGCAATTTCCTAGCAATTCTGGGAACCACTGGTCTGGTTTGTGCAGTACAGATTAGATTTGTATTTTCTAGAGTTTCATATAAATAGAATCATACTATATTAACTCTTTGTGTCTGACTTCTCTGATTCAGCATAATGTTTTAAAGAATTAGCCATGTTGCTGTTTGTATTAGTAATTTGTTCCTTTTATTGCTGAGAAGTATTTCATTATATGTACACATTATAATTTGGACATTTGAGTTATTTGCAATTTTTGGCTTTTAGGAAGAAAGCTGCTAAGGACTTCACATGTACATATCTCTATGTGGACACATGTTTTCATTTTTCTTGTGTAAAGGCTTAGAAAAAAATTGCCAAGTCCTGGAGCAAATACATATTTAACTTTCTAAAAAACTGCCGAAGTGTTCTTCAAATTGGTTATACCACTTTATAGCACCACCCGCAACGTTTAAGAGTTCCAATTCCTTCACTTCCTTGCCAACATTAGGTCTTGTTAGGCTTTTTAATTTTAGCTGTTTGAATGGGTGTGTAGTGGCATCTCATTGTGGTTTTATTTTACATTTCTTTGATGGCTAATGACATTGAGCCTCCTTTCATGTACTTATTGACCATTTCTCTGTCTTCTTTTGTGAAATACATGTTCAACTATTTGGAAATTAAAAATGTGTCTTATTATTGAGTTGTAAGAATTCTTTATATATTTTGGTTACAATTTTATTCTTTTTATTTTTTATTTTTTCAAGATTATAATACCCATTTATTGAACAAAATACTAGATCACCAGTATATAAACTGGCATTTATAAATTTATTATGTAGAATGCAGAATATGTTTTTTCAATGAATAATTTTATAAGTATTGGTTACATTTCTAGGCTTGACTGCCAACATATCTTTTAACTTAAAACTGAGCAAGTTTATAATTTCTATTAAAAATAGAGTCATAAATGTTACTGTGAGACAGTATATGGTATTGCAACTATAAGCTTAATTGTATTTATTTATTTTTTATTCCAAAATATTATGGGAGTACAAATGTTGAGGTTATATATATTGCTTGTGCACCACCTGAGTCATAGCTACAAGGTTACAAGTTTAGATATATGTAGTGTGAATATTTTTTCCTAGATTGTGGCTTGCCTTTTAATTTTTCTAACAATGCTTTTTGAACAGTAGAAATTTTAATTTTGATAAAGTTCAGTTTGTGATTTTGTTCTTTTATGGTTTATTCTTTTTGTTCCCTATCTAAGAACTCTTTGCTCATTTTGAGGTCATGATTTTATCCATCATATTTTGTCTAGATTTTTAATAATTTTATCTTTAATATATGCTTATAATTAATTTTGGGTTATTTTTTATGTATGGCATGAGGTAAGGTTTGAGGTTTGTTTTTTCTCATATGGCTATTCAATTGTTCTAGCAACACTTGTTGAAAATATTATTATTGAGATAGCATAACACTATCAAAAATCATTTGAACATATATATGTGGATCTAGTTTTGGACTCTCCATTTTGTCCCATTGTCTATCCTTGCACCAATACCATACTGTCTTGATTACCATAGTCTTCAAATAAAGTAGTGTAAGTCCTTTAACTTTGTACATTTTTTCCAAATTGCACTCTTGGTCCTCTGTATATCCATATAAATTTTAGAATGGGAATGTTTTATTATCCTGGCTAAAGGATTTGGTACCTTAATCTTAAGTAGGTCATTGTGAGTCCAGAAATTGGGCAGACGGGAGATATACTTTAAGGAAAAAGCCCACTGAATGTAATGTCAAAGTAGACGTGGATCTAAAATGCTGACTGTGATTGGCTGGGACACTGGTAAGGTCCTTGAGGAAGACAGAAACGTTGAGATGGAGAGCCTTTACTGGATATAAGAAGGGCTGATGTTTAGTTTGCTTTCAAAAATGTAAAATTTATTATGATTGCAAAGCACACAAATAGAAAAGTGAAGAGGGAGGTAAGCTGAAGTTGTGGGAAGGAGACTGGTAATGGAAATAAAGATTTGAGAGCAATCAACAGAAATAATAACAGAAAAAATTGAGAGGGAGGAGTATGGAGAGAAAAAAACAAGGGCCGAGGATGGACCAGAGAACAGCATGTGTAATTACAGCATAGGTGGAATAAACAGAGGTAACTAAATGAGTGTGGGAAGAGAGAAAAAACAGTGTGGTGTCATGGAAACCAAGGTCGGAGAATGTTTCCATGAAGCAGGGGTTAGAAGTGTCAAACAAAGCAGAGAAGGATGAGAAAAAAAAGGAAAAAGCAAAGTCTGATGGCTTTAGCAATGGAGGCTTCTTCAGTGACATTTGGACAAACAATTTCATGGGCGTGAACATGGCTGAGCCAACTTTCAGAGAGTTCTGGGGTGTGAGAGAGAAAGTCTATTTCAGTAATTCTGAAAATGAGGAGAAAATAAGAGATTATCACTGTAGAGAACCACAAGATTAGGTGTATGTTTTTCATACAAGTCATACATACTCACTGCTTGACAAAAGGGGCTAGTATCTCTGCTTCCCACAATTATATCAAATTGTCTGTTCACCAGATTTTATAAAATATATAGCCAGTTGGGTTCCAAACAGCTAGAAGTTACTTTCCTCCTCCTCTCTCAACCCTGGAGCTTACTTCCCCTCGTCCACACCTCAAGTTGTCCTAATCCTTTACTATTACAGTGGAAACTAAACATGTGTTCTGTCATAACTCTTTCTTCCTGACTTCACTCAAAAGGACTACTGGAATTAGCAAAAACTATTTTTTGGTGGGACTTGAGCTATCATTTTCAGTGGAGTGAAAATGTTTTGTAGTTGTTCTGCTTTGAGGGTACAATGACATGTTTGGACCAGAGGACTTCTCTGAAATCCAGTTTCTACATTCATAATTCAACTGAAACACTGCCTAAAAGGTCCTTTGTGACCACTCCTCAAAGTTTGCCTTCCTTGAATACTTACTGCTATGTCATTTTTTCTGAAGACATTCATTATTACGATTTTCTCAACATGCATTTCACTGGCATTTCTCCTTGTTACAAGGGTCTATTGGTGGATATCAATATTGGCTGAAACACAGAGCATGACTTTCTCCTTGGTGCCCCCTTTCCCTTCCTAGCATCACTATGATGTCTATGAGGTGTGCATGTGCTCAGAAGTCTTCAGGCACAGGAAATAGTTTGCTCTGCAGTGATAATGTTCATATGTATATGCCTCAAAGAAGCACAAGTAGGTTTATCTCTTCATGGGCAAGGATACTATCCACGAGCATGCTGGTCAAAAAGAAAGGAACTCAGTTCAATTTCTCACTTCAGCTATCACTGTCCCTTGTTTTTTTTTTTTTTTTTTATAATTTATTTTTTTAATTTCAGAATATCATGGGGGTACAACATTTTGGCCATACACATTGCCCCTGTTCTGCCCGTGTCAGAGCCACAATCGTGGTCGTCTCCCAAACTGTGCTCCCCACATCCATTCAGTGAGAGTTTTTCCCATCCCTTCCACCCCCCTCCCGCCCGCCCGCCCTCTGATGAATGTTATTGCCCTGTGTGATGTAAGTGTTCATCAGTTAGTACCAGTTTGATGGTGAGTACCAGTGATGCTTGTTTTTCCAATCCTGTGACACTTCGCTTCGAAGAATGGGTTCTAGCTCCGACCAGGATAATACCAGATGTGTTAATTCACTATTGTTCCTTATTGCTGAGTAATACTCCATGGTATACATATACCACATTTTATTGATCCACTCGTGTATTGATGGGCACCTGGGTTGGTTCCACAACTTTGCAATTGTGAATTGTGCTGCTATGAACATTCGAGAGCAGATGTCTTTATTATAAAATGTCTTTTTTTCTTTTGGATAAATACCCAGTAGGGTGATTGCTGGGTCAAATGGTAATTCTACTTTTAATTCTTTGAGATATCTCCATATTCTTTTCCATAGAGGTTGTACTAATTTGCAGTCCCACCAGCAGTGTATGAGTGTTCCTACCTGTCCACATCCCCGCCAACATTTGTTATTTGGGGATTTTTGATATGAGCCAATCTCACTGGAGTTAAGTGATATCTCATTGTGGTTTTGATTTGCATTTCCCTGATGATTAGAGAAGTTGAGCACTTTTTTATATGTTTGCTGGCCATCATTCTGTCTTCTTTGGAAAAGTTTTTGTTCATGTCCTTTGCCCATTTTTTAATAGGGTTGTTTGATTTTTTCTTGTTGATTTTCCTAAGTTCTGTATAGATTCTGGTTATAAGCCCTTTATCAGAGGTGTAGTATGCAAATATTTTCTCCCATTCTGTAGGTTGTCTGTTCACTCTAGTGATAGTTTCCTTGGCTGTGCAGAAGCTTTTCAATTTGATCAGGTCCCATGTATTTATTTTTGTTGCTGCTGTGATTGCTTTGGGGGTCTTCTTCATAAATTCTTTGCCTAGGCCAATGTCCATAAGAGTTTTTCCAACATTTTCTTCGAGAATTCTTATGGTTTCATGTCTTAGGTTTAGATCTGTTATCCATTGTGAATTGATTTTTGTGAGAGGTGAGAGGTGTGGGTCCACTTTCAGTCTTCTACATATGGCCATCCAATTTTCCCAGCACCATTTGTTGAATAGGGAATCTTTTCCCCAGTGTACGTTTTTCTGGAATTTGTCAAAGATCAGGTGACTGTATGAGGTTGGTTTTATATTTGGGTTCTCAGTCCTGTTCCATTGGTCTACATGTCTGTTCTTGTGCCAATACCATGCAGTTTTGGTTACTATAGCCTTGTAGTATAGTTTGAAGTCTGGTAGACAGATGCCTCCCAATTTGTTCTTTTTGCTTAAGATTGCTTTGGCTAGACGGGGTCTTCTCTGGTTCCACACGAAGCGTAGAATTATTTTTTCTAGATCGGCAAAAAATGATGTTGGTATTTTGATAGGGATTGCATTGATTCTGTAAATTAATTTAGGTAGCAAAGCCATTTTTACTATGTTGACTCTGCCTATCCAAGAGCATGGTAAGGTTTTCCATCTATTTACATCCTCTGCAATTTCCTTTCTCAGTGTTTCATAATTCTCTCTATATAGGTCTTTGATCTCCTTAGTTAGATATATTCCTAAATATTTAATTTTCTTTGTTGCTATTGCAAAAGGTATAGCATCTTTAATTTGTTTCTCGGCTTGATTGTTATTAGCATATATGAAGGCTATGGATTTGTGTGTATTAATTTTGTATCCTGAGACTTTGCTGAATTCATTTATCAATTCCAGTAATCTCTTGGTTGAATCTTTGGGGTTTTCTATGTATAATATCATATCGTCTGCGAATAGTGAAAGTTTGACCTCTTCTGCCCCTATCTGGACGCCCCTGATTCCTCTGTCTTGTCTAATTGCTGTGGCCAGGACTTCCAGCACTATGTTGAAAAGAAGTGGAGATAGTGGACACCCTTGTCTGGTGCCAGTTTTAAGGGGGAATGCCTTCAATTTTTCCCCATTCAGTATGATATTGGCTGTGGGTTTATCGTATATGGCTTTAATAGTTTCTAGGAATGAGCCATCTATGCCTATATTGTTAAGAGTTCTTATCATAAAAGGGTGTTGGATTTTGTCAAAAGCCTTTTCTGCATCTATTGAAAGGATCATATAATCTTTGTTCTTGCTTTTATTTATATGGTGAATTACATTTATAGATTTGCGTACGTTGAACCATCCCTGCATCTCGGGAATAAAGCCCACCTGATCATGATGGATTATTTTTTTGATGTACATTTGAATTCGGTTTGCAAGGATTTTATTGAGAATTTTTGCATCTATATTCATAAGGGATATTGGTCTGTAGTTTTCTTTTTTGTTGTGTCCTTTCCTGGCTTTGGTATCAAGGTGATATTGGCTTCGTAGAATGAGTTTGGGAGGATTCCATCCTTCTGGATATTTTCAAATAATTTCTGCAGTATAGGCACCAGTTCTTCTTTGTAGGCTTGGTAGAATTCAGGTGTGAACCCATCTGGTCCGGGACTTTTTTTTGTGGGTAGATTTTTAATTACTGCTTCAATTTCGGTGCTTGATATTGGTCTGTTTAGAAATTCTGTTTCTTCCTGGTTGAGCCTAGGGAGGTAGTGTGTTTCTAAGAATTTGTCCATTTCCTCCACGTTTTCGTGTTTGTGGGCATAGAGATTTTTGTAGTATTCAAAGATGATGTTTTGTATTTCCATGGTATCAGTTGTGACTTCTCCTTTTTCATTTCTAATTGAGCTTATTAGAGTCCTTTCCTTTCTGCTTCTGGTCAACCTGGCAAGTGGCCTGTCTATTTTGTTTATCTTTTCAAAGAACCAGCTTTTCGTTCATTGATCTTCTGTATTGTTCTTTTGTTCTCGATTTCATTTAATTCTGCTCTAATTTGGTTATTTTTTCTTCTGCTGGTTTTAGGATTGCTTTGCTCTTCCTTTTCCATTTCCTTAAGATGATTCATTAGTTTACTGATTTGTGACTTTTCTGTCTTTTGGATGTGGGAATTTAGGGCGATAAGTTTTCCTCTCAGGACTGCTTTTGCTGTATCCCACAGATTTTGATAACTTGTGTCCCCATTATCGTTTAGTTCGAAGAATCTTTTGATTTCATTTTGAATCTCCTCTTTGACCCAATATATTCATCATAGTTGTTTAGTTTCCAAGTTTTTGGAGGAGATGTGAGTTTCTGTTGGAATTGATATCTAATTTATTCCGCTGTGGTCTGAAAAGATACATGGGATGATTTCTATTTTTTTGAATTGTTAGATCTGTTTTGTGGCCTAGATGTGCATTTAGAGAAAGTTCCATGAGCTGATGCGAAGAATGTATTCAGTGTTATTGGGTGGTGTTCTGTAGATATCTGTTAGGCCAATGTTCTAGAGTCCTGTTTAGGTTTTATTTCTCTATTTAATTTTGTTTGGAGGATCTGTCAGTTCCGTCTGGGTGTTTAAGTCCCCGCAATTATGGCATCTGCTATTGTGTCTAGATCTAGCAGCATTTGCTTTATGTACCTGGTGCTCCTGGTCGGGTGCATAAGTTTGGATGTTAAATCCTCTTGTGAAATTTTTCCCTTCACCACTCTATAGTGTCCATTTTTGTCCTTCTTTACTTTTATTGCTTTAAAGTTGATGTCATCTGAAATGAGGATGGCTACTCCAGATTTCTTTTGGTTTCCATTAGCCTGGAAAATTGTATTCCATCCTTTCACCTTGAGTCTGAATGCGTCTTTGTGTGTGAGGTGTGTTTCCTGAAGACAACAGATACTTGGTTTGTATTTTTTAATCCATTCAGCCAGCCTATGTCTCTTCAATGGGCAGTTCAAGCCATTTACATTTATTGAGAGAATTGATATTTGGGGTAAATTTCTGATTATTCTGTTGGGTGGTATCTTTTGTTTTACCTCTTGCGTCATTGTGGAATCTGGTTTCTGGGGTTTTAGCCTTTGCATAATTTTACATAGGTGGGTGTCTGTTGCGCTGGTTAGTGTATAATGCAGGTCTAAGCATTTCTTGCAAGGCCGGTCTGGATTTCGCAAATTCTATCAGTGATTGCTTATCTGGAAAGGTCTTTATTTCTCCCTCATATAAGAAGCTTAGTTTGGCAGGATACAGAATTCTGGGTTGACCTTTGTTTTGTTTTAGGAGATTGATGATGTCTCCCCATTCCCTTCTGGCTTGTAAGGTTTCAGTTGAGAAATCTGCAGTTAATCTGATGGGTTTCCCTTTGTAGGTTACCTCCTTTTTTGTCTTACAGCTCTGAGGAGTGCCTCTTTGTGTTTACTTTGGTCAGTCTAATAATTATGTGGCGTGGTGAATGCCTTTTCACGTTGACTCTCCCAGGAGTCCTGTGTGCTTCTTGTACTTGGATGTCGAGATTTCTGGCTAAGCCATGGAAATTTTCCTCTATTATTCCTTCAAATAAATTTTCCAGCCCATGCAAATTTTCTTCCTCTCCCTCAGGGATACCTATAATCCTTATGTTTGGCCTCTTTACATAATCCCACATTTCTTGTATGCTTTTTTCCTGTTTCTTGTTTTTGTGTTCTTTCTCTTCAGCTGATTTATTTAGCGCATAGGAGCTGTCTTCTAGCTCTGAAATTCTTTCCTCTGCATGGTCCAGCCTATTCTTAAGGCTTTCCACTGTGTTTTGTAGATCCTTGAATGCTTCTTTCATTTCTAGGATTTCTATTTGATTTTTCCATAATATTTCGATTTCTTTGGAGAATTTTCATTCATTTCTTGCATTTTTCTTGTGGTTTCTTTGTGCTGGGATTCAATTTTCTCTTGAATTTCATTGAGCTTTCTTATAATCCATAAACGAAATTCCTCTTCTGTCATTCTACCCATTTCATTTGGGTTGGTATCCATTGCTGAGGAACTGATAATTTCTTCTGGGGGTGACTTTTCACTCTGATTTTTCATGTTCCCTGAATTCTTTTGCTGGTTTTTTCTCATCTGGCCTCTTGGTCGAGAGCTGGGGGTGTTAGAGCTAGTTTATGGCCCTGTCACCAGGCCCACAATTATTTTTCCTTGGCAAAGCCAGGGAGAGAAGTAGTGGCCTGTATTGCCTTAGGTGTATTTTAGCAAGTTTGTTGGATCTTGAGTTAACTCTGACCTGTGGTCTTCTCCTCTTCCCAGTGGAGTGTGGTGAGAATGACCTCCCAGCTTGGGCTCTGAGCTAATGGATTGTACTTGAGAATATGAGTCCTCCACTCCCTATTAGCTAGGTATTCTGTTATGTCCGTAGCAGACTCTGATTCCCCAGTTGGGGTAGGCGAAAGCCCTGTGCTTTGGAGGGGTCTTGTAGCTCCTAGGGGTTACTTTGACCCTGCTCTTCCTGAGGTTCTGGTAGAAACACAATTTCCTTTGGCTGCAGTGTGAGAGCTGAGTTGGGAAAATTCTACACAGCTCAGAGGTTGCTCATCTAGCCACGTGTGGCTGCCCTTCTGATGTGTGTCTCCGCGTGAAACTGGTTGATAGGGGGATCTCCAATTGTGCACCCCTTTTCCACCACTAGACCTCAAGGCGAGGCAGGTGGCCGTCTCTATCCCCAGCAGTCTCCACCGGGGGATGTTCCCACGGGGAGGGGGGAGTAGTGGCAGCTGGAAGCACTCTTGGGTGGCGCGAAATTCCCTATTGAAGTGGGCAGGATTATGGGGAGCTGCTCTGGTTCAGCCTGTGGCTCTTGAGGTATTTGGTTGTCATGGGAACCAGCAGTTATACCAAATGAGTCACTATGGCCAGCAACCTTCAAAATGAGCGATCTCTGGGGTACAGGAGGGCTGGGACCTGAGGGGCGGGCACTAGGACCGGCACGGAGCGGAGTTGTCGGAGGCCAGAGCCGGGGTAGCAGAACCAGATGGACGAGCTGCAAACTGTTTCCAATACTCAAAGGTCCCACCTCTACAGTTCCGGGATCTCGTCCCACCTGGAACCCACGGATGCCGCTGTCCCTGGCCACCACAGGCAAAGCCTGTCTCGCCCCAGCGGATGAGCCCTGGGCTGGGGCGGGGCGGAGCTAGAGACGCGGCTCACAGCTCCGCGCGGGCGGCTGTAAAGATGGCGGCCGCCGCCAGCCTGGCGCACAGCCGGGCTCCGATCGCGCCGGGAGCGCAGTTTTTCTCCGCCGGTAGTTGTTAGCAACCTCTAAGGGCGCGTCCCGCTCTCCGATAAACTCCTGGGCCCAGTCCCGCTGACTTCTAGTGGCGCAGTGCCGGCCTGCGGGTTTCCGCGCACTGTCCCAGGAAGCTGAATCTCGGTCCCCGCCCAGTTCCTCCCCAGCCCTCGGCAGTCTCTGTATATTGCAGCTGCGAGTTGTGTCTGGCTCTGGCTACTTCCTCCTCCTCTCCACAGGGCTCGCCGGCCCGAGCAACCGCTCTGTCCCAACTCTGGGCTTGTCCCTGAATGCGTGTATGGGGAGGCGCGTAACCGCTTGGGGGGCAGGTCGCGCTGCGCCGACCTGGCGAGTGCGTCCTTCCCGCGGTCTGGGCTCTATTGTGCTCCGTGCGCCCTCCGATCTTTGTGAAAATTTTGTACCTGTTTTCTTGGGCTGGGCATTCGGCGTTGTTTCTCTGTCATTCGCAATGCTGTTTTTGGAGTGAGCGGTCCGTGTTCGCAGGCAGCCGCTGGCGTTCTTCACCTCCTTTCCTCGGAGCGGTACGGTGGGCGGACCCTATCACACCGCCATTTTTTCCATGTCCCTTGTTTGAAAGTCCGACTGCTGATGGGAATTTCCCCTTGATGACTTTCTTTATTGCTTTCAGACACTGATATAACAGAATGCAGAGAAAGAACTTCACAGAAGTGAAAGAATTCATCTTCTTGGGATTCTCTAGCTTCGGAAAACATCAGATAACCCTCTTTGTGGTTTTCCTAACCATCCACATTTTAACTCTGGCTGGTAACGTCATCATTGTGACCATCATCCGCATTGACCATCACCTCCACACACCCATGTATTTCTTCCTGAGCATGCTGGCTAGTTCAGAGACGGTGTATACACTGGTCATTGTCCCACGAATGCTTTCCAGTCTCATTTTTCATAATCAGCCCATCTCTTTGGCAGGCTGTGCAACCCAAATGTTTTTTTTTGTCATCTTCGCTACCAACAATTGCTTTCTGCTCACAGCAATGGGCTATGACCGCTATGTGGCCATCTGCAAGCCCCTGAGGTACACGGTCATCATGAGCAAAGGAATGTGTGCCCGGTTGGTGTGTGGGTCCTTTGGCACTGGTCTGGTTATGGCAGTTCTCCAAGTGACAGCCATGTTCAATTTGCCTTTCTGTGGCACAGTGGTGGACCACTTCTTCTGTGACATTTACCCAGTCATGAAACTTTCTTGCATTGATACCACTATCAATGAGATAATCAATTGTGGTGTAAGTTCATTTGTTATTTTTGTGCCCATAGGCCTGATATTCATCTCCTATGTCATCATCATCTCCTCCATCCTTAAAATTGCCTCAGCTGAAGGCCGGAAGAAGACCTTTGCCACCTGTGCCTCCCACCTCACTGTGGTCATTGTCCACTATGGCTGTGCCTCCATTGCCTACCTCAAGCCTAAGTCAGAAAGTTCAATAGAAAAAGACCTTCTGTCTGTGACCTACACCATCATCACTCCCCTGCTGAACCCTGTTGTTTATAGTCTGAGGAACAAGGAGGTCAAAGAGCACTACACAGAGTTGTGGGCGTAAACATTTCTTAACAGATTGAATCATTTTGTCAGGAGACCTTTAGCCCAGTGTAATATGTGTCTATACACAAACATGCCACAAAACACACATTCATCAAATACAATGTTTGCTAAGCATAATGTCAGAAAGTAGAAATGCTTTTCTTTTTTATGTTTTAAGGATGGCAGAAAGCAGGGTTTCTGCTCTGGTGAATTTTGTAACCAGATACAAGAATCATTCCAAGTTGGATTAAGACTACTTATTTCTGTGCTTGAGAATTTTGGTTTTGAATCTTCTGGGGGGCCTATTTTGTCTGAACTCTCTAATAGTCAAATCCTTGACCTAGTCTGGGAAGGGGATGTGGAGAAGAGGCAGTGGGAACTTAGGTGGCAGGGGCATGGGAAAAATGAGCAGTGGATTTCACTTCTCTCTTCTTGTACAAACAGAAAGCTTTCATTCTCAGGAGTTAAATCATGTGAAATAGTCATTTTAGAAAGGGTTTCCTTAATTCTGGTTGATTGAAAAATGAACAGCTTCACAAAAAGGGTTCTTCTTTTATTATCCAGCCAAATTAGCTCCTTAAATAGTATTCATTTCTATGTGTATTCCGTCCTTCTGTGCAATCAAGGCAAAAATCTCTGCTGTTCCCTAGAGGTTAAGCAGGGAGAAGATGTATCAGTGGCTTTTCCCTGAAACTACATTTTTATCCAGATGCACTTTTTCATGTAGTAGCTGCAATAGCATTGAAGTTGCTGTGTTAGGTTTTGGTTGTACTAATTGCAGGGTCAAAGGTAAATGCCATTAACTTCCATTCTCTCAGTAAACAGTGCAAACATCATACTTCTCCAGATACTTATTTATATCAAAATAAACATAACCATGCTATGTTGTTTTATATCCTCAATGGGGAACGTTGTGGGACTATTTTGTTTTATCGATCTTCCCACCAGAGTTTTTCTCTACTCTGAGACGGAGCTGGAAGACACTCTCTAACATTTGTTTTCACACACTCATGCCACCCATTGTTATTCCACCTCCAGGTCAGTTCCTATCCCGTACTTTCCAGGGTTTTTTTTATTTGAAATTATTAAGGGGGTACAAATGTTTTAGGTTACATGGATCATTTTTGTAATGCTTGAGTCCTGGCTACAGGTGTGTCCGTCACCCAAATAGTGTTCATAGTACCCATTAGGTTGGTTTATTCCCCTCCCCTTCTCCCCCCTCCCCTTCTCCCCGCCCCTGGTTGCTTTCCATTGAGTTTTACTTCCCTCTGTGCACTTGTGCACTCATCAATTAGTTCCAATTTAATAGTGAGTACATGTGGTGTTTTTCTATTCTGAACCACAGAAATAGGGCTTAGCATCTTCTAGGTGACCTGTGATTTTCTCTCTGTTCTACAGAGCCCTATGTGAGGAGATCACAAGCTGAAGGTGAGGATTCTCTGCGTGTTTCCTTGGGGAAAGCTGTTATAGTTGGGTGGCATCACAGCGGGTGGTGGTGTCTCCCGGATGACTAGCACCTCGTATCCTAAAGAGTGTCTCAACATGAAGTCCATAGTTCCCTAAGGGTGCCTGGGTGGGTGTCAGGGTTTAAAAAAATTTTTTTTTTTGAAATTATTCACTAAAGTTTGAATGTAATCACAGTGTGCCTTTTCCACCATATTCTTAAAGAATTTGCTCTGGTATAAGTATTTCTTCCCTCAAATCCAAGCAGAAATATGAAGCCAGATCCAACTTCCCTCCTTTACAGACTATTACTTTTACAATTTCTTTAGACTTTCTTAGAGACGTATCCTTTGACTTTGTTTATTTTTGCCTATACGGGCACTACCATTTTTTCACCAAATTGGAGAATGTGGAAGGTGCAGGTGGTTCTCAGCTGGGAGGCTGAGGGATAATGGGTAGTGGATGGATGTCAGAAGGCAAATATGGTCTATTTTATTGAGAGTTTCCCTGCCTTCTCCCATATCTTTCCCCTCTTCCCCAAGTGTTTCAATACCATTCCTCTCCCTCCCTCCAACACCTCATGGGTGAGTGAATACCCTTCTAGTATTAGTTGTTTTACATACTTTGCATGGCTTTCAACCCACTGGTGGAAGCAGCTTCTATAAGAAACGTGCAAATAATATAAAAGTGAGTAGGTCTATGGGGTCACAGATCCTTCCAGCATGATGAATCAGGAGCAGTGAGTAATTTTGTTGCTGCCTCCCATAATCTGTTCATAATACTTATATTGCTGGCTGATGTGGGGGATATTTTCACTATTACCATTGTTTTTGTTGCCATCATCATCACAATTATTCCCCAATATCTCCCTCTACCCATGGTCCTTTATCTTTCTTCTCTTATACATTGTAAATACCTCCATTCTTTTAGTACTTTTTTTGTTTAGCTTTCTTTCATCAGAAAAATGCCTCTGATATCATTTATTTGTTCAATCTATGTATATTTCTCAAGCACTATGTGAAGCAATTAACTATCTCTGAGGTTACAATAATGAGTAATGCAGGGACTCTCTTTCATATTATACATAGTCCAATTGGGAAGGCAGACAAAATAACAAGAATTACAAAAACTTGCTATAGGCACATGTACAAGATTGTTGTTTGGGGTCAGGGGTGTTATTAAAAAAAAAGGAACTGGTCAAATCTATTTACAAGGTCAGAAAAGCATTCAAGGAGAGATTATATTTAATTAAGTTTTTGTGGCATTGGGTCAATTTATGTCTGGGAGGACAATAAGGGAAAGGGAAGAGCCTGAGCTGAGGCATGTAACCCTGAAAATACCAGAAGTGTTAGTTGGGCAGGAGTTTTATTTGCCTCTGTATGCCCACTGCCTTGTTGATATGTATGCCCTCTGGATATTAGCCTGGTAAAAAGTAGGTGCTTAGTATACCTTTGGATGAATGAATGCGTGACCACCTATTAAGTATAAAGTCTTGTCCAAAGATTTCCAGGTGTATTTTTTGATAGATACATATTATCATATTCCTTCTGTCTACCTTATAGACTTCCCTCACCTAAGGTCAACTAACACAGAAAATAACAGAGTAGGGGCGACAATCCTAGCAGCGTATTTGAAAGTACTTTTTCCCATTGCAAGATTGCCTACAAGCAGTTCTTACTTGCTCCATAAACTCAGTTGACAATTTATCATATAATTACATTAATTAGTCACTTAAAACTAGACTATAAAAGGCCTTTTTTTAAAGGAAACTGGATTAACACTGGGTTAATATGTTTTAGCCATAACCAGAACAATAACTTCAACAAACTTAAAAATGATTTCTCGATAGCTTGACATATAAAATCAAGAGTTAAGATATTTCAAAATTTACCTTTTAGAAAAACTTATGAAAAGATTATTGTAGATCTTAAAACTTCTGAAATACGATTTTTACAGTCTTAATTTTGTAGCTTTCTGATATCCTTTCACATTCCCTGACTGCAATTCATTATGAATTACAGGAGAAAATAGCTGCAGTCTTCTCAACAATAAGTAGAATAAAACATTTTATTAACGGACACAAATGCTTCTGGGAGAAGAGAGAGGAGGAAAGCGGGCAGGAGAGATAAGATTAAGCCAAAGACAAACAGGTAGTCTGTGGTTAAGCACACAGAGCTTAACTTTTGGAAAGACATATTGAAAGGTTGTAAGAATCCAAGTCAGTTTTATTGCTGCTGCTGAGGTGTGTATACTTGTTATGAGTGTGTGTGTGTATGAACATATGTACACATACATGCACATGAGTGTTTTTGTGGTGAGGGTGCTAACATATAAAAGTTTTAGATGTTATGATCATTGTGATACAAACTGCTTCATTTGCATTATTTCATTTAATACCCATCCCTAATATTTAGTAGCTCTTTACAGTTCACAAAGGTCTTTCATGTTCATGACCTCATTTGATTCTCATAGCACTCCTGTAAGGTATTAGTCCCCCATTTTTCAGATAAATCCACTGTGAGTGGATAGTTTAAATTACTTTCCCAGGGTCACATACATCATTGGAGATAGAAGTAGGACTAAAACAGAAGTGAGCCTCAATTACAAATCTGTTAATCCTAAATTCCATGCTTTTTATTACTTCATCCATACGTCCAAATGTGCACACACACACACACACACACACACACACACTCTTTATTAATTCTCATCAGGGAATAAAGTATCATGAATAAGTAAACTTTAGTTTTAGATGCTAAAGCATCATCATCAATCCGTACTGATAGACTTTGAAATGTCCTCGTTCCTTTCCTGCCTCTGTAAACAAAGTATATTGATGATCATGCATTTATTTTTTGACATGTTTACCATGGGCACTTAACTGTATCTTGTGATGTAGTTCACTGATATCTTCAGTTGGAACTGAGCTTATATTAGAGTCTTTGCTTCTGGATTAAAAGACCCACATATTTCAGTATTTTATAAAATTTGTCTTAGCATTGTATGGTTTCTGACTTTCAATTTTTTAATTTATTATTTCAACAAGTATGACATGCATGCCCACTGTGAGTTTCAGGGACTGGGTTAGTCACTAGGGATGCAGAAATAAATAAGACCCAAGTCTTGCTTTGAGTAGCTAACGATCTATTCGCAACTCACTTCAATGCATTGAGAGAGTAAGTTCTAATTCTACATCAGTCAGGGCCCAGTTAAAAGACAAAAACCACACAATGATTTGAATAGGGAGTTTAATATAATGAATTATTAACTATGAGAAGGGACTGGAGTAATGAGGTATTTGATAGTTATTAGTAAAATATAATTCCAAAAAAATAGGAATAGCAGATATAAGCAATAGTCACTATCCTTTGGCTAAGATAGAGTAGTGTAGGAAAACAAATTTTCCCTGGATTTTTTAGTGTTTCTGTAAAAACCTGTCTCCTGAGCCAAGGAAATGTATATACAATAAGAATAAAGAATGTTTGCTTTCATTTTCCCTAGAAATATTTTACTTTTTGCATACGCTGAGGATTAGATCTGTAGCCATTTTTTTACCTAATGGTGGATCTAATTGCTTTCATACAGTAAACATTCTCTTAGCTCCCCAAAAGCCAAATGGTTACATTTTGGGTTAGGGACCTAATTTAGAGCATTATTTCCCCATTTGTTTACATTGCAAAAGGGGAGCCCTGAAGAAATTTTTAGGTTGTAAAAGCCATAGATAATGGGTTTATCTTCCCTCTGGATAAATTTATTTACCTACTGAAGGGTTAGAGTAAGTAACCTTTCCATTCTGTTCCAAGGAGACTCTCCCAGGAGAGGGTGACAAATGGTCTCTTTCCCCTTTACAAATGGAGAACATTTATATTTCTTCATCTCTTGCATACAGAGCAATTCTGCCACTTGTATAGAATATTTTCCCCATCTGGCTCTTATCATGTCACTCTGCAGGATTTTGGGGGTGGAGAGATTAATGCTTGCAGTGTTGTTATTCTGGCTGCTGATTGTGCAGCGAGCATAATAAGAAATCTGCTTTGGTCCAGGAAACTTGTGCATTCAGGAAAATTTAATAAAGATAATTATTAAAAACCTGACAAGTACCCAAGGAAGAGGCAACCCTTCTTGCATGAAGGCTAATATCCAGACTTTATTAGACAGGGTACAGCATTGACCCATCTAACAGAGATGTTGCAACGTGCCATCCTGGGAGAACTTGCTAGAAATCTATGCTTTGGAATTTGCCAGAAATATTCCCTCTACTATGATGAGGAAAGCTATTCAGAGGAAGGTGTCTTGCTGGAGCACTGCACTATGCAGAGAGGGATGCTGAGGGAAACTAGGTGCTGTTGATTGCCATGTACTGCAGAAGCTGGATGTTAGTGAAGCTGTCCATGTTGTAGCAATTTGGTGTTGGTGAAGTCAACCCATGCTAAAGAAACCCACCAAGTGGATCACACTGGAACTAAGAAGGGAAGTCCCTTCATCTTGCAATATCTCTGCATCGCTCAGTTTTGACAAAGCTTAACCTTGTGCCAGCTGTCAAGGAACCAGCTCGTTTGTTCAGAGCAAGCAATGAAAGAAAATTTGAAGCTGAAGGGCAATAAATTGATAAATGGTACACGAAGAAAGGTCTAAAGTCAATTATACATTGCTGCTTCCAATCAGGATGAATTAACTACTACTCAACTAGTCCTTTTATCATAAAAATGTTTTTTAAATAGGAAAATATATGAATCAACTGTTTTCAGATTGTGAACAATAGGCAGTGAAAGACTGTGATTTTTTTTAAACTAGAAAAAATCCTTCATTTTGGGAAATTAAGAAACATATTTTTAAGCAAAGACTGTGATTCTTGAGAGAGGAAAAACACAAAAGTTTAGCTCGATAATTGCTCTTTTGCCTAAAGGCATTTTCCAAAACACGCCACAGGTAAACGGAGTCTAAGCAAAACACAGGGTTTTGCTGAACTGAGGGGGAAAAATTGAAGTTCAGAGCTTGATGTGGCTGGAAATTATGAGGCAGAGTATGGGAAAAAAGGAAGTTGCATAAAATAAAAATTCCAGTAATATGCATAAGCATCCTCTAAGTCTTTAATAGACTACTAAGCTATGCATACACCGGGCAGTCACCACAAAGCTGGCAGAGAACAATTATAGGGAGATATGGGCTAAACCTGTGATCCCCAACCTCTGGGCCATGGACTGGTACCGGTCCGTAGCCTGTTAGAAACCGGGCTGCACAGCAGGAGGTAAGCAGTGGACCAGCGAGAGAAGCTTCATCTGTGTTTACAGCTGCTCCGCACTGCTCGCATCACCACCTGAGCTCCACCTCCTGTCAGATCAGTCACAGTCTCCCATCATGCCCAGATGGGGACTCTCAAGTTGCAGGAAAACGAGCTCGGGGCTCCCACTGATTCTACATTATGGTGAGTTGTATAATTATTTCATTATATATTACAATGTAATAATAATAGACATAAAGTGAACAATAAATGTAATGCACTTGAATCATCCTGAAACCATCCCCTACCTGCCAGTCTGTGGAAAAATTGTCTTTGTGAAACTGGTCCCCAGTGCCAAAAAGGTTGTGGACCACTGGGCTAAAGGGAGATTCCGAAGTTTTCATTCAGCTGGGAGAGGCTGGTGCCTGACCAGCTAGAATGGAGATGCTTAACTGAACAGTCTGGGCCTTTAACTGAGATCTCAGTAAGGCCATATTTTAGAGGTAAGGCTACTCTAACCCTGCAGGAAAGGCTAATGAGACATGTCGTATCAAACTTAGGAAGAAAGTTCAATAGAGTCAAGCTGATCCATAAGTAACTCAAATACATAACAGAACAAAGTTCAATACTTTTTAAAGCTATATAAGGAAAAAATGCAACTCTCTACAGATAAAATTAAAAATTTCCAGCATTCACTAAAAAACTGCTAGATATATGAAGAAGCAGAAAAATGTCACCTATAGTCAGAAGAAAAATTAGTCAAAAGAAAGAGACATGGAATGAAAGAGATGATGTTGGTAGCAGACAAGGATGTTAAAACAATTGCAGATATTACAAATATGTCCAAAGATTAAGAGAAAACATGGATGTAATGAGGAGAGGAATGGAAGATATAAAAGAACCAAATGCAACTTCTAGAAATCAACAAAATAAAATATTTGCAATGAAGAGTTCACTGGATAAAATTAATAGCATGCTAGGAACTGAAGAAGAAAAGGTCATTGAACTTGAAGACAAATCAATAGGGATTATCAAAAAAAGAGCACAGAGAAATAAAAGACAGGTAAAAATTGAGCTTCAGTGATTCATGGAAAAAATCAAGCAGTTCTTAGAGAGAATTTTGTAGTTTTCAATGCTTATATTGGTAAAGAAGAAAGGTACAAATTCAATGATCCAAACTTCCATTTTAAAAGGCTAAAAGGAAGAGAAAATTAAAGCCAAACTGGATAGAAGAAAAGAATAAAGACGAGAACTGAAATTGATTAAATAGAAAACAAACAAAAATAAAGTCAAAGAAACCAAAAGTTTTCAAAAATTTAAATAAATTTGATAAACTTTAGCTAAAAAAAAGACATAATTAAAGGAAACTTTACTATAGATTCTGTACATATTAAAAAGATTGAGAAAGGAATATTATGAAAAACTTGTGCCAATAAATCCAACCACCTATATGAAGTGGATAGTTCTTTCCAAGTCACCAATTATTAAATTTGACTCATCAAGAATTAGAAAATATGAATGGCTATATATCTATTGAATGAATTAAATTAAATTAAATTAAATCTTCCCACAAAGAATGCACCAGGCCTCAATGGCATCACTGGTGAACTCTACCAAAGATTTAAGGAATAACTTGTACTTGTCACAAACTTCCAGATTGGAGAGCAAGTGAGAATATTTTCCATTTCATTTTATGAGGCCTGTTTTATTATGATACCAAAATCAGGCAGTCTTTGCACATAACCTAAAAAAAGAAAACTAAGGAAAAACATCCCTCATAAACAAATATAGATATAAAACTCCTTAACAAAATGCTAGTAGGTAAAATCCAACAATATATAAAATGAGTCATACACCATGAACAAGTAAGATTTCTCCCAGTTATAAAAGGCTGGTTTAATATTTGAAAATCAATTAATGAAATTTACCATATAAATAATAAAGGAGAAAAGTCATATGATTAAGTCAAAATTGATTCAGAAAAAAATTAGGCAAAATTCAGCCTTCATTCATTAAAACAAACAAACAAACAAACAAAACCATTGGCAACCTAGCAATAAGAAGGAATTTTCTCAACTGCCAGCTATCATCATAATTATAATTATTGGTTTGTTTTAGCTTTATACAATTTGTTATCTTTTAAAATAACAAACCATAATTATAATTAATGGGTAACTCTGGGGTTTATAGCATATGTAGAAGTAAATGAATTATACACATCACAAAGAAAAGGATTGGGTAAATGACATTGTACTGTTTAGTTTTCTTGTATTATATATAAAAATGATAAAATGTGAATTCAGGGTAGACTTTGGAAACTTGAGTGTCCATATTATAAATCCTAGGGCAAAGATGAAGACAATTAAGGACGAGGGGGAAGTAAAAAGCCAATATAGCAGATATGATGTAATACTAAAAATGCATGATTAATGTAAAATAAAGCAAGAAAGAAGGAACAAAGGAACAACAAATAAAATAAATAGAAAATAAATAGCCATAAGGGAAACTTAAACCGAACCATATTAGCAACTACTTCAATGTAATGAACTAGCATCTCAATTAAAAGACAAAGTTTGCCAAATTGAATAAAAAGGCAGGACCTCTTATATGATGTTTATATGAGGTGCCTAAATGTAAATCCAATAGATTAAATAAATAGTTTTTAAAAAGATAATAGATTCAGAAGAATTTATCAGCAAAGTAGCTTCAGGATAAGATATTCAAGATAAATAGGGACATTCTAAAATGACAAAAGGATCCATTTATCAAGAAGACATAACAATCTTAAATATCTGTACACCTTGTACTAGAGTTTCAAAATAAATGAAACAGAAACCGATAGAACTGAAAGGAAAAATTGACAAATCCACAATTATATTGTGCTATATTAGATATTTCCACACTTCTCTCTCAATAATTCATATAACAAGTAGGTATAAAATCAGTACAATTATAGAAGAAAAAGAAAATATAAAAGAAATATATAAGAAGTATAGACGAAAAAGAAAAGAACATGTTGAAGAATAAAAAAAGAAGACTTACAGTTTTACCTAACTTGACCTCATTGTCATTTATAAAACATTCATTTTAAAGTGGCAGAATGCACATTCTTTTCAAGTGTTCATGGGACATTCACTAAGGTAGACCATTTGCTGGAATTTAAAACAAGTCTAAATACATTTAAAATGATCAAAATGACATAGAGTATCTTCTACTACCATAAGGGAATTAAATTAGAAATCAATAACAGAAAGATATGAATAAAACCCCAAAAGTTTGACAATTAAGCACCTCACTTCTAAATAACCTGAGGGCCAAAGAAGAATCACAAGGAAAACTGGAGTATATTTTGAACTGAATAAAAATGCTAACAAAACATCAACATTTGTGTGATGCTGTTAAAGCAAAGTTCAGGGATAAATCATAGCCTTATCTTTTTATAGAAGACTAGAAGGATGGGGTAAAATCAATGATCTGTCTTTCCATCTTATTATAAAACGCTAGATGAAGAAGAACAATTAAACCCAATGTATGTAGATCCATCCAAGTTGTTGCATGTATCAATAGTTCATTCCTTTTTATTGCTGAGTAATGTTCCACAGTAAGAATATATTTTTGGCCTATTTTCAATTGGATTGTTTGTTTTCTTACTGTTGAATTTTGAGAATTAAAAAAAAAATTTCCTAGGAATCAACTGCAATTACCCTCCAAACTTTTACCAAAATTATAGATTCTGTGACAGTAGTGGAAAGAACTCTGATGCGACAAGAAGAGGAAGGAGCAATAATCTCTAAGGAAGAACCATTGTGACTTTAATCACATAATTACAATAATGATGACATATTTTATTTTTTATTTTTAAATGTCAAAAATTTTATTAGAAAAAAAGCAAAATGTGGTTGCACTTAGGAAATATCTGTTTCTCTATGAAATTTTTGGGCACCTTCCCAATGCAAACTCGTGCTAGGCACCAATAAGCCTTTACTGGCTTATTAATGGTAATATTTTAAACTTGAGAACAGAGAGAGCCTCATTAAATTTAAATGATTAAAGTTAAGATTATAGAGAATAATATTTCCAGAATCAGCAGCCTTGTACATTTTTTTCCTGACATGATTCTGAATCTGCAGCATCATTTATGAAATATCAGCACTTTCCACATTCTCTTCAGATTGTACCTTTTAAAGCAGAAATTATTTGTGGGTCGTTTGTCCTTTGCTCCAGGTTTTAGGCAGCAGTAGGGACACGTTTTCTCCAGAGAATACTAGGCCAGAGAGAGAGGGTTAAGGTATGGTGCTTTGGGTTCTTATTGGAAAGGCCCCTTAGATATCTATAAAATAGGAGGTGATGCAATTTGCTGAAAGTGAGGGTGCTGAATAAGGTTGGGCCTGAGTGCAGGAGAGACTGGGAAAACCCCACGGATGATGCAATGGTGGGGGAGGTATGTAAACAAGGAATGAATCAAAGGATGGTGTCCAGCACAGTGAGGACAAGGCTGTCCAAGTCTCTCCTGGGACCAGTAATGTAGGAAAAAGAGACCAATTACACATTTTCACCCTGAGCATCCAGTACTCTAAGTCCTCAGCATCACAATTTACATGTGAGTGAATCAGAGTTCACACCCAATGATACCACAAGGAGCCTGGCAAAGAGAAAAATAACTCTGAATCAGATGTTTTAGCTCTTAGGAAAGGAGGGAGGAGTTCTTTCATGTCTATAAAGACTGTGATAAAGAAGGAATTGAGTGCAATGAAGGTCATGGCAGGTACTTCAAAAGGGAATTTATGGTTAACTGATAGTGGCAGAGAAATGGTAAACTTCTGGAGACCAGAGATTGGGTTGTACATTTCTTCATATCTACCTCTGCACTTTGTAATGCTTAGATACATAGAGAGTACTCAAAAAGCACTGGAAAGGAGGGAGGGAAGGAAGGAAGGAAGAAAGGAGAGAAGGAAGGCAGGAGGCATTGCTCTGTGGAAGTACCCTCTAAGCAGGATGAGAGAATTGAACATACATGCCCTAAGAATCTGTCCTACAGCCCACAGGGCCAGAGTTCAGGGAGACTTTGTCATGGCTAAAGAGAACCTGGCAGTGACAATGGGAAGGTCAAACAAAGCTGTCCTATGAGAATGAAACAAGGACCTCCAAACTTGGGCTTCTGGGGCACGGAGCTGTTGGCTATATCAATCTTTTCTCTACTCTGGCTATTCCCTGACATGAATGCTTTCAAATGATTCTGGGTCTTCTCATTACTGGAATCTGGGGCACAAAGGTTGGGATGCAGGCAGTAACTGGTATTTTTAATAATTAATTATCATTGATTTCTCAGCCAAAGGTCATTCCTTTCCTACCGTTCAGAAGCTCAGACTCTTGGCATCCGTATGCAGAAGTGAAAAATCATTCACAAATTATTGATAATCTACAACCCCCTCCACCTTCCTTCCTGTCTGTGAAAACCCTGAATGGTCTCAGCTCTGTGACAGAAATTCCCACCAACTAGTGAGACACTTAGCACTTTGTGGGGATGCTGTGTCACCTGCCCACACTGCTGCAGGCCTTGGACTTTGCTCAGATAGGTAGGAGAGGTTCCGGGATGGGCTGGAGGACATGTGGTAAAGGGAGGAAAGAAACTTCTAATTAAAGAGTTCAATCTGCTTTCTTATTCCCTGACATTTAGTTGGGTAAATATTTTTCTGCTTTTCTCTTTCTTGTTCTCTAAGGACAAGAAGGGTTTCTTGTTCCTTAGAGAATCTACTACTTACTCTGTGAGCTTTGCTCCACAGCTGGAGAAACTTCTGCAGAAATTTGCTTTTTGTTTGTGAGCCTTAACTGACTTCTCCCTTACCTTCAGGCTCCTTTTCTCTGAAACTTAATACAAGGATAGTGAATTAGTTCTCCTTAGGCCCAGTGTTGGAAAATACAGCTTGTACAATGTAGTTACAATAGTGCCTTCAGAAACATTGAAGACCTAACCACCCCAGGTCTCATTGGCACTTGCCTGAGGAATCTTCCTGGGGTACTGCTGTGGGTCAGTGCAAAGGCTGGTGAGGAAAGGGGAACTTGGTGGAAGCTCATGCCAAGACTGTCCCAGGGTAGGAGTAGGATTTCTATGGGAATGGGTTCCATAAGCATGAGTTCTTTGTGGAAGTAATTTGACTATCTGAGATTTTGTGTCTTGTGTGTATATGAGACATATCTACAGTCCTGATATTCCAGGGCAGTAGAAAAGAGTTCACCTCTGAACTCTAGAGTGAAATGTTCTGTGTCACCAAACCCCATCAAGATATGAGAAATAAAAATGACTGGCATTTGAATTGCACCATTATCAGTACATTTTCCTTATATTTCTGCTACTTCTTTTGCATTGCTTATTTTTCAAGTTGCTGGTAAACTCAGTTAATTTTTAAATACCTTGTTGAGCTTATAAAATGATTTTTTCTAAGCAGAGGGCTTTTGTGTATAGTTATTAAGCTCTTCATTAATCAGCTTTTTATTACCATGAGCATAGAGAATTAAGGAGTATATTTTGAGCAGCCAGAATGATGTCACAAAATAAATACATGCTCTACAATGTATTTGCAGCATTTTTGCTAAGGGTATTATCATGAATGGATGCTGAATTTCTTGAAAGGCTTTTACCACACCTATTGAGATGATAATATGTTCTTCTTCTTATTTTTGTAATTGTAGTGAATTAAATTCATTGATTTTCAAGAGTTAACCCCAATTTTTATTCTTGAAATAAATCCAACACAATCGTGATGCATTACCAGGTTTAAATTAAATATTGCTGCTGTCCTTGTCAGATTTTGCTATCAAGTTATGCTCTTACCAAATAATTTGGGTCATTTTTATTCTCTGGAGCAGTTTTTTTTTTTTTTTTTAAGATTGGTGTTTAACAGTGATCATTTGGGCCAGGTGTTTTTCCTATAGAAAGATTTTTAAATATGCATTCAATTTATGTAATATAAGATTATTCAGATATTCTGTGTTTTTTTTGTTAGACTTTGTGAGCTCTATTTGTCTAGATTTATTTTATCCAAAAATTTTCAAATTTTGAGTATAAAATTATCTACAGGGTATCCCAAAACTTGCCACACATATGGAAAATGGGAAATTGTAGCTAAATATACCTTTATTTATAAAATATTCATTACTAAATTTTATAAAATTTTTCCTTTGTAGTCTCCATACAAAGAGATCACTGCCACTGCCACTGCTGAGAGGGGGAGGTGTGAGTAACTTCTGCATCCCACAGCTGCCTGCTTCTACTAATCTCATCAAGAAGGGCCTCTGAGTGTTCTTCCAGAGCAGGAGATCACCCCACTCTCATTATCACTGCTAGCCCCTGAACTCAGGGATGTTCCAGGGCAAGTTTAGCAGCCCAGTCTACACCTGGTCTTCCCAGGACTCAAGCATACCATCCAGGAACCTGGGAACTGTGAATTACCTAATCTAGTCCACCAACACTGGCACACAAACACCCTCCCAGGGGGCTGAGGTCTGATGGACTCAAATTGCCAGCAACGCCATAGTGGATACCTACCTGCATGAACCAAAAGGCAGTGTACCTCTCCCTCTCGACACTGAGAATCAGTTTCTGGCAGAGGAGAACAGGTGAACTGCACAGTTCTCTCTTTTGAGTTGAAGAAGGAGGTTACAGATGAAAAGGAATCAGCACAAGAACTCTTCAAATATGAAAAAACAGACTCCTTCAAAATCCCCAGAAAATCACACTAGCTCTCCAGCAATGGACTGTAACAAGAAGGAAATTCTGAAATGTCATATATGGAATTCAAAATATGTATCACAAGCAAGCTCAATGGGATCCATGAGAAAGCTGAAAATCAATCCAAAGAAACCAGAAAAATAATTCAGGACATGAATGAAAAATTCACTAAAAAGATAGATATTTTTTAAAAATAACAGAACTTTTAGAAATGAAAGAATCATTGAGTAAATTTCAAAATACAGTGGAAAGTCTTAATAACAAACTAAATTATGTAGAGAGGGAATTTCAGAGCTTGAAGAAGAGGCTTTTGAATTAACCCAGTTAGTCAAAACTAAAGAAAAAAGAATCAAGAGAAATGGAAAAAAATCCCCTAAAATATGAGATTATGTAAAACACCCACACATAAGAATCATAGGTATCCCCAAAGGAGAAGAAGAAAAAGCAAAAAGCATGGAAAATGAATTTGAAGGAATAAGGGAGGAAAACTTCCCTGGTCTTGCCAGAGATTTAGATATCCAGATAAAAGAAGGTCAATAAACTCCTAGAAGATGCATTGCAAATAGGACAACACCAAAGCACATGGTCACAGTCTGGCCAAAGTCAAAGCGAAGGAGAAAACCTTACAAGCTGTGAGATGAAAGCATCAAGTAGCGTACACAGGAAAACCCACCAAACTAAGAGCAGAGTTCTCAACAGGAACCTTACAAGCTAGCAGGCATTGGGGTCCCATCTTTAGTCTTCTAAAACAGAATAACTGTCAGCCAAAAGTTTTGTGTCCTGCAAGGCTAAATTTCATACATAAAGGAGAAATAAAATCTTTCCCTGACAAGAAAACACTAAAAGGATTTTTCACCACTAGACCTGCCCTACAAGAAATGCTTAAAAGTGCTTTAAGCACTGAAAAGATCAATCAATACTCACCAGTGTAAAAACAGTCAAAAGAAAAACCTCACAGCTTTTATAAAACAGTAACAAAAGGGAAAATACGAAGTAACTGGGGAACTAACTGGAACAATATGTCACTTATCAATATTAACATTGAATATAAATGATCTAAATGCCCCACTTAAAAGATATAGATTGATAGAATGGATAAAATAACACAACCCAAATATCCACTGTCTCCAAGAAATCCGTTTAACTTATAAAAAGTCACATAGACTCAAGGTAAAGGGGTAAAAAAATATATATATATTCCATACAAATGGAAACCAAAAGTGAGCAGGAGTAGCTGTTCTTATATCAGATAAAACAGACTTTAAGTAAACAACAGTAAAAAAAGACAAAGATGGCCATTACATAATGATAAAGGGATCAATTCAAAATATGTTTCTGTTGATGACACAAACAAATGGAAAAAATCCCATGCTCATGGATTGCAAGAATCAATATTGTTAAAATGTCCATTCTGCCCAAAGTGATTTATACATTCAATGTAATTCCCATCAAAATACCAACATCATTTTTCACAGAATTAGAAAAAAACACCCTAAATTTCATATGGAATCAAAACAGAGCCTTAATAGCCAAAGCAATCCTAAGGAAAAAAATCTAGAGGCATCACATTATGTAACTTCAAATTAAAGTACAAGGGAACAGTAACCAAAACAACATGGTACTGGTATAAAAGTATACTCATTGATCAATGGAACAGAATAGAGAATCCAGAAATAAAACCATACACCTACAAGTAACTGATCTTCAACAAGGCAGACAAAAACACATTCTGGGGAAAGGAGAACACATTCAATAAATAGTGCTGGGAAAATTGAAGAGTCATATGCAGAAGAATGAAACTGGATCGATCTTTCTTTCTCACCATACACAAAAATTAACCCAAGATGAATTAAAAACTTATATGTAAGACCTGAAACCATTAAAATTCTAGAAGAAAACTTAGGAAAAGCTCTTTTTGACATTGGTCTAGGCAAAATATTTATGAATAAGACCCCCAAAACAAATACAGCAAAAATAAAAATAAATAAATGGGACTTGATTAAGCTAAAAACTTTCTGCACAACAAAAGAACTAATCAACAGAGTAAATAGACAGCCTACAGGATAGGACAAAATATTCACAAACTATATATCTGACAAAATCTACATCCAAAATCTAATATCCAAAACCTACAAGGAACTTAAACAGATCATCAAACAAAAAATAAATAACCCTATTATAATAAAAAGTGGACAAAAGATGTGAACAGATATTTTTCAAAAGAAGAAATACAAGTGGGCAGCAAACATGAAAAAATGCACAGCATCAGTAATCATTAGGGAAATGCAAATTAAAACCATAGTGAGATACCACCTTACCCCTGCCAGAATGGCTATTATTAAAAAGTCAAAAAACAATAGATGTTGGTATGGATGTAGTGAAAAAGGAACACTTATACACTGTTGGTGGGAATGCAAATTAGTACAACCTCTATGGAAAACAATATGGTATTCCTCAACAAAGTAAAAGTAAATGTACCATTTGATCCAGCAATCTTACTACTGTGTATCTACCCAAAGGAAAAGAAGTTATTGTATCAGAAGACACATGCACTCACATTTATTGCAGCAAAATTCACAATTGCAAAGATATAAAATCAACCTAAGTGTTCATCAACCAATGAGTGGGTAAAGAAAATGTGGTATATATATCCCATGGAATATTATGCAGTCATAAAAAAGAATGAAATAATGTATTTTCAAGCAACTTGCATAGAACTAGAAGCAATTATCCTAAATGAAGTATCTCAGGAATGGAAAAACAAATACCACATGTACTCACTTATAAGTGGGAGCTAAGTGACGGGTATACATGGTCAAACAGAATGGTATAATAGACTTTGGATACTCAGAAGAGGGGAGGGTGGGAAGGAAGTGAGGGATCAAAAATTACCTTTTGGGTACAATGTATACTATTCACATTATGGGTACACTAAAAGTCATGACTTTACCTCTATACAGTTCATCCATGTATCTAAAAACCACTTGTACCCCCTAAATCTTTTGAACTAAAAAATTAAATAAAAAAATAAAAAATATTTTTAAATCTTCTTATGATTTTTCATATGTATATGAGGTCATGATATTTGTTTTTTGTACTTGCTTTCTCTATTTCTTGATCTGCCCAGGTAGGAGTTTATCAACTTCATTAATTTTTCTAAAGAATAAACTTTTCACTTTGTTGAACTTCTCTATTTTATGTTTCTTTTTTTTTTTACTAACTTTTGACTTTATTTTATTATTTTTTCCTTTAATGTTATTTAGGTTTAAATCACTGTTAATTTAACTTCTTGAGTTATAGATCCTTAGTTGGATATAAGTTTTGGATGCTTAATTGCTTGGTTTTAGTCTTCTTTTCTAATATATGCATTTAAGGCTATATACTTTCCTATAATTACAGGTATAACTATATCTGATAAGTTTTTATATATCCTGTCTTTCTTATAATTAAGATAAATTACTTTCTAATTTCCATAGAGATTTATTATACACTCACTCTTTCTCAAGAAATTTCTTAATTTTAAAACACATTGGAGCATCCTGCTTAATTCCTTAACTCAGAAAATATATACTACATGATTTAAATTCTTTAAATTTTTTTTTATTTCCAAATATTATGGTGGTACAAATGTTTAGGTTACACATATTGCCTTTGCACCACCCAAGTCAGGGCTACAAGAGTGCCCCTGCCCCAGGCACTGTGCACCGCACCCATTGGTGAATATACCCATCCCCTCCTCCTGCCTCCCACCTGCCTGACACCCAGTGAATGTTAACTCCATATGTGCACATGTTGATTAATTAGTACCAATTTGATGGTGAGTGTGTGTGGTGCTTGTTTTTCCATTGTTGTGAGACTTCACTTAGAAGAATGGGCTCCAGCTCCATCCAGGATAATACAAGAGGTGTTGATTCACCATTGTTTTTTTGTGGCTGAGTAGCACTCCATGGTATGTGTGTGTATATATATATATACACACACACGCACACACACACACACACCACATTTTATTAATCCACTCATATATTGATGGGCACCTGGGTTCTTTGCGCATCTTTGCCATTGTGAATTGTGCTGCTATAAACATTCAAGTACAGACGTCTTTATTCTAGAATGTCTTTTTTTCCTTTGGGTAGATGCCCAGTAGTGGGATTGCTGGATCAAATGGTAGTTCTACTTTTAGTTCTTTGAGGTATCTCCATATTACTTTCTACAGAGGTTGTACTAATTTGCAGTCCCACCAGCAGTGTATGAGTGTTCCTATCTGTCCACATCCCCGCCAACATTTGTTGTTTTGGGACTTTTTGATATAAGCCAATCTCACTGGAGTTAAGTGATATCTCATTGTGGTTTTGATTTGCATTTCCCTGATGATTAGAGAAGTTCAGCAACTTTTTATATGTTTGCTGGCCATTATTCTGTCTTCTTTGGAAAAGTTTCTGTTCATGTCCTTTGCCCATTTTTTTTTGAAGATAGGCTATTTGAAAATATATAGTCAGAGGAGCAAAAAGAGAAAAGAATAAAAATGAAGGATAAATGCTTATAAGATCTAGTAAATAGCCTCAAAAGGGCAATCTAAAAGTCAATGGTCTTAAAAAGGAAGTAGAGAAAGAAATAAGGGTAGAATGTTTATTCAAAGATATAAAAACAGAGACCTTCCCAAATCTAGTGAAAAATATGAATATTCTGGTACAAGAATGTCAAAGATCACTAAAGATATATACCTCAAGGCATATAATAAACAAACTCTCAAAAGTGAAGGACAAAGAGAGGATTATGGAAGCAGAAAGAGAAAAGAAGCAAATAACACTTGAAGGGGCTCTGATACATCTAGCAGCAAACTTTTCAGGAGAAACCTTACAGATCTGGAGGGAGTAGAATGACATATTCAAAATATTGAAGGAAAAAACTGCAGTAAAGAAAACTGTACCCAGCAAAGCCATCCTTCAAGCATGAGGAGAAGTATAAACCTTCCCAAACCAATGAAAGCTGAAGGCATTTATCACAACCAGACCTATCTTACAAGAAATGCTAAAGGGAGTTCTTCAATCTGAAAGAAAAAGATGCTAATATGCAAAAAGAAATCATCTGAAAGTATAAAACTCACTGCTAACAGTACACAGACAAATTCAGAACACTTTAATATCTTAATTGTGGTGTGTAAACAACTCATATCTTTAGTATGAAGATTAAAAGACAAATACATCAAAAATAATAATAACTAAAAACATTTGTTAAGAGAGAGGCAATATAAAATGACATAACTGAGATAACAAAAAGTCAAAGTATGGGGGGATGGAGTTAAAGTGTAAAATTAAATTTTTTTTTGCTTTTTTGTTTCTTTTCCTTGCCTTGCAATGAAAATTAATTTGTCATCAGTTTAAAATGACTTGTTATAACTATAAGATGTTTTTGTAACCCTCATGATAACCAAAAAAGCAAAGACTTATAATTGATATACTACAAATAAATAGCAATGAATTAAAACATACTGGTGGGGAAAATCACTTAACCACAAAGGAAGATAGTAAGAAAAGATGAAAGGTATAGAGAAATTACAAAAAACTAGAAACAAGTATGAAGAGGCAGTAGTAAGTCCTTACCTATCAATAATTATTTTGAATGTAAATGGACTAAATTCTCCAATTAAAAGACATAGAGTGGCTGAATGGATAAAAATATCAAGACCCATATATATGCTGTCTTCAAGAAACTCACTTCACCTATAACAACACACTTAGACTGAAAGTGATGGGATGGTAGAGACCTTCCATGAAGATGGAAATCAAAAAAGAGCAAGAGTAACTGTATTTATATCTGATAAAATAGATTCAAGTCAAAAACTGTAAAAAGAGACAAAAAAATACATTATATAATATAATAAATGGTTCAATTCAGCAAAAGGATATAACAATTGTAAATATATGTGGACATAACAAACACTGAAATATATAAAGAAAATATTAATATTAATAGATTTAAAGGAAAAGATAGACTACAATACAATAATAGTAGGGGACTTCAACACCCCACTTTCAGTAATGGACAGATCATCCAGATGGAAAATCAACAAAGAAATATTGGAGTTAAACTACACCCTCGACCAAATAGACCTAACTGACATTTATAGAACATTTCATTCAACTACTCCAGAATGCACATTCTTCTCATCAGCAAACGAGACATTCTCCAGGAAAAACCATGTTAGGCCACAAAACAAGTTTCAACAAATTCAAAAAATTTGAAATCATATAAAGTATCTTTTCTGACCACAGTGGAATAAAACTAGAAATCAATAACAAGAGGGACTTTGGAAACTGTACAAATACATAGAGATTAAACAACATGCTCCCAAATGACTAATTAATTAAAAAATTAAGACATAAATTGAAAATATCTTGAAAAAATGAAAATGCAAGCACAATATACCCAAATCTATGGAATATAGCAAAAGCAATACTAAGGAAAGTTTATGGCAATAAATGCTTACTTCAAAAAACTAGAAAGACTCCATGTAAGTAACCTAATGTTGCACCTCAAAAAACTAGAAAAGTAAGGACAAATCAAACCCAAAATTAGTAGAAGGAAAGAAATAATAAAGATCAAAGCACAAATAAATAAAATAGAGACTATTAAAACAATACAAAAGATCAATGAAGTTAAAAGTTGGTTTTTAGAAAAGATAAAATTGACAACCTTTAGTTAGACTAAGAAAAAAAGAGAGAAGTCCCAAATAAAATTAGAGACAAAAAAAAAAAACATTACAAATGATACCACAGAAATACAAAAGGTCATTAGAGACTATTATGAACAACTATATGCCAACAAACTGGAAAACCTAAAAGAAATGGGTAAATTCCTGGATACATAAAACCTACCAAGATTGAATCATGAAGAAATAGAAAACTTGAACAGACCAATAATGAGCATTGAGATTAAGGCAGTGATAAAATATCTCCCATCAAAGAAAAGCCCTGGACCTGATGAATGGCTTCACTGCTGAATTCTATCAAACATTTAAAGAAGAGCTAATATCAATTCTACTAAAACTCTTCAAAAAATTTAAAGAGGCTGGAATAATTCCAAACTCATTCTAGAAGACCAACATAACCGTGATACCAAAACTAGACAAAGACACAGCAAAAAATAAAAACTACAGGCCAACATGCCTGATGATGTAAACCTTAGATGTCAAAATCCTCAACACAGTACTAGCAAACAAAATTCAACACATTAGAAAGATCATTCATTACAATCAAGTGTTATTCATCCCAGGGATGCAAGGATCATTCAACATATGCAAGTCAATAAACATGATACATCACATTAACAGAATCAAGCACAAAAAACATGCGATCATTTCAATAGATACAGAAAAAGAATTTGATAAAATTAAACATTGCTATATAATAAAAACTCTCAATAAACTGGGTATAGAAGGAACATACCTCAAAATAATACAAGTCATATATGACAAACCCACAGTTGATATCATACTGAATGGGGAAAAATTAAAAGCCTTTCTTCTAATTTCTGGAACAAGACAATGCCATTTTTATTCAACATAGTATTGGAAATCCTAGCCAGAGCAATTAAATAAGAGAAAAAATTAAAGGGCATTAAAATTGGAAAAGAGGAAGTCAAATTTTCCCTCTTTGCAGACAATATGATTTTATATATAGAAACACTTAAAGACTACACCAAAAAAACTCTTAGAACTGATAAGAAATTCAGTAAAGTTGCAGGATGCAAAATCAACATACAAAAATTAGTAGCATTTCTATTTGCCAACAGCAAAAAATCTGAAAATCAAGAAAGCAAAGCTATTTACAATAGCTACAAAAAAAAGATACCTAGGAATAAATTTATCCAAGGAGGTGAAAGATTTCAACAATGAAAACTATAAAACACTTATGAAATAAATTGAAGAGGGCACAAAAAATGGAAAGATATCCCATGTTCATAAATTGAAATAATTAAATCATTAAAAATGTCCATACTACTGAAAGCAACCTACAAATTCAATGAAACCTCTATCAGAACACCAATAACATTCTTCACAGAAATAGAAAGAAAGCAATCCTAAATATATGTGAAACCACAAAAGACACCAAATAGATAAAGCAATACTGAGCAAAATGAACAAAGCTGGAAACAACACACTAAATGACTTCAAAATATACTATGAAGCTATAGTAACCAAAACAGCATGGTACTGTCATAAACAGAGACTCATAGACCAATGAAACAGTATAGAGTACTCAGAAATAAATCCCAACATTTACAGCCAACTCATTTTCGACAAAATGGCCAAGAATGTACACTGGGAAAAGGATAGCCTCCTCAATAAATGGTGCTGGGAAAACTGGATATCCATATGTACAAGAATGAAACTGGATCCCTATCTCTTACCACATATAAAAATCAACTCAAAATGGATTAAAGACTTAAATTTAAGACCTGAAACTATAAAAGTACTAGAAGAAAACATTGGGCTAATGTGTCAGGACATTGGCCTGGACAAAAAACTTTTGAGTAGGACTTCAAAAGCACAGGCAACAAAAGCAAAAATAGTCAAATGGATTATATCAACCTACAAAGCTTCTGCACAGCAAAGGGAACAACTGATAACACGAATAGACAACCTACAGAATGAGAAAAAATATTTTCAAACTCTCCATCTGACATGGGATTGATAATCAGACTATAAAGGGGTTCAAACAACCCAATAGAAAAAAACAAATAATCTGATTTTTTAAAGGGCAAAATACCTGAATAGACATTTCTCAAAAAACATATACAAATGGCCAACAATTATATGAAAAAAATGCTTAATATCACTAATCATCAGGGAAATGCAAATCAAAAGCACAGTGAGATACCATCTCACCTCAGTTAAAATGACTACTGTTAAAAGAGAAAATAACAGATACTGGTGAGGATGCAGAGATACGGGAATGCTTTTACACTGTTGGTAGGAATGTAAAGTAGTACAGCAACTATGGGAAACAGTATGAAGGTTCCTCAAAAAACTAAAATTGGAGCTACGATATGATCCAGCAATCCCATCGCTGGGTATATTTTTAAAAGAAAGGAAATCAGTACATTGAAGAGATATTCACACTTCTCTGTTTATTGCAGCACTATGCACAATAGCCAAGATATGGAATCAAACTAAATGTCCACCAGGAGATGAATGGATAAAGAAAATGTGGTATATGGAACATTATTCAGCCATAAAAAGAAGGAAATTCTGTAATTTGCAGCAACATGAATGGAACTGGAGGTCATTATATTAAGTGAAATAAGCCAGACATATAAAGACAAATATCACATGTTTTCAAACATATATGGGAGCTAAAAAATTGATCTCATGAAGATTGTAAGTAGAATGGTGGTTACCAGAGGCTGGGAATGGTATGGAGGAGGGGAAGATGAAGAGAGGTTGGTTAACAGGTATGAAAATAAAGTTAGATAAAAGAAATAAAGTCTGGTATTCAATAGTACAGTAGAGTAATTAAAGTTAAGAAGAATTTATTGTATATTTCAAAATAGCTAGAAAAGAAAATTTGAAATGTTCCCAACACAAAGAAATGACAAATGTCTGTGGTGGTGAATATCCCAATTACCCTGGTTGATCATTACACATTGTAGGCCTATATCAAAATATTGCATGTACTCCATAAATATGTACAACTATTATGTATCAATAAAAAGGAGAAAATAGGCCAAAATACAGAAAAAAGGAAATTTTTATTATACCCCTATATTCATAGACTGAGATTCATATCTGCTACCCAAGGATATAACAAAAGATGCCATAGATTTTGAGGGGCTTAATCTTTAGTTAAACAAGATTGCACAACAAAAGAAAAATAATCGTGCAAATAAATGTATGTTAAGTATTGAATTAATGAGACAAATTAGAAGAAGTGATTATAGCAAGCAATAAATAGTCAAATAAAAATATTATGTCTTTACTACACACAAGATCTTTGACACCATAGGGAATCTGAGGAATTGCAACATATAGTCCCATTCTCAAAAAGTTTACATTCTATAGACCAAAAGCCTGTACAAATGTGCCCTTCAAGCTTAGAATGACTATGTCAGCTTCTTTTCCCTGTCTCTCACCTTTAACAGGTAACAGAGTAAACTCCTCCTGGAAGCTACTTGATCTCTGCTAATCTCCTCTAGCCCAGTGGTTGGTACAAAGACTGGTATTTGCCTAATTTTCACTAGGAAAAGAAAGTTAAAAAAGAGCAATATGGTAAACCATATGATCCAGCAATCCCATCAGTATTCAGTATTCTGAAAATAATACAGAATTTATTTAAATAAGACACTAAATTAAAGGACTGTCCCAAGATTATGCCTTAGTAGTCTTGTAGTTAAAAATATTTTTTAATTTAATGAAGCATTAATGATAATAGTTTTCTCTAAAAAATATTTGTTTGGCAAAATAAAAAATGGGAAATTTTATTAATCAATGAAATTTTAAAAAGTTACTTTTCACAGCTCTAGAGTCTCCTTTAGGGATCAAGCATTTGGCCCTTAATGACTTCATTTTGTATGTTCTTGTGGTGGATCAGCTCCTGTTCTAATGCTTGTCCTGAGGGTCTCCAACAAGGAGGGATTAATTGCACATCCCAGAAAGGAAGGTCTTCCCTGGGGATTGAAGCAGAACTTCCCTTGGACAGGTGTGGGTAGGAATTAGAAGTAGAAAATGAGCTTTTATCAGACAAAACCCCAAATCAAAAAATAGAAAAAAGGAAAGAAAAGAAAAAGAAATAGAAAGTGGAATCTCAGAGCTGACATAGTTTTTTTCCCAAGAAATTACTGATGGATAGAGTTACTTCTCCAGTATGCAGCCAATTCCATGCAGTTAAAAGGAATATCTTTTTCTCATATTTGATTTCACTGTTATTTCTGACAAAAATAGCATTTATCTTCAATAAGTGTGATACTTCATGGCTCACTTAGCAAAAGAAACCAGCTGGACCACAGCTATACTGGAGGGATACTGGATCAGAATCATGGGATCCACATCCACAACTTTTCCTGAATCTACAGCCCCTCTCCCTCCAGACCCTAATGTCAGCAGAGGAGTTGAGTGACTTGAATTTGCAAGATGTAAGAAAGAACCAAGAGGTGAAATCTGTGAGCAATAGGGTTTTTGAGATAGAGAATGAAATTAAAGTTGAATATGTGGCCACATGCAAGGGAGATGGACACAGCCAGAGAACGGGGTAGTGGTCTTGGATTTTATTCTTTTTTTTCTGCTTCACTGTAATTCCTTTATGACATCTGTCTGATTTTGGCGGAAGGATCTTCATGCCTTATATTGCAATCCATGGTGTTTGCCCTGATGGAGGCTGTTATGGAGTGAACTGAGAAGGAACTGATCTAACTGAATTCATTTTATTGTAGAAAAGGTGTAAGAGCAGCATCAGCCTCTTTAGACGGACTATGAGATGCTGCATTGTCTTTAGTTTTTAGCCACACAGACAGCTCAGGGGTTAGGAGGTGCAGAGAAGGCCCTAGGTACTAACATCATTAGAACTAAAGTTTTTGCTGCCTCTCATGGGTGGAAAATCTCACTACTCTGGCTCAGAAAAATAAAGGTCCTTATATATCTTGATTTATAGAAGTCTCGGCACCTGGAACAAGGAGAAACCTGGTTCTTCCAGTGGAGGGTGCTGGTGGCATAAGGTTTTTGAAGTTCCCAAGAGAAGAAAAAACCTGAAGGCATCAGCATGTCTCATGCAAACTCCCCCTGCTCCTGGAAGGGCTTTAGGGGATCTAGGAGAAGAGACAAACTGTGGCCCTCATGTCTCCTTGGGAGAGAGTGACAGCTGTGCTCTGGTTTACTGGGGGAGACTGGGAGGCAGCACTCCCAGAAAGACTGCTGTGGAGCATGAGTGTAGCAAAGGTGTCCTTCCCCCAGGTAGTGCAGCTCAGTTTATAGTGCAGCTCGGACCTTCCCACAGGGAAAGATTCACCAAGAGAAAAAAAGAGCCCTTCTAAAGGTATCGAGCTCACAGCATCAAGTACCTTTACACAGTCCTTAAGTCAGTTCTCCAGTGGAGGCAGTCCCACCCCTGCTCTTTTGGTGGTCTTTTCTTTTTACCCTTTATCTCAACTCAGAAACGGAGCTATCTTTGCTCACTTGTCTTAAGTTGAAATATAATGTCTATTCTTCCTAGAGTGGATGATTGATTTTTTTTCCTATTATTCTCTTTTCTACCTCTTCTCCATTATTTTGTACTGAATATTAGCTCCTTTCCCTCTTCTCAGGAAGAGGGAAAAGACTCATGTCATAACCATTTCCCCTGTTGAAGGAAGTTGGCAGTTTTATAACAAAATTCTCATTATTTCTTTCCTAAGAAAGAGACTGGGAGTGGGTGTAGTACAGTGGTCTTCAAATTTTTTTTAACATTCACAATTTTCTTTGAAAGTTTTTGAATGTTATCTCTTAAATAGTTGTATATTTATTTATTTGTAAGTTACACATAATTTATTGTACTAATACGTGCATTTTAAAATACACAAAATGCAACATTTAATAGAAGAGTTAAATTTGAAATATATAATATTTTAAAACATCTTATCAATTATAATCTTTTGCTGCCTTTATTAGGTAGTATCTTAAAGCACTATGTATCCTTAAGGCATAGTTCATCATTAATGATAATGGAAGTAAATGTGCATTGAAATTGTTTCAGCTCGTAATGTGGCTGCTAAAAACATTTACTAGTAGTAAAAGTGACAAGACTTTCATGTTTTGCTTGTTTTCTTGTGCTTGCTTTATGAAGATTATCTTCAATGGACAATTTCTTTGCAGAATTCTTTTTAAGCTCCTCATCACTTTTGTGATGGTTAATGTAGTAAAACCTAGATAAGATCATCTGTAAATCTACATAGACAGATACATGTACATTTTTGTCTTAAAATTCAATGTGCTAAACGTACATAATGAGTGAGTTCCCCACTGTCAATGGCCCTGGTTGTAAATTCACACTCAGAATACCGTGTGTACTATCTGAGGCCATCTCATACAGGCACCAAGTGAGGGTGTCATTACCAATCTGCACATTATATATTAGTAAAACAATCTTTCTTATATTATAGATAAAAATGAATAAAATCTTAAGGATTTTCTTTCCAGACTAATAAATCCTTTTGCACATCCATCAGGGTAGATATAGCCTACTTTGGGAACCACCACTGATTTAGTGAGTATGTCAGAGACTCCTAGCGATCCCTCAATGTCCCACTTGGAAACCCAAAATAAAGACTCCCCAGATTTAGATGTAGCCATGTGACCACATTCTGGCCAATGGATCAATGTAAATGGAAGTGGGTTGGGATTGCCAGGCTGTGCTCTTAAATGGCAGCAGCATGTTGTCACCTTTTCCTCTTTGAGTTGACTGGGAAGTTCATAAGATGGATGGAGGTGGAACATTCACTGAGAGGCTTGGGATGAAATCCTCATGTTAAGAATGTCTAGGGAAGAAAATAGAAGAGGGTAACACCGGCAGGATGGCTGACTAGAGGTGCCTAATGCTTGTCCTTCCAAAAAAAAAAAGGACCAAAGCAATGAATAAACAACCGCATTTTGACTAGGGTATCTGAGGAGAGTACTGGAGTACACAAGGGAGTGGCAGAGACTCTTTGGAATATGGAGATTCTTGATGGCTGCACAAAAAATACAACACAATACCATGCATTTGCTGCCCCATATCCCTAGTTGGGATCAACTTGGAACCCAGAGGGACTCTCCCTAAAGGAAAAAGGTAAGCAGGAGGCCCCCAATATCCCCAATTAAAGCCACAAACACCTACAGTCTTTGCTACTGGAGAACCCACCAGACCTCAAAGATGCTGAGCCCAGTCTAGGGAACTGCCTGGAATTTACAAGGCTACATTACTCCAAAGCAGGAACTACCATTGCGATCCCTTCCTTGTGACCCAAGCTGCTGCTATAAGGCACCAACTTGAGACTGGAGCCACTACTAGAGTGCATGATGTTCTGGGGACCAGTAGCCACTGCATTTTTGCATCCTGCCACCACTACACCATGCCCATACATGGTAGTGCACCATTTCCAGTGAAGAGCTACCCCCTAGGAATAAACTGCCTATGAAGTACTCCATCTTCCTCATCCCAGTGGCTGTAGCACCCCAAACCTGACTACTTGGAGCCTCTACCCAGTGGAACAGTCATAACCTTGGTGCCCAAGCCCATGTGACACCCTGCTTTCCAAGGAACAGGTGGTCTTGCCCAGTGAGGAGGCAATGCCTGACCCTGGCAGAGCAGCCTGGTGCCCCTGCCCCCAATAGGCAGGCCATGCATGACCCTGGAAGAGCTGTCCCTGCACACTTGTGGAACAAACTGGGACTTCTGCCCCCAGTAGGGAGTTGGTACCTGACCCTGGCAGAGCAGCCCCCATACACCTATGGTGTGCAGAATGTCTGGTGCCCCCACCTCTAGTGAGGAGGCTGTACACAACTCAGCAGAGCAGCCACACAAACTTCTGTGGCCTAGGCTACTAAGACATTTGCAGGCATTGACTACAGCTAAAGGAACTGCATGGAGACTACACCACTCCACCTACTCAGAACCAAAGCTAATGAAACCAACCTGAACAGTACTGTAGGACACATCTGCAGGCAAAAATCTTTCCCTGCAATAGCCACTCTATAAAATTGGAGGAGGCAGCCATTCCACCAGATGCACAGATATCAACACAGGGACAAAAAAATACAAGAAACAAGGAAGCATGACACTGCCAAGGAAAAATAACTCTCCAGTTACTGACCCCAAGAATGGAAATTTACAAGTTGCCTGAAAAGGATTTCAAAATGATGATCTTGAGGAAACTCAGCAACATACAAGAGAATACAGATAGACAATTCAATGAAATCAGGAAAACAATTCATTACATGAATGAGAAATTTGACAAAGAGATAGGTATCATTTAAAAAAACCCAGAAATATTGGAGTTGAGGATTTCAATAAATGAAATAAAAAATGCATTTAAAAACTTCAACAGAAGACTAGATCAAGCAGAAGAAAGAAATTCTGAACTTGGAGAGAGGTTTTTTGAAATAACCCAGTTAGAGAAAAAAAGAAAAAAAATGAAAAAGAGTAAAGAAAGCCTATGAGACCTATGGGACACCATTAAATGAAGGAGGAGGAAAAGATAGAGAAAGGCATAGAAAGCTTTTTTAACAACAATAATAGCTGAAAACTTCTCAAATCTTGGGAGAAATATGGACATCCAGATACATAGAGTTCAAAAGATCCTAATTAGATTAAACCCAAAGAAGTCTTCTCCCAGGCACATTATAATCAAACTGTCAAAACTCAAAGACAAAGAGAGAATTCTAAAAGCAGCAGGAGAAGTGTCAGATCACATATAAGAGAACCCTCACTAAACTATCAGCAGATTTCTCAACAGAAACCTTGCAGACCAGAAGAGAATGGGATGATATATTTAAAATGCTGAAACAAAAATAAAACAGTCAACCAAGAATACTATATGCAGCAAAGCTATATTTCAGAAATGAAGAAGAAATAATGTCTTTCCAAGAGAGAGAAAAATTAAGGGAATTCATCACTGCTAGATTGGCCTTACAAGAATTGCTTAAGGGAGTGCTTTAACCAGAAGTGGAAGGACATTAATTATTATCAACAAATCATATGGAAGTGTAAAACTCACTGATAGAGGAAAACACATAATCAAATTCAGAATACTCTATTACGTAATGGTGGTGTATAAATGTTTAAGATCTCTAGTATGAAGGTTAAAAATCAAAATGGCCAATAATATCCATAGCTAAAATAACTGATTAAGGAATACACAAGCTAAAAAGATGTAAATTAAGGCAAGAAAATTACAAATTTTGGGAAGAGAGTAAAAGTCTAGAATATTTGTATGCAACCAAAGTTAAGTTGTTATCAGCTTAAAATAGTATTTTATAACTATAATATTTTTATGTAAGCTCCTGAGTGACCATAAGGAAAAAATTTTAGCAGATATACAAGTGATGAAGAGAAAGAAACCAAAGCTTATCACTACATAAAACCACCAACCACAAAGATAAACAAGAGAGAAAAAAAAGGGATGAAAGATCTATCAAATAACCAGAAAACAATTAACAGAATAACATGTAAGTTCTTACCTATCAATAATAATCTTTAATGTAAATCTATTAAATTCTCCAATCAAAAGATATACAGTGGCTGAATGGATAAAAAAAATACACTCATCTATATGCTGTCTACAAGTGACTCACTTCCCTAGTAAGGTCACACATATACTGAATGTAAAGGGATGGAAAATGATATTCCATACAAATGGAAACAAAAGAGAGCAGGAGTAGCTAAACTTATATTAGATAAAATAGACTTTAATTCAAAAATTGTAAAAAGAAACAAAGATGGTCATTATATAATGATAAAGGGGTCAATTCAACTAGAGGATATAACAACTGTAAATATATATGCACTCAACACTGGAGTACCCAAATATATAAAGCAAATATTATTAAATTTAAATGGAGAGATAGACTGCAACACAACTGATGCTTAGCAGTGGACAGATCAATCAGACAGAAAATCAACAAAGAAACATTGAATTTATATTGGACTCTAGATCAAATGGACCTAACAGACATTTATGGAACATTCTACCCAGCAGCTATAGAATATACATTCTTCATCACACATGGAATTTCTTCCAGGATAGATCATATGGTAGGCCACAAAACAAGTCTCAACAAATTTTTAAAAATTGAAATTGTGTCCAGTATCTTCTTTAACTACAATGGAATAAATTAGAAGTCACTAACAGGAGGAATCTTGGAAACTATAAAACTACAAGGAATTAAACACATACTCCCCAGCAACAAGTGGATCAATGTAGAAATTAAAAATGAAATTCAAACTTTCTTGAAACAAATGAAAATGGAAACAGAACATACCAAAATCTATGGGATTCAGTAAAAGCTATTCTTTGAGGGAATTTTATAGGAATAAATGCCATCATCAAAAAATTAGAAAGATCTGAAATAAAAAACCTAACATTGCACCTCATGGAATTAGAAAAAAAAAACAAACTAAAAAAAATTAGAAAAAAGAAATAATAAAGAGCAGAACAGAAATAAATGAAAGAGACTAAAAAATACAAAAGATCAACAAAATGAAGAGTTTGTTTTTTAAAAAGATAAACAAAATTGACATATCTTTAGCTAGACTAAGAAAAAGCAAGAGGATTCAAATAAAAAAATCAGAGATGAAAAAGAAGTCATTACAACTGATATCAAGGTAATACTGAAGATCATTAGAATCTGTTTGAACAACTATATGCCAATAAATTGAAAACCATTAGAAGAAATGGATAAATTCTCAGAAGTATACAACCTACTGAAATTAAACCATGAAGAAATAGAAAATCTGAACAGACAAATAATGAGTAAGGAGATTCAATCAGTAATAAAATTTCTCATCAAAGAAAAGCCCAGGGCCTGGTGGATTCACTGCTGAATTCTACTAAACATTTAAAGAACTAACACCAACAATTTTCAAACTATTCAAAAAAATTAAAGATGAAATAATTCTTCCAAATTCATTCTATGAGAACAGCCTCACCTGATACCAAACCAGATAAACACATAACAAAAAAAGCAAACTAGAGGTCAATATCACTGATGAACATAGATGCAAAAATTTTCAACAAAAATACTAAGAAGCTGAAGTCAACAACACATTAATCAAGTGGAATTCATCCCAGGGATGCAAGTATGGTTCAACATATGCAAATCAATAAATGTGATATATCACATTAATGGAATCAAGGGCAAAAACCATCATTTCAATAGACAGAGTAAAAGCATTTGATAAAATTCAACATCCCTTCATGATAAAAACTCTCAAAAAATTTGATATAGAAGGAATGTACCTCAACACAATAAAGGCCATATATGACAAATCCACATTAATGTCATACTGGATGGGAAAAGTTGAAAGCCTTTACGATCTGGAATAAGAAAAAAAAAAAAGCCCACCTTTGGCAACCCTATTCAACATAGTACTGAAAGAGCAATTAGGCAGGAGAAAAAAAGAAAGGGTATAGGAGGAAGTCAAGTTGTCCCTGTTTGCAGATGAAATGATCTTGTATATAGAAAACACTAGAGATGCCACCAAAAGAACTTTTAGAACCAACAAACAAATTCAGTACAGTTGCAGGATAGAAAATCAACATACAAAAGTCAGTAGCACTTCTATACATGAAAATGAACAATATGAAAAAAGAAATCAACAAAACAATCTCATTTATAATATCTATAAAAATACCTTGGAATAAATTTGACCAAAGAGGTAAAAGATCTCTACAATGAAAATTATACAACATTGATAAAACATTATTGAGGAGGACATCAAAAAATAGAAAGATATTCCATGCTCATGGATTGGAAGGATTAATATTGTTAAAATGACCATACTGCCCAAAGCAGTCTACAGATTCAATGTAATCCCAGTCAAAATACCAATGGAATTTTTTACAAAAATAGAAAATTTGTTTGGAACTACAAAAGACCTCTAACAGCCAAAGCAATACTAAACAAAAAGAACAAAGCTGGAGGCATCATACTATCTGACTTCAAAATTTACGACAAATCTATAGTAACCAAAACAGCATAGTATTGGCATAAAAACAGACCATAGACCAATAGAGCAGAATAGAGAGCCCAGAAACAAATTTACAGCCAACTCATTTTTGACAAAGTTCATAAGAATGCACAATATGGAAAGGGAAGTCTCTTCAACACATGGCACTGGGAAAACTGAATATCCACCTGAAGAAGAATAGAACTAGTTTCCTATCTCTCACCATACATAAAAATTAACTCAAAATGAATTAAATACTTAAATATAAGACCTGAAACTGTATAACTACTAGAGGAGGACATAGAGGAAATGTTTCATAGCATTCATCTGGACAAGAATTTTTTGGATAAGAACTCAAAAACACAGGGAACAAAAGCACAAATAGACAAGTTGGATTACATTAAACTTAAAAACTTCTGCACAACAAAGAATCAATCAATGAAGTGAAGAGACAACCTACAAAATGGGAGAAAATATTTGCAAACTATGCATCTGATGAGAGCTTAATATTCAAAATATATAAAGAACTCAAACAACTCAAAAGTAAAAAACAAAATACAATTGACTCTTGAACAACATGAGTTTGAACTGTATGAATCCACTTATACGTGGATATTTTTCAACCAAATGCAGATAGAAAATACAGTGTTTGTGGGATGTGAAACCCACATATATGGAGGGCTGGCATTTTTTATACATGGTTTCTTGAGTATGTTCAGATTTGGGGGTCCTGGAACCAATCTCCTGCATATACTGAGGGATGACTGTAATCCAATTAAACATGGGCAAAAACCTGAATAGACCTTTCTCAAAAGAAAACATACACATGGCCAACAGGATGTGAAAAAATGCTCAACATCACTAATCATCAGGAAAATGTACTTCAAAACCACACTGAGATATCACCTTACACCAATTAGAATGGCAATTATAAAATATACAAAAAATAACAAGTGCTGACATGGATGTGGAGGAATGGGAACCCTTATGTACTGTTGGTGGAGATGTGAATTAGTAGAGAAATTATGGAAAAAAGGATGGAGGCTCCTTAAAAAATAAAATAATAGACCTACTATATAATCCAGCAATCCCACTACTGGGCATTTATCCCAAGAAAATGAAATCAGTATGTCAAAGATGTGTCCATACACCCATGTTTATTGCAGCATTATTCACAATAGCCAAGATATTAAATCAACCTAAGATGAATGGATATAGAAAATGTGGTATATATACACAATGGAACACTATTCAGCCATAAAAAAGATAAAACACTATCGTTTGTGGTAATGTGAGTGAACATGAAGGACATAATGTTAAGTGAAATAAACCAGGCATAGAAAGACAAATACTGCCTGATGTTACTTATTTGTGAAATCTAAAAAAAGTGATATCATATAAGTACACAGTAGAATAGTGGTTTCCAGAGGTTAGGTAGGATAGGGGGAAGGTTGGGTGGGGAGAGTTGGTAAATGAATACAAAACTATAGTTAGATAAGAGGAATAATTCTGGTGTTCTATTGTACAGTAGGGTGACTATGGTTAACAATATTGTATTGTATATTTCAAAATGACTAAAAGAGAGGATTTTGAATGTTCTTGCCACAAGGAAATGATAAATGTTTAAGATGATGCAGATGCTAATTACCATGATTTGATTATTACACATTGTATACATGTATCAAATCATACTGTACCCCATAAATATGTATAATTATTATGTATCAATTAAAAATAAAATAAAATAAGAAAATAGAAGGACTGTGGGTCTCCGAGGATTTCAGACTCACCATAATAGCCCTAGCCCTCCTACATGGATAAACTAAAATTAAATCTTCTTTAAGCCATTATTATTTGGGTCACTATGGTCTAGGAGTTGAACTGATATCCTAGTGAATGCAGTGAACTCTGTTCATAGCTCACCTGACCTTTATTCTTCTTATTTCTTTCCAAAGGGAATTCTAATTTTGTTGCAGGCTGTACCTTTCACACATATACATGTGTCTCAGAGGAAGATCTATCCTTAGTTCCACAAATGGGTGTAATTAGTCTGGAAGTAATTTCGTTGTCCTACTCAGTGACATTGAGACATGAGCATTGACCAAACTTATTCAATGAGCTGTGACAGGAAGTTTGCTGGAGGACTTGTCTGGAAGAGCTGTCATCTTGTTAGCCCTGTGGGTAACGAGGGGCTCAGTAGTGCCTCTGTGCAAGGGATCCTATTCATAGTAAGACAAAGTAGTGTTTTGTTTTAAAATTCCTTCTACAGAGAACTGTCACTTGTGCTTTAGGATTTCCCTCTATCAACCTCCCTCCCTCCCTCAACATTATTTAGGTGAATATTTTTTCTTCCATTATTTTCTTCTCCACATTCATGTGAGGGGGACACTTTGGCTTGAACTTCTGTCATACCTGCCATCCACTACTGCTCCATGGCATCCAGCTCAGAAATAGTGAGGGCATAAGTGAAGGAGTTATTCAAGACAAGCCTGAAAAGACCATCCTCATATATATTTCTAAAAGCTGATTTGGTACAGAAAGCTGTAGCTAATTAATAAGATTTCAGATCTTTCCATCTGATAAGATTCTAACTGGCAAATGTCACTCTTTTCCTTTCCCAGCAATCCTGCTGATATAACACAAACTTCTGGTTTTCCAGTTTGATGCTGGACTATATTATGAAAGTCTTCTAAGTCATCACAACTTAATGCAGATATATCAATTGGGCTTTCTGCCATGATCAGCATGCCTGTTCACAGCTCTCCTGCTAGCCTCCCCCTGTCCACACCCCATCAGTTCAGGGATTGGTACCTATCCCTTCAACACTCACAATTGCTCGGGAACACCCTCCTGCTCCCCAGAGGTGCTAAGTAGTACTAGCTAGATATTCTCAGATCAAACTGATGAGAGGTGTGGCATTCTGCTGTAGCCTTTGACAGCATCCTTATAATGAATAATGTACCACCAAAACCTGAGAGAGAAACCTTCAGAAGCCATGCTTTCCCCTTATGGGAAACATGTGCCTATCTGTCTCCATGGAGGTGACATGGTGTGTCTTCTTTAAGGTAGTTTGTCACCTTAAGCAATGTTTTAAAATGCTCCTCCAAAGTTCTTCTGAATATAATTATATCATCTACATGTGAGAGTACTATTAAAAAGTTTACATTTCAAAATTCCTCCATCTGTTGTTTAAAAGTGCTGGGGCTCTAGAGATAAAGCATGCTGTTAAAATAAAAATTCCAATTGAGATAAATATTTGATGGTATTTTTTTTCTCTTATCTTTTCCAGCATGTTATCTGGTCATACTCAAATTTTAAGACTTACCCAGAAAATTACTAACCCCATATTAAGTTGCTCTAGGCTATACTGTATTGGTCATTATCTGTCCATTTGTTTAGTGTCATATGAACCAGTCACACTCTAAATTTTTCATGCATCACCCCAGTTGTAAATACTTTAAAACCTTGAGACTTGATATTTTGGGGTGGCATATTTTTGTCTCCTACAAATGCCCATTTCTTTGCTCTTAACACTCTTCCAGGACTTCAAGATCCTCTTCTAGGTATTGTTCATAGTCCATATTATATGTATTGTATCATTTGATCTTCACAACCACATGGAGAAGTTGGAGCTTCATGATCCCTTGATTGTGGAATGTTCATTGTGGTGATGCTAGAATCACAAGCTATTGAAGGTCTCTTGAAGTTACACAGGATCATAAAAGTTATTTCATCATTTAACGCCTTCATTTTATGTCTGAGGAAACTAAAGCCCAGAAAGGAGAGAAAACAAGGTGGCTGACCAGAGACACTAGCTGCCAGATTGTCTCAGAAAGAAGGAAAAAATTTAGATGAAAAAGAAAAGCAAATGAACAAATAATCATAGATCAGGTATAGTAATTCCAAAGGTAAAGTGCCAGAACCTAGAAGAGATTCCATGGGAAGAAGTTGTGGAGAAGAACAAGGAGTGAGACATCAGCAGAGGTCAATCCCTGAGAGGCTTGGAGTCCAGTGAAAATAGTAGGTGTAGCAGTTTGTTTCTCCCTCACATCTCTAGCAGTCAGTAGGCTCCTGAGCTGCTGGAAAGCCTCTCTACCCTTACAAGCCCAAAAGCAATTGCCACCAGTGAACTGGGAGCTTCTTAAGGACAAAGAACCATGCTGCCAGACTCCTTGGAGCACATCCTGCTACCACAGACCCAAGCCAAGATAGCAGGTGCCATATTGCTTCTCCACACACCATGCACCTTTTTCCTCCTCAGGGGGCTTTAGACCCTTAGTTTTTGTCTTGCCCATTCCCACACATTTTCCAACTCCAGACCAGACTGTGGGAGCCACAGGGGTCTGGTGAGTCTGGGGGATCTTCATGACCCAAAAGCCTGGACATTCTGGGCAGGCAGCCTTCCAGAGGGACAGAGACAACCAGAGAGCTAACTTTCCTCCATTCAAACTCTTTTCCTTCCCTTCCCCTCTCCCACCAATGGCTGTTGAGAGAGCTGGGGCTCTCAGGAGCTGCTGCTTCCTTTCTGTTGGTGCATCCATCACACCAAGGCTTCTACAGAGAGTGGGGCACAAACCTTTCTTCTTAAAGACCTGCAGAGGACTAAGGGGCACTCAGACTGGGAGCTCCCTGCTTACCGGCCCTCCCTGGTGCTGCATGCCCAACTGCTCCATCAGAGCAGGGCACACCACAAAGCAGAGGGACATCAACTGATTGAGCACCCCACAGGCAACTTGGGACCAGCACACTTCTCCCTGGCACAGTCAGGGATTGATTTTTAGGGACCCAGGGACAGGCCTACAGGCCAGATCTCATACCCGCAGGATTTGATCGTGTTTCTCAGGGGTATGGAGGGGAGGTTGGTGAACTAATCTTGGAAGGCAAGGGAGCCCACATGGGCAGAACTGAAAAGAGAGCACACTGTGGGTCCCAGCTGCAGTGCACTTGCAGAGCACCCTTCCCCACATAGGAAGGCCATGCTCTCAGCCCAGGGCAGGATCCTGGATAGGGAAGCTCCCAGCCCACAGTGCCACTGTGGGAGAGCTCAGCTAGTTTGATCCCCTGCCTGCTGGCAGATGCCAGAGGGAGACTACAGAGAAGGGGGGAGTAAGAGCAAAACCTGCTCCAGACAGCAAGATTGTGACTCTCAGACACTCTCACCTCCACAAACATACTTTCTGGCTGGATGGGGCCACTTCAGCCCCTTCCTGGCAGCTTTGCCCAGAATCCTGGGAGCAGACCTTTGACCCCTGCTCACACAGCTACCTTACCAGTTTTTGTGGAGTCTGAGGGCAGACCTACCCACCCCAGTCCCACCTAACCTCACTGTGCCTCTTCTGTGGTGGAGTATAAGGACTCACCTGGAAGTTCCAAGACCCTCACCCACCACCTGGGGCATTCGAGTACGTCCCCTGAAGGGCTAGAACCAGTCACAATTCCCAAAAACAGCACTACAGCTTGTTCCTTCCAGTGAGCACCACCTATTGACAGGGAGGTCAATTTGCACAGCTCTTTACAGGGTTTACTGGCTCAATCATATAGGGTGCAGTTGATTCTTACCCACAAGCACCATTTACTCTCTCAGATATTATACTGGGCATGCAAATACAATTCACACTGTTAAGAAGTCCACTGGGTGGAGGAAAGAGAAATGATTTCAAAAACCTCCAGCCTCCCTCATCAAAGAGAGACTGGGACTCTACCTACACACATAGCTCACCACTGCTACAGCCTACAAACAGCTAGCAACTGAGAAAACCATCACACTAAGGATATCTATAACCAAGGCATTCATCCAGAACCTAGGTTACCATCAAAGCACCCACAAGCAGAGCCAAAATTTCTCACCCAACATGTGCTACAGACACACCCTTATGAGTGTTGGGGGGAAGCCCCATCTAAACAAAAGAAAATTCCAAAATGAGAATTGACAGCTGCCCCAGATGAGAAGTAATAAGTGAAAGAAATCCAGAAGTATGAAAAATCACAGCAAAAGGACACCACCAAAAAGGAACACCAGATCTCTAGCAATGGATACCAACCAAAATCAAAACATTGAAATGACAGATAAAGAATTCCAAATATGGATTATAAAGAAGCTCAATGAAATCCAAGACAAAATGGAAAATCAATTCAAAGGAACAAAAGAAAGAATTCAGGGAATGAATAAAAAATTCACTAAAGAGGTTGACATATTAAAATAAAAAAACAAATAGAACTTCTGGGAATGAAAAATTCATTTAAGGAGATAAAAACACAATGGAAAGTTATAAGAATAGACTACACCAGGGGGAAGAAAGAATCTCAGACCTTGAAGACAACTCTTTTGAATTAACTCAGTCAGTCAAAAATAAAGAACAGAGAATTAAAAGGAATGAACAAAGCCTTCAAGAAAGATGAGATTATGTAAAATGGTCAAATATAAGAATCATAGGCATCCCTGAGGGTGAAAAAGAAAATGCACAAGGGTTGGAAAACTTATTTGAGGGAATAATTGAGGAACCCCTCCCTGGTCTTGGTAGATATCTAGACATCTAGGTACAAGAAGCTCAATAAACATCTGGGAGATTCATTGCAAAGAGGCAATCACCAAGACACATAGTTGTCTGACTGGCCAAATTCAACACAAAGGAGGAACTCCTGTGAGTTCTGAGGTAAAAACATCAAGTAACATCCAAAGGAAAACCCATCAGGCTAACTGCAGACTTCTCAACAGAGATTTACAAACCAGAAAGGAATGGGGCCCCATGTTCAGTCTTCTTAAGTAGAGCAACTGCCAGCCCAAAATTTTGTATCCTGAAAAACTAAATTTCATATATGAAGGAGAAATAAAGACTTTTCCAGACAAGCAAACACTGAGAAAATTTGTCAAGACCAGACCTGACCTGCAGGAAATATTCAGAACCACATTACACATAGATCAGCAAAATAAACACCCACCAGTGTAAAATCACCCAAAAGCTAAAGGTCACAGCTCATATAAAACAATAGCAGAAGAGGTAAATCAAAGTAATAAAGTACATCCAACAGGATGAACAGAACAGCATCCCACATATCAATTATATCAATCAATGTGAATGGTCTGAATGCCCCACTCAAGAGAAATAGGCTGGATGAATGGATGGAAAAGTACAACCCAAGTAGCTGATGCTTCCAGGAAACACATCAAACGCACAAGGACTCATACAGACTCAAGGTGAAGGGATGGAAAAAAATATTCCATGCAAATGGAAACCAAAAGAAAGCAGGTGTAGCCATTCTCATCAGATAAATTTGATTTTAAATCAACAATAGTAAAGAAAGACAAAGATGGTCATTACATAATGGTAAAGGGAACAATTCAACAAAAGACACAATAATCCTAAATATTTGTGCACCTTACACAGGAGCGCCCAGATTCATAAAGCAAACACTACTAGATCTAGGCACAGAGATAAACAGCAGCATCGTAATTGCCAGAGACTTCAACGTGCCACTGACAGAACTGGACCGATCATCCTAGCAGAAAATAAATGAATAAACACTGGACTAAAATGGGATGCTAGAACAAATGGGCCTTACACACATTTACAGAATATTTTGCCCCAAAACTACTGAATATACATTCTTCTCATGAGCACATGAAACATTCTCCAAGATTGATCATATCTTAGGCCACAAAACATGGCTCAACAAATTCACAGCAATAGAAATCATACCATGTATCTTCTCAGACCACAGTAGAATAAAACTAGAAATCAACTCTAAGAGAAACACTCAATTCTACACAAAGTCATGGAAATTAAACAAGCTTCTGCTGAATGATTATTGGGCCAATAATGATATTAAGATTGAAAGTAAAAGATTCCTCCAACTGAATGACAAAGGGGACACAAGCTATCAAAATATATGGTATTCAGCAAAAGCAGTCCTAAGGGGAAAATTCACAGCCTTAAATGCCTATAACAAAAAGACAGAAAGATCACAAATTAACAGTGTAATGACACATCTCAAGGAACTACAAAAGGAAGAGCAAACCAAACTCAAAGCTAGCAGAAGGAAAGAAATAACTAAGGTCAGAGCAGAGGTAAATGAAATAGAAAACAACACCAAAAAAAGAAAAAATACAAAGGATCAATAAAAAAAAATTGGTTTTTGAAAAGGTAAACAAAATTGATAGACCTCTTGCTAGATTAACCAGGAATAGAAAAGAAAGGACCCAAATATTCTCAATCAGAAATGAAAAAGGAGATATTGCAACAGATACCACAAAAATACAAAATATCATCTGAGAATACTATGAAAATCTCTATGCACATAAATTCAAAAATGTAGGGGAAAAGGAAAAATTCCAGGAAACACACAACCTCCCAAGACTCAATCAGGAAAAAATAGAACTCCAGAACCCACCAACAATAAGTAATGAGATTGAAGAAGTAATAAACAATCTTCCAACAAAATAAGCCCTGGACTAGATGGATTCACAGCCAAATTTTACCAGACCTACAAAGAAGAGCTGGTACACATACTGCAGAAATTATTCCACAACATCAAGAAGGAGGGAATCCTCCCCAACTCATTCTACCAAGCCAGTATCACCTTGATACCAAAGCCAGGAAAAGGACACAATGAAAAAAAAGAACAACTACAGACAAATTTCCCTTATGTATATAGATGCAAAAATCCTCTATAAAATACTAGCAAATCAAATTCAACAACACATCAAAAAACAATCCACCATGACCAAGTGGGTTTCATCCCAGGGATGCAAGGATAGCTCAACATACGAAAATCAATAAATGTGATTCACCACATAAATACAAGCAAAAACAAAGACCATATGACCATCTCAAGAGATGCAGAAAAAGCATTTGACAAAATCCAGCACCCTTTCATGATAAAAACCCTCAACAGACTAGACATAGAAGGAACATTTCTCAAAATTATAAAAGCCACATATGACAAACCCACAGCCAACAGCATACTAAATGGGGAAAAGTGGAAAGCATTCCCACTAATAACTGGAATAAGACAAGTGTGCCTCCTGTCACCACTTCTATTCAACATAGTGCTGGAAGTCCTAGCCAAAGCAATCAGGTAAGAGAGAAAAATAAAGAATATCCCAATTGGGAAGGAGGAGGTCAAACTATTGCTTTTTGCTGATGATATGATCTTATATCTAGAAAACCCCAAGGACTCCACCAAGAGACTCTTAGAATTGATAAATAAATTCAGCAAAGTCTCAGGTTACAAAATCAGTGTACACAAATCATTCCTATAGTAACATTCCTATACACCAATAACAGTCAAGCTGAGGGTCAAATCACAGACTTAATACCATTCACAACAGCCACAAAGAAAATAAAATACCTGGGAATATACTTAACCAAGGAGGTGAAAGATCTCTACAAAGGGAACTATGAAACACTGAGGGAAGAAATTATAGATGACACAAACAACGGAAAAACATATCATGCTCATGGATCAGTAGAATAAACATTGTTCAAATGTCCATACTGCCCAAAGTGATTTACAGATTCAATACCATCCCTATCAAAACACCAACATTATATTTCACAGATCTTGAAAATATAATTCTATGCTTTGTTTGGAACCAGAAAAGAGCCCGAATGGCCAAAGCAATCTTAGGCAAAAGGAACAAATCTGGAGGCATCACATTACTAGACTTCAAACTATAACACAAAGTTATAGTAACAAAAGCAGCATGGTATTGGCACAAAAATAGAGACACAGACCAATGGAACAGAACAGAGTACCCAGATATAAAACCATCCACATACAGCCAAATGATCTTTGACAAAGCAGACAACAATATACACCGGGGAAAAGAATCCCTATTCAATAAATGGTGTTGGAAAAATTGGATAGCCACATACAGAAGAATGAAACAGGATCCATATCTCTCACCACTCACAAAAATTAATTCAAGATGGTTAAAAGATTAAATATAAGGCATGAAGCCATAAGAATGCTAGAAGAAAATGTTGGAAAAACTCTTCTAGATATTGGCTTAGGCAAGGAATTTATGAAGAAGATCCCAGTGGCAATCACAGCAACAACAAAAATAAATAAATGGGACTTAATTAAATTTAAAAGTTCTGCACAGCTAAGGAAATCATCAACAGAGCAAATAGGCAATGCATAGAAAGGGAGAAAATATTTGCAAGCTATACATCCAATAAAGGACTAATAAGCAGAATCTATAAATAACTCAAGCAAATCAGCAAGAAAAAAGCAAACAAGCCCATTAAAAAGTGGGCAAAAGCCAGGAACAGAAGCTTTTCAAAAGAAGATAGACAAATGGCCAATAAACATATGAAAAAATGCTCAATATCACTAGTCTTTGGGGAAATTCAAATTAAAACCACAATGAGATATCACCTTACCCCGGTTAGAATGGCTTTTCTTAAAAAGTCCAAAAACAATAGATGTTGGCATGGATGCAGAAAGTAACAATTATACACTGTTGGTGGGACTGCAAATTAGTGCAACGTCTATAGAAAACAGTATGGAGATTCCTCAAAGGACTAAAAGTAGACTTACCATTTGATCTGGCAATCCCACTGCTAGGTATCTATCCAAAGGAAAAGAAGTAATTTTATCAAAAGACACCTGCACTCGAATGTTTATTGCACCACAATTTACAATTGCAAAGATGTGGAATCAACCCAAGTGGCTATCAATTCATGAAAGGATTAACAAAATTTAGTATACATATACCATGGGGCAGTACACAGCCACAAAGAAAGATGAATTAAGGCCTTTTGCAACAATTTGTGTGGAACTGAAGACCATTACCCTAAGTGAAGTACCTAAAGAATGGAAAATCAAACACCACATGTACTGGCTATCAAATTTTAACTAACCGATGAGTGCCCATGTGCACAGAGGGAAGTAAAACTCAGTGGAAATCAGCAGGGGGGAGGCGGGAAGAAGGGATGGGCAAAAACCTCCCTCACAGGTACAATGAACACTATCTAGTGATGGGCAATCTTATAACCCTGACTCAAGCATAACAAAAGCAATCCATGTAACCAAAAACATTTGTGCCCCCTGTAGTATTTTGAAATAATAATTTAAAAAATACGTATATAAAAAAATCACTCAACCCAGGCCCTGAAACTTTCCTATCATTCCCTAATTTTTAGCTTTTGAAATACTATAAATTTATTATACTCATCTTTGCTTGAAAAAAAAAACTTGAGGCTCAAATATGTCACTAAGGTGTATTTAATATTGTCTGTTACGTTATTTATGCTGACCTAGTATTCTTCCTAGAGTGTTCCTTAAAATGTGGATATGCTCTCTGTGCCACTTCATTTTCATCCAGCTAATATGAGAACATAATCTCCTTATTTGAAGAGTCTCCCTTAATTGGGTTTAAATTTCTTATGCGTTGGAAAAATCACTGAATACTAAGGTGCCTACCCTAATTCCCAGCATCCCACCCCAGTTCCTAACTCTCTCTCTCTGTCTCTCTTCTTTTTTCCTGATCTTGTCAGATGGGGTGATAAGAGCTGACCCCCATACTACCTGCCCTTTATCAGACAATGGACATTAGTTTATAGATTAAGTATGGGGTAGGTAGCCAAATGTGTTCTCTACCTGTCTGGTGAGCAGAAACTAGAACTGGTGGTGGCTGGTGTATCCATGGTGATCAGACTCAGGGACCAGAGCAGTTCATAGCATCAGAGGTCTTACTTCTCCTCTCCCCTTACCTATATTCTCCAGAAATTCCTTGTTCACTACCCTGTATCTCAGGTTTAAGAAGTCCTTTGCCCTTGGGCCACAGGGGCCTAATCTATCAGGTTGATTTAGGACAGGGGCCTGGATGCCTTTCATACAATGCATGAAAGTTAAAGGTGATTTGTGACCTTCTGCATGGGACTTGGCATGGACTTCCATCTATTTGTGCTCATACCTTCCCCAAAAGCCCCACCAGTGTGAAGTCACCAGAAAATTATTCCAAGAGCCTGGACTCATAGTGGTTACACAGAGATGAACTTGAGGCTTTGAACAGTACAGATCATTCTGAGTTGGGACTCCAACAGCATTGCTGTATTGCACAAAAATTCCAGAAGAATGAATCACAGTGAATGTACTGGCAGCCTAGAGCTGTGATTGATAGGAAAGATGCTACAGCCAGACTGCCTGGGTTTGCATCTTGGCTCAGCTACCTATAGCCATGTGACTTAGGGCAAGTTTTAAACTTCTCTGTACCTCTGTACCCCAGGTTTCTCAACTGTGGCAATGGTATTGGTGTCTACTTCATAGGGCTGTTGTAGGATCAAATGAATTAATACAGGTAATTGTGTAGGACAATACACAGTGAGCATAATATAAGTGTTTCTTTTTTGACATGCTAAGGCTGTGTCCTTCACCTAGTTGGCTGTGGATCCAACTTGGATAGAGTAGGGGTGAGGAGAAGGCTTATAAATGTTATAGAACAAATATAAGAAGGAAGACCCAGACAATATTCAGTTTCTGACATGATGGGATGGGGCAATAGGTAAATAACTTTGCAAGCTAGGTTACTGTGCTAAGAAAGAATTTGCTAAATTCTGTTAGAAGCACCCCATTCTTCCCATACACACCTTACCTATCAACAATCAGCCCTGGGGAAAAGTAAATTCTAAAGTTTTCTCATAGTGTAGACAAGAAGCTATTTCTGCCTTTAGTAGCTATTCTTTGAGGATTGATTCCTGATGTAAAGAACAGATAAGATAGAGGAAGTCTAAAAAGACCCTGTTGCCTTTCCATTCAGGGACAAGGAGGAGATCAGAGAGATGGAGGAAAGCCTGGTATTCAGCACTTAGGTCTTCAGTTTAGGGTGGGAGAGGGGAGCATTTGAGAAGTAAAAGTAATGTCAAGGACAGGGAGCTCCTGCCTCAGATCTGATTTGGAATCTCAGGTGTCTGATGTGCAGGAGCCTCCAGGTCAAGGCAGGGCAGCTCAGACTAGATAAGAGAGCAGAACAGAGTATTCAGACAGGGAGGACACACAGGACATTTCCAGGGTACTCTCAGTGGTGTTTGGCATGGGCAGTAAGTTGAGAGCCATGGGGCTTCTAGGAGGCTTGTGGCAAGGAAAGTCAACTCCATGACTGAAGCATGACAGCCAGAGAGGGTTGCCAAGCCAGGGGCCTGAAGGAGGATGTGGTAGACACTCAAAGATGGGAGTCTAGCTGAGTTCAGGAAGATATGGCCAATGTTGTGGGAGCATAACTGAAGCCAAAAGAGATCATCTGTGCACCAGCCACAAACTGCACCATGGGTGTGTGTATGTGTATATATCATTCTGTCCAGATAAACTAGAAGACAGGTGATCGCAGGAGGCAGCTCCCACCCCATCTACATGTATGTATGTGTGTATGTATGTACGTATCTCTATATATATCAAGAAAAAAGAGAGATTTATTTTAAGGAATTGGCTCATGTGATTGGGGAGGCTGGCAAGTCCAAAATCTGCAGGGTAGGGTGGCAGGCTGGAGACCCAGGGAAGAGTTGCAGTTTAATTCGAAAGGTGGATGGCTGGCAGAATTCCCTCTTCTTCCAGGGAAGTCAGTCTTTTTCTATTAAGTCTTTCAACTTGGATGAAAGACTCCCTGTCCTTGACATTACTTTTCTATTAAGTCTTTCAACTTGGATGAGGCCACTCACATTATGAAGGGTCATATGCCTTACTCAAAGTCTACTGATTTGAATGTTAATCTTATCTTAAAAATACCTTCATAGGAACACCTAGAATAATGTTTGAACAAATGTCTGGGTATCACGGCCTAGACAAGTTGACAAATAAAATTAATCAGCACAGAATGCCAGTCAGCAGGAGGACAATAACAGGGTGGTCAAGACAGAGCTGGAGACCAGTGAGTACACCCTGAGACAGGGAGACCCTTTCCTCTACCCTCCACCCATGAAGCATCACCCACACGCTCATCTCACTACCAACCAGATGCCATCTGGAAAAGAGAGTCAGGGTGGGGAAGCTTATCCGAAAGACTGAACAGATTTCTTCAAATGAGAGGGCACTGTCTAAATGAACCGTAGAAATTACTGCATAGGACTAAGACTGAAGTACATAATACACTTATTTATTCCAGTTAACCAAACGAGGGGGGACCTGGCAGGAACGCACAATAGTTACAGACAATAAAGGATTTGTATTTTCTTTCTGCATATCTGAATTTGTAGTATGAGTGAATTTAGTGACTCCTCAATGAGTTGAATAAATACTTCAAGCTGCTGTCTCCTTTTCTGTACCTCTAAAAATCATCAGATTTTGATATCTTGTAGCATGCAACATTGACTGCATCTCTCATCTTGTTTCTGGAAGAAAGATATCAGTCCAGAGTGCCCTTGCAGCCGTCTCCACCACCTCTCTCTTCCTATTTCAGAAAGAATCTAACTTTCTCTTAAAAGGCTGTGTTGGAAGACTTAGGTATATAAAAAAATACCCCCAGGGATTATGGGAGCTGGAAGGATGAATAGATGGGCAAGAGGTGATTTTTTTTAGGTCCATGAAACTATTTTGTATTATATGATAATGTTGGATACATGCCTTTATAAACTTGCCAAAACCTATAGCATGTACAATGGAAAGAGAGATCACTAATGTGAATTTTAGACTTTGGCTGATAACTATGTACCAATGTTGGTTCATAGATTGTAACAAATTTAGACACTGGTGCTGGATATTGGTGGTTGGGGAGGTTGTGTGTGAGAGTCGGGAGAGGGCAAAGGAGGGAACTTTCTGTACTCTCCACTCAACTTTGCAGCGAACCTACAACTGCTCTAAAATATAACTTCTGTTAATTCAATCCAATTTAAAAAAATCAAAAATTAAAAAACATCCACCCTGTCTTCTTGTCTTCTTCAGCAGATCTTGTGAAAATCAAAAGAATGGCTGATGTCCCAAAACACAGGAAAAGATGCTCAGCATGACTAATAGGGAAGTGCAAGTCAAAACAGTATTGGGATACCATTTTATCCAAAATTACAGAAGTTTAGAAATCTTCAGCCCTGTCAAACATGTGGAGAAATAGGAACTCTTATACACCGGTGATACAACTGTGAAAGGCAACAAACATTTTTAAGTTACCTGGAATAATATTATAAAATAAATCACTGAGGAATAAGATCTAAAAACATATAGGTTCCAGTATGTGAAATATACTCAAAAGAATGGTTATCACACTATATTTTTAATTGTAAATACTGAAAACCACCACCAACAGAAGAATGGTTGAATATATTATAGTCCATCCTTACTATGGGATATTATGCAGCTACATTAAACAAGCTAGATCTATTTATATTAATCTGAAGTGACACCTATAACATATTTTAAGTGAAAAAATGCATATTATAGAGTAATGCATGTGGTGTAATCTAGGTAAAAATAAAAGAAACAAAGGAAAATACATGTCTTTATATTTGTTAATGCATAGAAATGGGGGTAAAAGGATGCAGAACAAACTGTTAACATGGATTACCTTGGGAATGGGGGAAAATGGGGAAATTGTTGGTTTTTCCTCATATGCTGGCAGTTGTCTTATTGCTGCAACAAGTGGGTACTGCTTTTGTAGCTTGAGAGGAAAATTCAATAAATGTTAGCAGGAATCAAACAAATACAACAAAAGAGAAGCTGTGGATGATAACGGCCTGAGGGTCAAACACCTCTAGACCATCAGACCTTTTATACTTCCAAGAGTGTGGCTCCTATGCATTACTATATTAAGAAGTCCATTTCTTTTCTGTGCTTTGAGAGATGTTTTTGAAAAAGTAAACCTTCTGCTCTCTGAGCTTGGTACATGGTTTGCTTCAGGATGAGATGTCTGTTAGTGAAGGCTTAGTAAGCAGGTGAAGAGAAAGATCTCTTCTCCCACCCCATATCCATCCTGCTCCAAAATTGGTATGCATTCAGCTTAAGAAGAATGTAGGGGGTAATGGGGTGTGCCTCAAAAAGGGAGTTAAGGGGATGAGGAATATTTTCTATTTAAAAAATATATGTATCCAATCTAACATCAAAGCTCAAACATAATGTATTAATTATCTAGTGATGCATAACAAATTACCCCAAAATTTATCCACTTAAAACAACAATAAACATTTATTATTTCACACAGTTTCAGTGGGTCAGGACACTGGTAGTGGCTTTGCTGGGCGGTTCTGGTACTCAGAGTCTCTCATGAGCTCAGGGTGTTGGCCTGGGCTCATTTAAAGGCTTACCTAGGGCTGGAGGATCTACTTCTGGCTCACTCACATGGCTGGCGAGTTAGAGCTGATTTTTGGTGAAAGGCCTTAAGTTCTCCCATATGTGCCTCCTTCTAGGGCTGCTGAGTGTCCTTGTGACATGACAGGTTGATTCCCCCAGAGGTAGTGATCCGAGAGAGAGCAAGGATGATACCAAAATGCCTTTATGACCTAGCCTCGGCAGTCACATGCCATTACTTTTGTACATTCTACTCCACTAGAAGCAAGTCATCAAGTACAGGCCACACTCAAGGGGAAGGGATTAGGCTTCACCTTTTGAAGGGAGGAGTATCAGACAGTGTGTAAACATAAAGATACAACTGCCACACAGTACTGACTGCTGCCCTCTTGCTGTCTAGCTTTCAGGAATTCCTAAAACTTTCAGGTCCACTGAAGGCATTCTTTTCCTACAGAGATTTGTAGATTTTTTTCCTAATATATTAGCTTTTCTTTAATGTCCTAGAATTCTGGTGATCTAGGTTCTCCTTTCCCTTTCCTAGGACCTGTACTTACTCCCTTTATACAGGGCCAGAACTCTACATGCTTTTATAAAGGCTTGAACTCTTACTTTTTCCCCCTAAATCACAGATTTATCAATGTAATCATCCCAAGAGTCCACTTGGGATGATTCATCCATCATGAATGAAATCATTCCATGATGGAATGAAACATTCCATCATGACCTATATCCCTGAACTCAGCAGTCATCACAAAACTAGTAATAGCTGACACTTAGAAAGCACTTACTCTGTACCGAGTCCTGTTTGAAGGGCTTTACACATATTCACATCAAATACACAAAGTAATACCGCATGACTCAGGTCTTCCTTCATAGTCTAACTTGCTCATTCAGTACTCCCAATTCCCAAATCCTTTTCCCATGGCCCGTCACTGGCAAGATCTCCAATGTCTTTATCTATTCCTTGAATGTTTCCTTCACCTTTTTGCTCACACTGAAACCTGGCACTCTCTTGAGGAACTGTTTCTTTTGCAACCTACTCAAATAGGAGACATCTTCTTTTCTGCTTCTTACATAGGGTAGGTCTTTGCTTCCGGTCCATTTCCCTTCATCCTCCTCAAAAATTTTTCAGCTTTGAAGCTCCTTAGTCTACCTCAACCACTCACTTCTATGGTCACACATCAGATCTTTCTATTATCAATAACTGTATCCCCTCTGTAATCTCTATGGCCGTCACTGCCTATATTTCTAGCTCTCTCTCTCTCTCTCCAGTATCTGAGGGAACAAATCTTTGACCAAAGTAGTACTTGGGTTCATTGATCTTAATACTGTTCCTTACTCTTCCCCTGTCCTAACTTCTCTCCTTACCCAGCTTAGATTCCATGGTCCCTCGTTGTAATAACTCTCTTGCAGAGTCTCAACTCACTTGTTTCTCTTTCTTTGTACTCACCTGGCAAACTTCCAACCCTAGTTAAATCTAACTTTCCACCTACTTTGCATGTGAAACAGACAGAAGAACTGGTTGGAGAACAACACACAGACACTCAGACTGATCTCACTCTATGTTAAAGGCACCAACTCTCTGTGGGCTCAAGTACCACTAGGCAACTTTATCATATTTTCCTAGTCCAAGTTTGTTGCATATTAGAATCTCTTGGAGGAACTTTTTAAATAATCTCGAGGCCCTGGCTATACCCAGACCAGTTAAATCACAATATCAGGGAGGTAGATCCAGACATTATTTAAAAAAAAAAAACTACTCCCCAGGTGATTTCAATGTGCAGCCACATTTGAGAACCACTGTGCTAGTCTATTCACCCCTCCGTTCTTCCAGAGGACTCAGTTTCATACACACTGGCTTCTTTTCTTTGTTCTTCCTCCAACATGCCCAGCACAGTCCTGCCACAGGTCTTCGAAATGATTCTCTGTTTCTTCTGGAATGCTTTTAGCCCAGAAAGGTGCATGGTTGGCTCCTTCATCCCTTCAAGATTCTGCTGCAAAGTCATCTATTAGTGATGCCTTTCTGAACTGTACATCCACAAGAGGAACCCCACTCTCAGCACGCTTTACCTCCCTTGCCTTACTTTGTTTTTCTCCTTAGCATTTCTTGCTATCTGAAATATTATATATTTATTTGTTAAATATTTCTTGTCTATCTCCACCTACCAGCATAACAGCAGGGATTTTGTCCATTTTGTTTATTGCCTGTAATAAATATGCACAGTAAATTAATTTAATAATGGATCAATAGGCACTCAATAAATATTTTTTAAAGTGCTAGGCAGCAGACTTCTCAGTATCTTCTTGTCATCTATTTTCTGTGTTCTAGGCACTGTCCTTTTATGTAATAAATGCACTTTATAATCCTGATCAAAGGCTGGGCTGGGGCTTGGGTCCAGGGGATTGAGATCTTAGATCCCGTTAGAGCCAGAGAGTTCCTAGACCTTAAAAATGAGGCTAACTGGGAGGATGGGAAGAGATGCCAGCAAAAAATAAAAGCAAATAGGAAATGTCACAGTTTTATGTCTGCAGTGTTGTGTTTTCAGCAACCAGAAGAATAGCACCAGCAGAAGAACCAACTTTTAGTCAAGCTGAAGGCCCAGAGGGACTTAGCTGGCGATCGGAGTTCCCAGTGCTTGCCATTGCAACACACGGAGACAGGAGGGAGCTGCTCTGGTGGGCTGATGGGGAGGACAGTGTGTCTGGGAGAAGTTGGGGTGGCAACGATTACAAGGGGGAGGGCTCAGTCTATTACAATTGGTTTGGATACTAGTGGGGTTTTCCTTTCTGAGCTGGTGGTTGAGGAAGCACATATTTCACACATGCTGCTAGAAGATCTAATACTAAAGAAAGGATAATTTATAGACTAATACATGATCACTTTTTTAAAGCTACAGGGAGTTTTATTTTTTCTTCTATTATGTATGATGAATAAATCATTACAAAAGATTAAAATGAGTGTTTAGCAAACATTGTTCAACTTTGCCCAAATTACCCTGATTTTTTGAGTAATAAGCACAAGAACCCTTCCAAAGCATTGGTTCTCAACATGCAATAATAATAAATTTGAATCAATTCACAAATCTCTAGGGATAAAAAAGGTCACATTTCTTTATTTTTCTAAATCAAATTAACTTTGTCTCCAAGTTTCTACTCATCAAAGCCTACGAGAAGTTCAGTGTCAGTTCTTTTCTCTCTATTACATTGTATTGGGGCCCTAAGTTTATGAAGCTCAGAAAAATGGGCCAGGCTAGATTTTGGACAGTGATGAAATATACTTTATACCTGGGCCTGAAGTTGCTTGACCTCTGTGCCAGGTGAGACCTTTGTTGGTTAGAAATTGTGCATAGAAATTATATCTTTGTGGATAGAAATTATAACCCTAAAATCTTTTATTTAAGCATGATAAAAATTAAAAGAACATACCAGTCACAATGAAAAAGCCCAGGAACAAAGATTTCTGTAGTGTCATCTCTTTGTATTTTCAATATGTAGAGGTGGTCATTTTTATCCTTAGTAAGGTATGTGAGAAGAGATTGGAGAACTATCACAATCCAGTGACTTTAAGAGCACAAGGCACTATGACAGCAGGAAACTTAAATGCATACAGTATCTGTTTCTGGTTCCATTTAAGAAGAAACAAGAAGCTCCCTGAGATATTCACAGGTTTTTCTGGAGCTATTTATCACAAATTCCTCCTAGAATATTCTTTCATTAAGTACTCAAGTGCTATGTAATCACTCTGAGATGTAACCATCGCCTGGAGAGTACATAAAACATATATTGTTCATTATATCTATAAAATATGCGTTATAAGAAACTGAATTTTTCTTTAAAATGGCAAATGATCTAATCAGCTGTATGTTGATCTGCCTCATTACTCTGTAAATCATATAGGTTCTTCTTTTTTAGTGAAAAAGAAAGAGGTGGGAAAACTCGTGTACCACGGTCTACTTGTCCTCCTTGATGCCAAGCACAAATAAAGGATGCCCTCACAAATTCTAATTTCATCATAATCTGAAACTAGTTCCTTTCACAGAGTTTGGTCTTCGTGGGCATTCATACAGCCATTTCCTCTCCAAGGTCTGCCTACTTGTGGGGTGCTGTATATTAAGAGTGTGCAGATATCCCTGACGAGGAGCCCTTTTAATTGCTCAGTCACCTCCTGTTCTTTTCTAAGGGGTTAAACTCCCTCGGAGCTGTGCGACCCACTTCTCCTCTTAAAACCACAGTCTCCAACCATTCCTACTTGGCGGCCTTTCTAATTTTGAAACTTATGTAAAAAATACCGTTTAGCTGTCTCCTGTAGTCAAACAGCTTCCAGAGTGAGAAACTCCTCACTGCTTTTTTTTTTTTTTTTGAGTGCTGGGGCTGGTGGAGGAGTATAGAATGTATTTGTTAGTGTTGATAAGGAAGAGAAAACGAAAATATTTCTTCCCTGATGAGGCCATAGCAGAAAAAAGAAAAAACAATTAATTTCTCAATAAATATTTACCAAAGAAATAAAAAAAGTAATAAACTTTTAAGAATAATATTATAATTACTCTTCAGCAGCCAAAGCCTCAGCAGCTCAACCCCAACACAGGCTCACACACTGTGAGCTCCACAAAGCCACGTGCCTTCTCCTCATCTCTGTATCCTCAGAAGGCGCTTCCCCACCTGGCACTTACTAAGTGTTAAGTGACGGCTAGAAGACCAAAACAGAATCAAGTGACTACTACTAACCCCTACCTTCTCATGTGGACATTATAGTTTTAATACCCCAGGTTATCATAATTTATTATTAAATTCTCATTCTTTAATTTCTTTTTATTCTTCATATGTATTTATATTGTTAATCATTGTATTAGTTTCCTGTGGCTGCTATAACAAATCACCACAAACTCAGTGACTTGAAACAACATAAATTTTTCTCTCACAGTTCTGGAGGGCAGAAGTCCAAAATCAAGGCATCCACAGGGTTGGTCCATTCCATGCCCCTCTCCTATCTTCCAGTGGCTGCCAGAAATCCTTGTTGTTTGTGAGTTTATAGATGCATCACTCCAATCTCTGTCTCTGTCTTCACATGGACTTCTCTTCTGTGTGTCTTCCCCCATATTCTCTTCTTCTGGTGAGGGTACTTGTCACTGGATTTAAGACCCACCCTAATCCAGGATGATCTCATCTCAAGATCTTTAACTTAATTACATCTGCAAACTCTATTTCAAAATAAATCACATTTCTGGGTTTCCAGGTAGACATATCTTTTAGGGACCAACATTCAACCTAGTACAATCACCTTGGCTTTCTCAATTTTGGGGCTGTCTTCCTTCCGACTTTTCTACACAAACTTTTCTATCCTCACTCCCTCTTGATCTAAGCAGATGTCTCTAAAATGGAATAATCCAGCATAATTAATCAACTAGAAGTCAGGGGACCTGGGCTTTTGTTTTGCATTTTTCAGTTTTCATTATCAGACAATGTGATCTTGAGTATTTTAATCACTTTGAATTTTATTTGTCATATTGGTTACAAATATAGAAACCAATTAGGCTTAGCTCAAGGAAAAGAGAAATTCCTTGTGAGTTACACAGCATCACATAAAGCTCAGGAACTAGTCTGTAGCCATACCTCAGGAAGAAATTAGATCATGGAATTGGGGCGTTTTAGCACTCCCTTTTGTTTAGTATGGGTTTTTTTTTTTTTTTTGGTCTCTATTTCTCTCTGCAATCTATGTATTAACTTTCCATATGAAACTGTAACATCAACAGCTTCTTTTCATCTTTCCCCACCACTTTCTATCTCTTTCCTCTGTCTCACTTTCTGCTCTATGTTTTTATTCTCCAATCTCTATTTCTGTTTCAGTTCCGGATTCCTGAATGAGGGAATCAGAGTGATCCAATCAGGATCTGATAAACTTTCCTGATTCAACAAACTCTGAACAGAGATGGGTCATATTATGCAAAGGCAGGTTTTGAGGTCAAACAATATGGATTGGGGGTAAAGGCAGTTATTGTGAAGAATGAATTTGGAATTTGGCAGATTCACAAAAATGTGTACCACATTTCTCTTCTATAAAATAGAGCTGATTGTTACTACTATGCTCACTTCACAAGTTTTTTTAATCGAATCAGACATTGTGCTTAAGAACACATTGCATATTATGATACACTTGAAAGGATTGTTTTAAAGTTTATAGTGCTGGATTTGGGTTCTGAACAAGTAGCAGACTTGATCTCGATGAAAGAGAATAATTAATCCAGTTGTAAAGTGCATAAAGATTTTTTAAGATCTTATCACCATGACTCCAAAAGTTTTTATTGTCTCCACAATGACAAGAAATCACAATTTCAGGAATAGGGACAAAATTGTTGTGGGAGTGAGGAACGAACCCGAGCTGCAAGTTGTAAGTGGTTGATGTTTGTATGTGGAAGCAACCCTTCAGAGTTTATCCAGACAACAATGACAAGAGTACTAACTGAATTTAAATTCTGAAGCACTTAGACATAGAAAATATTGGTCTTTATGTATAATGATTTTTCAATTATTTATTATATGGTTATTTATTTTCTGACAGGTCATGAAAAGCAGGATAAATGCCTGACAACAGAAAAATTATCAGCTTTAGAATAAAACGAAAAAGGCTATTAAGTTTCTTGGGGAGCTACGATTGAGTGTTGGTGTTGAGGAGAGAAGAGGAGAAGAAGCAGGTGTATCTTTTAACAGGTAGGTCAAAGAGGTTATGCATGTTTTGCAAAGAAGGTTTTCAGTTGGTATTATTGTTGTTTCTCCTCTCTCTGTTTGCAGTGGTGCTGGTACAGTAATAGCACCTACTGCCTTTGGCTTCAGAGCATCTCTGCACTAAGAAAGGCCAACAGTACTTGAAAAGGCACAGAAGAAAGCTTGGAGTCAACTCCTTGCGTCGCCGTACTCTGGGCCTTAGGAAGACCTAAGTTCTTATTCTTAGAATTCTCTTTCTTTCCCTCCTTTTAATATTTTATTAAAAAACACAAACAAACAAACAAAAAAAAAAACCCAGCTGGTCAAATTCCTGAAGTAGACCTGGTGGGAAAAAAATCAAAGAGGTTATCCTAAGGCTTAAAATCTCCCCTTAAGTTAGACTTGCTGAAGGACATCTCAGGCAGCACACATGAACCAGCACTGGTCATTGAAGTGAGTCACTATATTTGGGGACAGATGTATGCATTTTTCTGAAGTGTTATCTGTGCTGCATATGCCCTATTAAGAATCTATAGCAGGAGACAGCAGGCTAAAAATTTGGGGTCCTGGCTATCTTTCTGTTTTCACTGCTAACACCAGGCACATAAGCAGGTGCTCACTAAATGATAAATTAATGAACACTCTACTGAACATGTCCTTTTGCAATATGGCACTGAGATTGATCTGTCTTATTTTATGAAACATCAGCAGTTTCTGATTCATACTATGTGAAAACGGCAGTGTTCCCTGGAGGCAGAAATGTATAATTTTTTTTTGGCAGTTGAGAACATCACTATATTGCTTGTCTTCAGTTACAAATGGAGTGATTAGTGTTGGCCATGACAGCCGATTCTTATTCCCCTAAGAGAGGGTCACAGGCAAAGAGAGAGAGAGAGTGAAGATTTAGAGAGATATTTGGTTAAGAGAAGAGATTTGAAGTAATCCATGTCAAAATGCCTTGATATTTCTGGTATGGTAGGATACCAGGTCACTAACTAAGAATTGAATGAATAGGGCTAAACTTGGTGGTTTGGAAAAGCCACTGTGGTGAATGTGGGAGAAGGAACAAACAAACTCTCTTTCTCCAAATATTTGTTTGTATATCTCATATATCTGTGCTTAACTCAGGTCTCTACTCCCATGTGACTTTCTTAGAGAAGGCTTACAAGCCCAGCCTATTAATAACAACATCTCTATTACTCATCATTTCCTTTCTTGTATTATTTCATTAGAAATGGTGTTTAACGTTATCTTTTTATATTTATGTATTTATTTATTACCTTTTTCCCTACCAGGAAGTAAAATTCATGAAAAATGAAACCATTTGTTTCATCTGGTCCTTCGGGAAACAGAATGTGATTTGGAGATAGGAGTGCAAAAGGCTTACTGTGTAGTGACGCCTGTGAAAGGAGAAGGCAGGAAGCAGGGGTGGCAAGAATGAGCGGTCAGGCCATCGTGGACATGTGACAAAGTCTCTGCCAGCCTGATGGTTAGGACTGGAGAAATGACTGCTTAGTGAGGGGCCCCCTTGCTGGTGGAAATGGCTGGGCCACTGTACTACAGTCTTGTTTAGTTGTTGGCTTAGGGACCCCCAAAATAGTGTGACCCTGAATCAAAAGCCCAGGCAGACCTGGAGGAGTTAACATCTTAAGGCTCTTAGCTGCCCATATTCCTTCTGGGTCTTAGACCTCTGTATTCTTCCTACTGGATACACAGCACTATACAGAAGTCTCTGATCCAGTGCACATACTGCATTCCGGAAGAAAGCACCCTATCCTTGCAAAGTGTTAATTCCAAGCTGGTACTTCAGCTACATCTTTAGCAGGCCATTCCAATCATTCCAATACTCCATCAGGCAGCCTACTTCTGAACTATACAGTATGTGATACAATTGGTGGATCCCACAGCCATGGGCCCACTCCTGCACCTCCTTTGCCACAAGGTGGGTCCAATGGTTGGATGCTTTATAGAGCAAGGTTCCATGCTGTGGATCTAGTACTCTGTAAGCTTTCCAATAGTGGTGGAGGCTGAGGCTCTGCGGGCAGGAAAAGCAAGTCCTTACTCTTATTCCTGTGAGAATAAACTACTGGCCCTTCCAGGAGGAAAGGAGCCCCATGTAATCATCTTGCCACTAAATAGCTGGTTTGCCTCCTTGATAAATAGTGCCATACTTGGAATTCATTACTGGCCTTTGTTACTTGCAGTTGTATAATTATAATAGTTACAGAAGGCTTGGTAAGTGGTAATACATGTCTTTGGGGGACACATAGCCTCTACGTCTGCTGCTGTGATAGATGTGCCCATCGAGCCAGGACTGGGGTGGCCACTAACAAAGGCTGGCAAATATCAACTGGCTGAGTCATTTTGTCTACTTGATTGTTTAGTGACTCTTCCATGGTTTATGCTTACTGGTAGGCACAAATGTGTGATGCAAAGATCTTCACACTTCACGTCCACTGCCATATATGCATCCACATGCCTCTGCCCCAGACTGCCTTGTCTGCAATCTTCTAATCTCTTCCCCTTTAGGTCCCTGACCAACCAGTCAGACTATTTGCTATGCTCATGAGTCCATATATATTCAAATGCTGGTACACTTCTCATTTAGCACAAAGTGAATAACCAGATGTACCATCCAAAGCTTCACCAATTGGGAAAATTTTCCCTCTGCACTTTCTTTGAAGGCTACTCTTGAGTGGGGGCTATAATGCAGTTGCCATCTATTTTTGACTTGTACCCACACATTAAGCCAACCAATCCATACACCAAGCTTGGGCTTTTTATTCCTTTAGCTGGCTATTCAGAACCCTCGTAGAACCATTGGAGTGAATTGAGGGAGGGAGATGCAGATACAACCCTGGCAGATGACATGGGGATTTAAGCTACATGATTATGCATCTTTCTTGTGCCTTATGGTCCTGCTTGTGCTCAATCTCTGATGTACACTTTGGACCTTATGATGGATTGTTACTGCACCCACCTGACTTTATGACTTTGAGGGTCAAACAGGATCCAGCTCATGAAGAAAATTTCTAGATGCATGGTCACTTGGTAATCATTATTGTCAAACATTCTCTCTACTAGGGCTTAGTAACATGTCAGGGGCTGATTTTCCAAAAGTGTGTGATTCTCTGCTCTAGATAGCATGACCTTGCTCCAGAATCTCAGAGGCCCATGTTGTGATTCTTCCTCTAGAGTTTGCCGTACATTCTATACTGCATTTTTTCCTACCATTGATACCTCCAACAAAATAAGGTCTGCTAACATCATATCACCCAAGTGACAAGACCAATTGTACTGCAACCTGTATCTGCTGCAAAGTCCCTTCTATTCCAGGCCCTACTAAAAGCTGGAAGTCTCTCATGTAATATAAAGACCAGAACATTATATCTAGGTATGGACTCTGTTGCCTTAAGAAGTGAAAGGAGTCTATCGGGTATTATGATTCCTATTTTTTTTTTTTTTGTGGTAGGGGATGCAAGATACAGCCACTTGTTTACTTTGGAGGAGATGTCATGGCATAGCTCTGACCATTGGACTTCTAAAACTGAAATAAATTTCTAAATGTTCAGAATACTTTTCTGCTCTCTGTAGTGCATGTGTCTTACCAAATCCTCTAATATGCTAGCCACATTGTACTCACACTATCTGACCAACGTGTTGTGATTGATTCAATGGGTCAGTGTGATGTTTTATTGGGAATGCCTTACGGAACCACAGGGAGGAAAGAAGAGAATCTAGCATAAGCACTGAGGAACAACTTCTGCATTAATACTGAAGAAATGAGTCATGCAGGGAACACCTGTTTCTCTTATGATTAAGATGCAGATGGCTCCAGAATGTATACCATTACAAACAAAATCAGGAATCCACAAAATTCAGAAGTCCACATATTTAGAAAGATGCTACCACTATTTCTGCTGCCTCTATAGTCACATTGCATTTTCTTTGATCTGCTCCAGTAACACAGATGCTCAGGGCCCTGCTTCTCAACACCCACAAGTAGAGACTGGACAATGGCACCTTTGTTTGATGCTGCTGCTAAAAAATCAGTCCCTGTTCTTGTCAATAGAAATGGCAAAAATGGAAGATGTGCAGTCTCTGTCTCACTTCCAGCTTCCAAATCTTACATACTTGTATCTGATTGGCTGAACCTAAACTACATTAAGAGCTCTAGTTTCAAGGGAGTCCAGGAAATATAGTTTTTAGCTTTCTACTCTCTGCCCTTCAGAAAGGCAAACTAGAAGGGTGAAGTGAATGTTGGGCATGAGTGCACTGTTTCCATCTCAACAATGATCCCTCAGTAGATATTTTTGAAAGGATTAAATGAGATAATATATGGAATTTCCTATAACAGTAGCTTCATGTAGTAATACTCAATAACTGTTGGGTCTTCTTTCTTAAAGCATTTATTCATAATTTAAGAGTATTGATTTTTTAAATCCAAATGCTATGCAATTAATATTCCATACATGGATTTGCTGTCAATTTGTCCATGGATCTGGTTGGAAATTGCCTGTACTTGTCTGTGATATTACTGGATATAGGATTGACACCTTAAATCAGTGCCATCCAGTATGGCAACATTGAGGAATCAAAATGTGGTAAGTCTGAATTGAGCTGTGCTGCAAGTATAAAATACACACTGGACTTCAAAGACAGTATAAAAACGTAAAATATCTCTAATATTTTTTATACTAACTGTATGGTGAAATAATATTTTAGAAATATTGGGTTGAATACAGGTACATAAAGCAAATGCTGCTAGATCTAGACAACATAATAAGCAGGAATGCCATAATTGCAGGGGACTTCAACACCCCACTGACGGAACTGGACAGATCCTCCAAACAAAAATTAAATAGAGAAATAAAAGACCTAAACAGGACTCTAGAACATTTGGGCCTAACAGATATCTACAGAACACTCCACCCAAATAACACTGAATATACATTCTTCTCATCAGCTCATGGAACTTTCTCTAAAATTGACCACATCCTAGGCCACAAAACAGATCTAAACAAATTCAAAAAAATAGAAATCATACCATGTATCTTTTCAGACCACAGCGGAATAAAATTAGATATCAATTCCAACAGAAACTCACATCTTCCTCCAAAAACTTGGAAACTAAACAATCTATTGATGAATGAGTATTGGGTCAAAGAGGAGATTCAAATGGAAATCAAAAGATTCTTTGAACTAAACGATAATGGGGACACAAGTTATCAAAATCTGTGGGATACAGCAAAAGCAGTCCTGAGAGGAAAATTTATCGCCCTAAATTCCCACATCCAAAAACAGAAAAGTCACAAATCAGTAAACTAATGAATCATCTTAAGGAAATGGAAAAGGAAGAGCAAAGCAATCCTAAAACCAGCAGAAGAAAAGAAATAACCAAAATTAGAGCAGAATTAAATGAAATCGAGAACAAAAGAACAATACAGAAGATCAATGAAACGAAAAGCTGGTTCTTTGAAAAGATAAACAAAATAGACAGGCCACTTGCCAGGTTGACCAGAAGCAGAAAGGAAAGGACTCTAATAAGCTCAATTAGAAATGAAAAAGGAGAAGTCACAACTGATACCATGGAAATACAAAACATCATCTTTGAATACTACAAAAATCTCTATGCCCACAAACACGAAAACGTGGAGGAAATGGACAAATTCTTAGAAACACACTACCTCCCTAGGCTCAACCAGGAAGAAACAGAATTTCTAAACAGACCAATATCAAGCACCGAAATTGAAGCAGTAATTAAAAATCTACCCACAAAAAAAAGTCCCGGACCAGATGGGTTCACACCTGAATTCTACCAAGCCTACAAAGAAGAACTGGTGCCTATACTGCAGAAATTATTTGAAAATATCCAGAAGGATGGAATCCTCCCAAACTCATTCTACGAAGCCAATATCACCTTGATACCAAAGCCAGGAAAGGACACAACAAAAAAAGAAAACTACAGACCAATATCCCTTATGAATATAGATGCAAAAATTCTCAATAAAATCCTTGCAAACCGAATTCAAATGTACATCAAAAAAATAATCCATCATGATCAGGTGGGCTTTATTCCCGAGATGCAGGGATGGTTCAACGTACGCAAATCTATAAATGTAATTCACCATATAAATAAAAGCAAGAACAAAGATTATATGATCCTTTCAATAGATGCAGAAAAGGCTTTTGACAAAATCCAACACCCTTTTATGATAAGAACTCTTAACAATATAGGCATAGATGGCTCATTCCTAGAAACTATTAAAGCCATATACGATAAACCCACAGCCAATATCATACTGAATGGGGAAAAATTGAAGGCATTCCCCCTTAAAACTGGCACCAGACAAGGGTGTCCACTATCTCCACTTCTTTTCAACATAGTGCTGGAAGTCCTGGCCACAGCAATTAGACAAGACAGAGGAATCAGGGGCGTCCAGATAGGGGCAGAAGAGGTCAAACTTTCACTATTCGCAGACGATATGATATTATACATAGAAAACCCCAAAGATTCAACCAAGAGATTACTGGAATTGATAAATGAATTCAGCAAAGTCTCAGGATACAAAATTAATACACACAATCCATAGCCTTCATATATGCTAATAACAATCAAGCCGAGAAACAAATTAAAGATGCTATACCTTTTGCAATAGCAACAAAGAAAATTAAATATTTAGGAATATATCTAACTAAGGAGATCAAAGACCTATATAGAGAGAATTATGAAACACTGAGAAAGGAAATTGCAGAGGATGTAAATAGATGGAAAACCTTACCATGCTCTTGGATAGGCAGAGTCAACATAGTAAAAATGGCTTTGCTACCTAAATTAATTTACAGAATCAATGCAATCCCTATCAAAATACCAACATCATTTTTTGCCGATCTAGAAAAAATAATTCTACGCTTCGTGTGGAACCAGAGAAGACCCCGTCTAGCCAAAGCAATCTTAAGCAAAAAGAACAAATTGGGAGGCATCTGTCTACCAGACTTCAAACTATACTACAAGGCTATAGTAACCAAAACTGCATGGTATTGGCACAAGAACAGACATGTAGACCAATGGAACAGGACTGAGAACCCAAATATAAAACCAACCTCATACAGTCACCTGATCTTTGACAAATTCCAGAAAAACGTACACTGGGGAAAAGATTCCCTATTCAACAAATGGTGCTGGGAAAATTGGATGGCCATATGTAGAAGACTGAAAGTGGACCCACACCTCTCACCTCTCACAAAAATCAATTCACAATGGATAACAGATCTAAACCTAAGACATGAAACCATAAGAATTCTCGAAGAAAATGTTGGAAAAACTCTTATGGACATTGGCCTAGGCAAAGAATTTATGAAGAAGACCCCCAAAGCAATCACAGCAGCAACAAAAATAAATACATGGGACCTGATCAAATTGAAAAGCTTCTGCACAGCCAAGGAAACTATCACTAGAGTGAACAGACAACCTACAGAATGGGAGAAAATATTTGCATACTACACCTCTGATAAAGGGCTTATAACCAGAATCTATACAGAACTTAGGAAAATCAACAAGAAAAATCAAACAACCCTATTAAAAAATGGGCAAAGGACATGAACAAAAACTTTTCCAAAGAAGACAGAATGATGGCCAGCAAACATATAAAAAAGTGCTCAACTTCTCTAATCATCAGGGAAATGCAAATCAAAACCACAATGAGATATCACTTAACTCCAGTGAGATTGGCTCATATCAAAAAATCCCCAAAAAACAAATGTTGGCGGGGATGTGGACAGGTAGGAACACTCAAACACTGCTGGTGGGACTGCAAATTAGTACAACCTCTATGGAAAAGAATATGGAGATATCTCAAAGAATTAAAAGTAGAATTACCATTTGACCCAGCAATCCCACTACTGGGTATTTATCCAAAAGAAAAAAAGACATTTTATAATAAAGACATCTGCTCTCGAATGTTCATAGCAGCACAATTCACAATTGCAAAGTTGTGGAAACAACCCAGGTGCCCATCAATACACGAGTGGATCAATAAAATGTGGTATATGTATACCATGGAGTATTACTCAGCAATAAGGAACAATAGTGAATTAACACATCTGGTATTATCCTGGTCGGAGCTAGAACCCATTCTTCGAAGCGAAGTGTCACAGGATTGGAAAAACAAGCATCACTGGTACTCACCATCAAACTGGTACTAACTGATGAACACTTACATCACACAGGGCAATAACATTCATCAGAGGGCGGGCGGGCGGGAGGGGGGTGGAAGGGATGGGAAAAACTCTCACTGAATGGATGTGGGGAGCACAGTTTGGGAGACGACCACGATTGTGGCTCTGACACGGGCAGAACAGGGGCAATGTGTATGGCCAAAATGTTGTACCCCCATGATATTCTGAAATTAAAAAAAAAAATAAATAAATAAATAAATAAATAAAAAGAAATATTGGGTTGAATAAAATATATTATTCAGATTTATTTTGCTTCTTTATTTCTACATTCTTAAAATTTAGCCACTAGAAAAGTTAAAATTACATAGGTGATTTTTGTATTTCTCTTGGACAGCACATCCTTAGATGAAGGGAGCATAAAATTCTCTAAGGAATGAGCTAGATAGATTTCTGGAGAGAGGCATTCTGTTGGTAAGGCTCCAGAACTAGTCCTTGAACTCTACCTTCTAAGTTTCTGTCTCCCTCTTGTGAGGGTCTTCCTATTGCACTTTGAGTTCTCCTGTATTTCTGATCTTAATTTTCCATATTACAGTATAGATGAGGTTATTTTTATAACTTCATTAAAAACATTATGAGAAGCCATCAAGAAATATGACTATGTCTGAGTCAGATATTGGCTCTCCCACCCTGTCCTTTAAGTTATGAATCCCTGGACCATTCTGTTTTCTCTCGTCCTAACCTGAACATAGAACTCAATGCCTCTTGAAGTCTGCAAAATAATCTATAAAAGCACACGTGAGCAATGAAAATGGTATTCTTGAAGGTCTCTTTTAGCGAAAACAGAGGAAGGGGTTTACACTGCACACTCAAAGCGAACAACCTAACACCTCCTCCCATTAGGCATTTCTAATCTTTTCCTAAATCACTTCTCTGCCACTCAATCAATAGGGCTTCTCTTTCCCTTTTACCACTTCATCCCAGTCCCCACTATCTTCCTGCCTCACTGGCCCCTTTCTCTCTCTCTAAGATGCTCTCTTGTTAAAATTTCTCATCCTTTTATTAAGCAGAACAATTTAATTGCTGTATTGTGTTCCTTGGGCATTTCCTTAGGGTCTCATACTCCAAAGAAAGTAATTTCTTTTGAATAAATACAAAGTCTCTCTAAGAAGAATTTTGGGAAATATGATTTTCTTCATTTCATTACACAGAATAAATTGGATAAGTTCAGAAAGTAAAGGTTTCCAATACTAAGAAATTTGGTAAATATAATAAGGAGATTTACCAAGTCCCAAGTCTCCTTAGCATAGGATAGTCATTCCAAACCACATTTGTGCTGGTATAGTCTACCTGTGGCTTGCACCTTCCTTTCTAAATCTTAGCTGTGATAAGGCAGGTTCCATCCTGTCTTATATTACTAACAGCAGTTTGTCAATTCAAAGACAAAGGCCAACTCATATTTTTCTCACTTATACTCCCCAGGGATCCTTAATAGTCTCCCCTTGAGAACAAGTTTCTAGATTTAAGGTCAAAAGTAGGTCATAGTCCATTTGTGGAGCTGTGTTAATTAATGTCTTGAATTCTGACACATGAGCTAATCCTTGTTGGCTCATGTTATCAACTCTTCCCTGCTCTACTCTGGAAGAATTTATTTCTAGTATATCCCATTTCCTAAGATAATAGTTTCATAAAAAATATAACCAATGAAATATTCAATATCATGCTACCATAAATATATTGAAACTAGAGTGTACTAGAAAAATAATAATGAAAATAGGTTCCATTTATTAGCAAGGTACAGCTCTAAGGGCTTTATATTAGTGTACTATAATATAACTACAGAAGAGGTGGACATTATTATTTCCATTTTATGCCCAGGAAACTGAGGCTCAAAAAGATCAAGAAAATTTTCCCAAACCACACAACACTGTAATTCCTGTCAATGTGATCTCAATATCCATACTCCATATACTTCCATGTTGTCCTGAAGTCTTCAAAAGTCATCATAAAAGCATAGGATCATTGAATTAAAGGGACTTAAGAGATCATCTAATCCTATATACTCACTTTACAGTTTTGTAAATTGATTGCAGATGTTCCAACTAATTAGAGCCGTTCTGACCCCAGGCAAGAATTGATTGATAGTACACTACACATTCAGGAACATCCAGTAGGTAATGTTAATAACTTGGCTTACCAAAGGGTTTGGAACACCTTCTTTCTTAATGAACATCTAAATGAAGGCAGTTGGCTCTCTGGGAACAGCTCTCTCAAGGAGAGGGTGACATGTGAGCTGACTTGTTACCACCTCTTTATTTGTATGATCAGTGTATTACCATCAACTTTCAGTGCAGGTGAAGGTATTTAAAGGAACAAGCCTCAAGATGGCTAAACTTTAACAGAAGACCGTGAGGAGTGTGGCTGTCTGTCTTGCTTATGAGCTTTTGTCTTAGTACCTTTGGGCTGTTATAACAAAATACCTTAGACTGGATAATTTACAAACAACACACATTTATTGCTGTTCTTCTGGAGGCTGAGAAGTCCAAAGCCAAGGAGCTGGCAGATTTGGTGTCTGATGAGGGCCTGTTCTTCATAGATGGCACCTTCTATGTCGTCACTTGGCAGAAGGGGCAAGGGAGCTTACTCAGGTCTCTTTTATAAGGGCACCAATCCCATTCATGAGGGTGGAAACCTCATGACTTAATCACTTCTCAAAGGCCCCATCTCTTAATACTGTCATATTGGGTATTAGGTTCCAACATATGAATTTTAGGGGACACCAACATTCAGACCATAGCAGCTTTGAACTGGGTGTCCTGGATACACCAGGATTGGTTAGCAGGACAGTGATTACATCAGTGGAGGAATGAGGTGCTGTGAGAGAAAAGTTGCTGTGCTCAAAAGACAAACTGCTTACTTTGAAGTGTTTTCTAGGACTAACCCAGAACAAATTCCTCCCCTCATGGAAAACTTCCAGATGCTTCTATCTAATTGTTACAGATTGATCTGTGATATGGTACTGCCCATTAAGTTGGAGAGCACTGTACAAACGTGTACTGTTCATTTCATAGACTTTATGGTTTTCCTGAGGGTAGTGTGATACCTATCTCTACTGAATATGAAATAGATCTTCAGAACTGGGCCAACATTACTTAATTATACATTGTTTTTTCCTATGGCCAGACATTCTTTTGTTGTTAGAAAGGGTCATATTATGGTGGAAAATCTTGAGTTTTGGAGTAATAAAAACCAAGTGTTCCGTGATGTATTCATTTACTAAAATTATTTACCAAGAGATTATTCTATGTCAGTAACTGACAAATGCTATAAATATTAGAATGTTACTACTCTCATGGAACACTTATTCTAGAGAGTGGAGTTAAATAATACATAATAAATGAGTAAAATAAGTCTTATAAGAACAATAATACAGGATGATATGATTTGTGGCCAGGATGTACTTTAGACTGGGTGATCAAAGAAAGTTTCTCTTTGGAAGTAGTCAGGAAGATGGAAACCTCATATGAATGACAAGGTAGAGGTAACCAAGACAAAATCTAGGGAAGGCCATAGACAACACATACATGAATGGTGACGGCTGTGTACCAATAAAACTTTACTTACAAAAGCAGATAGGGCTGGGGGAGTCAGATTTGGCCTGCAGCCGTGATTTGCCATCCCTGGTCCAGGGGAAAGAGCATTGCCAGCAGGGGAATAGCAAGCGAAAGGCCAAAGCTGGGCCTTTGAGGAGGGCTGTGTGGCTGGGGGCTACGAAGTGAAAGCGAGAGTGACAGGGTATGGAGATGAGGTTGGAGACACAGGCCAGGTAGGGCTTTGTAGACCTGGGAGAATATTAATATGGACGTTTTATTCTAAATGCAAAGGGAAGCCACAACAATGACTCAAGCAGGCAGCAGTGACACAATCTGGTTAATATTTTTAAAAAGCTCTGGCTGCTGAGTAGTGACTATTTTGAGGGGATGGAGAGTGGAAACAAGGAAATCTCTTAAGAAGCAGTTGCAGTAACCCAAGGAAAACACGGTAGTGAAGACGGAAAGCCGTAAGGGTAGTGTTTTGAATCTCTCTCTTCATGGCGCCTTAACTGTGTGTGAACTTTGAGCTTCACTTCCCTCATCCGCTAAGTGTAGATAAAATTCCTGTTTTATTTGTTAGAATAAAATAAGACTATAAATCAAATGTATAACACATGTTAAGCTATCAATTATGTTAGTTCTCTTTCCCTTCTTTGTCTATAGCTCACTTTCTCCTTCCTTCTCTTCTTCCTATTTTCCTCCTTTCTATGGATATTTCTCTCCCTCCATAGATATTTAATGGTAAATTAGTTTGTGCAAAACATGACACTTGATACTTAAACACACTGGGAGACACAGAGAGATCTTGGTTTTAAACATTTATTGACTTGTGTAGTTGGGTGCTCAAAAAAGCAGAGCCTAATATTTTACCTATGTTTTGCTTTTCTTTATTTTTTTAGTGAGACAAATTGCCGCTTTAAAGTCCTAGCTATTTATGTAAATAGTGATGGAGAAAAAGTCACATTGGAGAAGATCTTAGTTTTGGGAAGAATCACTTAAGGGATCCCGTTGGTTCTGAAAATACACAGTAAGTTTTATCCTGGGAAGAACATGTACAAGTTTTTTATGGCCTGACAAAGAGGCCTCAACCCATAACCCTTGTACATTTGCAGCACAAGAAGATTGCTGGGCATGATAAAGTTATTAAAACATTCACGATAATTGAAATGGTCTCAGCTGAGATCATTTGGTAAGACAGGATCCAAGATCCCTCTTGCCATCCCTCACTGAAGGGAAGATTACCATAGCTGAATGGGGTGGATGAATCATGAGTCAGACTTAATGTTCTTGCTCTTGCTCTGTCTTGTTGATGCCTTTGCATTTGTAGTTTCAACACAATTTTTAAATGAAAGCCTAAAGTCATCTCAATTTTTCCCACTGAATGATTTACCTTCCCAGGGGAAATATGTGTTCAGCTAACTTTTAATTATCCATCTTTGTGATGTAGCATAGTGTTTTGGAAAATATACTAGCTTCAAATAATTCATGGGCTATCTAGCTGCATGATGTGTGACAGTTCCTCTAAAATTTGTAAGAGCCAGTTACCTTGCTTATAAAATGAGGCCTTTGTACTAGATTATTCCTCTGTCTCCTGCTCAGTGATTCTACAAAAGGACCAAACTGCAGGTCTGCACCATAACTTTGGAGGTAGAGAAGGATAAAGGAGGCAAAGTAGAAAGTTGGTTAAGGTATAGGAAGGGAAGCAGAAGTTGTTTGTAAAAAAACATTCTATAGCTTTATTCTGAGATCATTTTATACTTAGGTTACATTTTAAAAATTGCCTTGTTGAAAACAATTTTGTAAATTTTTGGTCAACAAATTTTTAACCCACAATAACTCCTCTCTGCCTAGTATCCCATGTACCCCAGCCCCAGTGTGCACATTTCATTAGAATCAAGTCCTGGGAGAAAACATCAGAAAGGCCTCAAGATAATACCTTAGAGTGATGGGCTCACTGATCTAGGTATATGAACATACTAAAGATACATGCTGTTCTCTCATCATTGTATAGGATACCCGTAAATAACGGAACCCAGTGGACTTTGTGGTAGAAAATGATTGAAAGTAAGTAGGATAATTTTTTAAGCAAAAAGAAATACAGTCATAAGAAGAGAGACTTGAGGTTAATACACTGAAGGAAAGGATTAACTCTAGGTTTGTATTCATTACTCAGAAAAAAGTCTTTGGATCATTTTTGTGCACTGAGGGAATTTCACATGTAATGAAACATCACCTTTCTGCATTTAACTAAATTGATGTTCATATTAAATCTGTTTCATGTGAGAATGAGTAAAAATGGATTATTTTAAAAGTTAGAATCTACAATTTTTTATAAGTTTTTTGTACTGAAGAAAACTTAGGTGGTAATCCAAATGGTATAAATTGGTTAATAACTAAATAAATATTGGATATGCATATGATAGAATATTTTGCATGTTTTAAATATTATGCTTCTGAAGAATCTGTGATACTCCAGGTAATATTGTACTTTTTTAAGGGAAAAAGCAAAATGTGACTTTTTATATAAAATATTATAGGAAATGTGCTTACTATAACGTCCAGTTAGTTGGATTTTGTGTCATTCCTATAGTCTTCCCTATGTATTTTTTATATTATCCTAATTTTTCTAAATGGGTATACAGTATATTAATTTATAATTGGAAAACTAAATGATTGATTTGAAAACCTTACTTGTGTATAATCTGAGTAATTCATGAATATATAAAGAATCTATTAGATTGTTTTGGAAAGAACAATTATTTGTAGAGGCAAATTAATCAGAAGATATCTGGTAGCAATATAACTGCTGAAAGCAGAGATGCTTTCTTTTTTGAAAGGATAAAATTGGAAAATTATTATTACAGGATAACATATTGTGGTGATAGTATAAAATTCCAGTGTTCTGGCATTCCTACCCCATGGATAGCAGAAAATATTTTCTTCCTTATTCAAGAAGATAAGCAGGGCAAGGCAGATAGTGATGCTACTGAGCATCAGTTAGCAGAGCAAACACACAAAAACAAAAATAGAAAACAAAACAAATTAATAAAAATTACTTACATTAAAAAAAATTAATTTAATGCCTGCAGCAAAGGAAAGCTCTTTGGCCCTTTTCAACTAGCCCTTTTTTGTTTACACTGACACCTTTTCCTACCTGGCTTTTAGTCAACTACTTGACTGCTACTCATTAATTTCAAGGCTCAATCTTCAGCCTTTTGTTTTTCTGTCTCTGTAATTCCTCTCAGAGACATTATTCATTCTCATAGCTTATCTTTTTCGCCTTATATTGATAGCTCCCTGTTAGGTTCTCACCCACATTTCCAACTTTCTGCTGAGTATTTCCACTAAAAGTCTTTATAATCATCACAAACTCAATATGTTCACAACTGAACTCGCCCATATTCCATATTTTTATGAACCACCTCATGCTTTCGGCACTCAGAATGATAAAAGTGACCTTTCATTCCATCTTCTTCCTCATGATCCATATTGAATCTGGGACAAAGTTCTGATTTGTCCTTTGTGGCAACATCTACTTTCCACACCTACTCTCATCACTTTGGTTCAGGTTCCAGTCATCTTGTTGTTGGTGATATTTTGGAAACATAGAAACATATTCTGAATGTAGCATGAGGGTCTCTGTTTGAGGCTAAGTTTTGCTTCTCCTAGGGCTCAGACTTGTCAGGGTCAGAGGCCCACAGGAATCCATTTGCATAAAATAATCTGTATGTCAAATAACTTCTGTGAAGGTGTTTGTACAGGGAAAGAGGAGATGCAGGCAGGGGTTGGAGAAGGACAGCATATTTCCTATTTCAGATTGTGACGTCTAGAAGAGGGGTGCAGGACAAGCTGGTTTCATAAGGGGCTCTATAAGCCTAGGCTTGTCTGTCTCTGCTCCCACATAAGAAGAGCAATGCCATTGGGGGAATTTTCTCCACTCTTTTGAGAAGACTGTGAAGACACAGTGGAAGTCAGTTTGTTGCTAAAATTCTTAGAATTAAGTTAACCAAATGAAGACAAAATGAAGCAATACAATGTGGTGGGGAGGATATTTTAAAAGAGACATATTATAATCCTGAATGGAAATATTACAAAAATATGTACAATTGACTTTTGACAAAGGTGCAAATACAGTTTAGTGGAGAAAGGATACTCTTTTCAACAAATGATGGAGGAACAAGTAGATGTCCATATGTTAAAAAAAAAAAGAAAAGAAACTTGACCTAACTCTTACATCTTATGCAAATAAACTCAAAAGTATCATAGATCTATAAGTAAAACCTACAGCTATAAAGCTTTTAGGAGAAAATCTTCCTGAACTGGAGTTAGGCAAAGAGTTTACCAAAAACACAACCATAGAAGACAGAAGTGATAAATTGAAGTTTGTCAAAATTAAAAACTTTTTATTTTGTGAAGGTAACTGTAAAGAGAGTGAAAAGACAAGCAATAGACTGGGATAAAATATTTGCAAATAATATGTCTGACAATAGACTTGTATCCAGAATATAAAAATAACTCAAAATTCAAGAGTTGGAAGATAAACAATTTGGTTAAAAGTGGCAAAATATTTGAACAGACACTTTACCAAAGAGATATAAAGATGACAAATAAATACATGAAAAACTGTTCGACATTATTAGTCATTAGAGCTGTACAAAGTAAAACCTCTGTAATACAACTAAATATCTATCCAAAGGGCTAAGATTAAAAAAATGCAATACCAACTGCTGACAAGGATGCAGAGCAACTGGAATTCTCATATTAGGAAAGCAAAAAGGTATGGCCACTGTGGAAAATGATTTGGCAATTTCTTATAAAATTAAACATATATTCACCGTATGACATAGCAACCCATTCCTTGCTATTTACCCAAATGGAATGAAAACTTATATTCACATAAAACCTGATACACTAATGTTTATAGCAACTCTATTCATAATTGGCCCAAACTGTAAACAACCCAAGTCTCCTTCAATGGGTAAATAGACAAGCAAAAAGAGGTATATCCACACAGGGGAATACCATTCAGCACTAAAAATAAACAAACTATTGCTGTTGATGTATTCAGTAGGTTGGATGCATCTCAATAGTATTAGGCTGAGTGTAAGAAGCCAGTTTCAAAAGGTAACATAATGTATGACTCCATTTGCATTATATTCTTGAAAAGACAAGACTATAGTAATGGAGACTACATCAGTGCTTGCCAGGGTTAGGGGTGAAAAAGAGTTGTGAATATGAAGGGATAGAATGAGAGAGTTTTTTAAGATGATAAAATGGCTCTGTATCCAAATTGTGGTGCCAGTGTACACAAATATATACTTGTTAAAATTTATAGAACTTTACACACAAGAAAGTCAATTTTCCTTTGTGATAATTTTAAAAACTTAATTAAAAACCTGAAAAGTTATAATCTAGTTGATTTCAGCAGCTCATAATCTTAATGAAGCGATGGGTATTACAACTCTATTGTAATATTATATATATGCATATGTCATCAAGTAAATGATGTTTTTGCTTATTTTTTTTTTAAGTGCTGAGAGGCCAGTATGGATTTTGCTGAAAACTCAGCAAGTAAATTGGAAAAAAATCAGAAAACCATCATAGAGGAAGTAACCTGAAGATGTCATTCAAAGCTAACAAAATTTTTGTTATATATAATTCAAACTGCTCTCTTAGGAGACTGGACTATTGTAAAGTGAAGCACTCACCCATCATCCAAATCAGAGTGAGTTTGGGTATTTAGGTTAGGACAGGGATTTTGAGTGCTAAAATGCTCTGAATAAAAAGGAAGAAGGTTTTAAAATGCTAGGGTGAGACAAAAGAGAGAGCTCTGCCTCTCCCCTGCTGGGGTGGTGTCAGAGGAGGCCCAGTAGAATGTTAGGACTTACCCTGCCAGCCAGCAGTAATAAGGTCACCCACCTTATAGTGTCAGTGGAGGTCAAGTAACAAGGCACACTTACCTTTCCCAGCCAGGGTGGTTTTAGTTGAGGCCTAGTGAGAAGCTGTAACTGCCACCCTTACCTAGCAGTAATGAGAAGACTGACCCTCCTTCAGGTGTCAGTGGAAGCCAAATGGTAAACCTGGATTTCTATCCCTACCTGGCATTAATAAGGTGGCACCTCCTCTGTAATAGCAATGTCAGAGGAAGCCAGCTAAAACAGAATGTTTAAATAAAATCCAATGTCTCATAACATAATTCAAAATATCCATGTTTCAATAAATAATCATTCATCTTACCAAGAACCAGGAGGATCTCAAACTGAATGATTAAGGGCAATCAATAGATGCCAATACCAACTTTTATTAAGAAGCAAGATGGCCAAATAGAAACCTTCAGCAATCGTGCCTCTGCACAAACACCAAATTCAACAACTATCCGTGCAAGGAAGCACCTTCATAAAATCCAAAAATCAGGTGAATGATCACAGTACCCGGCTTTAACATTATATCAAGGAAAGAGGCCATGAAAAGGGCAGAAAATCCAGCCTTGCATTGCCTATATTACCCTCCTCCATCCCCCAGCAGTGCCATGGCAGTGTGCTGAGCAGAGAGAGAATCTGTGGGCCCATGGGAAGGAGAGTGAAATGATTGCATTGTGAAAACTTTGCATTGGAACTCAGGGCTGCCCTGTCACAGGGGAACACAGCACAGGGAAGAATTCTGCCAGTACCCAAGGAGGGAGCATTTAGACCAGCCCAGTTAGAGGGAAATCCTCCACCCCAGAAATAGAAACCTATGTTATGACTAGCCCCACAACCTGCCAAAGAGCCCTTAGGCTTTGAATAAACATCAGACACAGCCAGGCAGTAGTCACCATGGGCTTTGGGTGAGATTGGGCTGGCTTCAGTCCCAACTGCAGTGGGACAAGTTTTTTTGTATATTCTTTGGGGTTAACTTAATAAACAATCATGCCAATTGTGAATAAAGACAATATTATTTCTTCCTGCCAATCTATATACCTTTTATTTCTTTTTCTTGTCTTATTACAGAAGCTAGGATTTCTGGTATGATGTTGAATATGAGTGCTGAGAGGGGACATCCTTTGCCTTGCTCTTGATCTTAGGGGGAAAGCATTCAGTCTGTCACCACTAAGTATGTTGTTAGCTGTAGGTTTTGAAAATGTTATTTATCAAGTTGAGAAAGTTCCTTTCTATTCCTAATTTGCTGAGAATTTTACTTTTTTAAAATAAGAAATCAATATTGGGTTTTGTCAAATGTTTTTCCTGCATCAATCGATATGATCATATGATTTTTCTTCTTTCACCTATTGATTTGGCTGATTACATTGATTTTCAAATCTTAAACTAGCCTTGAACACCTGGAATAAATCACACTTGGTCATGGTGTACACTTTACCTTATACACTGTTGGATTTAATTTGCTTATATTTGTTGAAGTTTTTGCATTAATAATCATGAAAGGTATTGGTCTGTCATTTTCTTTTTTTAAATGTCTGCATCTGGTTTTTGTATTAGGGTAGTACCGAACTCATAGAATTACTTAGAAAGTATGCTTTCTGCTTCTACTTTCTAGAAGAGATTTTTAGAAATAGGCATTATTTATTTCTTAATTATTTGGCAGAATTCACTGGTAAACCATCTGTGCCTGGTTCTTTAATTTTTGGAAGGTTAATTATTTTTAATTCATTTTGTGTGTGTGTGTGTGTGTGTCTGTGTGTGTATATACACATATATTCTTTTTATCTATTTCTCCTTGCATGTGTTGTAGTACTTTGTATCTCTCAAGGAATTGACCTATTTAGCCTATTATCAAATTTATGGGCATAGACTTTTTCATATTCCTTTATAATCTTTTTAATGTCCATGAGTGTCAGTAGTTATGACCCTTCTTTCATTTATGGTGTTGTAAATTTGTATTTTCTTCTTTTTTTCTTCTTGGTTAGCCTGTCTAAAGGTTTATCAATTTTGTCAATCTTTTCAAAGACTCAGCTTTTAACTTTAAATATCCTCTATTGTTTTTCTACTTTCAATTTTATTGATTTATGCTCAATATTTATATTATATTTATATTTCCTTTGCTTGATTTAGGCTTAATCTTTTTTCTCTGGTTCCCTAAGACAAGGCTTAGGTTATTGATGCTAGATCTTTTTTCTTTTCTATTGTATGCATTTAATGTCATAAACTTACCTCCAGCATTGCTATCTCTGCATCTCAAAATGTGTGATAAGTTGTATTTCCATTTTCATTCAGCTCAAAATATATTTTTAAAATTTATCTTCAAACTTTTTCCTTGACCCATGGGTTATTTAGAATTTTCCAGATATGTTGGGATTTTCCAGGTATCCTCTTGTTAATGATTTCTGGCTTAATTCCACTGTGGTTTGAGAACACTCATTGCATAATTTCTACTTTTAAAAATTTGTTAATATGTGGTTTGTGCCCCAGAATGTCTATATTGGTGGATGTTCCATGTGAGCTGGAAATGAATGTGTATTCTACTGTTGTTGGATGGAGTATTCTAATAACATTAATTAGAGAAAGTGATTGATAGTTCTGTTCAATTCCTCTATATCCTTACTGATACTCTGCCTTCTTAAACTATCACTTACAGAAAGAAGGGCATTGATGTGTTCAACTATAATAGATTTGTCTCTTTCCTTTAAGTTCTAAAAGTTTTGCCTGTTGTATTTTGATGCCCTTTTGTTAGGTACATACACATTTATGATTTTTTTTTTTGTGTTCTTGTAGAATTGACCTCTTTATCATTATGTAATAACCTTCTTTATCCTTTATAATCTTCCTGGTTCTGGATTCAGCTTTGCCTGAAATTAAGATCATTGCTTCAACTTTCTTTGGATTAATGTTAGCATGATATATCTTCCTCCATCTGTTTATTTTTAAAGCTGTCTGAATGGGTTTCTGTTCAGATGGAACCTGTAAACAACCTACACATGAGTCCTATTTTTATCCTCTCAATAATCTGTCTTTTAATTAGTGTATTTAGACCATTCATATATAAATTTATATTTTTTCCTTAATATCTACCTTATTTGTAACTGTTTTCTATCCATTGCATTTGTTCTTTGTTTCTTCCCCTTCTTTCTCATGTTCTGTGATTTTTACTTTTATTTTTGCCTCCAGGACGAGAAGCACTCCACACCAGACCCTGGTCCCAGTGTGGGGCAGGCCCACCAGCCTGCTGTGTTCTGTGATTTTAATTGAGCATTTTACCTAATTCAGTTTGTATCTTCTCTTAACATACCAATTTTTCTTCCTCAAAAAAACTTAATATTTATCCTGAAGTTTAAAATATACATTTAAAATTAGTCTAAGTCCACTTTCAAGAAACACTATGCTGCTTCATATGTACAGCAGAAATCTTAGAATATTCCCAGTCACTCTCTCCTATCCCTGTTGACATTGCTGTTATTCATTTTACTAACCTAGCATATTGCTACCATTATTACTTTAAAGAAAAAGTTATCTCTTACATCAATTAAGATAAAAAATAAGAGACTTTATGTCCATTTGTTCCATCTCTGTTCTCTTCTTTTTTTATGTTGATCCAAATTTCTGACCTATATCATTTTCCTTCTTCATAAGTAAATTCTTTTAACATTTCTGGAATGGCAGGTCTGTTGGCAATGCATTTCCTGAGTTTTGCTTGTCTGAAAGTCTTTATTTCTCTTTCACTTTTGAAGAATAATTTTGCTCTACATAGAATTCTAAGTGTATTTTTTATTTTAACCCTTTAAACATTTCACTCCCCCTCTTGTGTACATGGTTTCTGACAAGGTCTGTATTAACCTTATCCTCGTTCTTCCAGAGGGATAAATACCTTGTAAGGTACTTTTACCTCTAGCTTCTTTAAAGATTTTCTTTTTGTCCTTGGTTTTCTGCACTTGAAATACAATCTGCCTAAGTTGTCTAAGTTGGGTGTTTGTTTGTTTTTGGTGGGGGCATTTATCTTGCTTGGTGTTCTCTAAGATTTCTGGATCTGTGGTTTCATGCCTGTCATTAATTTTGGAAAGTTCTTAGTCATTATTACTTCAGATATATCGTTTATTCCCTTCTTTTGTTCTTCTCTTCCTGTTATTTCCATTATACACGTTATACCTTTTAATATTGTTGCCTGATTCTTTGATGTTCCATTTTTCTCTCTTTTTTTTCTTTTTGTTTTCTTTTTGAATTTCAGTTTGGGAAGTTCCTATTGACAAATTTTCAGGCTCACTGACTCTCTCCTTGTCTATGTTGAATTTAATGATAAACCCATGAGAGACATTTTTAAAATTTCTATTACTTTGTTTTTGATTCCTAGCATTTCATTATTATGCTTTCTTAGGCTTTCTCTCTACTTACATTACCCATCTGTTCTTGCATGTTGTCTACTTTTTCCTTTACAGCCCTTACCGTGTATTTTAAATTCCCATAGTTATTAAAATTCTCTGACTAATAACTCCAACGTCTGTGACATATCTGAATCTGGTCTGACCCTTGGTTTGTCTTTTCAGATTCTGTTTTTCTTCCCTTTCAGCATGCCTTGTAATTTTTTGTTGAAAGCCATATGTGTTGTATTAGGTAATAGCAAGTAACGTAAATATGCTTTTAATGTGAAGATTTATGTTAATCTGTCCAGGAGCTGGCAGAGGCTAGTGTTTTTGTTTTTGTCTCTTGACTTTGGGTTTCCCTAAGTACTCTTCTTCAGAGAGTATGTGTTTTGCAGCCCTCTCAGCTATAATCCACTATTATTATATTGGTGCCCTATTGGTATGGTGGTAAAGTATAGGGGGAGGAGGCATTCTACTGTCTTCCTATCAATTCTCAGTCTTTTATTTGGCTTATGTTTCAGGGCTATGACATTCACACATTTTTCTCCAGTAGTGTATTTTCCCTAGGTCATCTACTCCCTCCCCCACCTACAGAATTCCTCATCTATCCTGACCTTTGTTGGCTATTTTTCACCCCTTAGTTGAGATGAAAAGGTTGGAGGTGACTGGATGGGGAAAATTTTTTCCCCTGACCTGAGATAAGACCCTGTCAAAGTTGTTTTCCATGAAATGTAGGCCTTTGTTATGGAGAAAAATCTGGGTATATTTCACAATGATTAATCTTCTCTTCCCCCTTCCAGAGCCATGAGGGGACCCATTTTGAGTCTTCACAAATGAGAATCTGGTGGGGTTCCTGGATGCAAGACCCATGAAAGTGTGGCAGCTCCTATAAGACTGTAGCCCCTAGGAGTTTCTTGCTTTCAAGTTAGTCCACACTCAGCCTCCAGTAATTCATCAAAATTATCATTTAAGTATTCTTGTTTATGGCTTCAGTGTCTCCTGCTCCAGGTAAGAAGATCTCAGCTGTGTCTCAGCTGGGATATATCTCTGGATATCCAGGTGGCAGTTTGACCTGCAACCTCAGTTCTCTAATGGGTACAAGAAAAGTTGTTGACTTTTAGTTTGTGCAGCTTTTTCTTGTTCTAAAAATGGAATGACAATTTCTGAGCTCTTTTGCCTCTGATTAAATCTTCAAAAGGATTTGTACGGAGTGAACAATAAACTGTAGCATCTATTCATTCTAAGTTTGATTAGAAATAAGAAATTTATCTAAAATTGCCCAGTGACAGAAAGCCTAGAGTCTAAATTGTTTTGTCCCATAAACATTCTAAACCAAGAAGTTATAAATCAAGTGAAAGGCTAGAGAATAAATCAGAAACATATTTCAATGTTCTGTCCTTCCTTCCCTCCATCCCATCTCATAATTTACTTTTATCCTAAAGGCCTTCCCTCTCCCCACGTCCTGCCTCCAGTCCTTGGAATTAAGCTTCAGTCACTCAATTCCTTCAACTCATTTTGGTAAAGTGAGAGTGTTAAAAAGCTAGAGATAAGAAAAGTGAAAAATTCTTAACTGTTAAGTTCCAAAGGGTATATGATAGATTTACATGTGCATTTGAGAAGTATGGTTTCTAATTTCATAAACTAGATGTATCTCTTTGGGCTAGTTGAGGCCCAAGGAAGGGGCCACACAGGAGTGAAATCAGCAATGAAACACTGACCAGTCTTTTATGAGCAATGCAGGGGGCATCCTGAGAGTTTGGAACCAAGATTCAAGGCTGGATGTCCTTCTTGTTGCTGTTTAGCAAGGTTTATTCACAGCAGTTAGCTGGAATCACCCAGAAGTGGCTTAGCAATTCTCCCACCCAAAATACCTTTGCAGAAAGTCCCTCATAAAAGATCAAAGACAACCATAAAAGCCTTTAGAATAGAAAAAGAGGCTGTAGAAGAAGTAGTACAATAGAAGAAGAGGAACATTAGTGAGGGAAGGGGGGGTATGTGGAGAAGGGAGCCCTTGTATTTAGGCAAGCTGAGGCAATATGTAACCAGCTAGAACACTCCGCTCTCATTAAGCCACAACAGTGGAACAACACAGCCTGCCTGAGGACACACCTTGCTGTCATTGTCAAGGAACACAGAAGCTATTTAAATCTAGATGGGTTGGCTTATCAGGATGGAGGTATGCTGGAGCTAAAACTCAGTTGCTACAGAATAAATTAAAAGAACACCTCTCAAGCAAAGAAAAGTGCAAGACTGTGGATTGGGTCAACTAACTGGGTTGAAACAGGAGTTCTGACAGTCAGCTGTCAGAGCTACTTATCTCTGCTGAGCCTCAGGATCCTAACAGAGGAAGGGCAGATGATATTGTCTCTTCCAACATCACAGGCATGTGGGGAGGATCAAATGAAAGTGCTTTATAAACTGTGCTGATGGTGCTAACGTGTTGCATTGAGGGCCCACAGGCTATAAGAAGCTAGAGTAGGCTCATTCCCAGGGCAAGAGTGAGGGAGCTGTTGAGGCTGGGGGTCCAAAAGCCAAAGAGGAAAACATGAGATGGCCTGGAGATGGTGAATGAGCAGACAGAAAGAAAGCCCGGACTCTGGGGACAGCACAGTCCAACCTGCAGATACTTTGAGGATCCTTGGAGGCCTCCGGGGTGGCATCCAGAAACTGCAGTGTCTCCTAGTCTTGGATAAGAAACTCAATTCTATCACCAAAATATATATATATGTTCTTTCTTTCTTTTTTTAATTTCAGCATATTAGGAGGATACAAATGTTTTGGTTACATGATTTGCTTTTATACGGTTTGAGTCAAAGTTGTAAGTATGTCCATCACCAAGATAGTATGCATTGTTCCTGTTAGGTGCATATTGACCTGTCCCCGACCCCTCTTCCACCTGCTTGGTTTCTGTTGAGTTTTACTACCATATATGCACATGACAGTTGCTCGATTACTTCCAAATTAATAGTGAGTACATGTGGTATTTATTTTTCCATTCTTGCTATACCTCACTTAAAAGAATATTCTCCAGTTCCATCCAGGTTGTTACAAAAGGTGTTAGTTCACCATTTTTTTTATGGCTGAGTAATACTCCATGGTATACATATACCACATTTTATTAACCACTCATGTATTGATGGGCACTTGGGTTGATTCCACACCTTTGCAATCTTTGTGAATTGTGAATTGTGCTTTCACATCTTTGTGAATTGTGCTGCAAGAAACATTTGAGTGCAAGTGTCTTCTTGATAAAATGACTTTTTTTCCTTTGGGTAAATACCCAATAGTGGGATTGCTATATCGAACAGTAGATCTACTTTTAGTTATTTGAGTTATCTCCATACTATTTTCCATAGAGTTTGTACTAGTTTGCAGTCCCACCAACAGTGTATAAGTGTTTCCTTCTCTCCACATCCATGCCAGCATCTGTTGTTTTGGGACTTTTTGATAAAAGCTATTCCCACTGGAGTTAGGTGATATCTCATTGTGGTTTTGATTTGTATTTCCCTGATGATTAGAGATGTTGAGCATTTTTTCATATGTTTATTGGCCATTAGTCTATATTCTTTTGAGAAGCTCCTGTACATGTCTTTTGCCCACTTTTTTATGGGGTAGTTTTATGCTTTGTATGGAACCAGAAAAGACCCTGAATAGCCAAAGTAACTGTAAGCAATAAGGACAAATCAGGAGGCATCACTTTACCAGACTTCAGACTATACAACAAGGCTATAGTAACCAAAACAGCATGGTCTGGCACAAAAACACAGACATAGACCTATGGATCAGAACAGAGAACCCAGATATAAAACCATCCTCATATTGCCAGCTGATCTTTGACAAAATAGACAAAAACATGCACTGGGGAAAAGAATAACTATTCTATAAATGGTGCTGGGAAAATTGGATAGCCACATGTAGAAGACTGAAGTAGGATCTGTACCTCTCACCACTCACAAAATTAATTCACGATGGATAACAGACTTAAATCTAAGGCAGAAAACTATAAGAATTCTAGAAGAAAATGTTTGAAAACTCTTCTAGATATCAGCCTAGGCAAAGAATTTATGAACAAGACCCCAAAGGCAATCACAGCAATGACAAAAATTAACAAATGGGACTTGATTAAATTAAAAAGCTTCTGTACAGCCAAGGAAACAATCAGTAGAGTGAATAAACAACCTATAGAATGGGGGAAAATGTTTGTATGCTATACTTCTGATAAAGGGCTGATAACCAGAATCTATGAAGGACTCAAACAAATCAGCAAGAAAAAAAATCTTTCTCTCTTTATTTTCCCAACCGTTTTGAGCAGATTCTCCTATTTACTTAACCACATCTTTTTCCTTAAAGGAGGAGAGTTTTCCTTTTGTGAATTCTGGGATCCCATGGAGGAATTTGGTTAGGAGTCCAGTTTTACCAGTCACACCTTGCAGGTACAACATAAGTAATGGGAAGATTTGATGTCAGTAGAATGGGTTCAAGCCCTAATTTTCTCACTTATTAAGCTCTCTATTCTTGGTTGAGTCACTTAAATTTTCTGATTCTTAACTTTACAAGGTCTTTGTAGGTGAATCATCATCCACCATTCCAGTTTGGGGTTTTCAGACTACTTATATTGTGTCCCACCACCTAACCCAGTATGAGTGCATAGGCTTCCTTTTGGGTTTATAGATGTCTCAGACATATATGTCTGTGGGTCATGGGAGAGGTGGGAACAGGTTCCCAACAGGAATATTGCAAAGGCATTTGACACATCCTGGCCTCACTCCCACTAGGCAGTCAGTGAGTGAAGTACCCACGTTCTCTAAAATCTTAAGTGGCTCCTGCAGAAATAAGAGTTTACAGCTTGAGTTGCTGGAGGTTTTCTGCCAAAGAAGAGTAATGGACCATTGTACAGACCTCAAATCTCCCTACTACATGTTCTGACCCTCCAGTGCTAATAGGGTTTGATATGTGATTGAAGAGAGGTGAACTGGGTGACTGGCCAAGAACCTGAATTTGTTTTCTTTTTTTACAATTTAAAAACATTAATTGGAACTAAATCTTTCTTCTTTCTATGCTCCCATTACTGGCTTGAAGCTTTAGTTGAGCACTTATCAGTCTACCAAAATTTAGCATAATTTGTATATAAACATACAGGTTCTGTTCAGAAAGTATCCAGCCATGTAACTGTTCTCATTATGTTAATGATGGCTGGATACTTTCTGGACAGACCTCGTATATCTATCTCCTTGTCCAGAGGCCAGACACTTAGTATAATTCACCACTGTATTCCCAGCACCTAGCACCAAACCTAACCCAACCGAATGTCTCCCGAATTCTTAAATCCATTTAAGTAAGGGTCAGGTTTGCTTGTGGATCTCTAAGTGCTTTCCTATGATTTGCTTTAATAATGAAGAAGATGGATCCTCATGTTCCCTAAAATCTTAGCTGAGTCTGCATGAACAGCACTTTACAGCTTGCACTGTGCTGGAGATGCTCTTCCTCTTCAGTCTCTACTGGCTACAGTAGGGATTCCAGTTGGTTCTTTTATACAGGACCCAGATTCCTCTTTTTTGGGAAGGGCTCAAGGATGAGGTTTTGTTTTATTTGGGATGTTTCAGGCCTGGAGGACTTGAATTTTGCCTAGCGTGATTTGTCTAGTGCATCATGATCCCCACTGTGAGCTGCCCTTGTGACATACTCTGGGTAAACAGAAAACACCAGCCAACTAGTGAAAGTTCAAGTTCTGCATTCGCCCCTTTTTTCTACCGTAGCCTTATTGTCTGTGTAATGGAGAGCCTTTTCCCTGTGTCCCTTGGGATGGTTCTGAGGACCCAGCGAGATAATGGTTGGGAAAGTGTCTTGTGGCAAAGGGCCACAGTATGGAAGAAATGATAATGAGCATCCTGAGTTGTGACCAAAATACTCCCAAGTAAGGAGCAGGATTCCTCTTTTTTGATCCAGCCAAATATTTAGTGACAGGCTGGAACTGTTCAGCGGGTGATAAAAGGTTTTGTAGCCGTTCCTGAATGGGGTGAGAAGGATGTTGAAAACATTTGGTTCCATGCCTGACTGTTAAGCTATTCTGTTCAAACAAAATTTCTGAAAAATATGGATGATAAATGTTCTAGAAGTCTGTGGTGATAAAATGTTCTAACTGGTGCCTCGCAGGAGGTGTGTAACCCTTGGCCTCAAGAGATGGCCCCACACATAGATCAAGGCAGCCTTCTTGTCCAGGTAACAGGAATTTATTTCCCTGAACTCCAGCGTGCAGAGTCCATTCTTGGCTTGGTGAGATTTAGCCATATATAGACCAGAAAAAAAAATTCCAAGGCTTACATGTTTGTCTTTAAATATTAAGTATACTTTGTCTATTTCTCTATCACATTGCATTATGGTTGGTTCTGCATAAGTCCATCTCCCCTGAAAGACTGGGAGCTTCTTTATTCAGGGGATGGTATAGGGTTTATTTTAACATTTTCCATGCCTAGCACAATATCTGGCATATAGTAAATACTTCATGAATGTTTATCAAATGACTGTCAACATCTTTGCCAGAAATATTTTGCTTTTAATTATTCACTTTTTTCCTTTGCCAGTTAACAACTTTTCTTAGTTACTTTTAGCCATCTTATTATGTTCTTAGAGAACTTTAAGTTTGGTTTGATTTTTGCCATTGCCTTTATTAATCCTGGGAGAAGGCCTGGTAGTTCTGTTATGGTCTGGAGTGCAGATACATGTGCCCTTTGGGTCTCTGTATCTTCTTTTTAAGGCTTTTCTGATAAATGGGTCTACCTTTTAATTCTAGTAGAAAGTATGTCCTGGGGCCATGATGCCACTAGGTCTGAGGTCCAGCCTAGTCACTGATTTGACAGCAAGTCCTTGTTCTCCTTACCTGGGTACTCATCTGTACCTTAAACCCCAAATCTACATGATAGTTCTTGGTCAGCCTCTGCTCCATGCCCTCTCTGACTGTCTTATTCAGCTTCATCTTAAGTACATAATCATTTCTGTGTATTCCCTCAAAATGCCTTGGTCACATTCCCTTTTTTCTCACAATTTCTTTTGGCTTGGAGTCTATGGCTCCATACAGATGGGTCATACAGGACCCATCTCAGTGGAGCTAATTAAGTACAATAAAGATGTCAAGAATTCACATAGATGCCTCATGATCTGAACTCTAGTTTTCCTGAGTCTTGGGTGATTCCCATTCCTAAACTTAAAGCTAAAATTCCTTAGGTTGGCATATAAGGCCTTCACAATCTGACCCCACCCTACCCTTCTGGTCTAACCCCCTTCAACCCATCCCCCTTCCCCCGTGTCCTGGAGTCAGCACACTGAATTGTATTTCATTCCCTGAACAGTACTCTGGGTTTCATACCTACGGCTGCATTGTTTGTACTGTTTCTTCTCTTTGGAATTCTCTTCCCCTAACTTGTCCATCAGAAAATTTCTCATCAGTGTTTTTTTAAAATTTTTAAAAAACTTTTAATTATTATGGGTACATACAGTTGTATATCTTTATAGGGTACGTGATGTTTTGATACAGGTATACAATATGAATTAATCAAATCAGGGTAATTGGAGTATCCATCACCTGTTCTTATCAGTGTTTTGAAGCCAGTCCAGATCACGGATCACCTCCTCTCTGAAGACTTCTCTGACATCTTGGGCATCTCTAACAGAGTCTCAGTCTCTTTCTCTCTCTCTTTCTCTCTCTGTGTCTCTTTCCTCACTCCCCACACACTCTCCCCCTTACTCTCTGTCTCTCTCTCCACTCCCTCTCTCTCTCTGTCTCAGCTCTCCTTTAATCATTTGTATATACCACTTATCAAAAAGAACTGAAACCATACTTTTAAATGTTTGTGTTTTCCACCAGACTTTTAGCTTCCCAGAGCCAGGCAATAGGGCCTTTTTCATCTTTATTTGCCCAGGATCCAGCACACATCCTAGTTCATCACTCTTGCCCATTATAAGCTTTCTGAATTAAATTAACAGCACTTGAATTGACCCAGAAGCATCTTGGAATGTGTCCTCAATAGACTGTCATGATGACTGACAAGATCTGAATTTCCAGGATCTCTAATTAAACTGTCTCTGGTCACCATTTTTAACAAGCTGTTTTGCTAGAACCTGTGAGGAATTAACACAGCCAGAAAAGAAAATCCATTTCTCATGGTCTGTCCTATCCTGAGGCCATCCTCCCTGTCTACATAGTGACCTATTACTTGATATGTCATGTATAAACAGATTCCAGCAGGGATTCCAGTTTTAGAAGCCCTCATGCTCTTTACTGGGAAGGGATCATAGGAAAAAATTTAAAGTGTATCCTGGATTTTGTTTGCTCAAATAGGCTTTCTACTGCCTTCATTGGGTGGAGATTCGTAAGGAAACCAAAAGGTCAATAGGAAATTCTCAGTCCACACTACTTCCTGACCTTTTCTTTGGGCATCTCTTATCATTGTCTATTTATCCACAAAAACAGGGTCAACACTTCATCCAGGGGCTTTATTTAAAGCTTCAGACTTCCAGTTGTATGAAGCTATGATTCTCTTTTTCCTCTCTATTTAAGGGGCTGGTCTCTAGAAGCCAAGGGTTTGGGAGTTTACTCTTCATATTCCTGCATGGAGTGGATGTTTAGAGCCTCAGGAGAAATCTTCCCAAATTGTCAAGAAAGCGTCCCACCAATTGCCCTGAACAGAGCATCCTTGACCTCTTTGTTCCTCAGGGTGTACACCACAGGGTTTAGAAGGGGGGTGATGACAGTGTAGGTCACAGAGATCAGCTGGTCCTGATCCCTGGTGTTCTCTGACTTGGGCTTGAGGTAGGCAATGGAGGCACAGCCATAGTGGACAATGACCACAGTGAGGTGGGAGGCACAGGTGGCGAAAGCCTTCTTCCGGCCCTCAGCCGAAGCAATCTTGAGGATAGTAGAGATAATGAGAACATAAGAGATGAAAATCAGACCCATAGGTACAACAAGCACCAGCACACTGATAATCAGAGTTAGGATCTCATTGACAGTGGTGTCAACGCACGAGAGCTTCATCACGGGTCGGATATCACAGAAGAAGTGGGCCACCTTTGTGGCACAGAAAGGTAACCTGAATACAGATGTCACTTGTGTTATTGCTACAATCAGGCCAATGCTGCAAGCCCCCAAAACCAGCTGGACACACACCCTCTTGTTCATAATAACCATGTATCTCAGGGGGTTGCAGATAGCCACATAGCGGTCATATCCCATTGCTGTGAGCAGGAAGCAGTTAGTGATGCCAAAGGTAACAAAAAAGAACATCTGTGTGGCACAACCTGCCAATGGTACAGACTGGCTCATGCCTACGAGGCTGGAGAGCATCCTTGGGAGAATGACCAGTGTGTACACAGTCTCTGAAGTGGACAGCATGCTCAGGAAGAAGTACATGGGCGTGTGAAGATGGCAATCAATTCGGATGATGATTACAATGATTATGTTGCCTGCTAAGGTTAAGATATACAGTGCAAGGAACACCCCAAAAAGGGTGATCTGGTGCTCATGGAAGCTGGAGAAACCTTGCAAAATAAACTCAATGATGAGAGTGTAGTTCTCTCTCATCATTGAGTGGTCACCAAATCTGAAGTGTAGAAGAATAAAAGTTACACAGTTTCAGCAAAGCAGTTTAAACACATTTCTGAAATTGATTTGGCATTCAATAATTCTCAGCTATAAATCTAGGGATACATTTCCTAGTGGATTCAAGTTAATCCCTGGGCTTACTTATCTTTACTTAAAATATTTTTACTCTGTGGCCATCTGTTACAATTTCCTATGCATCCTAGAATCACATAGTCTCTTTCTTTCTCACTGTATAACCAGGCATGTTCCTACTCCACTCCTGTGCTTCCTCCCTGACATCTGGAATGGCCTTCTTCCTTTTTCCTCTTATTTAATTCTTCCCCCTTCTTCCGAGACCAATGTAAGCTTTCAGCCCTCCATAAAATCATATTATACCCTGATGTTCTCATGTCTATTTGGATTATTTTTTACCCCCATCATTGCTGCCTCTCCTCACACAAATACTCAGCAACTTTATAATAATTTTTATACCTTTTCATATTTCCCTAGCTCAGGATTATGCATGAATTGGGTGCTTGAAAACAATTTGTTTAGGGATGGACTGGAGACTTCTTTTCTTTCAAGGCTATGAATCATCCCCCTTGCACATCCTTTAGGAAGTAGAAGCAAAGCAGAAAGATTCATCTTGTTTTCAAGAAGAAAAAGGCAAATCTTAACCGACGACCAACCTCTCCCCACTGCTGTCTGAATGATGGAAGTCTGCTGACAGTTCACAACACTCTTACGCATGTGTTATAAACTGTGCTACATCTTTACCTTCCCTAAACTAGAAGACAAATTTACAGCCAAAACAACTTTGTGAGTGGGCATACAACACCTACTCTGCAGAGGTAAAGATGCAACAAATTTAAGTGTCCCTCACCTAAAGCAAAAGCCGACCCTGAATATAAAAGAGTTACACTAAAGATATATTATTTTGTTGAAGGATGGGGATCAGTTCAATTTATGTAATATTTCACATTTTTGCCTCTTTAAACAGTAAGCTCCTGTAGGGTATTTAATTTATATTCTGATTTGCTTATGCATATTCAAAAAGATACTTTTTTCACAAAGTAAATCATATCAATGATGAAGGTTAGTAAGTAGGAAGACTTTCTTCAAGTTTATAAAACTCTATTTAAAAGAAGTTGATGACCAGCTGTTAATCATTTACACTGAGTTCTAAAAAAGAATAAAGCTGCAATAGAGAATATTTCCCAATAAAGAAAATCATTTGACACTAAAATATGTGAATAAAGACTTGTTCTCCGCAAGGTCTCTGAGGAAAAACTAGGCAGTAGTCCACCAGGGGGTGGTATGGCATCTCTATGGTGAAATCAGAAATGCCTGGCAGAGCTTTGGATTGTTATAGTGATAGGCTCAGGTGCTCTTGGCAATTAATGATGCTAGATGTGATGGTCCTGTCCAAGGAAGAATTGTCCTATTCCAAATACCAATAAGGGCCCTATTGAGAAACACTGGGCTAGAATGTCATCTGGTTTGGCCAAAGCCTGTCTGTCTTGAGGTAGAAGAATGGTTATTATGACCTGGTTAGCATCCTCCACTCTTGGAAGCCTATAATTCTTCAAAGGAAACCGAGGGAAGGAAAAGCAAACACATTCTTATGAAGACCTCCCCAGCTGTGATGGGGGCTGTTATACTACAATAAATCAAAGTCAGCCCATGAGTAACAAGCCCCATTCTGTTCCCTTTTCTAAAGAGCACTTACATGACTCTGCCTAGCACGGAGGCACAGCAGGAGAGCTGGGCTGGAGAAGGCCAAGGAATAAAGATTGAAATGTGGGGCTCCCTTGGCCACAGCGTGCAGGTGCAAGGAAGAGCAGTGTGACCAAGAGGGCCTAGGATGGGCTGAGGCCCGGAAGGCAGGGGATGAACACACTCTAGCAGGAATGTGGTCAGGCTTGGGAGCCACAGGAGTTCTTGGCAGCCCCTCTATTTGGGAAAGCCTTTGAAGCCAGAGAGGATGCTCTCCAAGGATCAGCCAGTTGGGCTTCTGGGGGTCACTCCCTGAAGACATTCTGAGAGCCACCCTGGAGCTGGGAGGATACAGACAGCAGGTACCTGGGGGCCTCATTATGTGTGGGGCTCATTTACTCAATTCCAGGGTTAGTGCTTTGGGAGACTGGGGTAAGTTTTTACTTCAAGTAGGAACAGCATTAGAGGAAGCTGTTTATTTAGTTGAATTTTACTTGTTTGAATAAGCACATTGTGTGTGTGTGTGTGTTTTGTTTGTTTTTGTTTGTTTTTGTTTTTGTTTTTTAACAGATGTGCCTTGGAAATCCACAGTGACAAATCTAGGCAGCTCAAGCTTAGAGCCATTCCATCTTGGATCCCAGGAAGTTTAAGCCCTTTTACTTACAGGCAGGAACTCTACCCAGTATAAGCATCTGGTTTTCTTTTTGAAATAAAGGTATTCAAATATGGCCATGATTCTGCAGGGGGTAGTTCATGCTACCTGTCTTTGCCCTGTGGCAATCAGGATTGGAAGTGCACAGTCTTTAGACCCAAAAATCCTCTCTTGGGGACTAGAAAACAGAGATGATCTTTTGAATACTCTCTTCTCTTTACCAAGAAATTTCCTTCCCTTCTCCATTTGGCAAACTTTTACTAGTCTGTCAAGACCCAACTTTAAATTTACTTCCTATTAAAGACTTCATGAATTAGCGTATTGCTTCTTTAGCAATTTCTTAGTCTAGCTGTGGTGTTTATCTGTGCTCATTCATTCTTTAAGCACTTAGCATATGTCAGGCCCTTTGCTAGTTGCTGGAAATATAGACATGGACGAGATGCTGCACCAACTTCTTAGGAGCTCATGGTTTATTTTCAGGTGATAGACAATAATAATAAACTGAAATGTAAGTGTAAGTGAGACAGGGAAGAGACAGTCCTTGATTAGACTCAGGTTGATTACAGAAAATTACATTGTCGGTAAAATGAGACCAGGTTACAAAAGATTTTAGAGGATTTGAATTTATCACTTGTAAGGACCTCACAAGTGATTCTCACTTATCTCTTGTGTTCCTAGACTTCAAAGTTCCTTAGCAACTGGCCTCTGAAGGAAATGAACCTCATTACCACCAACCTCCTATGCCCTCTTACTGTCTCTCTGGTGATTTTGCTTCCCTGTTGGAAAAAGACATACTTAGCACTGGGATTTTGTATACTGATCTGGCAGCAGTGTGAAGATGAACTTGAGGTTGATAAAAAGAAGCAGGAAAACCAGCTAGTATGCTGATATAACAGAGATAATTGGGATTGATCTAGAGGGGTGGCAATGGGCCCAGAGTGAAGGGATGGATATGAGAAACATTTGAGGCAAATCAATAGGGCTTGTAACTGAATCAATTTGTGGATCAAAGGAGAGGAAAGAACCAATTGTTACTACTAGCATAAGGTTCATTTATGCCAACATTCTGATTATTTACAAATATACATAACTTCCTATTGTAACAGAGGAATCAAAGAAAAATGATCTCTATATTGACAGTCCTTCATTAGATATCACTGGTGGCTATGGGATCTCATCAGGAAAGCAGGAGAGTTGGGCCAAAGAGCTCAATGCTTTATGATGCCTTTGCTATGTGACAAATTAAGATGATTGTAGAAATGGGAAACTGGGTTAATGGTATAAAAATGTGGTACCTGGTAAAAAAGGAGAGGTATTCAGCTTCAGTAGTGACTAATATTTATTGAACATTTTCACAGATTTTTGTCTTGCTTCTTAATCCTTCAAATGACCCTATGAATTCAGTAGCAGTATCCCATTTTATTGATGAGGGATGTACGAGAAGCCCACTCTGCCACCAATAGTACATATACTGGGATTTGGTGCTACAAAGAAATGAATACATGTGGGGTGACTATAGAAAAAAAGCTGGCAAAACAGCCAAAAGAACCTGCTGTACACTCCCCTAGTTTTGCAGACTGCTTTATTTGAGGACCAGATTTCAGTAGTTCTTGTTAGAGTTCATTCACAACATTCAATTCAGTTTAGGATCCCAGGTCTAGACCTACTATTAAGGCTTTGAAATTGTTAATGGGAGTCTTTCAGAGCCCTGAATAGAGCTCACAGCAGATTTAACTGAGGTTCCTGAACTTATGTCTACTCCCACACTGTCTTCCACCCTATTCTTGTCACCTAGAGCTGGGCTGTCCGACTTTTCTGTGTGTGAAAACTATATTTTAATTTCAGAATATTTCATGGATCTCCAACTTGATAATAGTTGGATAACAATAATTTTACTATTTGTACATATTGATAGAAAAAATAAATTATAAAAAAGGCAACTATGAATTAGAAATTGGTGCTTTCAAATGAATTATGATACATTCAAAAACAGTTGCACATGCTTTTGTCAATATTTATTCAGACTGCATATGTGGATTGGTGCACACAGGAATCCCGGGCTCCTTGCAGTGACTAAGGCAACTGGAAGAGAAGAGGGAATCATGCCTGAGATGTATTTTGCAGGTCAGTAGGTAGAGCAGGGGGGAGGGGATTGATCCAGTGGGGTGGCAATGGAGGAGAAATGCAGACAAGTGCTGAGCGGTTTATTAACGTGTGGTAGGTGTATCCAGGAAGTAGTACTTGGAAGACTGTGAAAGAATAGTTTCCTTTTACTGGAACATAGGAGCTGGGACTATAGGAGAAGCCCATTTACAAAGTCAGGACCTCCTGAAAACAGGGAACCCACTCCTCAAATGAGGTCGAGTTCTCTAGAAGCAGAGCCTTAAGCAGGTCCTGGGTATAGTGACTGATTAGGGAGTAGCCCCAGAGGACAGGGAATGAAAGAAGCAGGATGGGGTAGGGGATTAGCTAAGCAAGAATGTGGCCTCAGTTTGAGGCTAACTTCAGCCTGATCTAATGGAGAGATCTAGAATTGCACCGTAGAGTTGGTCCCATCTTGAGGCAGGGTGGGCTGCCTTTTGTACCTTCTGTGTCATTCAGGCATTCCTTGTGGTCTGCCCCTTGTGAGGATGGGGTATGTGTGACCTTAGCCCTGTTTCAGCCAATGGCAATTCTTCATAGAATAGGGCAACTATGAGCAGTTAGCATTTCAACGTCCATATCAACAGGGCACGGGCACACCAGCCCAGCAAAGGGGATCTGGGCAGAGTAACAACAGAGCCCATTCCATTATACTACCCAGGGTGTCTGGGGAGAGGGGACAGGGTATGAAAGTCATTTTTATAGGTTTTGCTTAAGCTGCTCAAAATGGAAACTTCTCAAATATCTTGTAAATTGGCTGTCAGAGTCTGTGTCTGACATAGCTGTCTAGGGTTCAAACATGTAGCATAGGTACAAGGTAAATGATTAATGAAGAGAATTTTTTTGTTGTTAACTGTAGTGTAAAATGTAGCATTGGAAGTGTCATGGGTAAACAATGGAGAACCTGTGATCTTAGTGCCCAGATTTTCACGCTGAGGCCAGGTTCAGTTTACATAAACTCCTGTGATATGATACTATATATTCTTCCCAGCCTCCCTGCTAGTTTACATACCTTATGCCACAAATAACAGGAATAATGTCTCACATTATAGTACAGTGTATGGATACGCTTTGTCTTATTTGATTTTCATCAAGCTTGGTAAACGCATCTATCTGGCTTGGCAAATCCATCCATGCCTTTTTCCATTAATATTTTTCTTCTTTGTTTTACTCTAGCCCTCTCATTCCCAGATGCTTCCCAGACCACGCTCCTGGTACCCTCCTGCCCTCTCTTATCTGACTGGCTCCCTCACAGTGACACCTCACCAGACTTTTTTCATGTTATTGTTGTTGAACTGACCAGCACCTAAGAGAGGGGCTTTCTGCCCAAAGCTCTGAGCAAAGCTCCCTTGACTTCTTTGTTCCTCAGGCTGTATACAACAGGGTTCAGCAGGGGGGTGATGACAGTGTATGTCACGGAGATAAGTCTGTCCTGAAGGGAATTTTGGGATTTGGGTTTTAGGTAGATGAAGGAGGTACAGCCATAGTGGACAATAACCACCGTGAGGTGTGAGACACAAGTGGCAAAGGCCTTTTTCCGGCCCTCAGCTGATGCCATCTTGATGATAGTGGTGACAATCAGGACATAGGAGATGAAGATCAAGACCATGGGCAAAACAAGAACACAGAGACTGATGAGCAAAGTGATAAATTCTTTGATGGTAGTGTCAGCACAGGCAAGCTTCATTAGGGGCCGGATATCACAAAAGAAGTGGGAGATGACGTTGGCCTCACAGAAGGGCAGGCTGAACACAGAAGACACCTGAATGATAGCTGTGCTCAGGCCAATACTACAGGATCCACTTGCCAAGTGTATACAGGCCTTTTTGCCCATGAGGACTGAATACCGTAGGGGGTTGCAAATGGCCACATAGCGGTCATATCCCATGGCCGTGAGCAGGAAGCAGTTGTTTACACCAAAAGTGAGGTAGAAGAAGAGCTGAGTGGCACAGTCTGGGATGGAGATGGCTTGTTGGGGGCTGAGGAGACAGGACAGCATGCGGGGGATGATGACCACAGTGTAACAGGTCTCAGAAATGGACAGCACACTCAGGAAGAAGTACATGGGAGTGTGAAGGTGATGATTAAGGTGGATAATTGTCAAGATGATAGCATTGCTGGCAAGGGTCAACAGGTACAAGACCAAAAAGACCACAAAGAGGAAAAGTCTGTGATGCCACCCAAAAATGGAGAAACCCTCAAAGGTAAACTCCGTCACAGCTGTGAAATTCGGTTGTGGCATTGAGGAGAATCTGTGTCTGAAAGAGATGAAGTGGGAAGGTTGAGCAACCGGGCTGGGAACAGTAGCCTGGTCCAGGGTCATCATCAGCCATGTGCAGGGACTCAAAAAAGGATATAGCTCTGGGTTTCAGAAGCTCTCAACATTCAGACACTGGCCAACTGCTCAATGACCTCTCAAGGTTCTCAGGGCCCTGGGACTGGGGGGCAGATGCAGTGAATGTGTGGGGTGGAGAGAGTAAATATGTAAAGGCAGTACATATGCTCCTCCATGTATGATGAGGTCACATCACATAAGTTGAAATATCCTAAGTTGAAAATGTTTTTAATACACCTAGCCTACCAAACATCATAGCTTAGCCTAGCCTGCCTTAAATGTACATAGAACACTTACATTTGCCTACAGTTGGGCAAAATCATCTAACACAAAGCCTATTGAATATCTCATGGAATTTAATGAATACTGTACTGAAAGTGAAAAATAGACTGATCATATGGGTACTTGAAGTATAGTGTCTACTGAATGCATATGGCTTTTGCACTATCACAAAGTCAAAAAATTGTAAGTTGAACCATCCTAAGTTTGGGATTGTATGTATTGGAAACCCCTAACTAGCTTGGCTAGAAGTAGGTATAGACCAGAGAAGGCACTAGAATGACTGTGCACAGCCCTGAAACTTTGCTCAAACTCACCTGGTTTAGGTCAGCAATGGTCCATCATGTGTCAGAGGCCAGTGCAAAGGGACATGCCTAAGGAGTAAATTAGTGCAAGCCAGGGACAGATTGCTATGTGAGGTCCATTGGGAGATAAGAGGCCGGCTCCAACTCTGTTCAGAAGTGCTTCCATTTGGTAAATCAAGGCTTAAATTCAAAATAGAATTAGGCAGTGAGAGGAGACACTGATCTTTTCTCTTGAGGAGAGTTCAACGTGTGGACCTAGAACATTCTGTGGTCCAGAGCCAACTCTCTTTCAGTCCTGCTCCTTCCTATAAACACCAAATATCACTTGTGTTAATACCTGAGTCTGCCTCATTCTGAGTGGAGAGTGGTTTCTGCTTCTATTTTCTAGTCTCTAGTTAAGCACAATAAAGGCTCTAAAAGTTTTTTATGGGTTTGAAATATTGGTAACTATAAGACAATAGTGATAAAAACAACAAAATATTTAAGTTTATAGATATCTCTGGCTTTAACCCCAGAGTAAATGGATGGATGCCTGATTTTCTTTGCTCGTTTCATTTGTCTCTGTTTGCTCATCTATAAAATAGTGAGAATAATAACATCTACTCCATAGTGTTGCTATGGAGATTATATGAATTACTGTATGTAAATTGCCAAGTGCAATTCTTGATACATAACAGGCAAACGATGCATTAAATTTCTTCTTCCCTCTCCTCATCTCCTCCTCATCCCCACTCCCCATAACTCTGGGTTCTACTTGTATGTTAGGGCCACCCAAACACACACGCACACACACACACACACACACACATTTTCCTTCTCTCTTTCTTTTTTGTTCACAGATGATTGTCGCTGTTAATTTCTCCAATCCCTGTTGATTGGAAAGTCCAGTCTTCACTTTCCACACACACTTCCCTTCCAACTCTAAGATTCCTCCAAGATTCTGAAATGTGTGGGGATGGGGGTGAGAGTGGTTTGGAATCAAACACCTCTACGATCAAACCCCAGCTCCACTTACTTCATGTGTGAACTTGGAAACGTTTCTCATCTCTTTAGGCCTCCATTCCCTCACCTGTAAGATGAAGACAGCACCAATTTCTACCTCAGAGGACTGATGTGAGGATTCCATGAGAATATCCCCTTATAAGGCAGTCAGCCTTTGAAAGCTCTGCCTGAGATTCTCTGAGGCTGGTGCCCAGATAATCCTTTCTGGGGGACTTTTTTTTTTTTCCAGTATTTATGCTTTTCAATCCCTAAGTTTTGTGGGACAGCTGGATATTCATTTTTTCCACTTGATAACATTCCCAGGAGATAAAAGAAACAGAAAAAGTGGTATCCCATGAGACAAGGGCCATGAGGTCACATTTAGTCTCAGAACAAGAATCCCTGCTTCATCAAGTCGTGGATGTGACTTACATCTCACTGGGCAAGACCGAGGCTCATTCAGGATTCAGGAGAGTGAAGCTCAAAACCACGAGTTCTAGGACTCCTGTAGTGCTGTAGCAGACACAGCACACAGAGAATCTTCTGAAGGGGAGCACTAGAAGAAAAACATAGAATCCACCAGGGTCTTCCAGTTAGTTTATCTCCCTGATTGGTCAGATCTGGGAGTAACAAACACACAGAAAGCAGCGCCAGGCTCTCCTGTGCCTCCCCATGGCCCTGTCCCTTTAAGTCTGGGTTGCAGGCTTTCAGGGAGGACCGTTCTCCTGTGCCCCAGGACTCTGGGGTCCCTCTCCTCCAAACCACAGTTACTGTCCCCAAGACAGCAGTGTCAAAATCCAAACACTCTGATGTCTGGGGATCTCATTATAAAAGTGGTTCATCAATGCAACCCCATAGATATACTTAGACAATCTGGGTTTTCCCTCAGGAACAGAGCCTTTGCATCAGGACATGGCCCTGCCCTGCTCAGTGGGTGAAGGGGACCTCTTGCCTCATGATCACCATTATGGAGAAGGCCTCAGAACCCAATCATGTTTAAGGATGCAGCTGCATTAGGCAAGTCCCTCACAATCCTGGGTCTCTCTGTCCTAAGAGCTGAAGGATCTATCTCTGAGGTCCCTTCAGTTTGAATATTCTAAGCACTGTGACTATTGATTTATCGATTCCTTCAACAAATACTGAACGACCCTCACGTGCCAGGCACATGGAATATAGCAGAAACTGAGGACATTGCATCTGTACTGCAAGCTAGTTCTGCCAGCTTTGTAGTATCTGGGCATCACCATGTATTACCAAGGAAAAGCTGACAACCTTCCCCTAGAGGAAGATCAGAAGGAAGGTGTTTATTGGAGTCATTCCTGCAGCCCCGTCCTTCTTTCTCCCAGCATTTAGTCAGTCAGTCGACTCAGCCTTGTTTCCTTTTCATAATGTGAGCCCAAGATGGGTCTTTCAGAAGGTTGGAGGAGAATCAGATGTCAAACCCACCAGGTTCCTCTGGGACTTGGCCTCTTCAGTAATTCCTAGTTCTGGTGCCCAGTTTATGCCTTTCTCTTAGAGACTCAAAAAGTAGGAAAGGTTCCCTTTCTAGGTACCAGTATACTAAGAAATGAATACTTGAAAATGAGACAGTTTGTTGTGGTGTCTTTGGCAAGCCATGTAAGCTGGGAGAGACTGACAAGCATGGAATACTTTCCAGACATTCAGTTCAATTCCCCATTATCTCTTTTAAAGCCCTCAAACATTTACCCAAGAGAAACTGGAAATACTTGAACTCATAAGCTATTAAGATCTAGAGTTCCACAATGGAGAGATAAATTTATAGTTTATCACTGCTTGAGAACAGCCAATGCATGACCTCATTAGAACCGTTTGATATCCTTAAGGGAGCAGCAAAAGGAAGGCTTAAGGTTGAGCAGAGGTCTTATCAAGACCTTGAGACAATTAGTTAATCCTGGGCCTTTTTTGTCAATGTACCTTCTTCGTAGTTTTTCTGGTAGCACTATTTGAATATGTAGCTCTTTAAAATTAGAAATAGAATGGAGTTGAAACTCATGAGAAAGGAAAGGAAATCCTGATACTGAGATTATGAACAGGAAAATGACAGGTTTTTAAAAATATATAATTCTTATTGTTTGTTTCTCTATAATAAGATGGGTTTAGGTGAAGAAGACTGAAAAAATCTAGAGTGAACGGAGGTTTTTTCTGAAATGGGAGAAAATATATTGATGATTACATCATCTGCACATTTTGGCAGTTTTGTCTTTTGAGTTCTAATTTTCATATCTCTTATTTATTTCTCTTGCATTGCATTTGGTTATGAAATATAATGTTGAATACTAGCAGTTATAAAGGCATTATTGTTTTTTTTCAGATTTTAATTTAAATGCTTCTTGTGCTTCATTCACCATTAAATGTCATGCTTGAATCAGCAAGAAAAAATCAAACAACCCCATTAAAAAATGGGCAAAAGACATGAATAAAAGCTTTTCAAAAGAAGATAGACTATTGGCCAACAAACACATGAAAAAATGCTCAACATTTCTAATCATCAGGGGAATGCAAATCAAAACCACAATGAGATATCACCTAACTCCAGTGAGAATGGTTTTTATCAAAAAGTCCCAAAACAACAGATGCTGTCATGGTTGCAGAGAGAAAGGAACACTTATACACTGTTGGTGGGACTGCAAACTAGTACAACCTCTATGGAAAGTAGCAGGGAGATACCTCAAAAACTAAAAGTAGACCAACAATTTGATCTAGCAATCTCATTATTGGGTATTTACCTAAAGGAAAAAAAGTCATTTTGTCAAAAACACACTTGCACTTGAATGTTTCTTGCAGCACAATTAACAATCACAAAGATGTGGAATCAACCCAAATGCCCCTCAATACATGAGTGGATTAATAAAATGTAGTATACGTATACCGTGGAGTACTACTCAGCCATAAAAAATGGTGAACTAATACCTTTTGTAACAACCTGGATGAAACTGGAGACCATTCTTCTAAGTGAAGTATCTAAGGAATGGAAAAACAAACACCACATGTACTCACTATTAAATTGGAACTAATCAATCAACATTCATGTGCACATATGGTAGTAAATGTCAACAGAAATCAAGCAGGTGGGGGAGGAGGGGATGGGTATATTCACACCCGAGTACAATGCACACTATTGGGGTGATGGACACACTTATAACTTTGACTCAAACTGTACAAAGGCAAATCATGTAACCAAAATGTTATACCCCTGTAGTATTCTGAAATTAAAAAATAAAAAATAAATAAACAAAATAAAATAAATGTGATGCTTGCTATAGATCTCTGGCAGATACTCTTTATCAAAATAAGGAAATTCCCTTCAATTCCTGCTTTGTTTGCAAGTTGATCATGAATGGTCTGTTAAATTTTCAGCTAGTTCCTTTTCTGCATCCATTGATTTAATTATATGCTTTTTATTCTTTAATTAGTTAGGGGTGAATTACATTAATAGATTTTTTTAATGTTGGCTCATTCATATGTTTTTAAAGTAAACCCTACTTGGTCTTTTTATATACTGTTGAATTCAGTTTACTATTTTTTCATCTATCCATTATTGGCTAGTAATAATCTTTTCATACTTTTATCTATTTTTGGTACTAAAGGTTTGCAATTAGCAACCTCTTTAAATGCTGGGGAAATTTTGCACCTGTCTATGCTCTGAGCCTGATGTCTTTTTTTGTCTTTGGTTTTTTGTTTTTTGTTATTGTTTGGAAAGAGTAGGTTTCTTACTACTACCATTGCCTTTTTTATAGAGTTATTACTCTAGTAAATTTTCTATTTCTTCCATGTCTAATTATGGTAATACATCTTTTTCTCTGATTTTGTCCATTTCATATGCTTTTAAAAATAAATTAGTGTAAAGTTGGTCAAGATATGCTTTTATAAGTATTTTGTTCATCTGTATCTGTACTGATATCCTTTTTTCCTACCTGATGTTGTTTATTGTGTCTCTTTGATTTTTCTTGATCATGGTTGTTAAAGGTTTTATTTCTAAATTAATCTCTTCAAAGATCCAAACATTTTTAAAATAACATTTTTATTGTTTTAGTTTTCTTTACTTTTGTTTTTCAATTAATTTCTATTTCATTATTATTGTTTTCTACTTTCTTTGGGTCCATTGTTATTCTTTTTCAAACTTTTTGAATTCAAATCTTCATTTACTACTTTCCAGTGAATATATTAATATGAAGCTACAATTTCTACATGAGAACTTCTTTGGATGTACCTCATTAGTTTTGATATCTAGCGCTTTTGTTACATTGTAGCACCATACCCTGGGTTTGTGTCCACTCTGCCACTCACTAGCTGTATAATCTTGGGCAAATTGCTTAATCTCTCTTGCCTGAACTTCCTTATTTATAAAATGTGAAGAATAATATTGTCTACCCTAAACAACTGTCATAAAGATTGAGTAAATATTTGAAAGTTCTTAGAATAATGGCTAACACATAGTATATGATATATAAGTGTTTATTAAGTAAATATTCAGATCTATGAGGAAAGGTGATGCAGGAGGATTTGGCTACTTTTTTTGTTGTTGGTTTCTTATTTTATTGCATTGTGGTCCTTGAAAAATATCTATTTAATATCAATGTTGAGGAAACTTTTAGGGTCAAAAGAGGGAACATTCTCTGTATGAAGGTTTGAGTTTTAGATTAGGCTTGTTAATTGTTACTATAAACCTTTTATTCCCCATCAACCCATTGAATATTTTGTTAGTTTCCAAGAAAACTGTTAATATCTGGTACTATGATTGAGTGTGTCAGTTTCTCCTGGTAGTTTTATCAGTTTTTGCATAATACATTTTGAAATTATGCTGTTAGGACATTATAAATTCATGAGTGGAATATCTTTCTGTTGGATTATTTTACCAACATTATAAGTATCTCAGTGGTTTCACTTTAAATAAGATTTTGTCTGATATTAGTAATATTCCATCAACTTTCTTTTTGTCTATATATGCCTGAATACCATTTTCAACCTCTTTATTTTCAACCTTTCTGTCATATTATTTTAATATATGTTTTTTTAAATAGTGAAGTATCAGACTATTAAGACTCAGTCTGAGAGCCTGTGTCTCAGTTAATTAGCTTAATTCATTCACATTTATTGTAATTAAATAAATTGTTGGATATTGCTGTCATCATATTTTATATTTTCCTTTTATTAAGATTTCCTAATTTCTATTTGTTTCTTAGCCTTTTGTTTTATTGATTAATTTTTTATTTTTTTTCACTTTCTGGCTAGAAAGTTATATACCAAACATTTTTATTTCTCCAGTAGTCATCCTTAATTGTTGCAATTTAATTTTATTTTTGGATAAATAATCCAAAAGTAAAATTAAAAATGTGAAGTGAAAAGCAGTACATCATTTTTTAAAAAGTTCTCTATCCACTCATGATTCTTGCTTCTTGGAAGCAACCACTTTCAGCTCCCTGTTTCTGCTATATTATATATAATATGCGTATAATGGTATTTCTTTCTTCCTAAATGTTAGGCACTATCTTTTGACTTTCTAGTTCATTGATAACACCATCTGTGTGCACTTGAACACAAACACACCCACATACTTCTCCTCCTGTCATCCTCTCAGTAAAAATTCAATCAATTTTCAGAACATACATTATTATGATATGCAAATATTATTCACAACTGAGTCATACAGCTTACTATAAGTGCACATTTCTTCCTGTGCAATTTTTCTCTTGCTAAATTTTTGTAATTGAACTCTTTTATTTGTTTAACTTTCAAGTGTCTAAAATTAATCAGTCCTCAAACTTTTCACCAGAACTGTGAAACCCTTTCTCCATAGACAGAGTTAGATATAGTTAAACATATTGGGTAATCTCCCTAAGTCATATTTATATATTTATGTAGCCTACTAAATATTTAGTTTCTTTTTGTCTTAAGACCACCATTCTGAGGTCCTTTCCCTCCTTCTCCACTCGCATCCTAGGGTCGCTCTCTAGGACTTCCAAAGGGCTGTAATAGTGGAGCTTTTCTTCACCAGCATTCTGTGATTCACTTCTCTCTCACCTATGTTAGTTTCCTTATTTCCTGGATCCCTCATTTTGATGGAGTACTTCTTCAATAATTTCCTGACAGCAAGAACATGGGATGTAAATTCCTTCAAATGCTACTTCTCTAAATGTGTTCGTTATAGCCGCACATATTGTAAATAGTCTGTTGGGTGTATTAATTTAGCTTAGAAATAATTTTCCCTCGTGAATCTGAATGCATTGCTTCATTGTTTTCTAACGTCTAGTGTAGTTGTTAAAAAGGCTAATTTCATTTGAAATCTCAATGTTTTGAATATGATGTGTTTTTCCTCCCTTTATCTGGAAGCTTTTAGCATTTTCCTTTATTCCTAGAGTTTTGATCTCATAGGATCATGCCCTTCAATATGTGTTCTTTTCTTATTTTCTTTCCTGCCATGCTACTCATTCAATCTGCAAATTTATATTCTTCAGTATTTTGAAATATTGTTTTCCTTGTTCTCTATTTTTTCTGTTTTCTCTATTTGCTTGTTCAGAAACTCATATTTATTGGACATTACACTCCTATCAATTGCATTGTTTATTCTGCTTCTTATTTTTCTAACTCTCTTTCTACTACACTTTCTGGAAGGCTTCCTCAAAATTTTCTTCCAACTTGTGAATTTATTAATGGAAGAAATTCCCTTATATTCCAAACTTTCCTATTTATAAAAGCCTGCTTTTATTTCATGGACACTTTGTTCTTGCATCTCTTTGATGATATTAGATATATATATACATATCATATATATATTTTTAATTATCTTCTTAATGCGTTATCTCTCTTTTTTTTATAATTTTATTTTTGTTTGTTTTTTTTTTAGTTCCAGTGTGGTCTTCCATGTTAGAGACCACCTTGATTCCTTAGCTGTCCCTTCATATCTAAGAAAAAAGCTCTAATAAGCCAATTGGAAGTTCTGGGTGTGTGTCTGTGTACATAGAGCAATAAAGTGACAAGTAGTTTTTCATTGTGAAGCACATAGATGTCAGTATCTATAGATATATTCTTCTGGTATTCTACATTTTTCCAGGAAGGATTCTTCTAATATTTTTCTGGTGGCTGTAAATCTTGTTGCCAGGATTGTGGGAGTCAAGGAGGAAAAGGAGACTGGAGAAGTCTCTCTGCTTGGTATGTAGAATTTTTCTTAATCCTGTTATTGTCTACATGGCACTTCCCATCCAGCTTGCAAATCTTTCTGGAAAATGTAAATCGCTGGTATTTTACCAATGGATGTGGAAAGTTCATTTACCTTGCAGTGAGTTTCATTAGAAAAGAGGAACCCTGGCATGGTGGCTTATGCCTATAGTCCTGTCACTCTGGGAGGCTGAGGCAGGAGAATTGCTTGAGGTCAGGAGTTTGAGACCAGCCTAAGCAAGAGTGAGACCCTCGTCTCTACTAAAAACAGAAAAATTAGCCAGGCGTCATGGGGCACACCTGTAGTCCCACCTACTTGGGAAGCTGAGGCAGGAGGATTGCTTGAGTCCAGGAGTTTAGGGCTGCAGTGAGCTATGATGATGCCACTGTCATCTAGCCCAGGTGACAGAGTGAGACACTGTCGAAAGAAAGAAAGAAAGAAAGAAAGAAAGAAAGAAAGAAAGAGAGAAAGAAAGAGAGAAAGAAAATGAAAAATGGAACCCTGTGCTTAGGGAACTTGAATCTGCTATAATGTGCAGTAAGCCTGCATGTTCTTTGCTCCACCAGCAGACACTATTGTTATTAAGCTGAGTAAATAGACTATCACTTTGCTCCAGTGGGAGACACTATCTTTATCTTCCAAGGCTGTTCACTATACAAATGCCTTTGAAATAATCATCTGTAACAAAGGCAGTCAGTGCCTATGTTCACAAATGTGAAAAATGTAAGAGGTCCAAGGAGAATTGCCATAGTCAGTTCAAACATGTAGAGCAAATCTAAGAGAGAAAGATGTATTCTGTGGCAGTGGGTGGGGTAAATATTGGCCTCTATAATAAAGTATAGAGGCATTGAGCATCACTTCTGGGAGAAAACCAACATGACTTTTATAAGGGAGATGTATTCTATAAAATGCTATATGGACCATTTTCTGTGTAAAGAAAAAAAAATTATGTATTTTTGGTTTCCAGAACTTGAAAAAGCTCTACCTCCAACATTTGAGCCATTAAAATAATGAAAAATCTTCATTATTACTGATAGATTAGAGATAGATAATAAATGTAAAGATAAATGGTTATGTTTTAAAAATGTGTTTATTTCAATAGATTTAGAGGGTACAGGTGGTTTTTTGTTACATGGGTGAATTGTATAGTGGTGAAGTCAGGGTTTTCAGTGTACCCATCACCTGAGTAATACACACTGTACATGATAGATAATTTTTGATGCCCCACTCCCTCCTTCCTTCCCGCCTTGTGAGTCTCCAAAGTCCATTATTCTATTCTCTGTGACTTGTATACCTATCATTAGGCTCCCACTTATGAGGACATGTGGTATTTTTTTTTCCATTCTTGAGATACTTCACTTGAAATAATGGGCTTCAGTTCCATCCAAGTTGCTGCAAGGGACATTATTTCATTTCTTAAGGCTAAGTAGTATTCCACGGTGCATATGTACCACATTTTCTTTATGTAATATATAGACTCATCAGTTGGTGGGCACTTAGGTTGATTCCATATCTTTGCAATTGTAAATTGTACTGTGATAAATATATAAATACATGTGTCTTTTTGATATAATGACTTCTTTCCTTTTGGGTAGATACCCAGGAGAGGAATTGCTGGATCTAGTGATAGGTCTACTTTTACTTCTTTACTTCTTTACTTCCATGCTATTTTCCATAGAGGTTGTACTAATTTACATTCCTACCAACAATGTATAAGCATTCACTTTTCACCATATCTGTGCCAATACCTACGGTTTTTTGATTTTTGACCTTTTAATAATGGCCATTGTGATAGGGGAAAGGTGGTATCTCATTGTGGTTTTAATTTGCATTTCCCTGATGATTAATGATGTTAAGCATTTTCTCATATGTTTCTTGGCCATTTGTGTATCTTCATTGAAAAATGTTCGTTTTGTTTGTCCACTTTTTAATGGGGTTATTTGGTTTTTTTCTTGCTGATCTGTATGAGTTCTTTGTAGATTGTGACTATTAGTTGTTTGCTGGATGTATAGTTTGCAAATATTTTCTCCCATTCTGTAGGTTGTCTATTTACTCCATTGATTATTTCCTTTGATATGCAGAAACTTTTTAGTTTCATTAAGTCCCATTTATTTATTTTTGTTGCTGCTGTACTTGCTTTGAGGATCTTAATCATAAATTTTTTCCTGAGGCCAATGTCCAGAAGGATTTTTCCTACATTTTCTTCTACAATTTTTATGGTTTTAGGCCTTACATTTAAGTCTTTCATCTATATTTAGTTAATTTTTGTATATGGTGAGAGATAGGAATCCAATTTCATTCTTCTGCATGTGATTATGCAATTTTCCCAGCATCATTTATTAAATAGGGCTTCCTTTCCATAGTGCATGCTTTTGTCTGCTTTGTTGAAGATCAATTGGTTGTAGGTATATGGTTTTATTTCTAGGTTCTCTATTCTATTCCATTGATCTGTGTCCCTACCTTTTTACAAGTACCATATTGTTTTGGTTACTATAGCCTTGTAGTGTAATTCGAAGTCAAATAATGTGATGCCCCCTGATTTGTTATTTTGTTTCAGGTTGCTTTGGCTATTCAGATCCTATTTTGATTCTATATGAAATTTAGGACTGTTTTTCCTAATTCTGTGAATAATGGCATTGGTGGTATTTTGGTGGGACTTGCATTGAATCTGTAAATCACTTTGGGTAGTATGGACATTTTAACACTATTGATTTTTCCAATCTATGAGCATAGGATGTTTTCCCATTTGTTTGTGTCATCTACGATTTCTTTAATCAATGTTTTATAGTTCTCCTTGTAGAGGTCTTTCACCCCCTTATTTAAGTACATTTCTACATATTTTATTTTTTTTGCGTCTGTTGTAAATGGTATTGAGTTCTTGATTTGATTCTCAGATTTGCTGTTATTATTGTGTAGGAATGCTACTGATTTATGTACATTAATTTTGTTACCTGAAACTTTAATGAATTTATTTATCAATTGTAGGAGGGTTTTAGAGGAGTTTTTAGGGTTTTCTAAATATAAGATCATATCATCTTCAAACAGGGATAGTTTGACTTCCTCTTTTCTAATATGGATGCCCTTTATTTCTTTCTCTTATCTGATTGCTTTGGCTAGGACTTCTAGAACTATGTTGAATACAAGTGGTAAAAGTGGGCATCCTTGTCTTGTTTTAGTTCTTGGAATACTTTCAAATTTTCCCCATTCAATATGATGTTGGCTGTGGGTTTGTCATATATGGCTTTTATTATTTTGAGATGTGTTCCTTTTATGCCTAGTTTGGTAAGAGTTTTTATCATTAAAGGGTGCTGGATTTTATCAAATGCTTTTTCTGCTTTTATTGACATGATCATACAGTGTTTGTTTTTAATTTTGTTTATGTGGTGGACCACATTTATTGATTTTCATATGTTGAACCATCCTTGTATCCCTGGGATGAAACCCACTTGATTGGGGTGAGTTATTATTATTATTATTATTATTATTATTTTGGCATGCTGTTGGATTTGGTTTGCTAGTATTTTGTTGAGGATTTTTGCATCTATGTTCATGTGGGGTATTGCTCTATAGCCTTATTTTTCTTTCCATCCTTTCCTGGATTTAGTGTCAAGGTGATACTGACTTTGTAGAATGAGTTAGGGAGGATTCTCTCCTTCTCAATGTTATGGAACAGTTTCAGTAGGACAGGTGCCGGTTCCTCTTGTAGGTCTGGGAGAATTTGGCTGTGAATCCATCTGGTCCTGGGCTTTTTCTTGTTGGGATATTTTTTATTACTGTTTCAATGTCACTTCTCATTATTGGTCTATTCAGGATTTCTAGTCCTCCTGATTCAGGCTTGGGAGGTTGTGTGTTTCCAAAAACTTATCCATTTCCACTAGATTTTCTAGTTCATATGCATACAGGTGTTCATAGTAGTCTTTGATGATCTTTTGTATTTTTGTGGTATCAGTTGTAATGTCTCCATTTTCATTTCTGATTGAGCTTGTTTGAATCCTCTCTCTTCTTTTCTTGGTTAATCTAGATAGTGGTCTACTATTTTATTTATCTTTTCAAAGAAACAACTTTTTCTTTCATTGATCCTTTGTATTGTTTTTGTGGTTTCAATTTTGTTTAATTCTGCTCTGGTCATTGTTATTTCTTATCTTCTCTAGCTTTCAGTATGGTTTATTCTTCTTTCTCTAGTTCCTTGAAGTGTGACATTAGGTTGTTAATTTGTGATCTTTCTGTCTTTTTGATGTAGGCATTTAATGCTGTGAAATTCCCTCTTAGCACTGTTTTTACTATATCACAGAGATTTTGGTAACTTGTGTCATCATTGTCATTCAATTCAAAAAAATTCTTGATTTCCATCTTAATTTCATCATTGAGCCAAAGATTGTTCAGCAACAGGTTGTATAATTTTCATATATTTGTATAGTTTTGAGAGTTCCTCTTGGAATTGATGTCTAGTTTTATTCCATTGTGGTCTGAGAAGATACATAGTATGATTTCAGTTTTTGTTTTTTTAATTTACTGAGACTTGTTTTGTGGTCTAACATATGGTCTATCTTGGAAAATGTTCCATGTGCTAATGAAAATAATGCATATTTTGTAGTTTTAGGTAGAATGCTCTGTAAATGTCTGTGAGTTCCCTGTGTTAAAGAGGTCCTCTTTAAGTCCAGTGTTTCTTTGTTGATTTTTTTGCCTCAGTGATCCATCTAGTTCTGTCAGTTCAGTGTTGAAGTCCCCCACTATTATTATGCTGCTGTTTATTTCACTTCTTAGGTCTAGTCATATTTGAATCTGGGAGCTCTGGTGTTAGGTGCATATATATATTTAGGATTTTTATATTTTCTTATTGAATTGGTCACTTTTTCATTATATAATAATGATCCTTGTATTTTATTTTTTACTGTTGTTGGTTTAAAGTCTGTTTTATCTGATAAAAGTACAGCAGCTCCTCTTCACTTTTGGTTTCCATTTGTGTGGAACATTTTTTTTCCACTCCTTTACCTTGAGTCTATGAGACTCTTTATGAATAAATGACATTTAGGTTGTGCTTTTTTAATCCATTGTGCTAATCTATATTTTTTAAGTGAAGCATTTAGACTGTTTCCATTCAATGTTAATATTGAGAAATGAAATAAAGTTCCAGTCAATATATCGATTGTTACCGGTTGCTTTGTATTCTCACTTGTGTTACTATTTTATGTAAGCTGTGAGTTTTACTTTTGAGTGTTTTCACACTGGTGAGTATTGACCATTCTTTTCAGCGTTTGGAACACTTTTAAGCATTTCTCATAGAGTAGGTCCAGTGGTGACAAATTCCCTTAGTGTTTGCTTGTCTGGAAAAGACTTTATTTCTCCTTCATTTGTAAAGCTTAATTTTACAGGATACAAAATTATGGCTGACAGTCATTCTGTTTAAGAAGACTAAAACAGGACCACAATTCCTTCTTGCTCGTAAGGTTTTGGTTGAGAAGTCTGCTGTTAGTCTGATGGGTTTTGCTTTGTAATTTACTTGATGCTTTCATCTGACAGCTTGAAGGCTTTTCTTGCTCACTTTGATATTGGCCAGTCTGATGACTGTGTGCCTTTGTGGTGTCTTATTTGGAATGAATCTTCCGGGAGTTTGTTGACTTTCTTGTATCTGGATGTCTAAATCTCTAGCATGACCAGGGAAGTTTTCCTCCATTATACCATCAAATAAGTTTTTCAAGCTTTTTGCTATTTTTCCTTCTCCCTCAGGGATTGCTGTGATTCTTATGTTTGATCTCTTTACATAATACCATATTTCTCAGAGACTTTGTTCATTTTTCTCAATTCTTTTTTCTTTATTTTTGATTGACTGGGTTAATTCGAAAGCCTTATTTTAAAGCTCTGAAATTCTTTCTTCTGCTTAGTCTAGTCTGTTGTTAAAACTTTCCGCTATATATTGAAATTCCCAAAATGACTCTTTCATTTCCAGAAGTTCTGTAATTTTTAAAAAATATCTACCTCTCTAGTGAATTTTTAATTCACGTCCTGAATTATTTTTCTGTTTTCTTTGGGCTGGTTTTCAACTTTCTCATGGATCACATTGAGCTTGCTTGTGATCCATATTTTGAATTCCATTTGACATTCCATAATTTTCCTTTGGGTTGGAGTCCATTGCTAGAGAGCTAGAGCTAGTGTGATCCATTGGGAGTATTGAAACAGCCTGCTTTTTTCATGTTGCCAGAGTTCTTTTGCTGGTTCCTTCTCATCTGGAACCTCTTCCCTCAGCTGAAAACAGATAGCTTTGTGGTTCACATGTTCTCCTCTTCCAGGAACTCTACTGCTCAGTGTAGAGAGAGAGAGAGAGGTACACGGCCATTTAGCTCATGTGGGTAGGTACCCACTGTGGTGTTGCTGACAATTTGGGGTGGTTGGACCACAGACCCCTGGGAGAGTGTTTGGGTGCTAGTAGTGGTAGACTAGGTTAGGTAATCCCCAGTCCCTAGGCCCTTGTATGGCATGCTTGAGTCTAGGGGGACCAAATCAAGACCAGGCTGGCAAACTTGCACTCAAGCTTCTCTGAGTTCAGGTGCTGGATATGATAGTATAGGGTGGGTTGATCTCTTGGTCCTGAAGAATGTTCAGACAGGAGGGCAGATGCACTATGAGCCTGCGACAGGAGAGGTGGGCCCCTCTTGACAAGGTTAGCAGAGGTAGGCAGCTATTGAGTGCACAAGCCACTTGCAAGTCCCTCTCTCAGCAGTGACAGCAGTATCTGTCCTTCTGGGGCACAAAAGCACCCAGATTCCCAGCTCCCACCCTGGCCCAGCTGCAGCAGAGGTGGTGGAGACAGCTCAGCCCACGGTGTGCAGGGCTACCAGACTGGCTATGGGCTGTGGCTGAAATGCTCCGGCAAGGGAGGTGCAGTTGTACCAAGAGCTTGCCTCCAGGGAGGGTAGGCTTTACCCAAAAGGGACAGGCATCTTAGGGAGAGTACTGCTAACCTAACCCTCCCTCAGCAAAGGCGGTAGTTTTTTCTTGTCGCAGCAGTGGGCTAGGTAGGTCAACAAGTTCTGATAGCAGTGACAGGACAACCCTCTGGGTCCCAAACAGTGCCAGAGGGTATTGTCAGTGACTACAGTTCACAGACTCCACCCACAGCTCCAAACATGCAGCTCTCAGACTTTCCTGCCCTCTTCAGTAGCAGCATCACAGTGCCACTCAGAGGGGGAGGAGAGGTCTTGCTCTTTGCCCATGAATCTCAGGCACAGAGGCCACAGCACCTGTGGTATCACCATCAAATGCTTATTTATCTTGATGGAAATGTCCAGACCCCTCAAAGTTTGTGAAGTTATGAAGGCAATGGCGGGGATCTTTTTGCATTTGGTAGGAACAGGCAGGTAAGTTTCAGTGAATTTGCAAAATAATGCTTTAGAAAAGGAGCACATAGAACATGCTCAAAGCACAAAGTGTTCTGAGTTACTAATTAAAAAGAAAGTGGAATTTGAAGCCACAGTGGACTATTCCTAAGTATATAAGCCTAAAATGTTAAAAAAAAAAAAAAAAGCAGATGAGTTTAATCAGGGAGCAGTAAAAAAAAAAAAAAGCAAGAAACCTCATGCAAGTCCCTGGTCACCTGCATGCAGTGCAGGTGAACTCCTCATTCATGCTACTAGAGAAGTTTCAGAGACGAGCTGGGGAAATGCCCTAGTGAGAGTGGCAAGGGCTCCCATGTGCAAGCAGCCTGATAGGAGACTCTGAAGTCTGCAGTGGCAGAAACAGAGAAGGGTTGTGATTCATTTAAATACAATTATGAATAGTGTGAACAGAGCTAATACAGACTCATTCAACTCACACAATTCTAGGAAGTACATGACGACATATTTAGTTCAATCAAATTCAACATTTGTATTTTTGAAAATCTCACACACCAAGGCACTTTTCAAACCCAGGGTCACAGCTGGGTTTCTCTTAGTTCCTTATAGCACTTCCCAAGGACTCAGCCTCTTTAAAGTTGCTATAAACCACACAGCCCTAGATCCATTCAGAACAACTTTTTATTCTCTAAGCAGGACATGATCTTCCCTAATAATGATAATAATATTCATGGCCAACATTTCTTGAGATGTTACTATGTGTTGGTCACTTGGCTCAATGATTTATGCATTAATTCATCCAAACCTCACAATAGTCTCATGAGTTAAGTACTAATATTATTTATTTTATTTTACAGATGAGGAAATGGTGTTGCAGAGAGGTTCAGACCTTGCCCAAGGTGAAATAAGAATCAATCATAGGGCTTTCTTTCACCAAAACCTCTGTTCTTAACCACTGTGCTGTAGTGATTCTCATGCTGCTTCCTCAGGATCTTAAAATGCTGAGCCCTCTACCTTCATGCCCCCTGTTACACACACATCATTCACCTTTCCCTTACTTCCTTGGATAATACCTCCTTTATAGCATTCTCTGACTTTAAGACTGAGTTAGGTGCCTTTCTTTATGCTTCCTATATTAACCTCCATCATAACACCCCTTAATCTGTACTGTCATTTCCATATACCTTTCTCTTCTAATGCTGTTGTGAGTTATTTAACATCAGGAACTCTTCCTAATTCATTGCTCATTAAATAAATAATTAAGCAACTAGTACATACTAACCATGATGTCTATAGACTTCAACATATAGTAAGGAAACAAGAAATAGTTGATGAATGAATAAATGAATTAATGTCCTTCTTTGGGATTCTACTCTTCATAAGGTCAGTTGTAAATTTTATTACTAATGTCACAGAGAAATATAGAATTTAACTGCATAATGACATTGAATAAATTACAAAATTGATTGTATTCATGAAAACTTCCTACAGTTATTGTCCTTTGTCTTTAGCTTCTAATTCTCTCTCTAAAATGATCATTTGAAGTCTTCCCTGTTAAACACTTCACCTTTAATATCTCTGCTGTTAGGATGCTTCAAATAATTTTATATACACTTAGAGTTTACTATATAGCATTCACTAGGTCCCAGATACTTTTCTTAACACTTTGATATTAACTTATTTAATCCTCACAACAACTCTGTAAAGAAGGTACTATCATTAAGCCCATTTTAGAGATAAAAAAATTGAAACACAGAAAAGTTAAATAACTTGCCCATGGCTACATAGTTAGAAGCTGGAGAAAACAAGATTCAGTCCTGGACAGTGTGGCTCTAGAGTCCATGCTTTTAATCGCTGTGCCCTACTGTTTCCCATTATACTCTATTTCCTATTTGAGGTGTGACAATGGGAAATTGCATTTTGACACATTCTTTGTGAGGCATAACATTGTAAAAATTTTATAGAGAAAAACCTGGCATTCTATCAAAGTTAAAGATGCTCATAGCCTTTGACTTTGCATTTTCACTTCCTAGTATTCACTTATGTGTAAAATGACACACTTACAAAGTTTTCTATTGTAGAATTGTTTGTAAGGGCAACAATTGGGAAAAAAAAAAGACCAAAACATTGCCCTTCATTTCTGAAAATGTGGCCAATATGGTATCCTGAATCACTCTTTCACAGCCTCTGTTCTGGCTTTGTACTAGTCATCTTTCCTACACAAAGGAGCAGGGCTAAGGAAAGGAATGCCCAGAACTCCAGATATTTTGGAGAAACACTTGATCTGAGATCCTCCTAGGGCACTCTGTGCTGGAAACTCATGCTGATAGAGATTAATGGATCAATCCCAGACATCTGTCATCCTTCATGATCTCTGGCTCTTCAATGTGTCATCAAAGGCCCATATCAAGGATGAGTACAGAGGAAGCTGACTTGCCAGGCCCACTTAACACCTGCTTCCTCTTCGGCCTGAACTCACCTTTTTAATGGCCAAGGAGGATAGTTATTTTCATAATGTTACTGTTCACTTTATGTTGAAAGTTTCCCTCCCTCTGATCCCTCCCTGCACTTTATCTAGTAAATCATGAGAAATTTAAAAATTTATTCCCAAAGATGCTGAGCTCTTGGACAGGGGAAGAGCACTTACGAACCCTGTGCCTGGGACGTTATTCAAGAGATCCAAAAACCCAAGATGCTGCTCAGACCAGTGTGCAATCTGTTGCATAGTTGGAACCTCACCCCTCTCTTTCCTCTCTCTGTCCATTTCTTTCAGATTCAGACCACACTGCTGTCTTCTCTCTTCTATCTTCTTCTTCTCAACTTCATAGTTTCTCTCTGTTGGGTCTCCAGCCATCTCTATTCTCTCCCTGTGATCCACATGTGAGCTGCAACTGCTCTCCACTTTCCTCAGTCCAGTGTTCTACCTTCCAGCCAGGACAATCTGAAAAGCAATGTCTCTAGTTGGCCATCTCGGCTCCCCTTTGCTTCAACTGATGTTTATTGAGGGCTTCATTGCCTGTTTAAGTGAATGTGCTAAGGCTGGCTCTTAGGAGGCTGGTGCCCTTCCAAACTGTTTGATCATGGGAACTCTTTCAACTCTTAAATACTATTGAGGACCCTGTGAGCTTTTGTCTATATTATCTTACCATAGTAGAAATTAAAATTGAGAAATTTTGAAAATGTTTATTTATTTTAAAATAACAGCAATGAACCAATTATATGCTAACATAAATAACATATTGTTATGAAAAGTAGCTATAACCAAAAAATATTTATGAGTGGCACTGATTTACATTTTTGCTAATCTCTTTAATATGTGGCTTAATAGAAGGTAGCTTGATTCTCATGTGTGCTTCTATATTCAACTCTCATGAGAGAATGAGTGAAATAGGTAAATAATGTCAGTGTCATCATGAAAATAGTTTGACCTCACAGACCCCATGGAAGAGATCTTCTGACCACTCTTTGAGCACTCTGGTCTGGTGCACAACACCTTGTCTGCCTGTTGTGAGCAGTAGTTGCTAATGTTCCACCTCCCCACACTGACCATGTTGGCTTTTTTTTTTTTTTTTTACAAATGACTTTTTTCCTTCTCTCAAAGCTGTTTTGAAAATTATTTCCCTCACCTTTTTGCAATTAAAGCTGTGCTACATTCTCATCTTCCAGAATTGAACATTTTTTTTTTTTTGCTTTTTTTTTTTTTATTTTTTTATTTTTTTAATTTCAGAATATCATGGGGGTACAACATTTTGGCCATACACATTGCCCCTGTTCTGCCCGTGTCAGAGCCACAATCGTGGTCGTCTCCCAAACTGTGCTCCCCACATCCATTCAGTGAGAGTTTTTCCCATCCCTTCCACCCCCCTCCCGCCCGCCCGCCCTCTGATGAATGTTATTGCCCTGTGTGATGTAAGTGTTCATCAGTTAGTACCAGTTTGATGGTGAGTACCAGTGATGCTTGTTTTTCCAATCCTGTGACACTTCGCTTCGAAGAATGGGTTCTAGCTCCGACCAGGATAATACCAGATGTGTTAATTCACTATTGTTCCTTATTGCTGAGTAATACTCCATGGTATACATATACCACATTTTATTGATCCACTCGTGTATTGATGGGCACCTGGGTTGGTTCCACAACTTTGCAATTGTGAATTGTGCTGCTATGAACATTCGAGAGCAGATGTCTTTATTATAAAATGTCTTTTTTTCTTTTGGATAAATACCCAGTAGTGGGATTGCTGGGTCAAATGGTAATTCTACTTTTAATTCTTTGAGATATCTCCATATTCTTTTCCATAGAGGTTGTACTAATTTGCAGTCCCACCAGCAGTGTATGAGTGTTCCTACCTGTCCACATCCCCGCCAACATTTGTTTTTTGGGGATTTTTTGATATGAGCCAATCTCACTGGAGTTAAGTGATATCTCATTGTGGTTTTGATTTGCATTTCCCTGATGATTAGAGAAGTTGAGCACTTTTTTATATGTTTGCTGGCCATCATTCTGTCTTCTTTGGAAAAGTTTCTGTTCATGTCCTTTGCCCATTTTTAATAGGGTTGTTTGATTTTTTCTTGTTGATTTTACTAAGTTCTGTATAGATTCTGGTTATAAGCCCTTTATCAGAGGTGTAGTATGCAAATATTTTCTCCCATTCTGTAGGTTGTCTGTTCACTCTAGTGATAGTTTCCTTGGCTGTGCAGAAGCTTTTCAATTTGATCAGGTCCCATGTATTTATTTTTGTTGCTGCTGTGATTGCTTTGGGGGTCTTCTTCATAAATTCTTTGCCTAGGCCAATGTCCATAAGAGTTTTTCCAACATTTTCTTCGAGAATTCTTATGGTTTCATGTCTTAGGTTTAGATCTGTTATCCATTGTGAATTGATTTTTGTGAGAGGTGAGAGGTGTGGGTCCACTTTCAGTCTTCTACATATGGCCATCCAATTTTCCCAGCACCATTTGTTGAATAGGGAATCTTTTCCCAGTGTACGTTTTTCTGGAATTGTTCAAAGATCAGGTGAATGTATGAGGTTGGTTTTATATTTGGGTTCTCAGTCCTGTTCCATTGGTCTACATGTCTGTTCTTGTGCCAATACCATGCAGTTTTGGTTACTATAGCCTTGTAGTATAGTTTGAAGTCTGGTAGACAGATGCCTCCCAATTTGTTCTTTTTGCTTAAGATTGCTTTGGCTAGACAGGGTCTTCTCTGGTTCCACACGAAGCGTAGAATTATTTTTTCTAGATCGGCAAAAAATGATGTTGGTATTTTGATAGGGATTGCATTGATTCTGTAAATTAATTTAGGTAGCAAAGCCATTTTTACTATGTTGACTCTGCCTATCCAAGAGCATGGTAAGGTTTTCCATCTATTTACATCCTCTGCAATTTCCTTTCTCAGTGTTTCATAATTCTCTCTATATAGGTCTTTGATCTCCTTAGTTAGATATATTCCTAAATATTTAATTTTCTTTGTTGCTATTGCAAAGGTATAGCATCTTTAATTTGGTTCTCGGCTTGATTGTTATTAGCATATATGAAGGCTATGGATTTGTGTGTATTAATTTTGTATCCTGAGACTTTGCTGAATTCATTTATCAATTCCAGTAATCTCTTGGTTGAATCTTTGGGGTTTTCTATGTATAATATCATATCGTCTGCGAATAGTGAAAGTTTGACCTCTTCTGCCCCTATCTGGACGCCCCTGATTCCTCTGTCTTGTCTAATTGCTGTGGCCAGGACTTCCAGCACTATGTTGAAAAGAAGTGGAGATAGTGGACACCCTTGTCTGGTGCCAGTTTTAAAGGGAATGCTTCAATTTCCCATTCAGTGAATTGGCTGTGGGTTTATCGTATATGGCTTAATAGTTTCTAGGAATGAGCCATCTATGCCTATATTGTTAAGAGTTCTTTTCATAAAAGTGTTGGATTTTGTCAAAAGCCTTTTCTGCATCTATTGAAAGGATCATATAATCTTTGTTCTTGCTTTTATTTATATGGTGAATTACATTTATAGATTTGCGTACGTTGAACCATCCCTGCATCTCGGGAATAAAGCCCACCTGATCATGATGGATTATTTTTTTGATGTACATTTGAATTCGGTTTGCAAGGATTTTATTGAGAATTTTGCATCTATATTCATAAGGGATATTGGTCTGTAGTTCTTTTTTTTGTTGTGTCCTTTCCTGGCTTTGGTATCAAGGTGATATTGGCTTCGTAGAATGAGTTTGGGAGGATTCCATCCTTCTGGATATTTTCAAATAATTTCTGCAGTATAGGCACCAGTTCTTCTTTGTAGGCTTGGTAGAATTCAGGTGTGAACCCATCTGGTCCGGGACTTTTTTTTGTGGGTAGATTTTAATTACTGCTTCAATTTCGGTGCTTGATATTGGTCTGTTTAGAAATTCTGTTTCTTCCTGGTTGAGCCTAGGGAGGTAGTGTGTTTCTAAGAATTTGTCCATTTCCTCCACGTTTTCGTGTTTGTGGGCATAGAGATTTTTGTAGTATTCAAAGATGATGTTTTGTATTTCCATGGTATCAGTTGTGACTTCTCCTTTTTCATTTCTAATTGAGCTTATTAGAGTCCTTTCCTTTCTGCTTCTGGTCAACCTGGCAAGTGGCCTGTCTATTTTGTTTATCTTTTCAAAGAACCAGCTTTTCGTTTCATTGATCTTCTGTATTGTTCTTTGTTCTCGATTTCATTTAATTCTGCTCTAATTTTGGTTATTTCTTTTCTTCTGCTGGTTTTAGGATTGCTTTGCTCTTCCTTTTCCATTTCCTTAAGATGATTCATTAGTTTACTGATTTGTGACTTTTCTGTCTTTTGGATGTGGGAATTTAGGGCGATAAATTTTCCTCTCAGGACTGCTTTTGCTGTATCCCACAGATTTTGATAACTTGTGTCCCCATTATCGTTTAGTTCAAAGAATCTTTTGATTTCATTTTGAATCTCCTCTTTGACCCAATACTCATTCATCAATAGATTGTTTAGTTTCCAAGTTTTTGGAGGAAGATGTGAGTTTCTGTTGGAATTGATATCTAATTTATTCCGCTGTGGTCTGAAAAGATACATGGTATGATTTCTATTTTTTTGAATTTGTTTAGATCTGTTTTGTGGCCTAGGATGTGGTCAATTTTAGAGAAAGTTCCATGAGCTGATGAGAAGAATGTATATTCAGTGTTATTTGGGTGGAGTGTTCTGTAGATATCTGTTAGGCCCAAATGTTCTAGAGTCCTGTTTAGGTCTTTTATTTCTCTATTTAATTTTGTTTGGAGGATCTGTCCAGTTCCGTCAGTGGGGTGTTGAAGTCCCCTGCAATTATGGCATTCCTGCTTATTATGTTGTCTAGATATAGCAGCATTTGCTTTATGTACCTGGGTGCTCCTGTGTCGGGTGCATAAATGTTTAGGATTGTTAAATCCTCTTGTGAAATTTTTCCCTTCACCACTATATAGTGTCCATTTTTGTCCTTCTTTACTTTATTGCTTTAAAGTTGATGTCATCTGAAATGAGGATGGCTACTCCAGATTTCTTTTGGTTTCCATTAGCCTGAAAAATTGTATTCCATCCTTTCACCTTGAGTCTGAATGCGTCTTTGTGTGTGAGGTGTGTTTCCTGAAGACAACAGATACTTGGTTTGTATTTTTAATCCATTCAGCCAGCCTATGTCTCTTCAATGGGCAGTTCAAGCCATTTACATTTATTGAGAGAATTGATATTTGGGGTAAATTTCTGATTATTCTGTTGGGTGGTATCTTTTGTTTTACCTCTTGCGTCATTGTGGAATCTGGTTTCTGGGGTTTTAGCCTTTGCATAATTTACATAGGTGGGTGTCTGTTGCGCTGGTTAGTGTATAATGCAGGTCTAAGCATTTCTTGCAAGGCCGGTCTGGATTTCGCAAATTCTATCAGTGATTGCTTATCTGGAAAGGTCTTTATTTCTCCCTCATATAAGAAGCTTAGTTTGGCAGGATACAGAATTCTGGGTTGACCTTTGTTTTGTTTTAGGAGATTGATGATGTCTCCCCATTCCCTTCTGGCTTGTAAGGTTTCAGTTGAGAAATCTGCAGTTAATCTGATGGGTTTCCCTTTGTAGGTTACCTCCTTTTTTTGTCTTACAGCTCTGAGGAGTGCCTCTTTTGTGTTTACTTTGGTCAGTCTATAATTATGTGGCGTGGTGAATGCCTTTTCACGTTGACTCTCCCAGGAGTCCTGTGTGCTTCTTGTACTTGGATGTCGAGATTTCTGGCTAAGCCATGGAAATTTTCCTCTATTATTCCTTCAAATAAATTTTCCAGCCCATGCAAATTTTCTTCCTCTCCCTCAGGGATACCTATAATCCTTATGTTTGGCCTCTTTACATAATCCCACATTTCTTGTATGCTTTTTTCCTGTCTCTTGTTTTGTGTTCTTTCTCTTCAGCTGATTTATTTAGCGCATAGGAGCTGTCTTCTAGCTCTGAAATTCTTTCCTCTGCATGGTCCAGCCTATTCTTAAGGCTTTCCACTGTGTTTTGTAGATCCTTGAATGCTTCTTTCATTTCTAGGATTTCTATTTGATTTTTCCGTAATATTTCTATTTCTTTGGAGAATTTTTCATTCATTTCTTGCATTTTTCTTGTGGTTTCTTTGTGCTGGGATTCAATTTTCTCTTGAATTTCATTGAGCTTTCTTATAATCCATAAACGAAATTCCTCTTCTGTCATTCTACCCATTTCATTTGGGTTGGTATCCATTGCTGAGGAACTGATAATTTCTTCTGGGGGTGACTTTTCACTCTGATTTTTCATGTTCCCTGAATTCTTTTGCTGGTTTTTTCTCATCTGGCCTCTTGGTCGAGAGCTGGGGGTGTTAGAGCTAGTTTATGGCCCTGTCACCAGGCCCACAATTATTTTTCCTTGGCAAAGCCAGGGAGAGAAGTAGTGGCCTGTATTGCCTTAGGTGTATTTTAGCAAGTTTGTTGGATCTTGAGTTAACTCTGACCTGTGGTCTTCTCCTCTTCCCAGTGGAGTGTGGTGAGAATGACCTCCCAGCTTGGGCTCTGAGCTAATGGATTGTACTTGAGAATATGAGTCCTCCGCTCCCTATTAGCTAGGTATTCTGTTATGTCCGTAGCAGACTCTGATTCCCCAGTTGGGGTAGGCGAAAGCCCTGTGCTTTGGGAGGGGTCTTGTAGCTCCTAGGGGTTACTTTGACCCTGCTCTTCCTGAGGTTCTGGTAGAAACACAATTTCCTTTGGCTGCAGTGTGAGAGCTGAGTTGGGAAAATTCTACACAGCTCAGAGGTTGCTCATCTAGCCACGTGTGGCTGCCCTTCTGATGTGTGTCTCCGCGTGAAACTGGTTGATAGGGGGATCTCCAATTGTGCACCCCTTTTCCACCACTAGACCTCAAGGCGAGGCAGGTGGCCGTCTCTATCCCCAGCAGTCTCCACCGGGGGGATGTTCCCACGGGGAGGGGGGAGTAGTGGCAGCTGGAAGCACTCTTGGGTGGCGCGAAATTCCCTATTGAAGTGGGCAGGATTATGGGGAGCTGCTCTGGTTCAGCCTGTGGCTCTTGAGGTATTTGGTTGTCATGGGAACCAGCAGTTATACCAAATGAGTCACTATGGCCAGCAACCTTCAAAATGAGCGATCTCTGGGGTACAGGAGGGCTGGGACCTGAGGGGCGGGCACTAGGACCGCACGGAGCGGAGTTGTCGGAGGCCAGAGCCGGGGTAGCAGAACCAGATGGACGAGCTTCAAACTGTTTCCAATACTCAAAGGTCCCACCTCTACAGTTCCGGGATCTCGTCCCACCTGGAACCCACGGATGCCGCTGTCTCTGGCCACCACAGGCAAAGCCTGTCTCGCCCCAGCGGATGAGCCCTGGGCCGGGGCGGGGCAGAGCTAGAGACGCGGCTCACGGCTCCTCGCGGGCGGCTGTAAAGATGGCGGCCGCCGCCAGCCTGGCGCACAGCCGGGCTCCGATCGCGCCGGGAGCGCAGTTTTTCTCCGCCGGTAGTTGTAAGCAACCTCTAAGGCGCGTCCCGCTCTCCGATAAACTCCTGGGCCCAGTCCGCTGACTTCTAGTGGCGCAGTGCCGGCCTGCGGGTTCCCGCGTTCCCGCGCACTGTCCCGGGAAGCTGAATCTCGGTCCCCGCCCAGTTCCTCGCCAGCCCTCGGCAGTCTCTGTATATTGCAGCTGCGAGTTGTGTCTGGCTCTGTACTTCTTCCCTCTCCCAGACTCCGCCCGAGCACCGCTGTCCACTCTGGGCTGTCCTGCTGCTTATGGGAGGCGCGCATTGCTTTAGTTAATAACCAACAACTGGAATGGCGTGAGGAGTATCACTTCTGAAGTATGAGCAGGGAGCAATGAGGGCACAGACTCATATCCAGAGCTTTTTGGCCTTGAAGAGGTATCAAGAAGAGCTGATGGGAGGGGCAGAATGGGATTAGAGCTGGCCAGAGTTTTAGGGACTCTCACCACAGTACTCTATGTGAGTGCTTTCCAAATGTTCTCTGTGATTCTATTCCGACCAATCAGCAAACTAGAGTCTGTTGTGCTTCATAGCATTAGCTGAGAATCAAGTGACGCCCTTTCTTTGGACTGCTAATATCAAGCAGGGAGAGAAACAACTGGATGGCTTTTTTTTTTATATATTTGTTTGCTCTACACACACTAGAGTTCAAGAGCCAGAAAGCGCAATTTTAAAAAAGTCTTTGTAGAATCTGTTTGTTAGCCCTTTATCAGATGTATAGCATGTAGATATTTTCTCCAAGAAATCAGCAAGAAAAAAATCAAACAATCCCATTAAAAAGTGGGCAAAAGACATGAACAGAAGCTTTTCAAAAGAAGACAGTGGCCAATAAACATATGAAAAAATGCTCAAGGTCATTAATCATCAGAGAAATGCAAATCGAAACCACAATGTGATATAACCTAACCCCAGTGAGAATGGCTTTTATCAAAAAGTCCCAAAACAATAGATGCTGGCATGGATATGGAGAGATAGGAACACTTATACAATGTTGGTGGGACTGCAAACTAGTATAATCTCTGTGGAAAATAGTGTGGAGATTCCTCAAAGAACTGAAAGTAGACCTACCATTTGATCTAACAATCCCACTACTGGGTATCTATCCAAAGGAAGAATCATTTTATCAAAAAGACACTTGCACTAGAATGTTTATTGCAGCACAATTCACAATTGCAAAGATGTGGAATGAACCCAAGTGCCCATCAATACATGAGTGGATTATTAAAATGTGGTATATGTACACCATGGAGTATTACTCAGCCACAAAAAATGCATTAATACCTTTTGCAACAATCTGGGTGGAACTGGAGACCATCCTCCTAAGTGAAGTATCACAAGAGTAGAAAAACAAACACCACATGTACTCACTATTAAATTGGAACTAACCAATTAGCACTCATGTGCACAGATGGAAGTAAAACTCATTGGAAATCATGCAGGTGGGAGGGGGGAGGAGGGTAGGGGTGAAATCATACCTAATGGGTACCATGTACACTCTCTGGGTAATGGGCACACTTATAACTTGATTCAAGCATTACAAAAGCAATCCATGTAACCAAAACATTTGTACCTCCACAATATTCTGAAATTTTAAAAAATCTAACCAAAAAGAGCTTCATGTTTGCACATTTCTCAGCAATGTCTAATCATTTTCCTTTCTTCTTTATCATATGCCAAATTAGTATTTGTGTACACATCTGTTTTTGAATTCTGTTCTGTTATATGGATCTATATATGGCCAATTTTATGCCACTTTAATTAATATAGATTGATGGTATACATCTTGATATCTGCTAGATCAAGAAATCCATTGTAATTTTTTTCTAAAATAGCCTTGGCTTACTTAGTGCATTACTAAACATAAGCCCCATGAAAGCAGTGATGCTTTTTCCAATTTTGATTGCTGTACTCCTAGCAACTTTAATGATGCTTGACATAGTGTAAGCACTCTAAAAATACTTGTTAAATGAAGTTTATAATTCTAAACTAATTTTAGAATTGGTTTGTCAGTATTCATGCAACATCTTACTGGGATTTTTATTGGGATTGCACTGAATTTGTGGATTGATTTGAAGAGAGTTGACATCTTTGCATTCTTGAATCTTCCCATCGATGGACATGATTCTATTTATGCAGCTTTCTTTATGACCCTCAGTAAAGTTACACAATATTTTATATAAGATCTTATATATTTTTGTTGTTTTTGTAAGGTGCTCAGATGTTTTTATTGTTGTTTTAAATAGGATATTTTAAAATAAGAGCTTTATTGAGATATAATTCACCTACCAAAATTCACCCTTTTAAAGTATACAATTCAATGCTTTTTGGTATATTCACAGAGTTGTACAACTATCACCACTATCCAACTTCAGAATATTTTCATTGCCCCAAAAGACACCCTGTATCCAATACCAGCCACTCTCCATTTCTCCCTTCCTCTCAGTCATTGGCAAACACTAATCTAGTTTCTATTTCTGTGGATTTTCCTATATGGACAATTTATTAAAATGGAATCATACCATATGTGGTCCTTTGTCATTGACTTCTTTCACTTAGCATAATGTTTTCAAGGTTCATCCATGTCACAGCATAAATCAATATCTTATTCTTTTTGTTGCTGAATAATATTCCATTATATTGATATATCATATTTGTTTATGCATTCATCACTTGTTAGAAATGTGGGTTGTTTTCACTTTTTAGCCATTATGAATATAATGGTGCTGTGAATATTTGTCTACAAGTTTCTGTGTGGACATGTGTTTTCACTTCCTTTGAATAAATGTCTAGGAGTTGAATTGTTGCTGGATTCAGTTGGCTACTATTTTGTTGAGGATTTTTATATCTATATTCCTAACAAATATGGGTCTACAGTTTTTTTTCTTGTGATGTCATCGGTTTGGGTATAAAGATAATACTGGCGTAATAGAATAAATTGGGAAGTATTTTCTCCTTTTTTTTTTGGAAAAGTGTGTGAAGGGTTGGTATTAGTTATTTAATGTTTCATAGACTTCATGAGTGAAGCCATCTAGGCCTGGATTATTCTTTGTGGGAAGTTTGTTCATTATTTATGCAATCTCTTTACTTGTTGAAGGTCTATTCAGATTTTCTATTCCTTCTTAAATCAATTTCTATAGTTCGTATCTTTTTAGGAATTTGTCCATTTCAACTAGGTCTTCTAATTTGTTGGCATATAGTTGCTCATAGTGTTCCCTTATAACCTTTTTTATTTTTGTAAGGTCAATAGTGATGTCCTCTTTTTAATTTCTGGTTTTAGTGATTTGCATCTTCTCTCTTTTTCTCATGGCCAGTCTAGCAAAAATTTTGTCAATTTTTAAAATCTTTTTAATGAATCAACTTTTGGGTTGAATGATTTTCTCTATTGCTTTCTAGTGTCTATATAGTTTATTTCCTCTATAATCTTTTTATTTTTTCCCTTCCATTTGCTTTGGATTCAGTTTAATTTTTCTTTTCTAGGTTTTTAAAGTGGAAACTTAGTTTATTGATTTCAGAACTTTCTTCCTTTTTAATATAAACATTTATATATATAAATTTCCCTCTAAGCACTAATTTTCCTAAATTCTATAAACTTTGGGATTTATTTTTATTTTTATTCATCTTAAAGTATTTTCTTGTTGTTGTTATGATTTCTTCTTTGACCCATTGGTTATTATTTAGGAGTACATAGTTTAATATCCACATATTTGTGAATTTCCCAAATTTCCTTTTGTTAGTGATTTATAATTAATTCCATGCAGTTAGAGAACATGCTTTGTTCGATCTTAATCCTTTTAAACTTATCGAGGCTTATTTAATGGCCTAAAATATAGTCTACTCTGAAGATTGCTCCTAGAGCACTTATGAAGATATGTATTTTGATATTTTGGGTGGAATATTCTAGGATGTCTGTTTGTATTGGTTATAGTGTTGTTCAAGTCTTCTATTTCTATGTTGATTTTATGCCTTGTTGTTCTATCCATTATTGAATATAGAGTATTAAAATCTCCAGCTATTATTAATGAATTACGGGTTTATTCCTTTAAGTCAGTCAATTTTTTTGCTTTCTGTATTGGGGGGCTCTGTTGTTAGGTACATGTGCAATTCAAAATTATTACATCTTTCTGATGGATTGAACTTTCATAGCTATAAAATATCCTTCTTTTCTCTTGTAACGATTTTGGTCTTAAAATCTATTTTATCTATATTAATATATAACCATTCCAGATCTTTTTTTTTTTTTGGTTACTGTTTGCATGACATATCTTATTCCATCCTTTTAATCTATTTCTGTCTTTGAATCTATCTTCTGTCTTTTGTAGACAGACACATAGTTGGATGATGTCGTTTAGTCTGTTCTGTCAATCTCTGCCTATTGATTGGACTGTTTAACTTATTCCTGTTTAATGTAGCTACTGACAAGGAAGAGTTTACATTTATCACTTTACTATTGGTTTTCTACATGTTATGACTTTATGATCCTCTAGTTTTCCACTACAGCCTTTGTTACAGTTAAATAGATATTTTCTAGTGTAACATCTTTTTTCCCTTTTTTTACTAGATTTAAAAAACTTTCTTAGTGGTTGCCTAGAGAATTACAATTAACATTTTAACTTACAAAAATCTAGTTACTATTAATATCAACTTAATTTGCATAGTATACAAAAACTCTGCTCCAATATAGCTCCATTATCTCATCTCTCCTTCTGCTATTATTGTCATACATATTACATCTTTATACATTTTATACAAGTCAATCAATACATTTTTGTAGTTAAAGCTTTATGGAGGTATATTTTAAATCAAATAGGAAAAGAGTAGGAAAAAATATTTTTATACTGTCTTTCATATTTACCCATGTATATATATATTTGTCTTTTTCCTGAATTTATTTGGAATGTTCAAATGTTTCTTGTGAATTAAAGCAGTGAGATATTATAGTTTTTTAATTTCAAAATATTAAGGGGATACACATGTTTTTGATACATGGCTTGAGTCAGGGCTATAAATGTGCCCATCACCTGAATAGTGTTCACTGTACTGTTAGGTGGGTTTTTACCCTCCTACCACCTACCTCTGCTTGATTTCCAATGACTTTGACTTTCCTCTGTATACTTGTGTGCCCATTGGTTAGTTCCAATTTATTAGAGAGTACATGTGGTGTTTATTTTTCCATTCTTGAGATATTTCACGTAGGATAATGGTCTCCAGTTCCTTCCAAATTGCTGCAAAAAGTATTAATTTGTCCTTTTTTATGGCTGAGTAGTATTCTATGGCATACATATACAACATTTTTCTAATCCACTCATGAATTAGGCACTTGGGTTGATTCTACATCTTTGCAATTGTGAATTGTGCTCCAATAAACATTCAAGTGCAGGTGTCTTTTTGATAAAATGACTTCTTTTCCTTTGGGTGGATAGCTAGTAGTGGGATTGCTGGATCCAATGTAGGTCTCTTTGAGAAATCTCTATACTGTTTTCCAGAGGGGTTGTACTAATTTGCAGTCAACACCAACAGTGTGTAATCGTTCATGTCTCTCTGCGTCTATGCCAGCATCTATTGTTTTTGGACTTTTTAATAAAAGCTATACTAACAGGAGCAAGGTGATATCTCATTGAATTTTAATTTGCATTTCCCTAATGATTAGTGATGTTGAGCATTTTTTCATGTGTTTGTTGGCCATTTGTCTATCTTCTTTTGAAAAACTTCTGTTCATGGGGTTTTTTAATGGGGTTGTTAATTTTTTTCTTGATGATTTGTTTGAGTTCTTTGTACATTCTAGTTATTAGCCCTTTATCAGATGTGTAGATTGCAAATATTTTCTCCCATTCTGTAGGTTATCTATTTGCTCTGTTGATTATTTCCTTAGCTGTGCAGAATATTTTTAATTTAATCAAGTCCCATTTATTTATTTTTGTTGCTGCTGTAATTGCCACTGGGGTCTTAGTCATGAATTCTTTTCCTAGACTGATGTCTAGAAGGGTTTTTCCTACATTTTCTTCTACAGTTCTTATGGTTTCATGCCATATATTTGAATCTTTTATCCACCTTGAATTAATTTTTGTGAGTTGTGAGAAATAGGGCTCCTATTTCATTCTTCTGCATGTGGCTATCCAATTTTCCCACCACCATTTATTGAATAGGGCTTCTTTTACCTAGTGCTCATTGTTGTCTGATTTGTCAAAGATCAGTTGGCTGTAGGTAGATGGTTTTATATCTGGGTTCTCCATTCTGTGCGAGGGTCTATTTCTCTATTTTTATGCCAATAGCGTGCTATTTGTGATACTATAGCATTATAGTATAGTTTGAAGTCTGTTAATGTGATGTGTCCAGCTTTGTTCTTTTTGCTTAGGATTGCTTTGGGTATTCAAGCCCTTTTCTGGTTCCAAATGAAGGGTAGAATTATTTTTTCTAGATTTGTGAAATATGCTGTTGGTATTCTGATGGGGATTGTATTGAATCTGTAAATCACTTTGGGTAGTATGGACATTTTAACAATATTGATTCTACCAATCCATGAGCATGATGGTTCTCCATTTGTTTGTGTCATCCACATTTTCTTTGCTCAGTGTTTTGTAGCTCTCCTTGTAGTGATCTTTCACCTCCTTGGTTAAGTATATTCCTAGATATTTTATTTTCTTTGTAGCTATTGTGAATGGTATTGAGTTTTTGATTTGACTCTCAGCTTTGACTGTTATTGGTATATAGAAATGCTGCTGATTTGTGTACATTGATTTTATATCCTGAGCTTTTGCTGAATCTATTTTATCAATTCCAGGAGACTCTTGGTGGAGTCTTTGGGGTTTTCTAAATACAAGATCATATCATCAGCAAAATGATAGTTTGACCTCATTTTTCCTGATTTGGATTCCCCTTTTATTTTTCTCTCCCGATTGCTCTGGCTAGGACTTCCAGTACTATGTTGAATAGAAGTGGTGACCATGGGCACTCTTGTCTTATTCCAGTTCTTAGTGGAAACACTTTCAACTTTTCCCCATTCAGTATGATGTTGGCTATGGGTTTGACATGTATGGCTTTTATAATTTTGAGATATATTCTTTCTATGCCTAGCTCGTCAAGAGTTTTTATCATGAAATGGTGCTGGATTTTGTTGAATGCTTTTTCTGCATCTATTAAGATGATCATACGGTCTTTGTTTTTCCTTCTGTTTATACAGTGAATCACATTTATTTGTTAATGTATGTTGATTCATCCTTGCATCTCTGGGATAAAGCCCACTTGGTCATGGTGGATTTTTTGATATGTTGTTGAATTTGCTTTTCTAGTATTCTATTGAGGATTTTTGCATCTATATTCCTAAAGGATATTGGTCTGTAGTTTTCTTTTTTTGTTGTGTCCTTACCTGGCTTTGGTATCAAGGTGATACTGGCTTCACAGACTGAGTTGTGGAGGATTCCTGCCTATTCAATGTTTGGAAATAATTTCTGCAGTATGGGTACCAGCTCTTCTTTGTAGGTCTGGTAGAATTCAGCTGTGAATCAGTGTTGTCTAGGGCTTTATTTTTTTTGTTGGAAGAGTTTTTATCACTGCTTCAATCTCACTGTTCATTACTAGTCTGTTCAGGAGTTCTATTTCTTCCTGATTGAGTCTTGGAAGGTTGTGTGTTTCCAGCAATTTGTCCATTTCCTCTACATTTTCTAGTTTATGTGTATAGTGTTTTTTTAGTATTCACAGATGATGTTTTGTATTTTTGTGCTATCCATTGTAATATCTCCTTTTTCATTTCTGATTGAGCTTATTTGGGTCCTTTCTCTTCTATTCCTGGCTAATCTAGCAAGAGGTCTGCCAATCTTGTTTATATTTTCAAAGAAACAACTTTTTGTTTCACTGAACTTTTGTATTTTTTGTTGTTGTTGTTTTCCATTTCATTTAATTTTGCTCTGACCTTTGTTATTTGTTTTCTTCTTCTGGCTTTGGGTTTGGTTTGCTCATCCTTTTCTGGTTCTTTCAGATGTGATATTAGGTTGTTAGTTGGTGATCTTTCTGACTTATGGATGTGGGCATTTAAGGCTATGAATCTTCCCCTTATGTATGCTTTTGCTGCATCCCATAGATTTTGAAAGCTTATGTATCCTTTGTCGTTCAGTTCAAGAAATCTTTTGAATTTCATCTTAATTTTATGATTGACCCAATAATCATTCAGTAGCAGGCTGTTTAATTTCCATGACTTTGTGTAGACTTGAGTGTTACTCTTAAAATTAATTTCTATTTTTAACCCACTATGGTCTGAGAAGATACATGGTATGATTTCAGTTTTTTAAAATTTATTGAGACATATTTTGTGGCCTAAGATGTGATCAGCCTTGGAGAATGTTCCACGTGCTGATGAGAAGAATGTATATTCAGTAGTTTTGGAGTGGAATGTTCTGTAAATATCTGTTCGGTACATTTGTTCTAGGGTCTCATTTAAGTTTATTTATTTATTTATTTAATTTATTTATTTGATGATCTGTCCAGCTCTGATAATGGGGTGTTGAAGTCCCTGGCAATCACAATGCTATTATTTATTTCCTTGCTTACTTCTAGTAGAATTAATTTTGTGTATCTGGGAGCTCCTGTGTTAGGTGCATATGTATTTAGGATTGTTGTCTTCTTGTTGAATTGCTTCCTTTACCATTATATAATGACCATCTTTGTCTTTATTTATCATTGTTGACTTAAAGTCAGTTTTGTCTGATATGAGAATGGCTACACCTACTTTCTTTTGTTTTCCATTTTCATGGAATATTTTTTTCCATCCTTTTACTTTGAGCCTGTTTGCATCATTGTGGTTTAGATGTGTTTCCTGGAGGCAGCAGATACTTTGGTTGTGTTTTGTCATTCGTTTAGCCAGCCTATGTCTTTTGAGTGGCACATTCAAGTCATTAATGATAAAAGAATTGATATTTGTGATGCTGTTCTGTTCATCATATTGGGTAGTACCTTGTTGCTTTGTTTTTCTTCTTTTGGTATTGTTTTATAGGAGTTGTGAGCTTTGGCTATTTGGGGTAATTTTACACTGGTCGGTATCTATTGTGCTGACTCATGTATAATGCAGTTCTGAGTATTTCCTTCAGGCCTGGTCTGGTCATCGCTGATTCCCGCAGCGTTTGCTTGTATGTAAAACTCTTTATTTCTCTGTCAATTGTGAAACTTAGTTTTTCAGGATACAAAATTCCAGGTTCGTGGTTTTCTGTTTAAGAAGCCTGAAAATGGGGGCCTAATCCCTTTTGGCTTATAAGGTTTCTACTGAGCTGTCTGCAGTTAGTTTAATGGGTTTTCCTTTGACAGTTAGCTGTTGCTTTCATCTAGTTGTATAATTTTCTTTTTCATTTTGACTTTGGCCAGGTTGATTACTATATGTCTTGGAGATGTCCTATTTGATATGAATCTTCCCAATGTTCAATGAACATCTTTTATCTGGATGTCTAGGTCTCTAGTGATACCACAGACTTTTTCCTCAATAATTCCCTCAAGTAGGGTTTTCCATGCTTTTAGCTCTTTCTTCTTCTCCCTCAGGAATACCTATAATTTGTATGTTAGCTCACTTCACATAGTTCCATATCTCTCTAAGTGATTGCTCTAACTTTTTTGTTCTCTTCTTTGCCTCTTTAAATGATTGGGCTAGCTTGAGAACTTTGTCTTCAACCTCTGAGGTTCTTTCTTCTCCTTGGTTTAACCTGTTGCTGAAACTTTTTGCTATGTTTTGAAATTCCCTACATGGATGTTTCATTTATATAAGTTCCATTATATCTTTCCTTATGTTGTCTAATTCTTAAGTGGCTTTTTCATTGATTTCCTGAAATTTTTTTTGGGGGGGGGGCTTCTTTTTGTTGGTTTTCAACTTACTGTTCAATTCCATTCACCTTATTTGCCATCCTTATTCTGAATTCCACTTTTGTCGTTTTGACAATTTCCTTGTAGTTGGAGTTCACTGCTATAGCTCCATTGTGTTCCCTTGAGGGTGTTGAACTATTTTGTTTTTTCATGTTGCCAGGGTTCTTTTCCTGGTTTCTTCTCATCTGGCTCCTCTTCTCTAGGCTTTGGGTTAATAGGATTGCAAGATGCCTGTTCTCCTTTGCTGGGGACTCTCTCAAACCAGGTGCAGGATTGAAGGCTGCTCAGGGCTGGGGGATCCTTAGTGAACTGTTGGACCTTGGGGAGGTTCTGCAGGCCCAGTGGTAGTGGTGGGGACTCAGTAGTGGGGTCTTAGGGTCCAAGCACAACTTTGGAGTCTCAGGGTTGGAGTTTCAGGCCTCACAGGGGCCCTGGAGCTGCAGGGGCAGAGCATCAGTCTTGGGCACAGCAAGAGCTTCAGAGCTGGCTCTGGGGATTTTAGGGCCAGACCTCCGCATATGAAGGGCTGTTCCAACAGTGTGGGGACTGCTAATGCCCAGTAGTGCAGGCAGGGATTTGTCTCAACAGCCCACGGACCACATAGGTGGGCTGGTGATGCTGGTTGGCCATGGTTCTCCCCCCACACCTAGGACCCACTGAGGCAGTCACCCCAGGCTTCCAAAGTGGTATCTGTGGCATCTGGGGCTCCTCCTCTGTTTGGGTCCCACACTGGGGAGGAGGCATGCTCTGTCCCCAGTCACAGGACACAACACAGGGGAGCATCTGTTCCCTCCCTGGCTCAGTGGGGGTGATGCAAAGGCTACTGTTGGAAGGCTGGGTCCTCAGTGGACCTGGCTGCATGTACCAGAGTGATCAGGATGGTATTGGTTGCAGAAACCTGGAATTGGCAGGCACCAGATCTCTGCTGGTGGAATGTCTCTACACAGACTCTGAACAGCTCCCCAGTCAGCCCAGAGGTCAGCAGTGGAGGAATGAGACCCCTCACAGACCAAGTTGCCTGTCACCTTTGTTTCTCTCCTAAAAAGCAGTGTCCCATCAGGTTGTCTCTATCCTGCTGTCTTCACCTCTTCCCAGTAGTGTGAATTGTATTGGGACCCCCAGCTTAATCTCTAATATGGTGGGTGATGCTTGTGAGTAAGAATCAGCCATGCACTGTTTGATTGAATTGGTAGATGCTGTGATGAGCTATAGTGTTGTTCTCCCTGTCGGTGGTTGATGCTGGCAGGAGAGAGCCAACTTCAGAGCTGTTCTTTCGTGCCTGTTATAAGCTCTGTAAGCTCCAGTCCCTCAGGTGGGGCACTTGAATGCCCCAGGCTTTGGGAGAGGCCCAGTAACTCCCAGGGGGTTGCTTGATCTCAATCACAGCAGAGGTGGGTGGAGGGGCAAGGCTGGGTGTGGTTAGGTTGTGTGAGCCTGAAAGGCTTTGCAAAGCCTCAGCAGGGCTCAGAGGTTATTTCTGGCTGTTAGGGGGAGCCACTGGGAGGAGGGGCATGGCTTGGTATGCCTCACACTCAGTTGCTATGGCACCACAGGCTGGGAACTTCCCTCCTGGGGAATCCTCCCTGGTCTGACAATGCAGTTTTGAGCCTCAACAGGATTCCAAGGTCATTGTCCTGGCCACTAGGGAAAGCCATGGGGAGAAGAGTCAAGGCAGGTTCTCCAGACTGGGAAGGCTCCTAGTGAGAAAGAGGCCACAATTCTCCTACTGGCTGTTGGGAGTTAGCTCCACCCCTCTTGCATTACCTGTACCCTTGGGCTCCTGAATGCACTAAACTCAGTTGCTATGGCACTGCAGGCTGAGGTCTTCCCTGCCAAAGAACCCGCCCTAGTCCAACAGTGAGGCTTTCCTGTGGGGGAGATGGGCACTTCCCCAGACCACTGTATCTCAGACCCCCACAGTATTCTACCACCAGTTCCACCCACTTGGGCTCCCTTGCCTCCTGAGTTCAGCTCCGAAACCTTTCCCCTGTGTCCCCCAGCAACCTTCTCAGGTCCTGGGGGCACAGGATCTGGCTGCATGTCTGACCCACTGGCATGCATCTCTGTGAAACACCGGTGGGTAGGGAGATCCCAGTTCAGGCACCCTTGGTCCACTGCAGGTCCTCAAGGGGAAAGGTGTGGACCCCAGTCTCTATGGAAATCTCAGACTGGAGGATGCACCAGCTGGGGAGAGGTGGCTACTTGCCAAATTCTCAGATCAAACTGCACTCTTGGTTGCAGTGGGTAGGGGAGGGGAGGGGAAGGGTAAGAGTCTGAATGGAAGAAAGCCAGCTCTTTGGCCTCTTGGGTCACTCTCCTTGGAGGAGAACTCTGCACAGAATGTCCAAGTTCTGGGATCACACAAGTTCTCTCCACTATTCTGTGGTTGCTGCAGTGTTTGGGCTTGTGGGGGTGGAAAAGCTTCCAAGTAACTTGGTAGCCCGTTGATTATGAAAGGAGTGTGGGAGGGAGAAAGGGATCACCTCTTACCCCTTCACTGGGCTCTGAGCCTCTCTGAGTTTGATCCTAGCTGATATTTTTCTTCCCTTTAACTTCTTCCTTCACTGCTTCACAATTTTCCTCCGTGAGGTCCCCAGCAGGCTCTGGCACTTCTCTCTCTGACCTGCACCTGAGCTTTGTCCCCTTTCTCCTCTCCTTTATCTGAAACTCTTCCTTCACTCCAGGATGGTCTGGCAAGCGATGTCTCTAGTCAGCCATAACGCTGCCTCCTGCTCAAATGTTTTGTCACAAAGTATTATGTTTGCTGTAGACTTCTGACAGCTTCTCATGAGTGAAGGAATTTCCTTTCTAGTCTTAGTTTGGTAAAAATTTTTATAATCAATTGGGTATTGGATCTCTATCTAATGTTTTTATATTTTTCATCTTTTGAGATAATGATATGAATTTTATTCTTTAATTTTTTGATATAGTAAATTATGTTGACCTTTTTTAATGTTGAATCATCTTTGCATTTCTAGCCTAAACACAACTTGAACATGCTGTTTTAAACTATGGATTCCTTTTGTTAAGATTTTATTTAAAATAATTGCTCCAATCTTCAGGCAACATTGATATTTAATTTCTTATTTTTAACTGCTTCTTTCTGGTATGATATAAGGTTTTTGAGGCTAGCAGCCTCATGATTTGAATTAGGGAGATTCTACTCTTTTTATAAACTTGAAAGACTGTACATATCTTTGCTTAAAGATTTGGTATTCTAGCCTATAAAACTATCTGGTAGTAGTAGTCTTTCTCCTGAGTGGGTTGCAAAGTATATTTCAACTGTCCTTTTCATTTTTTTGTCTTATTTATCTGCTCATTTTCTAATTATTCTCAGGTCAATATTATAAATTTATATTTTTAGTAAATTTTGTATTTAATCTACATTTTCAAATTTATTGATTTAAAGTTTTTTATGCTATTATCTTACTATTTTAAAATTTTTATTTGTATTCCCAGTTATGTAGTTATCTCTTTTGTGATTTTATTATAGGTGGTCTTGTTCTTGTTTGCTCTTGATCATAACTACCAAAGGTTTATGTCTTAATAATATTTTCAAGACCTAATTTTTGTTGTGATTTTTATTAAACTTTTAAAGGTCTGTTTAATTATTTAATTTTTATTTATTTATTATTACATTAATTTTTATACTATTATTATCTTTTTAATTTTTCTTTGGATGTATCTTGTTCTTTTTCTAGGTTCCCTTTTGTTTAAAATTAAAAATTTTTTAATTTGACATATTGTACATATTTATCTTATACAACATGATATTTGGAAATATACATACATTGTGGAATGTTTAAATCTAACTATTAACAATTGCATTATCACACACAGTTATCTTTTTTGTGGTGAGAATGCTCAACATTTACCTCTTTGCATTTTTCAAGTATACAATAAATCGTCATTAACTATAGTCATCTTGCTGTATGATAGATCTTTTAAATTTATTCCTCCTATGTAACCATATTTCTGTATTCTTTGACCAACCTCTCCCCATCTCCTCCTCCAGCCTACCTTCCCCAACCTCTGATAACCACTATTCTACTCTCTATTTCTATGAGATCCATTTTTTTGGATTCCACATATGATCATGCAGTATTTGTCTTTCTGTGTCTGGCTTATTTAACTTAACATAATGTCTTCCAGATTCATCCAGTTATTGCAAATGACAGGATTTCATTTTTTATGCATGAATAGCATTTCATTGTGTATATGTACCACATTTTTTTAATCTTTTTATCCATAGATGAACACTTAAGTTGATTCAATATCTTGGTTGTTGTGAATAGTGCTGCAATAAACATGGGAGTGCAGATATATCTTCAACATACTGATTTTATTTCCTTTGCATATATACCCAGTAGTGGAATTGCTGGATCACTCTATTTTTAATTTTTTGAGGCCCGTCCATACTATTTTCCATATTGGCTGTATGGACTAATTTACATTCCCACCAACAGTGTGTGAGGGTTCCTTTTCTCCATGTCCTAGCCTGCACTTGTTATTTTTTTCCTATTTGATAATAGCCATTCTAACTGGAGTGATATGATATCGCATTGTGGTTTTGATTTGCATTTTCCTGATGATTAGTGATGATGAACATTTTTTCATATACTGTTGGCCATTTGTATATCTTCTTTTGATGTCTATTCAAGTCTTTTGCTATTCAAAAATTTTTTTTCTATTGCATTGTTTGAGTTCCCTATGTATTTTGGATAGTGACCCATTATTGGATGTGTAATTTGCAAATATGTCCTCCCATTCTGTAGGTTGTTTATTCACTATTTCCTTTGCTGTGCAGAAGATTTTGCATTTGATATAATCCCATCTATCTATGTTTGCTTTTGTTGCCTGTGGTTTTGAGGTCTTATCCAAAAATTCATTGCCCAGACCAATGTCATGGAGCTTTTTCCTTATGTTTTCTTTTAGCAATTGCATGGTTTTGGGTCTTACATTTAAGTTTTTAATCTATTTTGAGTTGATTTTTTGTGTATGGTAAGATAAAGGGGTCCAATTTCATTGTTCCAAATGTGAATATCTAGTTTTCTCAATACCATTTATTGAAGAGACTGTCCTTTCTCCATTGTGTGATCTTAGCACCTTTGCCAAAATCATTTGGCTGTAAATGCATAGATTTATTTCTGGGTTCTCTATTCAGTTCCATTGATATATGTGTCTATTTTTCTGCCAGTACCATGCTGTTTTGGTCACTATAGATTTGTAGTATATTTTGAAGTCAGGTAGTGTGATACATCCAGCTTTGTTCTTTTTGCTCAAAATTATTTTGGATAGTCAGGTCTTCTGTGGTTCCATACAAATTTTAGGATTTTTTTTTTCTATTTCTGTGAAGAATGTCATTGGAATTTTGATAGAGATTGCATTGAAATTGTAGATAGCTTTTGGTAGTATGGACATTTTAACAATATTTATTGTTCCAATTCATGAACACAGGATATCTTTCCATTTATTTGTGTCTTCTTCGATTTCTTTTATCAGTGATTTATAATTTTCAGTGTAGACAGCTTTTACGTCCTTAGCTAAATTTGTTCCTGGGTAAATTTTTGGAGCTGTTGTAAATAGTATTCTTTTCTTGACTTATTTTTCAGAGAGATCATTATTAGTTTATAGAAATGCTACTAATTTTGTATGTTGATTTTATATCCTGCAACTTTACTTAATTTTTTTATCAGTTTTAACAGTTTTGTGGAAGAGTCTTTGGGGTTTTCTATGTAGAAGATCATGTTAACTAAAAACAAGGACAATTTAACTTCTTCCTTTTCAATTTGGATGCCTTTTATTTCTTTATCTTGACTAATTGATGTGGGTAGGACTTGCAGTGCTATGTTGAATAAGAGTGGTGAAAGTGGGCATTCTTGTCTTCTTCCAGATCTTAGGGGAAAAGCTTTCAACTTTTCACTGTTCAGTATGATGTTGCTGTGGATTTGTCACACATGGCCTTTATTGTGTTGAGGTGCATTCCTTCTATACCTAATTTGTTGAAAGTTTTTATCATGAAGAGGTGGTTAATTTTGTCAAATGCTTTTTATGCATCTACTGAAATGATCATATGGTTTTTACCCTTCATTCTGTAAATGTGGTATATCATGTTCATTGATTTGCAAATGTTGAACCATCCTTGCATCCTGCAGATGAATTCCACCAGATCATTGCGAGTAATCTAATGTGCTGTTGAATTTGGTTTTATTCAGATTTTACTAGATTAATTTTAAGATCTATTCAATTATTTAATTTTTATTTCATTATTCATTATTAAATTAATTTATATATTATTATTATTTTCATTTTTCTTAGGATTTATCTTGCTCTTTTTCTAAGTTCTTGAATTAAAAATTTGTTCAATTTTATATCCTTTTTCTAACAACTGAATTTAGGATTATAAATTTGTCTTTATACTGCTTTTAATACACTTCTATAATTTTGCTAGTCCATATATTTTGTCTTTTAATTCCAAATAGTTTATAATTTAAAAAAATTTTTGACTTTCCTTTTCTCTTCATGATTTTTTTCAAAGTGTACTTTTAAATTTGCAGATATATGGGGAGTAATAGGAGGGGGATCATGGGAGGGAGGATTGGCCAATTTCTGTGGCTGCTTTCTAAGTTTATCACACTGATTGTGAAAGTAGTATGTATGTGTTTATATTTGTTGAGATTATCTTTGGTGTGTTCAAATTTTGTGAGAATTAATGTGTATCTGAAAATAACTTTAAATTGAGCTTGTTAGTTGTGTTATTCTCACCCTCTTTAGACATATTTTCTTACATTTTGTCTACTTTATCAGTTTCTATTAACGTTTGTTAATGTGTCTCAAATGATTTTACAATGTCAGTGTATCCTTGTCATTTTGTTAGTGTTTGCTTGATGTATTTTGAAGCTTAGCTGTTAGGTGTATACCAGTAGATTGCAGCTATGTATATTCTTGGTGAATAATTTTTATTTGAACTAAATGTGACTTCTTGTTACTTTTATTGTTTTTTGCTCTATGAATTTTAGTTTGATTGATATTTATATAATTATTATAAACTTATTCTTGCCTTTTTATTTTGAGTTTTCCTTTTACCATGTTTCTCCTGTTGCTTTCCCTCTTTCTCAGTCTTTAATTTGACTGATCCATTTTTATATGCTCTATTTTTGTCTATACTGGTTTGAAAGTTTTGAATTCTCCATTTATTCACCTAGTGATTACTCATAAGTTTTAAAAAAAAAAATTCTACTTTTATTTTTTAGAAATAGTGCACATAGTTTACAATTTCAAATATTACTAAAAGGTGTAAAAAAGAGGAAAAAAAATCTCTCCCCATCCCTCTCTACCATTTTCTCCTGCTTCTTAGATGCTACCTGTTTTAGGGGTCTCTGGAAAAACAGACCCAATAGTGTGTGTGTGTGTATGTGTGTATATATGTGTATGTGTGTGTGTGTGTGTGTGTGTATCTCTCTCTATATATAGATATATATAAAGGCTTATTTTAAGGAATTGGCTTATTACAGAAGCTGGGAAGACCAAAATCTACAGGGTGGGCTGGCAGACTGAGACCCAAAAAAGATCCGGTGTTGTAGTTCATGTCTGAAAGCTGTCTGCTGACAGAATTGCTTCTTACTCAGAGAGGGAAGGGAGGTCAGTCTTTTTGTTGTATTCAAGCTTTCCACTGATTTAACGAGGCCCACCCACATTATGAAGGGTAATCTCCTTTACTCAAAGTCAACTGATTTAAATGTTAATCTCATCCAAAAACATCATGACAGAAACATCATGACAGAAACATCTAGAATAATGCTTGAACAAATATCTAGACACTATGACCCAGCCAAGTTGACAAATAAAATTAACCATCACATCACCATTTTCAATAACTTTGTCTATTGCCATGCTAATTTCCTAGCTACTTACACACATGCGCGCACACACACACACACACACACTTCCTCTTGCACAATTATCAAAATACATTTATACTCTAATTTTTGGTGGTCATTTTTTAGTGTTTAACTAATAATGATTAAATGAATGCTATTCACACCTGGTTCTGCAGGCTTTATGAAAAGCATGGAACCAGCATCTCTTGGTGAAGGCTTCTGGCTGCTTCCACTCGTGGTATAAGGTCAAGCAGAACCAGCATGTGCAGAGATCACATGACAAGAGAGGAGGCAAGAGAGAGAGGGAAGGGAGGTGCCAGACTCTTTCTAACAACTAACAGTCATGGGAACTAATAGAGTGAGAACTCATTACCATGAGGATGGCACCAGGTCATTCATAAGAGATCTACTACCATGACCCAGACATCTCCTATTAGACCTAAACTCCAACATTGGGGATCAAATTTCAACATGAGACTTGGAGGAGTCAAACAAACTATATCCAAACTATAGCACCTGCTAACACAACATTCATTCTGCAGCCCATGGATCAATGAGTAATTTTGACTTTCAAGTCTTATTATTTAAGAAATGCATTTTGTAAAGCTATAACTGCCATACATAGTGATTTCTCTAATGGCTCTTGGCAGAGTAAATTGAAAACCTTCTGAAAAGGATTCATCTTTCTCAATGCCATTAAGGACATTTGTGATTCATGGGAGAAAGTCAAAATAGTAACATTAACAGGGGTTTGGAAGAAGTTGATTCCAACCCTCATGGATGACTTGGAGGGATTAAAGATTTCAGGAGAGGCTGCAGATATGGTGTAAAAAGCAAATGAATCAGAAGCGGAGCCTGAAGATGTGACTGAATCACTGAAATCTCATGATCAAGTCTGAATGGATGAGGAGTTGCTTCTTAGGTGAGAAAAGAAAGTTGTTTCTTGAGATGGAATCTACTCCTGGTGAAGATGCTATGGATGTTTTTGAAATTACAACAAGAATATTATTAAACTTAGTTGCTAAAACAGTGGAAGGGTTTGAGAAGATTGTCTCCAATTTTTAAAGAAGTTCTACTGCAGGTCAAAAGCTATCAGACAGCATTGCATACTACATGGAAATCTTTTGTGAAAGAGTCAATCACTGCACCAAACTTATTGTCTTATTTTCAGAAATTGACACAGCCATCTCAATCTTCAGCAACCACCATACTAGTCATTCAGCAGCCATCAACATTGAGGCAAGACCCTTCACTAGCAAAAAGATTACAGCTCACTGAAGGCTCAGATGATCCTTAGAACTTTTTAGCAATAATGTATTTTTCATTAAGATCTGTACTATGTTTTAAAGACATAATACTATTACACACTAAATAAACAACAATATAGTGTAAATATAACTTTTATATGCACTGGGAACTGAAAACATTTGTGTCACTTGCTCAATTCCAATAGTCATTTTATTGTGGTAGGCTGGAACCAAACCTGCAATATCTCTGAGGTATGCCTGTATTTTCCTTGTGACTACCATGGGAATTACATTTAACATCCTAAAGTTTTAATACTCTAATTGAGTCTATAACAGCATAGCTTCAATAACATACAAAAATTCTGCTCCTTTAACAGCTCCATCCCCATACCTTTCAGTTGTTGATGTCACAAAATTTCATCTCTATACATTGTGTGCCCCTAAACCTAAACTAATAATTATTTTAAATGCATTAGTCTCTTAAATTATTTAGAAAACAAATTGTGGAGTTATAAACCAAAGTTACAATAACACTATCTTTTAGATGAGTAATTATTTTTTAAATATTAACATATTGGTCTGTTAAATCATGTATATAACAAAAAGTGGAGTTACAAACTATTGTTACAATAATACCTTTTATAATTGCCATGTATTTACCTTTATTGAAATTTTTAATTCTTTATATAGCTTTGAGTGACTATTTAGCATTCTTTCACTTACCTATGCAGTACTCCCTTGAACATTTCATGTAGGCCAGGTCTGGTGGCAACAAACTTCTTCAGCTTTTATTTATTTGGGAATATATCAATTTTTATTTTACTTTTGAAGGACAGTTTTGCTGGATATGGATTTTTTTTAGTCTTTGTCTTTTGAAAAATTGTATTGTAGTGTGACTTGGTGTGGGTCTTTTTGAGTTCATCTTACTTAAAGTTCATTAAGCTTCTTGGATGTTTATATCCATGTCTTTCATCAAATATGGGGAGTTTTCAGCCATTACTAACATATTCTTTCTACCACCTTCTCTCTTTATTTTCCTTCTGGAACTCCCAAAGTGTCCTTATGGTGTGCGTGATGGTGTTCCATGGGTCTTTTAGGCTCTGTTCACCTTTCTTCAGCTTTTTTTCTGTTCCTCAAACTCAGAAATTTCCATTGTCCTATTTTTAAGTTCACTGATTATTTTGCTGAAATCTGCTTTCAAATTCCTCTAATGAATTTTTCATTTCAGTTATTGTAATTTTCAGCTCCAGAATTTTTTATTGGTTTCTTTTTAAATTTTATATCTCTTTACTAATATTTCCATTTTTTCATATATCATATTCTTGACTTTCTCCATATCCTCCTTTTATTCTTTGAGTATTTTTAGGACCATTGTTTTAAAGTCTTTGTTTAGTAGATCTGCCATTAGACCTTATTCGGAGAAACTTTCTGTGGATTTATTCTTTTCCTTTGAATGGGACATGCTTTTCTGTCTTTTTTTTTTCTTGTATGCTTTTTGATATTTTTTTGTTGAAAACTGAACATGAACCTAATAATGTAATAATGTGGTAACTCCTGAAATCAGATTCTCCCTCTTCCCCACGGTTTGCTGTTTTTTGTTACCATTTTTGTTTTTTGATTTTTTAAATTGTAGACTCTGTGCTAAAGATCAGGCTGGAATGTAAACTTAATGTCCTCTCAGGTCTTTTCTGAGCCTGCACCTTTCCCTGGACATGCATGGTCACTTTCTAATCTTCCCTGTATATGCAGTTGCTTTTGAGTGCCATAGTCTTTAATGTCTGGCTCCCAAAAGAGGAACAAGAAACAAATGAAAGTGAAGAAGGAGTGCTAGCCCTTCAAATCCCCTGGAAGTCACATCAGCTGGAGAGGGGGTGGCTTTCAACAAGGTAGGGGAGTTGCAACACTCTTACTTCTTTGTTTGCATGTCTATGATCAGAAGTAGCAATCAGTGATCAGAGCACAGATCCTTGATATTTGAAAGACAGAATCACCCTAGCTCTTGTAAGTTATATGCAGGTTGCTCCAGGCACATGTACACAACAGTCTTCCAGGTGGCTGGTGGTAGAAGATGCTAGCTGCTACTGTGCTAAGAGGTGAAATTGATCCACATTAACTGTTTACAGTCCATGCCTTCCCCTGGAAGTTTCAAGCCTTCAATAGACTCCAGAGTTCAAAAATAGTTACATCAGACTGATTTTGCCAGTGCAGTTGTTTTCTAGTGGAAAGACAGATTCCTGATGCTACCTACTCTGTCATCTTCCCCTCACACTGTCTCTGCTAATGTATTTTTACATTTGTAAAATCTCTTTTTGTTTCTCAGAACTTGGCTTTTATACAGTACTCTGCTTTTATTTCACTATTATTTTGTCTTATCCTTGTGAAAAAAAGTCTATTTCTGAAAGACTTTAATTTACCCCCTGCACTGTATCTGACTCTTCTGTTTCTTTGTTATTTGTTTGTTATGTTGATGTCTGCTCATGTCAGCAGCTTTCTTCAAATTCTTGGTGATCCTTGTAAGTCCATTCATGACTAAGAGTGATGCATTACAAGGTGAAAGGAAGCTCTGTGTACATGTATGTGTGTGTATAGTGGGGTGGGTATGTGGACTGGTGGGCTTTATTTACTTTATTGATAAAGCTGGGTAATGTGACAAAGCTAGTTTTTTAGGGTAAACTTACTTTTTCCAAATAGGACTTTGAATTGTACAGATCTGTATGTCTTTACTTTTGAAATGCTAACTTCCATAGGGAAAAATCCTTCAGTTTTCTGATTGCTAGCTGTAACTCTTATTGTCAGTTTCCTATAGGGTTTGCTGATATCCTTTTACCTCTTCTTCACCTTTTAAAAAAGTTATAGTATACACTCTGCCGCTCTTCACCTCTGCAAGTCTCTCCAGAAAGTAACCCTCTAGCCTTTTGCTCAAGTAGAGGTGAGGCTCTGACTGTGTAACATCTTAAAAACGTTCCAGCAGCTCTGTTTTGTTAGATTAATTGTACACTCTTATGCTCAGAAATACTTACTACTTCTATCTCCTGAATACTTCTAGTGTTCTAGGTGATAACCTGGCTTAAATTAGCATTCCCCTATGTGCTCAGGGAATAATAACTTATGTATTTGCTTTCCAGATTCCAAAATTTGGTTGAGCTCTCATTTTCTGTCATCTCCTATTCTCCTTTTCTATGGGAATGAGTCTATTTTCCTTCTTAATTCAAATTTAGTAGGGTTTTAGGAAAAAGATGCAAATAATGGATATGTAAAATCTGTGTTTAGTCAGAATTCTCTCTACCCTTAAGTTATATTTAATATAATTTCTATAATTTTTATTGGTTTGTTTTAAATAATGACTAGTGTTATCCAGTATGTGTAGCTTTACACTGAATGGGAGACTTGAGTTTAATTTTCTTAAAATAAATACTTTTATAAAAAATAAAATATTAACACCTTTTAGGTTAACATTTCTAGTATCTAGCTGCTTTCTCCTATATTTGTGTCTGGTTATTTCCCCCCAGTCTTTGTTATTGTCAGACTCCTCTGTCCCTGCCTGGCCTCTCTCTCCAATCACAGCTCAGGACTGGAAACTGCCAATACTGTTCTACTACTGCCATCTGGGAACAAGAAGTGATGGGGAAGATAGCTTTTTCTGGGCTAATACCCCTTGTTAGTTTCCCCTGGAGTTTTAAATTTTTCTTGTTTTTTTCTTTTCCAACTCAGGGTATGAAGTAACTTTTGTATTGCTCCCAACTTTTGTGACTGGACTCTCCTTTTAACTCCCATATACTTCTGAGTTGTTAATAGCTTACCAATCTAATTGCATTTGTTTTGAGTCTTTATTTCATGCCTCATAGTTTCTGGTCCACTAACAATTCCATTCTTGTTTTTGAGCACTGGCTAGTATCCCACTTACAAAATCTTTCCCATCACTTCTAGGGCTTGTTAGGGGTGAGGCTGGGGAGTGTGGAGAGGAGAAACGACATATGTTCATTGTGCTGTAAGTCAACATCTAAACACAGAGCTTCCATTTTCTTCTTTATAATTTTCTGAATTTTTTTCTCAGAGCATGTATTGCTTTTGAATCAGAAAAATGCTGATTAATATGCCATCATTTCGGAACAAAAAAGAAAAAGCAGAGGTGACCTTCTCAAATGCTTGCTTACCATTTCAGCCAACTCAGTGAATGACTCACACATGCAACATTCTCTTATAGGATCGTATCCCCCTGTGTTTCCCCTGAGGTTGGTGGGTCACACTAGAGATACGTTGAAGTTTAATTTGCTTTTGCTATTTAGCCAAAATTTGCTGTTTTGTTGTAATTTTGGCTTTGGCCTTTAAAGTCAATGGCTGAAAACCTTTTTCTATGATCATATAATAAGATAGGTTATTAGCTCAAATCTGTCAAACAGCATCAGTAATCTGAATAAAGCAAGTCATTTGGATTTTTTTTTAATTTGGATATTCATTTTCAAATAAAGGTAGTCATTCTGAATTAACTTTATGGGCTTTACATGTTGAAATTAACTGAAATCAGTTAATTGAAATATACAGTATATTTATTATTGAAAGAACAAAATGCAAGAATAATTTAAGATAATTGTGACAGTTGTCAATTTTCTTAAATAGTTTTATTGTTAAATAAATAGAAAAATAAAAGAACACTTTATATAAATATTAAGAGATAATGTGTTGGTTATTAGATAGCTTTAGAAAGAACATTATATCCTTGTAAAACTAATAAATATTTATAAAATTTAAAATTGGTAATATTAAATAACTTTTAAGCACTGTGTTAATTTTTAGCTTCTTAATTCCATTTAAGCCATGAATCTTCAGAACTTTTATAGATGAATTTACAACAGGATTTCAGTTTTGCCACCAAAATAATATAGGGCAATATTCAGGATAAATTTTCTTTAATCCATATCTAATAAAGAATATAAAGAAAAGAAGAAAGTATTAGAGAAAAATGAGGAATTTCCCCCAAGATATTTTATGGCTGCACCAACTCAGTTTCTCAGTTGAAAAGTGAGTGTCTATTTAGTAGCGTGAATGTGTGTTTTAGTGACTGCTGGAACAATCTGGAAGCTGACAATGGAGACTAAATGCACCTCCTCTAAAATGTCAAAGTGTAAATACAATTACCTAAATGTTTAATAATTAAATTCCAATGTTTTTAAATAAGATTCTAATCTTACTTTAGTATTCTAGAAATACAGTCTGCTGATACTGGGCTTCAGCATTGACTTCAGTTGAATACAGATTTTAACTCTCAACTATTGAGCATTCGATTGAAATGAAGATGTACTTCTATTAATTGACATCATTTAAATAAAATGAAATAGAATAGAACAGAATAGACTAGAATGGAAAACATCAGAATGCATTGCATGTGGTAAGGCTAAGTACTGTTTTGTGAATGTTGCATTTTATTTTGTATCTGTGTGGGTGCGTGTATACACACACAGACAGACGTATACAAACCTACTAGATTATGTTATAATGTGTCTTTTGTATTGAGGGCCATGAGTCATATTAAATAGTTTAAATTCACTGAACTAGAAATAGAAGGAAAGAAGGTGCTCAATTTAGAGAAGAAGGATAGGCATTAACTGCCGGAATTGCTAACAAAAGATAATAATACAAAGTTTTGGAAATGTTCTTTTGTAAGGGATGAAAATAATATGAACTGTAGACATAATGAAAGATGCAGTAGCAGTTAGAACTTAAGAGTATACAGGAGGAAGTTAAAAGTCAAATATTAACTAGTAAAATAATGTAAAATGGCCAGGAAAAATTGGAGAGGTAAGAACATAGGGATTATAGTAGGTAGTGATAATCATGATAATGATGACAATACATTATATTTCTTAACACTTCCTGCAGTTATCACAGCAATTTCTAATTTGTTTATTTTAGTGTAGTTGATTTTTACAGTGGCCCAACAGAAAAAACAGAGCAAGGATTGTTAACCCCATTTTGCAGATAAGGAAAGATTCAGTTTATGGGAGTGCAGCTATTTTCTTACTCCAATAAGAATAAAAAATATCTGTCCCTGTTTTGTCATATCCAAAGGATTTTTGTACTTATTGTCTCATGTGTTTGACAAGAAACTTTAGATATAAGTTTTACAGATGAGAAAACTGAGGTGCAGAGAAATTAAATAGTTCATTCAAATACATATGGTGAATAAAAAGTAGAGCCAGGACTTAAAATAAAGTCTCTTCTTTCAATTTTATGTTCTTTCCACTTCATTCTTCTGATCTCTAAAAACTGTTACCTAACATTTTAAGTAGCTGACTAAATTTTCAAATATAGTTTACCTATTACAAAGAAGGTTGAAGGGACAAGGCAGCATTTTTGAGGCTGCAGTCTAAAATAAAAATTAAGTATTTTTATTTACTGAGTAAAAAGTAAAAGTGACCATTGGCAAACATGAGGTAATTTCATTTTGGGTTATATTGCATTTCATCATAAATTTCCCCCAAAATGCAACTGGATCTGTGTAAGACTGAACCATAATGGGCTATTTGAGAAATTAAAATATTTGGACACAACCCTAACTATTAAAATGAACATAAAGAATATGGCCTGTGAAGAATTCATCACTTGGGGCAAGAGAGACATTAAACAGTGGGTGTAACTGTCTACCCAGGTAAGACTTCGCCTAATTACAACACCACTCATGGCCCATTTCATGTCTTCATCCATAAAGACATCATAGGAAATGCTCACTATGGTCGTATATGTCAATGTATAAATTTGGAGGTTGGGGTGTGAGGAAGTAAAAGGACTGGTTTTCCCTTCACGGGTATCTCTCTAGAGGGTTCATAAGAAGAGAGATGCTTCAGGTTGGTGTTTCAAAATGAGTAGGAGAACACTGTGGAAGTGGGCAGTGAGGGTGGCACTAAAGGGTTTCCATTAAGTGCCAAGCAGCTACAGAAAGGCATGAGAGTATGCCACGGGGAATACCTGTCACTGGGTATTGTTGGACTGTGGACTGTGTGGAGGTGGATGAGACTGTAGGGAAGGGAGTTGCTGGAACTGGAGATGACAAGTGAAGGATGATGTATTTATTCAGATCCTAGAGGATGTTAAGATCAATGTTAATGTTAAGATCAATGGTTTGGTGAGCCTTTTTCTTCTGTTGGGTCACTAAGTGACCAGATGGCTACCTTCTCCTCACTCCTCTAAATCCTGCCAATCCTGTCACTCCACTGATCCCTGCTGTAGATTCCCTCTTGGACTCCCACTACCTAGCTGCTTCTCTCCATCCTGCTAGGATCTCCAAAGGCAATCCCAGTTTCTTTTTCCCGGGTTCAGACACTCAAATAGAATATTACCAACAACCTTTGTACATTCACGTAATATAAGTGCTGATATGATTACCTGGTGCTATCTTTTTCTTTAACTAGATCACCAAGGGATTTTAATCACTTTCCAAAATTCTTTCTTTTACATAATCCTGAAAACTTAGATATACCCATTTTCCCATGTGGTCAACCTGGAACTTATATGAAAACTACCCAGACTTCAAGGGCAGCTAAATTTTATAGATGCTTATTGTCTCTGATATCGCTTTTATTTATGGTGTCTAAGATGCAAAAAACCTTGAATTACCCATAGAGGAATGACTTCAATTAGGTGTTAAATCTTTGTGGCTCTAAGTGGGTAGGGGGAACACAATGTCCAAAAAAGGGTGTTATAGAATATATTTAAAACTTTAGCCTTGCCCTGGAGCAGCCTCCCCTCGTTAGTTCTGTCAGCTGTCCTGATCTCATTCTGTCCCAAGCTGTCCAGACTGCCCATCTCCTTCCCAACACCACTGAGTTCTTTCTTCTATATTGTACTCCATACTATGCCTGTTCTCTTGTGAGATGAAGGCTTGCTTGTGCTTTGGAGAACCTTCTCCCATTCTCAAGTGGCTGAATTTGTTGTCCCTTTGTTGTCTCCCCCTCTCATTCGACCACTGCTTATTAGACTCCAGAATTTTAGCTGTAGTGACCGTGGGTACTCCTCTATTTTTTCCTGTCTGGAAATTCTTCTAAGACTCTATTTGAAATGGGCCCCTTCTGTGAGGAGAGTTTTCGGCCTATAACCCTGCATAGAGCATTTTTGACCTCCTTGTTCCTCAGGGTGTACACTACAGGGTTTAGTAAGGGGGTTATGACAGTGTAGGTCACTGAGATCAGCTGGTCCTTATCCCTGGTGTTCTCTGACTTGGGTTTGAGGTAGGCAATGGAGGCACAGCCATAGTGGATGATGACCACAGTGATATGAGAAGCACAGGTGGCAAAGGCCTTCTTCCTGCCCTCAGCAGAGGCAATCTTGAGGATGGTGGAGATGATGAGGATGTAGGAGATGAAAACCAAGCCCATGGGAATCAGGATCACCAGCACACTGATGATCAAAGTCAGGATCTCATTGACAGTGGTGTCAATGCAGGATAGCATCATCACAGGTCGGATGTCACAGAAGAAGTGGGCCACCTCTGTGGTACAGAAGGGCAGCCTGAACACAGCAGACACCTGTGTCATCGCTACAATCAGGCCAATGCTGCAGGCCCCCCACACCAGCTGGATGCACACCCTCTTGCTCATGATGACCGAGTACCTCAAGGGGTTGCAAATAGCCACATAGCGGTCATAGCCCATTGCTGTGAGCAGGAAGCAGTTGTTGATGGCCAAAGTAATGAAGAAGAACATCTGAGTTGCACAACCTGCCAAGGAAATTGGCTGACTTGGGCCTAAGAGGTTAAAGAGCATCCTTGGTATAATGACAAGTGTGTACACAGTCTCTGAAACTGACAGCATGCTGAGGAAGAAGTACATGGGGGTGTGGAGGTGACGATCAAGGCCAATAATGGTCACAATAATGACATTGCCTGCAAGGGTGAATAGGTACAATGCAAGGAACACAACAAAAAGGGTGAGCTCATGCTCATGGTAGCTGGAGAAACCTTCAAAAATAAACTCACTCACCAAAGTATGATTCTTTTTCTTCATTAAATCATAAATGGTATCTAAGAAAGAAAAAATTATGTAAGGAAGCTAGATGGCTGATTTCTGTCAAATAGTAGGCTGGGCAAATTCTTCTTATTGATCTACCTTAGGACTCTGCCTATTTACATTTGCATTCATACTCATTTCTTTTAGGAGTAGAGAGTGGAGAAATATTCTTTTCACAGTAAGAAGAAGGTACATGGCTTTTACAGTCAAATGTTGTAAACTCATTTCCTAGTTCTATCATATGCTAACTTATCTTGGGCAAGGACTTAACATCTCTAAGAACAGTTTCCTTATCTTTATATGGATGTAGTGATGATAACATCATAGAATTGTTGACAGAAGAATTTTATACTGTTAAGTATAATATTTACATTATAATTTTTTAAAAATATTGAATACATTCAAGGTCAGTGGTATCATGAAGAAATTCCAGGCTCTGTAGATACCTTACGTACTAATTTCTGAGCTTCTAGGCTTTGGGGACAGCTCTTGTTACTGTGACTTCCACGCTGCATTCTCATCCCTGTCTTTTGTCTTTGATGATACTGCTCTTCTCAACTCTGTTCTACACTCTTTTTCCCTAGATACCACTCATTTTTCAAAGTCAAACAAAGCCCATGTACTCCAGAAAATCTTTTTCCTCCTTACTCTCTCTCTCTGAGGCCTATATGTCCTTGCACATGTAGGTAGCATAGAATTGTTTACGGGCTTTTTTTGTACTGTAGCATCTTATAGTGCATTTGTGATTACAAAATATGTTCACATATATTATTTAATTTCTAATGGAAGAGGGAGGATAAAGACCACTGTTTCTCTTCAGATGCAAAAACTGAGAATCAGCTCTGGTTAGGGAATTACTCATAGACAGACAAGTGTCAAAGGACTAAACCAAGACTGGAACCCATGTCTTATGATCCAATGTCCATCGTTCCTCCAACTACACAAAACTGTATTGTAGAGCTTTCCACTCCACAGTTAGACAGGGACCATGCATTCCCTCTCTTTATGACCCCAGGGTAACCACTCCAATGTAGGACACAAATATCTGCTGGTAGCATCATTACAAGTCATTGTTCCATCACACAAACTGCCCATCAGAAAGCAGAATGCTGGAGCACTACAGTGAGGTTTTCTTCAAAAAAGAGAAGGCATAAATGTTTTTGACGTTTGTCTGCTTTTTCCTGATGTCTATGCCTGTGACAGCAACAAACAACTAAATAATCAGGCTAAATTTTAACATTGGAATGATAATATTATAACAATGGAAGAAAGCATACATTAGTAACATGTAATTGGAAAATACATTGGTAGTGCAGCTTTCCCAGTAGTTTTTACCCTATTATAACCAACATATAATTATGTAGTAGGTTAGTCATTGAAAAAATAAATTCAGTAATAGAATGATGGAGTTGACTCAAAAGTACATTTTGCTGGAAGCAAAGCAAATGAGTCACATTACAAAATGATTTACTGTTGGGTAAAATTCAAAGGTGAGCTTCTTTAGTACTTTTAAAATTAAATTTATTTTATCTATTTTTCAGAAATACACTACTTTTCATAAAGAAAATCTACCAAAAAACAGCATTTATAAGGGATTGGTGCACAGTTGTACTTCAACTCCTCAGAACATGATATGAAAGGAAATCAGATGGGGCTGCAAAAAATAAATTTTGTGTTAGACGTCCGAGACCATTTTTTGACAGAGAAAGTTGTTTGTGATGTGTGTAGTGTGGTAAGTAACTGTAAACAGTTTTTATGAAGCTTTATAAATCGTGTCTCTGTAGACTATGAATTGTCTGAAGACAAGAATATAGACAAAGGAGCATAGCTGATAAGTGGCAGAGTCACCTTTTTTTTTTTTTTTACCATATTAGTCGAGATACTGTTTAATCCTGGGAAATTCTGATTCCTTAGGATTAACAGGAGATATTTGAAAGTAATAAATCAAGGAAAAAAATTTTCACAGACACCAGGACCCTTTCCAGCTTAACATAATTTGCCCCTTAACAACAATAAAACCCATACATGTATTTTATTCCTCATATGGCTCCCCCTGCTAATCACTGTAGTCTTTTTTCCAAATCACACTTACTTCTCTCCCCGCAAATCTGTGGCTCAACAGAAAAATGGAGGTAGAGGTCAGAGATGTGGCCCATTGATCACAAGTATTCACAAATCAAGGCCATGAAGAAAAGGCATCTGAATGTGGTCATCCAATCTGCCATAGGGTCAGTCCAGGGATGGAAGGAAAAGGAAAGTTACAAAGGGCTTTTTTGGTACTAGATATTCCCTCTAGCTGGAGGAGGAGTTTTGATGCCAAGAAAGGCTCTCTGAGGAGCAGCTTTCAGAGTTTCTGGGTGCCACTCCCTTTGCACCCCAGAGTTAGCCTGGGACCAGGAGGAGGCAGACAGCAAGACCCAGGGGACCTTGTTATGTACGGGGCACATTTACCCGATTATATAGACTTGTGCTTTGGGAGTCTTGAGGCAGTTTTCACTGCAAGTAGAAACAGTAGTGGCTTATTCGTCATGTTTTATTTTTTAAATAAATATTCTATTTTTACACAGTTGAGCCTTGGAAAACCATGGTTACAAAGCCCAAGTGAGCTCTAGCTATGAGCACTCTCTTGGATTCCAGGAAACCATGCAGCTTTCCCTGTAGTTAAGAACCTTGCTCAATGTTACAAGGTTTTTTTTTTTCCTTCCCTGAACTAAAAAAAAGTCAATTCTAGCTATAGTTTTTGTCCTGAAGTATTCATAAATGGGAGATCAAAACTCAGTAGACAATAGAAACCTCTCTAAAAGGCTAGGAGACCATTGTTAGTGCCCCAAGAAAACCCAAGCCAGCACTTCATCCTAAGGGACCAGCAAGCAAATGGTTAAATACACTGGGCTTCATGAGCCCAGTTTGGGGTTATCTTGACACTGGTTTCCCTTCCCCAAACTTAAGTACTTCATTTTAGTTTTTTTCTTTTATATCTATCTCATTACCAAATCCTACCAATTCTCCTCTAGGTTAATTTTTCTACATTTGGCAAAAAAAGTGAAGTACCTGCATTCATACCTTGATAAACTTGAAAAATGCCCCTTATACTCATTCTTTTTGTCTGTTTGTGTTTCCTATTCTTCCTTCTCTGAGTTTGTGGTAACTTTTAAATTTAGAAAATTAGAAAATTAAAAAGTTTATAGCAAATAGAAGAATGTTAACAACATTTGCTCTTATCTCTGTAAGTTTTGGAGACATGAGAAAAGAAAATACCAGCCAAGCTAGAGTTTCTTAGAAAACTTGAAAATTTTCAATTAAACCATCATTGATAAAGTTAACATCTCAATTTTTTCCTTATTATTTGCAGCTAAGTGGTATATTCACAGGCATTATAACCTGCAATGTTTTGGGGATCTAATTGTGATTGGACAGTCCTGCATTTTTCTGCCACCCTGTTGATTAAATGTGTAGTTTTCTTTCTTTGCTCTAGTGAGGGGGAAGATTGTTACCCAAATCAGCATGAGGCAGAAAGAGGCTCCCTCCCCCAAATGAGAAGTGTATATATAAAGCCCCTTTCAGCAGAGACAATTAGGGCAGCTCTGTCAACACAGAAACAAGATAGAAAAAACTGTATTGCCACAATCCAAGCTCCCTGTCAAAAAATTAAGAGGTCATCTTGGGGATGGATATATAGTAACCTTATTTTCCAGTAAAGGGGGTGTTCTTCCATGTTTCAAGGGTTAAGAAACAAAATCTAGCAGAATTCTATGTTTACAAATAACCAGGAAATGAAGGTTAGGGATCTGTTAGGAGGTTAATGGCCAAACAACCTCTAACTCCTGGTTGGCGGGTTTCTCAAGGTCTGACTGCATAAATAATTGACAGGGCTGACCACTACTAGGAGGTGCCATGTCCCTGGGGTCTATGCTTGGTGCCTTTACCTCGGCCTAGCACTGAGTAGGTAGAATTGTCTAGGTGCATAACTATAGTTGTCTATGTCCATAATTGCTTGTACTGAAACCCAAATGTTTCAGTCATCTATTACTTCATGACAAACTACCCCTAACTTAGTGGCATAAAGTAGCAATAATCATTTGTCTTTACCTCCTGAGGGGTGACTGTTCTTAGTTAGGCTGTTCTCACACAGTGTCTCTCATGTAGTTTTGGTCAGGAGGTGGCTGGAGCTTGCTTACTTACATACCAGTCAGCTGGAATTGGCTGTGGACTTAAATACCTACACATAGTCCTTCTGCATGGCCTGGGCTTCCTCATTGTACTGGTCAATCAGTAACAAAGACCCACCCAGTTTCAAGAGGAGGGAGTACAGACTTCACCTGTTAATGGGGGCATGGCAGACTGTAAGAAGAGCATGTAGAATGAGAGATTTATACCCATCTTTTGAAAATATAGTCTGCCACAGTGAATTAGCAGATGGCCAGTATCTTCTCAGTTTATACCAGTTGTCCTCAAAGAGAAACAGAGGGAAACTCAAAATTAGCCTAATCAAATGCTACACTCTCCCTAATTAGGTGTTTATGTAAACATCATTACCATTTTTGTAATGCTTAAGTTACAGGGATTCTTAGAAAAATGAAGGAGAAATGTAAGATCCCAAAAAGGGAGATTCCAGATTGCCTACTAATCTAATATTAGAAATGAGATGATATTAATTTGAGTTGAAAAATGTTAAGAAAGATATACATTTAGTGAACTACATGATAACTGTGAAAGGCAAACGGAAGTTTCTAAAGAATTTTCAAAATTAACAAGACTCTGGCTAGGCAGACAAGAAGCCACTATTTGTGATTTGCCTGTTTATTTGTCCACAAAATAAAAAATAATTCTACGCTTTGTCTGGAGCCAGAAAAGAGCCTGAATAACCAAAGCAATCCTAAGCAAAAAGAACAAAGCTGGATGCATCACATTACCAGACTTCAAGCTATACTACAAGGCTACAGTAACCAAAACAACATGGTATTAGCACAAAAATAGAGACATAGACCAATGGAACAGAACAGAGAACCAAGATATAAAATCATCTAACTACAGCCCACTAATCTTTGACAAATCAGGCACAACACACACGGGGGAAAACAAGCCCTATTCAATAAATGGTGCTGAGAAAATTGGATGGCCACATGCAGAAGAATGAAACAGGATCCCTATCTCTCACCACTCACAAAAATTAATTCAAGATGGATGAAAGACTTCAATGTAAATCATGAAACCATAAGAATTCTAGAAAAAAATGTAGGAAAAACTCTTCTAGATGTCAGTCTAGGCAAAGAATTTATGAAGAAGACCACAATGGCAATTACAGCAGCAACAAAAATAAATAAATGGGACTTGATTAAATTAAAAGTGTCTGCACAGCCAAGGAAATAATCAACAAGGCAAATAGACAACCTACAAAATGGGAGAAAACATTTGCAATCTACACATCCAATAAAGGGCTAATAACTAGAATGTACAAAGAACTCAAACAAATCAACCAGAAAAAAATTAACAACCCCATTAAAAAGTGGGCAAAAGACATGAACAGAAGTTTCTCAAAAGACGATAGACAAATGACCAACAAACATATGAAAAAATGCTCAACATCACTAATCATCAGGGAAATGCAAATTAAAACCACAATGAGGTGTTACCTTACTCCTGTTAGAATGGCTTTTATTAAAAAGTTCAAAAACAATAGGTGCTGGCGTGGATGAAGAGAAAAAGGAACACTTATACACACTTGGCAGGACTGTAAATTAGCACAAACCTTATGGAAAACAGTATAGAGATTTCTCAAAGAACTAAAAGTAGACCTACAATTCAATCCAGCAATCCCTCTACTGGGTATCTACCCGAAAGAAAAGAAGTCATTTTATCAAAAAGATATCTGCACTTGAATGTTTACTATAGCATAATTCACATTTGCAAAGATGAGGAATCAACCCAAATGCCCATCCATTCATGAGTGGAGTAACAAAATGTGGTATATGTATAACATGGAATACTACTCAGCCATAAAAAAGGATGAATTAATGTCTTTTGCAGCAATTTGGAAGGAACTGGAGACCATTATCCTAAGTGAAGTATCTCAAGAATGGAGAAATAAACACCTCATGTACTCTCTAATAAATTGGACCTAACCGATGGACACACAAGTTCACAGAGGAAAGGTAAAGTCTTTGGAAATCAAGCAGGGGGGAGGGGCGTGGAGGGTAAGGGCAAAAACCTACCTAACCAGTACAATGAACACTGTTTGGATTATGGACACATTTATAGCCCTGACTCAAGCCATGTATCAAAAAAATCTGTATCCCCTTAATATTTTGAAATTAAAAAAACATGGCTATTGCCAAACTGAAATCAAAATAGGATATCTCCATTTACACACTCAGCAGCATTGTTTGAGAATGCTGCCTCACCCACACTTCCATCAACAATGGGGATTACCAACCCTTTAAAAATTTGGCAAACTGATAGGTAAAATGGTTTATCTTTTTTCTTTGAATTTTTATGTCTTTAATTATAAATGAGTCTGAGTATCTTTTCATATGCTTATTAGCCATTCATATTTCATTTGCTGTGAATGTCCATTTACATATCTTGCTCATTTTTCATACTGTTATTTGTCCTTTTATTATAAGAGTTCTAAGATAAGAAAATATGTGTTTTATCATACATGTTGCAAATATTTTTATTCCATTTATCATTTTTACTGAGTTTGTGCATTTGATATTTTGTGTTATATTTATCTCTTGATATCAAACTTTATTGCTTTTACATTTTGATTGGTGCTTAAAAGGGACTTCTTAACTGCAGGATTATTTTTAAAAAGTACCCATGCTGTCTTCTGTACTTCTTATGCTTCAACATTTGATTCATCTGGAATTTATTTGGTTGTAAGAAACAAAGTTTGGTATATATTCATCCTTTTTTAACCATGGGGATTGGTTCCAGGATGCCCCGTGGATAACAAAATCCATGGAACCCAAGAATGGTGTAGTATTTGAATATAATCTACACACATCCTCCCATATCCTTTATCATCTCTAGATTGCTTATAATACCTAATCCAATGTAAATGCTATGTAAATAGTTGTGATACTATATTTGGAGAGTAATGACGAGGAAAAAAGTCTATACGTATTCAGTAGAGATGCAACCCTTCTTTTTTTCTGAATATTTTTGATCCGCAGTTGATTGAGTCCATGGATGCGGAACCTGCAGATATAGAGGGCCAACTTTATTTACTTCTTAAAACCAACTAGGATATACATTTCTTATTACCAGCATCTCAGTACCATACATTAAATGATAAAAATGTCTCATGTTATTACTACCTTATGCTATCATATGTTAGATTTTCCCCACATTAGTCTTCCCTAGAATGTCTTTTCATTGGTTTCTCATTGTATTCATAGAAATTTAGGGAGATTCACCATCTTTAGTCTTTATAAAACTGAAGCTTTCTATCTAAAGTAAGCTTTAAAATGTTTGTTTTCTGTGTTCCAGTAGAATTTTAAAATAATCTTGATATAGAATTTGTACATTTCTTTTTTGTTTGTTTTAAAAAGTATAGTAATATTTATATTAGACCAAATAGAATTTACAGTAAGCAGTGTTAAAAGGAGAGAAAGTGATGTTTCATATTAATTTAAAGCATTAACTGCCATGAAGGTTGCATTTAACTCACTCTAGTTTTGACCCCAGGGCCATGTAAAGCATTTATAAAACCTTACTTGTTGATGTTCTTATTGTTACAATTAATATTGACAATTTGATTCTAATAATGTAGATTAAATGAATAGAAGTCAATAAATTTCATTTTTCTATTTATGTTTACCTTTAAATTACACTCAAAGTTTTTATTCTATTTTCATAATAAAACACTGTGGCGCCAAGGAAAAGTTTCTGATTTTTTTGTGTGGCAGTCAATGTGTTAATATCATATAGAAATTTTAGCAGTATATAGCAGTAATGGTTCTTCATGTAACAATCAAAATAGTTACAATATATACAAAGTGAAACTGAAAAATACACAAAAATTGATAAATCCACAATCACAATGAAAAACTTCAAAAAAAATTTTTTTGGATTTTAAATATATTTATTGGTATTATTTAAACATTAGCAAATATTTTAATAAGTTTTCCAAAATATGCCATGTTAAATGTTTTTAGTTTGTTTTATTTTATTTCAAAGTATTATGGGGGTACAAATGTTTTTGGTTACATGGATAGCTTTCGTAATGCTTGAGTCAGGGTTAAAAGTGTGTCCATCACCCAGATAGTGTTCATTGTACCCATTAGGTAAGTTTTTGTCCCTCCCCTCCTTCCCTCTCCCCACTGTTTGATTTCCATTGAGTTTTACTTCTCTGTGTGCATGTGTATGCTCGTCAGTTAGTTCCAATTTAATAGTGAGTACCTGTGGTGCTTGTTTTTCCATTCTTTGGGTACTTCACTTAGCATAATGGTCTCCAGTTCCATCCAAATTGTTGCAAAAGGCATTAAGTCATCCTTCCTCATGGCTGAGTAGTATTCTATTGTATACATATACCACATTTTGTTAATCCACTCATGAATGGATGGGCATTTGGGTTGATTCCACATCTTTGCAATTGTGAATTGTGCTGCAATGAACATGTGAGTACAGGTGTCTTTTTGATAAAATGAGTTATTATCCTTTGGGTAAGTATCCAGTAGTGGGATTTCTGGATCAAATTGTAGGTCTACTTTTAGTTCTTTGAGGAATCCCCATAGAGGTTGTACTAATTTGCAGCCCCACCAACAGCGTATAAGCATTCCTTTCTCTCTGCATCTGTGCCAGCATCTGTTGTTTTTGGACTTTTTAATAAAAGCCATTCTATCTGGGGTAAGGTGATACCTCGTTGTGGTTTTAATTTGCATTTCTCTGATGATTAGTGACATTGAGCATTTTTTCATTTTTATTGGCCATTTGTCTATCTTCTTTTGAGAAGCTTCTGTTCATGTCTTTAGGCCACTTATTAATGGGGTTGTTTGATTTTTTTCTTGCTGATTTGCCTGAGTTCTTTGTAGATTCTGGTTATTACTCCTTTATTTGTTGTATATCTTGTGAATATTTTCTCCCATTCTGTAGGTTGTCTACTTGCTCTGTTAATTATTTCCTTGGCTGTGCAAACACTTTTTAGTTTAATCAAATCCCTTTTATTTATTTTTGTTGTTGCTGTGATTGCCATTGGGGTCTTCTTCATAAATTCTTTGCCTAGGCCAATATCTAGAAGAGTTTTTCCAACATTTTCTTCTAGAATTCTTATGGTTTCATGCCTTATATTTAAGTTCTTTAGCCATCTTGAATTAATTTGTGTGAGTGGTGAGAGATGTGGATCCTGTTTCATTCTTCTACATGTGGTTATCCAATTTTCCCAGCACCATTTATTGAATAGGGCTTGTTTTCCCCAGTGTATATCGTTGCCTGCTTTGTCAAAGATCAGTTGGCTGTATGTGGATGGTTTCATATCTGGGTTCTCTGTTCTGTTCCATTGGTCTATGTGTCTATTTTTGTACCAATACCATGCTGTTTTGGTTACCATAGCCTTGTAGTATAGGTTGAAGTCTGGTAATGTGATGCCTCCAGATTTGGTCCTTTTGCTTAAGATTGCTTTGGTTATTCAGGATCTTTTCTGGTTCCAAACAAAGCATAGAATTATTTTTTCTAGATCTGTGAAAAAATGTTGGTATTTTGATGGGGATTTCATTGAATGTGTAAGTCGCTTTGGGTAGTATAGACATTTTAACAATTAAAACAACTATTTCAACAATGCTGATTCTACTGATCTGTGAACATGATATGTTTTTCCATTTGTTTGTATCATGTGCAATTTCTTTCCTTAATGTTTACTAGTTCTTTTTGTAGAGATCGTTCACCTCCTTGGTTAAGTATATTTCTCGGCATTTTATTTTCTTTGTAGCTACTGTGAATCGTATTGAGTCTTTGATTCTGTTCCATTAGTCTATGTTTCTATTTTTATACCAGTACCTTATTGTTTGATTTCTATAACTTTCCAATATAATTTGAAGTCAGGATGTGTGATACCTCCAACTTTTTTCTTGTTTATCAATAATACTTTGGCTACTTGGAATGTTTTATGGGTCCATACAAATTTTAGAATTTTTTAAAAAGTTTCTGTGAATAATGCCTTTGGAATTTTGATAGGGATTGCATAGAATATATAGATCACTTAGGTAGTATGGACATTTTAATAATATCAATTCTTCTAATCCATGAATATAGGGTATCTTTCTATTTATTTATGTCTTCTTTAATTTTTTTCATCAACATTTTATAGTTTTCAGTATACGGATATTTCACCTCTGATTAAATTTATTCTTAAGTGTTTTATTCTTTTTGATGCTTTTGTAAGTAGGATTTTTAAAATTTCCTTTTTGGATTATTCATTTTTGATGTAAAGAAATGCTACTGATTTTTTTATGTTGAATTTATATCCTGCAACTTTAGTGAATTTGTTTATTAGTTCTAACTATTTCTTTTATGGAGTTTTTAGTGTTTTCTATGTAGAAGATCATGTCATCTGCAAATAGAGATAATTTTTCCTGTCCCTTTATGATTTGGATGCCTTTTATTCTTTCTTTTGTCTAATTGCTCTATATTAAATAGAGTTGCAAGAGTGAACATCCTTGCTCTGTACTGGATCTTCTAGGAAAAGCTCTGTTTTTCCCTATTGATTACGATATTATCGGTGGATTTTTTATAAATAGCCTTTATTGTGTTGAGGTTAGTTCCTTCTTTACCTATTTTGTTGAGAGTTTTTTATCATGAATAGATGTGAATGCTTTATCTGCATCTATTGAGATTATCATGTGGTTTTTATTTTTCATTCTCTTAAAGTGGTGTGTCACATTGATTGATTTGTTCATGTTGAACTAACCTTGCATGACAGAGATAAAGCCCAGTGGGTCATGGTGTCTAATCTTTCTGATGTGCTGTTTAATTTATATTGCTTATATTTTATTGAGAATTTTTGTATCTATGTTCATCAGAGATTTTGGCTGCAGTTTTCCTTTCTTGTGGTGTCTTTGGCTTTGGTATCAAGGTGATACTGGTTCATCAGATGAGTTTGGAACTGTTCCCTTTTCTATTTTTTGGAAGAGTTTAAGGATTGGTATGAACTTTTCTTTGGCTATTTGGTAGAATTCATTCACAAAGCCATCTGGTCCTGGGCTTTCCTTTGTTGGGAGATTTTTGATTGCTGATTCAATCTCCTGATTTGTTATTAGCCTGTTCAGGCTTTCTATTTCATCTTGATTACTTTTGGTAGGTTGTATGTTTCTAGGAATTTATTTATCCCTTTCTTCAGGTTATGCAAATATAATTTGTTGGCATTTAATTGTTCATAAAAGTCTCATGTTACTTTTTATTAATATTTCTGAGGCATCTATTGTGGTATTTCCTCTTTCATTTCTGAATTTTGAGTTTTCTAGGTTTTTTTCTTTTTAGTCAAACTAAGGGAATGTCAACTTTATTTAATTTTTCTAAAAAGCTAACTTTTGGTTTTCTTAATTTTCTATTGTTTTTCTACTCTCTGTTTGATTTATTTCTTCTCTAATCTTTATTATTTTATTTATTTTGTTACTTTTGGGCTTAGTTTGTTCTTCTTTGCTAGTTTCTTGAGGTGAAAAGTTAGGTTGTATATTTGAGGTATGTCTATTTTAAAATGTTGGCATTTATTGCCATAAATTTTCCTTTTAGAACTGCTTTTCTTGCATCCCATACAAGTTGGTATGTTTTTTGTTTGTCTGTTTTCATTTGTCTCAAGATATTTTTTAAATTTCCTTTGGATTTCTTCTCTGATCCAATAGTTATAGTGTGTTGTTTAGTTTGCACATAATTGTGAGTTTTCACATTTTCTTGCTGCTATTGATTTCTAGTTTTATTCCATTGTGGTCTGAAAACATACTTGAAATGTTCTCAATCTTCTTAAATTTGTTAAGACTTGTTTTGTGATCTAACATGTGATCTATCCTAGAGAGTGTTCCATGTTTATTTGAGAAGAGTGTGTGTTCTGCTGTTGGGTGGAAAGTTCTAAATATGTCTGGTGGATCCCTTTGTTCTATAGTGTTATTCAACTCAGCTGTTTCTTTATTGATTTTATGTCTGGATATTCTATCCATTATTGAAAGTGGAGTTATAATTATTGTCTTGCTGTCAACTTCTCCCTTCGATTTTTTCTTTATATATTTAGGTGCTCTGATGTTGGTGTGTATACATTTATAATTTTTATAGCTTCCTATTGAATTAACCCTTTTATCATTACATAATGACTTTCTTCATTTCTAGAGACAGTTTTTTCTTAAAGTCTATTTTGTCTGATGTAAATATAGCCACCCCTGCTTTTTTTGGTAACTATTTATATGAAATATCTTTCTCTATTCCTTTACTTTTGGTCTATATGTGTCCTTAAATTGAAAGTGAATCTCTTGTAGACAGCAAATTGCTTGTTCTTGGGCTTTTTTTTTAAAAAAGAAATTCTTTCAGGCACTTTAAGCCTTTTGGTTGGAAAGTTTAATCAATTTGCATTTAAAGTAATTGTTGATAGATGAATACTTACTACTGCAGAAAACTATTAATAGTTTTATGTCTGTTTTCCTGTTGTTTTGTTCCCCTGTTCCTCTCTTGCTCTTTTCTTTTGTTATTTGATGATATTTTTGTACGGATTTTCTTTGACTCTTTTATTTTTATCTTTTGAGCATCTATTATAGGTTTTTTCTTTGTGGTTACCATAACACTTGCTTAAATATCTTGCCATTATAATGGTTTATTTTAACTTGATAACAACTTGAATTCAATTGCATATGAAAACTACCCTTTTACTCCACCCAAACAAGTACAATTTGTTTGCTTGTAGTCAGAGTTTACTTCTTTTTATATTGTGTATCCATTAATAAACTTTTGTGATTATAGTTATTATTAATATTTTGTCTTTTAACTTTCATGTTAGGATTTAAATAATTTACACACTATTATAGTAATATATTATTCTGTATTTTACTTTATATCTACTTTTATTCATGAGATTTTTGTTGTCATATGTTTTCAGATTGTGATTTAGTGTGTTTTCATTTCAATTTGAAGACCTACCTCAAGCATTTCTTGTAAGGCAGGTCTATGGTGACAAATCCTTTTGGATTTAAAATTTGCCTGGGAAAGACTTTACCTCTCCCTCATATATAAAGGATAATTTTACTAAGTAGAGAATTCTTGATTGACAATTTTTTTCTTTCATAACTATGAAAGGTTTCTGTTGAGAGATATCCAGATAGTCTTATGGAGGTTCTTTTTTTTTTGTGATGAGTAGCTTTTCTCTTGCCACTGTTGAAATTCTTTTATTCTTGACTTTAGACAATTTAATTACAATGTGTCTTCATGTGGTGATCTTTGGGTTGATCTTCTCTGGTAATTTTGAGCTTCATGAACCTGGATGTCAATTTTCCTCCCAAGAATTGGGAAGTTTTCAGCCATTATTTTTTAAAATAAGCTTTCTGCCTGTTTATCTATCTTTCTATTTTCCCATAGTGTGTATACTGGTTATCTTTATGGTGTCCCATTAATCCCATAGGCTTTCTTGTCTCTTTTTATTTATTTATTTATTTTTGTTTGTTTTGTTTTTTCTTCTCTGGATTATTTCAAATGATCTGTATTTGAATTTATTTATTCTTTCTTCTGCTTGATCAAGTCTACTGTTGAAACTCTCTATTGTATTTTTCATGTCAGTTATTGTATTCTTCAGCTCCAGAATTTCTGTTTGGTTCTTTTTTATATTTTATATTGCTTTGTTGAACTTCTGCTTTTGTTTATGTATTGTTTTCCTGATTTCATTGAGCTGTCTATTTGTGTTCTCTCATAACTCACTGAACTTCATTAAAACAATAATTTTGAATTGTTTATCTGGAAATCCATAGCTATCCATGTCTTTGGGTCTAGTTACTGAAGGATTATTGTATTACTTTGGTGATGTCATGTTTCCCTGGATGTTTTTTGTCTGGGTACCCTACAGACTTCAGTTGCTATCTTCACATTTGAAGAAGGAGTCACGCTTTCCAAACTTCATAGACTAACCTCAGTAGAAAAAGATCTCCTCCCACAGGTAGATGTGAGAACAATAGAGGGATGAGGTTTACAGCATATCCAGAAGTAAGCAACACTACCAGTTTCTGGAAACATGCAAGGGCGCCATTTCAGAGCATGCAAGGTTTGGGGTCTGGTGGACATGTTGGTGCACACAGCCTCACTGGAGCTGGGGGATGGGGGGGTGAAGTGGTGACTCCAACTCCAGGGAGCAGGGAGAGAAGTGTAGTGTTTCTCTAATCTGGTTCCAGTGGATACAGCAGCTCTGGTTCCATGCAGGTCCAGCAGTTAGTGTCTACATCAGCAAAGACTATATGAGTCCTCTATAGTGGTAGCTATGGCTGCTAGGATCCTTGGTGGCAAAGTCTGCAGAAGTACTCCATTCTCCCTCTTCCCCTACTGGAGGAGCTTGCAGCTGAGGAGATTCCTTGCAAGCTGAGGGATGGGTTGATGCAGGTTGAATGCTTTCTACCTTTTCCAATGTGTCCCTCCCCAGTTTTTGCACTCCAAGAGTCACTGCAACTCCCTAATTGTACTCCGAGATTCTCCCAGAGCTATCTTTGTCTATGGAAAGTTGACTTTATCATTGTTTGTATGTGTAGGTGCAGGATGGGATCTCTAATTCTGCCATCTTGCTGACAGCACCTTTATTGTTTGTATCTATTAATGCTTTTTGCTTTATTTTATTTAATATTTTGTCTGGTATACAATTTTCCATCCCTTATTTTCAACTTTATTTGTCTCAGATAGTGATAGTGCCATAAAAACCATAAAAGAGTGTCACCTAATGGGGAATGGCATAGGTGGACATTACCAAAGATGGAGGTGGGCAAGGAAGGAATCTCTGAGTAGTCTCTTCTCAGTTGAAGCTTGAGTGGTAGAAAATAAACAAAAATAAATGAATTAATAATAATCTAGAGAAAGAATTCACTTTTAACTGAAGAAATAGCAAACACACCGATCATAAGCTGAATAAACTTGCTATGTTGATATTTACTGAAGTCATAGGTAAAAGGTTAGTTTTCAGAGATGTGGTTTGTCTTAGTGGCATGGGATGGCAAGAACAGGTAGTACATTATAGGCCATGATGAGGAAAGTAAATTTTATTCAAAGTACAATGGGAATTTATTGTATAGTTCTAATAAGGAGAGAGGCATAATCTGATTTTCATTGTTTAAAGGTAACTTCAGCTGTTATGTAAAATACTGATTAGAAAAGAATAAGAGTAAACAAGGAGAGTATAGTGAGAGAAGATTATTTCATGACAAGGGTAGTTTCAGTAGAAATGAAAGGAAATAGATAAATTCAAATCCATTTTGTACATAAAGTTGACAAAACTTGTCAAAAGATACCAGTCTGTTTCCAAAGACTTATTTTCTCTCTCCTTTCAGTACTTTGGCAATATGCTGATTAAAAAGTTCTAAGTTACTTCAATGGAAGAACAGGCTCATACTAGCTTCTAAGTCTTGATGCTTCCTTTTTCTAACAATACTACTTCAAATAGAAATCTCCTATTGTTACATAATCATTTAAGTGTTCCCTCTTCCTCTTTTCTTATAAATATGTCTGTACTGTGGTATAATTAGTCTTGTTACACACAGCCCAAACAAACTACAGGTTAATGAGAATTTGGGGGATTGTGTGCACAGTGACATTTCTCTGCTTGAAGATTTTCCCCACATAATCTTACTTTGCTTTATACTCTGTGGTGCTAGAAGTATGTGTGTCTTTTTGCCCCTTCTTTGCATAAAAATGTGATGATAGAGTCAATGGTGGGGAAGGAAGTGAAGAAAAGATTCAAGACAGAATCATTGGCTTTTAGTTTGAGCAACTGGGTAGAAAAGGTGCCATTAACTAGTTTGGGGAATGCATACTATTTTTAAATGTTTTTTATTTGGGATGATCTTAGACATCTAAATGGAAGTATCAAAGATAGGCAACAGGTTATACAAGCCTAAATTCAGGAAAAAAAAAATCACAGCTGGAATTATAAATTTAAAATTTCTCCTTATTTCCCTCAGCAATCAGCCTAAAGCAATAGGAGTGAATGTATTGTAGTCTTTTCTTTAGGAGAAGTCCCAGAAAGTTGTCAAAGAGCTACTCTTCCACAACAAAAGTCTCATCTCTAGATCATTCTAGAATATAAAATAATATGATAATATATAAAGTCAGAAGGAATTTTGGGGGAGGAGAGATGTTATTAAGATGGTGGAATAGAATGCAGCCTTCTCATATCCCCCCATAATAAGAAGACTGGTGGCCCACTCCACCAAAGCCTTGGCTAAAGCTCCATTTGGCCTTGAATCTGCAACCAAAACTATATGTTAAGGGGTCCAGAATCAATAACACACACCAGTGCTTTGGCAGAAAGCTCATCTGCCTGCTGATATTGACCTCAGTGAACTTGAAATTTGTCTCTGGCACTGCTCCAGCTTTCCTCAGTTGAGGTCCCAGCTTAGAGCTGCTCACACAAGGACCTAAAGGGAGACTCAACCATATCTCACAGCCTGGGAGTCTGAGCCTTTCTGATAGGGCTTGCCAATCTTCATCCCATAACAGATCTTGAGGGGGCCCAGTCTGAGCACCAGCCACAGCCCCAGCCCTAGCCCCAGCCCCTCTCACTGCAGTCAGGGAACTATCCTGTCTGTGCAGGGGCTCACTGAGAGATGAGCTCCTCTGAGTCAAAACGATAGGGTATCTGGTCTCTGTCCCAAAAGAGATCCTGAGGGAGCTCAGTCTCAGTTCCAGCCCCTCCCACTGTGGTTGGGGAACTATCCTATCTGTGCAGGAACTTGCCAGGTGACACACTCTACTCTGAGCTGAGTGTGGGCGCTCCAGCCTCTGTCTCACAGCAGGTCCCAGGGGGACCAGTCTCAGTTCCAGACCCTCCTGCTGCAGTCAGGGAACTATCCCATCTGTAGAGAAACCTAATGAGCGATGTGCACCTATCTGAACTAATGTGACAGACACATCATCCTTTATCCAACGGCAGATCCTGTGGAGGCCAAGTCTTATCTTTGGCCCCTCCTGTTGCAGTCAAGGAACTACCTTACTTGTGCAGGGAACTGCTGGGTAATGCATGCCCATCTGAGCTAATGAGATGGACCCACCAGCCTCCTTCCCACAGTAGATCCTGAAGGGGTCCAGTTTCAACTCCATCTCCTTTCATTGCAGTCAGGGACCTATCCCACCTGTGCAGAGATCTGCTGATAGGCATGCCCATCTGTGCCACCAAACAGTCTTCTGGATTCAGGTCCCTGGCCATGATTATCACACAGCCCCACTCTCTTGTCTTCCCCAGGTCCACCTAGGCCACAAAACCACATCAACCTCAGAGCCTTTGTGAGATTCATGGCAAGCCTGGGCTTACAGCATCCTCTACTGATGCAGTGGCCACAAGCTCTGACAACACAACAGCCAATCATCAGCTTAGAATCCCTGGAAACCAGTGGGACCAGGGCATGGGGAATTGACTGGAGAGCAGTGGGAGCCCACATGAAATGCCACTGGCAGCTGCTCCAGCAGGCTCTGGGCAGGGTGGGGAGAGCCACGTTTTCTGCATGGATAACCGGTGCCTACGAAACACATTGCAATCTATTAATCCAGGCCATCTGCCTGGTGGCCTCTGGCAGCTGCCATCCTCAGGCCACTTCACTTGGAGGTCCTGTTTGGAAACTCAGTTTCAGGCTCCACTCCACTCCTGGCCCAAGGGCTCTCTCGCCGAGGTGCAGCAAGCTCTGCCCTGAGTGGCTGCTGGCAGCCACTTCCACAGGCTCTGTGAACAGTGAGGAGAGATGTGTTTTCTGTGTGGATGACTGACATCTGTGGGACTTTGGTGCCTAAGAAGAAGATTGCAATCTATTAATCTGGGTTATGTGCCCAGTTGCCCCCTGTGGCCACCATCCTCAGGCCACTCCACTTGGAGGTCTGCTTGGAAACTCGGTTTGAGGCTCCATCCAACTCCTGGCCGAAGGGCTCTTGTGCTGGGGTGTGGCAGACTGCACCCCAGTGCTTCCTCAGGCTCTGGGCAGGACAAGGAGAGCTGAGTTTTCTGTGAGGTAGACCTGCATCTGTGGGTCCCTGGTGCCTAAGTGGTAGATTGCAGCCTACCCACCTGAGCCCCCCTTCCAGGTCCTAGCTGCCTCCTGCCCACCAGTTGGGGTCAACTTGCCATCTGCATGCTCCCAAGTAACCAGAGAGTTCTTCTACCCACATGAGCCCAGAGATTGCTGCTGCCAGTTAGCAGGAAGCTTTCTTCAGACAAAACAACAGGCTCCCAGCATCCCCGGGGCACATCCCATCCCACAGATGTGAGTCAGACAGCACGCAGCATACTGCTTCTCAACCAACTAGGCACCTTTGTCCTCTCCAGGGGGCTTCAAATCCCCTGGCTTCAGCCTGCTCACTCACACACTGACATTTCTAAACTCTGACCCAAACTGCAGAAGCCACAGGGGTCCAGTGGGTCCTGGGACATCCTGTGTGACTCCAGAGCCTGGTCATTCTGGGCAGACTGCCTCCCAGAGAATGGGTTGGAGATGACCAGAGGGTGGACTTTCCTCTACCCAGAATCTTTTTGCTCCCCTTCCCCTCCATCTCCCACGGCTGCAGAAAGAGACAACTGGGCTGCCACACGGAGGCTGCAACAGGGAGTGGGGCTCAGAACTTTCCTTCTGGGGTCCTGCAGTGGACTGAGGGATGTTTGGACTGTGAGCTCCCTGCTTGCCAGTCCCTCCCCACTGCTGCTTGCCTGGCAGCCCCACTAGAACAATACAGGCCCCAAGGTGGCAGGACTTCGAACAACTGTGGACACCTAGTGGGTGACATGGGACCAGCATTCTTCTCCCTGGCATGGTCAGGGATTGCTCTCTGGGGCCCCAGAGATGGGCCCACAGGCCAAATCCCATACTCCCAGGTCTCAATTGCATTGCCCAGGGGCACAGAGGTGATATTTGTGAATTTGATCCATGAGGATCAGGTGCCTGTGGGGGCAGAATGAGAGTGGGATAGCTGTGTGGTTAGGGCCCTTGGTGAGGCATGATGGGACCCTTACCGACTCCCAGGGCCTGCTCCTGTGACAGCTAGGCCAAGAGACTGACCAGGGAACCTCCCTGCCTACATCACAGTTGTTGGGGAGCTCAGCAGACTTAGGTTCTACCTACAGGAAAAGGTCTGGAAGAAACTGAGAAACAGGGGAGGTTTGGAAAGAAAGAGGCCTTCTCCAGACTACAGGATTGTGGGTCTCAGAAAAACCCCCCCTCCACATTCAGAATATCTGGTTAAGTGGGGCCACTTCAGCTTAGCCCAGAGGTGGGCAACTGTTCTTTAACCCCTGCATACCCCTTACCAGCATTTGTGGAGCTGGGTGGCAGGCTCACCTATCCTAACCCCACTCAACCTCATTCCCCAATCTGCCTCTGCTGTGGTGGTGAATAAAGGACTCACCTGGAAGTTCCAGGGCCCCCCACCACCACCTGGGGCATTAGAAGGCTTCCCCTGAGGAACTAATGCTGGGCGCAGTATCCAAAAAGAACAGCATACCTTGTTCCCTCCAGCAAACAACACCTACTGACAGGAAGGTCAATTTGCAAGTCTGTAACAGAATTTACTGACTCAACCATAGACTGTGTGGTTGATTCACACCCATGAGCACCACCTACTGACTCAGAGATTAAACTGGGAGTGTCGGTATCTAAGTAACAGAAAATCCAAAAGTAAGAACCAACATCTGTTCCAGATGAGAGGGAACCAGCAAAATAACTCTGGAAGTATGAAGAATCAGAGTGAAAGTACGCCCCCAAAAGGGAACACCAGCTCCTTACTAATGGAAACCAACCAAAAGCAGAATATTGAAATGAGAGATGAAGAATTTTGAACATGGATTGTAAGGAAGCTTAACGAAATACAAGACAAAGTAGAAACCCAACACAAAGAAACCACAATAACAATGCAGGAAATCAATGAAAAATTCACTAAAGAAATTGAATTATTAAAGAAAAATCAAACAGAACTTCTGGAAAAGAAAAATTCATTCAAGGAATTACAAAACACAGTGGAAAGCCTTAAGAACAGGTTATATCAGGCAGAAGAAAGAATCTCAGGGCTTAAGGACAACACCATTCAACTAAACAAGTCAGTGACAGATATAGAGCAGAGACATAAGAGTAATAGGCAAAGCCTACGAGAAATATCAGATTATTAACATTATTAACATAAGAATCATAGGCATCCCAGAGGGTGAAGAAGAAAATACACAATGGTTGGATAATTTATTTGAGGGAATAATTGAAGAAAATTTCCCTGGCCTTGCCATAAATCTAGATATCCAGGTACAAAAAGCTCTTAGGACCCCTGGGAGGTTCATCAAAAAGAGGAAAACACCACAACACATAGTCATCAGACTGGCCAAAATAAACATGAAAGAGGAGCTCCTATGAGCTGTAAGGTGAAAACAGCAGGTAACTTACAAAGGAAAACCCATTAGACTAACAGCAGACTTCTCAGCTGAGACCCTATAAGCAAGAAGGGATTGGGCCCCATCCTCATTCTTCTCAAATAGAATAATGAACAGCCTAGAATCCTATATCCCACAAAACTACTTATCATATATGAGGGGAAAACAAAGTCTTTCTCAGACAAACAAACACTGAAGGAATTCATTGAGGCAAGACCTGAGCTACAGGAAATATTCAGAACTGCATTATTCATGGATCAGTACAAGAAATGCTTACCAAGATAAAATTACACAAAAGCTAAAGGCTGAAGGCAAGATACCACAATGGCTCAAGAGAGAACACAAAGCACCAGAGTTCAACTCAACAGGATGAACAGAAATCCATTCCACTTATCAATTATATCAATAAATGTGAGTGGCTTGAACAGTCCACTGAAAAGACATAGAATGGCTGAATGGATAAATATACACAGGTCAAGTATCTGCTGTCTTCAGGAAACACATCTAACCCACAAGGATTCATCCAGACTCAAGGTGAAGGGGTGGAAAACAATTTTCCACACTAATGGAAACCAAAAGAAAGCTAGGGTAGTAGTTCTCATATCAGATAACTTAGTCTTCAAATAAACAAAAAGTTGATATAGTGACAAAGATGGTCACTATATAATGGTAAAGGGAACAATTCAACAAGAAGACATAACAATCTTAAATATTTATTCACCCAACACAGGAGCACCCAGATGCATAAAGCAAATTCTACTTGATCTAAACAAAATGACAGACAGCAGCAGTATAATAGCCAGAAATGTCAACACCACACTGATGGAACTGGACAGATCCTCTAAACATCAAATAAACAAAGAAACAAGGGACTTAAATAGAACTCTAGAACAAATGGACCTAACAGATATTTACAGAATATTGTACCCCAAAACCACCAAATATATATTCTTCTCATCAGTTCATGGCACATTTTCTAAGACTGATCACATCCTATGCCACAAAACATGTCTCAACAAATTAAAAAAAAAATAGAAATTGTACCACGCATCTTCTCAAACCACAGTGGTATAAAATTAGAAATCAACTCCAACAGAAACACTGATCTGTACACAAAGTTATGGAAACTAAACAACCTACTGCTGAATGATTGGTAGGTCAAGGAGGAAATTAAGATGGAAATCAGCAGATTCTTTGAACTAAATGATAATGGGGATACAAGTGATCAAAATCTGCGGGACACAGCTAAAGCAGTCCTGAGAGGAAAATTCATACCCATAAATGCCTACGTCCAAAAGATAGAAAGATCACAAATCAACAATCTAATGAATTATCCCAAAGATCTGGAAAAGGATGAGCAAACCAATCCCAAAATGAGCAGAAGAAAAGAAATCACCAAGATCAGAGCAGAACTAAATGATATCGATAATAGAAGAACTATATGGAAGATCAATAAAACAAAAAGTTGGTTCTTTGAAAAGATAAATAAAACTGACACACCTCTTGCTAGATTAACCAGAAAGAGAACAGAAAGGACTCTAATAAGCTCAGTTAGGAATGAAAAAGGAGAAATTACAACCAACACCACAGAAATACAAAATATCATCTCTGAATATTATAAAAATCTCTATGCACATAAACTTGAAAATGTGGAGGAAATTGACAAATTCTTAGAAACACAGCCTACCTAGGCTCAATCAGGAAGGAATAGAATTCCTGAACAGACTGATATCAAGTACCAAAATTGAAGCAGTAATAAAAAACCTTCCTAAAAAAAAGTTCTGGACCAGATAGTTTCACATCTGAATACTACCAGACCTACAAAGAAGAACTAGTGCCTATTCTATGGAAATCATTCCACAACATTGAAAAAGAAGGAATCCTTCCCAATATGTTTGATGAAGCCAACATCACCCTGATACCAAAACCAGGAAAGGACCCAACAAAAAAAGAAAACTGCAGACAAATACCCCTTATGAATATAGATGTAAAAATTCTCAATAAAATTCTAGCAAATCGATTTCAGCTGCTCATCAAAAAAATAATCCATCATGACCAAGTGGGCTTCATCCCAGAGATGCAGGGATGGTTCAATATATGCAAATCTATAAATGTAATTCACCACATAAATAGAAGTAAAAACAAAGAACACATGATCCTCTCAATAGATGCAGAAAAAGCATTCAACAAAATTCAGCACGCTTTTATAATAAGAACACTCGACAAAATGGGCATAGATGGGACTTACCTTAAAACAATAAAAGCAGTATATGACAAACCCACAGCCAACATCATACTGAACAGAGAAAAACTGAAAGCATTTCTGCTTAGAACTGGGACCAGAGAAGGTTGCACTTTATCACCACTTCTATTCAACATAGTGCTGGAAGTCGTAGCCAGAGCAATCAGACAAAAGAAGGAAATCAAGGGCATCCAAATGGGGGCAGAAGAGGCCAAACTATCACTCTTTGAAGACTATATGATCTTCTCTCTAGAAAACCCCTAAGATTCTGCCAAGAGACTACTGGAATTGATAAATAAGTTCAGCAAAATCTCAGGTTACAAAATTCGTGTAGACAAATCAGTAGCATTCATATACATGAACAACAGTCAAACTGAGAACCAAATCAAAGACTCAATAGTTTTCACAATAGCAACAAAGAAAATAAAATACCTAGAAATATATTTAACCAAGGAGTTGACAGACCTCTACAGGGAGAATTATGAAACACTGAGGAAGGAAATTGCAGAGGACACAAACAGCTGGAAAACCATACTATGCTCATGGATCAGCAGAATCAACATTGTAAAAATGTCTATACTACCCAAAATGATCTACAGGTTCAATGCAATCCCTATTAAGATACCAATATCATTTTTCACAGATCTAGAAAAAATAATTCTACATTTCATATGGAACCAGAGAAGACCCCATGTGGCCAAAGCAACCTTAAGCAAAAGGAACAAATTGGCAGGCATCAATTTACCAGACTTCAAATTATACTACAAGGCCATAGTAACCACAACAGCATGGTGCTGACACAAGAATAGAGACATAGACCACTGGAACAGGGCTGAGAACCCAGACATAAAACCATCCTCATATAGCCGTCTGATCTTTGACAAAGCAAACAAGAACATACACTGGGGGAAAGAATCCCTATTCAATAAATGGTGTTGGGAAAATTGGATAGCCACATGTAGAAGACTGAAATAAGATTCATACCTCTTACCTCTCACAAAAATCAACTCAAGATGGATAACAGACTTAAACCTAAGGCATGAAACCATAAGAATTCTAGAAGAAAATGTTGGAAAAACTCTTACAGACATAGGCTTAGGCAAAGAATTTATGAAGAAGACCCTAAAAGCAATCACAGCAGCAACAAAAATAAATAAATGGGACCTGATCAAATTAAAAAGCTTCTGCACAGCCAAGGATATGATCAACAGAGCAAATTGACAGCCTACAGAATACAGAATACAGAATGGGAGAAAATATTTCCATGCTATACATCTGATAAAGGCCTGATAGCCAGAATCGACAAAGAACTCAAGCAAATCAGCAAGAAAAAAAGAAAAAAATTTTTAAAAACCCATTAAATAGTGGGCAAAGTACATGAACAGAAACTACTCAAAAGAAGAGATAGAATAATGGCCAAGAACCATGTGAAAAATGCTCAACATCTCTAATCATCAGGAAAGTGCAAATCAAAACCACAATGAGACATCATTTAACTCCAGTGAGATTGGCTTTTATCAAAAAGTCCCAAAACAACAAATGTTGGTGTGGATGTGGAGAGATAAGAACACTCATACACTGTTGGTGGGACTGCAAACTAGTAAAACCTCTATGGAAAGTAATATGGAGATACCTGAAAGTACTAAAAGAAGTAGAACTACCTTTTGATCCAGTAATCCCACCACTGGGTATCTACCCAAAGGGAAAAAAGTCATCCTGTAATAAAGACATCTGCACGTGAGTGTTTATAGCGGCACAAGTCACAATTGCAAAGATGTGGAAACAACCCAAGTGCCCATCAATACCTGAGTGGATTAATAAAATGTGGTATATGTATACCATGGAGTACTACTCAGCCACAAAAAACAATGGTGAACTAACACCTCTTGTATTATCCTGGATGGTGCTGGAGCTCATTCTTCTAAGTGAAGTATCACAAGAATGGAAAAACAAGCACCACATGTACTCACTATCAAATTGGTACTAATTAATCAACACTTAAGTGCACACATACAGGTAGCATTCATCGGGTGTCGGCGGGGGGGGAGGAGGAGATGGGTAAATTCACACCTAATGGGTGCAGTACACATTGTCTGGGGATGAGCATGTTTGTAGCTATTACTCGGCCGGTGCAAAGGCAATATATGTAACCTCAACATTTGTACCCGCATAATATTTTGAAATAAAAAAAAGGAAAAATAAATAAATAAATAAATAAAAAGAAGTCTCAACAATTCCAAAAAAGTCAAAATCATATCAAGTATTATTTCTGACCACAGTGGAAATATACTAGAAATCAATAACAAGAGGAGCTTTGGAAACTGTACAGATACCCAGAAATTAAACAATGTGTTCTTGAACATCCAATAAATCAATGAAAAGATTAAGGAAATATAAAAATTTCTTGAAACAAATAAAAATGGAAATAACACATACCAGAACCTGTGGATACAGTAAAAGCAGTACTAAGAGGGAAGTTTAGAGTAGTAAATGCCTACATGAAAAAAAATTAGAAAGACTCCAAATAAACAACATAATGATGCATGTCAAGGAACTAGAAAAACAAGAACAAATCAAACCCAAAATTAGTAGAAGGAAAGAAATAATAAAGATTAGAGCAGAAATAAATGAAACTGAGACTAAAAATATACAAGAGATTAATGGAACAAAAAGTTGTTTTGTAGAAAAGATAAACAAAATTGACAAAGCTTTAGATAGACTAGCTAAGAAAAAAAGGAAGAAGACCCAAATACATAAAATTAGAGATAAAAAAGGAAACATTACAACAAATACCAGAGTAATATAGAAGATCATTAGAGACTACTATGAACAACTACATGGCATCAAATTAGAAAACCTAGAAGAAATGGATAAATTCCTGGACACACACAACCTACCAAGATTGAACCACGATGAAATAGAAAACCTGAATAGACCAATAACAAGTAACAAGATAGAAGCAGTAATAAAAAGTTTCCCATGAAAAAAAATCCTGGGACCGGACGGATTCACTACTGAATTCTACCATATAGTTAAAGAAGAAATATACTAATTCTACTTGAACTATTCCAAAAAGTTGAAGGGAAGGAAATACTTCCAAACTCATTCTACAAGGCCAGCATTACCCTCATACCAAAACCAGACAAAGACACAACAACAACCACAACAACAAAACCACAGGCTAATATCCCTGATAAACATAGATGCTAAAATCCTCAACAAAACATTAGCTAACAGAATTTAACAACACATTAAAAAAACAATTCACCATGATCAAGTGGGATTCTTCCTAAGGATTCAAGGATCGTTCAACATCACAAATCAATAAATGTGATATATCACATCAACAGAATCAAACACAGAAATCATGACCATTTCAATAGATGCCACAAAAGCATTCAATAAAATTTAAAATCGCTTCATAATAAAAAATCCTCAACAAATTTGGTATAGAAGGATCATACCTCAACACAATAAAGGCCATCTATGACAAGCCCAAGAGTAGTATCATAATGAATGGGGAAAAAATTGGAAGCGTTTGTACTAAGATCTGGAACAAGACAAGAATGCCCACTTTCACCACTTTATTCAACATAGTTCTGGAAGTCCTAGCCATAGAAATTAGGCAAGAGAATGAAATAAAGTGCATCCAAATTGGAAAGGAAGAAGCCCAATTATTCTTGTTTGCGGATGACATGATTGTATGTTTAAAAAAGCCTAGAGACTCCACCAAAATCCTCTTAGAACTGATGAATTAATTTAGGAAAGTTACAGGATACAAAATCAACATATAAAAATTAGTAGCATTTCTGTACATTAACAGCGATCAATCTGAAAAAGAAATCAAGAAAGCAGTCTCATTTATTCATATAATAGCTACAAAAAATTACTAGGAATAAATTTAAGCAAGGAAGTTAAAGATATATACAAGGAAAACTATAAAACACTGATGAGAAAATGAAGAGGACACAAAAAATGGAAAGCTATTCCGTGTCCATGAACTAGAATAATTAATATTGTTAAAATGTCCATACTACCCAAAGCAACCTACAAATCTAATAAATCTCTATCAAAATACCAATTGTATTTTTCACAGAAATACAAAAGTCAATTTTAAAATTGCTATGGAACCACAAAAGATCCCAAATAGCTAAAGCAATCCTGATCAAAAAGAACAAAGCTGAGGCATCACACTACCTGATTTCAAATTGTACTACTAAGCTATAGTAACCAAAATAGCATGGTACTGGCATAAAAACAGAAATATATAGGCCAATAGTATGGAATAGAGAACCCTGGAAAAAACCCACACATTTAACAGCTAACTCATTTTTAACAAAGGCACTAAAAACATACACTGTGGAAAGGACAGTCCCTTTAATAAACGGTGCTGGGTAAACTAAATATTCATATGAAGAAGATTGAAACTAGATCCCTATCATTCCCCATATATAGGAAATAAATTCGATTAAAGACTCATATATAACACCTAAAACTATGAAAGTACTAGAAAAAACATTGAGGAAACACTACAGGACTTTCGTCTAGGCAAATATTTTTTGGAGTAAGACCTCAAAAGAACAGGCAACAAAAGCAGATATAGACAAATGGCATTACATCAAGCTAGAAAAGCTTCTGTACAGCAAAGGAAACAATAAACAGAGTGAAGAAACAACCCACTGAATGAGAAAATATGTTTGCAAACTACACATCTGATAAGGGGTTACTATCCAAAATATATAGGGAAGTCAAACAACTCAATAGCAAAAAAGCCACAAATAATCCAATGAAAAAATGGACAAAAGACCCGAATTTTCAGACATTTCTTTAAAAAAGACATAAAAATAGCCAACAGGTAAGTGAAAAAGTGCTCATCATTACTAATCATCAGGGAAATGCAAATCAAAACCACAATGAGATATCCTCTCACCTTAGCTAGAATGGCTTTTATCAAAAAGATAAAAAATAACTGTAAGGGTGTGGAGATAGTGAAACTCTTATAATACTGCTGGTGAGAGTGTAAGGTAGTCCAGCAATTATGGAAAACAGTATGCAGTTTCCTCAAAAAACTAAAAATAGAATTACCATATGACTCAGCAATCCCACTTCTGAATATATATCCAAAAGAAAGAAAATCAGTTTATCAAAGAGATATCTGCACTCCCATGTTTACTGCGCACTATTCACAATAGCTGCTACAGTGCAAAATAGATATGGAATCAACCTAAAGTGTCCATCAGTGGATGAATGGACACCAAAAATATGGTATTTATACACAGTGGAATATTATTCAGCCATAAAACAGGATGAAAATATGTCATTTGCAGCAACGTGGATGGAACTGTATGTCATTATGTTATGAAATAATCCAGGCACAGAAAGAAAAATATTGCATGTTCTTGCTCATTTTTGGGAGCTAAAAAAGTGGATCTCATGGCGGTGGAGATTAAAACGATGGTTATCAGAGGCTGGGAAGGGATGTGGGGAGGAAGGAGATGGAGAGAAGTTGGTTCAGAGGTACAAAATACACTTGGATGGAAGGAATTTGTTCTAGTATTGGGTAGTACATTAGGGACATTATAGTTAATGATAATTTATTATATATTTCAAAATATACAGAAGAGAAGAATTGTAATGGTCCTAACACAAAGAAAAGATAAATATTTTAGGTGATGGATATCCCATTTACCCTGATTTGATTATTACACAGTATATACATATATTAAAATATTATACATACCCCCAAAATATTTACAATGTGCAGCTAGGATATATTAATAAAAATACCAAAAAGTACCTATATATACACATACATACACACACACACACACACACACGCACACACTCTCTCTTAGTGAAGCATTCTTAAGGCCACTGGACTGGTCTCAGAAATTGCCAGAAAATCAGAAGTAACTCTCTATGCATAATGTCTCTAAGGGGCATTACCAGATTGCACCTGAGCACTTGCATGTATTTGTCCTAAATATACTTAGTGTTGGTTCCTTTTATTTAAAAAAAGAATGTTTTTTTAAAAACATCACTGGAAAAAATGCCGTCTTATGAAGTCTCTAAGTTTGTTGATGTGCTCAAATTGACCAGTTTATAGAAGAGGTGGGAAGCAAGGGGCAGATGACCTTAAATGTGCCTATTTTGTATTTGATGTTTCTAAACTAAGCCTTTCCTTGGAGAACATAGGAATATTCCAAATGCACAGATTCAGGCCAGCAAGGCCAAATACGTAGTTGCCTTTTGAAATGACATACCAACTAATTTGCCCCTACCAAGTAATCTCTACAGTGAAGAGAGTGTTTCATAGAATGAGTACAGGGATAGAGGTGCTGCTTTGGGGCCCGTGGACAGCACTTGCTCCTTTCAGTAAAGACTTCGGCCTACTCCTCTTCAATTTTAAGCAAGGCGCTAAGAATCTTGGCTTACCCAATGGTTGTATTGCCCACTATGGGGAGCTGTGCCTGTGCAAGTAGAGGAAAATCTCCCTATGAGTAGGTGAAAACTTTACCCAACATGGAGGAGGGAGATGTCTGCCACTGGCAGACATAAGTACCCTCCAGTCTAGGGAGGTGAGAACTCCATCCTTATGGAGACTTACCTATTATTTGAGGGCCATACTTTTTAAATAGAAATTTGTATTCTAGGGAAGTCAATTTATGACAGAGAATTTTTTCTTGCAGGTCCCAAATGACAAGTAAATATTTTTGAATTTTCACAAAAATATACTCTAGGAAAAAATATTGTGGAATAATAAGACAATAAGCTAAAGTTTCTCCTCTTTTTAAAACTGTTTTTTTTTTTTTGTTGTTATTCCACATTGTTCCAGGGGACATTCATTTGCCCCAGGGAAGGATAATCCAGAAAAAAAGTCAAGTGAATTTCAAAAAGATTTTTTAAAACTCGTAACTGGAACATTTGTGTAGAAAATTGAAATAGTTTTTAAGTTTAGTAAACTTTTCTAGAGAGGAAAGTCTCTTTTGGTTACAAAGAATGATTTTGAATATCAAAAGCCTAAGTACTAAAGTACTTTGTATTTGAAATGTATAATATAAATTATAGAGTTGGGAAGAATTCAGGGTTTTTTTTGTTTTTTGTTTTGTTGCCAAAATAAAAATAAAAGCATTCAGCGTTTAAAGGAAACAGCACCACTGTTAGATATTCTGGAAGGCCCACTCTTGATCCTACCCCAGGTAAACTCTGATATGGGGAAGGAGGAGAGGGATCTGAAAAAAGCAGAAGAGGTATACCCCTCACCTCCCGGAGGAGCCTTGTAGAAAAGGCTTGAACACTGGTGGACCAGTGAGGAATCTGGTGATGGCTTGATGACACCTCACTGAGTCCTATTCACTCCCCTACAGGATCAAGGGTGCAGCTGAATGTCCAGGTGCCCTTAAGAAGTGGCTAAGAGAGGGCCAGTAGACCTAGAGTAGCCTCAAAATGGTCACAAGGAAGACATGAAGTACAGGGACCACACCGATTAAAGAACATGGCAAGACCAGAGTCATCTCAATAAATGCCAACAAGGATGGCCCTTGGAGGTGAAATCTGAAGAGGTGAAAATGACCATGGGTCAAGTTTTTTCCTCTTCTAGAAAACTGAAAGCCTTGAGCAGAACTTGATTCACCCTAAGGATAATGGGGGAGAAGTAGATGAAGGGAGAGGAACAGAACATTGAACTTTATTGCTTTTACTCATAACATGACTTTTTAATCATTAATTGCCTGAGTTTACATGAAAAAGTCCAGATGACTTTTGTTTAATCAGGCAGATTGGGAGCTCAGAATTACAAAGTAGATTGGATTGCAGAGCTTTCTTAAAGTTAGCTTTTTATGCACCTGATACATAGCCTATAAAATTCACAATCGGTTTATACATGTTATTTGATATTTCTGTATTTTGAGAATATTTTGCAGTTAGAAAAACTATGTGCTTATGTATTCCTTGTGCATCTTTTCATAAATATCTCAGGATTGTAACTTTGATTTGCTTAGTAATTACAACTGATAATCATTACTGTTTTTATTCATCACCTATTTTGTCTCACAAATTGAGTCTAAAATTCAACCTGATTCTTTTTTATTTTTTTGAGGTAAGGAACAGTAAATAGTCTTTTATTATTCCATTTCTAGTCAGTTTCTTTAATTTTATGGAAGTTTTCATGTCAAAATCCCTTACTGTTGACTTTGTTCAGTTTTTAAGGAATAACAAAATTACCTAATTTTTCAGAAAGGTATTATGTTGACTCTTTCATATCTTCATTTAATTCTCTTTCCTTGTCTTTGTGACTTAGCTTACAAAGGGAAGGAGAGGGCCCAATTTGAAGTATATTTTCCTAAATTCTTTTTTTTACTCTTTTCAGCCCCCACATTGTTCTTGTTTTTCCCTTCCCCTACTCTCTTAACACTGGAAACTCCAATTCGGATGTTTCTAATTTTTTTTTCTTCTTAGCTAATTTCATGGCACTTTTCAGCAATCTGCTCCCTGAGCAGCCTCCTCTTCCTCTAAGTCTGTTGTTTATCTTGTCCATGAGGGAGGCATTGCTTCTAGCCCCACGAGGCCTTCTCCTTCACGTGGCTTATCTGCAGCCAGAAGAAGCAGAGAATCAGACCAAGTTATGTGACTGTTCATGTGGCCAGAATCGCGTGTTTGTCGTATGCTGATTAGGATTCTTCTCCACTCAGTTTAACCTCCCATTCCCTCCACCCTGCCCCCTAGTTCTCTTTCATTTGGAGTCCCACGTGTGGGTGACAGGAAATGTGCAGTGGGCTGCTTGAAACTATTCTCTCTAGAAAATTTTCAGCTCATTCCAAACTCATGTATTAAAAGATATCTTTATTTTTGCTTTGCTTATCTTATTAAAACAGAAGGCAATTGGATTCCTGCGCACATCCTTTCTAGTAACCACTTGTTCAGGCATCCAATTCATGTTAAAAGAAGATTCAGTTGAGTGGCAATTTTAATGTGGTTTATACTTCAGCAAAATGGGCTGGTCCCTTTAAATTTAAGCTTGGTATGAACACTAGATCACACTTTGACCTCCTAATTATCTTTTGGAGAAGGGCCAGTGGATGTCTATGTAAGGTCTGTCAAGTGACCTGTGTTTTTGTTATGTTAACAAAGGTGTAGAGGAAATGACACTCAATTAATCTTAGAGGCTAGCTCCCTGCTTTACTTTTGCCTCGGGTCCTGGCTGTGATGTACAAGACTTCACTGATCACGTGAAGCCCTCGCTCTCTAACTTTACCTTTATGCTTCCATCAGAAAGGCATACACAACTATTTGGGTAGAGATTATCATTTTAGGAAAGGGATTTCCTACCCACCACTCTCCGTAGAGCATTCTGGACTTCTTTATTTCTCAGACTATATACAACCGGGTTTAGTAAAGGTGTTATGACAGTGTAGGTTACTGAGATTAACTGATCCTGCTCTTTGGTGTTCTCTGACTTGGGCTTGAAGTAGGCAATAGAGGCACAGCCATAGTGAATAATGACCACTGTGAGGTGGGAGGCACAGGTGGCAAAGGTCTTTTTCCGGCCTTCGGCTGAGGCAATCTTGAGAATGGTGGAAATAATGAGGACATAGGAGATGAAGAGGAAGGTGGCAGGGGCTGTGATGGCCAGGAGGCTGATAATTAAGGTCAGAATATCATTGATGATTGGGGTGGCACAGGCCAGGTCCAACAGAGGTCGAACATCACAGAAGAAATGTTCAATCAGTGAGTTGCAAAAGGGCAGTCTGAAAATGGCCACAGCCTGAACCAGTGAAAGCAAGAACCCTGTGGCACAGACAGAAGATGCCAGCATGCCACAGACCCTCCAATTCATGATGATTGTGTAGCGAAGTGGGTTGCAGATGGCCACGTAGCGATCATACCCCATTACCGCTAGCAGGAGGCAGTTGGTGATGGCAAAGCCAAGGAAAAAAAAGAGCTGAGTCCCACATCCCTCCAGGGAGATGGATTGGCTCAAGCCTATGAGGCTGGAAAGCATGCGTGGGATAATGACCAGGGAGTAGAAAGTCTCTGAAGTGGAGAGCACACTTAAAAAGAAGTACATGGGGGTGTGAAGGTGATGGTCAATACGAATAATAGTCACAATGAGGACATTGCCAGCCAAAGTTAGGAGGTACAGGGTGAGAAAGACCACAAAGAGTGTGAGCTGATCTTCTTGAAAATTGGAGAAACCTTGGAAAACAAACTCTCTTACCTCTGTGTGGTTGGCCATCTTCATTGAGGATCTCAGGTCTAAAAGATAAAGAGAAGGTCAACACTGTCTTTTAGCATCAGAGACTGCCCTGCCCTCGGGTACATAGCACAGATTAAAGAAGCAATACAGCAAAGGCCCAGTTCAAAACTCAATGAATCAACTTCCTTCCTTCTTCAGGGACATGGAAGACTAGGTCCTTGGACTGAAAATAAAGACATTCAAAATTTGAGTAACGTTTTTAAAAATTTTGACATAAAGTATTCTTTTTAAGTACACCTGGTTCATTTTAAAAAAATGATCATCTATGACCAATGAAATTGATTTTGAAAAAAATTTGTTGTACCCCCATAATATTCTGAAATAAAAAAATAAATAAATAAATTAAAAAAAAATTTAATAATTGGATTTTCTTAAAACATAACCATATTCTCAGACCATAGTGTGATTAAGGTAGAAAATTTCATCAAAAAGTGACAACTTGAAAAATTGTAAATGTTTGATAATCTAACCCATGAGTCAAAGAAAAGCTCATAATGAAGATTGGAAAATATTTAGAACTAAACAATAGTAAAAGACTCACATACCAAAACATGTTCAATGCATTTAGAACATAATAGAAAGAGATTTATATATAGTTTAAAATTCTTGTTTGGTAGAAAAGAAGAGGCTGGAAATTAATCCATTCTAAGGTTATAAAAGTAAGACCAAAAAGAAAGTAGAAGGAAAAAACCAATAAGAATGAAACAGATGTTAATAATATAAAAGAAGGATAAAATATAGAAAATTCACAAAGGTAAAAGTTTACAAACTTTAGGTAAACTGTTAGTGAAATTGGCCAAGAAAAAATGAGAGAAGACATAAATAAACTATATTATGAAGTAATAAAGGCACACAATTAACTGACATTTCAGATTCAAAAGGATGGAAAGTGACATAATGAACGACTTTATCTCAATACATTTTTTAACTTCAATGAAATAGATACATTTATAGAAAAAAATACTTACCAATATTGAATTAAGAATGAGAAAACCTGAAAAGTCCTTTAACTATTTTAAGAAATAAAGACACTTAAAAATTATAAATGAACAAACCTCTAGGTCAAGACAATTTTACCAATAAGTGTTATAAACATTCAAGGATAAATTAATTCCAATGTTACACAAACTATTTTAGGTAATAGAAAAAGAGGAAATATTCCTCACCACATTTTATGAAGCTAGAATTATCTTGACACCAAACTTAACAGACCAATCTCACTCGCATATATAGACATGAAATTCTTAAACAAAATACAGTCAGCCTTTCATATCTGTGGGTTTTGCATCCATGGGTTCAACCAATGGTGGATCAAAAATATTACAAAAAAAATGCATCTGTACTGAACTTGTACAGACTGGTTTTTCCTGTCATTTTTTCCTAAACAATACAGTATAACAACTATTTACAGAGCATTTACATTGTATTAGGTTTTATAAGCAAGCTAGAGATGATTTAAAGTATTTGGGAGGATGTGCATAATTTATATACAAATACTTCTCCATTTTATATTAGGGACTTGAGCATCTGTGGATTTTGGTATCTGCAGGAGATCCTGGAGCTAATTCCCCATGGATACCAAGGGAGGGCTGTGTTATCAAACCAAATCCAGCAATGTATAAAATGGGTACACGACCAAGTTGGTTTTATTTCAGAATGCAAAGTTTATTTAACATTTAAACAATCCAATTATATATTTCTTCAAATAAACTGTTTCAAGAAAAAAATTCATATGATTATTTAAATAGTTGCCAAAAAAGCATTTTTAAAATTCAATGTTTACTTTGAGAAGAACCCTTGGTAAATTAAGAATAAAAGATTTTCTTTAAGGTGATAAAGCATGTGTACAGCAATCCTACAGCCAACATTCAGTAAGATACTGACGGATTCTCTTTAAGATTAAGAAGAAGATAAGGGTGACTGTTTTATCCATTTCTCTTCAACATTGTATTGAATATTCCCAACAACCCAGTAAAGCAAGAAAAAGACATTGAAAATATAAGGATTGAGAAAGAAGAAATAAAACTGACATGCTTTACAGATGAAGTGATTGTGTACATAGAAAATCCAAAAGAACCTACTGATGAATTAAGAAAGTTTGGCAAACTTTTTGATACAAAATTTACATATAAAAATCCATTGCTTTTCTGTATTTTAAAAAACTGATAGCAAATTAATTTTAAAGGTGCTATCATTAATAATAGCTTCAAAAAACATAAAGTACCCATGAATAAAGTCCTTTATGGTGAAAATTACAAAACCCTAATGAAAAACAGTAAAGAAGATGGAAATAAATGGTTATGCTTATACATAATATTAGATTGGAAGAGCTAATATTATGAAGATTCCAATTAATCCAAAATTGGCCTGTGGATTCAATGCATTTAAATCAGAATCCCAAATGGGTTGTTTTTGACTATTTGTTTGTCGGATTGACAACTAATGCTAAAAAAGTATAAAGCACAAGAATAGCCAAACACTCTGGAAGAAGAAAAACAAATGGAGAGGATTTGTCCTTCAAATATCATTACCTATTTTAAGGGTATAGTAATTAAGGAGGTGTGGTATTCTCAAAGGGGTAAACAATCATATCCATGGAAGAAAATGGAGTTCTGAAATAGGAAAATTCTTCATCACAGGGCTGGCATTGCAGGCTGGTGGAAAGCACAGACTAGTCAATTAATGGTCTTGGAATAGTTGGTTACACATACTGGGAAAAAATGAAATTAGATTTGCTTGCACCATAAAAAGTCAATCTCAAATGGATTAAAAACCTAAAAACAAACAAAATACCTTATTACACTATTAAATGTTCAGAAGACAATATATGAGAATATTTTAAAACTTTGGGGTAGTAAAATATTTCTTAAACAAGATATAAAACATAAAAAAGATAACTTTTATCACATAAATATTAACTTCTTTTTTTCAAAATAAATCACAAAAAAGAAAAAAGGAAGACAGAAAGAGGAAAAGATATATGCAGCAAAAATAACAGATAAAATAGTAGTATCTAATGGAGTCTAAAAATCAAAAAGAAAAAGTTTATTAAAGATATTAATAGATCATTGTTACCTATTAATAATGATAAATAATCTGAAAAAAGAATAGAAATTTGATATGAGAGGAAGCACAAATGACATGTGAACATGTAAATAGATTTTTAATCATAATTAGCCAGGGAAAAATAAGACTACAGACCACAAATTAAGACCACAGATCATTCCATACCCATCAGACTGCAAATAATCAAAACTGTAACAGAAATACAGCAATGGAAGCTCCAACTCCCTACTGGCCAGAGAGTAAATTGATACAATCATTTTGGAAAATAGTTCGACATTATCTGCTAAAGTTGAAAATGAACATGTCCTACAAACAAGCAATTCCTCCAAAAGAAATTTAATAAAGAAAAATTCAAGAGACAAATGCAACAAGTGTATAGGAACTTTGTTTACTAAAAAAGAAAAAGAAAAGAAGACAAACTGAAACAAACCAAATGTTATTCAAAAATAGAAAAAACAGGATAGAAAAAATGGTGGTCTGATAGAGACCTCCAACCTCACTGCTCCCAGGGAAGGAGGTGAAAAATGCCATCGGCTGCCTGTGCGTGTATCGCACACTCTGAAAACAGCATTGTGAATTTACAAAGAATACAGGTGACTGGGAGATATATTCACAAATATCAGAGAGTGCAGGGAATACAATAGAGAGCAGAGCGTGGGAAGGACACACTTACCAGGTTAGCACAATGTGACCTGACCTACAAGTGGTTAGGCACCTTCCCCACAGACTTCCCATCCACTCAGTCAGGGACAAGCCCAGAGTTAGTTCAAAGCTGTTGCTTGAGACAGCAGGCTCTGTGGAGAGAAAGCAATTGTGGAAGCCATACAGAACTCTCAAGGGCACTGTACAGGGACTGCTAAGGGCCAGGTAGAGACTGGGCTGAGATACAGCTTCCTGGGACAGTACGCAGGAGTCTGGGGGCAGGCACCTCACCACTGTAAGCCAGCGGGACCAGGGCACAAGAGTTCAATGGAGAACAATGGGACATGCCCTTAGGGGCTGCCAGCAATTGCCTCCATGGGACCCAGGTCGGTTGAGAAGAGCTGTGTTCACGGCGTGATCTGAACCCTGCTGTACTCCAGACTGGCAGTCTGCAGCCATCAGTAAGGCCTCCCACCTGGAGCTGACTGTTTGTTAGGTCTCTAGCTTCATCCCCCACTGGCCCAGGGGCTCTTCACCCTGGACACAACAAGCTATGCCCTTAGTGGCCATGGACAGCTGCCTCTGTGGGTTCTAGGTGGGACAAAGTCCCTGATCTGTATTGGTGGGACCTTTGTGTATTGGAAACAGTTTGCAGCCCATCCATCCTGTCCTGCATCCCCGGCTCTGGCCTCCTATGTGCCTGCTATGTGATGGTCCTAGTGCCCGCTGTTCAGGTCCCAGCCCTCCTATACCCCAGAGATCGATCACTTTGAAGGTTGCTTACCACAGTGACTCATTTTGTATCAGTACTGGTTCTCATGGCAATCAAATGCCTCAAGTGCCACAGGCTGAACCAGAGCAGCTCCCCCTAACCCTACCCACATTTTTAGGAAATTTCGCTAGGTCCAAGAGTGCCTCCAGCTGCCACTCTTCCTCCCAGTGGGAACATCCGCCTGGCAGAGACTTCTGGGGATAGAGATGCCCACCCACCTCATCTTGGGGTCTAGTGATGGAAAAGGGGTGCACAATTAGAGATCCCCCATCAGCCAGTGACACATGGAGACACAGGTCAGAGGGCCAGACACATGAACTGTGGGAAAACTGAGAGCTCACAAGTGGTCTGGAGGGGAAAGTGCCTGAGCTTGTAGACAGGGAAGAAAAAACCTGGCTAGAGACCTCAGCAATCCCCCCAGCTGGCCCCTCCCATCAGAAGCAGCCCTCTAAACCCAGAGAGAGAGAGTTCTGAACTCCATAGCAGTGGCCCCCACTCATGGCCAGATGAGCAGCCTCTGAGCTGTGTAGCTCTCACACTGCAGCTGCAAGCTATTTTGCTTCTCCCCCCACCTCAGGAGGAGCAGGGTCAAAGTAAGCCCTGGGAGCTACAAGGCCCTTCCAAAGCTTGGGGCTTTTGTATACCCCACCTGGGGAACCAGAGCCTGCCACAGGCACAACAGAATACCTAGGTAACTGGCTACTCCACACAAACTATAATCAATGACAGCAGGAACAACCCCACTGCTAAAAACATTGCCCCCTATCTCAAGCTATTAGGAAGCAGTGGATTTGTACCCTCAAGTACAATCCACCAGCTTGGAGCTCAAGCTGGGAGGACAATCTCACTACACTCCACTGGGAAGATGTGAAGACAACAGGTCAGGGGTAACTCAAGAGGTACACCAAACTTTCTAAAATACACCTAAGGCAAGACAGACCAGTACTCCTCTCCCTGGCTCTGCCAAGGAACTTTCTTTGGGGTCTTGGAGACAGGACCATAAACTAGCCCTAACACCCCCAGCTCTCGACCAAGAGACCAGATGGGAAAGAATTAGTGAAAGAACTCAGGAACTATGAAAAATCAGAGTGAAAAGTCATGCCCAAAAGAAATCATTAGTTCCTCAGCAATGGACACCAACTTAAATGAAATGGGTAGAATGACAGAAGAGGAATTTCATTTATGGATTATAAGAAAGCTCAATCAAATTCAAGAGAAAATTGAATCCCAGCACAAAGAAACCACAAGAAAAATGCAAGAAAAGAATGAAAATTTTTCTAAAGAAACTGAAGTATTATGGAAAAATCAAATAGAAATTCTAGAAATGAAAGAGGCAATCAAGGACCTGAAAACACAGTGGAAAGCCTTAAGAATAGGCTGGATCATGCAGAGGAAAGAATCTCAGAGCTGGAAGATAACTCCTATGTGCTAAATACATCAGTCAAAGAGAAAGAATACAAAAACAAGAGGCATGAACAAAGCATTCAAGAAATGTGGGATTATGTAAAGAGGCCAAACATAAGGATCATAGGCATCCCTGAGGTAGAGGAAGAAAATTCACGTGGACTGGAATATCTATTTGAAGGAATAATAGAGGAAAATCTCCATGTGCTAGCCAGAAATCTCAATAGCCAAGCACAAGAAGCACACAGGACTCCTGGGAGATTCAACATGACAAGGCATTCATCAAGCCACATAATTTTTAGGCTGGCCAAAGTAAACACGAAATAGGCACTCCTTTGAGCAATAAGGTGAAAACAGCAGGCAACCTACAAAGGGAAACCTATCAGATTAACTGCAGATTTCTCAGCTGAAACCCTACAAGCCAGAAGGGACTGGGGACACATCCTCAGTCTTCTAAAACAAAATAATGGCCAACCCAGAATTCTTTATCCTGAAAAACTAAGCTCCTTATGTGAGGGAGAAATAAAGACTTTTCCAGACACGCAATCACTGATAGAATTTGCGAAGACCAGACATGCCCTGCAAGAAGTACTTAGATTAGCATTGTACATTAACCAGCACAACAGACCCCCACCAGTGTAAAACTACCCAAAAGCTAAAATTCCAGAACCCAGATTTCACAATGGCTCAAGAGGTAAAACAAAACAAGAGTCTACTCAACAGGATAAACATAAATTCACCCCAAATATCAATTCTCTCAATAAATGTGAATGGCTAGAATTGCCAAATGAAGAGACATAGGCTTGATGAATGGATTAAAAATGCAAGCCAAGTATCTGCTGTCTCCAGGAAACACATCTTACACACAAGGACTCATTTAGACTCAAGGTTAAAGGATGATGTACAATTTTCCAGGCTAATGGAAACCAAAAGAAATATGGGGTAGCCATTCTTATATCAGATATTATAAACTTTAAAGCAACAAAAGTAAAGAAAGACAAAAATGGTCACCATATAGTGGTGAAGGGAAAAGTCTTACAAGAAGACTTAACAATACTAAATATGTATGCACCCAACACAGGAGCACCCAGATTCATAAAGCAAATACTGCTAGATCTAGACAACATAATAAATAGCAATGCCATAATTGCTGGGGACTTAAACACCCCACTGACAAAACTGGACAGATCTACCAAACAGAAAATAAGGAAAGGAATAATGGACCTAAATAGGACTCTAGAACATTTGGGCCTAACAGACATCTACAGAACACTCCACCCAAATAACACTGAATATATGTTCTTCTCATCAGCTCATGGAAATTTCTCTAAAACTGATCACATCCTAGGCCACAAAACAGAGCTCAACAAATTTAAAAAATAGAAATCATACTATGTATCTTTTCAGACAACAGTGGAATAAAATTAGAAATCAATTCCAACAGAAACACACATCTCTATCCAAAAACATGGAAATTAAACAATCTGTTGCTGAATGAGTATTGGGTCAAGGAGGAGATTCAGACAGAAATCAAAAGATTCTTCGAACTAAATGATAATGGGGACACAAGTTATCAAAATCTGTGGGATACAGCAAAAGCAGTCCTGAGAGGAAAACTTATCGCCCTAAATGCCCACGTCCAAAAGACAGAAAGTTCACAAGTCAGTAAACTAATGAATCATCTCAAGGTAATGGAAAAGGAAGAGCAAACCAACCCTAAACCCAGCAGAAGAAAAGAAATAACCAAAATCAGAGCAGAATTAAATGAAATCGAGAACAAAAGAACAATACAGAAGATTAATAAAATGAAAAGTTGGTTCTTTGAAAAGATAAATAAAATAGACAGGCCACTTGCCAGGTTGACCAGAAGCAGATAGGAAAGGACTCTAATTAAGCTTAATTAGAATGAAAAAGGAGAGGTCACAACTGTTATCATGGAAATACAAAACATCATCTTCGAATACTACAAAAATCTCTATGCCCAAAAACATGAAAATGTGGAGGAAATGACAAATTCTTAGAAACACACTACCTCCCTAGGCTCAATCAGGAGAAATAGAATTCCCAAACAGATCAATATCAAGCACCGAAATTGAAGCAGTTATAAAAAATCTTCCAACAAATAAAAGTCCTGGACTAGATGAGTTCACACCTGAATTCTACCAAACCTAAAAAGAAGAGCTGTTGCCTATACTGCAGAAATTATTCCAAAACATAGAGAAGGATGGAATCCTCCCAAACTCATTCTATGAAGCCAATGTCACCTTGATACCAAAGTCAGGAAAGGACACAATAAGAAAAGAAAACTACAGACCATACCCCTTATGAATATAGGTGCAAAAATTCTCAATAATATCCTAGCAAATCGAAATTCAAATGTAGATCAAAAAAATAATTCATTATGATTAGGTGAGCTTCATCCCCAAGATGCAGGGATGGTTCAACATATGCAAATCTATAAATGTAATTCACCATATAAATAAAAGCAAGAACAAAGACCACATGATCCTCTCAATAGATGCAGAGGTTTTTGACAAAATTCAACCTGCTTTTATGATAAGAACTCTTAACAATATAGGCGTAGATGGCTCATACCTCAAAATTATTAAAGCCATATACGATAAACCCACAGCCAATATCATATTGAATGGGGAAAAATTGAAAGCATTCCCCCTTAAAACTGGAACCAGACAAGGTTGCCCACTATCTCCACTTCTGTTCAACACAGTGCTGGAAATCCTTGCCAGTGCAATCAGACAAGAGAGGGGAATCAGGGGTGTCCAAATGGGTCAGAAGAGGTCAAACCTTCACTTTTCATGGGCAATATGATATTATATCTAGAAAACCCCAATAATTCAACCAAGAGACTATTGGAATTGATAAATGAGTTCAGCAAATTCTCAGGATACAAAATCAATGCACACAAATCAGTAGCTTTCATATATGCCAATAACAGTCAAGTCAAGAAACAAATCAAAAACACAATACCTTTCACAATAGCACCAAAGAAAATTAAATATTTAGAAACATATCTAACTAAGGAGGTGAAAGACCTATATAAAGAGAACTATGAAACATTGAGAAAAGCAATTGCACAGGATGTAAACAGATGGAAAACCCTACCAAGCTCTTGGATTGGTAGAATAAATATTATTAAAATGTATGTACTACCTAAAGTGATTACAGAATCAATGCAGTCCCTATCAAAATACCAACATCATTTTTTGCAGATCTAGAAAAAAAAATTCTATGCTTTGTGTGGAACCAGAGAAGACCCCATCTAGCCAAAGAAATCTTAAGCAAAAAGAACATATTTGGAGGCAGCAATCTACCAGACTTTAAACTATACTACAAGGCTATAGTAACAAAAACAGCATGGTACTGGCACAAGAATAGAGACATAGACCAATGGAACAGGACTGAGAATCCAGATATAAAACCAACCTCATACTGTCATCTGATCTTTGACAAATTCCACAGAAACATATACTGGGGAAAAGATTCCCTATTCAATAAATGTTGCAGGGAAAATTGGATAGCCACATGTAGAAGACTGAAACTAGATCCACACCTCTCACCTCTCACAAAAATCAACTCAGGATGGATAATAGACTTAAACCTAAGATGTGAAACCATAAGAATTCTAGAAGAAAACATTGGAAAAACTCTTACAGACATTGGCCTAGGCAAAGAATTTATGAAGACTACCCAAGCAGTCATAGCAGCAACAAAAATAAATAAATGGGACCTGCTCAAATTAAAAAGCTTCTGCATAACCAAGGAAACTAACACTAGAGTGAACAGACAACTTACAGAATGGGAGAAAATGTTTGCATGGTACACATCTGATAAAGGGCTGATAACCAGAATCCATACAAAACTTAGGAACATCAACAAGAAAAAAATCAAACAACCCCACTAAAAAGTGGGCAAAGGGCATGAACAGAAACTTTTCAAAAGAAGATGGAATAATGGCCAGCAAACATACAAAAAATTGCTCAACCTCTCTAATCATCAGGGAAATGCAAATCAAAACCACAATGAGATATCACTTAAATCTAGTGAGGTTGGTTTATATCAAAAAGTCCCAAAACAACAAACGTTGGTGGGGATGTGGAGAGACAGGAACACTCATACACTGCTGGTGGGAATGCAAATTAGTACAACCTCTATGGAAAGTGATATGGAGATAACCTCAAAGAACTAAAAGTAGAACTACCATTTGATCCAGCACTCCCACTACTGGGTATTTACCCAAAGGAAAAAAAAACATTCTATAATAAAAACACCCGCAGTTGAATGTTTATATCAGCACAATTCACATTTGCAAAGATGTGGTAACAATCCATGATTGTTACCTGATGATTGATGACAATCCTATCAATACATGAGTAGATGAATAAAATGTGGTATATATACACCATGGAGTACTACTCAGCCACAAAAGTCAATGGTGAATTAACACATCTGGTATTATCTTGGATGGAGTTAGAGTCCATTCTTCGAAGCAGAGTATCACAAGAATGGAAAAACAAGCACCACTGGTACTCACCATCCAATTAGTTCTAACTGATCAATACTTATGTCACACATGGAAATAATATTCATCTGGGGTCAGCAGGCAGGAGAGGGGTGGAGGGGATGGGTAGACTCACACTTAATCGGTACAGGGTGCACAGTTTGGGGAATGTCCATGATTGTAGCTCTGACTTGGGCAATGCATAGGCAATATATACAACCAAAGTGTTGTACCCCCATAATATTCTGAAATAAAAAAAATATTGGTATGACTAGATTTGTGCCTGCCATTTAGCTGTTTGTTTTCTATATATCATGTCCTTTTTTTCCCTCTGATCTCCTTCATCACCTTCTTTTGGTATGAAATAGACATTTTCTAGTGCACCATTTTAATTTCTTTCTTGTTTTTTCACTATAGTTTTTGAGTTCCTTAGTAATAGTGCTAGAGATTACTATTACATCTTAATTTATCACAATTTTTTTTTGAGACTGAGTCTCACTCGCCTGGGATAGAGTGCAGTGGCATCATCAGAGCTCACTGCAACCTCCAACTCCTAGGCTCAAGCAATCCTCCTGCCTCAGCCTCCTCAGTAGCTTGGACTACAGGCATGCACCACCACGCCCAGCTATTTTTTTCTATTTTTAGTAGAGATGGGGTCTCATTCTTGCTCAGGCTGGCCTCGAACTCCTGGCCTCAAGCAATCCTCCCACCTCAGCCTCCCAGAGCGGTGGGATTGCAGGTGTGAGCCACTGCACCCAGCCAGTTTATCACAATTTATCTCAGATTAATACTAACTTCATTCTAATAAAACATAGAAACTGCTCCAATATAGCTTTAGTCTTTTCTCTCTCCTTTGTGCTATTATTGTTGTATGTGTTTATATATTATAAACCCTATAATAAAGTGTTATACTTATTACTTTAAAAAAATATAAAGACCATTTAAATTGAAGTAAACTGTCACTATGAACTATTATAGAGCATTGAATTAATGACAACAGAGCAGGGGTGGGCAAACTACAGTCCACAGGTCAGTCATCTGTGTTTGTAAGCAAAGCTTTACTGCAACACAAGCACATGCATTTGTTTATGCATTGTGTATGGCTGCTTTTGCTCTACAATAATAGGGTTGAGTAGTTGCAAGGGAGACTGTATGGCCTCCAAAGGCTAAAATGTTTACTAACTGGTCCTTTACAAAAAAATGTTTGCTGGCTCCTGTTTAAAGTCATTAAGGGGACTAATTACATTTTTACAAATCAGCATGAATGAATCTCAAAGTTATGTTGAATAATAAAAGCAAATCTCATATATAAGCATATATATATATAGTGTGTGTGTACGTGTGTGTATGTGTCTTTATTCCATTTATTTAATGTTCAGAGGAAGGCAAGATTAAATAATGTATTGTTTAGGGGTAATCTATATTTCAAAAAATACAGAAATGCTTTTACCTAAAGTTCATTTAGCTATTGAATATTTGGCCTATATTTGAAATATTTGAAAGAAGAATATATGAGTATTCTAGACTCATGGTGATGTTCTAATTCTCAGCCTGGGTAGAGGGAATCTGGGTATTTGTTTTGTTTTTCTTCTTAAAATGTATATTTTTAATATACTCTTTCAAATACACACCATATTTTACAATAAAACTTTTAATGTTATACATCTAGAAAAGTGTTCTTGATATTGTTAAATGGAAGAAATATTACAAAGTAGTAAAGGTCATATGATCCCAATATTGTAAAGAACACAAAGATATATATATCCATGTATGTGTGAATATGTATACATAGAAAAAATACTATAAGGATTCATGAATGTATGTGACATTTTTAAACAAAAACTAATGCAGTATTATTTTAAAATATATATTGCACAACTTTAAAAAATGCATGTGAAAATGTTGTAATTCAATGAAAAATAATAAGTGAAAAAGCAGGATATGATGTAGTATATACAGAATGATCTCAATTATGTGAAAATGTGCATAGAGAAAAGGCTGAATGGAAATCATCTAAATGTTAGTAGGACATGATTCTGCATGGTATAATTATAGGTAAAAGTCTACTGTCTCCTAAATTTTCCAAAGTTTCCATGCAGTGGGGTGGTGGGCAGGTTCAATTTTTTAAGCCTCCCTTAAGGCCATTCACATAAACATCTCTCCATATTGTTCTCTTGGCATTTCATTTCTTCTATCAGAGCACTGTCACATTCAACTGAAATTATTTATTATCTGACTTTTCAACTAGATTTTAAGTTTTTTGGTGATTGAGATCATAATTACTTAATTCCACATCCCCAAAGCCCAGCCCAATTTTTGCCATATCTTAGGCTTTTGATAAGTTTGTGTTAAATGAACCAATGAATGAAGGAATGCTTTCCTCTTCTAGTCTGAAAGAGGAAACCCACACCTCTACCAGATACACACAGAAGCACTTACTTGGACACACAGAAACCAGGACAAAGTATTTAAGTGAGAATCTAGGCTTTAGGGTGGTGAAAGGTAGAGAACATGATGTCTTCCTTTGGGAACATTGCAGGCATTTGGAGCATATGAAGCACCCCAGCAAAAGGAAGACACACAAATTCATACAGGTAGACAGGAAAGGATCACGTTCTCATTAAGTTGCAAAAGTTGAGAGGCTGCTAGAAAGAAAAGACATGAAAGGACAATATGGGAAAAGATGTGTGGATGAAGTGAATGTTGGCAAACCATTATCATTAAGAAGGGACATGGACAATTACTCTTGAGTTAGCTTTCCAATTCAGAGAAAAACTCTTTTTTCTAAAAAGATAGTAGAAATGTATAGAAATATTTTGCATTTTACGATTTTCTTTATTCATCAAAGTAATAATACATCTACTACTCAAAAATAACTATGTGGTAGAAATGTGAGGAAACTTAATTCCAAAAAGGATAAAGGAATATCCCATATTTAATTCATGGCAGAGATAACTCGGAAACAGCTCTCTTGACCCTGTACCCTGAGTTCTTTGCTCTTGAAAAATCTCATTATTGGAAGAAGAAATTCTTTCTATCTCAGCTGAGACACTGATGCATGTAACAATGATACACAGAAGTGAATCAATCTTCTTTAGGAAGACATTTTAAAAAACAGAAAAAAAATCGCTATATCTTGTTCTGAGTTCGTTTTGATGTCTCTGTGAAGAGGCAGGGACAGGGACAGTATAAGTGTTACTCAATTTACTTTTAGTTCCTGACATAGGCACTAACAACCGGTAGGAGGGCAATGCTCAGAGGAAAATGATGTTCCCTTTGTTTTCTCCTGCTGCAAGTCTAGCATCTGTCTAGAATGCTTAGCTCCAATCGCGTTCACATCCACATCACACACGCACACATACACACACGTTATGCTAAGCACATTTTTCTTAAAGTAGTGATCTGGCTGCCTCCATGCTACGTTGCTGAATAAGGAGCAGGATAAGTAATCTGATCAAGGACTGAGGGTAACAGATAAGAAGAGTCAAAGTAGCATATGGACTCCAAAAGCTAATAGAACAATAAAGTTGGCCCTCATACTCTAAATGGCTGAGGTAGTTAGAAAACAAAATGTAGAAACTAACATTTGGTTAATGTCTGCTAGCCTAAAAGTTTAGGGATTACTCTGCAAGGAAATAAAATATTCCCATTTTATAGGTAGAGAATTTGAGGCTCAGTGGGATAAGCTACTTGTCAGACTCATATCTAGTAATTGGCAAGACCAGGTGTGAAACCTAACTTCTAATGTCTGACTCTTAATCCCATACATTGCCACTGAATCAAAACCCACTGAATAAAAATTTAAGCAAGGTGTTCAGATAAGAGGGGAAGGAGACAATAGCTATATGAAAAATGCCTGACTCTCAGCCTTATTGACTCAAATACCAGGGACATCAGTAGTAGATGACAACTCTGGAGTTATAAAAGCTGTCTTACTCACTTTTTCTTCCATGACTTTCAGCAGACTCTTCCATTATTTAGAAGTGAAACTTACGAGAATACTATATTCTACTTTATAAGCATCAAGTCTCAATTAGCCATCTGCAAGATAAAAGAAAAGTATGAAACTATAATGTCAAGAAAATCATCAGAAAACCAGAATGGGAAAAGGAAGAAAATAAAAAAAATTTGAAATCAATTTTCCTTGCTTTTTTTTTTTTTTTTTTTTTTTTTAGCAATAACCACTTACTTCTTGCAAACTTGGCAAAAGAGATGAGAGAAATTCTCTTCAGAGCTGTTGTATCTGAACTTGGGGGAAGAAAAAAAGCTCTGAAATAAGATTGTCTCCAAGAGGCCTGTGTGGAGGAAGTGAAAGCCTGAATCTAGAAGATCAGAATTTCGTGGGTGCAGAAGGAAGCTCAGAGTATGGTGACTAATTCAAGGCCCAGAACATTGATTCCTCTGGTCTGGAGAGTCTTCCTGCAGAGTTGAAATGTCCAAATCCAGAAGCGTTGTCTGTTTACTCCTAAAAGAGAAGCAGATCCATCTGCTCCAGGACTCTGGGGACTGTCCCTTGAGAATCTTTCCAGGGAACAGGGGGCAGCAGAGGAAGAGTCTGATGCTCTATCCCAGGGGCCTGATTAGGAATTTGAGCAATTAGTAGAGCAAAACTCTTTGCCTTTGGTTACTGAGTCACTGGAGCACGTTGCATCTTAGAAACTGAAATATGTTTTGTTAACAAACCAATGAACCCAGAAGAAACATGCTAAACAAAATAACTGCCTCTTATTCCAGTCTGAGAATCATTCCTTCATTTATTGAACTAACAAATATTAATGAACATCAACTTATACTCTAGGCAGTATGCTGAATACTGAGGATACCGATATGACAAAAACAGTCATGGTGTTTGCGCTCATTGAGCTTGTAAAGGAGGGAGACATACAAAACTGTAGCTAATCCATTAGTATCTTTGTGCAAATTTGAAAACAAAGCCTCTACTGGGTAGATGCAGCCCATGTGCACATAGCTTGGTGATAAGACAGTGTATTTATACAATTACTAAAAAGGCATTCCTTCCTAGGTGGAGTATCTGTATCAGGATGCATGACTTGTCAAGTAGACTGTGGGCTGGATTTTATTTCTCACTTTCTACCTGATTAGGTGTACTTGTGCATTGTGCAGCCTACTCAACCAGGCATGTTTCAAACTAATACATTATTACAAACAAAAATAAATGCTATGAGAAAAAAATGCAGGCTGATATGAGATCATATAACAGAAGGAGAAGGTTGTGCTAATCTAGGAAGTTTTTAAATATTTTTCTGAGGAATTATATTCAAACTGGAATCTTTAAGATGAATTTGGGTCAAAGAGAAGAAGTTAGGGAAGAGAATTTAAGGTAGGGAGAAAAACATGAGTGAAGAACTTGATAGATTAATGATAATAACTCATTCCAAGAAGTAAAAGAGGCCAAATTGCACACAGATAGCCTAATAGCCTAAGGAGAGAGGATATTAGAAGGTAACAGGAGATGAGATCATACATGGTCTTATCCCACTTCAAGCTTACTGTAAGGCTCACGTGAAGCCAGCAAAGCTTTTAAAAAGGTTAATATCAAAATCAGATGTTCATTTCAAAAAGTCTAGTTGAAATGTGAAAAATGAATTGGAGCAAGAGCAAGTTTGAAAGCAGAAAATTCAATTAGGAGGCTACTGCAGTTCTCCAGTGAAAACATGATGGGAGCTTGGAACTAATATGGCAGACATGGAGATGGCTTTGGCTTGTTGAGTCACACAACATCAATTCATGACAGGAATCCTAGGGTACATGCTCAAGAGACCTGCCTTTACCTAACGTAGCAGTGATTCAAGAGTCATTTCTCAGATATTTATCTAGAGAAAGAAAGTGCGTCTTTTAACAGAAATCTGAAGAGTCTGCATTATGATTTTCTCATTGCACTTTGACAGAATACTGACTTGATTCACCATAATTAACAATCATCATAGCCTTTCACCCAATTTTCAGACTAGAGCCCTTGAATGAAGGGGTGGCCGTGTCTGTCTGAGAACAGACCCTGTGATATTGCCACAAATGTATATTATAAACACATATAAGTATCAATCATTATAAAAAGTAAACTCTCTTTGAGTATATCCTGGACTAACTTCAGAGTCTTCTCTTGTTCTGGGCCTGACTCAAAACTGATGGTATCATAGGTTACTCAGGAAATGGGTTGAAATACCTAAAGTGCAATATATTGCCAAGTGTGTCTAATTCCAAGGTGTGTTTGGGAATCACTGAACCACTATGAAATAAACTCAAGTCAAAATTTCATTTTTTTAGTTAACTTTCATGAGCCTCCATGCTTAATTGTTGCTATGACTTGAACATCCCTGCCAAAATTCATGTTTAAATTTAATTGCCATTGTAACAGTGTTGAGAGGTGAGACCTTTAAGAGGCATTTAGGTCATGAGGGATCCGCCTTCATAAATGGATTAATGCTGTTATCAGTGGAGTGGTTTAGTTAATACAGGAGTGGGCTCTTAATAAAAAGGATGAGTTTGGCCTGATTTTCCCTCTGTTAGATGCTTGCTTCTGCCTTCTACCTTCCACCAGGGGATGACCCTTTCCAGATGCCAGTGTCATGCTCTTGGACTTTCCAGTCTCCAGAACTGTAAGTCAAATAAACTTCTGTTCTTTATAAAATTCCCAGTCTGTGGTATTCTGTGATAGCAGCAGAGAACAGACTAAGACAACTGTGCTTGGTATCCAGGGATGAGTGTTAGTTCAGGGGCAGTGTCCATTAATCTCCCTAAAGTGTGGATATATCCCTTATAATCACTCACTCTGGTGAATGGATGCAGGTTCCTCTATAGAAGACTACAAAGAAAATTTGTAATATGTATTTGCAGCAGTGTCATAGGGTGGATCCTCAAGGGGACATTGCCATTCAAGGGGTTCTGGGAACATGAACTGGCTCTTGTCTGGGAATTAGGTGAGAGGTCATGATTCTCCATCATGGTGACTCAAGTCAGGACTATGTTCACCAGTCCTAGAGATTTTGAAAACGTATTATTTTAAAAACTATTATTTAAATCCATTTTCCATTCTATTTTAGTCTTAGAATTACCAAGGTATATTATATGGCACCAAAGGGCTCTACATGCAAACAATTCTGGTGGCTACTGCCACCCATTTTATCAACCACATATACTCTTTATATCTGATAGGTACATGGTGCCACTTGGTTCTTGACTTATTGGGATCTCATGCTCCCTATTGAAATCAAGGAGCCATTCAATGGCAACATCTCATATATTCAACTACAGTCTGGAGAGAACACTTTTCCACTGTTGAATCCACATTTTAGTTAACCAACTGAGAAAACTGTAAGAGCTACTCTGATCTCCTTGAACAGATACATTGAGCCCAGAATCTCTGGTTAAGTACACACATAAATACATGTTGCCTATGTGAACATCGTGTTTCTTCCTCCTCTGTCAAACAAATTTGGAATCAGTTCCTATACACATTTACCACTTTCCTATGAATTAGGGGTCTTCTAGGATCTGACACCAGTTATGGTTTAGGAGGCAATGAAAGAGAGTGTAGTAGACAGAACTTCTAGTAATGGTGGCAAGAAGAGGCCAATAATTCCTTTTTGCCAAAAAAAAGTATAAAACTGAATGAAATTATCATAAACAACCATTTCAGGACACTGGAAACTGATCAAAGGCAGATAAGTAGTTAAGAAACATTTATGCTCAAAAAATAGCTAGAGCCTCAGGTTAGAATAGCAAGAGTTAGTAGAGGTCTTTTTTTTTTTTTATTTTTTGGTCTAGGGGATGATTCTAACCTTCTCCTTACCCCCACATTCAGTGGATAGAAACTTTAGTTTTATCTGCTTGAATGTGGTTGTGAAAAACAGCAGCTTCAGTGTTAGAGGGGTCAGGCTAAATTTGAGGCAGAGGTTAGGTGAAAAACTGAAGCTTGGCTGGTGCAGTGTAGCAAACTCACTTGGGAATGGATGGGGAAAACTCACAGCTTTGCTACTCTGTTGTGTGGTCTTAATTCTGAGAAAGCAACAAATAAATAACCCATAAATTTAACTGTGAGGTCATGCAAATAAGAGAACCATAGGCGGCCTGAGACAAGTTTCTCACACATTTCTGGCTTCATAGAAACAATGAGTGCACAAGGAAGACCCAAGAAAGCCTGACTAAAAGTGAAAGCCAAGTGAGACCTGAGAACTGGCTGGAACTTTGAGTGCATGCTACAACTTGCATATAGGTTATCAGCAGAGGGTGGAGCCTTCTGGACTCCAGGTGTTTGTGCACAGTCTCTGCCAAAATTATTGCCTAACCACTAAGCTATGTAATCATAGGGAAAATCTTAGGAAGCCAGGTCAAAAAAAGTGAAAATTATTAAAAACTAAGAAGACATCAGCATCCCCACACAGCAGATTCTGCACTTTAGATGGAGAAAGTAACTAAAAAAGGCAAACAAGAACAATGACATTTTAAAATATAAAACAAAATCCAGAGTTGCAGCAATATGTTCATGTTTTAACTAAATATTATGTCATGTAAAGAAACAGAAAAGTTAGGGGGAGAAAAGCAGCCAACAGTAATTGTTCTGAATGGGCCCATATGTTGAATTTAGCAAACAGAGACACGGAAGGTAGATTTTATAAATATGTTCATAAAATTAAATGAATCTATGTTCAAAAAATTTAAAGAAAATATGACAGGAATGATCCAAAAAAATGGAAATCTCAAAAAGGAAATAGGAGCTATAAAAAATGCAGATTCTAGAGTTAAAAACTATAATGATCAAAATTAAAATTTCACTAGATGATAGTGAAATAGCAGATTTGAGATGGCAGAAGAAAGAATGGTGAACTTGAAAAGCAATCAACAGAAATTATTCAGTCCAAAGAACAGACAAAGAAAAGAATGAAGAAAAAGTAATAGTCTCAGAGACTTGTAGAACAAAGTAAAACATTCCAACGTAGATGTAGTAGGATTCCCAGAAGAAGAGGAATAAAGGGGTAGAAAAATATTTGAATAAATTATGGCTGGAAACTTCCTAAATTTGATGAAAAACATTAACATATTAGATTCAAGAACCTCAACAAATCCTGATGCAAAGACTGCCATATGTAGACACATCAGGGTCAAACTGCTAAAAGCTAAATACGAAGGTAAAATCTTGGAAACAACCAGAGAAAGTGACTCATCATGTACAGGGAAAAAACAATATAATTAACAGCTAACTTCTTAACAACAACAAAAAAAAATAATAAGGGCAAAAGATAAGGAAATGGCATTCAGATTATTGAAGAGAAAAAACTTTTTAATAATGAATTCTACCTCTAGTAATAATATTCTTCAAAAATGAAGGCAAAATAGAGGTGTACCCAAATAAACAAAGATTGAATTTGTTGTTAGCAACCTACCCTCCAAGAAATACAAGAGGAATTCTTCAGGCTGAAAGGAAATTACAGCTGTCAATAACTTATGTCCCCAGTAAAGAATGAAGAAAATCAGAAATTCTACCTGTATGTATAAAATGAGATTTATTACAGAAATTGGCTCACACAGTTACGGAGGCTGGAAGTTCTCTTACATGGCCTCAATTTCTTCGTTTATAAAATAGGGATAATAGTATTTACATATAGGTCTACCTCCTCATGTTATTGTGAGATGACATAAAACAATGTGAAGAATGCAGAGTAAAAGGCAAAATCTGGTAGATTATCATCATCATCATCACCAGGACCACCACATTATCATATCATCAATCACAGATGAATAAACAGAGGCCCAGATAAGATAAGTGTCAATGTAAACACTCATGAAGTTAGTGGCAAACATGGAACTAAAACCTGGGTGAACCAAGTCACTAATCTAACACTTTTTTCCAACATTATCAAGGTGCCTTCTTAGGTTGCTACCACTAGCAGTACCACTATTAAACACAATTTCAAGTTAAATTCAATCTTACCTACCTAGAACAACGTATGAGGCTGGATTTCCTGTGTTTAAGTCCTAGTTTCCCATTTATCAGCTCAGTGTCCTTGGGAAAGATACACAACATCTCTGTGCCTGTTTTCTCTTCTGAAATTAAAGTAGAATAATGCTATCCTGTAGGTTTATTGTTAGGGTTAAATGAGTTAATATGTGTACACTGCATAGTTTACTAAAATATAAGAAGAACATATATTAAGTGTTATCAATTTTTTTTAGAAATAGTAACTATAGGTACACCAAGAGAACAAAAGATGAATGAGAAAGAATCTCTAAAGGTGCTCACAATTGAGTTAGCAATATAAAATCAGTCCAAAGAAATGATGGAGTTAAAAATATGTGACAGTTGAAAATAGGACCCCTATCTCTTGCCATATACAAAAATTAAAATTAATTCAAGATGGATAAAAGAATTTAAATGTAAGGTGTGAAACCATAAAAATTCTAGAAGAAAACATAGGAAAAACTCTTTTAGACATCCACCTAGGCAAAGAATTTATGACTAAGACCCCAAAGGCAAATACAGCAACAACAAAAATAAATAAATGTGACTTAATTAAATTAAAAAGTTTCTGCTCAGCAAAGGCAATAATCAACAGAGTAAATAGACAACCTACGGAATGGGAGAAAATATTCACAAACTATACATCTGATAAAGGGTAATATCCAGAATCTGTATACAAAGAACTCAAACAAATCAGCAAGAAGAAAACAAACAACCCCATTAAAAAGTGGGCAAAAGGCATGAACAGAAGTTTTTCAAAAGAAATAGACAAATGGCCAACAAGCATATGAAAAAATGCTCAACATCACTAATCAACATGGAAATGCAAATTAAAACCACAATGGGATACCCCCTTAGTCCTGTCAGACTGGCCATTAATAAAATGTCAAAAAACGACATATACTGGTATGGAGGCAGAGAGAAAGGAACACTTATACACTGTTGGTAGGACTGCAAATTAGTACAACCTCTATGGAAAACAATATGGAGATTCCTCAAAGGAATAAATGTAGGCATACTATTTGACCCAGCAATCCCACTACTGGGTATTTACCCAAAGGAAAAGAAGTCATTTTATCAAAAAGACACCTGCACTCGAATGTTTATTGCAGCACAATTCACAATTACAAAGATGTGGAATCAACCTAAGTACCCATCAATTCACGAGTGGATTAAGAAAATGTGGGGTGCATATATATATATACACACACACACACACACACACACACACCATGGAGTACTACTCAGCCATAAAAAGGAATGAAATAATGTCTTTTGCAGCAACTTGGAGGGAAGTGGAGACCATTATCCCAAGGAAAGTATCTCAGGAATGGAAAAACAAACACCATATGTACTCTGTAATAATTGAGAGCTAAATAATGGGCACACACAGGGACAAAGAGATGTAAAGGACATTGGAAAACAAGAAGCGGGGAGGATGGGAGAGGGTAAGGGGTAAAAACTTACCTATCAGATACAATGAACACTATTCCGGTGGTGGGCACACCAAAAGCCCCAACTTAAGCATTATACAGTGTATCCATGTAACAAAAATATTTGCACCCCCTTAATATTTTGAAATTAAAAAAGGATGATAATGGAGTGCCAACTTTTACATATTTTAAGACTATAGACACTCATGAACACTGATTTGGGCTATGGATAATGAGATGGATTTAGTATGTGGAAGAGGAGCTGGCAAGGCTGAGGCCTTGGGCCACGCAGAGCCAAGGGCTCCGAAGCGAACATAGGGTGCGTGACGAGCAGTGCAGAGATGGGAAAGATCAGTGTAAAAGCATAAAAGCTCATATGATAAAGTTTAGGGGCAGGATTGATGATTTTACCTAGAGACCTTAAACTGGCTTCAAGTGTCAGAGTACTTGAAGGTCAGCCCTCTGTGTACGTGGCAGCAAGGATCCATGCGTAAACCCTGCTTGACAATTGTTGCTTCTATTCTCTCACTTATGAGAGGCGCCATTCCATAAGGCACCTTAAGCCCTTCTCCCTTGGCATCAGAGAAATGGACGTAAAATATAACACGGATCTTAGCAGTACTATGGCCCACCCTAACAAGGGAGATCAGTCTTTTCACCCCAGAGATTGCTCCTAACAGCCAAGCCAGCTTTGTTCTCCAAGGTGTTATTCTCAGGATTAGGAAGTGAGTTACCTAATGAGGTCTCCAGGCACTCTGCTGTTTGGGTTGTGTCTTCTGCCATTGATCACTTGGGAGTAGTAAGTACTGTTTGGCGGAAAGAAAATACCCAACGTTTGGGACAGACAGTTTGGTCCCTTATTGAGAACATGCAAGGCAGAGTTACTGCTTTGTGACCCAAAGACGAGCTTCTTTTAGTGGGTAGGGCTATGAGAATCTAGGGAAACTTAATATGATTTTTTTTGTCCCTCACTTCTGGTCTCAGACACAGGGAGACCGAGAAAGGCATTGTTTCCTTCCTTTCTAAATAATTTCTTTTAGGTGTTACAGTCTAGGTGGTGTCTAAAGATTTGTCAGTGAAAGGGGAATTCCTATTAATCCATAGCTCGGCTCAATATGACATTAGTGACCCTCTGATAAGGAAATTCATAGACTATTCAGTAAAATAGCATAGTTCTATAAAATGATCTAAAGTTAAATAACTGATGTGTTTTAAATGATTTTAGGAAAGGGATTGACTAAACTTTGGAAAACATTTTATAACTGTTAGTAGAAATCCACAATCTATTTTTGCAGGTGGTCAAATATCCAGAGTGGTGAATGTGATCAGGCATGAGCACAATTCTCTAGAAGACCCACAAATGGGCTACTTGGTGAGTTTCACTGCATTATATGCTGGGATGGGGAATGTGTATTATAGAATATACTGTTATCACATAGCCAGTGATAGTCTGTAGATATAGGGGGGACATGGACTCTCATAAGGAAGAATGTGATTTCTAAGATTTTGGAAATGTAGATGAATAGAGTAGAAAAGAGGGACATAAAACACTTGAAGGGCTGTAATTAGGTCCTATGCCAGAAGTTGTTCAAGAATCTAAGCTCCATGAAAGCAAAGACCATCTTGGTCATCTTTGTCTTCCTAGCATTGCCACGGTACTTATACTTTGGGATTACCCAACACATTGAACTACTGGTTAAGCAAATCAAAATGCATGGGGGATTTTTTCTTTTTGAGATTTCAAAGGCTGCTTTATTGATACATAACAATTGTACATACTTATGGGGTACACGTGATTTTTGATGCATGTGTACAATGTGTAATGATCAAATCAGGGTAATAAGGATATCCACCTCCTCAAACGTTTATCATTTCTTTGTTTTGAGAATATTTCAAATCTTCTTTTCTAGCTATTTTGAAACACAATAAATTATTGTTAACTATGGTCACCCCACTGTGCTATTGAACACCAGAACTTATTCCTTCCATCTAACTGTATATTTGCACCTATTAACCTACTTCTCTTCATACATCCTCCACTCCCCAGCCTCTGGGAACCATTATTCTACTCTCTACCTCATGAGATCAACTCTTTTAGCTCCCACATATAAGTGAGAGCATATGATATTTGTCTTTCTGTGCCTGGCTTATTTCTTTCTTTAAATTGATGCATAATATTTGTACATATTTATGGGGTACATGTGATATTTGATGCATTCATAGAATGAAAATGCACAAGACATTTTTAAAAATTCAGGAAACAACGAGATAAATAAGTTTTCTTCTCTAAGGAAAAAATGAAAACAGTATACTAACCTAGGATTGGGTCAGAGACAAACCTTGTTTCACTTTTTTTGTCATTTTTTGGAAAGAAAGGAAAGCAATAAAATCTCCAAAGTCAAAAACATTATCTGAATTTTGAGGTCTCTGTCCATCTGTATCCTCCCTACTTTTTTATTTCTCAGCTTTTCCATCTAACCTACATTTCCTAGACCCTGCAGGAGTAATCCTCCTCCTGCCTGTGTTTTAAATTTCCCCATCCCACTCGGCAGATTACTCTGTTAGAGCCTCCTGTATAACGGTTGTTGCGATAGAGTTTTTTAGGGCATTAGCAATTTAGAGTTGATTAATGGTCTGGAGGAGAAGGAAAGCAAATATTCTAGGACACAGGATTGAGTAAGATCTTCTGGTTAATAAAGTGAAATTAAGTTATAAGAATAATATGGATGAATTTTAATATATGCAAGTGTAATGGAAACTGTGATTTTACAGTGATGGGTTTCAAACTATCAATTATAACCCAGACAAGGGATCTAGATGTCATTGCAGATTGTCCCTAGATATATTAGTTGGATGAGCAACTATGGCCCAATGGAGAAGTAAAATATTAAGCATCTTCAGGAAGGTGATTAGAAGCAAAACTGAAAATCATATTCTATCTAATCCACACCTGTGTTAGGATAGCATAGAACATGCAGCAGTGCATGGATGTGGTCAATATACTTCAAGGAATATTTTTAACGAGTGTAAAAAAGTCCATGTGAGCAAGTGGAGGGGAAATAATAACACATAAAGTCAAAGCGGGGATAGTCACATGCTTGTTTACAAATCCAGGAATGTTAAACTGAAGCACCTCCACCCCTACTCTCCTCCTCTTAGAAATTTAAACTGGCTTATATATGAAAAATAAAAAGGAATAACTATCAATAAAATTATTATTTATTAAGGGCTTCCTGTGAGCCAAGTGCTAGGTCAAGCTCTTCAAATACATTAACCCATTTAATTCCCATGGCAACTCTATGGAATATTATTATACTCAATTTACAAATGAGTTTGAATATTATGCTTAAAATTCTGAGGAAGAACTGATGGAATTTATGCAAGAGAGCTCCATGAGCAGGTTTTTAAAAAGAGTATAATGACAACATCCAGGAGGAAGCCTTAGAGTAAGGTCATTCAGAATGAGGGTGGTTATTTAGGAGGCCACTGAAGTGATCATAGAGGGTGATGATGGTGGTCAGAAGTTGGGCGTTGGTAGAAAACATGGAGAGTAGAGACAGAGAGGAGAGAATTTCAGGAGGCATTCTCTTTGGGTAGAAAAGGGAAGGGGGGTAATTATCATGGCTCTTAGTTATCTGAATGGAGGTAATGGTTAAATGCAATGGGTATTATCAGGGGTAGACATGGGCTTAAAGGGCAAGGTTAAATCTGTCCCAGTACAATCTCCCATGCTAGGTTCACTTGGCATAAGACAAAAAGAAGGTGGGCCAGCTCATTTCTATCTCCAACACAGCTTGGAATATGCATAATTGAAGTGAAAAATAGGATATTTGTTCTTTCTTTGATTAAATGAATTTTATCTTTGCTCTCACACTAGAAAAACCTATTCCCTGTTTGAAGAGATAGCTTCAGATTTATTTTGTCATCTTTCCTGCCTTTGGCTAGGATTCGAGGAGATAAGCTAAATACTGTAGTGCCTTATCAAATCATTTTTCATGATCTTAGAGGATATATGTTGCAGGAACTCCAGGAATAATAGAGAGTAGAAGTGCTCCCTCTTCTAGTCTGCCATGATCACAGGGGTGCAGGGCTTAGAGAAGGAAAGACTAGGACCCAGGGTTCTGGGGAGGAGAACTCATTGCAAGGACTCTCACAGGGTATTTGATATTGAATGCTGCTGACAGTATTGAAAGGATATCAGTCTCGGCTATCTTTTATCTTTCACTAGGTCACTGTTCCTCAATGGATCCTTGGAGGACTAATTCAAGAGTGTGTTGAGGAGGAACTTTACAGCTGGGCACAGTCCATGCATCACCTGCTTTGTCCCTGAACTAGACCCACCTCTTCAATGGCCAGGTAGTTTCTTTCTTGAAAATAGAATTGATATACAATCCACTGTATATATTTAATATATACAATTTGGTGAGTTTGGCCATATGCATACATCATCACCTTAACTAATGAAGCCATCACCACAATTAAGGTAATAGACATATCTATCACCTTTATAAGTTTCCACGTGTCCGTTTGTTTTTTGTTTCGTTTTGTGGAAGACACTTAACATGAGATCTACTCTCTTAAAAATTAACAAGTATTTAAGTGCATAATACAGTCATGCTGACTATAGGCATTATGCTGTATAGCAGATGTCTAGAACTTGTTCATATGGCATAATTGAAACTTTATACCAGTTGGACAACAACTCCCCATTTTCCCCTCCCTGGTCCCTGGTAACCACCATTCTATTTTCTGCTTCTGTGAATTTGACTATCTTAGGTACCTCATATAAGTGGAATCATACGGTATGTGTCCTTCTGTGACTGGCTTATTTCATTTAGCATAAGGTCCTTCAAGTTCATCCATGCTGTTGCAAATGACAGGATTTCCTTCTTTTTCAAGGCTGAATAATATTCCATTCTACATATATACCACATTTTCTTTATCCGTTCATCTTTCAATGGACATCTGGGTTATTTTCATAACTTGGCTATTGTGAATAGTGCTGCAATGACATGGGAGTGCAAATATGTCTTTGAGATTCTGATTTCATTCAGGTACATGAAAAAATGTACATCACTAATTATCCAGGAAACACAAATCACAACCACAATGAGACATCACCTCACAACAGTTAGAGTGGCTAGTATCAAAAAAACTATTATTGAAAGCTAACAAGTATTAGTAAGCATATGGAGAAATTGGAATTCTTGTAAAGTATGGAGGTTTCTCAGACAGTTAAAAATAGAACTAGCATATGATCCAGCAATCACACTTCTGGGTATATAATCAAAAAATTAAAATCAGGTAGTTGTTTCTAAAAATCTCTTTTAATATGTTTCTACTTTCCCTCTTATCTCTCTCTCTGTTCTCAATCCCAGGATCCTAGGGTAACCTTTTATAATACCAAAGAAGAGGGTGGGCCAAGGTAAGGACTCTGAGCAATTGGCCAAGAGCTGAACACTGACCCCTGGGGTTTGGGCATTGCTCAGAGGATGAACACACTCTTTCCTGAAAGCTTTGGTCCAGCCTACTCTGTTTCATGGCTAACTCATCACACCTTTCTTTCCTTTGCTCAGCTCTTTCAAACCTAGACCTACCTCAATGCCAAAGCCAAATTCCACTTTTGTGACTGAGTTCCTCTTTGAAGGTTTCTCCAGCTTTGAGTGGCACCACAGACTTGTCTTTTTTGTTGTCTTTCTAACTTTGTACCTGCTGACTTTCTCTGGAAATGTGATTATCGTGACCATTATTCACCTGGACCGTCACCTCCATACCCCCATGTACTTCTTCCTGAGCATGTTATCCATCTCTGAGACCTGCTACACTGTGGCCATCATTCCCCGCATGCTTTCTGGCCTCCTGAATCCTCACCAGCCCATTGCCACCCAGAGCTGTGCCACTCAGCTCTTCTTCTATCTCACCTTTGGCATCAACAACTGCTTCCTGCTCACAGCCATGGGATATGACCGCTATGTGGCCATCTGCAACCCCCTACGGTATTCAGTCCTCATGGGTAAGAGGACCTGTGTCCAGCTGGCATCTGGGTCCCTGGGAATTGGCCTGGGGATGGCCATTGTGCAAGTAACATCTGTGTTTGGCCTGCCCTTCTGTGATGGCTTTGTCATCTCCCACTTCTTCTGTGACGTGAGACCCCTGCTGAAGCTGGCCTGCACAGACACCACTGTCAATGAGATCATCAACTTTGTTGTCAGTGTCTGTGTCCTTGTCCTACCCATGGGTCTGGTCTTCATCTCCTATGTCCTCATCATCTCCACCATCCTTAAGATTGCTTCAGCTGAGGGTCGGAAGAAGGCCTTTGCCACGTGTGCCTCCCACCTCACCGTGGTCATCATCCACTATGGCTGCGCCTCCATCATCTACCTTAAGCCTAAATCCCAGGGTTCCCTGGACCAGGACAGACTCATCTCAGTGACCTATACCATCATCACTCCCCTGTTGAACCCTGTTGTGTACAGCCTGAGGAACAAGGAGGTCAAGGATGCTCTGTGCAGAGCCACAGGGCAAAAGCCCCTCTCCCCTTAATGAGGAGAGGTTGGGAAGGTTTTTTCTTTGAGTTTATAGATACGTATTAATTTTTAATGCTCTTTCAATAATGCCTTTAAATACGGGATCAAGAATACTAGACTAAATTAAATTGGGTGATAACACTGGAGGTTTCCTTTTGAGGTAGTCATGCTTCTCTGTGCCCTCCTCCAGAGCAGTTAGAAAATGACTTGGCATATACTTAAGAATGTAGAGAAAAAATGTGCATGTCTGGGTTATGCAAACTCGGATGCACTCTCTCACACACACAAATCCACACAGGTACACACACTCTTAGGATATTTTGAGTTACGTAACTCCATCGAGTCACACAGTCCAGCAGGGTTCTAAAAAGCTAATAAACAAAGGGTTTGGAAACCACCTCAGAAAAACTTTTCTGTTGTTGTTAAGGGTGTTGGAGTTATTTGTGCAACCTTTTTACAAGTTAGTGAGGAGACACACATGCATATCCATTTCTGTGGACACTGAAAGCTTTCTTGTAATCTGTCTTTGCTGCTTGTTAATATCCCATTATAGCCTAGAGAATCTTTACAAGCCTGGAGGCACACCTTCCAAGTGGGTGGAACTGCCCCAACTGAGCTGGGAATAAGAAATGCAAAAGTGGGAAAGCAAAAAAGCACCAGCTACAGAGAACACAGAGGTGAGTTGTTCACAGTTCGGAGATGCCCAGATGAGAAAACTCAGATTGAAAAAGAGACCACGATGAAAAGCTCAAAACATTTCATACATTCAACACAGAGTGAAGAGGATGGATGTTGGAATGGGCCAAGCAAAAGTAAAGTTCCTTTTGCAGGGTAGATGTAAAACTCTCTGAAATAGTGTTATGAATGTAGGCACTTTAAGTACAACTTCTGAAAAAATTTATTAATGAACAGAAGTCTGCAGAGTGACTTCAAAATTTTCCAGTGAGCTCCTGAGGCTGCCAGGCTAAATTTTTAGAAATTTCTTCTTGGATACTCCCAACTTTAAACCTGACTTTAAAACAGCACTTCATGACTGAGCATCACAAGGTAAAAGTATATGCTCTGGTGCAAGGAAGGATCCCCTCTCTCGTCCTTTCACTCCACTCTGGCCTTCAATAGTGAGGAACAAGCATGCCCTGAGTCTTCAACATAGTTTCTGCAGTATCCAGAGTCCATCTGATCCAATGGAGTGACCCTTCAGAGGCAAGATATCACTTGGCAGAGTGTCATGAAGTCGGCTGGGTGCCGAAGGGTGGGACAAGTCAGTGGAAATGAATACATCCTTTAAGTCAAGTTAACATGTCTTGCTTTGCAAAAAACACTGTCATGTGGAGTCTGACTGGGGATAAAAGATATCTTTGTTTTAGTACCCAGATTTCTAGAAATGATAGAGACAGTGCATTTCTATGAAGTTGGTAAAAAAAAAAAAAAAAGCAATTTTAGAAAGTGTGCTTAGCAGCTTATCAGTTCTGCTTAATCTAGGTAAAAGCTGTTGTATAAAAGTCTGACAGCCAGTGCCACTCTGTCTTCTCTCTGAAGTTGTATTTCATGGATGCTGTGGCACATCACTGGATTGCGCCCCTTCCGGACCCCACATCCATTGCCCCAACTTCTGGACGTGTCTTGGGCTGATGGTTCTCAGTTGAGTCCCTCTTCAGGAATTGTCCTTATAAAGAGCTGCTTCCTCCAAAGGAAAGCTCACATTCTCTTTCCAGGGACACACAGCCTCCAATAATTTGTCTATTTCAGGTTATTGTCTCACTTTAAGATGATTATGAAGTCCTCTCCCAGCTCCATAGCTCTCATTTATGAGATGGTCACAGTTTTTGCTGTGACTACATCACATTTTGATTTCTCTCCCTGACTAATCCTGCTTCCTTCACTCCCTCACAGGTATAGATGCTGCGATCACTCTCTAATAAACTTGCTGTGTTCAAATCTCTGTCTCAGAGTCTGTTTTCTGGGGATTCTAACCTGCCGCATTTTAAGATCCCATTTCTAGAATTGCAATTGACTGGGCAGAGAACCCAAATTTTCATCCTTGATATATTCTGGTAAAGGCAGATCAGTGGCCTCTATTTTAATTCAAAAATAGTTCCATCCTATTTATTGAGCTGTATTTACTGTGACTCAATTTAGTCGGCAGAAGTGCAGTATTATCTTGTTGGAAACTGGTTAAAAAAGTAAAATCTGAATTTCTCTTAGAATCCACAAGAAGTCATTCTTTTCTCTTCAAAAAATTCTCTGTGAGCAACTTCAGTTTCATTGCAGCCTGATGCCAGTGGGATTGTTGACCACTGTCAGTGATATTTGAAACATTGAAAATAACAGGAAAGACTGAAAGTAGGACTATGTCATTACAATTTTTGAGAAGGTAAAGAGCATAGGTGCCATAAATGAAATTTACAAGTGAATTTGATTGTGATCCTTGGCACATTTATAGAGTTAAATGTTTGTGGTGGGAATGTTGTAGAGGTGGAAGCACCAGATGGGGACTTGGGCTTGGTAAGTAACTGTCCAGAGCTAGTCAGATAATCTACGGCAGGAAGACAGCTCCACTCTGGGGTTATCTAGGGACCTAGGCTGGCAAGTGCCTCTGCCATCTTCAACATAAAGCTCCCATCTCTAGGTTCAAGGAACCACCCCTATTGTCACCATTTCCCATTTAATGAGAAGAGGGAAAGAGTAGAGCCTTTCTTCAAGTTCTCAATTCCCCAACATACTGACAAGGTGGATCATTTATCTGAGTCTCCACTCTAGAGGTGGCCATGGGACTTTGTCAAGTCAATAGGGAGCTACTGACTTGATTTTCAGAAAACCAACCCCTAACTATTGCAAATTCATGATGATTTGTGTCTCTCAATTTGGAACAATAATCATGAGAGAGCAAAATTTGCTCTATGGGCTGGCCTAGACCAATTTGGTAAGAGATCAGAGGTGACAGAGGCATCCCCACGGGTGAATCTAGGGTGAATTATTTTCTATTCCAATCATACTTATAATATATGTACTCCTTCTCTGGCATAGTAGAAAGTATTTCATGTATATTAATGTACAAAGACATCTTTATGGACACCATATTTTTGGGGTCCACAAAATATTCAGGCTCTAACTTCATGTTCCCCATTCCTTTGGGAGCAGGCGATGTATGACTAGCAAAAAGAAAATGAGGGCTGGGTGTGGTGGCTCATGCCTGTAAGTAATCCTAGCACTTTGGGAGGCTGAGGTGGGAGAATTGCTTGAGGCTAGGAGTTCAAGACCAGCCTGAGCAAGAGCTGCAGGCTCCATCTCTACAAAAAATAGAGGAAAAAAAAAAACTAATCGGCTGTGGCGGTGTGCACCTGTAGTCCCAGCTACTCAGGAGGCTGAGGCAGGAGGATCACTTGAGCCCGGGAGTTCGATATTGCAGCGAGCTGTGCTGAGGCCTCTGCACTCCAGCCTGGGCAGCAGAGTGAGACTGTCTCAAAAAAAAAAAAAAAAAAAAAGAAAAGAAAAAGAAAAAAGAAAAGAAAAGAAAAGAAGAATAAACAAATAGGACACACAGGTCTGAGATAAACATGGAATTTAGATGCATGGAAAAGCACAGTGAAGGGAGAGACCAGTGCATGGAGGATGAAGGAAACAGTCACACTGGAGCTTCTTGGGGATTGCATTCTGAGCCTTTGTGCCTGGGTAATCACCACATAGGGACAGAATGACAAGGTAATAAATGACAAAATGCCTGGGCTCCAAGAGACCTGAGAAATAGAATCTCAGAGACTGGCAAGTAACTTGGCCCAATCACACAGCTAGTTAGCAGCTTGAACTCCCACATCTGTGTTCTATCCACAGCTTCCTCAAAGCTTGGAGTGAGGATAAACGGGAAGGTAAAAGTGAATTGTGTTACTCAAGAAACTAGAAAATCTCTCAGAAAATGTGTCTCAAGCTGATCAAACCTGGACTTTCTACCCATGCCGAGTACCTCTCAGTTCTTCATTCTGAGTCGTCTGGCCTCAGACCCTTGTCTGAAATAAGGGAGAAACTTGCTGTCTACCCCGATGCCTGTGACACTGAGGCACGGTATAGAACACTGGCGTAAGGTGTGATTAATGAATGTGGTTGCAAGGCTGGTCCCAAGGCTATAACCTACAATAAACCAAGAGGAGGTGGCAGAGGAGGTATCCTGGAACAACACCAGGGAGCCTCCCATGGGAACTTTTCCTAGAAAAGTTGCTGAAGAAACCTCTTCATTCATCAGACTTCTTTACTGCGTGAAGGTGAGTGGCAGGCTGTGCACTTGAAATCAGGCCATTTCATCTCCTTGAAATAATTTTTTTAAAATGGAGGAGAGTGTGAAGAAGGGTCATACCAGATACCTATTTAAATTTTTAAAAATCAAAAAGAAAAGAAAATAATAAAATAAAAAGAAAGTTTTGTAACTTCTCTCTGCTTTGTGGCCCAGAAACATTCCTTGGAAAAAATAGGACTCGTGCATATTTACAAATTTTCTCCCCAGAAACACTTCCTCAGGTTATTAATTCTTACAAAGCATGGGCAAACTATAGGCACTCTGATCTCTCATTGGCTGCCATGAACTCATGGTCAGCACTGATAACATGTTCCCTCTCTTCCCTAGTGCTTTTTCTAAGCCCCCAGTATACTATCTCCATTGGCAGGGGCGTGAGGAGCAGTAGTGGCAAAGACTGGGTCTCATATGGGTGCTAAAAATTTATAAATTTTTATAAATCTTTGCGATTTATAAAGAATTTTTAGATACAGCCTCTTACTTGATTCTTAGAAGAACCTTAGGAGGTAGACAGGATGAGTACTATCATTCTTATATTACAAATGAAATACTAAAGCCAATGAATGTTTAGGAAGATTCTTCCAAATCACAAACTTTGAAAGTGGGAGAGTCAGGATTTGAACCTATGTATTCTTTTGTATGGTTGAGACTCTTTCTAATGTATGGCTTTATAATAGGCAGAAACTTAATCACATTCACTCCATGACAGATGCCTAAGTGGTGAGGACATAAAATGAAAGTCAAAATACACAAACTAAAATTGTCTAGCTCTTTTGACTGAGATCTTATTCTGTCCTGGACTCTTTTCAGAGATGAGGGTTCTGATTATTATAATTTTTTGGAATTTCTCTAAGATGCTTAGTTCAGCACTATATAGAGATATAAGATATAAGCTCAAGATGTACATTTGGGAGATGTTAGAGGGGAGAAACAATCACAGGGGAATTCTAGAATAAACTTCATTTTTAGAGTCCTATGGTTCAAGACTGCCTTTGATTCTGCTAAGAACCAAAAGCTCATAGTAAGGTGAGGAGAGAGCATAAAAATTATCAACCTCACTGGCACCCTACCATGTCTTCTCATTACTACAATACTTATAATAATCAAGAGAAGACATTTCTAACCTAGAACTTCATGTTCATGCCTCTAGAAGAAAACAAACAAACAAACTAGCAAGGCTTGAATACGTAGATGCATCCTGTTACATCGTTTCATACTTATTTTATTCAAATTGAACTTCTATTTTACAAAAGCTTCTAAATGAATCTATTCACGCTTTCGTTTATTCAACCAATGTTTATTGAGCACTTACTACTACATGCCACTTAACCAGTTTCAGCAGGTTTAATGAAGCAATGCTATAAAGCCTTGAGCACAGGATTTTCTATGTATGTTGTAAGCTGTGTTTGACAATTGAGAAGTAATTGCCAATGCTGGAAAAAAATTGATGTTGCAAATGTTTCTTGAGTAATGACATCAGTTCTTTTTGGGGTCTGGGCTTAGGATGTGGGTTCAGAAGTTTGTTGCCTTTTCTTCTTAATCTTCTTAATCTTCAAGAGAAATGTGAACTGCTGCTGGGTCGAGATAAATAACCATGTGTTCACAGCAAACAGAATCACCACCAGCAATGGGATAAAAAATTGTAGCCAGAAGTACTCACTTTGGGGAGCTACAGTGGAACACAGATGCAACAAGAAACATAATTCATATTAGTAATTGAAGAAGGAGTTTCAGAGCTTCATCCTCCCTAAGAGAAGGACCAAATGTCCTCCATTTTTAGCACTATGTGGCAACCAGGAGCAGAGAGAAAGCACTCAAACTTAGTTTCTCAGTCGGTACTCCCTGGAGCCCTGGGGAGTCCTGAGCAATCTCTGTCTAACAGTTACTCTAGCCAGTGTGCCCAAGGGGGAAGGTCATGGGGAAGATGACTCCCTTCTTGAAGCTGACAAGACCAGCATCCTCATATGATTTGGGTGTGGAGAGTAGAGAGTGAGGCCGAGGGGTCCCCAGTGCCTGCTTTCTCAACTAATCATCATTTCTTGCAAGCCTTTTAAGTGAAATGAAGATATTGGGCTAGCTAAGTTGCCTTCCAGTTCTACTATTTTGTGATTCTGTTATCCTATTTACACTGCACTGGATTTTGTGAGTATTCTAGAGTTATAGAGCACCAGAATATTACAGCTAGAAATCACTTAGGATCACCTAGACCAGTGGTTCTCATACCAGCTATACATTACCATTACCTGAAAGAGCTTTTAAAAAACATTGATGACCAGGCCACACTCCAAACCAATTAAATTAGAATCTCAAGAGATGAGACATGGACATCAATATTTTGTTAAGTTCCTCATGTGATTCTAATGGAGTCTAGACCAAACTCTGTTTTACAGATGAAGATCCTAGAAGCCTAAGGAAAATTAAGTAGCATTTTGGTCTCAAATTAATTAACAGAGAGCTCACATTAGGGTTTAATTCTGAATTTTGGCCTCATGCTTTTTTAGACATTAGTATGACCAAAGTGTGCCAAGAAAAAAAGTCTAATTTTCTGCTTGCAAAGCAATTACAAAGTCTCCCTTTCTTACATGGAGTTTGGAAAGAACAGGGTTTTTAATAGGCCATAGAGGCCTACTCTCTCCTGATCAAGCCCATTTCCTCATCCCTCAGTACACTGGCACACAGCTTACTGACTTGTTGGTTTCCTGTACCTGCCCTCCTAAACTGGAATGGACTATTCAAGCTGTTCACATACTTTGTTCCTTCAACTTTGAAACTTTCTTTTAACTTGGTAAATATAGGTGTTCTCCCCAGGAGCAACAGAAGATGACTTTGGGATCAAAATAGTAATCACCATCTATTATGCTTAGGTAGTGCTTAACAGTTTACAAAGCCATTTCACAAATATTACCACATTAATCTTCATAAAAATTTTATAGTGTGAGCAGGTATTACTATCACCATTAAATAAATAGGGACTCTAAAACAGAGATTGAGATATGTACTATAACCCAGGTCTTCTCACTGGCAAATCTAGTAGCCTTTCCAGCAGCGTATCCCATGTCCCTATTCTCCGAGATGCAGCCACTTAAGGCTGAGATGTGCTCTTTTCCTTCCCCCGATATGGACTCTTTCCCTTTCCTTTACCAACTCACCTTTTATAACCGTAATATTGAGGGGCTCAGAGGCATAACGCAGCTGCCGAAGGGTGCCCTCACAGTGATAGGTGCCACTGTCTTCAGTGGTGGCACGTGGAATGGAGATGTTGTGGTTCTCATACCAGTACTTGAGAGCTTTGCCGTTCTTGTAGTAGACCACCTTGTAGACATTCCAATCCTTCCAACCGTGACATCTGATGAGGAGAGGCTTACCCTCTATGGCCACCTCAGCAGAGACCTGAAGGAGCAGCCAGTCTGAAAAGCATTCATCGAGTTATTTGTTTAACAATCAATGGAGACAGAGACTGAGACAGAGACAGAGAGAGACTGGGGGGTGGGGGGATGGATAGATAAAATTAAAATAAAAGGGGTCATGCATAGAGTGTGTATCAGAAACCATGAATTATCATTAACCCACTTCTTGGCTCATAAGGTAAATAAAAAGGAAATACAAAATAATGCTTAGAGCCTGTCTTCTATATTGATAAATACTTCTCCTCCGGAAAAGTCAGTCTGGAGCCATAAAATCTCTTGGATTTTTTTGCTGTGCCCATACATGGAGGAACTGAAACCTGGAATTCCTTTCAGATCTACTGTTGCTAGTTCTAGTCACTAATGGGAAAATAAACATACTCTGCTTGGGGAGTTTTAGCTCAGGAGAGTATCTATTTTGTCCTCTCTTACTTCACAGGACCTTCCCAGTTCTACTGTCGATCATAGTTGGCCCAAAAACTTCCTCAAGACATGTCTCACAATTTAAGTTAATTAAATTAATTATTTTAATAAGTTGTGTAATTCTTCATTTAATGTCCTCTTCCCATTTAGCTCTATGCTCCAGGAGGTCAGGGGCCCTGTGTGGTTCTACACTATATTCCCAGTGCCGCACGCAATACCTAGGAGTTGGTAGGTACTAAGCAAATATTTGTCAATAATGAATATATAAAAGACAAGAGTCAGGTTCTATGGTTAATGTCATTGTAAGAATTGAAAAGCAGTCACAAAACGAGAATTTTGAATGGAAATATGGCTAACTTATGCAAGCATATTTTATTTAGGATCAATCCTTGAGGACTTCTTTAGAATCTACTCCAAGGAAATAAAGAAGCTATTCTGCATTGCTTTAGTTTGTATTTGGAATTTGCACATGGATGTTGAAACATCTCTTTTCACTCAAGAGAAAAATATAAAGTATAACAGTGACCTATTGGTCACTATTGGAAATCATTAGTTTGTTTATCCAACATTTGCTGATTAACCCACATATGCCTAAGCATGCTGTACTAATTTTTGGCTGTAGGAGAGGGATAAAGGTGAAACAAACATAAGATTTGTTCTTAAGTAAAAATAGAGAACATGAGGAATGTACACAGATATCTTTCATAATGAAGAATACAACCTAATATCCAGGTCTCATAGCACATGGATTATGTATAGCAAATCTTTGAGTCAAACTTTTTGATCCTATTCCAGATGCACTGCTCTTTGAAATGTTCACATATCTATCATGCCATTTGACCATATAATATACATCTGTATATAGGCAGAAAAGACAGAGGAAAATAGAATAGAGGAATAACATTGAGAGATGACCAGAATATTTAAAGAAGGCATAAGTGTAGGCAGAAGGAGCGGGGTACAAGAAGAGAGGTGGAGGGGTCTTGAATGAAAGGCCCTGTGTCCCACCTGATGCCCTAAGCCTTGGAATAATATGCTTTCTTCCCACCTTCAGATGAGCCATTCCTCACTTGGGAGATCTGTATTTCCAAATCTCTGGAACTTACCACTGAAGACTTCCAGGTACACAGCCTTACTCTGCCTAAAATTTTGGTGGTGACATTTATATTCCCCACTGTCCTCAAAGCTGGCATTCACAATGTTCAAACTTGAAGTTGTCACTAGTGAAAGTGTGCCATTGTGGGTCCACTCAGTGGAGTTGACTTTAAAGGGATTCCTGCTACATAAAAGAGTCACATTCTCTCCTTTAAATATTCTATTCCACCGGGGGTTCATGAACAACGTAGATTTCTGGATGACTTCTAGAAGATAAAATTATGGAAAGAGATATGGAGGGAAAAAAATCATTGAAAACTGTCCAGGTTCAAAAGTACAAACATACCAATATTTATGCAATCAATGGTCAGTCTACCCTTGTATTGCTGGTGATAAGACCCTGTCCTGATTCCTAGGGGAAGGATTAAAGTATGGACAAAGCAGCGTTGTGGCCCCAGGGAGATCCCAACCTAGGGATAAAGACAGAACATAAATGCAGGAGATTTAAACACAAACAAACAAACCAATTTACTATATGATTTGGGACAACTCACTCTAATTCTCTCAACTTCAATTTCAGTAACTGTAAATGAGGACTGCAGTCTCTTTTCAGGCAGTGACAATAGCTGTCATGCTCAACCATTGCTCGGAACAATAGCTGGTATATAGTAAGTGTTCATTAAGTATTTGTTGAGTAAATGAGTGAATTATAGATGGATAAAGGTATTGAACTAGATGAAATATAAGGTCTTTCCAAGTTTTAAGTATTTATGACTATTTAATTGTGAGTGTATATGGAATGCAAAATATATGTCAATTCTGGAAGGTAGTCAGAACCACCAAGACAGTTAGTCTTGAATGGCTTCCAGGAACAAAGGGATGTGGTACAAAACTGATCAGAGACCAAAGAAGTGGCTAGATGGTGATGACAAAAGAGTGACTTTTGACATAGTCAAAGAGAACTGGACTTGAATCCAAGGGACTTATGTCAGAATCCAGTTCCTCGTTAGCTGTGTAACACCCAGCAAACCACTAATCTGAGTTTCAGCATCCTCAATTATAAAATGGTAATAATAATAAATGCAAGAATTGAGTGAGAACAGGTGAATGTGCCTAGGAGAGAGGCTGCGACATGTATATGTGCAACAGACATGAGTGTGGACTTACACAGAGGAGGGACTAACTTGAAAGAATGAAATTATATATGTGAGAAACTTTTGAATGGGGGAAAAAAGGGAAACAAGACAAGGTGGGGATGGGAAGTAGGTTAGCCAGGGAGGAGTAGATTCATACTCATTAGAGAACAGGAGTGATGGGATGAAGGAAACAATGAGGGGAGAGCAATGCCCAGACACACGGAAACACTGAGGGAACAAGCACAGAGGACTCACCTGCTAACATGCCATCCAGAGCTGCAAAAGTCCAGAGAGGGTAAATTAGTGTCTATGCCCAGTCTTCTGGAATTTCAGGGAACTGGGATCTGGTTATAGGAATGAGATCTACATCCACAGAATTTTAAGAACCAAACGTTTTCTCAGGAATCTGACCCAGGGGGAGAGGGAGCCTCTCTCCTTCCTCTATCCTCCCTCCCTTGAGGAATCTTGCACTCTGGGAGATGCCAGAGTGACTGCAAGGAACCAGATTTTTAGTCAGGCTTCCCCTTAGGTGTTATTCAGCCCAGTTTCCTCTGCTTTCCAGCTTGTCTCCACTACAGAGTCCCTGGGAAATGCCACACGGTTTGCACATGTCCTAGAAAAAGTCACCACCAAAACTGTCAACATTCCTACCCCAGGTGCTCCTCAGATTTATTTTGGACCCTCCAGGAGGGGTAACTGAAGCTCTACTTACTGAAGAGCAGCAAAGCTATCCACAGCAGGGCAGGGCCTCCCATGGAAGTAGGCATCTCCTTTGTTGCCTCCAGGTGCTGACGGGGCTTGAGAGCTCTATGGCTTCAAAAATAGACGTGAAACCAAAAAGCAGAAGGAAATGTTTTCTACATCATATCTGGTTAACTCATCAGCTGTGCCTGGGTTTGCCTCTTTCTCTGGAGATAATATTCAGGGTAGTGCCAAACTGGGAAATTTTATATTTACCCCCTTACTCCACTCCCCATCCCAACTCCATATATATACCTGGAATCTGGTGGGAGAGAGGCATAGGTCTATACACAGTCACAGGGCATTCTTAACCTGTTAATCAATGTACAATTATTTAGTTTACAACTTAGAAAAGTGAGATGCAGGGAAAAACAGAATAAAACAACAGCAATTAATTACTGAATACCTGATATATGCTAGGTTCTATGCTAAATAGATTTGATATCTCATTCATCTCTCACAATAATTCTATGAAGTAGGTACCATCACTATCCACATTTTATAGACAGGAAAACTGGATGTTAGCAAGGTTAAGTAACTTGTCTTAGGGTACCGGCTAGTAAATGACTAATTTGGGGTTCAAACACTGAAATCTAACCCCAGAAGCAAACTCTCAACCATTATTATACAATGTTTGTGCATATTCAGGAGTGTGGCCAGCAATTGCTGAAGTTCTTCTGGGGTTCGCCTGAGCTACCAACCCTTTTTTAAATTTCCTGCTGATGAATGAATCCACAAATCCACAAATTTTCATCTGATTCACTGATGATCCACTAACTGACCAGCTAAATTGGAGATATTTTCAGAGACTCCTTTTCTTCCACTGGCCCCTGATCTGGCTCAGAACACAAGAAGGCAAATGTTAAACCATCACTCATAAAGATCCAGACCATATAATTTATTCTGTTTTATTTCCCAGCTTTTGTCCATTGTAAATTTTATAATCCACCAGCATGATCACTCTTTCTCTTTTAAATATACATCAGGACCCCTCTCCAGGACCCCTTTGACTAATTCTTCTGTTTTTCAGCCCTAGGTAAGGGTTGGTCACCTTCTTCCAGTATCTGATATTGATGACAATACTAGAGAAGATAACTCCATAAATATCTATAGTGGTTTGCCACTTACAAAAATTTTTTACAAGCAGTATTGTATTTAATCTTTGCCAAAACTCTGTAGTAGGCAGGGACAATGTGTTCAAACCCATTTCACAGCTGAATTAATTGAGGCACTATTCTACCATGCTGTGCTCTTCCTCATAGACTATTGAATTAAATCTATTGAATTAAACACAAAGTCACTCCACATAGAGATCTAACCAAACTTCCAGCCTTCTATGGAATTAAAGAGTATGGGGCTAAACAGGGTAATAAATAGAAAGTCTCAGATAAGAAAGATTAGTGACTTATCCCAGGGCATGCTATGTTTTATGTTCAGATCTTAAAGGGAGTAGCAAGTTATTTTGAAAAGTGCAAGTATTTTGTATTTAGAGATCCGAATTCAAGTATTCCTAATCTTTATGTGATTGAGGTTTACCTGTAAAATAGGGACAATAATAATATCCAGATCATGGCTTTATTAGAGATTTAATAAGATAATAAACAGATAAAATGCATTATTCAGCATCTGGCATGTAAAAATACAGTCAATACTATATATTCTTTATGATTTATTAGAGAGTTATAGGAGAAATATGAATTTCAAGTGGGATAAGGCAATTGGCAACCTACCTTGGATGGTTTATTTGACAGCCAGTACCTTATGCTAGTATAATTTACCTAAGCAATCTATTCTTCTCCATAATCACGAAGAAAAAAGCGTAATCAGCAAAGAATAGAACACAGAAAGCTGTTTGATGAAGTTGGGGAAGAGAAGGAAGAGGAATAGGGAAAGATATAATTTTTGAGGTGTGGTCAGAGGGTGATGTTTGAATCCCTAGATCCTGGAAGAGATAGGGACAGATCTTATTTTACTGCTTTGTTGAGAGTTTGTCCAGAGGATATTTTGATTTCTTTTTTCCTAGGACAGTGATACTACAAACAAATTGTCCTTCAAAGACAGTCATTTTACTGTGACTCAAATAGTCTATTTAGAGGTTTCCTCCAAAATCTCCACATTGTCTAAGTAGCTTCTGCTTAGATGACAGATGGAGCGGGGCTCATTGGGAGGTACTGTGCCTAGTTTGGAGAATATGAGCTTTGCAGTTAAAGAGGCCACTTTCATTACTAAAGCTTTTGCTTAAGTGTCCAGCATTGAAATGAAGGAAGTGTTTTGGTAGCAGTAATAACAAATATTTAGCAGGCTCAACAAAAGCAGTTCATTAAAGCTTAAAAAACAAAACAAACCACCCACCTGCCTAACCACCCCCCCAAAAAAAAATAAAAAACCACCACCATTAACATCAACATCAGAAAGAATAAACCATACCCTAATTCTCATAGTATATAACTACGGGTACCCAAAGGAACAAAACAAGAATTCAGAAGGAACACAAAAACACTAAGATTGAACAATAGCTCTACTTCATCCTGGCAGAACTGCTTGATGCATCAGTTGAATTCCACATATCTTTTATCTCATAAAAAAAAAAAAGTCCTTCAAGTTTTATATTCATTATCAGGGTGCAATTTCTTGCACCCAGCCTATCCACATCAAGAACATGTGCTCACCGAAATCAATAAAGTGTGTCTTAATTTCACTTCTTACTACAAGATTTTAGTCTGGGAACACATGTTCAATACATAAACAGCATCACCTCAACCAATTTTTCACCTGTTATTGGTTCCTAGAAAGCTTAATCTATATTTCACTTTGTAGCAGCAGGGAAATGAAACTCAAATGGTGAGGCGTGAAGTATAGGGCCTGTGGACTGTGAGGTGTCCTGAAGCTGGATCCAGAGTGAGAGGCTTTTGACAAGAATTTTTGTGTTTTGGGGTCACGGCTAGCAGACAGGAGATCGGGGCTCAACCTATACAGTTCATTGGCCTTTGTGCCTTTTTCCAAAATTGGGAAACAGGAAGAAGAATCAATCTGCTGGCTTCTTCCTCTCTCTCTAAGTTCTTTAAAACCAGGTGAGGTCCATACAAAATTGGATATGAAATAACGAAAGAGCAAAATACTGTCTGCTCATTGTGTTTATGTACCTAATAAATATTGATCTCTCCCTGAGGACCAAGTACAAGGCTAAGTATGCAACATGTCTTATCTATTTTGATATAGATATTATATAGTTTACACATGTATATTTTATATATTTGGAAATATCTTATATATTTTGAGATATCTTTATTCACTTAATCTATACATTGTGATTAAAATGCACATGGATTCATAGTCCTCATGCAAAAATTCCTTGGATCCCCAGGGGTCCATAACTCACAAATAGGAAATCATTGATCTAGTCCAACTTCCTGCTTTACAAGTTCCTTTTCTTGATTTAGGGGGTGACTTCTCAATCCACAGGCACGTAGTATTGGCACTGTTCGGATGTTATTATGTGTATTTCATAAACATGCCTAAAAAGAAAAGAGAAGAGAAAAGAATTCTTGCCCTTTTTCTCTATCTTATTAGGGCCAGGAGAGCATCATCTCTATGTACTTCCTTCTGCCCCCTTGAACAGGAGTCTGCACAGGAAAGAGCACTCCATAGCAGGTGCTGACTGCCTGGTGGGTTTTCACAATAAAGTCAGTGGCTTTAATACTTTTTATTTCTTGTCTTGACCTGAATGGTTACCTACCTTGGGTCCAAAATAAATAAATCCAAAAGAAATAAATGGAAACTCCCAGGACTCCCAAAGAAAATTCACAGAAAGAGATGGAGGCAGGAGTTATACAAGCTGTAGCCTTGGATACGAGCAGAGATTCTTTCCCCAAGAAAAGAAAAATGAGACTTTAGGAAATAATGCCAAGGATGAGCCTTCCTTTCCATCTTTAGACTAATTTGTCTGTAGTATGGAAGGAAGAATCAAGTGGAATTTTTCTCAGAAATAGGATTTGAATGGAGACTCACTGCAAAATATATTTCTAGCACTTGATTTTAACAACAAAGTAATGCTATTGCTCAAATCCAACAGTGACTAAACTATTTGGATATTATAGATTGATATAGCCAGAGCTAATATACTATAGACTGCTTATGGGCTGGTCAATTAAAGGTTGTCAGTGGAAGCCAAGAGGTTAAAGGGTCAGGTACATGGTCATTTTCTGAGTGGACACAAAGACGCTATAGACTGGTAAAAGATTTCTTAACTAGTATCGCAGTTCTTGGGTATTCCCTAAAACTATAAAATACAGTGAAAACCTTTCTATAGGTTCCCTAAAATTTCTCAGGGTTGGACCACTGACTGAGCATAATCTATACTGCTTTATAGTATAGTGTGTAGGTGTGGGCATCTGGGTATCAAGCTGCCTGTCTTCAAGATGTGTAATCAGCCACTCCTCCTTTGCAGATGAGACATCTTTGTGTCTGTCATCTTGTAGTTAAGGAGTTAAGGTCTGAACCATCAGGTGCCTCAAGCAAATTGACCATGACCTCTACCTTATAAACACCATGTTCCAGCCAAGAGATCCAATGGGCTTCAGACTTGCCTTCATGTCTTCCCACTGATGCATGTGTTAAGTGAGCTGACCTTTTCTTCAGAATGGGGAGAACAGTATTACAAGCCTGCTGAGGAAGATTCTTAAGGGAACTGGTGGTGTAAAAAAGGTTTTTAAAATGTCAGAATTTATATTAAATTTTACAAATTAAAAGAATAAAAATAAATCTTTAGCCATGCATATTTCAAAGAAATTAAGTGCCAGATTAAGAGTCCAGGCTGTGAACAGGCTCTGGAGTTTGAGTCTCAGCTGAGAGTACTCCTCCACTACGTGGCTCTTGCAGGGTACTCATCTCTGCCTCAGCCTCCTCACCCCGTAAAATGGAGGTAGTGGGAGTACCTGTCTTATGGGTGGTTATCAGAGTTAAATGAGTTAATATGGTGAAGAGGTCAGAACAGAGCATGGCAGATAGTACACGGGGTATATGTTAGTTATTACTGTTATTATGATTATTTTGCACAGAGCCTTTGGTCAGACTTGAGAGCAGCCGAAAAAGAGCCTCTTTCTCCATTTTCCTGACCTGTCCTTAGGAAAAAGAACTGAAAAGGCCACCGGTAGGTCCAAAGGCAAAACTTTGTCCACAAGGGAGGCCTCCTGGATCACACAGGAGCAGTTGAGCCAGTAAGACAGACCACCCCTTCACACACACACACACACACACACACACACTTGCCTGCAGGAGTGGGCCTAGGGGCTTTGAAGATCATTTCTAGGTGTGGTTCTAGACAGAGAAATACCAGTTTTGCAGCCTTAAGCTAAATGTAGTGTAGGCCAGGTTTATTTTATGCTTCCTTAGGGAATTACACAGTTAGAATATGAAAACAGCCTTCTCTTAAAGGATTCCCTTTAGGCTGTTAGCAGATAAGGACAAGAGGTCTTGGCCCAGCCTGGGACATTTGCATTTTAATAGATAGCTTTTGAAGCCCTAATCTTTCAGGACCCTGGCTAAATAGTACTGTGACCAGTGTGGTTGTAGAGGGTAAAGGGAGGTTTGACAGGGGGCTGGGGAGAGGGAAAGGGGGAGGAAGTAATTCTGAAACTTTCTAATTGTACTGAAAGTGTGTTTTAGCACCTGCTGAAGGCCTTTAGGAAAAGTGTGAGAGAGAGTGTGTGTGAGTGCGCGTGCACACACACGCGCTGAGAGGTTTCTTATTTCAATGATGGGTATACAGGAGACATTTTTAGCAAGGGCAGGCAACCAAACAACCTACAATACCCAGGGCAGCCTTGCATACTAAAGAATTGTCCTGCTTCTGCCTATCTTTTGAATGCCTAGCCAGATATTTTATAATTATTTGAGTCTTGAACATGACTGACAAATAAATGCAAAAATATTTTTTGCACTTTTCATATATGTTGGATTTTACAGGAAAGAAACTACCATGTATTAACATATTGAGGGAAGATTATTCTTTGCTTTTCCTGGAAAGGCAACCTTGAATTTTTCCCTGTTTCAGAAAATCGCATCATCTACAGCTATGCTTTTCCTGACAATCGTGTTACCAATGCCTCACCCACATATGAGGCTTCTTTTGTAGCACTCATACTCACCATGGACATATCTTATTATTACGAAGTTATTTCATTTTACTTCTTCTTTACATTAAAATTTTACTGATTTTAAAAATATATATGTGTGCAGGTAGCAGAGGTGGATCCAGCTTCAGGGACCAGAAACTTACACAATTTAGAGGGTCTTCCTTAAAAAATTGAATAGAAAATTATTATTACAATATTAGGTATTAGAATGACTAATTATTTAGAAAGAAAATAAACCACAAAAAGATTGGAAAGTATAAAAGCCGACAAATGTCATTTCATTATAAAATTTAGGGAAAAAACCAATTAATTTGCTGCTAGACACTCCACTATAATACTTTTCTTTTCCTACATATCTTTGCTACATATTATTTGATCTCTTCTTCATCAGATGGTGATATTGTAATATCATTTTTACAGAAAAACTAGAAATATAATTCAGTCTTTCCTCTAGCAACATTGAACAGCATTTATTTTCTATTTTTGATAGCTGGGATGCATAGAAAATGCAATTTCACACAATTTCACACAGTTTCACTGTTTGTAGTATTGCTACAGATTTGTGCCTTAAAAACATAGTAATTCTGATAAATTTAAAGTGTTTCATTCCCACCACAAATGGCAAAAATATTGTTGTGCGTTTATAACTTTGTATTCTGCATTATTGAGTATATTCCTGATAGGAGAGAACGTCCATTTTCATTAGACATGGAAACAAACCATATCCTCTGCTAACAACTTTACACACATCTGATACTTGAAAAAACATCTTTGTCAAAGTTAGCTTATGACTCCAGATATTTTAACCTAGGTTTTCCTTCACTGCCCACAAATTTCCAGTGCCAAGCACTGAAGTATGCATTCATGCTGAACATGACCTTTGGCCCTTCACCTTTGTATTAGGAAGCCAGGAGAGCCAGCTTTTTAGTGGAGTTTTTCTGGAATCCACTCCTACATCAGGATACCTTGCAGTATCTTACTATACCTGGAAGTGACTGTGAGGCACATCTGTCTGTTATACTAACCTAGCACTAAACTGATCCTCAACTAAACTATTCTCAACTGACATTCTCCTTAGCTGGATCCCAAAAACTGCCTGCAGCTACTCTCATTTCACCAATAGGAAAGAAAGGGTGAATGACGTGGGCTGAGTGAGAAAAGACAGTAGTCTTATCCAAATGTGGCTATAATGTCTTAATTTTGCAAATTTTACAAAAATATATGACTTCTTCCAGGGTCTTGAGGGATCCTGTGCATGTGAGTGGTTGTGAGACTCAACTTTCATTAGGCTTACCACTTCTCTGCTGAGTCAGTTCATAATCTATGGATTTCCTATCAGGACAGCAGAGAATGTTACTAAAGTGTGCTATCGAGTGAGCTCTAGCTGGATTGAAAACTGCTGGTCTAGACTAGGAAAAAGGGCCACAGGAAGGTGAAATGGGGAGCCCCAAACGTAGGCAGTTCCCAGTGATGCTCACCACAGCATTTCCTTTCCCTCCTCCCAAACAGATAACGCATGCAGATTACCCTTGACGTTCAAGAAAACAAATGAATATTGAGTGTCTGTGATTTGAACATTAGAAATAGATGCAGTGTCAGAAAATTCAGGACATTTTGGTGGTCATTCCTATAGGCCAGTATTTCTCATAATAGGGGATTTGCAAATTTTTTGATCAGAAAATATGTGCATTTTTCATTGGAGATAAAATATGTAATTTAATATAAATATTATGGATCATTCAGATGACCATTTCATAACCAAAAATTGCCCCTTGGTTTCAGCACCTACATTTCCATTTTTTGTGTACAATTTACTTCTGCATCCAACGACTGCCAAATTAAGTCATGTTGCACCTATGAATGTGAGTTTCAGGTTATTCAGAAAAAGAAAAAAGGGAAGAAGAATGAACAAGGCCCACCACACAATAGGCCCCCAAACACAAAACACCTCTTTATCACAGCTAATCCCACAGTCACATTGCAGAAAGGTATATGAAGAAAATCCTGTCTTCATATGACTGGGGGACAATAGTTAATTAGCAGAAATATATAATAGTAAATATGAAACAAATAATTTTTTATATTCACAATTCCTAAATTGGACTTTTATAAATTAACTGTATATTTCAATAATATCATGAGGCTAATATTATCTTTAAAAGAAAAACAGAACTATACAGAATTATCAAGGGATACCTAATTAAAGTTAGCATTTGAACATAGTTTGCTGGTAGGGTTTTGGTTAATTATATCTCCCAATTTTCCAGAATGAACAATCTAAGCTTGAAATTTATTAATAACATTTTGTACAACATACTTTTTGAAACAGGCAATCCTTGAACTTGAACTATTATGGCCAAATATAAAAATGGCTTAAATACAAATGCAGACCTACTGCTTAATCTTTCTGCTGTTAAACCCAACACAAAAATTTAGTTTCAGCACAAGAACATTATTCATCATATATATTCATTTCTTTATTTTCTCAACAAGTATTTATGTGCCAAGGACTCTGTTATTCACTGGCCATACAAGAGAAATAGGTAGACAGTGATCTTTTTCCTTGGGCAGTAAATGTTCTGTTGAAGGAGACAGACAATAGATAAGTAAACAAATAGAATAGTAACTGCTTTTGACTAAAGTTTGTAAAAAGTAAATAGTATTGCTCCATGGAAGTACAAGGGTAACCTATTTTAGATAGGATGGTTAAGGAAGGCCTTTCAATGAAAATGACATTTAAACAGAGATTTAAAGATGAAAGCTGGGACAAGAATATTTCAAGCAGTGGGAAGGTCAAAGTCCTCATAACAAGAAAGACTTTGCTATGACTTCTAGAAATTAAGCAAGGAAATGCACACATACATATACATACACACGCACACTTACATACAAGGTGCATGTGTGTGTGTATAGCCACGCAAATGTATCCCCTTGCTTAAAACAGTTTGAAGGCTGGTCATGAATGTCTTAGTCCATTTTCTGTTGCTATAACTGAATACCTGGGACTATGTAATTTATAAAGAAAAAAATTTATTTCTTGCAGTTCTGGAGGCTGGGAAGCCGAAAGTCAAGGGACCGTATCTTGTGAGGGACTTCCTGCTGGTGGATACTCTCTCCAGAGTCCCAAGGTGGCACAGGGCATCACATAGTGAGAGACACTGAGCATGTTAACTCAGATCTCTCTTCTCTTCTTATAAAGCCACCTGTCCCACTCTCATGATAACCCATTAATCCATTAACCCATGAATGGATTAATGCACTTATGAGGCCAGAGCCCTAATGACCAGATCATCTCTTATAGGCCCTGCTTCTCAATACTGTCACATTGGGGATTAATTTTCAACATGAGTTTTGGAGGGGACAAACATTCAAACCATAGCATATGTATATGTATATTATATGTACACACATATACACACACACACATATATAAAAATATGCAGTCATGAGGGGTATAGATTTTTTGCGTAGATGTTGGGAGGTGGTTAGGAGACAATAAAATACATTGATAGATTGGCCTAGGGAGGTGCCAGTGAAGATAAAGAAAAGTCGATGGGTTTGAGGTATATATTGGGGATGGTACTAATAGGACTTACTGACAGATTGGATGGGAAGGAAAGCATAAAATATGGTTCCTAAATTTCTGGCTTTAATAACTGGGTAAATGGTGATACCACTTATTACATGGTGAAGATTTAGGGGAAGTTCCAGACTTAGGGAGGAAAACCAAGTACTCCAGTTTGGAGACATTTTAGTTGGAAGTGTCTTTATTATACCTAAATATTTATGCTAAGTAGGCAGTTCCAAAAGTTGGGAGACCAGAAGAAATGTCTGGACTAGAGATATAAATTAGAGAATCATTGGCATATGTTTAAAGTCACTGAATAAGATGAGGTCAGCTGAAAAGAGAGAAAGAGTAGTTAAAGAATAGAGAAAGTCCCAGGACAGAGCCCTGAGGAATTTTAACATTTTAAAGATGGGTAGAAGGGGAACACCCAGAAGAAAGACTGGAGGAAACAGCTAATAAGATACACAGAATCTCAGGAAATTGTGTCACTAAAGCTGAAAAGAGAGTAAAATTCTAGAGAAATGATTAATTACATTGAATATCATTGAAAGGTGAAGCAAGATAAGAAAATACAATTTTTAAAAAAAAATCTAGCAATATAGAAGTCTCTGGGACCTCAACAATGGCAATTTCAGTGGAGAGGTAAGTGTGGAAACCAGACTGAAATGGGCTGAAGAGTGAATAGGAAGTGAGGAAGTAGAGACAAGGTGTGTAGACAACTTTCTGAGAAGTTTTGCTATGGGATGGTGATATAGGAAGATATGGGGTTAGTGGAGGGTTTTTATTTTGTAGGAGATGCTAGTCATATTTGTTAGCTGATAGGAATAATACAGTAAACAGAGAGAGTAAGGGAAGAAAAAGTTAGATAATTGAAGAAGTTAATTCCTTGTATAACCAAGAAGGAAGAAATGTTTTTCACTCATTTAATTTAATTAATATTTCCTGATCATAACACAGGTGTTTCTGTTATAACATGTAATATGCATTTATTTTTATTAAAAAATCCTTGCATGCTGCAAAAATATACATTAAAAATAACAAGTATTTCATTAAAAAAAAAGATTGTGGCAGATCATGAAAACCTATAACCAGGGCACTAACATAAACATTATCATTTCTACTAAATAAACTGAGCAGTTAAAAAGACCTCTTAAATTTCTAATAAATAAATAAAATCAGTAGATATAGGACTTGATCTTTTTCAAAGGTTTGATGGAAGGAGGTGATAGGGAGAAAATGCATGAAAGCCAGTGAAAACCATATGACACTCCCAAGGCAGACATGTGGTAAAACTAAGTCAGGAAGAAAACCTTAAAGTGAACGGTCGTTGTGTGGGGTACTCTGTTTCTTGTTGCATTCCACTGTACTAGTAAGATTTGTGCTCAGCTGCTGTTTCTCGGTAGTAGAAAATATTAACTTTCTAGAAAAAACCTTGTTTGAACCAACTCCTAAATTATATTGACATTATTCCTTGGTTTGTCAATAATATATGGGCTAATTTGCATTTTGGAAACATGCATTGTACCAGAGAAACTGTAGTGTATTCCTTGAGTTGTTAAGCAGCTGTTATGTGCATAGCAATATACTGAGTACTACATGGGACAAAGATGCAAAAAAAGGGGGTTCCTCCTAAGAACACTGACTTTGTCAAAAACTTGATTTCCATAGGCCGAAATAATGGTGGAGAAACTGAATTGTGTTCCAATAAAAATAATAAACACAGAAGAGCAACAATAAAAATTGCTAACATTTATTGGAAACTTGCTCTACATCAGGCATTGCACTTTATCCCATTTAGTACCACAGGGAGCCTGTGAAGTAGGTACTATTAGCATCCTTGTTTTACATGAGGCAGAAAGGATAAGATCATACCACTAGTGAATGGCAAAGCCAGGCTTTGAAGCTTAAGGTCTAAATGGCCAGGATCTTAAATATGGGGAAGAAAGTCATTCAACGTGGTACCCTAGTATTTTGCCCCAACATTTGGGATGATTGCACCATTCTCACCAATAAGTTGAGAGCTCATGGCCTCCTTTGCCTTAAGCTTTATGAGGCATTATGCTGGCAGAGCAGCTACTGTTGCTAGAGCTTGCGGGAAAAGGCAAGATAGACGTGATGGACCCGGGAGAGGGGTGCTAGGAGTTAGCCTCTATTGTCACCACTTCGTGTAGCACTTAAATACTTATGGTCAGGTGGGCATAACGAAAAGAGACAAGGGCTTAAGCTATGTTGTCTATCCCCCTCAAAAGGGCTCCTCGTTGGATGATAGGGACTCTAATAATAAGGGGCTGTGGAGTGGGCTGCCTGTAATAAGGGCCAAGGAGAGCAGAATTTGAAGAGCCTTAGATGGATAGGCCATTCTTGTTGCTGTGCAGATGGACAGGACATAGGTTCTTCTGAAGAATCTACAAAGGTACTGCCATGAGAGCACCTACATTTGAATAACTGACACATGAGAAAGAGCAATCAATAATACTACAGAAATGGTGACAACTAACAAAAAGAGAACACCACAAACTTACCTCCACTTATGAGGTGGTGTTCATACACAAGAATAGCAATTACAACAAAACAAAGAACTGGCAGCTAACACACTATGGAGAGTGGCTTTATTCTTCATTCTCTTTTCTCTCCTTCCACCAAGGAAGGGGCTGACTGATGTTGGGAAGAGAAAGAGGTGGGGGTGGTGTGGTCACTACCCTTCACTCCCAACACACACCAAGCCACTGGAGCCATAAACCTGTCCTATGCTCAGTGGTAGGCAGAGGCGTAGGGGATGCTGGAGACTGGAGAGAATTTTGAGTAGACTATAAAATTAAATTTTGAAAAGAACAGCATTATGTTTAGCAACTCCAATGAGACTATTTTAGTAACACAAAATGATTAAAAGGTTATGGAATAGGTCTAAGAAGTCATTAAGGGAGCCTGTTGTCCAAGAAGAACAGGGCCACAGTAGTAGTGGTTACTTAAAAAATTGATTATTTCATATTTATACCTCACAAGTTGAGACTCCTTTCAAAACAGTTGTGTGTAGGAAATGGAAAGGTTGGATTACCTGTGCACTAAGGTCCTCTGCAGGTCCAACATCTGAGCGTTTTCTGGCAAGTAGGATTGTAGAAGTTCAAGAAGATGACAGCTTGGTTGCTTAAACAATTTGGCCCAGTTGGTTCCCAAAGAGCAGTGACTCCTGCTGCCCAGTTGAGGGGTCCTTCATTCTCCCATCTGGCCTGCCAGGTTGACAGTTCAGGATATATAGTAACCTTGTCTTCTGTGCCTCTCACTCAAAGATGGCAGAGAATGAAAAGAAAAAGCAGCAGGAGGTGGTGATAGATTTGAAAGTGGAAGTCAAAGAAAGAAAGGAATTGAAAGCAGAGTACTGAAAGTAGGAGTGATGGTAACCACGGGACATTTGTTAGAAGTGACTCGGGGTGGGGGGAGATGTTATTTCCAGTTCCCTAATCAGTTTTTATCGTAAGTCCTAAAGTGCAGGAAAATCTTAAAATAGGAAAAGCTCTTAGATATATTCAATTTAAATTCCTTCATTTTAGGGGTTGAGAAACCTAAACCCCACAGAATGGCTTATGTGCATTATATATATAAGCAATTAATCAGTGGGAAATGCAGAACTAAATCATGCAGCTCCTGTTGTTGTTGTTGCTATTATTGTTGCTGTTGTGGACGATGCTGACACTTCGGTTGACGATTTAGGACTGGGGAAAGGATGAGAGACCAAGTGTTTTTAAGGATTATACAGTCCAATGTGGGGAGAAAGACGATAAAGAAGTGAACAAAACATACCATATAGTAACACGCAGGGAATTAAATTAGAGTGACTTGATAAAGACCGAGTGGGTGGTTAATTTAAAATATTTAGGTTAATGATATACTGAAATGATAACAGTGCAGTAGAAGCTCTCCTGACAACCCCAAGTTCACTGAATCACCAAATTAAATATATTCACCATCCCTTCTGCAGAAGAGACTGACAGATGCACACTAGATGCTAAATGACCACATCTGGTAAGCTCCTTTCCAGTAGAAACGCTGGGATATAGTAGTGTCACAAAATCAAGGCTAAAGCTAGTTTCAAGAGGGAGAGTGATTAATAGTGTTGCATGTATCACTTATTAAGTAGGGAAAAAAAAACCAAGAGCAGCCCAATGGATCTGGTAATTAGAAAAATCTTGTTGTAACCCCCATGGACCAGGGTCTGTGTCCCCACCATGCAAGCCCCAGATCTCAATGGTAAACTCACTAGAGCTGACCAGTCTCTGAGACATCAGTCAAACTCACAAAATAACTCAGAATGCTAATACATTCATTTTTAATGGTAAATATACCAGACCAGTCATTTCCATATGTCTTTTGCTTTCTGTTGGATGTAAGCAATTAGCATATAAAAATGCATGCCAGAAGTTTACTTATTGTTCCTGTATTACCCCATTCTTATCTTATCATAACATGCATTACAATACATGAAAATTGTATCATTTCTTGTCTGGTTCCTTATCACATACTCATTGAAGTCAATGACTGTATGTGTTTGATTCATTGCTCTTTACCTGGTGTTTAGCATAGTAGAGGGTATGTTAGATCTTCAATAAGTATTTATTAGAGCCATAGATAAGCAATTATCTCATTGATTATTCTATCAAGATATTGCAGCCTCGTAAATCATCTTTCCCTTCCTTAGAGGCAAGTTTTTCTAAAATATATACATTATATATTAAATATTAGATTTATATGTGTGTATACATATCTTAAAGAGCACTAGAGAATGCTGGACAACTCTTTATCTCCAATTACATATTTTTTGTGGGAACCACCTATCTTGTCTTTGCATTTGTACTTAGGAAAACCAGCACCTAAGACATACTCTTTAATTTCTGTGGTAATTAGTATCACAGAATATTTTCTTTTCTGACTGATGACCTGCTAGATCTTTTGAGAATATGTAAAATATGGGAAAGATATGGCCTTCTAATCCTCTTTCTACTATTTTAACCACAAGATTTTCAACTATAAATTTAATTAACTAGAAATACGGTATAATAAATTCAGCAAGTTAAAAAAGAAGCTGAAATTCCCTGTGCCACCAAATTCTGATCTGTAGATACCCTTCACCCCAGTCACATGGCTGAAGAAGATGGAATCTTCTTTACCCTGACTTTTACAATGCCTTTGTGAACAAAAACTAGACCTTTCAGAATCCACAAGCAATTTCTTTAATTGTGCACCATTCTTTCCTCTTCTGGACACTATCATTTACCCCTTATTTCTAGAGTTTTTGTTTTTTCTGCTTAGGGAATCATTTATAAAATTCCTTTAGTTTGCAGGTACTGCCTCGTCCCCCAATGGTATATTTCTACCATCTCACATTCCTGCTAATTATGAGACGTGGGCTTGCTGGATTATGACTATTTGTACTCACGTATCATTAACAAGTCAAAAGTGAATGTTTTTTTCCACTGGATGTAATAGAATGCACACCAAACTCAGAATTAGAGAACCCAGATTTAAATTCCAATTCCACTCATTCCTAGCTTGCACCCCTGACCTAATTGACGAAAGAAACATCTCCTATACAAAAGAATTCCATTGAATAAATGTAGAAGAAATGACATGATAAGAAAGCACTGTTTTGTGACCCTAATAAAAAAATTGATTTAGACAAAGGTTGTCAATAGATTAAATGATAAAAGGTTGATAGGATCAGTTTGAATGGAGGATGAGGTTGTTGACACCTGAAACACTGATCAATTATCTTTTCTGTGTGTGTATTTAAATTTTATTTTATTTTTTAATTGACAAATAATAATTGTTTATATTTATGGGGTATAATCTAATATTTTTAAATTAGCTTTGTTTGGAGTAGGGCAACCAGACAATATGTGCCTCCTAATTAGGATTGCCAAATAAAATGCCTAGTTAAATTTTAATTTCAGACAAACAAATAATTTTTAGTATAAGTATTCTCAATGCAATGTTTGGGATATAATTATCTTAAAATATTATTTGTTATTTCTTTAAAATTCAAATTTAGCTGGGTATCTTGTATTTTTTTTGTTAAAAACCTTTTTTTATTTTATATATATATATGACTGATATATATGCCAAATTCCATATATGTGTGTTTATATATATTATAGTTTAATATAGTCCATAGTTTAATATACAATAATACAGCTTATAGTATATCTACTTTAATATAGTTTACTAACTTGAACCTGAATCTAATTAAGCCTTTAGAAATAACTTCCAATTTATAAGAAATACAGGAGATAGAACAAATTTCAAGATATAATGAATAAATGACATCCAGAAAATAAGACTTTGATCTGGTTTTTTAACATGTCAATGAAATTTTTTAAAAAGGTGTGGAGGGGATGGTGGAATACTCTTGCCCTTTATGGAATATTTGGTAATGTTTAGGGACATTTTTTATTTTCTCCAGTACAATGAGGAAAAGGGGAAGAATGCTACTGACATCTGGAATCTAGTGGGTAGAGGCCAGGGTTGCTGCTAAACATCTTGTAACACACAGGACAACCTCCCCTCCTCATTCACTCCACACCTTCCACATACAACAAAGAATTATCAGGTCTAAAATGTCAACAGTGCCACTGTTGAGAAACCCTGGTCTAGACTATCAGGTGTGGGGACCAGATGTCAGGTCCATGTTCCCTGGTTCTTGGTTCCCAGTACCAAAGAATGGTTACTGGTACTGAGTGCATGGAGCAAATGAGCAGACCAAGAAGATACAAGCAAGCAAAGTGCCAAAGTTTATTAAAGCATGGTACATTCCAGAGAAGGAATGGGTGAACCCCCGTGAGTGGAGGAGACCCTGAGTTTGACAATATTTTCCCTTTTATGCTGATTTCCTAATTTTATGTTAAGTAGGGGGTGGAGTATTCATGGATTTTTTTGCAAAGGAGTGGAGAATTCCCAGAACTGGGAGGCCTCCTCATTTTTAACCTTGTAAGGCAATTTCCAGGGGTTGTCATGGTATTTGTAAACTGTCATAGCGCTGGTGGGTGTGATTTTTACTATGTTAATGAGGGTAGGTCACTTGAGGATACTGTCACCTTACTTGCGCATGTTCTCAAGATCCTCTTTTGTGGCCTTTCTACCTCTTTCTGGAGAACCCCTATCATAAGACCAAACATCTGTTTAGTCCTTGGAAGTCCCCTTGACATGTCTTCTGTTCTTTTTTAGAAGCCCCCTCTGGTCAATTTGTTCCTCCTATTTTAGACAAAGCATCTCCTAGTGCCATCTATTTCTCAGTGGAAACCCTCTAGACAAAGCATCTGTTCTCCTTCCTCCTTGTCCCAACCTAACAAGACTTAGAAGCTTTAAAGACTTAACAATCAAATACAATGCGTACTCACTTGAATCTTGATTTAAACAGACCATACCATAACAAAGAACATCCCAATAAAGAAGGCAAGGTAGCTATTTAAGTATTATAATGTGGAAAAATGTTCGTTGATATGGGAAAGGGTCACAATACATTGCTAAGAGAAAAAGCGAACTGGATATAAAAATGTTTGTATAGCATGATCTCATATTATTAAAAAAAGAAAGGCTACAAAAATAATAATCTTTCAATTTTACCATAAGTGTAAATATGTGTAAAACAGATACACACATGTGAATTCATAGAAGAAAGATTAGAAAACTATTCATGAAAATATTAAAGGTGTTGATTTCTAAGTTGGAAATCACATGTTATCTTATTTTTCCTTTTCTGTATTTTCTATAATGAACATACATTACTTTTGTAATCAGACGAAAAATAGGGTTATTTCAGAAAGAAAATTTTTAGTCTAGATTGAAAATCCTTATGGTAATCCCCTTTTACGTGGTAGCTGACATGGCTCCTGAAACATCCCCCATGGGTACAGAGACTGTCTTGACGAAGAGAGTCCTGCTGAGCCAGAAACTAAACTTACTGGAGGTCCATTGCTGTTTCATTATCTCAACAGCAAGAGCAGAGAATGAACCAAAGGGAGCACAAAAAAGGGCTCTCACAGTGTCTTCTACCCTTTCCAAGCATGGGTGATGAATGTCCCTAAATGGGAGAGTAAGGCTGAGATGTATGTCAGAGAGACTTAAGGAAATTGGCTATAAGGTGAAGCTGGACAGGAGAATCTCTGGCCCCTATAACATTCTGCTTGCCCTGATCTTATTTATTTAAATAAGTTTCAGGAAGCTAGCTGCTCTCTAATGCTGAGAAACTAAAATTTAGGGTCTTCCCTTTGTAAGCTTATCCAGTGTTCACATGGTTTACTTGACTAAAATTCAATGACATATTAGTTTCTGAAACCCCAGCAAACCTCAAAAGTCAATAAACAAATGAAAGCATCTCCTTTATCTGTGACGGAAGTTCCTAATGAAGCCTTTGAGACCAGCTCTCAGGTTCTATCTTCCTTAGCTCTTACGACCTTGGAGGAATTCTCAAAGGGATGGTCCCAGGAGACTTGGGACAAAGGGATTTACTCCTCCTTGGGAAAATAAATATCCAAAGCTCCTGAAATCTGCAGTTTAAGAGACAGTATTTTGTTCCTGGGCCACTTCCCAAGACAAAAGAAACAATGTCCCTAGCCTCAAGGAACATAGCAATAATTTGAAGTTCTTTTTGATACTAGAGAGAGCTGGATTTTCCTCACTTTGTGGGTTTTAGCTTCCCTTGTAAATGCCTCTTGAACACGAGGTTTTTTTCACCTGCTTCCTCTGAATAGACTCAGTTTCTTTAATGCCTTTTAAGGATCACTATCTGGAAAGTGTCTCCTTCCTCCTATTGCCAAGGTCAGAAGCAGTGAGTGGCTGTCGGTAGAGTAATTGAAAATTGAATACCATGTGCATTTTTCAAAATCTTACTATTTTCCCTCTATGGTTCCCAGTATTTTGTTGGTCATATTAAATCTCATGTCCATTAATATTATATTTCTTCATGCTTGTCTTGCTGTGGTAATGGATTGAAGGACATGAAATTTAGCAGAGACACAATAATGCTCTTCAAATTTGAAATACTATGATGTTGAAGAGGAAATAGAAGGTGGAATGATGTGGGAGGGTGTAAGTTGCAAGGAGATAGATATTGAGTCAATAGAAAGTAACATTTTCTAAGAATTAAAGTCAATCAAAAATAGAATTGATGATAGTACATCTATATGAATCCATATAATGAAGTCGTATGCACCATTGGAAATAAAAAGAATGAGAGATCTACAGTACCGTTATGGAAAGTATTCGAAATATAACATTAACTGAAAAAAGCTAGTAGTGAATTGGTATGCACAGCCTGATTCCATTTATTTAAAATTGAAATGATACACAAGTATGCATGATCATACACAGAGAATTTCTGGACAAAAACAAACAACAACAAACCATGAATCATGTTTACCTCTGGACAAGAAAATGTAGAGAAGGAGAAAACTAACTTTTCAATTTATATCTTTCTGTAAAGATGGCTTTTTCTCCCATGAGTATTTTCATAATTTAAAAAGCCTAGCTTTACTTTTTTTAAGTGAAAATATCTTACCAAAAAGAAAAAAAGTTTATGCTAACTTATAAGATAATTAATTCCAATCATTGGAAGCACTGAAACAAAATTTGAGGGACTGTTCATGAGGAACGCTGTGTTTGTAAAATTACTTCTTAACTCTAAGGTCCTATGATTCAGTTATATTTAAAGGACTTAAAAAACTATCAAGCACATGAGTTTTTCCAGCTTGCCCGAAATTCGAAAGACTTGAACAACGAAATGAGTTAAGATTGACTTCTTGCCCAGAATTGGTAGTCAGGTCTCGGCAGAAAATTATTTCTCTGAAAGGAAATTTTTTGAATTTTTTAAGGGGTAGAAAGATATTTTTGGCTGAAGATCCATAATACAGGGAATAGAAAGTGATGTAAAATGTTGCTTTTCTCAGTGACAAGGATTCCACAGAAGGAAGCAGATATTTTATTTCAGCTATCATGATGCTAGTAATCTAGTGTTATCATTCATGGGGGTCTTTCTTTTCTTGACGAGTCATCATTTTCCTGAGGGGATGAAGAGAAGGGATATGGACTTGCAGGAATGCACAGGCTCAATGCAATCTTCTCTTCTATAACCTAACTCGTTTATGTTTTTCATTCTCCTTAGTGTAGGTAGGATTGATTTTATAGTTACATAAACATTTGAGCTTTATCTTGTTCAATGATACATTATAAATCTCAGTTACATAAGAGTGGTTAAGGACTAGCCCATCTCTACATCTCCAAGGAAAATTAACACATATTTTGCATTATATTTTTCTTAATATTTTGAAACTATGTTATTTTTCTGTTCTTCAAAATCTTTAGTAAGAAAATTCCAAAATCTGCCTTCATTCAATTAGTTGTACCCCACTGTAGTAATTAATAGTCAGCATTAATCTTGTCTTATAATATTTGGTTTATCATGGATTTTTGCATTAATTTTTATTTTTTTAAATATTGCACAGATAGATTCTCCATACATTACCCAGAAAAAAATATTTTTAGCATTTTGGTACATTCAAGTTTTTAATGACATGTATGTCATTGAATGGGTTTCCTTCCTTTGCTCATTTCTCTCTTCTCCACTTCTTTTCTTTTTCTTTTTATAAAATTCTGGTTTATCTATCAATCACTCAATCTATCTACCTACTTATCTATCATGTTTTTTCATAGCAGCACTTTTTAGATTTGTAGTGGCTGCATAGTTCCCATCAGATGAATATTTTATAATTAATTTAATTATTCCTTTATTCATTTACATTGTTTCTGGTCTTCACCATTATAAATAATATCATAAAAACTTCTTTGTACATATATCCTGATATATACCTCTGATTATTTGAAGCTGTTGAAAGACTTGTGAAAACGGTTCATGACAAGTGTAACAGAAAGAAAGTAAACATTTACATTATGTAAGCAAAGAGCATTGTCTTGTTTGAAAACCCAGAGAAGAAGGTCTTTAAGAAGAACAAAACTGTGGTTTCAACAAATTGGAAGTGGTTGAAAAATTTGTTTTAGGTAAACAAAATCTGAAATTGTAAACTAAAAGAAAATTGCTTTCAAATTTATGCATTTCCTATTTCTTTAGCCTAGTTTCCCCCTAACACCTATGTTCTAACTCACCAGGAAATCTTTTCCAAATTTGCCCCAAGTGTCTTTCCTTCCATCTTTTCCCATCTTTATTTATTCTTCCATATCTTTATACTTAAACTGCCATGTGTGAAATTATGTCCTGATTGTGTTTTTCTATCTATACCTACAGGTAAATGGTAATGCCCATTAACTTGGCATTCATCCAGGAACAAAATCCTTATCAACTCCTTCTCCTAGGGTTCCCCTACTCAAAGCACTGGGCACTCATGTGTTCTGACTGATTGACCTAAGTCTCCATATTTTTTATCTGGAATTTATTCAATGAAGAGAGAGAACCACACAGTGGTGAGTGAGTTTGTTTTCCAGGGTTTCTCTAGCTTTCATGAACACAAGCTCACTCTCTTTGTGATATTTCTTACCTTGTACCTTTTAACCTTGGCTGGCAACGTCATCATTGTGACAATTATCAGCATTGATCGTCACCTCCACACCCCCATGTACTTCTTTCTTGGTATGCTTTCTACTTCAGAGACTGTGTACACGCTAGTCATCGTACCACGGATGCTCTCCAGCCTCATAAGTCTAAGCCAACCCATCTCCTTGGCTGGCTGTGCCACCCAGATGTTCTTTTTTATTACTTTGGCCATCAATAACTGCTTCCTGCTCACAGCAATGGGGTATGACCGCTATGTAGCCATCTGCAACCCCTTGAGGTACACAGTCATCATGAACAAGAGGGTGTGTGCCCAGCTAGTATGTGGGGCCTGTGGCACTGGGCTGTTTGTGGCCATAATTCAGATTTCATCTGTGTTCAGGCTGCCTTTTTGTGATAGAGAGGTGGCCCATTATTTCTGTGACATCCTCCCGGTTATGAAACTCTCCTGTGCTGATACTACTCTACATGACATAGTTAATTTTATTGTCAGCTCTCTGGTTATCATAGTACCCATGGGTTTGGTCTTCATCTCCTATATTCTTATCCTCTCCACCATCCTCAAGATTGCCTCTGCTGAAGGCCGGAAGAAGGCTTTTGCAACTTGTGCCTCCCACCTCACTGTGGTCATTGTCCACTATGGCTGTGCCTCCATTGCCTACCTCAAGCCCAAGTCAGAGAACACCAGGGATCAGGACCAGCTGATCTCAGTGACCTACACAGTTTTTACTCCACTCCTTAATCCTGTTGTGTACACTTTGAGGAATAAGGAGGTCAAAGATGCCCTTCACCGCGCTATGGACAAAAAAACCTCTTGCCTAAGATCTTTGGCAGTTTGACATATAGTTTATCATAGTCTGGGTATTTTTCTAAGGTCAAAACATTTGATCGTATCATTCCTCCTCTACCCAGAGAGAGTAGCAAAATTTGGTGGTAAGGCTGCATTAAAGAATCAAGAGTCTCCTTGACTTGACTCTTGTTTTTACCATCATTTTCCTATACCTTCTACTAATCTCATAGGTTACCACCCAGGGAATGGTCAGAGGCTGCTCACAGGTGAAAAGCTGGTAGGTGATTTCATAAGAAAGGGGTAGGTGATTGTTCTCAGTTTATTGATGGCAGAAAAGTGGGCTGCATAATGCTTATTTTGAAGTAATTGGTTGAAAGATCAACCTAAACTTCAAAGAGGATACATTTGGTGTACAGGATGTACTGGAAACACAGTCAAAACTACCTGTCCTACTTGTCATCACTTTCTCCTTTGGGCAGTGACAAGAGCAACAGACCCTGACATTCAGAAGAAATATTATTAGCTTTGAACATTTTCATCTGCCTTGGAGACCCATGAAATTGTTTTCCAATTTTGTTGAGGCTCACATTAGAACTATTCCCTCAGTAAGTCTCAATTACCAGTCTGTTCAATGTTAATAAGCAACATGGTCACATTTAGCCTCTGAATTTCACTGCACTTATGTATGCTTTCTGTGGGGGTAACACATGTTATACTGAATTCACAAGTATATGGATATCTGAAGATATTTTTTGAAATTAAATTTATTAATACCACCTCCCAACTAACTTTTGTTATCTCAGATCTGAAAATTAACCCCTGAGTTTCATTCTTCTCTGTGTAGAACATAACCTGATACGCATGTCTTGCCTTTACCCTTTTCATTTCTACATTGATGGGCTTATTTTCTGTGAAAGGTTGGGTACCTAGTTTAAACTCTAAGTTTAAACACTTGTCTAAATAAGAATCTGGGAGTCTCTCAACTCTTATTGTTATTGCCTTCTAAAGCGGAAGATTATCTTGATTTGTGAGAAAGGTTTAAGATTTTAGAATTATTTGGCCTGGAGAAAAAAGAGGAAGAATTTGCCAAATGTCTTCCAGTTCATAAAGGGCTGATGTTAAAAAAAAAAAAGAAAGAAAAGAAAATCAGTCTGTCCCTCTTCTTCCAAACTGTCTAAGTGTCCCCATTGAAAATGCATTGAAAGTACATGTAAAACAAAGGACCTGGGGATCCCTAATGGTGGAAGAGCCAAGAAGGGTTTTATGTGTATGAAACTTTGCCTTAAAGAACAAAAGATTTGGCTCCTCAAAGCAGCTACCTCCAACAGATCTACCTGAGAGTGTGTATGAAGAGGAACCTCCAGGGCAGTTTATCTTTGCCTTTATCTGAGTTTTCCCTGAGGACACCTCTGAGTCCTTTCTGGGGTAGGTACAATGGAAACATTCTCACATCCCTGTTCCCGTGAAAACTCATTTTGAGACTCTGTTTGGGGGTCTTGCTCACTACAGTAGCACATTTTGGAAAGTCTCTCCCCATAGTCACATCATTTTTATAGATTGCTGAATTTGAGTTCACAGAACCCCCACAGGGCCTCCCACAATACAGGATTCTGTAAGATTGGTGACGAGTACTGAAAGCAGTGTGTTCCCCTGAGTTCCTGTAGTTTGATGCAACAGAAAATGATGGCGCAATTCACCCAAAATAATTTTTGTAACAATAAATAGTGTATATTAAAGTTCTACCTTGTCTTTTTTTGATACAGTTTCCACCATCTTAACAGAGCCAGAAAAAGAAAATAAAATCAATGCATTTAATATCAAAGAGTATGTGATTATCACTAAACTTAAATCATGCTTGAAGAGAATGAGACTTAAGCCCACACCTTGGGCTTAGTCACCACATAGCCATTTTCTTCATAAGTCAGGTCCTGCCAGTTAAGGAGGTTGCCACTGTAACACAACTCACACATCTCCTTTAGAGGCAACACATGATCCCACAAGGAAACATCCCATATCTCCCCAACAAGGGATTGACTTGCATCAAAATGTCCCCCAAAGGAATCCTGCTCTTGTCCCAGGATAATCTTAGCCTCTGACCCCACAGAGTACCCCTGTCTTACTCCCTTCCTCCCTAGGAGTTTCCCATCCACCCAGAGTTCAGCAATCCCAGAGGCAGACTCCCAGCTGGCACAGACGTGGACTGGAGTATGGGGAGATGGGGGGGCATTGAAAGTGACCTCAGAATTCCCAATGTACAGCATGTACACTCCCATTTTGTTGACAAAGATAAGAAGCTCATTGTCCTGGGACGGAGTGTTGTAGGAGAAGAGGCTGTAAGGGCGGGTGAGGTCCGTGAAGGCTTTCAGGCACAGCGTGAAGTTCTCTAGTGGCTTCTTCACTTTGGGAATCAAGGACACATAGGCTGTAGCAGATTCTTTAGGAAAAATAAACACCTTCCCTCTCATGTCTGTGGAGAAAAGACAATGTGACAAAAATTTGGTCAACTCTCTTATTTCATTTTCTCTCACTGTGGACTCTAGACTGCCTCCTGACAGAGTATATACAGCACACTGGAATTTATGAAGTGCTTGTAACTACATTATCTCAGTGACCATAGAAGCAAAACGTCAATATTAAAATGTGGGTTTTGGTTCAGCTGTTCTGTTAGAAAGGTAAATTAAAGATGTCCTATATCAACCCCCAACTCCATCTTTCTTGCAGATTTCATCCAGATAAAACAGCAAACACCAGTCACAGAAAATGAAACACAGCTAACACGCGGAGCATAATGGATAAAGCACGTAGCACCACATCCTCCCACCACTGACCAGATTGAGATTTCTCCCATGGGACACTTGCAGCTGGGGTTAGGTATACTTTTAATGGTTCATCTTGAACCTTGTCTTGGCTGTGATGGGCCAACACTTGTGGTTAGTGCAAAGTCCAGGGAATAGACTAGTGTGCAAACCACATGGCCCAGATCTTTATAGCATCCTTGTCTTCCTCTCCAGCCCCTTTTGCAGCTCTTGTATGCCAATTTAAGACCAATTTTCCACTGTCTGTTTCCCCATGGCTACAATATCAGGATCATGGTATTACTTATCATTGACTTATTTCCCCTTAAGATCCACAAGAGAAGAGGAGGGCTTAATCATTATAAAATCAACTATTTTTTCTTGCTTAGGAAAGCAAATTTAACAAATGCTATGGTCTAGAAAATAAATTAGAGAATAATGACTAACTGAATCAAGGGAGACATAGCCTAGAAGCACTGTGAAGTCTTGAATTGAGTTAGTTTTGCTTCATAGCAAGAAATAGAAAAACAGCATGAATTCCTGTTTCCTAGGTTCAGGGCTTCTTAAGAAATGCTCACCCTGGACAAAGAATAGGAACAGAGAATTTAGGGAGAGGAAACTAAGGGAGAGATTACAGACTTTAACAAAGAGAGAAAGAGAGAGAACTTCAGTTAATACAACAGGAACTAGGAGGATGGAAAAGTAAACTAGGCATTCATACCCTGTGATCTAATTATCTCCCTGTTTGTGATTTGTAACCTTGTCAGTATACAAACCTGGAGCAAAATAGCGTGCTTAGTCAGAGAGTGAGATTTTGAATAACATTACTTGTGGTAATACTATAGAGAAATGGTTTCTCAAAAGTGAGAAGAAGAGATTGTCCTTAGTGGCAGTAACAAAAAGGAAAAAAAACGGTGCTAAAACATTAAAGTTTTTTATGGCTAATTAAAAAAAAGCATGTTTTATAACGGTTACACATCACAAAGTACATTTTGTCTTTAACTGATCTCACACAACCTTCACAGCAACTCTTTGCTGGATAAATGTTTTTATCCCCATCGTACAGATCAAGAAACTGAGGAACAGAGTTCAGCAACTTCACAAAGGTAATTCAATTAGTTTGGGAGAAACTGGTTCATAATTTAAAGTCCAAGCTACTTCTAAGATTTCATATTTTCTCTCATGTTACAGAGACTAAGCACTTGAAGTGGTTCATGGAGAGATCACCTGAACACTTGTAACAACTGCTCTTTTTCTAGCAAAAACCACACATCCCTTCTTATTCTCTCAGGTGAGAGGTAGTGATGTTTCTATTCAACAAGCAAAGCCTGTTCTTTCTCTAGCCCTAAGACTTCCTTATGCCAGGCATATCCTTACTCATCAGCATCTGTGGTGGTTTTAAAAATATGTCCAAAAATAATTTTCCTCCCCTTGGGGTGTGGGCTGACTCACTTCTAATGAATAGAATACAGCAGAAGTAAAGTATGTGATTTCTAAGAATAGATTATGAAAAGGCTGTGGCTTCTGTGCTGGGCCCTTTCTCTCCCTGTGTCAGATCACTCACTTTTGGAGAAGATAGCTGCCATGTTGTGGGCTTCTTTACAGGAAGGCCCTGTTGAAAGGAACTAAGGGGGGCTTATGGCCAATAGCCAGTGAGGAACCTAGGCTCTCAATCCAACATCTGTAAGGAGCTGAATCCTGACGGTAACCATGTAAGTGAGCTTAGAAGCAGATCCTCTTCTATTCGAGCCTTCAGAAGAGAATACAGTCCTGGTTGAGTGACTTCGACATCATAGGAGACTTTAGGTCAGAATCATCAGCTAAGCCACTCCCTATTTCTTCATACACAGAAAGTTTAAGTCAATAAATGTTTGTGGTTTCAAGCTGCTGAGTTTTGAGGCAGATTGCTGTGCAAGAATAGATAACTTATACACCATCCTTTACTCACACCTTCCTGAAACAGTAGCAGCAGCAGCAGCAATAAAAACAACAACAAAATGAGTTATACTCTAGTTTCTCTGAAACTTGAAGAAAACTTCCCAATTAGGCTCAATACCTACCTGAATGTGTCACACCTCCTGCGACAGTGGTAAGGAGTAGGACACCCAGAAGAATTTTCTCCATCGTGCTCTCCTTGGGACTTCTGGAGTAGTGACAGGGAAAGCTGCAGTTGTCACAATGGAGAGATGCTGGCTGTTTGACTTCTTATATTGTGCTGTTAGGGGCAAAACCTTTGTTCTTCTACCAATAGAAAAAAAGTTATGAATGGTAAATATTAACTGAACCAGGAAATAGTTTAAAAACTAATTTGTTTACTTTTTGATCTATTGTTTTCATTATTGAGTTTTTCCCTTCCCTTTAATTGTTCCATTTCCCGCTGAGCTGTCCTGTTCAGGCCCTCCCCTTCCCTTCCAAGGAAAGAGGCTTTATTTCCTCCTGAAGGGACATTTTATTACCCTATATGTGTAAGGACATTGTGGCAGTCTAACGTTAGGACTGTAAAATGAGCACACTTGTAGATCTGCTGGAGGAATCATTCCCCATTAAAGGAGCTCAGGATATTTCACCCCAAAATATGAGGGCTGTATAAAGAGTATTTTGAATTAAAGTCCCCTAGAGATCAATAGGTGTTGGAAGGGGCATTCTCTCTTTCTGCAAAAAACCAGATGGACCCATCAAATAGAACAATCGACTTCCCTTCCCCTCCATGTTATCTCAATATGTTACAGGAAAGAAGATGAAGAATGCAACCAGACCTGGCCCAGACCATTTTAAAGATAATACCTGTCTCTCAGAGTAATTTAATTTCCAAAGAGAATAATTTACAAGTCAATCTGTTTCCCCCATCCATTCTCCTAAGTATTATATCTATCCATCCTCCCTAATAACTATTTATTGCTTCTAGAAAGTATTACGTATATTCCTCATCTCCCTCTCCCCTCTAAAATGAGGGTATACATATTTCTGGACCCCACTGGGATATTGGGTAATCACTCTGTGATTCTCCCCATGCCCACAGTAAATAAATCTCTTTCTCTTATTAATCTGCCTTAATTGTGAGTTGATCTTTCAGGGAACCTTCTGGGGCAATGGGGAAATGTCCCTTCACCCACACGCTCTCTTTTGATCTTCCACTATGACTCTTCTTTCAAACTATGCCTTGCTCTTACTAGCCCTTACTGTTTTTCCAGCAGGTCAGATCCAGACTGGCATCCCTTTGCACCAGTCTCTCAAATCCTGGCCACATTAACTAATCAATTGAATTGCTGGTTATGCCAACATATAGATCATGCAAAGGAACCTGAACTCATTTTTGTTTCTGCAAACATGAGTGCCTGGTGGAACCAGTCCAGAACACAGATGTGGCATCCACAACCACAGAAAAAACATCATGCTGCTTCTCCTGTTGGTGAGTCAACTGGACATGGAAAAAACTCTGTGGAAGCTTAAGAACTGTCTCTTGCTCAGGTAAAGTTACTAGAAAAAAAATTTGTATCTTTCATGGGTGACATACTAGGGCAATATTGCAATCAAACCCTATGGTATATTTCCACAGATGGCATTCTTGCACTTATTAGATGATGCTGACAGTAACCTTCATGATGTCAACACTTGCCAATTCACCAGATGTATGGACAGCTCACAAGTCACTCCTGTGCAACTTGGGGTAGCTGATTAACTCCCCTTGTTAAGTTGCCAGACACTAAAGATTACATACGGATAGACCAAAAGTTTGGACTGTCCTGGTTAGGTGACAAAACTGAGTACTTTAACTGTCAGAACCAGACCAAATATCAAATATTATATCAAATATTTATATTAAATATTTCACAAACTGTTCTGTTCCCACAAAATGGCAGAGACACATGGAAACTGGAGATGTGGAAGTGCCAATGAGGAAGAAAAGGCACAGAAAACTCCAGGCTGGGAAGTCACAGGTTCCAACTTGATCCTATCTGTAAATAACACTGGTCTTTTTTATCATGTGTGGCAATAAAGTATACAAGTGGTTCCCACCTAGATGGTCAGGACACTGTGGACTTGGCTGCCTGACACCCTCTGTTACCAGGTACTCCACTTTAAATGCCAGCCAAATTACAAACTTGGGCTCTTTTGCTCATAAAGTGGTACCACACAAACATACTAGATGGAATTTTATTTTTTAAAAAAACCCACTTGTGTATCATAATTCTAAGTTCTTTTTGGTGCTTGGGACCCTTTTTCTGGCATTTGGAACTTATGAGATTGAAAAGACACTTTTGAATCTCTCCATGGTAATGGAATGAGAGTTCAATATCACTATGCAAGCATTTGGGGCACTTCAGTTAGAAGTCAACCTAGCCTCAGTTGTACGTAGTTCAAAACTGCTGCCTCCTGGATGCCCTGACAGCCCAACAGGGAGAAGCTTGTGCAATTATTGGTGAAAAATGCCATTTCTATGTAAACCTCTCTGGGCAAGTAGAGACTGATCTATACCATTTAAAAGACAAGGTAAATATTCTCTACCAGATTAATGAAGCGAAACCATTCTGTTGATCTGACTATTCCCAGGAATGGGAGAGTGGCTTAATGAGGTATGGGGAAATGTGCTTAGATCTGTTCTTTTGTACTTATTTATTCTTATTCTAATCTATGTTCTTCTCTCCCTTTTCAGATCTGTTGTTTCCTGACTACTAACTCAATCTGTCTCTTCACAGCCACTGACTCAGCTTTTAAATGTGTGAAACATCTAGGGAAGTTCCAGACAGGGGTAACGAAGGAGCTCAGGAAATTACACCCCAAAATATGACTCCTTGGTTTAAAGAGTGTTTTGAACTTAAGGCCCCTAGATATCAATAGGTTTTGGAAGGGGCTTTCCCTGTATCTGCGTAAAACCAGAAGGACCCATCAAAAAGAACAATTAAATTCCCTTTCCCTCCATGTTATATCAATATATAACAGGAAAGAAGATCAAGAAATGTACAATGAACACTATCTGGGTGACAGGCATGCTTATAACCATGACTTAATCATTTTAAAAGTTATCCATGGAACCAAAAATAATTGTACCCATGAAATAATTTGAAATTAAAAAAAAAGAATGTAACTGGATCTGGCCCAAATCATTTTAAAAGTAATACCTGTCTTTCAGGTTAATTTAATTTCCAAAGAGAATCGTTTACAAACCAATCTGTTTTCTCCATTCATTCATTCTCCCAAATATCTATTCATCCTCCCTAATAATCATTTATTGCCCCTAAGCTGAATTGCCTATATTCCTTATCTCCCTCTCCCCTCTAAAATGAGACTAATATAAATTTCTGGGCCCCAGTAGGATATGGGGTAATCACTCTGTGATTCTCCCATGCACACAGTAAATAAATCTCTTTCTTTTACTCATTTGCCTTATTGTGAGTTGATCTTTCAGCAAACCTTTCAGTGTGAAGAGGAAATTTCTCCTCATCCCTATAGTGTGGGGTAGTCAGCAGAATTTTCAAAGCCATTCTCCTCTTCTGCAAGCTGCAGTGAGGAGAATCTGGACTCTGACCAGCTGATGACATGGTAAGATACCTTACTTAGCAGTCAGACTCCTGACTTTCCTCTGTGTCTCTGAGGGTTTTGGTTGAGCAGACAGTAAAGATCATTATCTATTTTGCCCTTCCAATTTTAAGATTAATGAGAGAAAATGTTTTTGTAAGTGGCTAATCTTGGTATAGTGAGTCTGGTTTGGTTTTTTTTGTTTTGTTTTGTTTTTGGTACTTTGTGCTATGACTCTTCATATTGTCTGATCTCTCTCCTCTCAGAAATAGCCTTTTGTTTTGCTTTCCTTTGTCATTGTCTTTCTGTGTCATTCTGTTATAAAGAGGGTTACTGTAGGGTAGAACAAGGGCCTCCTACCCATATAAGCTGTTCCAGCCCTGCAGGCTAGCCATTTATACTGTTCTGACTAGACTGGCATCTATTAAAGGCAAACTTTGCTGCAGATCCCTGAAAAAAGAAAGTATCATGCTCCCCTCTCATCCTGTTACATGTCCCTGAGCTTGTCTTGTGAATGAGGGGGAATTTTCCCCTCAGTTTCCACCATCCAGGAGGTGTGTTTTTTCAGGAACACCCCAGGCAGCCCATCTGAAAAGATTGGGGGTCTGAGACATGTAAGATGCTAAGCAGCACACTCTTTGTACTGAATGTGTCAGCTCTAGGGGAGTCTTTGACTTAAAAGGTCTTATCCTCTTTGTCTATCTTAAGTCTTTTTCTGTGGGTGAATTTTTGGGAATCATGGGAACTGCTGAACTGCCTTCTGTGTGCCTTCTTCGGGCTAAACCTGAAAAATTACCATGTGGGCTTTCTATGAAGAGGCTTATTGGATTGAATCATTTTAGGATAAGTATACCACTAAGAATTCTTATTATTAATGGCCAAAAGATGGATCCTTTAAATTAAAAGACTTCTAAATTTTTTTTAAAAATAAATTTTGGAGATCTCTTATTCTAAACAATTGCCTTATTTGTACTAATAGAGAAATTAGATTAAAAGAAAGACACATAATGCTGTGGCTAGCCTTAAAAATTCTCTTGACAAAATTAAAGAGCAAAACATTACCTAAAAGGGAAAAAAATCACTGTGTACTGCCCCAGCAGAAACAAAAATTTAAAAATAAATAAATAAATAAATATATTTCACTGTATTTTGAATATTAGAAAAAAAAGAAACACTCAACACGTAATAAAATCCTCTGTCTCTGGAAAAAAGAAAAATCCAGTTTACTTTGTAGCCTACTATTTAAAGTTCTGTGCCTTTACCTCAATATCCTAGGTTTGATTCCCAGACAGGGAATGCCTGTTCTGGTTTGATATTTGTATAACTTTCACCATTTATTGATTCTTTCTCCTTCTATGCACAGCTTTTGATTTCCTGTATTCTGTGGGGGCACATGGAGCTTTTAGACATTTATCTATAAGTGGTCAGCTGGAAAGCTGGGGCCCTAGAAAATATGACTGGACAAAAACTGTGGGTTATACCTCATTTATGACTATTCCTATTTATGACTTTCCTTTCTTTGAGCTGTTTTTGTGGCTGTTCTGGATCTCATAAAAACTGTTCTCCACATCTTTGGAGACACCTCTTGCTTCCTTGATTAAGATATAACCTTGGTCAAGGCTTACTGGTTTCACTTAAAAGGGTACTTTAGTTAAACTGTTCAAAAGCAAAAATGTCAGCTGTTTGTCGTGGCTAAAGTCTGCTCCAGTCATGGTCACTTCTCCCTACTCCTTCCTTTTTGCCAATCATGGAGTTTCGGCCAATCAAAGGTAGCCAACTGCTCAAACTGTGTTTAAGTATAACACACTGAGCTGTCACCAATCAAGCCGTTTCTAAACCTCATTTCCATTTTCTGTACATCACTTTCTTTCTCTTTTCTGTCCATGAATCCTCTTCAACCATGTGGCAGCATTGAAGTCTCTCTGAACCTATTCTAGTTCAGCTGCCCAATTCATGAATCACTCTTTGCTCAACTGAACTGTTAAATTTAATTTGTCTATGGATTCCAAAATAGAGTTCCCAGAGACCCCCAGAAGCACTGAGAGTCCAAGCGAGTTACTGGGCCCATTGTGTCTATTGCTTTCTCACTGCAACTAGGGCTTGTGAGTAAGTTCTGTCTCAGAGTCCAACACTCCACAGATTTGTGTTTTTGGTTCTCTGAGCTTGTTTGAACAAATTTTTGATCCTAACTGGGTTCAGAAATCATGACTAAAACTAAACTAGGTTTGGGATAGATTGGATCTGATAATTAATTAGCTTAGATCCAGTTAGAGGCCTAAAATGTCTGAGTGGCCTGGCCAGTCAGAAACTAATAGTAAATGGCAATACTACAGGAGGCATGAATTCCAGCTTTCAGGAATTAGCAGAGATTTCTGTGTTCTATCCCTTTATTCCTTTTTCTTGTGTGCTTGGGTAAGGAAAAATCATTGCCTAAGTTGATCATGGAAATATGAGAGCCAAAGCCAACATTCAAAGTAACAATAGTATCCTTAATTTCTGAAGAACTGAGTACTCTAATTCCTGGCTGTGCCTACCTATACATGTGTAAGCATTAGGCGCTGGAAGCAGCAAATGCTTACAGAAATGGCAAAATATTACTAAAGGCAAATTCTTTCCTAGTTAATAATTGCTTAAAACAATAAAATAGGTCATTGAAAGATTGATAGTCTGAATAAAAGAAAATAATAATATTTAAGAACCAGCAGAAAAAAAAGATTTATAAGAGCTATCAGATCTGTGTCTGTCTATATGTATATGTGTCTATATATGTCATGTGTGTGTGATATTTCACTACCAAAATATATAAGAGAGCTCTAATTAATTAGCTTAAAGAATAAGTGCTTAAATCAAATATTTTATCAAGAAGGTAGAAACTAACTCAAATGCCTTTTAGATCATGTGACTTTAATAATACAGTAATTGACCTCTGCTCAACTTTCTTTTTGATTCTGTTGCACCCTGATTTATAATTTCTCTTTACATTTACCTTCAGAGGAAGATAATTAACATGGACCCAAGTGTCTCAGAAATACCGTGAGTCTCCTTTAATATTCTCTCAAATTCTCAAAGCTGATTTAGACTCTATAATCTTTACCCAAGGATCCACTCTTGTTCAGTGCATTGATGATCTTTTGCTCTATAAACAGAGTGCCCTCTTAGACTCCCTCATTCTTTTAAACACTCCAGCTGAATGAGGCCATAAAGCTTCTGAGTCTGAACTCCAGTGGGTACAGACAACTGTTGCTTACTTAGGACATAAAATATCTTAGAGCACTCAAAAGCTCACCCCAAAATGCCTTGAGTCAATTTTGTCATAGCCCTCACTAGAGTTTGCATATTGGCAAAAGGAAAAGTTGCCACTATTTGCACAGACTTCAAATACGCCTTTTGAGTCTGCCATGAAGTTGGCTCATAGTTTCTTAACTTCTGCTGACACTGCTATTTCCAATAGGCCTATAATTGCTTCCCTATTACAAGCTATTCATCTTCCTTCTAAGATTGCTATTGTTCATTGCCCAGCTCACACTAAAGAAATGGGTACTATATCCCTAGGAAATGATAGAACAGACAAGGCTGCTAAATATGTTGTCAAAGTGGCCCTCTCTATTCTTTTTCCACTCAGTTTATTACACTGTTCTTATCCCTGTCTGATATTATTGATCATCAGGCTAATGCCACAAAATCTGAAAACGATAAGTGGATACAAAAGGGTGCTAAACAATTATCAAACAGATTATATATTGGGCCAAACAGACTTCCTGTAGCCCCTTTTCTTTTAACTTTTTGGCTTGCACTTGTCTTCCACCAGATGGGACATATGTGCAAATGGGGAATAATTATATATAGAGAGAGAGAGAGAAAGAGAGAGAGAGAGAGAGAGAGTACTACCCTGGGATCTACAAAATCTCTGACCAAATTACTTCCCAGTGCACTATTTGTAAATCTCACCAAATCTCTGGAGGAAACCAACACTCTCCAGGAAGCCCCCAAAGGCCCAGACTGCCCCTTTAGGCATTCCAAATTGATTTTATAAATTTACCTCCAGTTTTAGGCTTTTCTCACTGTTTGGTAATTGTTTGCATGTTTAGTAGATAGACTGATGCTATCCAACTAGGTATGCTGATACTTCAACAGTGGTAAAGAAATTAGTAATTGAGACTATTCCTTGCTTTGGTATTCCTTTATGGATTGAGTAAGATCAAGGGACTCATTTTACAGCAGAAATAAACCACTTGCTTGCAAAATCTCTGGGGTACTTATTAAAATTTCATACCCCATATTATCCTCAATCCTCAGGGGAAGTGGAAGGTAAAAATCTAGACATAATAAGGATTTTGGGAAAAGCCTGTCAAGATACTGGACCTAAATGGCCAGAAACATTACCTTTGGCTTTTATAAAAATCTGGTATACTCCAAATAAGAGACATAGATTAACCCATTTTGAAATAGTGTTCAGTCACCTCATGCCTACTGACACCTCTAAGCTTTCTATTCCTGGGCTGGATGAACACTATGGGGACTTAAGTGAACGATTCAATATCATGAGTAGCTACATACAGGCACTAACTAATATGCTTGGAGCATGTCATCAAGAGGATGGTAGGAGCATGGCCTCTGCCAACTGACAAGACCTGCTATCTTTCCTGACCAAGAGGTCATGTGTAAATGAAAGTCTTTAGAAGAAGACACATGCTCTCACCTCACTGGGAAGGCCTCTATAAAGTACTGTTTTAACCACACTACACTGCCATCAAAATAAAAGAAAAATCCTCCTGGATTCACCTGAGCCAAGCCAAACCACACTGAGACAATTGGAGGATCACTGCTACAGGGGACCTGAAAGTAAGGATTTCCAGAGCCAGTTCCCAGGCACTGAAGCAGAATTCCTCATGAAGTAGACAGTTTTTCCCAGGATTGTGGATCAAGAAATCCCATTTTTCATTTAAAAATTCCTTTTTGCTTTTTTTAACCCTCCCCCAAAAGGGTCCTTTTTAAACACTTCTTTGAAGACTACACATTGCAAGCTGATTGAAGACTACCTCACCCTATCCCATTCTCTCTTTTAATCTTCCACTATGACTCTTCTTTCAAACTATGCTTTGCTTTTATTAACCCTTACTGTTTTTCCACCAGGTAAGGCACAGACCTGGCATCCCTTTGCACCAGTCTCTCAAATCCTGGCCACATTAACTAATCGATGAATTGCTGCTTATGCCAACATATAGATCATGCAATGGAACCTGAACTCATTTTTGTTTCTGCAAACATGAGTGCCTGGTGGAACCAGTCCAGAAGATGGATGTATGACAAGATGTGGCATCCACAACCAGAGAAAAAACATCATGCTGTTTCTCCTGTTGGTGAGTCAACTGGACATAGAAAAACCTCTGTGGAAGCTTAAGAACTATCTTTTGCTCAGGTAAAGTTACTAGAAAGAAAATTTCATCTTTCGTGGGTGACATACTAGGGCAATATTGCAAACCATAGGGTTTGATTGCACGGATGGCATTCTTGCACTTCTTAGATGATGCTGACAGTAACCCTCATGATGTCAACACTTGCCAAATCACCAGATGTTATGGACTTCTGGCTCACAAGCCAGGCCTGTCCAACTTGGGGTAGCTGACTTTCTTTCCTTGTTAAGTTTCCAGACACTAAAGATTACATATGGATAGACCAAAAGTCTGGACTGACCTGGTTAGGTGACAAAACCAAGCCCTTTAACTGTCAGAGCCAGATCAAAGGCATTTTATATCAAATATCTCACAACCTGTTCTGTTCCCACAAAACAGCAGGGGAACATGGAAGCTGGAAATGTGCCAATGAGGAAGAAAAGGCACAGAAAACTCCAGGCTGGGAGGTCACGGGTTCCAACTTGATCCTATCTGTAAATAACACTGGTCTTTTTTATCATGTGTAGCAATAAAGTATACAAGTGGTTCCCATCTAGATGGTCAGGACACTGTGGACTTGGTTACCTAACACCCTCTGTTACCAGGTACTCCACTTTAAATGCCAGCCAAATTACAAGCTTGGGCTCTTTTGTTCATAAAGTGGTACCACACAAACATACTAGATGGAATTTTATTTTTTAAAAAACTCACTTGTGTATCATAATTCTAAGTTCTTTTTGGTGCTTGGGACCCTTTTCCTGGCATTTGGAACTTATGAGATTGAAAAGGCACTTTTGAATCTCTCCATGGTAATGGAACGAGAGTTCAATATCACTATGCAAGCATTTGGGGCACTTCAGTTAGAAGTCAACAGCCTAGCTTCAGTTGTATATATTTCAAAACTGCTGCCTCCTGGATGCCCTGACAGCCCAACAGGGAGAAGCTTGTGCAATTATTGGTAAAAAATGCCATTTCTATGTAAACCTCTCCGGGCAAGTAGAGACTGATCTACACTACTTAAAAGACAAGGTAAATATTCTCCACCAGATTAATGAAGCAAAACCATTCTGTTGATCTGACTATTCCCAGAAATGGGAGAGTGGCTTAATGGGGTATGGGGAAATGTGCTTAGATCTGTTCTTTTGTACTTATTTATTCTTATTCTAATCTATGTTCTTCTCTCCCTTTTCAGATCTGTTGTTTCCTGACTACTAACTCAATCTCTCTCTTCACAGCCACTGACTCAGCTTTTAAATGTGTGAAACATCTAGAGAAGTTCCAGACAAGGGTAATGAAGGAGCTCAGGAAATTACACCCCAAAATATGACTTCTCGGTTTAAAGAGTATTTTGAATTTAAAATCCCTAGAGAGCAATAGGCGTTGGAAGGGGCTTTCTTTCTATTTGCATAAAACCAGAAGGATACATCAAAAAGAACAATTAAATTCCCTTCCCCTCCACGTCATCTCTATATGTTACAGGAAAGAAGATCAAAAATGCAACCAGACCTGGCCCAAATCATTTTAATGATAACAAATATCTCTCAGTTTAATTTAATTTCCAAAGAGAATCATTTATAAGTCAATCTGTTTCCCCCATTCATTCATTCTCCCAAGTATCTATCCATCCTCCCTTGTTACCATTTATTGCCCCTAAGCTGAATTACTTATATTCTTCATCTCCCATTCCCCTCTAAAATGAGGGTAATATAAATTTCTGGACCCCATTGGGATATTGAGTAATCACTCTGTGATTCTCCCCATGTGCACAGTAAATAAATCTCTTTCTCTTTTTAATCTGCCTTATTGTGAGTGGCTCTTTTGGTGAAACTTCCAGGCAAAGGGAATGTTTCCTCTCACCTCCAAACCATCATTTATTTAGAGGCTTGGGTATCACCAGTTGAATAAGGACATTCATTGATTCAGGTGGCTATAGAGTTCGACATAGTTGTGAGATGGAGACCCTTTGGCTCATGGCAAAATAGAGATCTAGCTCTTGTGGATTTTATGACAAAGTTGGCAATTTCTCTACAAAGGAATTCCTGGTTTTTGGGTATTGAGATGGTGCTCTTCACCTGGAATCAAGCCATCAGCTAGGAAATCAGTGCTTCAAATATGGTGTCTGTGAGGTTGGATAGACTAAGCCTATCTCAAAATGGCATGGAATAGTGCTTGGATAATCTAGTTATGTTATGACTTAAATTTGTGATTTACAAACCTATTTACAAATGCTCTATCCTGGCATTTTTTTCTCTGTATTCAATAGAAAAAAATTTGTAAGTTGTTTTATTGATTCTTCCATTTTTGTTTATCACACATTATTAAACTTTAAAATCCTAGAACATGTTGATCATGTATGTTTCCCTGCACAGCTCAATTTCCTGCACCTATCACTATGAATAAACTTATAATAAAAGCCCAAACTATTAATACATAAGGGGAAAAAAAATGGAGACAAAGGATCTGCCTATAGCTACTATGAAAAGCATGGGCGAGTTGCTCAAATATAATTCAGAGTGAAAGACGCAAACCATAAAAGGAAGCATATGGTATGATTCTGTTTATATAACTTCATATAAACTGTATTGTTTAGGGATGCACACAAAAGTGGTCAGGCTATAAAGGAAACACACTGAAATGATTATTATAAAGTCAGGGTAATGACTGTATCCATATGGGAGGGTGTGGGTTGTGATTGGGAGGAGTACAGTGGTTGTATTCTGGAAGGCTGGCAATGGTCTATTTCTTGACCTTGGTCCTGCTTACATGGGTGTTTGCTTGTATAAACTATCTAAACTGGACAGATATGTTGTATGCACTCTTCTGTATCTCAGATTTGAAAAATGCTTCCTCCAAAAATTATACTAAAAAGAAAATGCATAAGGAATGAACAACTTTAAGAATTTTTAAATGTTATGTGAGTTAAGGCTCTCAGTTGCAAACAAAAAAAGCTACTATAGTTAGTTGTGGCAGCCTATTTCTACTTAATTACGCTGTGTAACAAATGATGTCAAAACATGGTTTTTAAAACAATAAACACTTGTTTAATTCATGACTGTGGGTTGGTGATTTGGGCTTAGTGATTCTTTTGGTCTTAGCTGGGTAATTAGCAGCAAGTGAGCACATATGACAACAATAGCATATGAGTCAGAAATGAAGTTATCAGAATTAAAGCATTTTGAGTTCGTCTTGTTTTTATAACTGTAAATTGATCTAAATCAATCATGCTTTCTCTCTTTTAATTCTAAAACTACATTCATAGTACCAAATAACACCAAGAATTCCCTAAGGAATTTTGAAATCATTTTTCACAGTATATTTTTGCATAATATAAATAAGCTATTTTCCATAAAATGATACTTTAGTTCAACATATTACAATTAAAGGTTACATTATACATTAATTTTGGTAAAGTCTTAAATAATATCCATAGTGCATATCTAAAAAGGCAAATTTGAGTTATCTACATTAAATAACACAAATATTTTTCCCCATTCAGTATGATATTGGCTGTGGGCTTATCGTATATGGCTTTAATAGTTTCTAGGAATGAGAAAAATCAATTCACAATGGATAACAGATCTAAACCTAAGACATGAAACCATAAGAATTCTCGAAGAAAATGTTGGAAAAACTCTTATGGACATTGGCCTAGGCAAAGAATTTATGATGAAGACCCCCAAAGCAATCACAGCAGCAACAAAAATAAATACATGGGACCTGATCAAATTGAAAAGCTTCTGCACAGCCAAGGAAACTATCACTAGAGTGAACAGACAACCTACAGAATGGGAGAAAATATTTGCATGCTACACCTCTGATAAAGGGCTGATAACCAGAATCTATACAGAACTTAGGAAAATCAACAAGAAAAAATCAAACAACCCTATTAAAAAATGGGCAAAGGACATGAACAGAAACTTTTCCAAAGAAGACAGAATAATGGCCAGCAAACATATAAAAAAGTGCTCAACGTCTCTAATCATCAGGGAAATGCAAATCAAAACCACAATGAGATATCACTTAACTCCAGTGTGATTGGCTCATATCAAAAATCCCCAAACAACAAATGTTGGCGGAGATGTGGACAGATAGGAACACTCATACACTGCTGGTGGAACTGCAAATTAGTACAACCTCTATGGAAAAGAATATGGAGATACCTCGAAGAATTAAAAGTAGAATTACCATTTGACCCAGCAATCCCACTACTGGGTATTTATCCAAAGGAAAAAAAGACATTTTATAATAAAGACATCTGCTCACGAATTTTCATAGCAGCACAATTCACAATTGCAAAGATGTGGAAACAACCCAAGTGCCCATCAATACACGAGTGGATCAATAAAATGTGGTATATGTATACCATGGAGTATTACTCAGCAATAAGGAACAACAGTGAATTAACACATCTGGTATTATCCTGGTTGGAGCTAGAACCCATTCTTCGAAGCGAAGTGTCACAGGATTGGAAAAACAAGCATCACTGGTACTCACCATCAAACTGGTACTAACTGAGGAACACTTACATCACACAGGGCAACAACATTCATCTGAGGGCGGGCGGGTGGGAGGGGAGTGGAAGGGATGGGAAAAACTCTCACTGAATGGATGTGGGGAGCACAGTTTGGGGGATGACCACGATTGTGGCTCTGACACGGGCAGAACAGGGGCAATGTGTATGGCCAAAGTGTTGTACCCCGATGATATTCTGAAATTAAAAAAATAAAAAAATAAATTAAAAAAAATTACACAAATAAACATTGTTGAATTAACTTTAAAGTAATTATGAAAGAAAGAGCATAATTTATGGGCAGATTCAAAATGATATTTTACATATCACATTTAGTTTGGGGATAAAAATATATACATTAAAATGAAGATTAAAATTTAAGTACTTTTTGCTACATCAGAAATGTACAAAAATTGCTTTGAGGATTTTATTAATAATATCTATTTTGATATTTAGAGCCAACAAAAAGCAATTTTTAAAAAGATAATATTCATGCTTAGTTTTCAAGTGCTTACTTTCCAAGGGTTTAGTTAAATGCTAAAGCCATCTTGAGGTACTATAGAATATTTAGTAAATTAGAATATGTTTGACAATCAATATGGTTACATTTCAAAAATAGAATACATATGTAAACCTAAGATAATATATTTATAGGTTCAGACATATGTACTAAGGTATAAACATGCAAAGGAATAATCTACATACACTTGATATGGAGGTTACTTCTGAGGAAGGAGGAAGTAAGGAAGGGGAGAGGATGGGGGTGAATTTCTGGCTATATCCATAAATGTTACTACTTATAACAAAGAGCTAGAAAGCAATTATGATGATTATGGCCTGGCAAATACGTGGTATCTAATATATAATTTTATAACTTTTGTCTACTTTTTTGCCAATTTAAATTTTTCACAATTATTATTTTTAATTTTAAAAATAATCTTCACATGAATTTTCTGAGTGATCATTTTATGTTCCTTATTAACTTATTATATTTCAACATGAATGCTCCTTATGATCCATATCTTAACCAGTGACTTATTATGAATATGTATGAAATAAATGTATAACTAGGAATAAAAACCATGTAAAATAGTATAATGGTCAAAACCGCTTTGCTGTGATAAACTAAGTGGCTGAGTCGCAGGTGTTTCCAATCTCCACTAACAGACTTGCTCATTGATATTTACTTAGAGGTCTTCATTAGGTTCCGTTTTAAAGGAACAAAGTCAAGAAATGGAAGCCTTTCTTTTTTTCCTCCATTTCAAAGCCCACAGCTAACCTACATAATGAATGATGTTAGTTTTCTGATGAGATATTAGTCCTCCATATTTCTGCATTTTCCCAAGACCTAGAAACACAGGTAGTGAGTGTCAGAGAGGCTGTATCCTCATGAAGACATAGGGCCCTTGTTAGGCTCCCTCAGGAGAAAACAAGAAATGGGAAGTTATAGGAGATGGGGCAGTCACAATAGTTGGAACAAGTGCTCAAGGAATAAAAGGCATTTCTGTTCATTTCTGTATACAATTATCATCTAAACTTGACCCTGTCAGCTGGAACAAAGACTTTGTCTTGAAAGAAGCGTGTAGAAAGCCAGGTGGTGAGTGTCTCTTCCTCATTTAGACTTCTGCAGTCCCTAAGGATCCTCTGAGCTCTCCACATTCACTTCAGAGGGATGGCCCAGCCAGGTAGGTACTTAGTACAGTTAGGTGGAAGCTCTTAACCTAGAGAAACACTAATAGAGGTAGACTAGAGGATTGTTTATGGAAGAAGAGAGTTAGGGAGGGAAGAGGAAAGGATAGTGGAAATGATTTTTCACATACCAAGGATCCCTAGGGCCAGAGAAAGAAGAGCTGGCTTGGATGCTTGGTGGGAACACCATCACCTTTAGTTAGAGAGAATGGGAAATGGTCTGAGGCCTATTTGCTAAAGGGAGAGAAGATGTGGTGGCGTAACAGCCTTGGCTAGCCACTTTCTAACTGTGTGACCTTCAGAAGGTTATATATTCCCATGGGCCTCAGTTTCCTCATTTGTAAAATGGGAATTAAAAAAAATATCTACATTATATAGTTGTTATAAATATCTAATGAGATTAGTTGTAAGATCAGATATTTAAAATGTTATAAAATAGTATTTTTTAATATTTCTGTACTACCTTCTCAGAAATGAGCTACCCTTCTCCCTCATAGTAAGTTTCCCAAAACAACCATATTTTCTGGCTTTCCTTCAAATGTGAATTCTAACCAGAGCACTAAATCCATAGAGAAAAAATTAGTAACATAAAAAAATTATTAGAGTGTTCTGAAAATCCCATTCATGATGATGTGATTTTGGGAGATAAGGAAAGAGGAGCTGGTTTCATCTTTATGTGGGGAAGAATGTTATTATGAATGTTGTTAGGATAACTGGATCTCCACATATAGAAGAGTGAGACTGGGCCCTTAGTTAAAACATCATATTCAAAAATCAACTCAAAATGGGTTAAATCCCTAGATGTAAGACCTGAAAACATAAAACTTCTAGAATAAAACACAGGGGAAACACTCCTTGATATTGGCCTTGGCAATGATATTTGGGATATCACATCAAAAGTACAGGCAACAAAAGCAAATATAAACAAGTGCGACTACAACAAACTAAAAAAGCTTCAGCACAGCAAAGGAAACATCAACAAAATCAAAAAGCAGCCTACAATTGGGGGAAAATATTTACAAACCATATATCTGATAAGGGGCTAATATCCAAAATATGCGAGGAACACACACAACTTAATAACAAGGAAACAAATAGCCCAATTTTAAAATGGGCAAAGGACCTGAATAGACATTTTTCCAAAGACAACATAAAAATGGCCTACAGGTATATGAAAAGATGCTCAATTAGTCTAATCATCAGGGAATTGCAAACCAAAACCACAATGATATATCACCTTGTACTTATTAGGATGGCTAAAAACAAACAAAAAAACCCCCAAAAGATAACAAGTGTTGGCAAGACGTGGAGAAATAGGAACACTTCCACACTGATGAGAGTGTAAATTGGACAGCCATTATGGAAAACAGTATGGAGGTTTCTCAAAAAATTAAAAATGGAACTACCATATGATCCAGAAATCCCTTTCTGGGTATATACCCAAGGGAAATAAAATCAATACCTCAAAAAGACCTGCACTCCCATGTTCATTACAGCATTATTCACAATAGTCAAAATATGAAAATAGCCTAAGTGTCTGTCAACAGATGAATAGACAAAGAAATTGTGATACACATACACACAAACACATCCCTTAAAAAAGGAGATACTGCCATTTGTGACAACATGAATGAAACTGGAAGACATTATGCTAAGTGAAATAAGCCAGACACAGAAATAAAAATACTGCATTATCTCACTTATACATGGAATCTGAAAAAAAAAAAAGCCAAATACATAGAAACAGAAAGTAGAACAGTGTTTACCAGGGGCACTAATGGAGAGGAGATGAGGAGATGTAGGTCAAAGAGTACAAACTTGGAGTTATGTAGGATAAATAAGTCTAGAGATCTAATGTTAACAGGACTATAGTTAATAATATTATATTGCATGTTGAAAATTTGCTAAGAGAATAAATTTTAGGTGTTCTTACCCCCCCTCACATGCACACACAAGCTGTAACTATGGAAGGTGACAGATGTATTAAATTGCGTGCCTGTAGTAATCGCTACATTATGTATATGTATAGCAAAATATCATTTTGTACACCTTAAATTTATACAATAGAAAAATGGGGGAAAGGGAGGGGAAATTTTTCAAAGCAGAGAAGATAACAGCATGCCCCTTCTACATTCCTTGCATTTCATTTTCATCCCCACCACTGACTTACCATGTGAACTTGAGTCAGTCATTTCATTTCTGTGTGCCAATTTTCTCCTTTGTAAAGTAGGACAATAAATACTACTTTCTATCTTTCTCTCAAAATAAAAAATCTTTCTATGTTTATCTCATCTTAGGGAAAGAAGAAGCAAAAGTCTCACTAGATATGCTTCCTTTGAAACGTAACATTTTGGGTTAGTACACTGTAGATAAATGTGTATAGCCAGTTGCACCTGGCCAGAAGAAGGTTTACTCTTTCTAATCTTCCTAAACAAAATTAAGCAAATCAGTGCATAATGATTAAACCCCCACCGGTGCCTTAAAAGGGGGTTAGTACATGAGATTTGAGCCTCAGCACCTGAGAGGACAACTTTAAGGACATTGAACCAATAGGGATTTGGCCCTTTTCTTATGAAGAGGTAGGTGACTAGGGATTGGGGAGGATATGACACAAAAAAGTAATATTTACATAAATAAATTCAATTCTTCTACTTCTTACCCAAAAAGGAATGATAGAGACTAGGGAAAACCTAGGCATAGTCAAATATAAATAATTAACACCACATTTATTTATCATTAGCCATATCCAACTCTACAGGAAGAATTTCCTGACTTTGAAGGTGGACTAACTATCCAGGGACCAGGAGTAAGAGGGAAAAAAAATAGATGGGGTTTCACAACCTTTGTTTATTACATTGAATAAATCAACCTTTTTTATGTTCCTGGCATTGAGTTGGTGGAACCAAACAAGTAAGTTAAGGAAGAAAATTTTTCTTGTTAAGACCTTTAATCCCACTATCACATGTAAATAAGATAAAATATATTTGTAAGCCCTACATATACTTCAATATGCAATAAACCCAATGTGGAGATAATCAGAAATGAACATACAGTCAATATGAAGTTGTTTGAATAAATTTTATCTTATCTCTTGTTTACATGTCTTGGTTCTAGAGAAATCCTACACATCAACCTCATCCATGGCTAAAGCCTCTTCTTCTATAGCACCTGCACCAAGACAATAAGCATTTTCTATATCTGTGTAAAATTGAGACTACAGTTTATTTACTGATCATAGACAGGGCATTGTCAAACCACCCTAAGGCACTCTTACTTCAATCCACGTGTGCCAGTTGAAATCTACCTCTGGCAGTGTAGACCTCCCAGGTAGAAGAGAGGTCCATCTTATAGACTTACGTACTCTTCTCAAAGGAGACATGTGCGACTTATTGTAATGACCTTATCTTAAACTGGCAGGCTTTCTTTTTATTCTTACAACTTTTTCTTTTGACATAATTTTGGACTCACAGAAAAGTTGCAGAAATAGAACAAAAAACTTTTCATCTACTTTTAAAACTTTATTGTGGTAAAATATACATAAGATAAAATTTACTACATTAACCACTTTTAAGTGTACATCCATGATGTCAAGGCCATTCACAATGTTGTATAATTATCACTATCATGTCCATAATATTTTCATCATCAAAAACCAGAAACTGTGTACCCATTAAACAGTAACTCTCCATTTCTTCTTGCCCCTCATCCCCTGGTAACCACTAACCTACTTTTTGTCTCTATGGATTTGCCTATTCTGGACATGGTGTATAAATGAATCATAAAATATTTGTCCTTTTGTGTCTGGCTTGCTTCATTTGGCATGTTTTTAAAGTTGGTCCATGTTGTAGCATGTATCAAAGTTTCATTGCTTTTTTTTTTTTTTCAGAATATTACAGGAGTACAAATGCCTTGGTTACATTAATTGCCTTTGCACTGCCTGAGTCAGAGCTTCAAGCGTGCCCATCCCCCAAACACTACATGCACTGCACCCTTTAGGTATGCATCTATTCCCTCCTCCCCACTCCCACCTGCCCGACACCCGATGAATGTTACTTCCATATGTGCGCATAAGTTTTGATCGATTAGTACCAATTTAATGGTGAGTACATGTAGTGTTTGTTTTTCCATTCTTGTGATAAGAATTTCATTTCTTTTTAAGGATGAAAAATATTCCATTGTGTGTATATATCACATTTTTATATTTTTGTTCATCTCTTGGTGGACATCTGGGTTATTTCCACTTTTTAGCTATCGTGAATATGCTATGAACATTGGTGTACAAGTATCTGTTTGAGTCTCTGTTTTCAAATCTTTTGGGTATATACCTAGGAGTAGAATTGCTGGATCATAGGGTAATCATATGCTTAACTTTTTGAAGAACCACCAAACTGTTTTCACAGTTGCTGCATCATTTTACATTCCCACCAGCAATACACAAGGGTTCTAATTTCTCCACATCTTCACCAATGCTTGTTATTTTCTGTTGGTGCTGTTGTTGTTTTTAATATAATAAACATCCTTATGGGTGTGAAGTGGTAGCTCACTGTGGTTTTGATTTGCATTTCCCTGATGGTTGGTGATGCTGAACATCTTTTTATGTGCTTATATTGGCAATTTGTATATTTTCTTTGGAGAAATATCTATCCAGGTTCTTTGCTTACTTTTCAATTGCTTTTTTTTCAGTTGTAGGAATTATTTATATATTATAGATATTAATCCCCTATCAGATATTAAGATATATGATTTGAAAATATTTCTCTCATTCTATAGGTTATCTTTTCACTCTCTTGAAAGTTTTCTTCGATACACTTGATGAACTCCAACTTATCTATTTTCTTTTTCATTGCCTGCACTTTTGGTGCACATCCAAGAAATAATTGCCAAACCCAATGTTATGAAGATTTAATCTGTGTCTTCTTTTAAGAGTTGTACCGTTTTAGCTCTTACACTTGGGTCTTTGATTCATTCTGAGTTAATTTTTGTATGTATACAGTAGAAAGTAAGGGTCCAGCTTCATTCTTTTACACGAGGATATCCAGTATTCCCAACACCATTTGTTGAAAAGACTGTTCTTTCCCCATTGTTTTGGGGCCCTTTTTGAAAATCAATTAATCACATATGCAAAAGTTTATTTCTGGGCTTTCTATTATTTTCCATGGGTCTATATGTTGGTCTTTATGCCCCATACACTTTTCACCCAGATATCCCAAATGTTAATATTTAACCATGTTTGCTTTATATCCTCTCTTTCTCTCTTTCTCTCCATCCACTCGCACACACGCACTCTCTCTCACGTGTACATAAGTATGTATGCTTTTTACCTATATTTTTTGAACCATTAGAATTCAATTGCAGACATGATGGTCCTTTACCCCTAAATATTCAATGTGTATTACTTAAAAGCAAATATATTCTCTTACATCATGCATTCTCAGTAGGGGTGCTGTGTATCACCCGAGGGGGACAAAATAGTTTCTATGAGCAAAGAAATCCCAGATATCACAATGACCCTCCAAAGCTCAACCCTACCTGAAAAAAATTTATTTTTTAGCATTTAATTTCTCTTATTAGGTATAAATTAGTTTCATTTAAATATCACTTAATTAATTTCATTTGTCTCTTAGAGGAACAATAAGAAAAAAGCAGTTGGGAAGCATTTTCTTATATAATCACACAACAATTATCAAATTTGGGAAATTAACATTGATACAATAGCCTAATATAATCTACAGACTTGTTTTTTAAACTTTATCAGTTATTCCATTAATATCAAAAGAAAGAAAGGCAAAAGAAAATCCCAGCTTATCCACTGCATGCCATTGCCATGTCTCTTTAGTCTTTTTTTTAATCCAGAACAGCTCTTTAGTCTTTTCTTATATTTTATAACGTTGATATTTTGAAGCGTATAGGCCAATTACTTTGCATAATTTTCCTTAGCTTTAATTTGTCTGATATATCCTCATGATCAGATTCAAGTTATGCCCTTTTGGCAAGAATTTTGGTTTTTTGCAGTGCATTTCTCAGTCTTCCCTCTCTCAGAGCAAAGCACTATTCCAGACATTGGAAATATAGCAGAAAACATAATACAGTCTCTGCGCTCATAAAGCTGGCATTCTGGGGAGGAGCTTGCTAAGGACTGAAAAAGGATTGCCCACAGAAGAAAGGAAAGCTGTGATGTTAGCACTAAAGAAGGCTTGCTTTGTGTTTACAGCCTCAGTTGATCTGACCAAGTCTACTGATGAACAGATTTAATACCATTGTAAAGAAGTCTTTATCTTGCAGAATGCTGGAGATAAAGTAGGTTTCTTAGGGAGATGCTGAGTTTCCTGCAAGTCAAAGGACAGAATTGTGTAATGGTCAGCATTTCACTTCTGTCACCATAGATCATTTTGATTGGGACTGACTAGTCTCTAGGTCCTTAGGAAAATAAAAACTTTATAAGCCTCAATATTGTTATCTCTTAAATGGAGAATAAATACATATCAAAGAGTTATTGTAAAGAATCTAATGTGGTAATCCACAAAAAGTTCTTAGTTTAGTATCCAGCATTTACTAAGAGTTTATTTAATAAGTATTGATTATCATTATAATTTTTAAGAAAAATACTACTTAATTTATTTTTTAAGAAGATTGTTCACTAAACAAAGCTTTTAAAAGCAAGGCCAGCATAGGGAGGAAGTTAGCACTAATATTGAATTCTATTCCAGCTATACCAATTTTTAATTTATTATTATTTTTGTAAAAAATTAATGAATGTCAAAGTTGCATGTACAATAGTTTTCTGTAAGTACAATAGGGCATCTGGGTGCCCTGGGTAAGGCCAGTTTAGAAGACAGCTTCTTTCTATTACAGTTAAGTGTCTGTACCCGGCTGAGCCCAAAATGAACTGGGAAGAGCTTATAGCATTAAGGTTCTGGTTAGGCTCAGAGGTGGATTTACTGAGAACCTAATGAAACTTTAAGCTTCTCTCTCATTTGCACAGATCCCTTATAAGACATGATCTTTTTTTCATTCTAACTAAACATTCATTTTCATGTATTCAAAACTTGAATCTGCCCCTGGTTATGTACTTGTACAGAAAACTGAAGTCAAATTCTGGACTGCCTATTTTACTTGATCTCATCTCAGGCTCTTGTTTCAGAATTTTATGGTGTGACATAGAGCAGGTAAAACATAATGTCATGAAAGCAATGCCATCTAAAGCAATTTCTTCCTTCAGCCACATGTCTCTCCTCTCTGAATCAAATGGTCTTTTCCATAACAAAATGCCTTTTTAGGCGACAGAGTCACAATGTTGAGCTCCCACTTCCTTTCCCTTCCTGCACATCCAAAACCATTGTTTGTAGAGGGATAAATAAGCAAAGAGATTTTAAGCTGCTTTGCTTAAAAATATCTGGATTTTGGTGGTCCTCTGGAAGTAGAGAAGAGAATAGAGGAGAAAGTGTATAAAGAGGCTGGGTAACCTGGCATAGATGACAACCTGTGGAGAAATGTGGTGCAATGAGAGATCGTGGGGAGTGGAGATGGTTGAAGAATTTTAAGAAGATTATCAGATATTAACACTGAAACAGTTTGCAGTGTGGTGCAACCTTTCTCTGTCCCTTCCTACTACAAGTTCTGGTATTAAAAACAAATGTCTGACTGACTGCTACTTTGAGGCAAACAAGCGAAATGGGCTGGGTTACTCTATGATATTGGTGTGGGATCAAGAAACGACAATAGCCACAGCATGGAAGGTCAAGGGAGATAAAGTAGAATCAAGAATATCAGAATTAGAAACAAGTATAAAAATAAAAATTCTAGTGAATTTGCAAAAATTATAGGAGGGTTTTGGACTTCTCATCAGACATAAAATAGGTTTGAACAAATTTTAAGAAATTATATGTGTATGTCAAAGGACAGGTTGATCCCAAATGACATCTGAGATGACTATGTGAAAGAATCAGCAGACATGTGACAACCAGAATATGTTTATTAGGTGTTGAGATTACCTTCCCTGGGGTACTAGATAAGAAATCAGTGACTGTTAGGGGCAAGAGAAGCTCGTAATCCTGAATCTGTATGTGCCGCTAAATGGTCTTCCTCCTGAGAAAGACAGAAAGTGGCCATAGCATGGAGAGACGGAATGGGCAGTGTAAGGAGGGCCGTGCAGAGAGCTGGGGGACCTTGGTTCAAGTGCCAGCTCTTCAGTTAATTCAAATTGACTCTGGGAAGCAGTTTATTTTTTAAATTCTTTACAGATAAACCATTCAAACCACTATTTCTCAAATGCTGGCCAGTCTTTTAGAACTGAGCCCTCCCAGAAAACCCTCTCTTTCTTATAGGACATCATTTTTCTTCTATTATATTTTGCTTTGGGTAGGTGGTCTACCATTTCTCTGTCATCGACAAGTGCTTTTGATCATAGCTATGGCTTACTGACTACATATGACACTCTCACTTTTTTGTCATTCACAAAGTATTGTCTTTCTTCCCTGAAAAAAAATTCTCCTTGATTACCTTCAATAGGACTTTCTCCTCTATCCAGACAGAATAATCATTCTTCAGGGTCTTCTTGAAGCTTTTTTTTTTAGAGACAAGTTCTTGTTCTGTTGCCCAGGCTGGAGTGCAGTGGTGCGATCATAGGTCACAGCAGCCTCTGCAGCGTCAAACTCATGGGCTCAAGAGAGCCTCCTGCCTCAGCCTCCCAAGTAGCTAGAACTATAGGCATATGCCACCATGCCTGGCCAATTTTTAAAAAAAAATTTTTGTAGAGACAGGGTCTCGCTGTATTGCCCAGGTTGGTCTCAAACTCCTGGCCTCAAGCGATCCTCCTGCCTTGGCCTCCCAGAGTGCTAGGACTACAGGTGTGGTCCACCATGCCTGGCTGATTCTTCAACCTAATTAAGGCCTAAGCAGAGATACCTGTTGCCACCAACTGCCATTGACAGACAGGCATACCAAACCTTGGAGATAACTATTTCTCTCAAGTATCCAGAACTCCTACCCAATTTTGTGCTTCAAATGAGTTCATTGGCTTTGGTTGTGTAGAGTAGTGAAAAGGATCTGAGACTATCCAAAATAAGCACACTGCTTATGGCTTCCCATCTATAAGAACAAAATTCCTAGTAAGTGCTGATTAAACACACATTTTTCCATTCAGCTTTGCAGTTAAGATGAAGTGGCTCCCATTGTATGAGGTGGCTATTTTGTTTTAGTGGGAGTTCCCTTCTGTTTGCTTATATTGACAAGAGTTAGGCATTAAGTGCTGGTAGTAAAATATAGATAATATGCTCACCAGGTTGGGATCTTAAATTTATTACCTTTAGAAATTGGCCCTCTTATTACAGGCACACTTTGTTTTATTGTGTTCACTTTGCAGATATTGCATTTTTACAAATTGAAAGTTTATGGCAACCCATTGAGCAAGTCTATCAGTGCCATTTTTCCAACAGTGTGTGCTCACTTCCTGTCTCTGTGTCATATTTTAGTAATTCTCACAATATTTCAAACTTTTTCATTATTCTTCTTATTATATCTGTGATGAGTTATTTTTGATGTTACTATTATAATTGTTCTGAGGCACCACAAAATGTGCCTATATAAGACAGCAAACTTAATAAATGTTGTGCGAGTTCTGATTGTTCCACCGAATGGCTGTTCCCCCATCTGTCTCCTTCTCCTCAGGTCTTCTTATTCCCTGAGACACAATGACATTGAAATTAGGCCAATTAATAACCCTACAATGGCTTCTAAGTGTTCAAGTGAAAGGAAGAGCCACACATTACTCAGTTTAAATCAAAAGCTAAAAATGATTTAGTTTAGTGAGGAAGGCATATTGAAAGCTGAGATAGGCCAAAAGCTAGGCCTCTCGTGCCAAACAGTTAGCCAAGTTGTGGATGCAAAGAAAAAGTTCTTGAAGCAAATTAAAAGTGCTACTTCAAAGAACATACAAATGATAAAAAAGCAAAACAGCCTTACTGATGATATAAAGAAACTTTTAGTGGTCAGCATAGATCAAACAAGTCACAACACTCCCTTACTCCAAATCCTAATCCAGAACAAAGCCCTAACTCTTTTCAATTCTGTGAAGGCCAAGATAGGTGAGGAAACTGCAGAAGAAAAATTTGAAGCTAGCAGACGTTGGTCTATGAAGTTTAAAGAAAGAAGCCATCTCCGTAACACAAAAGGGCAAGGTGAAGCAACAAGTGCTCATGTAGAAGCAGCAAGTTATCCAGGAAATCTCGCTAAGATAATTGATGAGGGTGGCTACACTAAACAGATTTTCAGTGTGGACGAAATAACCTTATATTGGAAGAAGATGCCATCTAAGACTTCCGTAAGAATATTGTTTAGTACCTGGAGGTAAAACCCACAAAAGTTTGGGGGTGGGGGTGGAGACTAAGACTGCAACCACCAGGAGTCTCTCACTCTCAGCATAGTCCTCATTCAGCCTCTTGAAATTCATAAAAATTATAATTTAAGTGTTCCAGTTTATGGCTCCAGGGCTTCTCCAGCAGTAAGCAGATCTATCTGCATGTGACTCTCTGGAATCACCTGTCTTTCCAGACTTGGGAGTAGCAGTTTGCCCTGCAATCTCATTACTCGGATGCATCCATGAAAAGTTGTTTCTTTTGTTGGTTATTATTTTGTTGTCAGAATGGGAGTGATGACTTCTAAGCTCTTTACATGGTGGAAGTGAAAAACATCTAATCTAATTTTGAAGACCAGATTTTTCTTACCAGCTTTTTAAGGGCACCCTCTGTAGGTTGGTACAGGCTGACTTTTTCTCAGGATGAACTCTAAGTAGAAATATCAAGTCCATACGAATAATACAAATATTTCAGAGTTCTTTTTAATGTCATACCTTCCTTGAAGTTTTATTTGAAGCTTTCAGCTCACACTGAGTCACCTTCATCTGAGTCTAAATCTTTTTTTTTGTCTTTTTCTCTCAATTTGTGCTTAAATACTTCCTAGTCATACTCAATTTTTTTTTTGATAGATGGACTGCCTCTTTAAATATAAGCTTTTTATGGGAGGGGAAATATTTTATACAACCATTATAGTTGTGCTATCATGACTATATATTAAACATATGGGAAATATTAAATTAAAGGCTTAGGATAGTCCAGGGTTTGCGTTGTTTTTTTCTTTTATTTTGGTATTAGTGAGGCTCCATCAGGTTTTCAGGACAGAGATATGCCCAGGTCACCACAATTTATAGAGGCTTATCGTAATAGATGGGACGGAAGGAGGAGAGAACAAAGCAGCCAAACATTCAGACCCCACAAGTAGCTGGCACATCATTCATTACCAGTTCAAAAGATAACAATAAATGTATTCATTTCAAACTAGGTGCAATGAACGAATAGCAGTTCTGCAAGTCCTCCATGTAAGTGACTAAACTCCTCCATCTCTGCTTTTCCCCTTGCTACTACTTTCTGCTTGATTACCCTTTCTCTAACTCTTCATATGTTAATTCATGGGTTATTTAATTTATTTAATAACGATTTAGCTGGTAACATCAGCAAGATGGTAGAATAGGAGGGTCTAGGCTCTACTACCACCCACAGAAAGTTCAACTAGCAAATATCCACAGAAAAGAACAACTTGTGAAAACCCCAAAACTCGAGAATAAGCCTGAGAAAACCATGTGGACCACAGAACTAAATAAAGGCTTCAAGAGGGGGTAAGAGAATTGGTCTCACTGACCGCGTCACCCCTCCCACAAGTCAGCAAAGTGCCACACAATGAAAATTCCTCAGGACTCATGGTTTCTACAGTGGGTAAACAGAACTGGAGGTGGATGTCCAGCTTCCCTAGCATTCCAGGACACTTCCAAGGAAGCCCACTCCAATCTCACCTCACAAGCAAGACAGGGAGTAATGGCATGGCTAGACCACTTGAAGTCAGGTAGAAACAAAGCAAGGAAGTAGAGCTCACAGTGATCAGTACACCAATCTTGGTGGTAGCTCTGTGTACCTGCCAGTGGTGGCACCTGATCAGAGCTACCAGCAAACAGCACAGCCTACCTGCAAAGCCAAGCTGGTCACTCCCAGAAGTGGTGGGAATTTCTACTTGGCTTAAAACCCTAGACAACCAGCCTCCGTGCCCTGTCTCAAACCCTATCCTAAGACCCCACCAAGGGAGAGAAGTGATTATCACAGCACAATTTGGTAAAAAGCAGGGGTCAGTCCCACCATACCAAGGAGTTTGTAAAGCACTCAGCACAGCCCCAAAGCTGACCCAAGGACCCATACAGGAGGGAAAAAATAGCCACAGAACACTTCATCAAAGAGCAGGGGCTAGTTCTGCCACATTCATTCTTGTCCATCTTGATTAGCTACTTTAACTTCAGGACCCAGCCTGAAACCCTATCCAACTTCAGATTCAAATGCCAGGGAATATATCAAGAGACTGAGGCTTAATAGGAGTTTGAGAAGGAGAAAGGAGAGAAAAGGGACCAAAAAGGATACTAAAGAAATAATGGCTGAAAACTTCTCAAATCTGGAGAAAGGTGCCAACATCCAGGTACAGGAAACACAAAGGTCTCCAATAAAATTCAACCCAAAGAAGAGTTCACCAAGATACATAATCATAAAACTATCAAAAATCAAAGACAAAGAAAAATTCTGAAGCATTAAGAGATAAGAGATATATTACATACAAGGGAGTCATAATACAACTCTCAGCAAATTTGTCAGGAGAAACACTGCAGGCCAGGAAAGAGTGGAATACTATATTCAAAGTACTGAAAGAAAAAAAAATGGCTACCAGAATACTTTACTCAGCTAAGGTGTCCTTCAGAAATAAGAGAGTTCATTACTGCTAGGCCTGCCATATAGGAATTACTAAAGGGAGTTCTTTAAGCTGTATCAAAAGGCCATTAATTAATAACATAAAACATATGAAAATATAAAACTCACTGGTATAAATAAACAGAGTCATATTCAGAATACTCTGGACTAAAATGGTGGTGTGTATAGAAATTTTACCTCTAGTATGATGGTTAATTGACAAATCTATTAAAACTATTATAACAAAAATTAATTGTTGGGGATAAAAATTACAAAATAATGTAAAATTTGACATTGAAAACATAAAATGGGGAGAGTAAAAATGTAGAGTTGTTGTACACAGAGTTAAGTGTTTATCAGTATGAAATATCCTGTTATCAGTATAAGATGTTTTATGTAAGCTTCGTGGTAACCAAAAAGCAAAAAAATTATAGTAGATATATAAAACCCAAAGAAAAGGGATTCAAAGAATACCACTACAGAAAACCATTAAATCAAAAAGGGAGACAACAGCAAGCAGTAGAGAAAGAGAGAAAAAAGTATATACAGAACAACCAGATAACAAATTTTAAAATGGCAGTGGTAAGTGCTTACCTATCAATAATTATTTTGAACATAAATGTATTAAATTCTTCAATAAAAGGACATAAAGTGGCAAATGGATTAAAAAAGAAACAGAACTCAAATATATGCTGTCTACAAGTGACTCACCTCACCTTTAACAACAAACATAGACTCAAAGCAAAGGGATGAAAAAGGGTAGTACGTGCAAATGGAAACCAAAAGAGAACAGGTGTTGCTATACTCTTATAAGGCAAAATAGACTTTCAGTTAAAAACTGTTAAAAGAGATAAGGAAGGTCATTATATAATTATTAAGGGATCAGTTCATTAAGAGGAGAGAAAGTTCATATTAACATATGAACATGTTCATATTAACAATGGCTGGATACCTTATGGACAGCCTATATATATATTGTATATATACACATACACACACACACACACACACATATATATACATCCAACAATACAGCATTAAAATATATAAAGGAAATATTAAATCATCTAAAGGGAGAGATAGATTGCAATACAATAGTAGTAGGGGATTTCAATATACCTCTTTCAACAATGGACAGATCATCCAGACAGAAAAGTAATAAAGAAACATTGGACTTAAACTTTAGAACAAATGGACCTAACAGAAATATAGAGAACATTTCATCCAAAAGCAACAGAGTACACATTGTACTCAAGGGTACCTGGAACATTCTCTAGGATAGGTCATGTATTAGGCCACAAAACAATTCTGAACAAATTTAAGAAAATTAAAGTCATATCAACTATCTTGTCTGACCACAATGGTATGAAACTAGTAATCAATAACAGGGCAATCTTGGAAAATTCACAAATTGCAGAAATAAACAAAATGCTCCTGAGCAACTAATGGGTCAAAGAAGAAATCAAAATGGAAATCAAAAAATATCTTGAGTCAAATGATAATGGAAACACAATATACCAAAACTTATGGGATATGGCAAAAGCAGGTCTCAGAGGGAAATTTATGGCAATAAATGCCTATTTCAAAAAAGAAGTAAGAACTCAAATAAATAACCTAATTTTACACCTCAAGGAACTAGAAAAGAACAAACTAAACCCAAAGTTAGGAGAACAAAGGAAATAACAAAGACCAGAGCAGAAATAAATGAAATAGAGACTAGAAAAACAATGGGAAAAAATCAATAAAACCAAGATTTGGTGTTCTAAAAATATAAACAGAAGCAACAAACTATTAGCTAGACTAAGAAAAAAAGAGCAAGATTACAAATAAATAAAATAAAAAATAAAAGAGGAGAAATTACTATTGATACTACACAAATACAAAGGATCATAAGAGATTACTATGAACAACTGTGTACCACCAAATTGGATAACCTAGAAGATGGATAAATTCCTAGACATGTACTACCTACCAAGACTGAATCATAAAGAAATAGAAAATCTGAACACTAATGAGTAAAGGGATTAAATCAGTAATAAAAATTCTCCCCTCATGGCCGGGTGTGGTGGCTCACACCTGTAATCCTAGGACTCTGGGAAGCCAAGGCAAGAAAATCACTTGAGGTAAGGAGTTTGAGACCACCCTGAGCAACGGTGAGACCCCATCTCTACTAAAAATAGAAGAAATTAGCTGGGTGTGGTGGTACACCCCTATTGTCCCAGCCACCAGGGAGGCTGAGGCAGGAGGATTGCCTGAGCCCAGGAGTTTGAGGTTTCAGTGAGCTATAATGATGCCACTGCACTCTAGCTGAGGTGACAGAGCAAGACTGTATCTCAAACAAACAGACAAGAAAGTCTCCTATCAAAGAAAATCCCAGGACCTGATGGCTTCACTGCTGATTCTACCAAACATTTAGAGAAGAACTAATACTAATCCTTCTCAAACTCTTCTAAAAAATTAAAGAGGAGGGATTATTTCCAAACTTTTTTTATGAGGCTAGCATCACTCTGACAGAAAAGTCAGACAAGAACATCAATGTTAATGAAAATTACAGGCCAATTTCCCTGTTGAACATAGAGGCAAAAATCCTCAACAAAATGCTAGCAAACTGAATGCAACATTACATTAAAAACATTATTCACATGATCAAGTAAGATTTATCCCAGGGATGTAAGGATGGTTGAACATGCGAAAATCTATAAATGTGATACGTTTTAACAAAATAAAGGAAAAAAAATACAATCATGTCATTAGATGTAGAAAAAGCATTTTACAAAATTCAACATCCTTTTGTAATAAAAACTCTCAACAGATTAGATATAGAAAGAATGTTCCTCAACACAATAAAAGCTATAAATAACAAGCCAACAGTTAACATTGTATTCAACAGTGGAAGTTGAAAACTTCTCTAAGATCAGGAACAAGATGAGGATGTTCACTCTCACCATTTCTATTTAATGTAGTACTGGAAGTCCTTGCCAGAGCAATTAGGTAAGAGAAAGAAATAAAGGGCATCCAAATTGGAAAGGAAGAAGTGAAATTGTCACTGCTGATGATGTAATTTTATATACAGAAAACCCTAAAGACTCAACCAAAAAATTGTTAGAACTAATAAACAAATACAGTAAAGTTGCAAGATACAAAATCAGCGCACAAGAATCGGTGCACTTCTGTACACTAACAACAAACTATTTGAAAAAGAAATAAAGAAAACAATCCCATTTATAATAGATACAAAAAATAAAACACTTAGGAATAAATTTAATTAAGGAGGTAAATGATCTGTACACTGAAATTTACAAAACTTTGATGTAAGAAATTGAACAGGACACAAATAAATGGAAAGATAGCCCATGTTCATGGATTGGAAAAATTAGTGTTAAAATGTCTATACTACCCATGGTGACCTACAGATTCAATGTAATCTCTATCAAAATTCCAAAGTCATTTTTCACAGAAATAGGAAAAATATCCTAAAATTCTTTAGACCACAAAACATTGACAAATAGCTAAGGCAACTTGCACAAAAAAAACAAAGCTGGAGGCATCACACTACCAGACTTCAAACTATATTACAAAGCTATAGCAATTAAAACAGCATGGTACTGTCATAAAAATAAACACATCAACCAATGGAACAGAATAGAGAGCCAAAAATGAACCCACGCATTTATAGTCAATTGATTTTCCACAGAGGTGCCAAGAATACACAATGGAAAGGACCGTCTCTTCAATCAAGGGTGTTGAGAAAACTGGATATCCACATGCAAAAGAATAAAATTGGACCTTTATCTCACACCATATACAAAAATCACATCAAAATTAATTAAAGACTTACATGTAAGACTCAAAACTCTAAAACTACTAGATGAAAACATGGGATAAAAACTATATGGCATTCTTCTAGGCAATGATTTTTTGAATATGACCCCAAAATCTCAGGCAACAAAACCAAAAATAGACAAATGAGATTACATCAAGTTAAAAAGTTTCTGCACAGAAAAGGAAACAATTAATGGAGTATAGAGGCAACCTACAGAATGAGAGAAAATATTTGCAAGCCATACATCTAGTAAGGGGTTAATTTTCAAAATATGTAAGGAACTGAAACAACCCAATAGCAAGAAAACAAGCAATCTGATTTAAAAATAGGCAAAGAACCCGAATAGACATTTCTCAAAAGGAGACACAGATATGACCAACAGATAAAAAAAAATACTCAACATCACAAGCCATTAGGGAAATTCCAGTTAAAACCACACTGAGATATAAACTCACCCCTGTCAGTATGGCTATTTTCGAAACAATGAGAGATTATAAATGTTGGAAAGCATGTAGAGAAAAGGGAACCCTAGTACACTGTTGGTAGAAATGTAAACTAATACGTTATTTCCAGCCTTTATGGAAAACAGTATGAAGGTTCCTTAAAAAACCAAAAATAGAGTTACCATATGATACAGTAATACCACTGCTGGTTATATATTCAAAGGATTTGAAATCAGTATGTTGTAGAGATGTCTGTACTCCCATGTTTATTACAGCATTATTCACAATAGCTAAGATATGGAATCGATATAAGTGTCCATCAGTGGATGAATAGATAAAGAAAATGTGGTTTCTGTACACAGTGGAATACTATTTAGCCTTTACAAAGAGGAAAATTATCATTCTCAACAACATGGATGAAACCGCAGTACATTATGCTAAGTGAAATAAGCCAGGCACAGAAAGATGAATACTGCCTGTTCTCAATTATATGTGAAACCTAAAAAAGATCAAACATGTAGAAGCAGAGAGCAGAATGGTGGCTACCAGAGGCTGGGGAGTGGGGGAACTGGGGTGCTGTTGGTCAAAGGGAGCAATATTTGTTAGACAGGAGGAATAAATATTTGAGGTGATGGATATGTTAATTAGTTTGATTCAATCTTTCCACCTTGTGTACATATATCATAGCATCACTTTGTACCCCATAGATATACACAAGTATAATTTGTCAATAGCTAATAAAAATCAATTTTAAAAAGATTTAATGAGCACTCCCTGTATGCTAGGCCTTCAGCAAGACTTTGGGGATAAAGGGAGCAAAAATATACATTTCCTGCACAGAGAACTTATAACCCATCAAGAGAGACAAGCTAAGAATTGTGAGAACACACAGAAGAAGTATTTAATCCAGTCCAGGGGATCAAAAAAGCTTCTGGTAGGAAGTAAAACCCAAAATGAGAAACAATTAAAAAGGAAGAATTTGTCAGCAGGGTGATTATGGTGAGTCCTGGTTATACACAAAAGGGATAACATGCACAAAAACCTAGAGAGATTCCATAGTATTTGAAAAACAGAAAGTAGTTTGGAATAACTAGAGTGTAGAGTATAGGATGAAGGGCAGGGGGAAGGATCTGGTGGAAAGATAGAAAGATAATGTCTTAAAGATAAATAGGGTCCAGTTTATTAAGACATTTTCATCATGTCAATAAATGTGAACTTTACCCTAATTGCCCCTGGAGGGAAGACACTGGAGGCTTTCAACCATGGAAATGACATGATCCAATTGGCATTTTGGAAATACCACTCTGTTAACAGCTGGAAGAAGGGGAGTAACCCTTGACATAAAGTGACTAGCTATTGAGCTGTTCTAATAATCCAAGTAAGATACGATACGCAATGAGAAAGAAGAGAAGGGAACAGAAAGGAGGGAGAAATATTTAGGAAGTATAATTGTTAGGGCTCAGGACTGGTTGAGTATGAAGGGTAAAAGGTGACTGGCCAGCCTTTTGATGCTGCATTTGCACCCCCCTTCTGTGGTGCAATCAGTTATACTCAGGGTGGGAGGGTCATGGGATCCAAAACATAGCAGCAGAGGAGCTCCTCAGAAGGATGCAGTGGCTATGCCATTCTGAGGCTTTGCATGAACTACTGAATTGCCCCCGACTCTGGCTCCTGAGGGTGGGCAGGAACCAGAAGATACCAGGAATAAATAACTACAGAGGCTTTTCTGCACCAAGAACAAGGGAGGACTTTAATATGAGGGCAAGTAAGAGTCTTGATGATGGAAGGGGTGGCAGGAGGGATGCATGGTCCTCTGCTAACTCTAGTCTTTCCTAGAGATTGTGTGGATGAGTGGGGGAGACCTGATGTTCCCCAAGGTAATCTTGTCTGCCAGTAGCCAGGTGTTCCTTCATGGAGAGACGCTTGATAAGCTGAGGCAATTAGCTTCTCCCTCGCCCAAGTCCTTATCTTTAGCAGCTCCCTGGAAGGAAATGAGAGTCACACTGCTCTCCCAGACAAGGACATCCTAACACCCGAGTAAACTCGCCTCCTCTTCGTGGTTATTTCCCATGGACTGGCCCATGAAAGCTGTTTTTCAGATCCACAATAGTACCTCTATTTTGCCTTTGAGCATTCTTCTGTGCTAGGAGAATAAATAAAGCTCTAAATAAAGCTATGCTATCCATCTAATTATTCTGTGATTGTGAATGAATACAACACCCACCAGCAACAGCCATGCTGTTAAGCTTCAGTCCTAATGGGTCACAGGCCTATATTCTTTTGCTATTATGAAACTATTTCTGGTGAAACTAAAAAAAAAAAAAAAAAAAGAATATTGCTATCTAAAACAACAGCTGCCTTCTAAAGAAGAGTGGGGATGGGTCTTGTTAAAAATAATCTCAGGGACTCTGCGTGGTCTTTTGTGCTGATAATGTACTAGTTTGCCCCTTTGTCAATCATCTTAATAGATTTTGGTGCAGTCAGTGTGGGCCTGGAACTGAGCTTTGGAGTAAGAACTAGAAAGAGCTTTGTTCTGTATTATAGTATGAAAAGGATTCAGAGTTCATAGGAAGTGAGTGGATATGAGAGAGAAGTAGGAGAGGAAAATATGGGAAGAAAGATAGGAGGGCATAGGAGCCAAGAAGATGGCCAGAAGCCTGTGCAATCTATTAGGTGCCACAAACTTGAAACACTTCATGGGAGTGTGGCTACAATGATGTAGGGCAGGGATGCCAACATTCGTTTGTAAGGGCACATTTCTGCAATGACTTCTGTACCTCACACCCCTCCATATCATCATTTCAAACTTTACTTAGTAAAGTGAGATATACACTGTGAGAAATTTTAAGCAGAAAAAAATTGCAGATGCCACACCAAGGAGAACAAGTGAACGAGATGGTATGTTTAGGACATGAAGCAATCTAGAAACAACGAATGCAGCAGGAGCCAGAGGGATGAGAATATAAACCACTGAGAATTCAAAGAAATCATGGGCAGGCATTGGGCTTTTAAGTTGTGAGATGGAGGCTAAGAACATTTTTTTGAAAGAAGGGTTACCCCAGCTAAATACTTGGTTATACCAGCAATGACAAGTGTGAATTGTGGAAAGGCACAAATGAAGTATATATGAATCAATAAATAAAAGTTGTAAATCAAGAGAAAAAAATTGGTAAATAAAATATGTTCAAAAATCTTACCTAGGAAAATATGTCTTCGTAGTATCAAAACTAAAAGTATGTATAAAGTTATGGTTTGATATGACTGAAAATTGTCAAAACATCAAAGATGTCTGAAATTATCTATTATTGCATATGTCTTGGTATTCTGTTTATAAATTGGCTATGTTTGGATAAGAAATAAAATGGACACATAATTCATAAAATGTGTTTATTCTAAGGCATTTATTTTTCTTGCTTTCATTTCAGAAAAATCACTAGTTGTGTTCTTTTAATTGATATTTCCAAATAATATTCTTCTTATTGAGAGCAAGGCCAAATTAGATAATTTTCCTTGAGTTATTGTGGTCTTTGAATAGTTTTTATTAATTTCGGTTTGTAGAAAATTTGCTTTTCTGTGGCAGTAGCAATTGGACCTGACAAGAAAATGTTTAAAGTTGGAAATGAACCATAAATTTTACATATTATATTCAAACATTGTAATGGAGTCAAATATAAGAAGTTATCTTTATCACAGAGTATGTTACAAAATATTTAAATTTCATCATATAAATCACTATCACCTATATCACAATTCTTTACTATCTCTAGAAGCAATATCTGTCAACACAGTATTACTTAAGCCCTTCTTTCAAAATTTCAATGCCGGACTATTATAAAGACAACCCAAAATGGCAGTATCTAGTTATCTCTCTTTGAGATTCTACCAATATCTCTAATGGACTTAAAAATAGTCTGTATAGAAATTAATACCAGAAATTTTTATGTATGCATCATTTCCTTCAGAGTTAGGAAAATGCTCTTTTGATTCCTTTCTTGAATTTCTTCTATGTTATTAGAATATCATTTTGTTGCATATCTCACATGCAATTTCTTTTAAATTAGAAAAGACATTTTCTCTAAAATTTTGAGCAATATTTCTTTACTTTTTTAAAGAATTATTTGATGGTGGTGGTGTTGTTCATAAGCTTTTGCTAACATTATTAATGGCAAGTGACATTGTTTAACGTGACTGTAGATAACACAAATTTAACTTAATTTTATTCTCTGCTGAAGACAATGATTCACTGTTTATTTAAGGACACTGTCTTGTTTCTCTCACCTTGTTTAGCCTAAATTCAATTGTTTTTTAACACCATTTGTTTGGCATTCCTATCTCGTGTCCAACAGTAGTTGTAAGGTCAAATTTGATATGCCTTTCATCAGAATATTCCATCTTTGGAAGATTTAGAAAATATTGTATATAATCTTTGAATTGTTCCAAAGAATACCATATCTATTTGCACAGTAGGGTCTATGTCTTTTAGCGACAAATTCAAACTATTCAATGTAATGGCACCGAAAAAACCTGCTGCATTTTTTGACTAAAATTCTGGCATAGATACATTAATTTGAATTGAATTTTGGTTTGCTTAAACTAATCGTATGATGTCAAAATGATGTGTGGCCATTTTCAAATATCTTCATCTAATAAAGCTCAAGAGATTTAGTCTTCCTTAGTCATGAAACTTGCCAATTTCATGAATGTATAATAACTCTCTTCTTCTTTCAATGGACAGGTCAAAATTGGGTTTGATTCTCCAAACTGCAATTTTAATTTGAATAATTCTTTTTTTCATTCTCATTGTTTTTATTAGTAATTAAATTTTCATTTAATAAGGAGTATGAAGTTACAAGCATTTCTTTTCACCTGTTCAAGTTGTAGATTTGATAAGAATAATTTTCTTTTTCATATGCATTGTTGTCATAATTATCTTTTATGTAATAAAAAATTTGTAATGTCCTAATCACAAATTGTATATGGATCATGCATGTCAGAAGTGTGTTCACTTTCATTATTTACAGTTCTATATAGTTCATACTCTTTTTCTTTTTTCGTTAAGCTTTTTTCTTTTATGAGCTCAAATTTCTTAATGTTTCTTGATTTGTACTTGTTCTCATTGATCTAAATGATTTTAAAGATGTACTCTTTAAAGTGCAAAAAATTTGAATATATTTTCATAAAAATGTAAATTAAAGTAAATATGAGAGATTTTATAAAAATAATTTTTATGTTTTTCAGAAAGTTATTTTCTTCTAAAATACTTAAATGTGTTCAAATTAAATGCCAATATGAGTTATGTTTAATATTTAATAAATAGCAAAAATCTTGTTCAAAATTATTTCAAGCTGAAGTTTGATTTAATATTTTAAAACTTCACTTAAATCATCTCAAATATCTATACAAAATTAACTTATTCACAATTCTAGAGTTCAATGTCTATGTATTTGCCAAGGTAAAGAATCAGTGCCATACCTTTTGAATATTATGCATATTATGTTGGCTACAAATATCTGAACTTAAGGGTAATATGAATTGTTTAACACTGCAAAACATTTCTCATTTGCCATGTGCAACCTGTGCTAGTTGGTGAGTCTCTGTGGAACCACAAATTGGAATGCAAAGAGAAGCAAGAAAATGGACAATTGGCACTACTGGGAAATGATAATCTTTTATACAAGAATGTGCTGCATTCATGTTATCCTAGAGGATAAATCTGACAAGTTAATTAATTTGTTTTTTTCTACCCTAATAGCTTCTGCCATTCAAACCATTCCTCATGCTAGGGAGTATCCATCTCACAGTGCCACAACCCACCAATTTAATGGTATTTGGATGCAATTCCTTTTTTTATTAATTTTGTTTTTAATTGGCACATAATTATGCATATTTATGGGGTACAGAATGATATATTGATACATGTATACAATGTGTAATGATTAAATCAGGGTAATTAGCATCTCTATCACCTCAAAACATGTATCATTTCTTTGTGTTGGGAATATTCAAAATCCTATCTTCTCACAATTGCCTTTTAATTTTAGGGCAAAGGACAAGAGAGGTGGAGAAGCATTTCTGTGGGAGAGTGAAAGGTTTTAGTTATTAGAGCAAATGTTAGGGTTATGTGTCCTCAAGCCAGCACTGGGCACTGGATCCTGAGGGCAGAAACACTTTTGTGTTTTTTAATAAATTCATTTTGGCTGTGTTTATGATATGTGGGTCCCTCTAAACTGTGGGCCTAGGGCAGGATTTCTTTGCCCAAATGAAAGAGTGTTAACTGACACTAGCAATTGTTTTAAATATTTTCATAGTAATAAAATGTCATAAATTTAGCCTATTATAGCATGTGTATTGGTGATGAGAAGCCATATTTCTTTTTTGGTTTTATCACAACTGCTATCAATAATATTTATCAACAGCCTTATATATCTTGAATTTCAATCTCCTTTCCAGTTGTGAATATTGATGGCTATTTCTTTTTCTTCATCCTTTTCTCCTTTTTTTGTAAAGAAATTTTGCCTTTCTAGGAACTGCACTTCCCCAACTCTGGGCTATGTTCAGGGGTATGGAATTTTCAGATTGGCCAAACTGGGTCATCTGGTCATGACAGTCTCAGGAAAGATGAGTTCCCACCACTGTGCTGGGCATGTGGTACATAATGGTCCATCAGAGTTGCTTTCCCCTCCCTGGCATCATGACTAGTTCAGAGATGAGCACATGGTCCCAAAAGGAACAGGGTTTTTCAGGGATTGATATGATCTCTGAGATTTCTCTACTTCAAAATTGTAAGCACCACAGACCACATAAGCCTAGAGATGCCACAGGCTATTTTTGCTACAAACTACAGAATGCCTACCTGAGAAAACATCAACACAGAAGAACAAGAGCCAAGAGATTAAGAGAAAGACACCTGATGATGTCATTTGAGCCCCTGAATCTAATCTTACTTACTGTGGATTTTTGAGTTATATGAACAATTATATTTTTTTATTTTTGTCTTTTTTAAAAATCTAGTTCAGGTTAAGTTTTTGTCATTTATAACCAAAATCTTCCAAATAATACACAACCTTCCTCCTGCCTGCCTGCTGATCTTGTTCTTCTATGCACTTCACTGAAACAGTTTTGATGTGACTTCCCTATCCAAGTCTCTGTAACATTGAATAAAAGAGTAAATGATGCCAACAATGATGTACTGCTTTTCCCCATATTTAGAAGCATTTATCATACCCTATGTCCTCTATTTTTGATATGTGTATTATTATCTTCATGGTTACAAATTAGGAAATATCTGCTCATAAAGTTTAGGTTTCTTGCCCAAGGTCAACATCTGGAAGGCAACTGAGGCAGGAATCAGAATCTGGACTGACTGACTCTAAAACCTGAACATTCTATCCTTCTGTCACTGCATCACTAGTAATGAAAATAGCGGTGTGTGTTTGCTGTTTGTTTTAGATGCTCTAGATCGAGTCATCTCTCAGTTGCCTTTCTCTTTGGGGTTCTGTGATTCTTTTTGCCCACCATATCTCCCCATTTACTTCTCTTGAAGAGATCATTGATCTTTCCCTACTGTCTGTAGAACAATTAGTTTAATAATCAGTGGTTCTCAGATTTGCCTTTCACATTTCTTAGTATTTTTTAGGATTCTTCTTAATATCCCCAGCATCAAGCACAGACCCTGGCACATGGCAGGTATTCTAGGCTACAGGCCTGTGGACACATGTTGGGGAATTCTTTGAGCCGTTGATTATTTGCTCCTTCACAGTGTAAAAATAACTGCTGTGTTCTCTCTGAGTCTTCTGTTCTGTAAAATAAACGTCCTTAGTCCTTTCAGTTCTTCTTGATAAACATGCTCCAGTTGAGGAGGGTTTAGGCTATTGTACTTTTAAAAGTATGAAGATCTAGTTCCTTAGGATGATTAATTTAATATTTATTTTCAGGATGGCTAAGAGGGGAAAAAGGAAGGAAGCAAATAGACCAGTGATATTCTGTCCCAGGAACAAGCCATAAGTTCATCATGGCCCTAATCATAACACATGACAATTATTCATTTATCTTTACCATTAGACTGTAAACTCCATGAAAGCAGGGACATCATTTGTCTTGTTCATTTATTGCCCAGAACAAAGCACATGACCTCACACCTGGTGTTAAGAACATAGGCTTTAAAGCCAGACCACTTAGGTTCAAATCCTGGATCAGCCACATACGGGCCCTATATCCTTGGAAAGCCACATAACTTTCATAACCCTTGGTTTTCTTGTCTTTCAGTGGGGATAACAGTCATTTCTATCTCAAATAGTCATTGTGAAAGTTAAATTTGATAATTTGTAGAAAGTGTTTAGCGTAATGACTGACACACATTGAGTACTCAAAAATGCCTGTTACTGTTAGTATTATAAGGTCCTCAATAAATACTTTAAAGTGAATTTGTTGTAGGTTCCAGATCTTCACTCTTTCTGTCCCTAATCTCTCCATATATGCCAGTTTGATAATGTTCCCAGCATTCAACCAACACTTCAGATGGGATGTGACCAATGAAATGTCACAAAGACTGGCCACTTTCCTTTTGCATTGTCAGATTGCTCATCTAATCAGGAGTTGACTCATACTGTGCTTGTCAGAATCCTCAAGCTTTCTCAAACATGTGCCATTTATCAACTTGTTCAGGTGAATGTTGAGGTAGAAATCAAGAATTCACCAGTTTGGAATCCAACAGTCAGGGTGATAGCATTGACTTCAAATGAGGTGTGGACTTGAGGGCACATAGAAAGGACATTGCCTCCTCAGTGACCTGGGGAAGCAAAGAAAATAAGTCTGGAATTGGGGTTGGATGGGAGGAGAACAAAAGTTGAAACTGGGAAGCAGGATGGAGATGACAATAAAGACTTGCTTTATTTCAGCAAATGCCAAGCTGAAGTAATAAAACTGTACTTATAGTTATTCACCCAGATATAGTTTTCATCCTGAGAGCTCTGCATAGTGCAGTAAAGTGTCTTTGTACTCTGAAACAGCTGTAGGGGCGGGGTGGAGCTGGAGAAGTGAAGGGGAGAGCAAGTGGGTCCTGGAGCATGACCTTTGGGGGAGCAACTCGCTCTCACATTATGTAGTGGCAGTGGAAATGTACTCGGCAGCAAAAGTGGCCACAGAGCCTGCTGCTTAGGAGCTGCTCTGGCACCTGCCTCATCACATGCTCGTGGAAGATCATGTACTTTTACCAGCCCAGATGGACTCCACCTGTTTCTGTGCCAACATCCTGAATTTGTGGGCACTGAGCAGCAGCCAAAGGGTAATGTCCTGACTAAATCATAGCTGTGGGCCTAAGCCCTGTCATTGAACTAAACGCCTTTCACCATGCCCTTGATTCTCTCTCTGTGTGGAGACAGGCCAAGAGCTCAGGCACTCGTGGGCAAGACCCAATACCTCCCCACTCTCAGGCCTATCCTGGACTAAGCCAGGGTAACATCTAGTCCAGAAAAGGGCTTGGTCTTCTTTTGAATAAGTCTTTCTCGGTGACTGGACGTGTGTCTTGAAAATGCACATTTTCCATTTATTATTGTTTTATTTTAAAAGCCTCTTCCCAAGTTCCCAAGGCTCTGTCCCAGAACCCTAAAATCCTTTTATGAAAGCTCATGTCAAAGCACACATCTTATCCCTGTCACACAGAAAGCCATCATCAGCTAGGAACACAGCTTAAATTAGTTTATCAAGATTGGCTTCAGAATCCGGCGCCATTGTGCTTTTGTGAGGCTGTGCCTGAGAATGTGGACCAGAAAGGCAGGACCAAAACTGAGAAGAGTCCAGGAACATGCCGATAGCTTTCTGCTGTGGAGATAATGCAGGAGCTCTTGGCATGGCTGGCCATGGGTGTGAGATTCCAGAGGATCATGCTAGTGTGCTAGGATACACTGACTTTTAATTCAACAAACTCTTTTCTGAAACACACTTTGCCACAATGAGGGAATTAAGAAGGAAATCAGGTTCCAGTCAAAAAGATTCACATCAAGGAATTTTACTCTCAGAGATGTTGGGAAAAGATATGTGGATCTTGGAAGATAATTACTTGAAACATGCAGGGAAGGTAGAATAAAATTGAAGAGTGTTTTCCTTAGAGAACATCATTTGTCAGATTTATTTGATCAAGAACTTGAAGATTTCTATAACAAAGATCTAGTTTGAGGCAGTAAGAAGGATGAGACATCAGTTTGAAAAGAGCCCCAATCAGAGCAACATGAAATCTGTTAAGATTGAAGCAAGAAGAAACATCAAATTTATGGTGAAGCTTGGGTGAAAGAATGGTGAAATCACTGATGCTTTATGAAAAGTTTATGTGGACAGTGCCCCAGAGGAATCACCAGTTTCCAAACTGATAACTGTGTTTTAAGAAGGGATGAGATGATGTTGAAAATGAAGCCTGCCACAGCAGACATAAATTTGCAAGAAAAAAATTCATCTTGTTAATGCCCTGATTGAAGACAACCAACAATTAATAGCAGAAACAATAGCCAATACCATAGACATCTCAATTGGTTCAGTTTACACAATTCTGAATGAAAAATTTAAACTGAGCAAACATTCCACTTGATGGGTGCCAAAACCATGGTGTTCAAATCATCTCCAGACAAGAGCAGAGCTTTCAATGGAAATTTTCAACAAGTGGTGTCATTTCTTTAAAGAATTGTAACAGGAGATGGAATGTGGCTGTACCAGTACAATCCTGAAGACAAAGCATAATCAAAGCAGTGGCTACCAAGAGGTGGAAGTGGTCCAGTCAAAGCAAAAGAGGACCAATCAAGAGCAAAGGTCACAGCAACAGCTTTTTGGGATGCTCAAGGCATTTTGCTTGCTGACTTTCTGGAAAGCTAAAGTACAATAACATCTGCTTATTATGAGAGTGTTTTAAGAATGTTAGCCAAAGCTTTAGCAGAAAAACACCCAGGAAAGCTTCACCAGAGAATCCTTCACCAGGCCAACATGCCTGCTCATTCCTCTCATCAAATGGGCCAGTTTGCAAGAGTTTCAATGGGAAATCATTAGGCAGCCATCTTACAACCTTGATTTGACTCTTCTGACTTCTTTTTGTTTCCTAATCTTGAAAAAGTCTTTAAAGGCCACTCATTTTTCTTCCGTTAATAATGTAAAAAAGACTGCATTGATATGGTTAAATTCCCAGGACCCTCAGTTCTTTAGGGATGGACTAAATGGCTGGTACTGCTTACAAAGGGTCTTAAACTTGAGGGAGCTTATGTTGACAGATAATATTTATATATTTTATTTTTATCCTTTAATCCCATTTTTCCATGAACTTTTTGAAGTTCCATTGTATATACACCCTGTCTAAAGGGGAAAAATTCGTGTGACTACTTATGTTGACCTAAATTAATGTTGACTTGAGATGATTTTCTATTTCTTAAACTTATACAAACATAAAATTTGATATAAACTTTGTTTATAGCCCTTAATGAAAAGATTTGTGAAATAAATGCATTCAAAAACAATAAAACTAAAACAACATTAATGGAACGGATGCTACCATTTTACTGAAATGTAAACATACTGGCTGCTATGGAACAGGTTGCATGCACATACTGTCTTGTGCCTTGTGGTGATGATTTTGACCAGAACTTTTCTCTTTGCAGCCCACAGGATTATTGAAACGAGGGGAGGGGATCTGAATTCTCAAACGAATGTCTTTGGACTGTCTGCAAAAACTAATTTGAAGAATTCTTCATTAACTTGTCTCCAAACATTCTTCTAACTCCAGTGAGCAATTCATTGTTTTGAAACTATCATTCTTTGAGAAAAGCTTCATTTTGCATTTGATCCAGGACTAGGCTTGGTTAGTAGTTAACTAAATTGGATTAAAAGTTGGCTATTTTGCAAAAAAAAAAAAAAGATTGGCTTCAGCCACTTAACAGTGACCAAAGTAACAGAACCTTGGAACCCAGTAAATAAAGAGGTTTCCTGACCCCCAAAATAAAAAGCATTCAAAGGAGTATTTGTAAGAGGCTCAAATTTCTAGTCTAAAACAAGACAAATCATTTGAATGACTAAAACAGAAAAACAACAGTCCACCCATAGAGGATGCAATTTCTTCTTAAACACTTGGAGGAGGTAACCACCTTTAAATGTAAATATAAAAAACACACATTCTTAGACTTTCTTTGTCATAAGACAAGTGATATAATACAAATGGAGCAATATGCTTCCACTTTAGTTATCTTCTACAACAAGCATTACAAATCAAGAGTGTATGTCTCTAGCATTGACTTAGAGAAACAGTTCAATTATTGAGAAACATACTTTGACAGGAGAAGGTCAACTAACCAATTAATAGAAAGTTCATAGCATTTGTTTTTAATAGCATCCCACTCTTTTAATTCTACATTCTATAATCACTAAATAGTTTTCAGTTCTCCACTTTGCCAGTTGTGTGACCTTAGTCAAGTTATTTAAACTTCTGGGGCCTATCTTTAACACTAAATTGAAAAGGCCGGGCTAGATAGTCTCTAAGTTTTTTTCAAGTGCTAAAAGTTTCTAAAAATTATATCATTTGTAATTTTATCGCCTAAGCAGAGCAACATATCAAGAAGACACTATATAACTGGTTCTCATTTTTAAGGTTTATTTATAATGTGCATCTTTTCCTATTTAACTATGTTACTGCCTTTATTTACTTTTAGTCTGAACCAACTGGTGTACTTCATTAGAGCAATGTTATTGTTTACATTAAATATCATATTACAGTTTTAAAAGTGCTGTTGTGCTAGAAAAGAGGCAGTAGGGCATGGTGATCAGACAGTGTGGACTCAAGAATCAGATTGCTTGGGTTGGATACGTTCTCCCTTACTTCCCAGCTGCATGACCTTGGGAGAGCTACTGGTGCTCCAGTGTTGCCTACTATAAAAAGGGGACACAAGAGTACCTACTTCATAGGGTTACTGTGAGGATTAAATGAATTAATACATTAAAGGATTTCAGACAGTACACAGCCCATAGCAAGCACTCAGTGATCATTAGCTACAACATTAATTATTATCATCATGTCCACTGATCTTCACAGGGCCAAACAGGCATTTTCAGTGACCCTTTACATGAAGCGATGGGAAGGATAAGATGAGTTGTGCTGATTGTCAAAGGTCACCCAACTCAGAAAAATCGAGAGCTGAGAGTGAACCCCAGGCATTCTAATTTCAAGTCTAGAGAGCTCTCCACACACTGGCTTTCCCTGTGAAGCCAAGGGTTGGAATTTGACCATTGACTGGTCTAATGAGCTTCACCCCAGCAGAACTCTGCCCCCTAGGTTAGAGCACACCCAGTGCCTGGCCAGCCATCTCCAAGTCTTTAGCTTGAGGACCAGAAAACAGGGCTGATCACTACGTAATTTTCTGTGTGGGGACAAATCAGCATAGTATCTCCCAAAGACATCTGCCTTTATTCTCTTTTCACTGGAAGTAATTGCTCTGTTCTTTAAGCAGCCACATCACTTCATCTGTATTTCTTCCAGGACATCATTCACATCTCAGCACACATTGTGGCTTCCTGCATACATATCTCATCTGCTCTGCTACACTGTTCACTCCTGGAGTAAACTGTTTATGTCTATTCAGTTTGCACCTGGTTATGTACTCTGTAAGTACCTGATAACCCAGTGGAAGAATGAATGAATGAATAAATGAACGAATGCATACTGGAAGTATTTAGGATCAGAATCAAGCTCCTGCAGAGAGACACAATTTAATTCAGCTCAAATAAATTTTAAGTGGCAAAATGTACCTGGTGCTATCCCAGATATTATAGGGGATCCAAAACATACGTCACAGTCTCTTAAAAATGTTTGGACAGGCAAGACTTATATTCACGAGGAAATTATACCTGCAGGGGAAAAAACGGAAATGGTGTGAGAGAGTACTGGCAGTGCTTAAGGTAGAATGCTCTTCCAAAAGTTCATTTTAGGTTAGTTGTTTGAAGTTTGGAGTACATCTACCTATGGAAATATTATCATAATATTTTATGTTTCCAATGTTGGTCCACAATATTTTGCCAGAAAAGGCTTTAGAATTTATCTGACCAAACCCTCTCATTTTATAGAAGAGACAGTGTGACAGTCCCAAGATCACCCAGTGAGTGAGCTGAGACTAGAATTCTCATTTTAGTAACGCTCAGTAGTAATGGCAGAAAAAGCAATCATTAAGACAGGGCACTGTACTTACATAAATATTTATCAAGTGCCCATTATGTGCAGACACTGTGCAAATGCCTTTTCACCTACAGGATCATTTTTGACGCTCCTCTTCTTCCTCTGCCCCCTTTGGGTTATGTCCTGCTGATTTTACTACCTCAGTATTCCTCTGATCCATTCCCTTCTCCCCAACCCCACCATGGCTTTACATCTCTTGTGTGGCCAATTACAGCAGCTTCCTAATTTGTTCTCGCAAGCCCTTTGTCTCCATAATTTCCAAAGTGGTCTGTCTAAGATATCTACAAAACAAACATGATCATCCCATTTCTCTGCTTAAAACCTTCCTATGAGTCCATGTTACCCACCAGATAAAATGCATGCTCCCTGACTTGTTCTACAAAGTTCTTCATGTTCTAATGCCTCCTTGCCTTTCCTGTCACTTCCCGCTTCTCACTTTGTGCTACAGCAAAATAGACCTGCTTGCCATTCTCTGTTCAGACCATGATGTCATTCCTCCCTGTGCTGGCTCACATTTTCCGCTCTGCCTGGAGTCCTTGCCCCCCTTCTCTCTTCCCCTGCCTATGTCTTATCTGTTCTTTGGTGCCAGAGGTATCCATTTCCTTCTGTCTCTATGTTGCTTCAGTCTATCTCCTGAGAATAGGTTTTTGAGCTGGGTAGTGTTAGAAAAAAATTTGAAACAATCCTTCCTTTGCCATAGTAGGTGACCAAGGATTTTCTAAAGTCTTGGTATGTCCAGGAACATTACTTAGTGAGTCAAGTCAGAGAATCCATGATATATCTGGACCCATTACATTAATTGAAGAAGTGATAGCATCTCTGAGGCAGAGACCAGATTGCATGCAGTGGCTGAGTCCCTAGAGAAAAGTAATGGTTAGAGGTCCAGAGGCTGACTGGCTGCCCTTCTGGGAGGATTGTTTCCAGGAGGCACTGCCAGAATGATCCTCTAGTGTAGGCACTACTTCCAGGAGGCCCACTCTCTTGTCCTCCAAGCCTGGCCTTTCCTGGCCCAGTATTCTGCCTGGCTCTGTAAATGGCTCCCTCAGGGACTCAGAACCTTGATGCTTTTTTTCTCCTTTGTCTCCCTCAGATCCTCTCACCTCTCAGATCCTCTCAGACCTTTTCCAACAATGGCTGATTCTAACCTCCTTACTTAACAGGGGTGTTGGCCTGTTGGGGCCCAGACATCTGCCCCAAAGCCTATTTACATGTTGTTGTGTAGGCCATCCACAGCTACCTGACAATTTCCCCTGTTGAGCCTTTAAACCCAAAGGCTGATCACTTTCCCAGTGAGGGGAAATAAGTGTTCATTTTGCACCACAGTGACATCTCTCTAATAAAAAAAAGTTGGATGACATTTATTTACAACAAGGTGTTCTTGCTAAGCTTTAAGACTTAGTTCAGCATCACTGCTGACCAGAAGCTACCCTGACTAGTAGTACTTCCCCCACTCCCCTCCGCATAGGCTGGGTGCCTCTCCTCTGTATCTTGTAATATGCAGAGCCATATCTCCATCACTGAACTGACCACATGGTGTTGCAATGATCTATTTATATGTCTATTTCCACCTTATCTATGAGATTTTTGAGATCAGGACCTGTCTCATTCATCTTTATATTCTTTATTCTAACAACAGTGACTAACACATAGTAGGTGCTCAATAAATGATTGTTTTACTAGTTTTCACTGACCTCCTTTGGGAGGTCACTGGTCCTGAGGGAAGTTACATCCAGTCTAACCCTGATTACTACCATTCTTTCCTGATGTGAGGGATAAATGAGGCACCAAGAATTACTATGCAGATGGAAGAAACACGGAAATACATCTAGCAAACCAACGACCAACTGCTCAGATGGGCTGTTGCTGTGATGATTCAGCATCAGTCAGATGTCTATAATAAGAACTCCGCCAGGAGCCCCAGTATTTTACATTCTCCCCCAGGGCTCCAGATGAGGGATATACTTTGTGGAAGGGTAGCAGGTACTCTGGCCAACAGCAGATGGAATCAGATCCCAAAGGATCTTTAACAGATACTTCTTTCAGAGTAGCTTCATGTTGAAGAATACTTCTACAGTCTAGATAAGAGTTGACTTAAAAAATATTAATAATAATGTAACAGAGTCTTGCGCTTGTAGGAATGGTGTTTACAATAGGGAGTCTTCCAGAAACTTTTATTGTTATAGAGGAGGTAAGGCAGGCACGTATGCAATTGGCACACAGATATCTCTCTAATCTCTTTTCTCCAAACTGCAAAAATTGGCAGAGGCAAGATCTACTGGTGATAAGGGACTTCAACCAGCAGGACATCTGCTGGAAGTCTCATGCAGAACATCTGATGAATATTTGCCTGGCCTTACTGACAACTTCATCTCTCAGTGGGTAGAAAGAGCAATGAAGGGGAACTGCTACTCAAGACTTACTTATGACCAGTTAGGAAGACCTGGATAATGATTTGTATGGGATAGGAAACTGGAAGGAAAGTGACTATGCCATTTCCAAAAACTAACAATAAATGATAGAGTGGCTCCTTACTATAATAACATATGGAAATCATCTCAATTCCTTTTGAGAAACGGGCAACATATGAATAAATTTATTAAAATATTCAGATCAGTGTACCCCAAACACTGGGACAGTAGATTTCTAATTGTTCAGAGCAAAGAATTATGATCTTGTGACCTATGATGCAAAATAGTAATGGAGCTCCACTCTCTAATGGGATGGGCACTTCTAAGAAATGAAATTCAAATACAGTAATCATGAGTCATCCTGAAAGAAAAGGGAGAAGGCAGCTAACAAAACCCATGGGGATTCATAAAGAGCCCTTTGATGAGATCGGATTGAATAAAGGCCTGCACAAAAAATACAAGAAAGAGAGCATAACAAAACAAATCCAAAAGTTCACATGGTCCTGTAAGGACAATGATAATATTAATGCACACAATTTACAGAAGATTTACTGTGTGCTAGATACTGTGCTCAGCACTTTTACATATATTAACTCACGAATTCCTCAGAAGAACATGATGAAGTAGATGTAATATTTATCTTCTCTTTACAGATGAAGGATCTAAGAAAAAAAGCGGTTAAGTTACTAGCCTAAGGTCAAAAAGTCAGTAAGTAGCAGAGTTGGGATTTGAATCCAACCAAGCTGTTCTGAGAGTTGACGCTCTTAACGTGTATCCTCTACTTCTATCTACTTCATGATGCTTCTCAGGACATTGTTAGAGACATTCTCAGGCAGGTTAGAGAAGAATGCATAGGTCTTTGGCAAAATAATAGCTTCAAACAGCTTTCAAAGGGGATTCCATGTAAAAGGAAGAAGAAGAAATAATGAAAAAAATAGAGGTGGTAAAATGGGAATAGATGCTAAAGAAAAGGCAGCTCTATTATACCCTTACTTTGTTGCCATTTTCTCCAAAGAGAAAGTTTTTAAGTTGGAAAAGGTAGATTAAACATTGGTGTGGTCTTCAAAATTCAGCTTTTAAAAAAAGCACAAAGGTTCCAGTTGCTCCAAAATATTAGCTGTCCTAGGATTTTGAAGATGTTACTTGGTTAGAAAGGAAACAAGACCCATCTGTGCTGTGATTGCAGCATCAAAGTAGAGTGCCCAGGTAAGAGGGTATAAAGGGGAAATAGTCATGGAACCCAAGACCCTAAAGAACATCCAGTCCAGCTCTTTGCTCCATTTTACTCCATATTGTCAACTAGACCTCAAGATTATGCTCATTTCTGGGTATAATGTTTTGTGGGGAGTATTGACTAATCATTATTCCATCCATGCCCAGAGGAGTAAAAACTGATGATTGAGAATAGATACTATGCTGTGTGAAGAGCTCCGGATGGAAATGAGTCTGTCTCATAACTAAAGATGTAACATTTGCATGGTGTTTCCCCATTTACAAAGTGCTTTCACGTGCATTATCTTTCTTGATACATTCCCCCAAAACATTATTCAACGGTAAATGCTCCAAAGCCTATTTAACAGAAGAAGCCAAATGGAAGAGGAGGAAACCAACATGCCAACATGCTAGCAGAACTGGAACTGAGTTTAAGTAAAAGGCTCTGCCTACGATATCAAGCTCCCTCACGGCTGCTGCCTTCAAAGATCTGAAGAACAATCATGTAGAACAGCATTCCTCAACCTTTTTGGCACCAGGGACCAGTTTCATGGAAGACAAATTTTCCACGGACAGGAGGGCGGGGGGGTGATGGTTTCTGGATGATTCAAGAGCATTGCGTTTTTTGTGCAGTTAAACCTCTCTGCTAATGATAATCTGTATTTGCAATTCCTCCCCAGTGCTAGCATCACTGCCTCGGCTCCACCTCAGATCATCAGGCATTAGATTCTCATAAGGAATAAGCAAACTGGATCCCTCATATGCTCAGTTTACAGTAGGATTCTGACTCCTGTGAGAATCTAATGCCACCGCTGATCTGACAGGAGGTGGAGCTTATGCTATGATGTGAGCAATGGGGAGTGGCTGTAAATACAGAGGAAGCTTCACTCACTTGCCCACCGCTTACCTCCTGCTGTGCGGCCCAGTTCCTAACAAGCCACGTACTGGCACCAGTCCATGGCCTGGTGGTTGGGGACCACAGATGGAGAAGAGGTTTTGTTTTGTTCTCTTAGTTCTGAGCTCTTAAGTGTAAAGAATTTCCCAGCACCCTGACTCTGTTTAAATGTAGCCAAGAGTATGACATGGAAGTTACTCCACTGATTGAAGGGTTAGTCTGTTAGAGCAGTGGGTCTCAGGGTTTTGAATTTCATAAGCAAAACAACAACAGCAACAATAAGTGGAAGACCTGCATAGAATTGACAATCTTACCACTTGCCTTTTATCAGCTTATTAAAGGACGGGAATCTTAATATCAAAGAAAGAATAGTATGCCACTACATTGCCTTTCTATTTTTATATTTTGCTGCACACTGGTTAAAAAAAAAAATTGTCACAAACTGGCAACAATCCACAGACCATTGTTTGGGAAATATTGGATTACAGGATTTTTCAGATTCTTTCTAATTTTAAAAATTGTACAATTTTAAATCATATATTTTGGCACTTAATTATGCCTTTCTTATGTTTTAGCTAACATCTTGAAAGCTTACTCAGTGCCAAGCAATGTGTTAAGTTCTTTACATGTAGGTCAATTTAATCCTCCAAATAACCTTATGTAATAGGTGCTTGCTAGTCCGCTTTCAGTGGAAACTGAGACTCAGAGAAGTTCTGTGTCTTGTCTTAGGTCACAAAGCTGGGAATTGAACTTTGGTCTCTGACTTCAGTGCATGTAATAATTGCTATAAGATTAAATATTTGTGTCCCCCCAAAATTCATATGTTGAAATTCTGACCCCCAATATGATAGTTAGGAGGTGGGCCTTTGGGAGGTGACTAGGTCATGAAGTCTTGGGATTAGTACCCTTATACAAGAGACCTCAGAGACCTCTCTTATCTCTTCTCCCATGTAATGACACAGTGAGAAAATATCTGTCTATGAACCAGAAAACTGGCCCTCACTAGACACCGAATCTGCCAGCACTTTGATCTAGGACTTCCCAGCCTGGAGAACTGTGAGAAATAAATGTTTGTTGTTTATAAGCCACCCACTCTATGCTATTTTGTTATAGCAGTCTGAACAGATTAAGACAACAACTGTGTTGCATGCCTTCTATTATTAAACATTAATAAAATATTTCAAGTATCTTTATAAATTCTGAGTTCCTAGATGGCGGGGTCTGTACACTTATAATTTCTGAATCCCGCCATAACAGCACAGTATCTCTACTGTATTGAACAAAATTGACCAATATTTACTGAGTGCCTGCTATGCTTCAGCTTGTAAGCTCAGGGCTTATTACTGAGGCACAGAGATAGACATTCGTTGATTCAATGATCAGCAGAGCCATACAGGAGAATTTTGAATGTATGAAATTGTTAAAATAGTACTCTCCTTTAAACTCGTATGCTATCTGAGCATCCAAACTCACAGGAGTCATTAGCAAGAAGAGTCTTTTCTCTGACTTAACAACTCCAGGAAGAAAAGTCCTGATGTTCTGCTGCTTCTCAGATTCTCCTTTTAGTGCCAGGGAAAACAGCAAGGACCCGCCTGTCCCTTATTCCTGTGTTCTCCCCGCACCTAGCGGGCCTGAAAGACGGAACAGGCTCCCTTCTGGGGCTTTTGGAGCCCCTGCCCCATTAAAAGGCCTTTGGGAAGAACCTGCTGTGCGCCAGGTAGCAGAGAAAGCTGGTTGTATGAGAAAAGGTGGGAGGATTGGGGGTAGGATCGCCACGAGGAAGATTCTAAAGAGGCTGGGAACCCGATGTCTGACTTCACAGCTTGTGTGCATATAATGCTCATCATCTGCCCACTGTCCCGTGTGCCAAAAGGGTTTTTTGTATTGCGCTGCCACTTTAACAGTGAAAAAGCGTGTAACTGCCGAGAACGTGCAGTGCTGTCTGCGTAGTTGTTATCTTAGCACCAATACGGCAGATGTGACCGAGCAGCCGGCACGGCTCCTTTCGCGGGGTCGGCCCGGCGGGGCTGCGGCGCTGCCCTGGCCGCTCTCCGGCCGCCTCGCGGGAGGGCGCTGGTGTCCCGGCTCCTTCCCGGGCGCCCCTCCCCGGCGCGGCGCACGCCCGCTCGGCCATCGGGGCCCGGGCTGTGGGCGGGTGAGAAGGAAAGTGAGAAGAGCAAATTCTATCCATGACAACCTGAAGGTGGCAATAATCACATTTACTTGAAAATTGCCTGAGAATGAACTACATGTTCTGTGCGGATATGCAAATATGCAAACATATGCAAATGTATGTAAATGTGCGACCCTCTTAACGGTTTTCTCCATCTGGATGTGGCCCCTTGCGGTGAGTCCAGAAGGAAGTGGGCTGTAAGTGATGGATTCTGTCCAGTTCTCCCTCCGGGCTGAGGGGGAAGCTGGAGAAACATACCCTTTGTTGTCCTGGTCACCTTCCTCCCACAGCTGGGGTTTGGAAGGGGACTCAGGCACCTAGGAAGGCTCACGGTCAACAAGTATTCATTGCTTTAATTCACTTTGATCTGATGAGGAGCAAGCAGGCTGTCTGATCCTTCTCCCCTTCTTTGTCCCCCGTCCCTGCCATCCCTGGCCCAGATCATGGTGTGATAATCTGACAACATTATCATGTTGCTCTGAGTCTCACAATAACCTGGGAACCTTCCACATCCCTGCACCTCAGCCATCATCTGTAAAACAAAAAGGCAAAACCTGAGTCACTTTAAGCTTCCTCCCAGAAGCTCATAGCTGAATGTCTCGAATTTATGATGGGAAATATAGCAACGAGGCTGTGATGTTATGACTCACCACCGGCTGGACTTGCAAGAGAGGAGGGGGCAAGGGCTTTGCATTCATTCTGAAACACAGACCTGGATGCAAATCTTAGATTTTTCTGGTTCCTAACAGTTTATACTTGGACAAGTTGCATAACTTCTGGGTGGAGGGTCCCATTTTTCTCTTCTGTAAAGGAGTTCATTAGCCCACAAAGGTTTTTGTACTTAAGGTCTATCCTCAATACATGTATTAACATACATAGCACACATTTAAAATGCATTCTGTGGGTCCAGCACTGGGCTAGGTTCTAGAAATTGAAAGATAAAACAACCATAGCCTCTGTCCTTAAGAAACCTAGTCTAGTGGGAACAACACACAGTGATGGAGGTTAAATAACACAGGGCAATAATTACTATGCCCAAGATGCTTTGGGAGCACACAGCAGGTACACCGAACTCACCAACCCAGCCTGCAGGGACCCAGAGGATGGGTACAGCTCAGGAGGCATCTCAGCTAAGTCTGGAAGAACAAGTAGGCATTGGACAGATGAAGGGGAGGTGTTGAGAACTTCCCAGGCCAGTGGAGCAGCCCCATGTAAAGGCAAAGAGGCCTGAGAGAAGGTGGCTTGCTTTGGGGAAGTTCCTTGTCATTCATCACGTCTGGAAGTTGGCATGATTAGTGAAGCTGGGGAGGCAGGTTTGGGGAAGGTTAGGGAGGACCTTGGGAGGCATGCTAAGGCTCGCTTTACTCCAGGACAATGGGAAACAGGGACACTCGGAGGAGCGGCTGGACTGGCATGCTTTAAGAATCTCTTTGGCTGCAGGTGGAATTTTCTTGGGGAGAGTCAGGCTGGAGTCTGGGAAGCCCATGAGGGGGCTGGAATGCTAGCCCCCATCTGCCCTGAGAAGCTGGACCTGTGTAATCCAGGCCAACATCCTACACTGTGGACCAGAGCTGCTCCTCAGCACCACTGTGAGGCAGGCAGAGTCTGCTTTCCGGTCCCTCATTTCTGCTCCTTTATCCATTGGGCTCCTTATCCCTCCTGTTGCCCTCGACCCTCCTTGTGGCAACGTTTCTGACACATTAACTTGCATGTCATGTCTGTTATCTAATTGGTTGTCCCTCTTACAGAAATGTCTGTATTAGAAAAGGAACACAGGGAGAGGGCAGTGTTTGCCAGTGAGACAGCCATCTCTCAAAGCAGTCTTTTCAGCACCAGTGGGGTGTGTGTGGAGTGGGGATAGAGCTGTGAGGGCTCTCTGCCTCCAAAGGCCGACAAGACCTGGCCACTGGCAATGGGGCAACACGGCCTCTGCCTGAAGGACATGGTGCCCAGACACAGGGTCTAGATGCTGTAGACTGTGTGTGTCTGGGCACACACATGCATGCGAGTGTGCCCACATGCCCCTGTGTCTGTGGGTGCATGGCATGAGACCCTGTGTGCACCCTGTGTGGTCTCTCTGCTGCCTGCAAGAGTGTTTTTTTCCATTCCATGGTCAGATCCTCAGCACCCCTCAGCATCACTTCCCATCTTGCCTTTACTTCACACCTGATGTACTGACAATTTCCCACAGTCACCTTTCCTAGAGGTCCCTCCCACCCAGAGCAGAAGAAAGAAAAGTAGAAAGGTTGTGCTCCCCATTGCCATGCAACCCTCAGCCCTCAGCCCTGTGTCGTTTGGGGTAAGGTCTGAGGAAGGCCTACTTTTCCAGGGCTCAGGGAGCCTGAGAAAGAATGGGGGATATGGTTTATTGTCACTTTTTCTAAAGCCTGGGAACTAAGTGTTTGTGCAGGCCTGCCCTCAATGCATGGTGATTCCTGAATTTTTCAGGTTAGGTCTAGAAGGCAAGGACACTGCTGGAGGTGGCAGTGGGGTGGGATAGAGGAGCCCACATTGAATATCCAACAAAATGTGGAGTGCTTCTTAAAATTCAATGTGCAAACAAGTCACCTAGGATTTTGTTAAAGTGAACGTTCTGATTCTTGGGTCTTGGGTGGGGCCTGAGAATCTGTATTTCCTGCAAGCTCCCAGGTGATGCCAATATTGATCCATAGCCCATACTTCAGGTAGCATTAGTAGAATATGTAACTTTAATGTATTTTCAGTTAGTTGGGGGAAGCTCAGCGGCTGATACACAGTTCTCCCAACTACTCCACCCTCCCACAACAATAAGGAGCTTGCAAAGGACATTATATTCCAAGGAATGGAAATTAAAGGAAAGGATTGTGAGAAGACTTGGAATGTGGTCATTTTAGGGTCCTTTGAATAAGGTTAGATATGATAAAGGGCACTGCAAAGGTGCCACTGCTTTTCGGCAGTCCAAGAACATTTTATGCTCTGTTCTAAAGAATATTGTACCACAACAAAAGCCAGCCCAAATGCCAGCAAAATGGCCACCAACAGCCCCCATTACCACCCTTCCTACCACCCACTCTGCCCCCACCCCATGTTGACTTTGTTTTAAAGTAATGAATGCTTCCTTAGAGCTTCCTATTAAACACCATCTCAGGCAGATTCTATTGGTCCCTTGGTCACAGGGCTGCATGGACACCCAAGGACACAGCTGGAAGGGTAACTCCTAGCAGTCCAGCTCCTGTGTGCTACTGCCTCTGTGAGAACTTCTGTTTAGGAGAAATGGCCCCAAAAGGCAACAGACATTTTCCCAATTGCCTGGAGGGCAAACTCTTCTTTAATACTAATTGCAGTGTATTTCCTCTCTGCTGTCATTCATTTTACAGCTTCCACATCTGTTGGCTCATTTAATCTTTATATCAGACCTGTGAGCTAGGCAGGGCAGGTTCATTACTTGCTTTTTCTCAAGTGAGAAAACTAAAGCTCAGAAAGCTGGTAAGTGACACATGCATGACCCATGTCTCCCGACTCAACCCAGTACTCTATCTGACCACCCAATTCTGATACATTTTGTATTTTTCCAGGGAATGAAAATGACCCTTGGAATCCCTAATCAGTGGTCTGGTATTCTGGGGATTTGTCCACCCTGGTTTGTAAAATTGTATATCCCTCAGCCCCCTTCTTTATCTAAATTTAGATCATCCAAGACAAGGTGAAAAGGGGCAGGGGGAATAGGAAAGAAATTCCTGAGTTCTGCCAACTCAATTTTTGAATGTTAACTCTAGAGAAGAACTTTCTAAAATATGTCTTTAGGCTTCTCTGCTTTCTTTTCCCAGGGATCCTTCATCCCCCACATCAACAAATTCTCTGGCCCTACCTGAGTCTGGAAGAGAAGCGGGAGCCGAAGTGACAGCTTCTGACCACTAGAGGGACCCCAGGCACCAGCTACGATATTTCCGCAGCAATTGGTGCCTGGCATGGTACCCACCTCTTGGAAAAAAAGCAGTTCAAGTGCATATCTGGCAAGGAATCCCTTCATTGTTCTACAAACCAGGCCCTGAAGAGACCAAAGTATCCCATCTCTGAACCAGAGGAATTTAATTCCAGAATCCAAGCAAAGAGATTAAAGTCATCACAAATGAGACCCAGACACCAGAACCAAAGAATATGCATTTAGTCTAGTGTTCTTTCACTTAATGTATAATCATAGGGCTTCGGAGTCTTCTAGTCCTAAATATTCTGATTAAGGATATCTTGGATTGGGTCTAAACTTTTGAAAATCTCTCTCCAGGTGATTCTGATGCACTGCCAATTTGGAAGAAAGCTGCTAAACTGGTCCCAGCTCTATCCCAGTGCAGGGGATACCCTCTGCTACGCTTTGATAATTTGTTACTGTCAAGCCTCAGCTTGAATCCTTTCTGTAACTATGAATTCATAACTCAAATTATTTTTACCTTCTTATTCTTTCTCTTATCTACACCGGTTCTTTTCTGTCATAACAGCATTTGTAATTTATTTGTGTGTTTATGTGGCTAACCTCTGCCTTTCATTTTAGTCTTTAAACTCCACAAAGGCAAGGCCCACATCTGATATGTTCATCGCTGTAAAACAAGAACGTAGAGCAGTGCACAACACATGGTGTGCTCTTTCATAATTCATTCCCTCCTTCCTTCCTTTTTTCCTTTCTTCCTTCATTTAATTAACAAGAATGGGACAGCCATTCCTGTGGCACAGATTCAAGTGTGGAAAGCTCTTCCTAACATTCAGCCAAACCAGTCTCCTATTATTTCTTCCCATCCAGAGTTTCTAGTTTTGAAGCTACACACATCTAATCCTTCTTTTACAGTGCAAGTATTGAGTTAAAGACAGCTGTGTATTTTCTGCACTTTTCCAGTGAAAATCTCCCCTGCTGCTCCCCCACCTTCTTGCACCTTCAGCCTCTCCTTACAGAAGTAGCAAGGTCTCTAGATTGTCATCATTTGTGCCAACCCCCTCCTAAGAGCTCTCATTTGTTGGTGGCCCTTTGGACATGTGGTACCCAGAGCTGAACAGTCTGTTCTATATATGGCCTATCCGGGGCAAGAGTGGTGTTGTGCCTTCCCTTGTCCTGTACACTGTGTCTCTTAATGCTGCTGGAGTCCGCATTAGCTTTTTGGCTACCACACGCACTATTGAATCATCTTTAGCATGTGTCCAAGTGAAACCTCTAAGTCTTTTTTTTTTAAACAAGAACTTCTGTTGAGCCAGGTCTCTTCCATCCTGTTTTTGTGCAATTGATTTTTTAAAATGCACATTTTGAATTCATCTTTATTAAATTTTATTTAATTTCTGCAATTTTTGCTAGCCCGTGACCTTCCTTTCCCTTGTTCTTGTCACACTCCCCAAAGCTTTCCATGGATCTCCCCCCTATCAACCACCCAAGTATGTGAGGTAAACAGACCTCTTCTGGGGCTTGACAGGACCATGGGAAGTAGGAGAAGCATGATTGTGTTTTTGGAAGCTTCGAGGCAAATAGCAGAGACAGTCCACTTCATCCTTACCTCTTTCTCAGGTCACAGACAGAAAACAGCCAAGTAATTTGTAAAGAGCTTTCTTCTCCAATGCCCCACACCCCTTCCCTCTCCTCTGGGTAATTGGCTTTCAGCATGCTGGCTTCCAGAATCTACCACAACCACCTTGGAAGAGTGTGTAAGGGCAAGTGCCACTTATTCTTTTATATTCTCTGTGTCTGCACATAAAGAACATTCCTGGACGTGACAGTGAGGCAGGATCACTCAATGACCAGGGGCTTTGTGATTTGCTATGGGCCTTTGGCTGTGGAATAGAAGCCCGGTATGTGAAGTCTAGGGGACTGAGGACTTTGTGAATTTTTCTCTGTGTCCTGGGATCCAAAAATATGTTCAAGGTTGTTTGGGAGAGGACTGGGAAATCCTGAGAACCAAGGAAGGAAGGAAAGGGAGAGGAGGGAAACAGATGAGTCCAGGAGATGCTTATGTCTATAATTGTGTATGATTCATTTCTGTGTCTTCCAGTACCTCTCATAGCATCTTGAACTTAGTAGGTATTCAATAAATTCTTTACACGAAATGAAGTATACACCCCTAAGTGCTTTAAAGGGTTAACCTAAGTACCCAAAGCTGCAGGGAGATGAATTGACACAGGGGGGCGACAGAGTCCAGAAGGTGAGAGAAGAAGGTGGCGCTCAGGGGTAGAAGGGGTAAGGGGGGGGGGGGGGGGGGGGGGGGGGGGGGGGTGTTGCTAAGCTGAAACTAAAAAGGAGGAGGGAAAACTGAGGGGGGAAAAGTGGAGACCAAAATGACTTTTAGGTCCAAGGAGAGTGCGGGTTCTCTCCCTGAGTGTGATGAAATCTGAGGAGGTGGCTGGACTTCAAATTTCATTCTGAGCCAGTGAAGGACTTTGTCTCCTAGATCTCTGGGGGAGTCTAAGTGACTCACTTTTCCTCAAGTAAAGATAAAAAATGACAAGCCTTCCCAGCTTTCCCCTGCTGTCCAAAGCCCGGCAATATCCCAAAGGAAAGAAAACATTGTTCCTCCAACGTGTGGCTCAGGAATGTGGTGAAGTCCCCAGCTCCAATCAGCCGTAAATTGACACAGAAAACAGGTTCACAGGCCAGGAATTTTGTACTGACGGTTTTCCAGTCTGTTCAGCCCCGAAACGATCAAATGATGTAGGAGAGATACTGATACTCTGGAGGACTTAGGGAGAGGAGGTCAGTTTCCTGTCCGTTTTCTGCACCAATTATTTGCTTACTTGGTCCTCTTCCCCCGTGAACCCACCAGTGTGGGGAACCAAGCTTCGTTCATACAAATTTAATTCATTAATTTATGTATGCTATAAATGTTTCCTGAGCTTTAACCATGTGCCAGTCACAAGAGAGAAAAGACTCTTGCACTGTTGGAGCTTATTTTCTAATGGTAGAAGGAGGGGGTTGACAGGCAATAAACTGGTAAGCAAATAAATAAATAAACAAGACAATTTTAGCATGTGATAAATGTTACAAAGGAAACATCCCAGGTGAATTGGTAGGGAATAATTGGGTGCACGGGGCGGGGGGGCCCGGGGGGGTTGGGGCTACGTCCCATTGGATGTCAGGGAAGGTTAGTCTTTAAGGAGGTGATATTTGCACAGAGACCCCAAGGATGAAGGTGCTGATCTCCTAAAAAGCACAGGAAAGGGCATTCGGGGCAGAGGAGATGTCAAGTGCAAAGACTCTTAGAGTGGAAAAGAGATTTGCTCCTTGGAAGAACAAAAGTTGCCACTGGGCATAAAGCTTAGTGAGCAAGGGGGTGACAAGGCACGGACTGATCATGGAAGTCCTGTTAGATAGTGCAAAAGCACTTGGCATTAACTCTAAGTGCAGTGGGGGGAACGAAATGCCAAATTGGGGGCATAAGATTAGATTTTCCTAAAGAGAGAATTTATTACTTTCATCGGATTTTCTAAGAGGACTGTAACATTCTTCTTCCCCCTCCCACACCAATGATAGTAATACCTGGTTTAGAGGGAGAAAACAAGGTCCACACTCTTAGAAAGACTAGAAAGACTGAAAGATGCAGTTGGAGCTACATACAATGTATTCTTCCAGGACACAGAGCACTACCTAGGAAAAAATATCTAGGAAATCTTAGGGAGTCAGCAACTTTAAGTGCTCACAAACATGCTAGGAAGATGCAAAGAAAGGAGGGGAGAAAGCAGTGATGGGGAAGTTGAGACTTTCATGCTAGAGACCAAGTTTGCAATTGACTGGGTAGTGACTTAGAGATACTTGAGAATTACAAGGACTTAGTTCTCTCATTTATAAAAATGTGTCTAAAAGATTTCCTAAATCTAAATGTGGCATAAGATGCCTGATATATTCTACTAAAGTGATGTTCCCAAATCCCCCTAAACCAATTTCCCAGGGGCTGTCTTGTGGAGATTCCTTCTTCCCTTCACCAAAAAGTTATAGAAAAGATGAAAGCTAACACACGTTTTTGCTGAACTGATTTCTGAACATCCCCACCCCCTGGTGTGCCCCACACCCCTCCTGCCCAAATCACCTAGAAGATGCTGAGAGATGATTTGGAAGGACTTGGACTTGTTAATTAACCTAAACAGTCACATTCGTCTGCAAGGTGCATTATTGTTAATTAAAACTGTGATTCTCTTTGTGCCCAGACGGCGGGCTGCTGTTGTCAGAATAATTAGATAGCATACTATGGTTTTCATGCAAATCCCTGGCAATTAGACTTGGCCATGAATTGGGTTTGAAATCCCACTGAAGTTCTCAATCAGAATTCCTCTGAGGGTTGCTCCAGAAGGAAGGTGATGATGGAGTTGGAGTATAGGAAAGTAGGGGTTGATAAAAGGAGGTGAGGACCAGGCATTTGTTTCCTAAATCCTCCAGAGGGGCCCCAGCTGGAAATAAAGGAATGATGGCATCAATGTGAGGTTCAAACTTCCTTCAAACAACAGGTCTCTCTCTTTAAAAAAGCAATGCAAATTGACCCTCCTTAAGGCTTTGTGTGTTCCCAAGAGCTTGCCACCCTGGCTCTCATCTTTCTGATAGGATTTTTTCTTTAGCCAGGAGGCCCAATAACTCATACACAAGTAAAGTCTCTGCCAACCCTAAGATTAAATTCTTAGGGGTTCTAAGGAAACAAAATTTGTATTCCTGAAGGGTTGCAGAAAAGGTGCCACATTCAGACCAATTTTAGAGTGGTTGGTGGCATGGAGGGGGTTAAATAGATGGAGTAGCAAGTCCCAGGAAAGCTTTAAAGAAAGGACTGAGGTCAGGGTTAGACTTAAGGAGGAACTCTCCAACTGCCAAACAGACAATGGCAGGGAGAGGGCAGCCCCCCAACAGGACAAAGCCAGAGGGGTAGGGGCCTGAGGAGGAGCAGCCCTGGGGTTACTGTTTCCAGCCCGCTCTGACCTCTTACCAGCTGTGGGCTTCTGCCTCTGCCTTTCCCTTGTGCGGGGTATGATACCTGGGAGTCTGGGGTTCTCTCTGGACTAAGGACTTTCCACCTGGAGGCTTCAGGTGGGGGTGGGTAAGAGAAGCCTAGTGGACTTAAATTAAGCCTCCCTAGCATCAGGTGGACACTGGAAGATTCATGGAGTCAAAAACACCCTCTCCTCCCCCTTAACTAGGTCAGTGTCCAAATCAGTACCTTGGAAGGGAGGAGGGCAACATCTGGCAGAATTGAGAGAGTGGTCAAGGGTTGGATGGGGAATTTTGAGAGGAGCCTGGAATGAAAACAGGAGAGAAAGAAAATACTAGGACACATTCCTGAACCGTGGTTGGAGACCTGAGCATAATTTAGGTTTGCAAATTATTTCCTTTTTCTTCATTTTCCCTTCCTTCTTTTCTGTTTCAGAATGCCACCCGCGTCTCAACCGGTCCCTAAATCCCGCCTTCCAATTTTGATGCACCAATCAGGAGCTAACCTGGTAGTTGCTAAGAGACAGGAGGTGGGAGATTTAGAGGCTTTGTCATGGCACCCACCCAGGAAAATTCCCCGAGCCCTTTGCACTCTCTTGCCTAAGATATTCTGACTGATCTCCCCTCCTTTCCTGTACTCTCCTATTTATTCCCAAGCCCAGAGAGTCAAGCAGAAACATTTTAAGGAAGAAGCCAGGCATAGCACATATTTGAAAAATGGAAAGACTGTGGTAGCTGCTCAAGTTTCCCCAGCCTCTAGTTGGGGTGGAGGGAGGAACTCGTTGTTTTGTGGCCTCTTGGATACAGGGTAAATTTGTTGGTGGTAAAAGCTGTGCCCATGATGAAAAGGGGCTTATTTCTTCTAATCACCACCTAAATTTGGCTGGGTAGAAATTGAGAAAAAACCTCTAAGGTCATGTGTAAGCAGCTGGAGAATCAGGGGCATAGTTGTGGAAGAGGTGCTCAGGATATCGGGGTACAGTGTGGAAGGTAGAAGGAAAGATGTAAGTGAGAAAGAAAGGTTTATTTTAAAAGCTGGGGTTTGAAAGGGAAATTTGGGGAATTCCAAGCAGAGGATGAATCAGATCCCCCTTTAAGTTTCTCCACCCTTCGCAACTTCTTGATATTTTCTTCCCTCCACACATCCTACACAGAAAAGACTAGGCAAAAAAAACCAGGGTACAGAAAACTCATTTGGTTAAGGAGTGAGTCATAAATCCTGATTCCATAGCCTGAAAACAGAGACGGGTGCAGAATTAAGTAGGAGGTGGGGCCATGAGAGAGGTCAGCACACACACACAGGTGTGTGGCTCAGACACTGACAGAGATGCAAGCACATGGGTGGACATATCTTATTACATGCACACATCTCATATGAATTAGGCTGTAACAGATCTAAGACACACACACACACACACACACACACAGAAGAATTAGGGTCATGCTGAGGAACCTGGGAGAGATGACTCCTAGGAGGTGGCTTTGAAAATTATCTTGATATGTTCCTGGGGAAGTCCATCCTGTGGGAACGACTGAGTAGCTTCCCCACCACTGCTCTGATCTCTAAACAAAACCAGAGAGGAGATAGAAGATAGAGAGGGAGTCTGGACGGGTCAGACAGGGGAGAGAAAGTATTGCTCTGGGATTTATCTTCACTCTTCTCTGTTTTTCTCTCTGGGTTTTGGTTCCTATTCCATTTGCTTTCTGCAAGAGTTTCCCTTCTTTCTTCATCTGCTAAGCCATCACTTCTAGTTTTTTGGGTTTAGCTGCTCCCCTCATGCTCTGGTTCCTCTTCTTTTCCCTCTGGAGATAGCAGTAACCCCACCCCTTAAGACAACATCTATCTGTGTGCCCTGAGGATGTTTATAGGTCATTCACTTTCCCCCCAGAACACCTATAGAAAAGGACACTGGCAGGAAAGTTTGGCATAAAATGTCTCTTTCTCTCCATTCTCCTTCCTCTCCTTTTCATCCCCAGACAAAATAAGAAACCACCCGCTTCATAGAAGCAATGTAGACTTTAATTCAGGTTGACAGGTGGGAAGAAAGCTAGGATTTGTCTCCAAGGGTGCCCAGATGAGAAGACCAACTTGCAGGGAGGGGCAGGGAAGGCAAGGAAGTACGGGTGGCCTGGTGGCAGAACAGGGCCAGGAGCAGGGGCGCAGCCACACAGTGCAATATTGCCAGGGCTTCTGCCAGGTTCAGCAGCAGGTCCAGAACCTGCTGGGCCAGACATGTTGGCAGTAGCAAGAACCTGAACCTCACTAGGGTTTCCAGTCCCAGAAGCACCCCATGAGGCCACCAGAAAATGAACCAGGCCCAGAGGATATCAACCCAGGGTCCTGGCCCCCTGCCCAGTGCCTTTATCAGCCCCTTAGTGCTCAACAAACCCAGTGGCAACAAGACGAAGATGACAAGACAGTCAGCAGTGTGTATGAACTGCAAAATCTTCAGGTCCCTGCTGGATATCAGGGTGCAGAGTCCATGGGAAGTGCCACTGGCCAGGGTGATTGGCAATGCCAGTAGGGTAGCCACTCCCCAAAGTCCCACAGTAAGCCCCAGGGTGAGGCCTGGGACCTGGCCTGCACCCAGTTTGGGGCCCAGGCAGGCATGGCAAGCTATCAGCAGAGCCTGGGCAAAGGCGGAGCCATACCACACACAGTAGCCCAGTCTGCACAGGGTAGTGCTAGGGGCACTGCTTAGCCCTGGCCCCAGGATGGGCACCGCGATGCTGAAGAGAGCACTGCCCACAGCCAACTGCACCAGGATAGGCCGGCTAGGGCAGAGCTGCCAGTGGAATAGAGGTCTGAGAAGCGCGAAAAGCATGGCTCCACTGGCTAGGATGCCCAGGACGCTGGCCAGGATGAAGAAGGGCAGCGAGGAGTTGTCTAGAAGGTTACAGGAGTGGCAGGGGGCAGCTGCTTCCAGGCTGCTGTTGTAGTCAAGGCCTTTGAAGGAATCATTGCCATAGTCGGAATAATTCCAAAAGTAATCTTCAAATTCCAGCTGACTTGAGTTCTCAGATGAGAGGGAGGGCTCCACCTGAAGGACATACCCAGAGGGGACATCAGAGCAGCCGGTTACCCCACTGAAGTGTCTCCTGGGAACCCACTGGAAGGTGGGAGGGGCGAAGGACAAAGGGGAGGCTTGGGTCAGGGAACAAAGGAGCCGGGGGAATTGGGTGCTGTGAGAACAGTGGGAAAGGACCAAGCAGGGAGACTGAGGAGCCTGTGCAGGAACAAAGAGTCATGGAAAAGCCAGGAAGGGGTAATGGGCAGGGTCAGGCCAGTACTGGAGGTGCAGGAGGAGGTCAGAGGGGATGGAAAGACTGAAAGGCAGACCAAAAGGAAATCAATGGGGAGCTCGGAGGCTGGCATAGGAAGGAAAGAAGGAAAAAGATGTTTTAAAATGAGAAAAAGTGGAGGAAAGGTATAAGAGATGAGGAGGACAGGGATGAGCTCTAAAGACAGGAGGGGCAAACAGAAGGTGCTATGGGGGCTGTGGGGCTCGGCCCCTGTACTTACCTGGTGTAGACAGTTCCCCATGGCACCTTTGGGCTCAGGGCAGGCAGAGAGAAGAGCTGGGACTGCTCTGGCTCTGTCAGTGCCTGTGGTTCCAAGATAAGTGCCCGGGACTAATGAGGGCCATCAGCTTCTGGGCAGGGCCACGGGGGGCATTTAGGAAGCCTTCACTCCCTTCCACCCACTGCCTGCCCAAGCCTCAGGTCTGCATGGGGCACTGGCCCCCGGGTTTCCTGTTTTTGGGGTGGATTGACTGGCTGGGACTACAGGCAGGAAAGGAAAAAGGTGGGGACCACATCATGGGCATTTTCCTGAAGTGGAAAGGGAGGCTGAGAAACCAGGGGGTTTTCCAGCAAGTAGAGAGTCTTCGAGCACAAGGAAGGAAGACGGGGCCAGGGGTGACTTGTGGGGCAGAGATAAGAGAGGTGCTGGGAAGTTGGAGTGAAAAGGCAGCTGAGGACACTCACTGTTCCTCCATCCCCTTGAACTTGAGCCAAGGAAGGCAGTTCCAAAGCCAAGTGTTGTGGAGAGGGGTGTTAGTATGCTTTGGTGGGATCTGTCCAACCTGAGGGGTGTGCATGTGGGCCTGGGCTCTGTGTGTATCAGACTGGGTGTGAGAGCATACCTACCTATCTCTGTGTGTGTGCTGTGTATCAGTGTGCACATATCTGTGTGTTAGGGATAAGCTGGTATCTGGGTGTGGGTATTGCTATCTCTATGTCTGTGTGTTTCAGTGTGAAGAGGGAGAGCTGGGGTGGCTGTCAAGGCTGTAAAATAAAGCTACTTCAGGGAGTGATCGGGCATTTGCCTAGCCACCTATGGGTGCAGTGAATGCATCTTGCATACGAAGCAGAACACATGGTCTGACAAGTTAAAATAGGCTCTGCGGGACAATGGGACAGCATATTTTAAAATGGGACTGTTGCCCACAGGGTAATCTCTACTCATATTTCTGTTGGGGGACATAAAGTCTCTGGAACTGCTTCATTGGCCGGGCATCTTAGCAATATGTAAAGTTTCTTATGGGGGGGCAAAGCTGTTTCTCTCTGGCCGGCAGAGAAAGGGCATCTACCCTGCAGGCGGATCCTCCTAAGCCGAGGCCTCTCCTCCTTGGTGGCCCCTGCCCCCAGCTGCTTTCCCAGGATCTCTGCTGTTTCATCACTTGCTCTGCACTTTATTTCCTGCAGAAATAAAGTGCAGATGGGGAGACGTAGCCTTGACTTTGGGAGGGGTGAGCCATGGAGAATGCAACTCAGAACAATGTGATAGAGATGGTTGGTTAGGGGACACTTTAGTTTGTTCCAGAAGGCATGGGATTTTTTAACCCCATTTCTGTCAAGGACCTTCTGTCCCATTCATGCAGGGGTACCTCGGGGCAAAGCACCTCAGACCTTGTAGAGATTTTCCCCTTTCGTCCCAGGACAGTAGCTAAAGTTTCAGGTTCAACATGAGTGGGGCTAGAAAGAGTTTGGTGAAAGAGAGTTTGGTGGGAGTTTGGTGAAGCTGTCCTGGATGGTGTTGACGTGTCTCCACCTCCATCTCACCGTTGTCCGGCAATGCTTGGCAGAGGGCCAGTAAGAGCAGTCAGATGCCCCACCCCGAACACTCTGGAAAGGAAGGGCCCAGCAAAAGGGGATGAACGCACTTCTCTCCCTTGGAGAGTTATATTGTTTCCATACATAGATGCTCCTGGGAGAGTGGCCTGGCAAGGGACACACCACCCCTTGAGGTACCAGTACCAGGTGCAAGGGATACATGCCCTTATATACATGCATCCCAGCAGGAGCGAGAGCAGCAGAAAGGAGGCAGCTGAACGACACGGATAATCCAGATATATTGAGGGTGGCCCCTCTGAGATTAGCACAGGAGAGTTAGAAAGATTATAAAGATACACGATCCCCTCCCTGCTCCCTTCCCCCACCCCCACCCCGGACAGACACACACAGCACAACGGCACCTCTTCCCCCCGCCCCCCGTACAAATATGGCTTCTGTGTAATATGGACAGAGTGGTTCAGCTCGAAGAGGAAAAGTCATTTCCCAAAAGCGGGTGCTGGGAGACAAGGAGCCTGACAGGCCTGGGGTCCCAGGCTCCCTTGCTGCTGTAAGAGGAGGGGGCCCTGGCTTAGGTGAGGGGCTGCCTGTGGTGCCCAGGGCCCAACCAGTGGCTGGAAGATTCACAACGGCATTACCTGAACTGAAGGGGGTGGGCAGACCTGCTGCATTGCAGCTGCCCTGTTATGCACACCCGTTGTCAGAGCAGGGAGGACATGCTGGCGGAGGGTGAGAACAATGCCAAGGGCATCCTGGGTCTGAGGTGGGGCAGTCCGGCCAGGACAGGGGGGGCCAGCAACCTCATCTCCATGGCAACCAGCTGGGGGCCACGGAAGGAAGACAGGAAAGCAAAAGCAAAAGTGGAGACACAGCCCTCGACTCATTGGGCACAGGCTATGGGAAAAAGAAATGAAGGTAGGTCATTCCAGGGTCAGCGCCAGGGAGAGGCCTGAGGGGTGCATAGCAAAGGCTGTGGCGCTGACTCCATGGCACGGAGAAAGGGAAGCCAGGGAGGGCATGAATCTCTCTGTTTCAGGGAGAGACGGAATGGACAGCTGGGCAAACACACATCATGGGACTCCTTTCTTCAAGACTGATGGGCATTGGGGGAGGCACAGACAATCCCAGGATGGAGCACCCTCCCAGGTGAGGTACAAACACTGGCCAGGAGTCCTGCACACCCAAGGCCTCCTTCACACGTCCCACAGCCCTACCACCTGCCCAGGACCCCTGGCCCTTGGCCCTCCTCCTCAATCCCTCCCTCTGCCTCTCACTTACTCACTCCCACAGGCACACACACATGCACACACATGCACACACATGCATGCACGTGCACACAGTTCACATTATTCCCTTAGTTTGGGCAGGAAACAGCTCAGTGCAGTGAAGCTCCTTTTAGTATTTTTGTTGTTGTCTGCCTGGCTGCTGAGGGAGGAAGGAATGGGGGCTGGCGGGACCAGGAAGGAGCACAGGGCAGCCAAGATGGGAGGCACAGTTGCTGAGCAATGCCATGGAGAACCGGTTGCCGTGCAACTGTCCAGGGTCTCGGGTAAGAGTGAGGGGCCCCTCAGAAGGGGCAGCAGACACAGTTCAGGCCCCAGAGCAGCGCCTCTCCCACAGCTGCTGGAACAAGGAGGGGCAGCTTTGCTCTGCTATACCCCAAGGGCGGTTCCGTGGAAAGGGCCTAGCTTCATTCATCTGGGGGCAATGTGGGGGGTGGTCCATCTCTGCCATGCTTCCTTTCTAAATCTACCCTGCCTTGCAGGGACCCATGTCCTCCCCAGGTTAAAGCCCTGGGTCCCTGTGTGGCCACATGCCTTCTGCAGGTCCCATCTCCTCAGGGACTCCCCCATTCACCCTTTTCCCATTGCAATGGAAGAGGGGTGTCAGGGTGGCACCCACCTCCCTGTTCATTGCTCTAGGTGTGTGGCTAACAGAGGGAAAGCCACCTCCAGCCCTTGCTCACAACCCTACTGCTCCTGGGTTCCTGGAGAATCCTGGGAAGCTGCTCCACTGTAGAGGATGGAGGGAGGGCTGCTGAGAGCCCCCACCCCAAGCAGCCTTACTCTTTCCATACCCCTCCACCATTACTCTCCTCCTAACACTCCCGCACTCCAGTTTTTTTGCTTTCCTCACCCCAGGGGCCCCGTCTCTCCAGCTTGGAGACAGATTTGATTTGGGATTGTTACAAAAATAATAATAACCCAAACGCAGAGAAGCCACGGAAAGGGCTGAGGGCAACCCTCCCCTCCCCCCCGCCCTCCTCCCTCCCCATTCCAAACCGAGTACAAAACCGCACCCAAAGCAGACATTCTGTACAGGGGGGTGGGTGGGCTGGGGAGCAAGCGGGAGGGGCGGCCCTGGGGTCGCTCTGTACAAGTCCGGGTTGGTGATGGCCCCAGCAGTCCCCATGGGGCCCCTGAAGGGCACTGGAGGTGGGCGGGCACCCCTAGATGAAGTATTCCTTCTTGTCATCCCCGCCTGACTGCCCGCCTTCTGCGTTGATGATGGCGGTGTCCGCGTCTGGGGCATCGTCGGAGCCTTTCGCCTCATGTGTCAGGTAGGTTCCTGTGTAGAAACAGAGGCTCCCCCTTTCAGGAGCAGCTTCCAAACCTCTGCCCACTTTCCCGCCCACCCACTCATGCAATGCTCATGAAATTTTTCTCTTGCCTAGAGCTTTCTTCCACCCCACCTTACCTATTCTGCATTTTGCTGCCAACATTCCTCACCTGACCACACCCCTGTGAATAATGAATCCTGTCCCTAAGTAGAATCTCATCTATAATATGGGCAAAAAAAAAAAAAGTGGTGTGTGTGTGTGTGTGTGTGTGCATGTGTGTATGAGCACGAGCATGCATGCAAATTGGTGATGGGGAAACTGGTGTGTGTGTGTGCATGTGTGTATGTGCACGAGCATGCATGCAAATTGGTGATGGGGAAACTGCTATGTCAGCTTCATGAGCAACGCGGTTGAGATCTGGCTCACATATGACCAGCCCATGTAGCTAGGCTGCTGGCCAAAAGTGATACCAGAGCAGCAAGTCTGGGAGGAAGGAACATGAGGAGAGGGTAGAGAGAAGGCATGGATATGGGGAGAAAGTTAAAGAAAGGGGAGGGAGAGAAAAGCAATGGTGTGGGGACAAGGAGCAGCAGATCAACGGGGAAGGAAAATGAGGCTGAACAGGTAGAAAGGCAGAAAATGCATGCAGGAAGAAACAGGATGGAGATGCAGTTTCTGGAACTCTCTGTCTTCTAGCAGGAGACCTGGAGGGAGAGCAGCATGGGAGCAGCCACGACTGAGTGGGAAGGTTTGATTTTACTTGGACGACCCCCAAGTGATCAGGCTTTACTCCGGCTGGTGGCGCTGTTATCACAGGGTTGGCTGCACTTTTTCTTTCTCAAACATGCCGAGGGGCTGACCGAGTCTCTGAAGGCCCTTCTCGCAGCCTTCTCTTTCTGCCTACCGCTGATGGGTCTCCCTACCCCTCCCAAGTTCTGTTGACGCTTCCCTCACATCTCTGACCTTTGTGCCGGATCAAGTAGTGGCCGAGGAAGATGAGCAGGATGAGCAGCAGAAAGACGATGAAAGCCACAATCCCCCCAATGATGGCATGGTAGGTGCTGGAGGACGAGGGCACCGGGCTGGGGTCTGGGGGGAGGGGAAGCACACACCGTCAGGTTTGGGGAGAGCCCTCATCTCACAGCACTCTGACGTGGGTAGCCTTCCACAGCAGAGAACAAGCACTGATATCAGGAGAATGGAGCACCACCATTCAGTAAAGGGGATATGCCTTATTTTGTTCTCTAGTTTCTTGTACCATGCCTGGAACATAGTTATTAAAACAAATTGATGTATTCATGAATAAATAAATAAATCTGCTCACATCCAACTGTCTAAGTTGAGTTCTTGGCATTGAAACTTGACCTTGGTCAAGGATCACTGCTTTAATGCCTATCAATTTCCTTCTTCCCTCCCTACCTCCCCTCCCTCCCTCCCTCCCTCCCTTCCTTCCTTTTTTCTCTTCTTCTCCTTCTCCTTTCTTCTTCTTCTAACTCTTCTTCTTTCTCTCTTTCACTGCTGGGTTATCAGAGTGTTCCTTCCTTATCCCCCATGCCCTCTTACTCTCCTGTCTGCTTGATATTCTGAGCTGGTTCCTCTAACTCTAGGGGCCTTCTCAGCCTATTCGCTCACTGCCCTGAGATTAGATAGGGAAAGAGCAGTGAAAAGCTGATGGGGCCAAGAATTAACACTTTGACAGCACCTTAACAAAAGATGACAGACTTTGACCCCTGTATAAAGAACGCTGTTCCTTTCCAGCAGGAGAGTTTAGTTTCCAGTAAAACCCCAATCCTATAGCTTGTACCAATAAGGAGACCCGGGGACTCCATCTGTCCTTTGCCACCATCCAAAAGTTTGTGGAAAGGACAAGGACTGAGTTGCTTTCTCTCACAACGGGGTATGTCTCTGCCATTGAATATACCGAATCTGTCCTCCATAGCAAAATATGGGGAATCTATCCCCATAACACAGACTGGCTGGCAAGGACAGCACCATCTGTAGTCAGAGTTCCGAATATCTGAGGACAAGTGCACAGGCCCAGGACACAGTTTGATGTATCCAAAATTACATTAGCCGTAGATATAACTCTCCCACCCATGGGAGAGCTACTGTTTTTCCATAGACTCAGCTTGAGTCTTGATGCCTCATTGACTCCTTATATATTTTGTCTTTCCTACCTTCTGTCTCCTCAGGCTTGGCTGGGCCAGCGTTTTAGTTCCCTGCCTGTCTATGCCTTATTTGAAAAGAAAACATTTGTGCTCTGTTTTTTTATGCTCTGCTTGGGAGGGAGGGAGTGGATGGGCCCAGGGACTCTATGCTATGATTGGGGTGGATGTGATTGTTTAACTTGGAGGAAGCCCAGCGAGTTTACCCACTGTCTTTCTCCCAGGGAGTATGTGAGAATCAATCCCAGATAGTTATTCCAGAAGCTATGGAAATAGTAATTCCTTAGAAAAGCACAGGTTTCCATGGCTTAAATGACCTCTGGGGTCATCAATTACAGGTCCCTCACTCTAGGTCGAACTACATTTAATTTCATTCCAGGCAGGCCCACTTAAGCTACTCCTGGAAGAAGATGCAGTAGCTCCTTCTGCCACCAGGCGTCAGCGCTGGCAGCAGATACAGTCAACAGGACTCCCTCTGCTTAGCTTTTCAGCACAGGGCAGAGGGAGATAGATCAGCAAGATACCAACCATGGGCACGAGAACTTCCTCTCACTGCCAATCATTGTCACAGCTGGTCTGAAGTGACCTGGGGGCAGAGACCGGACCTCAGCGCATTGTCCTGGCTCTTGGCATCTTACAATAGCCTTGTTCTTGTGCTGAGGCACCACCCACATGCTGAGGTCTGCCCCGGGAGTGGGAATCACCCATTCAGACATTCTGGCCCCAAGAATTCAGGCCTCTTATCCCTGGGAGGCCTGGCTGTTATCCCCCCAGCTGCTTTAATGGGTGTTTCAAGTAAGGGAGCCTCTGATGTTCCCCTGACAATGCATTTCCCCTATTCTGAGAAAAGATTTATAAGGCTTTCTGGCAGGACTCCACTGCCATTGGGATCTTCAAAGAAATTCTCTGCCAACTTTCCATAAAGGGGCCTCTGTGCTAGCCTGTCACTTTTCCTGAAGTTGGGTTTTGGGGTCACAGCCTTGAGAAGAACTTCAGAGAATGAACATCACCTGGTCCCTCTAGAAGATGTGGCATCTGAGAATAGATTCTCACTATCTCTTGGCATAGTACAAGCTTCTCTCTTTTCTGCCCAGACTCAGTATAGTGTGTCCAAGGTCTGCAGAAAAGGAAATGACAGCAGTCGCATGCATCCCATACCTAGTCATAGGAGAAGAAACTCTGAGAATAGCCCTCTAGAGTGGGAAATGTATCTTCACTCACACTTGGGGGGCTCTGGGACCTCTACATGCAGAATTATTATTCTTGTTTTTAGGTGAGTGCAGGGGATGGAGGATGGTGTCACTCAGCCCACCACTGCTAAACAAAGGCAGATGAGAGCCCAGCCTTCTACTGATTTTTCATTACTACACATTCCAGAGTGGACCTACGTCCTCAGGCCCTCCACTGGTGGGCTGGTTTTCCTTTACTCCTCTCCCAATCACCATACAGGGATGCTATCACAACGTGGAACAAAGAGAGTATAAGGTGGGCAGAGAAGGGAGATGCTGGGGGAGAACCTAGGAGGCCTTACCGTTAACATTGAGAGTGTAGTAGGCCTTATAGCTGCCCATGTTGCTGATGGCCGTGCAGCCGTAGGTGCCGCTGTCACTCTTGTTGAGGAAGGGGAAGATCAGGGCACTCTCCTGGGTTATCTTCAGGGGTGGCACACTGCCCTCCTTCTCCCATAGGTACTGCTGGGGGCTGTTGAGGTAGACAAATCAAAAGCATTCAGGAGAGTGTGGGCCAGGGAGCTAAAGGAAGAAAAAAATAACTGGGAGCAGGGCAGTCAAGGACTGTTTGATGAGGCTCATGAGGTTATAGGGGCCAGAGACACAGAGCTGCTCAGAGGGAGGTGGGTGGCCTCTTGGAGTTCATTCTGGGGAAAGTGGAGATTTTCTACCTTGTATCTCACTGTAATGTGGCACCTGTGGGAATTCCAGGGACTGAGCTAGGGAGTGCCCCTTCCCACTTCTGCTGCTTTGCAGAAGAAATGATCAGAGCACAGACATTGTTGGACAGAGTCAGAGAAATGGGAGGCTCAGGTCAGACAGTACAGAGGAGATGGGAAGGCGCTACATGAAGTTTACAATCTGAGAGTACAGTGGTGTATTAGAGGCCAGGAAATGGGTCTTCTTACACTGGATTGCCGCGCCCCTCACAGTGTAGCAACAGCTTCTGGCCCTCACGCGGATGTGGAGGGTCTGGCCTAATCATCGCAGTGGGTGTGTCTATGGGGAAAAAAAGGGTGGTTACGCAAAACTCCCCACACTGCTTAGAAGATTCCTTCACCTAGTTACACTACAGCTTCTACTTCTAAATGTCTCAGGAGCCCAAGAGGCTATGAACAAAGACCTTCTTTCCCCTACCTCTTGTGAGCAAAGACTGCTATTGCTATTTGAATGTGTGAGCAACTTGTTGTATTGCAACCTCTTGTGATGGGATTCTGGAAGGTCTGTCCTTCGTGGGGCCCTACCAGATATCCTAATGGAGAGCTGATAAGGGGACTAAGTGGTTCACCTGTGCCTTGCACACTACCTGACACATAGATGGGACCTAATATATATTTTTGATGGAATAAATAAGCCTTAATTTACCACTTACTGAGCTCACAACTTCTTAGTTCTCTCTAGTCTGCAAGGGAGCTTAGAACTGGAAGCAACGCTTGAACACAAAACATCATTTTGAATGGCCAGTCCAAACATGAAGTGAGGGCTTTGAAATAGCAAGAGCTATGGGTCATATTTTGGCTGCAAAAAGGCACTGACACGATATAGATAGGCTCTGCAAAGGAAGAATGGCATCTGCCATTGATGCCAAGGGCTGCTTACGAGGCTAGGTCCAGATGGCCTCAGAACAATACAACCAGATGCTGGTTGAGAACAACAGATAAAGAGGCTGAGTTTCCCCTAAGGATAGAGCCAACCTTAACAACCAGTTAATGAACACGTTTCAGTCAAATCAAATAGGACAAAGAAAATCAGGCCAGGTGAAAAAATGGGTGTTCCAGGGTCCCACAGCCATAAAAACCTCTAGCACAGTGCCTGGAGTATAGCATTTGTTGACTGACTGCTGATCACAGTTGGGCCAAAGGGGCCCTGGAGAGTAACTGCCAGATGGTCTGGTATCTAACAGAGGAGTCTCTGGGGCAGGGAAAAGCCTTCTTTAGCCCTGGCCAGGGACCAAGGCTTGGGGGAAGAGCCCAAGGCCAGGGGCCTCACACTCAGAACTAGTAATTAGAGAAACACCTTATAGCTATATAGAACTTTGAACTTTACAAAGTTCTTTCATATATATTGTTTTATTTATCCTCATGATAACTCAGTGAAGTAAACAGGAACCACAGACAGATTAAATGCTTTGGCCAAAGTAACTCAGCTAGTAAGTGGTAGCACTGCAGCTGGAATCCAGTTTGTCTACCCACAGATTGAGTCTGCTAAGTGCACAGCAACGCCACTCCAAACCTGTGTCTTATTAAAGTTTGAGTAACGGGTCTAGCAATGGATTAAACAGCAAATAAACGAGTACTCAGCAGGGAAAAGATCTGGGAATAATGATGCCAGAGAGACTGTGTTTTCCTACCACCCATATTTTCTTGGAATCATAGAATGTTAGACTGAGAAGAAGCCTTAGTGATCACTATGTTCATCACTCTCATCCAGCAAATGAAGAATCAAGCTTAATGTGGTAAAGTAATTTTCTTAATATCACACAGCTAATAAGTGGTAGAGTGCAGACGAGAAACTAAGTCCTGGGACTCCTGATTTGCTACAGTTGCCACTACAATTTACAGTCTAGATACATTACACTAGCCTTGCTCGGGGGTTGGTAAACTTACCCCTTGGGCCAAATCCTGCCAGTTTCATGCTTTTGTAAATAAAGTTTTATTGGAACATAGCCCAGCTCATTTGTTTACATATAGTCTATGATTGCTTTCCTGCAGCAGTGGCAGAGTCAAGTAGTGGAGACAGAGACTGTATAGCTCTCAGAGCCTAAAATATTCATGATTGGGCCCTTTACAGAAAGAATTTTTCAACCCTTGGCCTAGTCCTGATGCCCTTTGTCTCATTTTTTAACTACTCACTTATCTATACGTGTTGTTTCATGTACAGTCTCCTGCATTTCCTTTCTCTGCTCCCTATCCCATACCTGATCCTCTTCACCCCCAAGCCCATGACATACATAAAACTTCAATGCGTTGAGAGGTGGATCTGTCAGCTCCCTTTAGAGATTCATGGTTCACAGAGCACACGATGTTCGCCCCATCATCCTCCCGGGTAACCTGGAACGTCACTGAGCTGCTCACAGTGAAGGTTTTACCATTGGGATCTTCCTGTATCCGGGTTGGTTCTCCTAGAGTGCAGAAACACACACACACACACACATACAGAGATAGATATCGTGTGGGCCCCACTGTAGACATACAGATGGTGAGTCTCAACCTAGACAAACTTAGAAAGTTGTGAAGTTGTGAAATGGATATGTACACACAAGGAGAATGTAGCCCTCAACACACAATATACACACGAGTGTACACAAAATATCTGTCATTCTCCCTTTCTCCTTCTATGCCATGCATTATGCACACATACAAAGACATATACTTCCCTTGCTCTCTTCCAAGCACCACCTCTTCCTGTAACCTTGGGGTAGGAGGTACTCACCATGAAGTTCTTGGTCACCCTTCCTCCAGGTGAGCTGGGCTGCAGGTTTGCTCCCAGAAGACTGACAGTTTAGGGTGGTTGTCTCCTTTTCCCGTAATGATGATTTGTAACCAGTGATTATGGGCTTCTGTGGGATTCCTGCCATGGGTAGGGGTTGGCCAGGATAGGAAGGAGAGGCACCATGAGATCACAGTTCAGCTCTCCCTGTGGAGATGGCCTCTCTGGGGGTCAGGATACCTGGGTTCTACCTTGGTTTATGATGGGCAGAAGACTAGAGAAATCATCTTTCTCTTTGATCTCCTCCTTGAGGACCAGAGAGAAGACCTGGAGGAGGAGGTATGGTAGTGGGGAAATGTACCATACCTGAGTCATGATACATGACCTTCCACCGATAGCACAATTGGGTATCCACAGAATTAGTGTGAGGCTCAGGGAAGCAAAGAAGGAAGTTGAAATATAGGATGAAGGTGAGAGCATGTAAACGACTGGGGTACTTGTCTTGGAAATTATAATTATACATTGCATGCACATCTCATGTTTCCCTCACACGATCTTGGGCGTTAGGTACAATGGACAGGATCATTCTTCCGTTTTAAGTTAGAAAATTCAAGCTCAAAGAAAGTAAGAGTTTTGTCCCAGATCAAACAGTAAGTGGAGAAAAAATGATTTGAACCCATTTCTCTTTGCATTTATCCCATCGCAAGGGGAACACAGGCTGAACTTTTCCAAGTGCGTGGAGACCTGCCTGGCTCTAGGCTGCCTGAGGGACCGACAAGGGAGATTTGTTTGCAAGGAAGCATTCTGTGGAAACACTAGGGTTTGGGAGCCTCACCGAGCACAGTGACGAGGGACTTGGCGGTTCGCACAGGCATAGTGAAGATCGAGCAGGTGTACTCGCCCTCGTCTGCCAGGGCCACGTTGCTGATGCTGATGCTGAGCTCATGGGGCGTAGAGCTCACCAGCTGAATCCGATTATCTCGAAGGGCTGGGAGAGTCGGGAGAATTGGAAGCCAGGTTTTTACTGGCACCTTTCATGTTTGTCTTCCAATCCCAGGCCAGCTTCGTTGAGGGAAGGGGTCTAGTATGGTGGGGGAAGGGGACTGCTCCTGAGTTGAGCCATCTTTAGGTCATTCACTTTTCTGGACTATTGGCCATGGTAGCCTAAGAGATACTCAGAAAAGTAGGCTGGATCTTGTGTGCTTCCTTGTGAGACAACTGGAGCAACACTGACATCAGCCACCTGTTAGGGCTCCTTTGGGGTGAAGTCACTCCAGGACCCCACAAGACTAGGCATGGCCTAAGTCAGAGCTGTAATACTGGAACCAGTTGGGGAGCCCACGGCTTGTCACCTCCTTGAACAGCACACCTCCCTGTTTCTCAGTCTCTACACCCGCCCATGGTTCCCAAGTAGAAAGATAACTCATGGAACACTACCTCTCTTCTCCCCAAAGTAGAGAGTCTGCTGGGCGGGGTTAGACCACTGCAGGGATGAGTCCTCATGATCTTTCACTTGGCACTTGAGCACCACGGTGCCACCAGCCACCACTGTTTCATCAGATGTCCAGGGCTGACTGTCTGCAGGAGTAGAGCCCGGTTAGTTTCCCAAGGAACCCCTAGCCCCTCCATCCATTTCTGGACCAATGTCCACTTCATCTAATACAGAGCATCCAAGGCCCTGGTGTACACAAGGTCTCTGTGTACTCTTAAGGCTTCATAGTGGAAGGAAAAGAGGTGGTGGTCATGGGGGGGGATAGACTTTATTTTTTCTTGCTTTGAGTACACAGAAAAATATATAGTCACTTGTTAAATGTTTGCTGGATGAACTGACAGGGCTACAAGCAGTTAGGGGAATAAAGGCGCCCCAAATCTGCACATACTGGTCCACATGTATCTTTTATGATATGGTTCTACCATTCCCCTTTGAAAACACACATGCATATCTGTGATTCTATGTTTTGCCTTCCTGCCACCACCTACATATTAATATAAGAACAAGAACAGGAGAAACAGTTGTGACTAATAATCCCAAAACTGAAATGGGGAAAAGGCCAAACCAGCCCTTGGGCTGTACATTCATTTACACAAGAGGTAGCTGATAAAACTGCCAAACAAACAAACAAGATATAAAAAATAAAAACTGAAACATTTTGACATACTTTTCAATTCTTCTAACGATAACTCCCCTTCAATCATCAAGTCCCTTAATATATTCCCTTCGGTGTTAGTACTACCCACCTCCCAACACACAAACCCAAATCACCATCCTGATATCATTTTAAAGAGTGAAGGATTAAGGTTTTCCCTTCAATGTGATGAAAACATGTTTTCTAATCCTTCTCTTTAGTCAAGTTAAATAAAACAAAACAAAACAAAACAAAACAAAACAAAAACGACTAATAAGGTACCTTATGGATAAGGCATTTGAATCCCAAATGTGCCTTCTAGTAAGGCCTGCCTGTGAGCCCCTCAGACTCTGTGACACTTGCTTCCTCCACCCAATATCGTTCCACATTCCCCAAAGCATGGATTCTGATTACAATATTGATTCCCTCATCTTCAGAACTGACTTTCTGTGACTCAGTAGCACTGACCTCCACAGAACTAATCTAAAACAGACAACACCCTCCAGCTCTGATTCTGAAACATTCACAAAATCTGTTCTATAGCACTAAATTACTTAACCAGCATTGTTTATCTCTGAATAGGAATCCCTGTCGAGCGAGCACTTTAAAAACAATTCTATGCTCCCTTTGGCACTAACCTTACCTCTGCCCTGTCTGCTCATTTCTTTCTTTTTTGGTCACTGGAATACCATTTTCAGGAAATACCCCACAGGCACTCCTAGCAGAGCAGAGGCCCTGAGGAGTGAAGGTATGTGTGCTGGAGTAGATACCAAGCACCAACAGTTTAGGGCGATGATTCCCTCATTGGAGCACAAAGCCTAGTGGTTACTTTTAGTGTTTAGAATCATAGAAATTAGATCTGAGTGAGATCTTAGGGATCATGAAATACAATTCCTTCATTTGACAGAGGTAGGCAATGGAGATGTAAGGATTGCCTAAGCTCATTCTACTAATTCTAGTTAGGACTAGAACTCTGTTCTTCTGTCTCTCAATGCAGTGCCCTTTTCATTGGAATGCTTCTCAATTAATCATCTACTGTGAGAATTAAAAGTGTGATTTTGAGATTAGTGTGCCAGGGACTGAGGTGCCTGACTAAATTTGGAAGTGGTATGTTCCTAAAATCTCTCAACAAACGGTTTGGGAAACCTTTCATTTACCATAGCCATGTACCAGTTTTTAACTAGTAATCCCTTTGTCCCTGGCTCCTTTTGAAGAATTCTACTTTGACTGTGTCTTTCCAGAACCTCTTCACTCCAAGTAATATATTCCCCTGGAATCATTTTATTTTTGGAAAGAGGTGTAGGGTGTACAGAGGTCTCTGTACTGGAGTAAGGGAAGAAGGAGGAGGTGCAAGAGAAGTTGGTGGTGCAGACTAAGAACTAAAATGCCAAATGGGAAGGAGAAAGAGTTGTGTGGTCATGAGAGGAGTGAGAACATGTGGGGAAGCACCATGAGTGGGAAATGACGTGAGTATGACATTGGGATGAGGGGGCCTGGATTCTCACCTTGACTGGCCAGCATGTCAGGACTGCTCCAGACTGTGGAGCTGATGGCCTCGTCGAGCGGAGCCAGAGTTCCCAGCTCCAAATCCTGCTCCTGCCAGTAGCCTGGGGAGAGAATCTCCATCAAGGATGAGCCCTACATATACACTGCTACAGTTTGGGTCTATGCTTTCATTGTCAGGAGTGTGGGAGAGGCTAGGCCCCTGTGAAAAGCAGGTTTACCAGGACACCTAAGAGAAGGTAGGTTTTCTCACAAAGGGGGGAAGTTAACTAGAGTTCTGAAAATGGAAGTGACTTCTCCTCTGATGGGGGAATTAAAGGAGGATACTAAATTTTATCAGTCAGTCATACAATGTTAGAGCCAAAGAGATCATAGAGATCTCCCACCTCACAGATGAGGACAATGAAGCCCGTAAAGGTTAAAATTGATGTGGTGAAGGTGGAAAGATAACCAAAGATTTCTCATTCCTTATCCAGGAATAAGGATATATTCTGCTATAGCACGTTATTCACTAAAATAACTGCAGGTTTAATAATTAGAAAATACTTTCGCGTTTAATCCTTTTAATAAACCTGTAAAATAAGTGTGGGGACATGATCATTCCTGTTTTGCAGAGTGGAAACAGAATGAAATGGCTTGCCCAAGGTCATACAAATAGAAGAGCAAAGATTAGAAATTAAATGCCTGATTCCAAATCCAGAGCTCTGTTTGTTTCAAGGTGAGACCCCCACCATTGAGGAAGGAGAGCATGGTTAGAGTTGAAAATTGCACCAGTGAGGTCCCAGACTGTTACCTTCTCTGGAGTACCGAAATTTTCTTTTAAGTTTTCCTACTCCACCGTCAGCCCCTGACTCTGCTCCTTCCTTTGACACAGCAGAACCCCTTTTCCAGGGCCTAAGTCACCAACTCTCTTACTAGAAGTTAACTCCCAATTTCTTTGGCGAGGTGCTATAGAGTCAAGGGCCTACCACCCCAAGCCAACCTGAAGAGGCGGAGGGACAAAGGAACTAGCCACGGCAATCTCGCCTGGGTCTCCCGCCGCAGCAACTGAAGTAGCCAATCACGTGCGAAAAATTCAGTGAGGTCACCGGCTGCTGAGCAGAGGCGGGAGCTGCTACGAGTCCCGGGCCCAGGCGTCCCGGGAGAACTTGGCCAGTCGTCCCAGCTCGCCCCGGAGCCAGCCGAGGAGAGGCAGGTGGCAGAGGAAAGGGGAAAAGGGGGCGCTGCGATCAAGCGAGGGCGCGCGCGGGGGCGGGGGTCGAGACTAAAAAGAGAAGCGGGACACGGGCTTAGCGTCCGTGCGGGAGAAAGGGGACAGGACTAGAGAGAGAATGGCCTAATCAGAAGAAAAGGGAAAGAGAGAAGAGGGGAGAAGAGAGACGGGGAGGGAGAGGACGAGGAGGACAGGAGAAGGGGGGAGCGGGGTGAAGGGGGAAGGGAGGGGGGAGAGAGAGAGAGAGAGAGAGAGAGAAAGGGAGGGGCAAGTATGAGAGAGTCCTAGCATAGGCATGGGGCTCTGAGATAGCTCCAGAGGTTCCCTGGCCTCCATGGAGGCACCTCCCCTCTCCGCTGTTCCTCACAAACGTCTTCCCGGAGATTGGACAAAGTCCTCAGTTCTCAAAACAGGAGAAGCACTAACGCCCAAATGGGGAGAGGGAGTAAGGTAGAGAAAACAGAAAAACGGTAACAGGTAGAGAGAAGTAGGCACGCAAGGGGGAAAAGGGAAGTGTTGATAAAGAGAGGCAAGAAGGAGAGGACAGCCCGGCCCGGGAGAAGGCCAGGACTGTCCTGTTCAGCAGAGGCTGACCTGCGTGCCTGGCCCTCCTCTGCTGCCTTCTGTGGACAACAAGGATGGAAGCAACCTGAAGTTGGTGAGTGCTTCACATTGTTTTCCAGGTTGTGTATTTGGGGGTGCACCGTGTCAACACACAGTAGGAAACCAGGTTGGTTGTGTTAGGATGGTGGAGCGACAGGGAGAAGCCAGAGAGGGGTCAAGGCTCGGCTCGATAATATTGGTACTCAGTGCACAAAGTGAGCACTAAATAGGACTTTGCTCAAATGGGGGGAGGAAATGGCCATCTCAAACCTTGGTATAGGACTTGCAGTTTGCAGAGTAGATTCTCAACCACAAGTTCACTTAATCTCAAAACAACCTTGAGAGACAGGCATCCAGATAGGATTGCTTTTTAAGATGAGGTTCACAGAGGTTCAATGACTTACCTAAAGGCATACAAATAGCATACTTCTCAAGAATACTCTTTCTCTGGTGGTGCTCTCAAAGCCTTTTCAACAGCGTCTGTTTCTTATAGCATTCCAGTGTGATTTATTTGTTTAGTTTTTGGTCTCCTCATCTAAACTTGGAGCTGGGTAAGAGCAGGAGCCTTATGTTATTCATCTTTGTATCTTTAGCACTTAGCCCATAGTGGGCTCTCAGTACATTTAATTGGCTCTGGTAATTCATTCAGCCACACTTGGCACTGTGCTGTGCGTATTGTTAATCAGGCAGAGCATGTATTCTGTCCAACAGCACGGCTTAGTCGTCACTCTCCTGCTTCTTCTTTCATCTGTGCTTTTTTCTGCATCCTCCTCAGTTGCTTTTCTCCTTGCCCATACTTCTTTCATCCCTCTCCTCCTCCTGCATTTTGCAGGCATTTTTTTTTTCTGCACAGGATGAATAAATGAATTGGTGATGTAGGCCATTCAGACCAAACTGAATTGTTCAGATGAGGGGACTGATAACTAAACAAATTATCTCCAATAAATGGCATATGGGGGATATGCACAATATGTTGCCTCTGTAGGTTTACAGAGAACTCATTCTGGTTTATAGTGTTTTAAGAAACTGTTTAAGAAGTCGCTGGTTTTTTTTTTCCTACCTTGGGGTGACATTTCTCCCTCTAATTTTGAAACACACTTAGGACCTCATGTCTCCTCTTGAGAACTGTCTGTTAATATGCCTGAAAATTTTCTTGCTGTTTTTATAAAATTATAAACCTGTATGATAAAATCTGAATGGCCACTCCCCAGGGAGTGGATGAGTGATTATAATGCTATCAACAGAAACATGGATAAGTAGCAGAAATTACAACCTGAGTTGTGAAAGGCTTTTGCCTTCTCTGGATTCAGATTGTGCCAATCATTTATGACATCGGCATAAATCCCCTCAATTAATTCAGACTGGAAAGGAAAATTTAGGAGTGCTCTGAATGGGTGGTATGGAATTTGAATTGGAAATAGTAAAAATTCTGCTCAGGGACATAGGAAAGAGCTTCTGTCATGTAGGCCAGACATTGAGACTATGCAACTGTTAGGGAGGGAAGGCCCAGGCAGCTCTGAACAACAGATGAAGAGAGCTTCCATGGTGTTGGTCATATTGTTTCTCTGCTTAGAAATCTTCACTGACTCTCCACTGTCTTCAGAAAATAGCCAGATTTGTTAGCCTAGCCTTCAAAGTCCTGCACAGTCTGATGCCAACCTGCCTTTCAACTTTGTTTTTGCTCTACTTCACTCACCTCGTATTTCAGACACGTGAAGCTATTTGGAATTCTCTCTATAAACCCTTTGCTTTCCTGCATCCATTCCCTTTCCTACAATAACTTTGTTGATAATGCCCTTCACCCATCTTCACACATCTAAACACTGTCTATCCTTAAAGGCTACTTTTTTTTTTTTGTGGCACCTCCTTCAAGAAGTCTTCCTTGATTATCCTGGACAGAAATAGTTTCCCAGTTCTCTGAGTTACAACACTTTACCTGATTTTCTTAGATTATGTATTACTTTCTACATTGTCCTACAAGCTTGGCTTCCCAACTAAATTATAAAGATTTTATAGGTAGGATCCGATTCTTTTAAATTTAATAGTGGCCCTAGTATAGCATATTGCACATAGAAGGTGCTTAAATCAATCAGACACTGAGCGTCTTCTATTGTGAGAATTAGGTTCAAAATCTGCCAGTACAGAGGAAATAGCAAACCAAACAGGATAGGAAGAAATAGGCCAAGGAATAGGGTAGACCATCCAGAAATTCATAAGGCAGAGGGAACTGATGTTTATCAACACTTTCTATATGTCAAGATCCAAGTTAAGTGCTGTATATTCATTATTCTAGAAAAATCTTTTAATAGATAGGTATCATTACACACACGTTAAAGCTGAGACAAGGAACTTGTCCATATAATGCATCTAATAAGTGTTGGATGGGACAGACTTTAAACTTAGATCTCTCTGACAACAAAGCCCAGGCTTTCTGCACATCTTCACTGCACTGCCTCCCTCTGCAGAAGTATGTACTTTATGTGTGCACTGGTGGGCTAGTGGGTGGAGGGGGAAAGATTCCTTCTTGCATGGCTGGCCAGGGGTGGCTCACCTAAACAATATTCACAACACTCACCTGCAGTATGATAAAAACAACAGTGTAACAAGTTGGAAATGGGTGCTTGTGGTCATTGTGGTTCTGTGATTTGTACCCATTGAATTACAATTTTAATTGGATTTCTTAATGTGTCTTCATCTATACCTTTGGGGCTATTTCATGTACCCCTAAGTGCCTTACTATGTGGGACTCTTCAGTTAACCAGATAACAAATGTGTCTAGTTAAAACTAACGAAATCTCGCCACATTTTCATAGCACTCTAGCACCTAGGCTAAAAACTAAAATATTATCTCCTTATTTGCCCTTAGGGGGCTCTTTGGGAGTTTCTTAATTCCTGAGTTATTTACCAGTGGGTTCTAATATCTGTAGGATTCCCAGCATGTAAAAGGACAAAGTAGCCCTTTCACCCACTGATTTCCTTCTGATCGATTGTTCATGTTAAGGGTAGCAGAAGTGGGAATTGGAGACTTACTAATGTGCCTCTTTAAAGCATGCATTGGCACCTATGATTCAGTTTTTCACTCATAGCATAGGACTTTGAATATAGTAAATGCTCAATAAATATTTATTGAACAAATAAATGAGTGACTCAAATCAATTAAAAAGTATTCTCTTCAATTTGAGTGACTCTGGTGGGGAAGTCTATGAGAGTCTGCCAGTATAACCCCTTGGTTTATGTATCTTTCCTGTCCTATCTGTTTTGGGGACCTATATCATATTGGCATTAGGGCCATAAAAAGGGTTACAGTTGCACATTTTGTATAGTGGGACAAGGAGACAGAGCTTGCTTGCATATCCTCTGCTGGCCTTGCCAGTGCTTGGGTCCAGAGCCCCACTTCCCTGACTGTAGAGAAAACCAGCTCCCTGAGTAGGAGTTGATGATGATGGTGGTGATGATGATGATGACTCAGCATTTCTCTAACTCCTGAGTTAAAAATACTGTTCATCCCAACCTACTTGTTATTCCTCACGACTACCATGACAGGTGGGTGGAGGAGTGTTATCTCCAAGGGAAAAACATATTGGGGGCTGTGGCCCAGAATACTGAAGGGACCCACTTTTAGAATGTTTTATCCACATCCATTGCTGGGCTCCCTGACCAGATTTTGTCACCCTCATTTTCTCCTGACACCAGCTTCTCAGTGTATTCTTATGTACATTTGGATCACACACAGAAGAGAATGACCACAGCAAAATCAGAATTAGAACTCAGTCCCTGGAGCTTTATTTATGCTCAGAGCCACATTTTTCTTTGACAGTGAATGTCTGATTGTGCATTTGGAAGAAATTGGACTAGTTCCCTCTGAATCCTCATATAGATGACAATTCCAAGATTTTGGGGAATTGCTTTGACTTGAGAACACAAAACCCTCATCAAAAGGGACTCTCTTTACACTTAACTTCCTTCATTTGCTTTTGGGCAGCCAGAAATTATGCCACATTTATTGAAGTCACTGTGTAGTTTCCTAATCTAAGACTTTGATTGCCTCAGTATCGAAAAATTATCTTACTTCCTGCCCTCCATTCCTTTCTAACTATGTCTGTCTTCCCCTAAGCTCCTAATTCCCTAGTATCCACGAAATGACAGTGTACTCCAACAGAAGCTGGGCCATAAGAGGTGGGAGTTATTCCGTCGTCATCTGGGACCCTCTGTCTTTTCAGGTGTATTTCCTTCTTTTTCTGTTGCTCCTCAGGCATGGGCCTCTGTCCCCTCCTAGGCAGCAGGATCTCCTAAAGGATCTCCTTTCTTTAGCTCAGATGCGCTCCAGCTCACATTCCCTTCAGAACTTCGGAGCTCAGTCACGCTTCAGCTGTCTGCCTCCCCACCTAGGCCTTCTCTCCACCTCATTGCCCCCTCCACCCTCTTTCTGGCTGGAAGACTGAGACCTTGCTCCTCCTTGTTCCCTCCCCCTATTATTTCTGTTGCTGGTCTGTTTTTTTCTCCTGGAGTCTTGTTTATCAAGCAGACTCTAGGGTGGGAAGTCACCACTCTCTCCCACCTTTTCTTTACTCTCCTAGGAGGCATACAGGATATAAGTGAAAAGAGATGGTGGATAGGGGTGGGGAACAAAACTTTCACTATAAGAAGTTCCTGACATGCGGATTAGTGCCTTAGGTTGGTAAATCCTGGGCCAGAGATTCAGGATTTATAGAAACAAGGTCCTACACTATTAGATTATCCAAGAGATTTAGGTTTGGAAGGGACCTGTACCCACTCTGAGCTCAAACAGATTTATTATTGCACCTTGGCAGACATCTTTTGGTTCCATCCTAAGCAGGTGGAAAATGAAAGGCTTTTGTCTCCTGGGGCTTGGCATGGTATGTGGCTAGGCTTTTCCAGGCTGAATGAGGAGGGAATCTTTGGGGTAGTTGGCTAGCTTGCCCATGGTGCCTGTTGGGGTAGGGTTAAAACGAAAGTGTATTTTGGTGTTATCCCTCATTTCTCACTGAAAAAACAGTTATTCCAAATATTTTTCTGTATTCAAACATTAAGAAAAAATGTTAAGAAGATCCAAATGTTTTTCTGTATCCAAACTTTAAGATCTCTCAAATAAATATATTTTATATATTTCCTAAAACCCTGCAGTCAATTTGCATGTCTGGTCATTTTTTACTGACCCCTAATGGCCAGAAGTGGTTATTCTCAAGATCTTTCTGATTCTACCAGAGGATGGAACAAATGTCCTTTCTGACTTTATTGCTAAAATTCAGTAATTTCTCTCCTCTTTCTCTTACATCTCATTCTGTCCAAAAACATTTTCCCCTCTGTGATCCTTAGAAACACAGACTTTTAGAGTTGACAAGGATGCTAAGGAGCATCTAGTCTAATCCTCTCATTTTAAAGATGAGAAGCCAAGGCTCAGAGAGGTTTAGGAACTGGAACATCATCACACAGGCAGTTCGTAGGACCTGTGGTTATGATCTCCGTCTCCTGGACTCATGGTCATTTTATAGCAGTCCTTGTGGGCTAGATAATTCAAAGGTTAAGTTGCCATGAGTGTGACTTTGCTTCCATCGACATCCACCCTCCCTACTCCCCTTCCTCCTGTGTGTGGTAGTGAGGAACCCCAGGACTCCAGACCTCAAGGGAAGTAAGTCTACTAAGTGCTGGGTAGGTTGGAGAAGTTGGGGTGAGATGAGGAGTGAATCCCTGAAGATGGGACAGATGGCATCTTCACAAACTTCTGGGCCAGTTCCAGTTCCCACAGAAGAGGAGGCCATAGGGCAGAAGCCACTACCATGCCCTTAGGAGCTAAAGTGGGTGGCTACGAGGACAGGCCACGTGCGCTTGCTGGCACTGCAGGGGAGAGCTGTGGGAAGGCTGGCCTGATTGTGAAGTGGGAGACAGGGGCTAGAAAAGACGAGAGAAAAAAGCAGAGGAGCACGTCCTATTCTTGAGCTCGAGAGAGAAAAATTCTGGAGGCAGAAGTGGGCTTGTGGTAGGCTGGGGGGGGGCCCTCAGAGACTTAGTTAAGATTCTGAGGAGCAGAGACTGGGAAGTGGGTGGCAGAGAAGGAGGTGGGGACAGCTGTTGCTTTGATTTGCTATTGAGTCAGTGTTCTCGGTGCATTAGCACTGGGAGGGAGCCCTGGGCTGGCCCCCAACCAAAACAAGCCCCTCTGTAGCCAATACCGAGTTGTAGCAAGGAGAATTGCAGTTGGGAGATGAAAAGGAAGGGGCTGTGATCCCAAAAGAGCCCCTTCCTCGCCTTAGCGCCTTCCTTCAGGACTCGGGCTGTGTGCTCTAAACAAGCATCTAGTGTTCTGCACTAAGAGGCCGAGAGGGCGGGATAAGGCTGAGCACTGGGAGGGCTCAGTAGGAACTTCTAGACAGCAGGTTCTGTGCAGGTACTGACTCTCATCAGGTATTTTTGGGTAGGAGCCTGAGGCCAGGGATAGTAACAGCCCTGAGCCATTTTAGGAGTGTCTGTTTACCCCATCTCCTCATGATAACATACTTCAGAAATCAGGACAGGTTTGACTTGGGATCTGCTTTCTAATGCAATAGAGAGAGAGAGAGTTAAGAGGCCAGACTTTGTCTGAGCTCTTAGATGTCTGCTTAAACTGAGTGGAGGGATTTTATACCCTTTCCCTAAATTTATCTTGCTGCTTTCACACATATATAATAGGACTGGGTAAAAAAAAAAATCCCCCATCTTAAGAAAGTACTTGGGAAAGGAAACATAACAGAGTCAAAAGCAGAATTCAATTTAGCTCATTGGAAGGGTATGGGAAAATGGGGACTGGGAATGGGCCAGAAAGTCCAGAAAAATCAGGGAGAAGTAAAGAATAGATTCCCTGAAGATGAGAAATCTCAGTCCAGGCTCCAACAGCTTGCTCATACTCTCCAGTACCGATCTCAGTGCCTCAGTACCTGTTGGTGTGCATGGATGAGTTCCCTTTCTCAACGGGCTCTATCTTATTTTCCTTTGCTCTTTATGTTACACTTTAGATATTTCAGGCTGATGGCTTGGTGTGGTGGGATAACAATGCTGTGAAAAAGTTTAATTTGTTAGAAGTCAAGCAAGAAAGCATTCATCTCTGCTGATTCTGATCTTCCTGACTTGTTTTTACTGTTTCCCTTCACTGGGTGATTGGAGTCAGGGTGTGGATGACAGGTTCAGGGCAATGGTTAGGAGCATTACATGAAGAAAAATGTGTTCCGCTCTACATACCCACACTACTCTAGTTTCACTGATTCCTTCAATCCTAACTGAGATTTAGTCTCTTCCCTCTATTCCTCTCACTTAAAAAAAAATCTGTGTTTTTCAAATCGTGGCACACTGTTCACATTAGCCTTACTTTGTACCTTTCTGGAAATTTAACTTTTCCATGAAACAGAGGTATTTTACCAAGTCTACAGATCTCACAGTCCCCAATATGGCAAATAATACTGTTCTGACAAAAGAACTCTTCCTCTCTTCTTAAACCTTCATTGAGTGTCTGTCTCTTCTTTGATGGTAAGCACTTGTTTTTCTTCCCTAAGATGCATGCATATTTCGACTTGGTTGCCCTCTTTCTCTCCTTTTACATGTGCCCCTCAACACACACACACACACACAACACACTACAATTCTCACTATTCATATTTCTGCTTTTATTTCTTTCTGACATAAACACACAGATTTTTATCATGACCCAGATACAGAGCCCTTTTCACATGTCCATATTAATCAGAACCCCTTACTTCCAAAAAACCATATGGCTTAAACTCAGAAATTCTCCCCAAAGCAGAATTCAGGCTCTCTCTTCTGCTCAATCTCCCCAGGAGAGGGCCAGAATCCTCTCCTCTCCAGGGCTGAGGCTCAGTCCATCTGTCACTGACATTGGACTCCAGGGCTTGGAAACCAGAAAAGAGTTGGCATTAAGCAGCAGTTGAGGATAAATGAAAATATGGGAGGCTCAGTGCCTTAGTGATGGTGATTTTTATATTTGTGTGAGATTATAGAATAGAGATTAGGGGAGGAAACATGTAATATGTGGTTCGAAAGATTTTATCCTTAAGAAGTAGAGTTAAGAACTAGTGAGTGGAATTGTTCCACTTGTAATTTTTGCATTTGCTGGGCAAAAAATGATCAGGAGCAGATGGTAAAACTGGCCCCTCATTTTATAATAACTCAAAAACTCAGCTCCAGGCTCTTCAAAGACTGACCGTTATGCTAAGTCCCAAGTTACTTGTCATTGATGTACTTATTGGAGTTTTGCTGGGATTCCAAGAAATATCAGGCATTTAAGTCAGAGATTCAATAAACCAGTTCACCTTCAGGAGCTTTTTACCCTGTCTGAGGCTTTGGCTGGGGATTCTAGACTCAGAATTGGAAGCAAAGAGCCAGGGCATAGAAAATGAAAAAATAAACATATGAAGCAAGAATCTGCATATTCTCAATGAAATCCAGTGCTGGAAGTGCTAATTCTCTACCCTACCTTGCCAATATCTGGGACTATATGAAGAAAGGGGTGAGACAAGCAATGGTGGCCTAGAGATGAACGGCTGAGACACCAGCCTTTATTTCTTTTTCTTTTTTTTTCCCCTAGGGCAAGGTGATGCACCTGACCTTCCTGACCCTGAACTGAAAGTAAATGAGCTAAAGGTGCTTATAATTAGCAATCAATACACAATTAGAGTAAGTCTAGCTGGGGAAAGGGAAAATAAATCCTTAGAGAATACAACATTTTAGTTTGTTCTTTATGTTATTTAGCTTTCTTATCGCTCTCCTGGAGACCTCCAGAAGAAAGATGGGGAGAGTCGAGAAGGTTAAAGAATCCCAGAGGTAGGAGTTCACATAGAGAGATGACATACATATTTAAAAGTACCTTGGAATTTCTGCATTTGAATCATTTTGAAACATGTCTAGTCTTCATGAGAACGGTGGGCTCAGTGAGATGAGTAGATGGGAGATACTCCAGCTGTTACTGTAACCCTAGTTCTGTCTTCCTGAAGGCTCACTCATAGAGATAAATCACTCCCATTACCTGCCCTTGAGGAACACAGTTTCTCCTTGTTTCAAATGAGAAAATGAAGGAGGGGTCCTAGAAATTCATTCTGGAAGCCTGTCTCTCCAGTTAGACTCAGCTGTAGGTCATTCATACGTATTAACTATTATATGAAATATTATGCAGAAATTGACATGGAGAAATCATCATTTAGGGGAAGAGAAGCTTGTGTAGTTCTGATGATATGAAGAACAGGCTGGCTAGTCTAAGGGGCTGAGCATTCTCGGCTCCCTGCCACACTTGTCATCATCAGCTTATTGGCAGATACCCCCAAAGCATAGCAGAATCCAGTTTAAACATGCATCTACTGGGGCATGGCCAAGGACCTGGGCTCTGGGATGGGATGATTATATTTAAGGCCATTTAGTTCTGCACAGGATGGTTGTAAAGGTTGGGTAAATGAGTCAGGGTTTTTATACTTGTTTTCTATGCCTCTCATCTATCGGATTCATCCATTATCTGTTCTGATAACCCATTATTATGTATTGTTTTTGCATTTGCTAAGGTTGAGGGAAAAGGGAAAATAAGCACCATGAAAGGACAGTTAGAGTTGGTTTTCAGGCTCAAGGGTGCTGTTAAGAGGTCCATGCTTATGAACTGCGTAGGACGCATTTTACATTCCACATTTATAGCAAATATAGCCAGCCTCTGTATCCATGGGGTCCCACACCTGTGCATTCATCTAACTGCAGATTGGAAATATTTGAAAAAACAAATTGTGTCTATACTAAACATGTACAGACTGTTTTCTTGTGGTTGTTACCTAAACAGCAGAGCATAATGACTATTTACATAGTATTTAGATTGTATTAGGTATTCTAAGTAATCCAGAGATGTCTTAAAGTATATGGCATGATGTGCATAGGTTATAGGAAAATACTACTTCATTTTATATCAGGTGCCTGAGCTTCCTCAGATTTTGGTATCTGTAAGAGGTCCTGGAACCAATCCCCCATGGATACTGAGGGACAACTGTATACGGATATTGTATGTGAGCAATACTGAATCAATCTAAAACACAGCTGTTTGTAGTTCTGTTTTTAATCTATGAGTCCAGATATGGCAAAACATCCAATTCTCTTGAGGCCATTCGAGATCAGTGTAGGCCCCAGTTTCCTGAGCATTCAAAAAAACTTTCAGCATTTCTCTTTAAACCTCAGAATTACTTGCTGTTTTGTCCCCTTTCTATAGTTGATTAGATGGCTGTGAGGACTGACCAGATCTATATATCAAGGTTTTGTTCCCTCTTCATGGCGGAGCAGATCAGGGACCATAACCAAGATCATGTATGTGTTTGTGGTGGGGGGAGGGAGATTCCAGCTCTGTTCTGAGAGCTGCCCTGTGGAGAAGAAGGAGATTACCAAGCTTGGAGGTAGAGCAGGACCATGGAGAGCAACAAGAAGAGCCTGGAGTGTCCCTGTCAGGGGCTAGTACCATGGAGAGCTCAAAGCACAGGTAGTTTGTTCCACAAAGAGAGGGGAATTGGGATCATGGGGTAAGGCAGCTAGCTAGCTCCCAACCACACAAACTGAAAGAACAGACATCAGGGCTTCTGTTAGGATCACTCTACACCCATCACTTGCTTTAAAAGGCCTCCCGAAGTACTTTGTTTGAAACTGTCAGATGGATGTACATCCAAGAGATTATGCTAAAAAAATGAGGACACCACCAGACTTAGTTTGTCAACATGAGCCTCTGTAATTATGTCAAATATGTAGGTATTAGTGATGATGGAGGGGTTTTTAATTTGCTTACAATTTATTAGGGATAAAATTAGGCTTATGGTCTCATAAGGGAACACAGCCTGTGCCCCCTCAGAGACACTAGGGCATGAGAAAGCCAAAATGTGTATTGTCATCAGGTAGGGTATGAGATGTATCAGAGTCAGAGTGCCCTAATATACTCAAAATTTCTGTAAATAGTTTAGATTTAATCATACCTAGAAAAGAGGTATGAGATCATACCTCTTAGGGAGGTTATTGTTCTCAGGACTTAGAGGCCTCTGTGTTAGTTGGGAAATTTGGCCACTCACTTAAGGCTTAGGGAAATTTTAGTAAAGGGAGAAATGTTTCTCTCTTTAGTATTTGCTGCTTCAGTGAAGAGTACGTACCTTTGTTGAGCCTCTATTGTGTAAAAATCTCAACTTCATATGTTCAAGACTCTTGAGAGCTTGGCTTCTCAGCACTAGAAGGGATGGATCTCCTTGTCATATATAGCAAGATTGGATTGGGTTTTTACTTGGGTAGTTATATGAGCCCTGAGCATCAGCTGGTTCTGACCTTGCAAAAATCATCACTCACTACTGCTGATCCTAGAGGCAGAGACAGGCCTTTTGCCCAGAGACTTGTTCTTCTTCATTTTATAATGACATGGAGTGTTTATACTTAATTTGACCAAGCTCTCAGAAACCTGAATCTTTTCCTGATGTCTTGCTTCACCAGGCTCTTTTTCTGATGGTATGTTTCTATCTATTTCTCATAAACATTCCCATGGGGATTGCTATTTTCAGAGATTATGGGTGGACCCATACAGGACACGACCTCATACAGGAAACAAAATATTCCAGTATATGGGCCTATAGCCAATGGTTAAACATGAAACATTAAATTCTAACATGAAAATAAAAGGAGAAGATATAATTACCAAAACTTCCTAATAACCTTGATTTTTTCATTCAGTGGTCAGTAAGGAGCTGGACTAGTCCATAGCTTGCTTCCAAGGAGAATCTGGAACCTAGATCACCATCCTTAGGTGAAATTCCACTACTGAGAATTAGATGACAAAAAATGTTGAGCCAGTATACAGTTCCACTGGAGTAAGAAACAACAAAGACTGTGATTAGTCACAGCCCCAGGGGTTGTATTTCTCTGGTGATATCTGTGAAGATTTTTTTCCTACCATGTAACTTAAGGAAAAGCAGCTTTTGATCCAATTCTACATATATTTGAACTGCAAGAAAGAAGTAACAGCAAGGAGTACCAAAATTGAATCTAAGGACTTACAGAGCAATGACACAACTACCTGGTCTGCTATTTCAAAGTAACCAGAATACCAAAAAGATGCCGTCTGTGGAATTTTATGGCTGCAGAACTATGAGTCACTCTCTCCAAGTGAATAGTGAATATCTCCAACAAGGCACTCTTGAAATTAGATTTGCACCTTCTTTCTTCCTCTTCCTTGGAAGAGGAAGGAGAGAGAGCCTGAGGGTAGTGAGCCGGCTTATTCTACTATCAGTTTAGGGCAGAGGATTTTGAACCGTGCAGCAGAACCTCAGATAGTGCCTTAAGGATTGCAGGAGTGTGCGGAAGCCAATAAGACAGGAAAAAGGGCTATGGGTTTTACTTCTCTATTTGAACAAGAACATTTCTCCTTTGATCTGTTTTACTTATTTGGTAAAGGAGTTTCACATCTTTTTTTTAAGTGAGAAAACCATTGACCTAGAGGAAACTACTAAAACCTACAGTGCTGTCCAGAACTAGGGAGAACTTAGATTAGAATGTTTGGCATAACTGCTGGGTAGGAAGTTGACATTCTGTAGATTAGGCTGTACATCATACAGACTGATTCTTCATGAAGTTAACAAAACTCTGTTATTCCAGTGTCTCTCAACTTTTCTGTGCCAGAAAATGCACATGTCTAAAGGGAGAGCATATCCTTCCCAAGAGTTACAACTGGAACTAGGAAGAGAACAGGAACAGAAACAGAAGATAATAGTACAGTTATAGCTGCAACTAGGAACAGAAACTGTATAGAGCAGAACTGCCAAACAGATCCATAGGCAGCACTAGAGTGAATGCCTACAGGACTTCTCTGGCACATTGGGCATGATGTCTACACTGGGCACCTGGCCAGGGGCTGCAGAATGGATGGCAGTGGACAGAAGGTCATTGGGAAGGAAAAGATATTCATGTGTGGGGAAGTGCTGTACAAAGTTAAATTGCTATAATCTGGTCTGATGCAAAGTGAGGCTATCCATCCATCTGTCTCTATACTAGGTCAACTCACAGAGTGCTGGAAGTAATTTGGGAAGGAGGAATCCAAAGAAAGCTGGTCACAATTATGAAGGTTGACCTGCTCACCAGAGAGATGACCATAGGGTATATTAAGTTCATAGGCTTTGTATCACCTAAACCTGGAATTGCCAACTTCTGCCAACACTAGTAGAAAAATGTGAGAAGGAAGGGCAGGTGGCAAATTCTGAATGTTTTCCTGAGCTTCCTGAGCTTCTGGCCACAGCACTAATGGCCAGTTCCAGGTATCAGTGGCTTCCCCTTTTCCAGCCTCTCAATCCTTGATCAGCCTTTTGAAGCTTAAAAAATATGTGCTCTACTCCAAGGAACTATATACCCAAGCAGCACATGAAGTTTGTTTTCCTTTTTCTAAATGGAAATAGCCACCCTATCACAACACCCTTGACCATTCAAGCATCAGTGTATTAGGGTATCTTGTCCTTAAACCTTCACACCACATCTCTCCTAGTTTTGGTCAAACATTATCAGTTAAGATATGCACTGCCTAGTTTTCTACCCAGGGGCCTCAGGCCAACTCAGGGGTTCTAGACACACTTTCTGTATGATCCTGGTTAGAACAGCCTTCAGGATTACCATCCATACGCATTAAATCTATGCACCTATCTCCTATCATCAGTGCTGACCTTGTTAGGTCCAGAAACTAAGGGGTAGAATTAATTTAAAGTAGAATATACTGTGGTTATTTCTTGTGCATCAGTGTGTTACTACACACCTAACAGATGTCCACTATCTGTAGAGATAATGTTCTAAAAGGAAAATGATGCTTGATTTGACTCTTCCTTGGAAACACACTCCTCCTCCCCATCTCCCACTTCCCGACCTCACCTCTAGAAATTCCCCACTCAGAAGGTACTGCCTTTTACTCTTTCTTTTAAGCTACTGCTCTGAGATATATTTCTAAATATGAGGCCAGAATATTTCTCTGCCTCTCAACTTTAAGCCTGAATGGGGGCTCCCAAGTTAAGGAACAAGAAAGAATAGTTGGTGAAGAAAGACTTGGCTAGTATACGGATTTGCTCTAGCCTCTAGTGTTTACATCCTAGAGTAGAAGGGCTCACAGCTTTCTCGGATGATGTCTTTCTCTCTTCGCAAGTCCCAGCCTCGCACCATCAGTCCTCATCGCTGAACAGTTGCGGTTTGGGTCATACTTGCCTCTCTTTACAAAACTCACCTAGCAGGATGGGAAGGCCAGGGGCTGCAGTTAAAAGTCGAGGCCCAGTAGGAGGGTCATTATGGAAGCACAGATGCCTGGCAACCTCTCTCTGCCTTGCACTCATCCTGCTTTCCCTCAGGATTCTCCTCAGCTCCTCGGTGCGTAAGGTCATGAGTGCAATCCTCTGGGGAAGGGGATTCCATGTCGGGGAGAGGAGGGACTGCTGTCTCTGTGGTGACTATGGCAGGAACTCCCTTGGGGAGTTCCATGGGTAGAAGGTGGAAGGAGCCAGCCAACTGCAGGGAGGGGAATCCCAAGGGTCCCCACACCAGGGGAAGCTCCTTTATCATGATGGAGACAGGGCTGGGGGAGGAGGTCAGGCAAGGTGCAACGCTTATCCCTCCAGCACCCTGGCTCTTCGCCTGTTTTCCTCAGATGAAATTCTCTACATCATCCTTACCAGTTTTAACCCCTCCCCTCTCCACCCCCGCCCCGCCCTGTGCCCATCCCTGCTGGCCACTGGGTCCATCGCCCAGGAGCCACCTCCCCTTTCTCCTCCCCTGCGGTTCTTTCTGTTTTTCCTTGGCATCTGGCCGGGCATAGCCACCACCCTCCCCCTCACTCTCCCCACTTCCCTTTGCTCCGCAGAGGTCCTGTTGCCTCTTCCCCCTCCTCCACCCCAGCCCTCCTCTGACAGTCAGGGAGTGAGGAGGATGCATTCCTTTAGTCCCTTCACTGCCTGCCCTCCCTTCTCCGCTGACCTGAGGCTCTGAGCTTCCTTCCAGATCTCCCTACAAACTGCCCCCATGCCACCCCATTAACCCTCAGTGGCCTTTAAGAAGGCTGAGGTGCCCCCACAGCGCTGACCTACATAGCCCTGCCCAGGGTGGGAGGGGCTCTTCCCCAAGTCCCCTCACCCCTGGCCCCGCCTCCCCCCGCCTTCCTTCGTCTCTCAACCATTACAAACCACAGAAGGTTTGAGTTCCAGACTGGGGCAAAGGGGCTAGGTATACTACCCCACCCCAAATTTGGGAAAATCAATGCTCAGCTCAGGAAAGCTTTGGGTTTTCCATGCCTTCTCCTCCCCAAATTTCTTGGTGCTTTCTTTTTCTCAATCTCCCTCCCTCCGCCCCCCTCCGCTGCTGTCTGGGTTCTTTTCCCACCTTCTACCACCGCTAGGGATACTGCCATCCTGGGCACCCTCCGCCCTGTTGTTGTTGTTTTGGTCCAAGGATAAGCAGCCCCCCCCACCCCGCCTTCTTTGCCCACGCCTCCCTCAACAGCCTCACCCAGGCCCCCTTCTCTGCCCACTCAGAGCTCTGCCGCGGATGGGGGGACGGGCGGGGGAGAGAAATGTTTGCATACAGCAGTTTGGGGGATTGCACTGTCTACCCAACCCCTACAGACATACATACACAAACACCCGACACACACCCTGACTGAAACAGCGACAGATCTCACTCCGCCCCCAACACACACTGACACAGACATACACACAGATACTGACACAGAAACGCAGAGCCAGACACCAACACAGACGCGCGCGCGCACACACGGACAGCAACACATCCAGACCCAGGGCTGCTCATAACAGAAATCAATCCCGAAATCCAAACCCCGGGTGCACACGCAGACACACACACTCGAAGGTATACACAGGAGGGTGCACACGCCGGCACACCCCATGGTCCACAGAGACTCGGAAGCTCAGAGACAGACACAGGGGTATTAACAGCGGCTGACGACTTTAACCCCGGATTCCAAACAAAGCCTACAGGCTCCCTCCGCCCGACTCCCAATCCAAACCCCCGCCTCGGGTCACTCCCCACCTCCCCTGGCGCCGCCCCCTCCCTCACTCACCGTCCTGGGAGAGGTTGGCCCCTCCGGGCGCCCAGCAGCAGGCGAACAGCAGGAGCAGGAGCTGGGCGGCGGGGGCTCCCATCGCGCTTCCCTGCCGGCTCCCTGGCTGGGCGCTGGCAAGCCTGCGTCCCCGGGGGCTGGGGATGGGGAGAGGTAGACTACGACGTTGACCGAAAGGGCGTCCCCGAGCCGCTTAGGAGCCCGGGGCCGAGGTGGGGACCGGGAGGGAGCCGGCGCTGCTGCAGTCGCGGGGATTAAATAGGGCGCTCGGAGCAAACCATTCGGTTGGAGGTGGAGGGGGGTTGACGGGGGGCTGGGCTGGTCGCGGGGGGGCAAGGCTGCCGCATTCCCCACTCCCCCCACCTCCCACACCCCCTCCTTGCTTTGGTGGTGCCTTCCATCCTCTCCCCCGGGAGCTCCGCCAGCCCGGCTCGGGTGTGGATCGGAGGGAGGGAACTGGCTCAGCAGTGGGACCCCGCGCGCACCCCTCTTAGGCTTGGGGTGGAGGGAGGGGAGTTGGGCAGGGCGGTGGGCCAGCTGGCGACAGCGGCCACTGCAGGCCTGGGCAAGGGCGTGCCCACTAGCCCGAGGTCCTCCAGCTCCTCTCTCCACCCTTTGGCTACTGGGGATGCCCATAACCCCTGGGGTCTCCCTATGAACATGTGCCCAGGGATGTCTCCCCAGTGGGTAACTAGGAATCCTCAGTATTCTCCTAAACACTGACATCCCCAGTTCCTCTACCGGAGCCCCTAGTTATCTGTCCAGCTACAATCTGTGGCCCCAGACAATCTCCCTTGGAAGGCATCTTCCAGCAAACCCCCAGGCCTTGGGAACCAGTGTCTCTCTCAGTCCCTTGTTAAAGAAATTACTCTCTGAAAACATGATTTCACCTCAGACTCCTGTCCAATCAAGATGCCTACAAAGCTACTCAGTTTTCTTCCTTAACCCTCCTTATTCCACCCCTTTGCCCCCAGCCCTTCCTCCCAGTATTTTTTTTTTCTTAATCTTTCAGAAGATGGTGTCAGTCCCAAGTTTTAGTTAGAGAGATTCCTGAATGAATGTTCAGATTCACAGACCCTCTTAAGGACCGGTGCATCTGTGGCTAGTGCAGCTCTTGTCTCTGAGGCCAGATGGAAGATGGTAAGAGAGGTAGGGTGTTTATATTTGCTGTTGGCTCAAGCGCCCCAAGTCCCTGATGTTTGCTGTTTTTAGTGATTTAGGTATCTCCGAAAGAGTCTTGGTACATTTCAGCTAAGTTTTGCTGACACTTAGCTTTTGGGAATAAATTTCTAAATTTTAGAATCCTAGAATAATGCAAGAATTCTTAAAAATATCTGGTCCAACCCCTTAATTATGTAGGTACGACTGAGGCCCAAAGGAGGTTAACTGACCTACCCAAGGTGATACTGACAGTTAACAGTAGAAAATACAAGTGTTGACTAAGATATGAAACAATATGATTTTAAAGTGTCTTCCAATCCTGTGAGGCTAATATTTTGTCCCTAGATGAGGGATTTGGGTGCATGTCTTCTAAGTCCTAGACAGTCCTCTTTCTGTGGGGATAACTATGCCTCATTGTGCTAATCCTTAATTTTTGGGTAATCTTTCCCTCTCTAAAATAGAGTTTCTTAACCTGCTGTGGTGATGTAGTTCATGTCTCTGTTACCCAGGAGCTCAAGAACAAGGATGTGGAAAGTACTTTGTCACCAGTAAAGCCCTATATAAATGGCAGTCAATGATGGAGAGGCCACGAAGGAATATTCTCCAGGGAGATCCTTCAGGATCATCAGGTGCTGGCCCACAGTTTTCCTCTTACTCTTTTTAGAACTTATAGTTTTAGGAGAAGAGCTCTGCCTGCCTCTTGGATATTTTTTGAGTGCTTGGGTAGTTAGGATTTTCTTGCAGGGCAGTTTTGGCTACCTTTGGCTGTCTGACTTGCCTGATGACTCCGAACCATCCTGCTTCCCTGGGGCTCTCTAACATCTTAAAATCTCTGAGAGGTGAAAGCGGAGGGGTGGTATAGTTGAGGGATGTGGAGATCTGGATGGAGGAGAGAGAAGAGGCTGGGCTGGCTAGAGAAGGGGTGGGTGAGAGATAAGGGGAAGATTGGACTTTCTGACAGAGGAGGGAACAGGTTGGCATGAGGTTAGTCATGCAGTGAGAACAGAGTTTTCAGGAAGAATCAGCTTCAGAGGGGAAGGATCAGTCTCTCCTAGTTAAAGGGTCTTAGTGGATAAAGAGTATTATCTTTGGAGCTAGAAGAAACCTTAGAGATCATCTAAGCAGGCTTAAGAAAGGGAAGGTTAATGGAGGGGGAGGGGAGTAAGAGTGGGGATGGGTGGGATGGGGATGGCAGGACGTGTGATTGGGTCCCAAAGTCCTCTAATTAATCGTCTTTTCCATCTGCTGCTCTGCAGTGATCCCCTTCTGCCTGTCCCCCTTAACTCTGTCATGACTGCTGTAACGCATGGGATGAGAACCAAGGGTGGAAGGTAAGGGGGGAAGCTGTTTTGAAGAGGGACTGTTGAGAGCTAGCAAATGAGACTCTGGAATGCTCATTTCCTATTGGCTGCTCTTCCCTTTTCTGCATCATCAGCATCACTTTGGCAGCAGTTTAGGTCCTGGGAATAGGAAGCAGTCACTGGCTTTTAGAATTATAGAATAAAAGAGTATTAGAGTTGTGAGGGATCTTCAAGGTTATCTAATTAATACCCCTTGTTGAACAAATGAGGAAAATGAAACTCAGAGAAGGTAAGAGACTTTCTGTGTTCATACAGTTACCTGGTAAAGTTGTTACCAGTATTGGATGTGGAGAGCAGATAGTATCCTTGGCGGCAGGAAGAATAAGAATCATTCCCAATATTCTAGAGCAGTGTCTAGCTTGAGAAATTCCTCACTCCTGTGTATTTCAGAGTGAAAGAGTAGTTTCTCCTACGCTGATGCAGATGTCCCCATTTGGAATAATTCCTTGCCTATAATCTTTCTAATGCCCTATTTACATGTGCACCCAGCATCCTACAGGCTTCTACCCTATTCACTAGGAATAGAGTTTTACAAAGAAAGACTGACCTACAAGGATTATTCCCATCATGAAAATAGGTAAAATAAAAGTATCCATGCTGGGTTCCAATCCCTATGCTTACTTTCCACTCTAAAATGCTGTGACATATAATATGCATTTCCTAGAGACATGCACAAAGTCTGGAGTAGGTTATCTGTGGAATTACAGAACTGGTAGCTATAGTGAAAATTGTGGGGAGCAGAGAAGAGGAGTGGAGAGAAGGCGGATTTTGCCTCCCAGATGCCCCTGTCCACTCAGCAACAGCCTGGATAGCTGGGGGTGTGGAATGTGGTGCTGGCACCGGTGCTGGGTTACATGCAGCTGTGTGGGCCCTGGGCATTCCTTTCCCCACGCTGCTCCTGCCTGGGAGGGGAAAGGGAATGAACTCAGCCTGAGTGGGTGAATTCTACATATTCATCTGTGAGGGGATGACAGCACCTCTAGGGGAAAAATCCAGAAGACTTGGCTGAATATCCATTTGATTGCACCCTAACCTTTCTCCTCTGTATGACTTTTCTTTATCTGTAAATTCTACATAGGTTTCCACATTACTTTCCTCTTCAGTTTTCCACCCAACTAAACCAGTACTCCTCATACTGCTTCTTATTTCTATTATCCAGTTTTAATTAATCCCATCCTTAATAATAACCTCTGTATGCATTTTAATTCTAACCTTAATTGAATTCTAATTTCAATCCTAACCCTAATCTATTATAGACTCTTAACTACTAATCCTACTACCAACCCCAATTTAATTGCCAATTTTAACCAGCATCTTAGTTCTAACCAGTTTTAAGCCAGCAACTAGGTCAGCAACTTGTACATGATAAAAATAATCACAGGTACCATTTCTGAGAACCTATCATGTGCCAGACTTTGTGCTGGGTACTTTACATACACAATATCTCACTTAAGTACCAGAAAGTACCCTAATGTATTTGGGATTATTACCTCCTTTACCAATATGAGGAAACAAAGGCCTAACAAGATTATGTAATTTGTAAATAGTGGATTCAAATCCAGGTCTGCTTGACATGAAAACCTGTGCTCATTCCTCTTTCTACCAAAAAATACTTTTTAATTGACTTTCTCCTAAAATCCTAACTAATGCAGACTAGATGACTTCTAAAATACTGAGTTTCTTCAAAGCATATTATTATTGGTTTAGATTTTTAAAAAACAAATGGTGATACAAAATACAAACCAACCAACCAAACAAAAAAACCCCAAATCTCCCTGCCCAGAGACCCCACTGACACTTTAAAACATTAAAGTAATTTATTTATAAAGTTAAAGTATTCCAACTATAGACAGAAACAAACTGAAAAGAAAAGCCTCCTTCTCTTTCCCAGAGTCGCCATATTGCGCAACCCCAGGGGGTATTGTTTGAATTGGAGTTGTGCAAAGCAGCAGCACTGCCTCCCATGGCTTATCAGAAAAGCAGATAAAGTCGAGGTAAATATCTACCAAATTAAATCACCCTTATGTATATAAATGACCTGGGCATGAGAATTACTAGACAATTTGTCTTTATGACTAGCAATAACTATGAGGGGCCAGATTCTATACATTTCTTTACATTTATTATCTGTTTTAATATTCACTAGCCCTAGAGTCTTATTATCTGTTTTAATATTCCCTAGCCCTCTTCATTACCCCTATTTTACAGATGAGGACAGTGAGGCTTGAAGAAGCAAAATGATAGGCACGAGAGCATGAAAGTGGTGAATGACAGAGCCAGGTGTCAAATACAGGTTTGTCTTACTCCAAAGCCTAAATTTCCAACCATTGTACTTAGCTAGGAAGGCTTCTCAGAGAAGAGGTCATTTGAGCTTGGTTCTGAAGGAGTGGTGGGGAGTTGCTTGATATTAGGAAAGATGATGGCCTCTGAGACTGTAGATTGACTCAGATTGATATGGGAGGAGGCGATCCAAGGGGAAAGGGAACAAGATAACTAGATTGCAGAGGGAAATGAGTAAAAGGTGAGAGAGTAATAGGGGAATAAAACAAATATGAGCAGAGACCAGGAAAAAATTTTGTGACAAATTCAGGCAAAAATAAAATCATATAATAAATATGTATGTCACTGTTACTCCAGCTACAGGCTGATTGATGTATTATGGAAAGACAGTAGACACACACAATCATCTGCCAACAAAAATACACATTTTCAGTTATATGGTATCATGCATCCAACGAAATATCTTTGCATTCTTCCCTGTGCATTCTGGGCTCCAGCAATATCAAATGGCTTGTAATTTCCTAAACACACTATGTTGTTTCATGGCTCAGTGTCTTTGCACATACTGTTTCCTATACCTGGATTGCCCATCTCATTAAGCCTGATGAAACTTGTGTTTGTGTTTATCCATCCAAACTTTGATTAGGTGTTGTTGCCTCTATGATGCTTTCTACCTACAGATGATCACTCCTTGCTAGGTGCTACCACTATATTGAATATTTGTCTCCACTGTTAAATTTCTTTCATTGTGTTGCAATGATTTGTCTACATTTTTCTCTTCTAAATGTGGGCTCTTCGAGGGCAGGAATGATATTTTGTGAATCTCATAATTTCCAGTGTTTAGTGTAGAAACTAAAAAATAGTAGATTCTTAGTTAATTCTGAGTTAAGTTGAAACGGTATATTTATAAACACATAGGCTTGATAAACCATTTTTTCCTAGAAGCACATACATGCATACAACCATACTTCATTAGCATACTCCTTTGCAGGTATGTATGCTTGTGATTACATTGATACAATATGTCCAAAACAAAGTTACTGGTTCTAAGATACATATACAAATATTTTCATACACTTACTCAAGATGCACTTTGTAATTCTTGGAATTGATTTTAGAGCCTGCCACATCCCTTTGTATACTTCAGTTGTGGAAAATGTTCATCCTTTGAGTCTGGCTTTTGATTTTGAAAATAGCTAAATGTCTTTAGGATCCAAGCCTTATGGGTAAGTTGGTGGTTCATGTTGGGTAATCCAAAAAGCAAGACTTGGCTGTAAAGTAATAGTAAAAGGCTTATAGGGTGACTTACATGTTGGTTCTTAAGGCATTTCCCACATAGGAGTTCTAGAAAATTTCTGAGCAGTGGCATTCTGATCTATTTGTTAATATAAACAAAATCAATTAAGAGTTTTGTCATTTTATAATCACACTTGGTGAACAAACATGCTTGTGTAAAAGAACACAAAAAAGTCATATGTCCAGAGCAAAACTCCTTGACTATTCATTCATTCATTTATAGTTTACTGAGTTTCTATGTGCCATGCACAATGCTAACGGAAATTGGTTGTTTTGACCCGGATGTTTGTTGCAGCCTATTAAAAAAATCTATAAATTCTCAGATTTCATTTTTTTTAATTATAAAAGAAAATGCTCAGTGGATGCTCCTATCCCATTCCTACTTCTCCCCCCATTTTTGAGCTTCATTTTTTCTGTGAGGAATAATGCAAGGGTCAGGGGTAGAATAATATTCAGGGATGCAAAATACTTGGTAATGAAGACCAATCTGACAGTAACAATTTTCTTTTTAGAATCATAAAATAGGATGTTGAAAAATGCTACAACAAAATGTCAACGTCTGGTGCTAGTCACTTGAGAAAACACAGATGAGTAACTCGTGAAACCTACCTTCAAGGAACGCATAGTCCAGTAGGGAAGATAGATCAGTGCTACAGTAAAATGCCAGGTAAGGCACAGTGGGAGAAGAGAAGAGGCAGAGATTAAATTTGTGGAAAACCTTAAGAGTAGGAGTTGGCCAGGTATAAAAGGAATGAAAGACATTACAAAAGAGGGAATAGCATACGCAAAAGCAGTAAAGTGGGAAACAGCATGCTTAGTCCTGGCTAGATTGTGAAGGGAATTTATGCTAGAGATTGCTCTTTATTCTGCAAACAAGGAGTCATTGAAGGGCTTTAAGCAGGGAAATGTCAGTGCCAGATTTGCATTTTAGAGTGAAAACTCTGGCAGTGGTGGATGGATGGATTGGTGGATACACATGATTTGATGCAGAAGCCTGACCCTTGTGGGGACCACAAATCCAGTACCATGACATTGAGTAGGACTACTGAGTGTAGTCCTGTCTTAGATCCTATGGGTAAGGTAGAGAAAGCATCCAGAACACTGTTATAGGACCCATACACCAATAGTGGGTCTGGCACACAGATTCAGACAATTGTGCACAGTAACATGAAGTTTCATAGAGTAAGGGATGAGGTATGATGACCAACTGTCCCAGTTTGCCAGAGACTGAGTTGTTTTCCAGGACTTTCAGTGTGAAAATTGGTAGAGTCCTGGACAAACTGGATGGTTGGTCACTTCAGGCAGTTCCTGGCAGAAACAACCTTCACTCAGTAGCACCTATTACCCAGACCATCTCCTTGGCAACCAGCTAGGGGTCATCTTCAGGGCAGATTGGAGGGGGAGGAAAGTTAAGTGGGTTTTTTTTCTGTTTTATAGGAGGGAAGAGGTGGGAAGGAGCAGGGGGTGGTGAGTCAGCATAGTTAGGCCAATTGAATGGGAGGAGAGAGAAGGTGGCTAAGTAGGAGACAGAGGATGGAGGTTGATTTCTGGTTCAAGATTCCACCTCTTCCTCTGAGACCTTGGGCTTTCTGATGGTAAGGAATATTGCAGTCTCAAAACAACAAGTATCACAAAGAGTGAATGTATGTATTTAGCATTTCATTTATGCATAAATTTCATATATGCATATATTTATTCATTCACCATTTATGGAGTGCATACTATGTGCCTGGCATTTTGCATATGCTATATCATTTAGTCTTTATGCACAACCCTATGACCTGTAGGTAGTATTATTCTCATTTTGCAGATGAGGAAAATGAGGCTCAGGAAATTTGGTAACTTCCTACACATCACACCTTACCTGGTGGAGCTGAGATCTTAATTTAGGTGTATCTCTAAAATCCCAGGTCAAACCAGCATACCCATTGTGCCTCATCAGAAGGGTTGCCTGGGGGCATCTGTTAAACCTAATGCAAGTACCCAGGATATTCTGGCTCTATAGGTTAATAATGAAGATTCCTGATCTTAGTGCTAACAAGTTTTTCCAGGTGATTCTTAGGTCCTGACAATCCTGAGAAACAACACACTGCAGGCTGGGTCTCTTGACAAAGAGCTTATTGACTCCTGCGGGTATCATATGTGTAAATATCTCATTAGAACACAGTTGCGTTAAGGTGTAAAACCAAAAAATACCACTGAGTCTTTCAACAAATAATTTTCTTGACTCTTCCTCTCCATGATTGTTAACCTTGTTTGTAAAGTTCTGTGCAGTCTGGCCCTTGCCTATCTGTCTGATGTCGTGTAACCTCATGGCCATGCTATCCCCCCTTTTTTTGTATCTCTAGCACTCCAAGCTCATACCCACCCTAAAGCTTTGCACTGGCTGATCCTTCTGGACTGGAGCACTCCTCCTCTGTGCTGAGCCATTTTTGCTTTCATTTCAGCCCAAATGTTACCTCCTTGGAGAGGCCTTCTCATTCCCTTGCAATCACTTATTTTCTGCTATTTTCTTAATAATTTATCTTTCGTTTATTTATTGTTCATACTCCTTCTCCCGGTAAATGTAAGCTCCATGAGGAAAGAAACCCTGTCAATTTTTATCAAAGTTGTGTTGCCAGAAACTTAAAAGGTTTTGCATACAGCAGGGCCTGGCACATAATAGGTGCTTATTAAATGTTGGTTGAATGACTGCATGAAAGAGAATACTCTCACTCATCACATTTGGAGGAGAGTGTTCACATTCTTTGTTTTTGTATTTTGATTTTACGATCAAGTACCTTTGTCTTAGGTCCAAAGTAAACCTCCCACTGCCATTTAAGGCTTTTCCCTCTGGTTCATGAAAGAAGACATCTCTTTCTTTTTAGTAGCTTCTATATCATGTCCCTCCAGAGGCTTTAAGACTGTTATTAAATTGCCCCTCAACTTCCTGGACATTAGGTGAAATGTCTTAATTCTTAACCTTCTGCTAGTTCTTTTATCATTTTAGTACCTCTTGTCTAATCCTTTTTACTTAAACAGTTGGGTTCAGAACAGATCCCAGTAGGTGAGTAAGGCCATGGCTGATGGTTATGAGTTGAACACGAGATGCTATTCCAAGCCCTCTTTTATGTTTCTTGCTATTCTTTATTTTTGAACTGTCTCCTTAGGCTAATTCACGGTTAGCTTGTGGTCCATTTTGGTCCTAAGTTCTCTTTAAGCCCTCAAATTCCAGAGCTTGCTACCACTAAAGCGGTATTCCCTTGCCAGGTAACATCCGTTGAGGTTTGCCACCAGAGCTTCTTGTCCTAGGGCTTCCTTTTGAACTGATATGCCCATGTGCCCATACTTGTCAGATTGATGATTGTTGCTGGTGTTCCTATGGCTATGCCAGAAATGGAGGCAGATACACTTCATATTCTTGCTATGTTCATGTGAAGCCATTGCTAGTTTTCATGTGGACTGTGAAGGCTCAAGAATGACTATGTATACTGCTCTGAGAAAGTTGACCAGGTTCTGGGTCCAGCTACAAGGAGACATTTCTGACTCACTGGAGAGGCGGTACAGGGGTGTGAGAAAGCATGGATGTTTGAATTGGACTCACCTGGGTTTAACTACCAGCTGTGCCATTTTATTTGAGACCAGTCTTTTCATTTGTTAAACGTTAGACATTATTATTGTCTATTTGGTAGGCTTGTTGTAAAGATTATGAAATGCGGACCTTATGTAAAACTCCTAGCAGAGAACTCAATGCATGTTAGTTACCTTTCTCTGTGCCTCCTGAACCTTGGAGCAGATATGTGAGGGTGTTTCTCTGTTTCTCTGGGTGTACCATAGAATCTTGCCCTGTGCCCACTGTCTGAATATAAAGTACGACCTGGATGTAGATTTTCAGTTCCAATAACTTTTTCATTTTTACCCAGTCTCTCAGTTTAGCTTACTCTCTGCTACCCTCATGTGGCCACCGTGACCCCTTGTCATTCCTGATCCTCTGCTCCCTCAGTGTGGTTGCTTTGCTGTAATGCAGCCACGTCCAACCTTGGCAGACCTGGCTCCCAACTCCTCTGAGTTTCAAACATGTACATGAAATACTTGTCAGTTTAATTTTAGTCTTCTGTTCTCAGGTAGTATGAGCTCGGTTCTTCTAACCATTTTTCATTCCTTTCTAATATTTATCTCATCTGTCAGAGACACTGTATGAAACGTATGCTGCATGCTTAGAGTTTGGACCCAGTAAGGTCTCTTCAAGTTTCAAATCCAATTATCTGTTGCCTTGCTTAACACCAAGTTCTCTTTCCTACGAATGCTGAAAGAGCAGTACACAGTTGACCCTTGATCAACATGGGTTTGAACTGTGCAGGTCCACTTACATGCTGATTTTTTCAACAGATAAAGTAGGCTGTCCATATCCGTAGGTATTGTATTGGTAACCAAACAGGGATGACAAATACAGCATTCGAGGAATGTGCAAACCACGGATATGGAGGGCAGCATTTTCTTATAGATGGGTTACACTGGTCCCACAGGCCCAATTGTGGGACTTCAGTATGTGCAAATTTTGGTATCCGAGAGGGGCATTGGCACAGAGGGGGAATGGTGGTGGTGGTGGTGGTGGTGGTGGTGAGGAGTCCTGGAGTCAATTCCCTGGGGATACTGAGGGACAACTGCATTGCCATAGGTTATTTAACCATAGAAAGCTCCTCTTTTTCCCCTTTAAATTCAAATCTCTTTAAGTTAAGGAAAAGCATACCCATTCTTGCCATGCCACAGGGTAATGGTGGATCTTGGATAGACCCAGAATGTCAGTGCTCCACACCGAGGATGTGTGAATAAAGGATTTATTTGCTTTCTTCCTCTTCTAATTGCATAGCATTTCTAGCACAGGGAATGAGGGATTATTTAGAATAGAGTAAGTACACTAGTTTGTTTGAAAAACCGTGTGGATGAGAAACAGGGGAAATAAATTTGGCAAGAAGGCTTTAAACCAGATTTGGGAGGGTGAGATTTGAAAACTAGACACTAAAGAGCTTTATCTTTATCCCAATGTCAGTTGGAAAAAATTTGTAGCAGGATGTTATATGATTGAATTGGTATTTAAAGATTAATCTTCAGATTCAGTATGGTAAAGATGGTGGATTTTTTAATTTGTAAATTCAGTGCAGTACTATGCTAAATCCCAATAAGATATTTTGTGGAACTTGACCAGCTGATTCTAACATTCCCTTGGAAGATAAAGTCAGGAATAAATAGCCATGATTTAAAAAAAAAAATTGGGTTGGGGGGAAGAAGGTTTTCTAGCTATCCTAAGCTACTTCAAAATTATAGCAATTAAAACATGAAATCTTGGCACAGGAATATACAAATAGATCCATGCAACAGAAGAGAAAGTTTAGTTACATGCCAACTTGGAAATTTAGTATATGAAGAAGAACTACCTTCATCATATACTATACTTCTAATCAGTGACTAAGGGATTGGACTGTTTAAAGACATTAGAATAATTGATTACCTATTTGTCAGTTGGTATGAGATAGGTCTAGCCTTCTCTTATATCATATATAACAATATATTTCAGATGGACTCGTGCTAAATTTTATAAACAAAACAACGCTAAAAATATGTATGTATATATTTTGAGACAGAGTCTCGCTGTGTCTCCCTGGCTAGAGTGCAGTGGCGTCATCATAGCTCACTACAACTTCAAACTCCTGGGCTCAAGCAATCCTCCTGCCTCAGCCTCCCAAGTAGCTGGAACTGTAGGCATGTGCCACCCGGTTAATATTTCTATTTTTTGTAGAGACAGGATCTCGCTCTTGCTGTCTGGTCTTGACCTCCTGACCCCAAGCAATCCTCCCACCTTGGCCTCCCAGAGTGCTAGGACTACAGGCATGAGCCACCATGCCTGGCCTTAAAAATATTTTAAAATACTAGAAAAATATATTTAATCTTGAAGTGGGAGAGACCTTTCTAATCAAGTCACAAAACCTAGAATCCATAAAGGAAAGAACTGGTAAGATTTACTGCATGATTTTTAAAATTGATATAATTGTGGACCCATTGACAAATTTTAAAAGTAAGTTACAGACTGAGAAAATTTTATTTACAACATATACGCCAAAGTATCAAAATTGATAATATACAAAATATCCAGCAAATAAACATAAAAAAGACACACAATCCAGTAGAAAATTGGGCAAAGGATATGAGTAGGAATTCTCAGAAAAAATACAGTTGTCCAATAAACATCTGAAAAGATGATCAACTGCATTTGGATTTTGAGAAATACAAGTTACAGCACCAAAGAGACCCTAGACTGTTAAAAAGCATCAAAGAACTCATCAAATTGTTAAAAATTAAAATGATGGATGATATTCAGTGTTGCAAGTGTTTGTGGAAATAGGCACCTTCATATATTGTTAGTGAGAATGTAAATTGGTACAGCCTTTTTGGAGATATTTTGGCAGAATGTATGAAAATTAAAAATGGAAATACCAGCAGTGTTATTTCTATAAATTATGCTGTAGTTCTGTTCACACATGAGTGCCATGATTTATGTACAGAGATGTGCACCACATCATTTTTTCCAGTAGTGAAAAATTGAAAACAACCTAAATATTCATCAATACTGAATTGGTTAAATAAATTATGCTATATCATACTTTGTAATAACATATTGCAGTCAAAAAAGAATGAGGTAAATTTATATCTACCAACATGGAAAAATGCTGAAGGTGTATTGTTAAGTGAAAATACAGAGAAAATACATACACTCTTACCCCTTTTGTGTAAAATAGGGAAAAAACCTAAAACAACATATGTGTATATGTTAAATTTCTATATGTGTAGCTGTGTGTTTAAGTAAATGAATAGTTTCTTACTGGCTGTGTGACCTCAGGCAAGATACTTTCCTTCTCAGTATTTTAATTTCTTTGTATGGCAAATAGAGATAATAATTGTACATGTCCCCTAGGGTTGTATGATGTTAGAATTAAATAAATTAATCAATTTAAAGTGCCTTGAATAGGGCCTGGCATGTAGGAGGCACTTGAGGAGTATTTCTACTGTTCAGATACACTTTAAGCTTGGGAGATTATCATCTGGGGTGGGGGTGAGATTTAAGGCATAGGAGGAACTGTAATTGTTTATATTATATACTTAATATTTTTTCAGTGATCATGTGCTTATGTATTGAATGATTAGAAATTTTAAAAAAATTAAAACTTATTTTTAGAAGATCAGTTAAAAGATGATTATAGAAATCCAGAAACAAAATAAAACATTCCTGAGCTAGGGCAGTGGCATGGGGAACTGCAAGGAGGGACTCCACTGGGTGTTGGTTATGGGGAGTGAGAGAGAGGGAGAAGGCAGGAGCAGCTCTCAGCTTTGGCTTTTGAGTGACTTGGAAAATGCTGAACCATGGAAAGAAATAGTGGGGTTAGGAGAAGCTTTTTGTGAGGTGTAGTATTTTGGGATTGAGGAAGATTAGTGTCTTAGTTCAGGCTGCTATAACAGAATACCATAAATTGGGTGGATTAAACAACAGATATTTATTTCTCACAGTTCTGGAGGCTTTGAAGTCCAAGATCAAGGTAATGGCCAGTTTGGTTCCTGGTGAATGCCCTCTTCCTGGTTTGCAGACAGCCACCTTCTCGATGTATCTTCACGTGGTGGAGAAAGAGATCATCTCTCTTGTGTCTCTTCTTATAAGGACACTTTCTATTTATGAGAGCTCAACTTTCATGACCTAATTACCTCCCAAAGGACTACCTCCAAATACCATCACATCTGGGATTAGGGCTTTAACATATGAATTTGGGGAGACACAAACATTCAATCTACAACAATTAGTTTTGTTTAAACTATGTTGAGTTTAAGATGATGGGAACCTATCTAATAAAAAAATATTTGTTAGACTGGATATGAAAACTGGAGCTCTAGAGAAAGTTTAATGTTCTACCACTTTGAAGTAGAGCAACAGAAAAAGTCTAAAGTTCTCAGGTCTTATTTTCAGAGTTCCCATCTAGTATTTCCATTATAAAAATCAGGAATTGCGGTATTATGGAACAATCTGTGGGCTAGGAGGACAAATACCTGTTCTAGTGGTTTTGTTTGTTTATTCATTTTTTTTCCCAGTAAACATATATCGAGCAACTACCGTGTGCCAGGTACTGCCCAGACTGTCAAGGGTAGAAAGAACTCAAGTGGCTCTCTGTCTGGTAGGAAGAGACATGCATAAAATTGATTGCATTACAGTGTGCTCAGTGCTCCAGTAGTCATATGCACAGGGTGCAGTAATGGTATGAAGATGGGTATGATCCAATTTGCTTGGGGTGTGGTGGATGTCAGTGAAGATATTATAGAAAATGTGGTGATTGAGCTGAATCTTCAAGGAGGAGGAACAGTCTTCCAGGCAGATGTGAGGGTGGAGACAGGAGAAGGGAATTCTAAAAAGAGGAAACATCGCAGCATACCAAGGCATGTTACTATGGGACCAGGATTTTTTTCTTTATAATTTTTTTCATTTAGAGAGCTGAAGTACTTTGGCATTGCACAACCTAAGCTGAGGGGTGAGGATGGGGGATGATAGTAAATGAAGCTAAAAAGATGGACAGGAATCAGGTTATAGATGGCTTTTAGGCTCTTCTCTAGGCAATAGAGAAACACAGAGGGGTTTTGCCTTCAATTGTTCTGTTGGTGGTGAGGCTGATTGGTGGAAGGGGAACAGGGATGGTGACAGGTAGGCAAATGAAGGATTATTAAAATATTTAGATAGCCCTTGGTACAGAGGATGAACTATCTGAACTAAGCCAAAAGCAATGGGAATGGAAAGTGAAGTATAGATTTGAGAGCTTTTCAAGAGGCAGAGTGGACAGGCCTTAGTAGCTGATTACATTTAGAGGATAAAGATGGGGGAGAGGTCTTGACAGGCTCTGTGTTTCTGGCTCAAGAGACTGGATGGCTGGTTTTGTCTCCCCAAAACTGCTTTAGTCAAATCAATCTTCATTCAATTTACTATTATGTAGTCAATTCTGTTACTGTGGTTTAGATCTTCATTATATCTTAACTATTGCAAAAGCCTCCTTACTGTGCCCTCTTGAAATCATACACTGCACAGCAGCCAGGGTGATCTATCTAAAATGCAAATCAAGTCACAGTTCTCCCTTACTTAAAACCCTTTCCCGCCCCTGCATCTCCTGCAGGATCAAAATTGGTCTTTAACGTGACATACGATGACAATCTCCATGATCTGATCTTTGCAGCCACATACTTTGTCACTTCCTGCCTGGGAATTTGGACTTCAGCAACATCTCACTTCTTGTAGCTTCTTACACAGACAAGATGCTTTTGGGTTATATTATTACTCGTGCTGTCCTCTGTTCTTAGAATGCCTTTTCTCCTTGGCTTCCCCAACACATACACACACACACACACACACACACACACACACACACACAGTCTCTCTCCACAACCCCAACCTCTTCTTTTGCTCAGGTTGACAGCTGTTCTTACTTTAGCCCTCAGCATAGGTCTATAGCTCCAGAAAACTTTCTTAAACTCTTCAGACTGGATTAGTTTGTCCACCTTCTTTGGTTTTGTAGCATGCTGGACCTATCTACAGTCAGGCAACTTTGTTTCATGATCGTGTTTATTTTCCTGTTTCTGACTGTGACTTTGTTAAGGATAGATATGGTGTCGTCATTACCTTTGTATCTCCAATGCCCAGCACATTTCTTGTTGTATAGTAAGGATTTATAGAATAAATACATTAATAAATGAGTAGGGGGATGGTGCTAAGCATTAACTAGATTAGTGGATTATGAAGAACAGAAGACTTATGGGGAAATATATGTTCCGATTGGTACATTTTACAATTGAGATGCCTGTGAGTCATGCAAGGATGGTAATATAAAGGCAACTGAGTATACCAATCTGGATTTCACGTGAGATGTCTGGTTTTAAGATATAGATATGAGGGTTTTCAGCACGTGGTTGGTAGTACACGCTGTGGCACCATTTAAGATCATCCAGGGAGAAAACATAAAAGAACAGAGAGCCAAGGCACATTTTAGGGCAGTGTTTTTGACCACAACCCATAGAAGAAATTATTTTTTTATTATGACTCTGAACACACATGCCCATACACGTACATTCACATGTAGCTGAAACAAAAATGTCATGAAATAATGCATGGTCTTTTTACAGGGGGATGCCTTCTGATATTTTCTTTTTTATTTTGTCCTGTCCTATCCTATCATTTATTTTCTCTGCTATGTAGTAATATAAAAATGCTGCTAACCTTCTGACTTGCAGTCTGATATGTGTGCTGCTCTTTGGAACACTGATATTTAAGAAGAAAGAGGAGGGGCCGAGGACCAGGAGGCCAGTGAGGAGGGAGGGAGCGCCCCAGAAGCCAGGAGAGTGGACATGTCTGAGGATGCAGGTGTGGTCACTAGCATGGAATGCTGCAGAGACAGAGTGAGACTGTTGAATTTGACAACTAGGAAGAAGCCATTGGTGATTTTAGCGAGGACGTTTGGCAGTAGCTAGATTGGAATGGGTGGGGGGAAAGGGGGAAAAAACTGAGCACAAGCTATTCTTTTTAAAAATAGAGACTGTCAGTACTGGTCTACTGAGGATTTTCCCATCCTTTATCTCGTTTATTCCTTATAATGACCTTACAAGCTAGCCGTTATTACTTCTGTGGATTTTTAAAATCAAATGAGTAATCTGAATCTCAGAGTCATTTAGGTGCCTTTAGGTGCCCATCATCACATAGAGCTGGGAATTCAAACCCTGGCTATCCCAACTTGAAAGTCTGTAGTTTTCCAATTGGATAATAACTGTTAGTCTATTTTTGTAATATTGGATAAGTAATTTAATTTCTGTGTGCCTGAGTTTTCTAATCTATGTAATTACAGATGGAGAGGCTTGACAAAAATTATAGACTACAGAAATATAGAAAATAAAGAGCAAACATTCACCCACTTAGCATTATCAATTTAATCTTTAAACTAGTTTTTTTAAAAATTTATAAAAGTAATACAAGCATATGGCAAAAATTCAACTGATGAATAAGGTTAAAAGAGATAATTATTTAAAAATCCTTTTCCATTTTGAGCATTCTGTGATTCCTAGAAGAGGTTATTTGATACTTTTTGTTTTCAAGTTTATCAGTTAAGACTAAATACAAAGCATTTTACTCTTTCCCTTGACCCCTTCCTCACACACACTCTTTGTGTAAAGGCTATATTGGGGATTTCGAGTGATTCCATGCAGATACCTCTTCAACATACTGATCTCATTTTCTTTTTTAGTATATACCCAGCAGTGGGATTGCTGGATCTTATGGTACTTCTGTTTTTAATTTTTTGAAGAACTAGCTTACTGTTTTCCATAACGGCTAGCTAGAGTCAACTATTCCACGATGTATATATACTTCAAAACATCAATAAAAACATACAATGTTATCTATCACCTTAAAAAAATTAAAAAAGAGTGATTCAGTGAGACTGTAGTGAAATAAAAAGAACACTGAATTGGGAGTCAGAAAACTTAGAATTGAGAACCAGACTTGTGAATGACTAGCTGACTGATCTTGAGCAAGTTGTTTTATTCATCCGGAATTCAGTTTCTTATGTTTTAACTTAAGGTAGCTGGGAGGAGAATGAGCCCCTAAAGAAGAGATCATAGAGAGCTCACTTAACTCACCTGCCTGATGCTGCTTGTTCTGCCTTCTAAGCACCACGACCTTTTACTCCACCCTGTGGCCCTCCTCAGGCCTGTCCCTCTCCCTTCACCCCTGTATCCTATCCTTAGGGCACTACTCTATGATTACAAAGACTTGAAAGAGATCTGGGGAGAAAGGTCTCAGATTCTTGATCCTGGAACAGATCATAATTGGGGAGCTTGTAGCTTTCAGCAGCACTTTCTGTGGAGGCCTGCCTGGAGTGGTCACAGAGGTCAAGACACTGCAGTGGGGCTTGCCCCAGCCCCACCACTTGTGAGCTGAGTGACTTTGGGCAAGTCAAATGTCTTTGATCAAGGTGGTTCTTTTGTAAAAGAAGGATAATGATAATTATTCTTCCCACAATCTAGGATAGTTCTGATGATAAAATGAGATAAAGAATTCGAAATACTTTTGTCATCACTATTACTGCCATTAATACTGTTTCTTAGAATCATAGACAGGTAGCGTGAAGAAGGGCTTTGTAAATTCAGCTACCACCTTCTATGGGAGGAGACCCTGAGCCTAAAGGAGATGAACTGGCTTCCTCAAGGTAAAAAATTCTTCCCCTGTGCTCTGTCTTCAGTGTGGGGACTGGATGTTCTTTAGGGACAGGCTTTAGATGGGCTTCTCCTGCATAGTCAATGACCAGATATGTATAAGGATAAACCATATATTGACCAGTTTGTCAGACATGAGATTCCTGTGTAAGGACAAGTTTATTCTCTGGGATTGAAACTTTCATGGTCATACTTTTTTGTTTAATTAAACTGATGCATTGTGAAATATGAACACCTTTCTTCTTTTGCCATTGTGGACTCTGCTTTGCTATGTTCACCTCAAGGCTTCTTCCATGCTGAATGGGAAGTGGAGCTGAGGTAGGCAAAAAGGCAACAAAAGCCCAGTTTACTCATAATATTAAGCAAAACCAATGTCCTTGAATCCCTTGACCCTTTAAGAATCCATCTTCTAATTCTTTGGCCTCTGGCCTAGAGCATCTGGCCCTTTAAGGACTAGGGGCCCCATAGGGATTGAAGATTAAGGAGCCTGGTTGCCAGCCCATCCCCATGGCAACTCAATGCCATGGGGATTAGCAGGGCCCTATTCAGGGCCTCTCAGTTTTAAAGCCAGTGGTGCAGAGAGTACCAGGCAGAGAACTAAAACAAACACAGTTGTGTTGTAGAACCAAGAAGAGTTCAAGATGTCTGAGGGTGGACGTGGGAAGGACCGCAAGTCGTTCTGGACAAGGCTCAGCAATCTGGTATTGTACGGACTGAGTGAAGGAGGTTCAGAAGAGCAGGTGCTATAGATTGAAAACTTAAAGAGAGGAGACCAGGACTAGAAGGATGGTGGGCAAGAAAAGAAGTCTGGACCATGAAATCTGGAGGAAGGGAAAAGAGGGTCTGAGAATGAAGGGCTGACTTAACTAAGATTCTGGGTCCAAGCAATGGAGAATAATGATGGGGGGGTGGGGGTTTGGAGGCTGGGAAACTCAGAGCACCTTGAGGATGATGGCTAAAGGGGCAGAGACAGAGAAGAGCAGTGGGCTGAATCTAGGGGAGACCAGGAACAATAAGTTTGGATGATAGTGTTTGTAGTAGATGGATCCTAGCTCAGAGGAGGACAGAAAGGGACATGGCCGAGAAATTCAGCATTGCAGATAGGGACTGGATGGTAAAAGGATTAGGGAATGCCAACTGTAGAATGTTGGGAAAAGTGAAGTGGACATGAACGTGGAGAGGTGTGGACAGAGGGGAAAAGACCATTTTAAAGCAAGAAATGATTGAAGGTTATATACCCTGAGGAAGAAAGAGAAATTGATGGGGCTGGCAAGAAGGAAACATAAGAAGACAGGACTGGGGAGCTAGGACTGGACACATAACAGGTGATGGCTTGGGGTTAGAAACAGTGGCATAGAGAGTCCTGATTCTAAAGAGGAGAACGGGAGTTGAACTAGAGAGTTAGCACCAGGAATTAGCTCACTTGTTAGGTCTGGGTGAAGCAGAGAGAAAGTTTCTCCCCAAATTTCCAGAAAGATCTGGCAGGACATGATAGCCCACTGCCCTTCCATTGGGTAAACACTGTTGGCTTCTTCAGCCTTCTTGACCAAAGAGAGACTTTGTGTCCTTGGAGACACACTCTTTGGAATTCTCTAGACCACTTTCTGCAGAAGTCTGTTGGAGTTAGGAGAGAGGCAATCACGAAAGGGAGATTCTATCTCCAGATTTTTCACCATTTCTCAGACTCCCTTAGGGGGTGGACCTCAGTTCGACTCCACTGTGACCTTGAATAGCCCTGGAAGTCCAGCCATTGTCAAGATAGATTGGTTCTGGGTCTACTGTTATGAAGGTTTGGGTAAGTCAGTTGGAACTGGGCTAGACCTGGAATGGTTTCTGAAAGTTGGATGGGATGATTAAAGGAAAATTCTCTCTGTATTTGTTTTCCCTTGACTTGCTTCTCAGGCTCAGTTATTACCCAGGTTATCTCACTTCTTCCCTCTTAGAGGCTAGGAAAGGGCGTGGGGAGGGAATGAAAAATCTGCAGTCAAGCTCACAGGCTAGAAAGGAGGGAAATAGGAGGCTTTGGGAACATAACTACTTTATTATGATGGGTCAGAAAAATGCATGACAGGAATAAAGATATAAGCATGAGGCAAGACCACACAGGACAAAATGTTTGGGAAAAAACCTGAAGGGCTTTTGCATTGTAGGTATGTCCATTTTACCCTTCTTTAAGGGTAGAGAGTTATGCACCGATGGTCTGCAGAATAGGCCAAGCAACATCGGCCTGATGTTGCAAAGTGCCTTTTCCAGCCTTCCTGGGAGGGGCTCACAGGACGGATGAGGTTGGCTGACTCCTGGGGGTGAGACAGTAAGAAGGAGCTGAGAGTAGATAAGGACATGAGGAGCTGGTATATGGAAATCACTTCTAGAGGGTGTACCCACAATAGACGTGAATTAATAAGGATTGGGGCAATGTAGAGACTGGGAGATGAAAGTATACTGTGTAAGGACCTTGCTATCCAAATGGTGATTTCACTGTCTTACTCCATGTAATATCCCTTAGCATTTAAAACATGGAATAGTTGGTATAGATATCTTTAGGGAAGTTGTAAGTAGAACCGCAGTAGAAAGGGAAAGCTTTTTTTGTCATTTATCATATGTATCCCAGAAACACTTTATGAATGAAATAATATGTGAGCATCACCACTTTGTCTGTAGGGTCACAGAGTGGTGTCAATTAGAGGCATGAGTAATGTTTGAGTCACAGATCTTTGGAGAATTAAATCAGCACAAATTCTTTTTGGAAGGGGAATGTACTTATCTTCCTAAGGGTTTACATAAACACGAACGACACATACCTAGTTTAAAAGAAGAAAAAGATGTACTGTCTTGAATCATTTTGAATGACTTAACCTCATCTTTCCTGCCCCTTTTAGCTTTCTTTGATTGTTTTTCTCCTTATTTTAAATTAAAAACCTAGTTTAGGGACATTATTCCCACTATCAAGAAGCTTTGCCTGATTTATGGACAATAGAGCAAAATAAGAGAAGTCAGAGAGACACCTCTTATTTGAAAAAACCCTTGGACAAAGTACAGAGTATTTTTGTTAATATAAATTATAAATATGTAAGGGGTCCTATAAAGATTCTTGTTGTGGGGGTCATTTTTTTTCCTGGAATGGAGAGATTTCTGTAGGGTGGTGGGAGGAGGATGAAGGAAGCATATTCAAAGGGAAGGAGGCAACCCAGGCAATAGAGTTGAGAATTATAGCCCATGGAGTAGAGGAAGGAAAGGGACAAACACTCTGCATCATGAAATGTCAGCTAATCTTTATCAGTAGTGTATATTATTGCCCTCATTTTATAATGAGGGTATGGAAGATCAGAAAAGTCAACTCATTTTTTTGAGAGCCTCAACAGCTTGCTATTGAAACTGGATCTTTCTGCCTCCAGAGTTACGGTCTTTGGGTGCACTTGGAAAATTGACACTTCATTTAGCGGGCAATAAGATTGATTCCTTCTTTTCTTCCCTACATTCGTGTATTGGAATTTGCCTACAGGATCCTTGAGGGTGGGCCCATGCCATTATTTATCTTTCATAGTTGTATCCCCAGAACCAAGTGAGAACTTTGAAAACAATGAATGAAGCTCCTGGAAGGGGTTTCAGAGCTGGGACTCTTTATTCAGGTTGCAGAGAACACATGATCTTGTAAGAGGCAGTGGAGCTTTGGACATAACTCAGGGGACTGATAGATTTCTTGGGTTTAGGACAATATCTTAAAACACGGAGGGTTTGTGTGTGTGTGTGTCTCTAAACCATCATTGAGCCTGGCGGGAAGTATCCTGAGAATCTAGCCTTGCCTTTCCTATTGGAGTGGCTGGCCTGCGGGGTTGAGCTTCCTTTACAATCACATAGCTCTCTTGACTAACTCCTTGACCAGCACCTTGTTACTGGCCAGCATTCCGTTTCATGTATCAGGCTCTTGAAATTGTCTAGGGTAAATGTGTTAAGATAGACCTATTCTGTGCCTCCTTGTTTCAGGTTTATAATATATACAATCAGTTTCACTTTTCTGAGCTCCTATCTTTAGATCTTAGATGGAAGGCAAGTTTGGTTGGAATAGCTGCTTTCCCTCAGATGTTAGAAAGAGTCTTCTACTTATTCCTGATCTGACTGAATCACCTTGGTCGTGTTCTCTACAGGTCTCATTCTTGGGGCTGTATGCATGAGTAGGGTAGCATGAGATGTGTAATTGTAGTCTTAGAATTAGAATGAACCTTAAAGATCTTCTAATCTAAGCATTTCATTTAGTCAGATTGCTCCTTTGCTTGGCCATTACCTGGCCTCACAGATTAGAAATAACAACTTTGAGTTATGATTAGAGTCTGCCATCAGTGTCCAAAGCTGTGGTCCATGGAAACACATACCCAGGGAAGAAGAGGGTGTCTGAGTTGGCTCTCTGCTTTTATTGTAGCCTTTTGAGTGGGAGTTGGGTGGAGAACACTGAATCAGAGTCTTTAAATCAATGGATTGTCATCGGGAGCATAGAGGCCAATTATCCCTACGGGAAACAAATAGGAGAAAATGAGCTGAAAGCGAGGTAAGAAGAATTTAGATTAGACATTCAGAAGAACAGGCACAGTGGAAGTTATAAACAACAATGATTATGGAATTGTCTTCTCTAGGAGGCTTTTAAAACTAGGAATCATTTTCTTGGGTCTAAACTGGGTATGGAGGTCTTTACATATGGTTGAGGAGGGATGGTCAGTTTGATTGTGCTATGATGCCTCTAGCAAGCCCAGGCAGCTGAGTAGTCCTCATTCCTTATATTAGGCAGGCAGCCCTGGGGAAAGAGAATGGCAGAAACTTGGGGCTAGGGAAGGTAGGGGGAAGAGACACAGGTATTCATAGAGGGCTGTGTGAGGAACATCTGTATTTCATCTGAGAGAGATCTGCCACTTTCACTGTCCCTTCCTATATGTACACACACATACTTTCTCCTTCCCTCCCTCCCTCCCTCCCTCTCTCTCTCTCTCACACACACACACACTCAACACTGTTCCTTCTCCACCCCCATCCTTAATTCTAGTGAAGATGCTGAAGGAACATCAAATCAGACTCCTGTTACCTCTTCCCCAGGCTTGACAGATACAGTTCTTAAACCTGAGAACAGTCTTCTGGCGCTCAGCTTCCCTGCCATTCTCTGCTGCTGTGATTCACAGTGTTTCTTTACAGAAACAGCTTCTTTGTCTCTGGGATCGAGGGTTTTCCTGTATCCCCCAGCTTTGCTCAGCCCCTGTCTGAGAATAGCTGGACTGGGATGAAACCACAGTGAAGGGAGTAGGGGTGGAGATAGAGATGGCTTCTGCTTTCTCTGCTGGGTTGGGTGCTCTCTGCTTAATTAGCATGAGAATAGCGAGATTTTCATGTCCTCCCTTGGGGATGGAGAGGAAAGGAGAGCAAAGGCTCTAGCTCTATCCTGCTCCATCAGGGATTCTTGGACTGGGAAAATGACCACTGTCACAGTCCTACAATCCTCTAAGGACCCCAGGACCCGCGGTACTGAGAAAAGCTTTGATGGAGTCGGCTGGTGGATCTCCACTCCAGATTTTCCAGCTGTCCCTGTCCCCCCACCGCTCAGAGAGCAGGATGCTGAGATGGCTCGGTGATGCAGAAGGTATGTGCTTTTTCAGTTCTGGTGCTGATGCTGTGTATGTGGTGAGGTCTCTGTGGCGCAATGGACGAGCGCGCTGGACTTCTAATCCAGAGGTTCCGGGTTCGAGTCCCGGCAGAGATGGTCACCTGGCAGGTGCCTCTTTTATTTTGAAGGCTGTCAAACTAAGTTGGTAATTATATTTATTCCTCCCTGGAGGCTCTGAGGGAGAGAAAGGAAACCCCTTTCCTTGGGAATCCTAGACCTCCTCCCCTTTTCCCTTCCCTCTCTCTTCGTTCTTTCTCTATCCCTCCCTTACTGATTTTCATTGTATAGAAGAGGCTCAGATGTCTGCTGTGTCTCTCTGCTCAGCCCGACTGACAGAGCCTTTGACTCCTCTGCTTTATAGTAGGAAAAATTGGCAATATAGTGACCAATATGCCAGGTTACAGGTTTTGGGACCACTGTGATTCTCTCCTTTTATCTCTGAGAACACAAAAGGGCAGATTGTCCCATATGTCAAATGGGAAATGTCCAGCTGTCCTCTGAGGTAACACCTACCTTGACCGAGGTGCTCCCTTTTGGGTCAGGAGGTGGACAGGTCATGCAGAGGATAATTTCTTGCACTGTTTTGTCAGCTGTACTTTTGTATTCCTAAGGCTTTTTGTGCTAAAGCTCATTACTCACTTCCTGATCTGTAAGGTGAAATGTAATCATTGCTCTTTGTCTCAGTGGAATAAACCACACAGCAACACACTAATAACCAGCAGCAAGTTGGATGAGCTTGTCTCCAGAGACCCAAAGGTCTTATACTTAAATGCCCTTTACTGTGAAAAGTTTGTAGCCTTTTCTCTTTGCAGGGCAAGATTTGAGGGTTGTATCTGAATGTTATTTTCATAATTCTCTATTTCAAACAAGCCATATTCTCACCTCCTCTCTCATCCTGCATTCACTTCCTCTGTCTCCCTGTCTCATCTCATGGGCCACATTCAGCCAGACTGGGAGCTTGGTCAGATTGGCGTGTAGCTTGGGTTTCTATTTTGGGCTGGTTTGGCTCTCTCTCTTGCATATTGCTGCCCTGGCAAGGGCTGACCTCCACCTCAAGTGAACCCAGGAAACCTGAGAAGACACGCGTCCCTGGACTGCTGGGGAGAGTCAGCATCCCTCCCACGTGGGACCCAGCAGAGGACATTGTGTCGCCAAAAGCTGGGGAATTGATGGGGCAGACAGGAGGACTCTGGAGGGAGACTGATTTTTTTTTTTTTCCTTCAATGTGTGCATGTTTGTAGCAAGTTGAAACTCCTGAAATTCTTTTGAAGTAGTACAGTACTTTAAAGGAACTTAACATTCTTGCAGTAAGAGCCAACATAGCTTTTGCCTTTCTGAGTTACCTTGGTGGAAGGACAATTCAGATATTAACTATCTCCCACCAACCCCTTTCGATAGGCCCTTTGGAGGATCCTAGAGTGGACCAGAAGTTCCTGGGCATCTGGCTCCCTTCCTAGAGCCTTTTGTTTATTGTTAACTCAGCCTATGCTAGATATTTTTGCTTTAAGCCCTGGCCTGAAAGGAAAAAATGTGTGTGTGTGGCGGAGGGGAGGGAGTTCAGAAAAAGGGTTTGTCACATTTTCAACCATAATCCAGGATACTACATGCATCTTTCTAATTCCTCCTGTATCATGCTATTATAATGGAGCTGCTCAACCACAAGAATTCTGGGACAGTGAGGATGTTGTTCCTGTATCACTGTTAAAGGTCAGGGCAAGGGTGTAGGTTCATTCTGGCCCACCCTAAAATTTGCTCATTTCTAGAAGCTTTCTAGGAATATTTATCAGACTTTATGGAATTGTGGGGTCTGGGGGTGGGGTGGGACTCTGGAAGGTATGTGTGCCCAAATAGACATTGAATTTGGATTTGCTCAAGGGTGCAGTGTAGCCAGTTCCTTATGTGAAGTTCTATACCAATGAGAATTAAAATCCACTAATAATTCCCCCAGCCAGATTTTAGCCTGTTGTTTCTATTTCCTAACTTGGAGTTGGAAGACCTTGGTTTAATTACAGATTTGCCACATTGCTAAACATATGAACTTTAATTTGCTTATTTATAAAATCAAGGTTATATTAATGTGAAAATGGATGAAAAGCCCATCATACAGCTCTGTACAAATATATAGGCTGTGTTAGTTTTCAAGTTGCTTTCATCTGTCTCCTAAGCTTGTGGGAAAGGTGCCTGGACACAAATTGGGGAAAGGAAAGGGTCTGAATAATCAACCCCTGCCTGGAACATACAGGTTGGCTGTATACCATTAGCTGGGGCTGAGGCTGACCTGTGCTCCCCAAGAAAGAGGGCAGATTGGGCTTTTCTAGCTGGTGGGGTCCTTCCTTCAGTGGGCAGGTGGCCCCTCTGTGCCTTAGAGAGGGAACTTCATCTCAGCCAGGTAGGTAGAGAGGCTTGCTGACACCCTACTCAGGAGACCTAGAAACTTCCTCTTGCTCAACCATTACCCAGTCTTCAGCTCTCTCTGTCTCTTGGAGGGGGGGCGGTGGTGGGAACTTGAAGAACAATGTCACCAGGACTGGGGGAAAGATTTTCCACATGAGTAAAAATTCTTCTGTATGTGATAACCATTTTCTTCTTAATACATGAGGGATAACTCCTAATTTATGAATATCATAATTACTGTGTTTTAAAGGTACTCAGAATATAAAATAGAAATGGTGTTTTTTTTTATAAAGTCATTTCCCTGTAGAATTCAAATGCTTCAGAAGTGCTGGAGCTGATTATTAATTGCAAAGTATATGGGCAGGATATGCCCTATTTATTATTGTATTCTCAGTGCCTTGAATATGGTAGGCATTTGATGGATATATTTGAAAGAATTAATGTTGACTTAGATTGGCTATAAAATTATGTAGATAGGAAAGAGAAAGAGATTCCTCCTAACTCCTGGGGAGCAGGAACACAGGCAGTATCTTCATGCATTAATTCATTCACTTAACAAATATTCAAGTACCCACTTTGTGCCACTTTCTGTTACTCCAGGCACTGGGATCTAAAATAGCAGTTCCCATCTCCCTCATGGCGTGCACACTCCCAAGATGGAGACAAGCGATAAGTAAATAAATATTATAAAGCATTTTAGGTGGAGGTGTGTGCTATGGAGCAATGTAAAGGATGACGGGGTGGAGGGCGATGTGAAGAATGGTGGTCATGGAGAACCCCTCACAGGAGGTGACACTTGAGTGAAGACCTGAGTGGCGAGAGGGAGGACAATGAGAGGTGTAGGGTGGACATTCCAGCAGAGAAACAGCAAGGGCAGGACCCTGAGGTGGGCACCAGCGGACGGGAAAGCACAGAGGTCAGTGTGGTACAGTGGAGGGAGTCCTGGAGAGAGTTGGGTTCAGAGTTTAAGGCAGGGCATGTCGTCGAGGGCAGTGTTTTCTATCCTGTCACATCCAACTCTGCCTTGTTAAGTCCAGGATTTTCTCACTTCCACTCTGTTGTGCAATGAAATTCATAGGTAATATAACTTTCCTATGCACATAATTAAGACAAATCAATATAATATCCTACTTGTAATATGAGAGAGAAATAAGAAAATCAATTTGTAATAAATGGTATGTATTTTAATATGTAGATGCCACACTAGCAGTCTTTATACCAATATGAAGAATCACCTTGAATGCAACAGCTACATGTGCAGATCAATGCCGTCATGTTGTTTGCTGTCTTAAATACCACGAGGGATGTCATTCACCAGCAGTGTTGTGATTTTCCAAACTGGTGAATACTTTTGGATAAATTTTAGATCAAAACAAAGTAAATCTTGCCAAATACACAGTACTTTGCATTCCTGGAAAATTTAGGAAGTTTTAAGCCACGCAGAAAACTCTCTGTATTTATGTGTAAAGACAAGTTAGACCCTAGGCTCAGATAACAACAAATAGGTTTTTAGTAGGTCATTCAAAAGAAGTACACACCATGGAGCACTTCTTTGTGTGGGATGCTCCTACACATGGCAGGACACATGGACCCCAGGCACCCTTCCTCTCTACAGCTAGCAGTGGCCCCTGATTATTATGACAGCAAAAATGACTCCATCAGATTTTCAAACCACTTTTGACAGGTAATTCCAGCTCCACTGGCATCACTGACACAGGGCTTGTAGGTCAAGCTTTCCTACGTGCTAGGGAGAGCGTTGGTGGGTTTGAGCAGAAGAATAAAGGATTCTGGTTTATATGTTAAAAGCCTAATTTTGTCTGTTGGTAGAGAATAGACAGGGTTGAAGATGCAGACAGGTTTGCAGGTTTGCTGGGCCCACAGTCTTTTAGAAGCAGCAGGGTGTGACTCTGTGGTTCCCAAGTAGTAGTGCTGGTACCGCCAGATGTTGAGGGTTTTATAACAAAATCCACCAACAAAAGTGATTTATCATTTCTGGAGAGCTGATCTGGCACAGATCACTTATATTTTGTCTGGAAACTAGTTATTTTTATTTATTGTCATTATTATAGTTATTACCAACTAGTGAAAACGTTCATTTAGTTTATATTTAAAAGCTGTAGCAAGTAAAACTTACTCCCTCAAAATACAATTGCAGTGCTTATGTTCTTAGTAGTTACCATAAATTATAATGAAGCAGAATATCTTTAAATTTCTCTACGTCCTCTTTGGAGGTTAGTTGCGTCTTTTTGCTTCTGTGATGGTGATACTGTTCTGTGATGATTCTTTTGAGAGAATAAACAGTGAGAGCGGAGTATTATGATAAGGGAAGTTGATAACCATGAGCATAGCAGGAGAAGCAGCTTCATGGGAACGAAACAGGCCTGGGTGTGAATCTAAGGTCTTGCTATTTATTTGTATGATTTGGGTCATGCACTAGGTCTCTCTGAGCCTTGATTTTCTCTTCTAGAAAATGATCTAAATAATACCTAGAATTAAATAAGGTAAACTGTAAAATTGTCTAGATAGTTAGATACACAGTAGGTACAAACACAGTGCCAGTCTCCTTTCTTTATGGATGATTCTTTCAACCAGTTTTCTTCAGATTACACGTATCACGCTAGTTTCTTGGAGACTGTGTATGAGGATTTGGGGGCTTAGCTATGGGCCGCATGTTTCTATCCCTTGAAAATGCTTGAGCATAGTGGAGTCTGAGTGGAAGTAAAGAAATGCATAATGTATTTTAGATAGCAGTTACCCTCCAAGAGCACTCTCTTCCCTCTGTGGCCACTGTGGAAGCCCTGGATTTTTTTCTCTGGGGCTATGAGCAGAGAGAGAAGCTCTGCAACAATCCTTCGGTTTCCCAGGCCCTGTGGAGAGGATCACATGAGGACTTCTCTGTGTGGAGTGATATAGGGCTTTAAAGCCAGGTATGAAGACCGGGGTGTCTAGCTTGGGAAGGCAGGCTGGTATCTTGAGAGATGGAAATAGACTAAAAACAAATGCCTGAGGAGCTGGGAGAAGCCAGGAGACCAGGGCTTGGCTGTTGCCTTCCTGGTGAAAGCCCTTTCTTGGAGAAGTCCTTGCCACAGACCCAGCTCAGTCTTGAGTGTCAGGGGAGCATATTCCAGGAATCACTAACAACTGCCAGAAATCTTGTCTTCCTTTTGCTACATCCATAGACTACTTTTTGAGAAAGAAACAGTATCATCCAAAATAGACAACTTAGAACCAGTTATGTTTATTTTTAGGAAGCATGAAACTTTTTCAATTTTCTAATTATGTACAAATGTCTAACAGTGTTTCTTAAAGTTTTGTACTTAAGCTTGTTCCTAAGGGCAGAGGAGAGTGATTGCTTACTCCCAGATATCAGGAAGCAGAGGCTAAAGCGGCCTGTGCCAAGTACAGCATTGCTCTGAAGTCATATAACTTTATGCTACATTCTATTACAAATTTTGGGTTTTACTTGCCTTCTTTTTAAGTACAAAAAATAATTATCTGGCCTCAAACATTAGAGTAAAAGTAATGTCTGGCATGCCGCATATATGGGTTCCTGGCATACCCTAGTTATAAAAGCATAGAACTCTATTAATATTAAAAATGAGCTGTGGTCCTTGATTATCTACTCAGGGATGAAGGGTGAGGTAGTCCAGAGACAGGTTAAGTAGATAAAACCTGACAGAGTTGAATGAATCACAAACATTACTTTATTTACTCATTCAGCAAATACTTATTTGGTACCTACTTTGTACTAAGCATTGAACTGGGTACAATGATGAGCAAAAGAGACAGAGATTATCACACAAATACATGTAAAGCTGCATTGGTAAATGGAGAGACCCATGGAGCAAAGAAAGTCTACGGCAGGGAGAGTTGACCTCTTCAGGAAAATCAAGGAAAGCTTCCTCTAGGAAGTGTCTCTTAATTTGAATCTGAAAGATAAGTACACTGGAAACAACTAGGCAAAGAATGAAGAAAAGAGTTTCCTAGACAGAGAAACAGCATACACGAAGGCCTTGTGGAAGGAGGGGGAATGCCACATGTGAAGGACTGGAAAGTGAGTTTGGTTTGAGAGAGTAAGGGAGAAGGTGGTGGGAAATGAAGTTGGAGAGAGAGGCAGGAGGCAGACACCACAGGGCCTTGTAGTCCCTGTAAGGGTTCCCCCCCCCCCCCCGCCCTTTCTTATCCTAAAAGCAATGGGAAACCACTGAAGCCTTTTAAGCCAAAGAATAACATGTTCAGATTTGCATTCTGGAAAGATTACTCCAGCTGCTGTTCAGAGGACAGAGTGGAAGACTGCCAGGATAGATACTGGAGTTAAATTAGAAGTTACCACCAGTAGTTGTTGTGAAAATGTTAGCTTGGATTAAAGGCGTAAGAATGGTGGTGGTGGTGGCAATGGTGGAGATAGAAGAAGATGGATTTTAGAGATACTTAGGAGCTAAAACATGCAGATTTGTTGATGGATTAGAAATGATACAAAGGGGAAAGAGCTGACAGGATGACTGTAGGATTTCTGGTTTGCATACCATTCACTAAGATAGGAGACACCAGAAAAAGGTCAAGTTTGGGGAAAGAAAATAATGAGTTCAGTTTTGAGCTTCTTATTTTGAGGTGCTTTTGAGGTATCCTAGAGGAGATGTCACATATGTATGAAGAGGACGGCTGGGTCAGTGTCTGAACTGGCGATTTAATTCTGGGAGTCATACGCATGTTGGTGGAATTTTGTGCCAACAGTAAGAATGAAATCTCCTAGGAGAAATACAGAGTGAGAGAGGAAAGGGCCTCAGAATGAGCTAAGAGGAACCCCAATATTTAATAGCAGAGTAGAGAGGAGTTAGAGAAGTAGTGGCAAGACAGAGATAGAAGATAGAAGGGAAACCAGAATATTGTAATTTCTGAAGCCAAAGGAAGAGAGTGCTTAAGAAGGGACTTGACTGAGTATCACATGCTACTGAGAAGTCAAGAACGATGACAACTGAAACACATATCCATGGAAGTCCAGGATGAGAGCTGTCTCAGTTTCTGTGCAGTATCAGAGTGAAAATCCAGACTGGAAGGGGCCGCAGAGGGAGTGGGAGGTGAGGAAATTGAGGGAATGCATATAGGCAGCTTTTAGAAGTTTGGCTGAGAAGGGATGCGGAGAGGGGTGGTGAGCTGGAAGGCATGAGGAGTCAAACAAGAATTTTTGTTGTTTTTCTTATTTAAAAAATTTTAATTATGGTAAATCTCAAACATAAATAAAGTTAGACAAACTAGTGTCATGAATCCTCATGTACCCACCACTGAGTTTTAACAATGATCAATTCATGACCAAACTTGTTGTATCTATAGCTGCACCCATTTTATTTGTTTTTTAGTAGGAGAGACTTGAGCTTATTTGAAAGCCATTTGGGAGGAAATCATTGAGAGGGAGAGCTTAAATATGAGGGCGAGAGCGCGCGTGCATGAATGCTAGCCAAGGTTTCTGAGAGGGTGGGGGACTGGGACGTGGAGTGCCAGGGAAGGGATTAGCTGTAGGTAGCTGGGGGCCGGCTTTTCTGTTACTATTGGAAGGGAGAGGGTGGGATGTGCACATGTAGGCTTGAGTGTTTGATATCTGGAAGATGAGAAAATTTAATCTGACGGCAGTGGTAGTGGCAGCTGCTCTTCTTTCTCCTCTTTCTTCTTGTGAAGTACGAAGCCATGTCATGACCGAGAATAACTGAGAAAAAGAGAGGGGGTTGCACGTTTGAAGAGAGCACAGAAATTTGTATTCGTTATTGCGGAGAGTGAGATAATGGTAGTAATACAGCAGAGAAATGTGGGCTATTTGCTGGGCAGTGTTAAGGACCCATTTGTAGGAGATGGACTGGCCCTGATAAACAGACTCAGTTCACATACGTGTATATGTATATTTGTACGTCCAGCTTGTTAATGTTTGCCTTCATAATACAGTGTTGTGACTCTGTTCCCTAGTGGAGGAATGTGTTTGCAGCGCGTGCGTACGTGTGTGTTTTACAGAAGATATGGATTCCATAATCTCTTGAGTGTGTGGTCAGAATATATATATATCACAAAAGGGAAGTGATTTTATTCCTTAAAATGTAGGTGTGTCTGAGTCCATTGTGGCTTCTTTTTCACATTAACTGGTTCAGGGCGCCACCTGCTGCAAAGCTTGCTCAACATCACCAGCCAGGTTTTTCCGATGCACAATCTAAAACCTTTATTCTTGGAACAGTTAGTGTTTTTGCATGTTGCATTTTCCCCAATTAATTTTGAGTTTCATTTTTCAGATACTCTTTTACTTTCTATATTTGTGGTTCAAAGTAGAAACATTGAAATGTTTTCTTTTCTGACTTGATTTTGGTCTTTTGATCAAATACCACATCTATCTTCTTTAAATGCATTTGTTGTCTATAAACCTCATCCATGATCCATATATGAAAGAAGAGAAATAAAACGTCAGACTTTTACCTGAAAAGGCATGGATAATAAATAGATTGTTGGTTAAACATGGATAAATTACAGATGATACAGGGATCAACTGTACAGATTAAGCAATGTCTTATTTAGCAGTCCCTCAAATTTAGATTTTGTTGTCCACCTACTCCTTATCCCAAATTCTTTTCTTCTGGGTTCTTTAACTGAAATGTGTATTTCTTCATAGTTTCCAAGCTGATCTCTTGGGAAACTAGTGTGCTATAAATCATTTTTTATAGTTCATCTTAACCTGAGTGCAGTGTTTAGGTCACTCTAGGTTTTTCTCCGAGGTCTTTAGTTCACACTACTAAACTGTTTCAAATTTCTAGATTTTCATTAAATACTTCCTTTCCTTCAAATTTACTCTATAAGAGAGTTCAGGGAAAAATTATTCTAACTGCTTCCTCTCCTGTAATTCATGCAATAACTCTTAATTATGGTCATTATGTATTTACAAATTCAGTCATGATTCAACAGAATTTAGAGAAATACAAGTATAAAGTACACTGAATCATACCCCAAGGAAAATAACATTTGTTAATTTACTCAATCCGTCTTTGTGAAGTGCCTGCAGCGAGTGGGTCAGGAGCTTTGAGAGGCACTGGAGACACCTGGGGAGTAAGACAGGCATGCTTCTGGTCTTACAGAGTTTGCTATAGGTGTGGAAGGTAGACATTGATTAAGTCATGCCAACACGTTATGGTGAATTCACTGTTAGGGGGTGTACGGGAATACCATGGAATATTTGGAAGCTGGAGAGTCATGAGGGCCTCCTGAAAGAAGTGGCATTAAGCCACAAAGGAAAGGGAGAATGGAAACACACAAGGCAGGCTATGAGACTGGAGCCTAATGCCGACAGCCAAATTGTGGAGGGGCTGATAAACCTTTTTAAGGAGTTTGGATTTTATCCTAGGAGAAAATACTAGCTGATGACAGATTTTTAGTGTATGCGTGTGAGGTGACCATGCTCAGATTTATAGTTTGGGAAGATTATTCCAGCTGGAATTTGGAGAAGGTCTGGAGGGAAGCCAGGCTGGAGATCAGTGTAAAGGTATGTGTGATGTGGCATTGGCTTGTATTAGGGCAGTGGAGAGGGACGGAAGTGAATGAATCTGAGGATTATTTAAGATGTCATATGGATAAGACTTGGTGGAAATTGGCTGTAAGAGTTAAAGGAAAGAGAAGAGAGTCCAGGATGACCCCTGGCTTTCTGGCTTGAGCAAATGGGTGAATAGAGGCGGCATTTAACCAGATGGGGGATACTGCAGAAGTAGATCCTCAGAGTGGCCAAGGAAGATGAGTATTTCTATTTTAGACATGTTGAATTTGAGGTGTCTTAAGATGTACTAGAAGGTATGTCAAGTAGGCAACTAGATATATGAACCTGGAACTCTGAAGAGAAATCTAGGCCAGAAATACAGGTGAGACATGATCAGTCTATTGAGAGTAAATTGATGTCTTGGGAGTGGTCAATATCTCATGGAAGGTAGAGAGAGAAAAGAAGAATGGTGAAGAAGGACCCCGAGGAACCCGTCGTTCAAGGAGTTGTTAGAGGAAGTAGAAGCCAGCAAAGGAGACTGGCCAGAGGTGCAGGAGGAAGACCAGAAGGGCTGGGCCCCAGCCCAGGAAAAGAAGCTTTTCAAAAAGAGCGTGTGTGCAACAGTGTCCAATGCGGCTGAGAAGGGCTGATGTCTTCTGTACAATTTAGTAATATGTGGCTTGTCAAGGGCAGTTTCAGTGGCGACAAGTGGATTTCGGTGAGTTCACAAGCGAGTGAGAGGCGAGGCAGTGAGGGCGTACCATGAAAAATTTGTTGTGAAATGGAGTTCAGGGATGAGGTGGGGGCTGGACGGAGGAGCATAGTTAAGGGAGTAGTGGTGTTTGTTTATTTTTTGGATAGAGAATGGTAAAGAATGTTTAAATGCTCATGGAAATTATTCCGTAAAGAAAGAAAGGCTGAAGGAACAAGAGAGGGGAGTACTCTATAGATAGTTTAGTCCCTGAAAATGCAGCCAGAAATAATAATAATAATAATTTAAAAATTGCATCCTTCTTTGTGCAGGAACTGTTCTAAGAGCATTATACCATTCAATTCTTAGACAATGTCTCTGAGAGAGGTACTGTTATTATTATTCAATTTTTTAGATGAGGAAACTGAGGCACAGAGAGGTACTGTGACTAACAAATTACACATAGTAAGTGGAGGAGCTAGGATTTACATCCAGGCAATGTACTTTAGACTTGCATCGTTAACTAGGGTGTCTTATTGTGGAGTCCACAACCTAGCTGAAGACTTAAATCAGAGATATCTAACTTGCTACATAACTGGAGAGAAGGTAGATGGGGCAGGTATGGATGCAGGTAAGTGTCAACATAAGTAGCATCATTGGTTTCCTAGGGATGCATGACAAATTACCCCAAACTAAGTGGCTCAAAAATAACAGAGATTTATTCTCTCAAAGTTTTGGAGGCCAGAAACTCCAAATCAAGATCAAGTTGTGAGGGTCTCACTCCTTCTGAACAGGTTTTGTGGCCCAGGGCTGCATTCTTCCAGTCTCTGCCTCTGTCTTTACCTGGCCATCTCCTGTGTGTCTCAGATATATCTCTGCCTTTCCCTGTAAGGACATTTGCCACTGGATTTCAGGCCCATCCTAAATCCATGATGACCTCATCTTAAGATCCTCAAGTTAGTTACTTCTGTAAAGGTGCTTTTTCCAAATGAGGTTACATTTACAGGTTTTAAGGGTTAGCACCTGGACATATCTTTTTAGGGACCACTATTCAAGCCACTACAACTAGGAGATTGAAAGAGTTCTTGTCGAATGGACTGCATAATTTCTGTGAAGTAAGAATTTGAGCAATTTACTGAGAGTGAGTCCATATTTTGAGAAATCAAATATATGAGGAGAGTGAAGAAATCTTGAAGTAATCACTATTGAAATTGGGAGAGTCAGTTGACTAGGAAACATAGTTTGTGGAGGAGTGTGGAGAATCAGATGAAGTTTGTTATCAACTGTCAGCTTCCTCAGTCTTGTGTGATTTTCTCTAGCAGCGATTAGCAGCCTGAGTGCAAACACTGAGGAAGCTGAGAGTTGAAGGGCCTCAAGTCTGGGAAGAAGGGGTGCACATGGAAAGGAAGCACAAAGGCAGAGGGAGGTTAAGATCCTGGCAAGGGCTTTTCTATGGAAGGCCGTAGAAGTGGAGTTAGGTAGACGTGGAAATGCAGTCAGAAAGAAGGCTAATGGATGGGTTGAAAAGCAGTCAAAACGGGGAGTAATTTAGTGAACTAGCTGTGATGATGCAAAGCTGTTCTCCAAGTATAGAACATTTGATTGTGTGTGTTTTACACAAACAGAAGACTCTTCATCAGTGGTTGCAGTAGAGGGAAAGAAAAGTTTCATGGAGATGGAAAAGTCAAAGGAAAGAGAAGACAGGATTCTGGGCAAGCCACCCATGTGGATGCAGAGTCATGCAGGCAAATGGCAGGGCCTAAGGTGGAGAATATGTATACACACACACACACACACACTATATATACACACACACATATGCAGACACACATATATATAAAAACACACAGTATATATATATGCACATACATATATATACACACTCTCTGTTTATATATATATTTAGTCCTAGCCCATTGAGGAGATATAAAAAAATATATATATATATATTTGAGAGAGAGAAAGAAAGAGAAAAATTGATTAATTAATTAATTGATTATAAGGAGTTGGCTCACATGATTATGGAAGCTGAGAAGTCCAAGAGAGCCAATGGTGTAGTTCCAGTCTGAGTCCTAAGTCCTAGAACCAGTAGAGCTGATGTTGTAAGTTCTAGTTGGAGTCTGAGTCTGAAGGCAGGAGAAGATCAGTGTTCCTGCTTGAAAACAGTTAAGTGAAGAGGAAGAGTTCTTTCTTAACCCTTTTTTTGTATTTAGGCCTCCAACAGATTTGATGAGTCCTATCCCATTGAGGAGGGAAATCTGCTTTACTCAGTCTGCTGATTCAAATGTTAATCTCATCCAGAAACACCCTCATGGGCACACCAGAAATAATGTTTAACCAAATATCTGGGTATCATGTGGCCTGGTTAAGTTGATACATAAAGTTAACCACCATATATATTTCAATTAAATGAAGGGTCTTGATGTATTAGTATTTGGTCTCAATTATAAAATGAATGGATGAACCAGCTTATTTCTAAAGGCTCTTCTGATTTTACCTTTTATGTTTTAAAGCAGAATTCCAGGTTCTTAAAGGTGGAAAGAAACCTCATATTAAGGTTCTTCTTAACAGAGTATAAATTAGAAATAGCCCCAGTGAATCACAGATTATAGATTTAGAAACTGATGATTATTCTTATATTCTTATACTTATACTCTCTGCCTTCATTTCTGGCTTTTCCCCCCCATAACCATAAAAGTTTTGATAGAGCAACTTTAACAGTATAGCCACAGAACCTCTCTGTCATAAGGACACTGTTCCAAAAGGTTCCTGGAGAGCAGGTCCTGGTTCTGGGGTTGTTAAAGCTCTGCCTTCACTGACCATGGAATGAATAATATTCTGATCCAGCACAGTCATCTTTGAGATGTGTTCTCATTTAGGTTAATGTAGAAATTTGCACTCAGAGAATGTATTCCAAGCTGTTACTTTTGCTTGAAGTAAGTACATTTTAAAGATGGGTTGAATATGTCTTTTGAAGTAGCTGTGCCTGAAATTAATAAGACAGTACTTCCTGGAGGTAGAGGGGTGGGATAAGGTCCTATTTTGAAGGGTGGCATGTTTCTAGTTTTGGGTTAAGGGAAAGAGAGTGTTAATAGAGAAGCAGGGAGAGGCCTTGGTTAAAACACTCCTGGCTGGAGGAATTAGATGGGGAGGAGTCACGAGGGTCAATGGTCTCCTTGGATTTGTACTTTATCTTTGCTCTGCTTGGGGTACCCTTTCTCCATTTCTTCACCTGCTGTCTTCTTCTGAGAGATCAGCTTCTCTGGAGAGTTTTTCCTGCTTTACCATGCCTCCGCCCTGTCGCCATCCAGATCAGGTGCCCTGCCTCTCCCACCTGTCACTTCCTGTGCGCACCTCTGTTATGTCACTCGCCACTCTGTGTTTACTTGTCTTTTATTTGTGTCTCCCCAGCACAATGCCTGACACAAAAGAGGTGATACATTCGTTTATAACAAAGTCATTATTTAATCGTGAGTTTATGATAAATTTGTTATTATCTTGCTCCTATCATCATACCTGGCAACTATTTTATGCCAGGCACTGTGCTGAGAAATGGGGACGTAGTGATAAACAAGGCGTGCAAAGTCCTGTCCCTCGTGAGGCATGTATTCCAGTAGGAGAGACTGATGAAAAGGAAAGCAACAGAAAAAATAAACTAAGTGGTTAAAATTTGTAATGAGTTTGTTATGAAGGGAACAGGTAAGAGATTGTGATAGAGACTGATGGGCAGACCCACTTTGGTTAAGAGGGACAAGAAGCCACTTTCAGTTGGTGACATGAAAAGTAGGGAGATAAATACTCCAGTCAAAAGGCTGCTGCAACAACATTCTATAGACTGGGTGGCTTACAAACAACAGAAATTTATTTCTCACAGTCCTGGAGGCTGAGAGGTCCAAGATCAAGGCAGACTCAGTGTGTGGGGAGGGCCTACTTTTTGGCTCATAGACGGTAATTGCTTGCTGTGTCATGGTGGAAGTGGTGAACAAACTTCCTTGTGCCTCTTTCATAAGAGCACTTATGAAGTCCTGTGAGGGATCACAGTAGGGAATAGGCTTGCCGAGTCACAGGTTATATTCCTGTTCAGCTTCCCCAGGGTATGCTTTACTGCTTTCCAAAGTGATTCTATCAATTTTAGGTTATGTTTTCATTACTGATCATACCAGAGACTTTGTCTCCCTAAGACCCTACATCTAAAAACCATCACATTAGGGGTTAGGATTTCAACATATGAGTTTTGGGGGAACATAAATATTCAGACCACATCACTGATCAAGGCTGACACTGGTGTTGTTAGTTGACTCCTGATAGTGTGGAGTCAGAGCAGAAGCAACCTGAGGGGCCCTGTGCACATTTGGGTTACACTAATTTTTTATTGTGAAACAAATTATACCTACCCAAGTGTGTACAAAATGTATATGAACAGTTTACAAAGTATAATTTCAATCATAAAATAAGCACTCAAGGTCCTACCAGCTGGATTAAAATGAGAACATTACCAGTTGGCATCCCCCTCGCAGGCCCCAGGAGTAACCATCATCCCCTTGGCTCTCTTTATAGTTCTATCTCGCATATAGCTATCCCTAAATAATGTTACTTTGTTTTGCTTATTTTTAAACTTTATATAAATGGAAACATATTCTTCTTTGAGTTGTTTTTGTCCCCTTCACCACTGCATTTTTTCAGATTTATCCATGTTCTTGGATGTGCAACAGTTTATGTTTGTGCATGTATAGTGCTCCATGATATAACACAATTTATTAATGCATTCTGCCTTTGATGGACATGTGGTTTGTGTCCAGGTGTTTTTTATTATGAACAGTGATTCTGGAATATTCTCGTTATCTCCTAAAGCAAGAGATTTCAGGTTATATACCCAGGAATAGGATTTCTGAGTCATAGTTTATATTCCTGTTCACCTTTGCCAGCGTATGCTTTATTACTTTCCAAAGTGATTCTATCAATTTCAGGTGACATTTCCATTACTGATAATACCAGAGACTTTGCAAACCTGGAGGAAGAGATGTTACCTGGTAACCCCCTGTAGAGATAGCCATAATGCAGGAAAGGGGTAGAGATTCCAGGCCAGTAAAATTTTGGTGGTGAATTTTCCTCTTTATTTCCTTTCCTCCTTCCCTGACTCCCATTCTCAGATAGGACACGTCTCCTATCACATGAATGTGTTCAGAAGGCTTCCAAAAAGCTGAGAATATCAGAAAACAGAAGATTCAAAATTAGAGGCAGAAAAGAAGGGGCATTCCCTGGCACACAGCTTTTGAGGGTCTGGAATGCCCATCAAACATTAGATGGGAGGGGGTTGATTTGCAAATCGTTTCTCAGAATTCCTGGCCCCAGAGTTGAAATGCTTCTTGTAGCCAGGAATTCTTTTAGTCACAGTAGGACTGATTGTAAGAACTGCATGTTTTCTAATCTTTTGTCTACAAAGGACATGGAAATATGGACATAACTTTGCCTGACATTCTGGTGTCTTGACACTCAGGCCAGCCGTGTCCCATTGTTTCCTGCAGTAAATACCTGGTACCTACACACCTTCCTCTCTCTGTCCTCTTTCCCTCTGGAGGGTCAGCCATGAGCCATTCACATTGGAAAAAGAACCTCTAATCCTCACAAAACCCCTGGAAAGTAGATATTATTCCAACATGAGAGATGAGAAACTGAGGCTCAAAGAGGTGAGTAACTTACCCAAAGCTACATTGCTTCGAGGTGGCTGATTTGAGAATCAAAGCCCCGTTTGTCTAATTTCATCTGTGCTCTTTCTCTCTGTATCTCTATCCTTTGTATTGTCATTTATAACCATGTGACCCTTCGTGAGTGACTTATCCTTTCTGAGCTTTAGATTAAAATATAACAGTCCACATAGGTTTAATAAACATTTATTAAAAAATGCAAATCACTAGATGGACTGCTTATAATCTAGTAGGAGCAATGTGGTGGGCCTGCAAGGACCTTTCCCCTTGACACTATTATTATTGTTGTTGTTATTGTTTTTGTATTTGTCTCCTAAATTAAGCTCACAGCCTCTGGCTCAGCATGTGAGTTTAGCTTGTTCTACAGCTAGTGTGTGCCTGTAGTTAGGTAGGTCTTGGCTATAAAGCTTGTTCTGGTGTATTATTGGTTATCTGCTATTTTGCTTTCACCCTGATTTGCTGACGGAGAGCATATTTCCTCTCATAATGTTCAGGATTTTTAGTGAAGACTTTCCCAGGATGTGCTGTTACCAACTCACAATATACTCCGGCTCTGACACATGTCTCAGAGAAGCAGTCAGGCTTGGCAGCACAGCCGGCATGCCAGTATCCTGGTCCCGGGGGACACTGCTATCACTGCCTCCCAGGTTCTTTACCCCTCCAGTCACACCTCAGCCTGCTAACAGGAGTCAGAAGCAGAGAAAGGGGGCATCATTCAAAGGCGGGAAAAATAATAAAATCAGTTTCTAGATTGGTGTGGCTTGGGAAGATTTGTTGCCACCACCTAGGACGCACCTGGAGAATGAATTATTCAGACCTTTCTCCTATATAACCTTCTTGCTGCCTCCCATGCCGTTACCACCTCACCTGTTTCCCTCCTACTCTCCCGGGCTGAAGAGAAAGGCATGCTGGTTGTCCAGTGGACCGCTGATCCACTGGGAATGTAAAGACTGTGATCTGAGGAAGTGTTCTTTCTGACCAAAAATACTTTACTCTCAAAACAGAAAATAGAAATAAAAGGAGATTCTAAACTCTTCTAATGCCACATGAAAAGTATTAGGGGCCTTAGGTTCCAGTTCCTTGTTGCAACTGGTACAGAGTAACCCTGTACCCTCTGCTTTAATAAACTGGGGAAAGAATTTCAAAGAATAATGCAGATTATAGAGGATGGTAATAGCGAAGAGGCCAGAAGTTTTTCATAGTCTTAACAGGGACCAGGAAAGTTTTTCTGTGAAGGACCAGAAAGTGAGTATTTTAGGCTTTCTGGGCCCTTCTGTCTCTGTGGAATATTATTCTTTGTTTTGATTTATAATTCTTTAAAAATGTAAAAATCATTCTCAGCTTGGGATCCTTACCAAACTTGGGTATAGCCTGAATTTGGCTTGTAGTTTGCCGACTCCAGTTCTACAAGCTCGTTCTCAATTTTAAAGCAACAAAATATTAAAAACAAAACAAAAGCAACTTCAAGAAATTTAATATGGTAAGTTTTGAGAGGAAGCAATGAGCAGAAATAGCAGGACCAAAAACGAATAATTAGTAAAGAATTTCTGGAAAACAAAATGAGCGAAGAAAAGGAAAGGAAAGGAAGGACAGAGATTGTGAGAAAATTATTGAAAGGAATTAAGGTTGTGAGAAAGAGGCAGGGATATGGGATGAGGACTGAATAGAGTGTTTTAAATAAAGTGGAGAACCTGGGAAAATAGAGTAAGTGAGATAGATTTTCTCCTAAGCATAGTGGCCAATATGCAGCAGCCCTGCTGTGTAACAGTGGCTTGCATGGGAGTTCGAGAAGAAATTCACTCCTATTTTGTGGCTTATAACTACAGTCCCCCTTTAACCTATCTGTGGCGAGTCATAGACCTTCACTTGCTTTCCTGTCACCTTCCACTGCTGTGGTTTAGTGCTTGTTCAACCAGTTTTTGTGACTTAAACAAATAAACAAAGAAACAAAAAACAAAGGAAGGAAAGAGTGAAACCTACCTTTGTGCAGGTTAGCAAGGGTGGGTGGGAAGGTCAGATACCAATAATTGTGGGGAGCTTTCTGTGGATTGAGAAGCAGATGCAATAATATCAGCCTTGTGACTTTAATCAAAATATAAATCTTTTTTCTCAGATAACTGACCATCAGAACATATTCAAAATGGAAAAAAAGGAAAATCTGGACGTGGACTGAAAGGTAATAGAGAAAGAAGAAAATGAGTCTCAAGTGTAAGACCAGGCCAGAAAGCAGAGAAACATGCTGCGTTTTGCTTGAAGATAATTTGAAAGACTGAGACTTCTAAATACCTTAGAAATATTGGATATCACAAGAAAGGGCCCATTTTCCCCAGAATTATGAAAGAGTGGTGAATTATGAGTCAGAACATCCTGGCTCAGTCTTTAGCTTACTCCTACGAGCCTTGTGATGTCAGGCAAGTGATTTAGCTTCTCCAATTCTCAGTTTCGTCATCAAGGAAATGCAGAGAGTATGTTTTTCCTATTTCATAATGGTGTTTTTATTTGTAAGTAGATATTAAAGGGATTTGTGAGCTATAAGTAACTATGATAATGACAGAGATTTTATTAGTTTTAGTATTTTATTCAAGCAAGTTGATTCGACTTATACGTAGCAGGCAGCTACCTGTGTACTGTGATTCGAGGAGTTTCCAAAGGATTAGTTGCCTGTCAAATTTCTTCTAAATTGGACATGATAAAATGATTAAATCATTTTCATGGGGTCCAAAGTTTCTATAGTCCCCAGGACAATTAGTTAAAAAACATTAAGATGCAAATGTTATCAAAGACAGGATTCAATGCAACTATGGACATCGTAGCTCTTGACTACTGGTCACCTAGCAATGTCTGGAGAGAATGGAGCAGAATTGCTACTAAATCAAGGAGCCCAAAGAGCGTGGGTTCAACATGAAAGCACTAAATGCCTATCAAGAGAACACTTCAAGGGAGCAAAGCATAAAAAAAGAAAGGACAGGCCTTCTGCCAATGACTTTACAATTTTGACTCAAGATGGTTTGTTCTGCCCAAATCTAAGGATTTTGAGAGATGGCAGCCTGTGATCTTTGTTCTTTTGAATTCCTTTCTAGTGCCATTTTTTCCTGAACAAGTGGCTCTCAGGACCGTGTCCTGATTAAATCCTCTTAGAGCTATTGTGGCCTACACAGGTGACTGTACACCAGCAAATCTTGCTTCCCTTCCAGGGCCCGCTTTTTCTAGACTCTCTTGCATCTAGTTGGGACTGGAAGCCAATGGCATGGGAGGGGATGCGTTGTGTGTTTCTTATAGGCTGAGGTGGTTAAAAGGCAAATACGATTTCTCTGCTTTCTTTTTTCTTGTCAGCTTACTGATATTGATGCCAGTGGCAATGTTGGCAACCAAATCTTAAAGATAGACAGCTGCACAAGTGGCAGGAAACTGTGCATCTGAGTCGCCGCTTGGAGGAGAGCCACTGGACCAGGCACACTGACATCCAACTGGAATGTGAACAAAAATTTCATTTTTTTAGTGCTAAGCCACTGTGATTTTTGGCTGATATAGCAATTAGCATCACTTGGATTGATACAGCTACTGATGTTAGTAGATTTTCTCCTGAGATGATTCTGTTCTCTGCAAACTATGATCTGCTAGCCTTTTTTCTTGAGCTGGCACCCTTACCCTTTACTTTCTCCCCCCAGATTCCTTCAGTTTTCCCTGCAATCATGTCTTCAAATGAATAATGAAATCAACAAAGAGCAAGGAGAACAGAGAAGTAATGATTATTTCATTCATTATTATTATTATTTTTTTTTCTGTTTGATTTGACTGCATGGTGGTAGCCCGGGAGCTGGGTGGAAGTCAAGGACAGATGTTTGTGGGCACTTGGCTTAAATTCCTGTACTGGATATAAAAAAGGCATAAACAGTAAAGGCCCTAAGGTGCAATGACATATTTTAAATTGAGAGCCAAGAGGAAGAGTGCTTTCTCACCACTTTGCATGCATGAAATTTGTTTCTCTTTTATTTTTCACTTTCCAATTGGCAGAGTGCCCTTGAAATGTAGGATTTGTCAGTGGAACACCTTGCAGTCATTATGTGGTCTCTAAAATTGGCACAGAAAGCTCAGAGAGTTGTTTCTACATAAATCCAAGCTGTGTGCCTGGAGCCCAGGTTTAGATGCTTAGATAGGAGAGAAAACTGACATCCCAGATGTTGAAGGAGGGTAAAGTTACACGTACAAAAGTAAGCAAGCAACAAAAATCTAGAAAACATGAACAAGAAATGGTGCTTACAAGTGCATACCAAACTGGTCTCTGAGATCTTATAGTTTTCCCGTTTATATAAATTGCATTTTCAGGTACACTCGCAATATGATCAAGTAGAGTTTGTACTTAAAACAGTTGCCACAGTGTGTTATTTGAGTAATAGTATTGGGTAAGACTGTGGTTTCTAAATAAGAAAATTACTCCACAGTCACCTAGGGATTAGTGGCTTACCTGGAATTGAAAGCCTGGTTTGAGGGCTCTCTCAATAGTTTCCATTGCCAGTTTATACAGGCAATAGAGAATCTCACTTGTCTTGAATAATTCTTTAACTTTCCACAGCCAAATACCTGGCTTTTGGAGAAAGAGCTTGCTATGATGTGTTGGATTCTGGCTGAGAACCTCTGTGTTTGAATCCTGACTCTGCCACTTACTATCTCTAAGACCTTGGGTAAGTTACAAAATTTCTCTCTGCCTCAGTTTCTTCATTGGTCAAATAATCATAGGACCTACCACACGGACTTGCCAGAGGGATTAAATAAACTAACAGAAGTAAATTATTAGAACACTAGTTGCTAAATAAGAATCGGTTGTTGCTAGTGTTGTTTTTCTGTTGTAAGGTAAGTGCATTTCCTCCCGTTCGAGCTGATCATACCCCCAGACATTTTAAGGTTCCAACTCAGGTCCCCCAGCCTTCTCCAGAGTATACTCGCCCCAGTCGATGTCCATAACCAGCTGCCCTCCAAACAGTCCCAGCTGGACTCCAGCCTTTTCTCCTAAGCTGTAGCTCTTTCCCTTTACTTTTTCTCCATTGATTGTTTCCACCTTCCCTGCAATCATGTCTTCCCCCAATGGCAATTTTATACATGTGAATCAAATCTTCTAGATCTGGTTCAAGAGTTACAATGATGAAGGACTTTTTAAAAATTGGTATAGGGATACTTAAAGCTTAACATTTTTCATAGCCAGCTCTGTGGCAGTAGAAGACAGTTTAGTTTAGGAGCAAAAGACAGAACAATAGCTGTGATAATGACACAAGCAATCACAAAAGGGCGAGAGAGCAGGTCGTCCTCAGATCCTTGTGCAAGACAAATTGCACATATCTTGTCTTCCCAACTAAAAGCTGTAAAAAATTAACTGAATTGCCTATCTCATAGATAACATGCCTGTACAGTAAAAGGAATTATTTCAAGTGTCTTTTGCACACAGGACTGTACCTGTACATCTTTTTGTGGCATATTTTCTAAGAACAAAAATAATTCAAAGAAATCTTAAGTTTAACTCAGTAGTTTTTTGTTGATGTTGTAATTTTCAAATTATTTTGTGTATATTGTAGAATAAAGAAGATAAATAAAAAGGTTAATAATATTAGGATCCAAGGTTTTCAATATATGAGAAAAGAGAAACAAATATAAAAATAAAGAAGAGGATGAAAAACCCTACAATATCAAATCTGAATCTGAGTTGGAAATATTAATATGAACATATGATTATGTACAGTATAATCTACACATAATCTATATAATATACATCACATATTATATATAATATAATTTAGCTCTAATTTATCTATATATAATCCATAAGTCTCCCTCTCTCTCTTTCTCTGTGTTAGAGAAAGAAAGAGAGAGAGAGAGAGAGAGAGAATAAAATTACATGCTCTATCCAAGGAAAGAGCTTAGAAACCGTTATGCTTCAGTAACATTGAGCACACCCCACATTCAGGTATTGTCTTCTGGAATACTATTCTCACTAAAAGGAACTAGGTCTCCTTGCAGAACAGGCTGATTCTAGGTTTGAGGCAGGGAATATTTAAGGTGAGCTTAAGATCCCTCATTGTATCAGGAAATTGTATTAAGGAAATGCTCAAGACTAATCGGGGTCTTGTCAAAAAGATCCACCTTGAAGCGGCTCTCACTGGCTGTGTTTGGGACAATATGCATATTAAAAAGAATAATGTTTGTGATTGATCATATCAATAAAAATGTCTGAGTCCATAAAGACACTCAAAAAAAAAAAAGAAAAAGGAAAAAGAAAACAGAGGAGGAAATATAAGCTTATTTGTCACAATAAAAGTTATTAGTACACCAACTCCTCATTCTGAAAATTAGTAGTTAAAAGGAAATAATTAAGTTTTACCTGTTTGTATTTGTCAAGATACGTAGGTTATATTGCAGTAACAAACAACCTCAGCATCTTAGTGGTTTAATACTAAAGAGTTTATTTTTCACTTTCACTACATGTCTCTCCTGGGTTGGCAGGTGTTCTAATTCACATCAGCCTCATTTAGGGATGCAAAGTGACAGAGATTCAATAATTTCAAATTCTGCTAGTCACCATGGTAGTGGAAAGGAAGGTGCTGGAAAATATACCACATGCCTGCTAATATTTCATTGGCCCAAGCAAGTTATATAACTATGCCCAAATATAGGAAATACTTTTCTTCTCTCCTCTTCCCAGGGGCAAAATGTACTTCCTCTACTGACTTTGTGACCTGCTTGACCAATGCAGTATGAGTGGAAGTGACAGAGGCTTTAGGAGGCATCTGGTGCTTTCATTCTTTCTTTCGCACTTATGCCATTTAGAAAAGAGGAGTCATTGCTTCTTCATTCAGAGTTATGGTGTGAGAGACATGTGATGCTGAACTAGGGCCTGGAGCAGAGCCACAACTGGGCCTTAGCCAAATCACAGGCCTGTGAGCAAGAAATGTGTGTTGTCATAAGCCAGTAAGATTTTGGATTGTTTGTTACCGAAGCAAAAGCTGGCTAATACACCCATTATGTACTCAGAAGGTAAAAAAACAAACAAAACCCTAAAAAACCCGAAACCAGAATATTGATGAATAGCCCAAAAGACTACCACATTGCTTTTTAAAGGAAGAACTGTTGTGATTATTGCAGAATATTTCCAGTTAATAAATGTAGAAGGAATGACACCAGTAGAAATCACCATTTTGCCATCCTGAAATAATAGATTCAGGCAAGAATTATCAAGGAATTTTGGAATCATTAAGTGAAGGTTGTTAGGAAATAGAATATTTGGATGAGACCTAAGTACCAGCCTATAGATTATTTGCTCTTTACAAAGGGTGAAGTGTCCTTTAAAATAGAGAGAACTGTCATCCTCAAACTATGCCTCACTGACAGTGGACAGCTTGACATTGTGTGTATCCTGATGTAACGCGATATGAAGTAACAGCGCTGCCTTTGAAACACCCTTACCTAAAATGTTTCATCTGTGTTTAATCAAGACCTTATTTCAGATTCCCAGTATATAAGGAATACAGGAGACATAGGTATGTGTTAAACAATGCTACAAGAAACAAAAAATCAGGAATGTGGTAATTTTATAAGGCTGTTGTTCAAGACTCTTTAAAATGTCCATGTCATGGGGATAACAAAGCAGTATGTGTTTTGTTCTATTCTGGTTTAAAATTCACAAAAGGTATAAAACAACTAAATGCAGTGTATAAGCTTTGATTGAATTCTAGTTGGAAGGAGCCAACACAAAAGAATTTGTTGCTCAGTTTGGGAAATTTTAGTATGGCCTGGATGTTGGATAATATCAGAGTATTTTTGAGAATATTTCTGGGCATGATTAAAGTATCAAGGCTATGTAAGAGATCTTTCTTAATTAGGAGATGTATGAAGATGTATTTAGTGGCTAAATATCGTATCTAACCCAGTTTCAAATGGTTAAGCAATAAATTTATACACACACGGAGAATATTTGCAATTAAGGCAGAATATTAACATTTCTTGTGTCTAGGTGATGGGTATATGAGTGTTCATTATCTTATTCTTTCAAATTCAGATTTGATTTTTTTGTAATAAAAAGTTGGAAACAATATGAAGCAAGACATTGCATGGGGGAGGGAGGACGGTGTGTGTGTGAAATTCAAACCCGTGTTCAAAATGTCATCCTCATCCAGAAGTCTAGCGAGATGAACATGGCCTCCTTGTGTTTTCTGTTCCTGCTTTTGAGCCATTTTAATTCAAAGGTTCTGAGCCTGAATGGTTGCTCTTGGCCTTCTGCATCCTTCATATTTTTCCTTTGTACAAAGAACCATCCACTGATTTAGGGAAGGAGATCAGTAATCACACTTTACATGACTTAGGGGCCACCTGAAGAAACCATGTCTTACCAGATAGCCTGGTGCTTCTCAGTTTTATTAAAAACACTATATATACAAAATGCATTGGTTGAACTTGATATATTATTATTATTCCTATCTTCTCACTGCTTCTGCTCCATGACAGGATATTTATCTTCCCTGAGGTTAATTTCACCTTTGCTCCAGAGCACATCCTTTCCTGATGCCTCCAGGATGCTGACCTGATCTTCTCTTAGCCTCACTTTTTGTGTAATTTCTGTTGACTCTTGGCCTTTGGCCTCTCTCTCTCTCTCATGCACGTGCATGCACACACACAGACACATCTATCACTTCCATCTTAAAAATAACTTCTTTTTCTGCCACCTACCCAGCCTCCCAAGAAGTATTGACCTGTCTTTCTTTCCTTGACAGCTAAATTTCTGTTAACCACAGTCTAATACAGGCTATTGTCATTTCCCGGCCACTGCCTCATTATTCTCACTAATTTATGAAAAAAACTCTCATTAAAGCCACATAAAAAGCAACTTGATAGTCAAATCCAATTTTCTATTTTCTGTACTTATTTATCTCTTTTGTAAACTTTCTTTTTTTTAAATATTCAATACCTCTTCCTGCTTGAATTGTTTCCCTCTAGCGTCCAGGGGACCTTGCTACAGTTTCAGAATACCTTATGCCAAGTGACTTTAGAAGACCTGAGGTGCACATGCGTTTTCCAAGCAGGACTGGTCACTTTGTTGGATCCTTTCCTATCAAACCCAAGGTCCAAGGAGTTCTGTTAACTCAGGCTGCTGTCTCTTCCAGGCTCAGTTTCCCTCCTTCATTAGAAACCCTTTGTGCTCAGTGTTTTTAACTTGTTTCCTTTCTGTTGGCTCCCTGGACGACTCCTTCTCAGCATAGTCTCTTATACTGACCATCTCGTTGGGATATTTCCTAAGCTTTGATTTGAGTTACTCCCTTTATAATGTCTCTTGTCTACTACTCTAAGTTGTGAACTCCCTTGAAATATGGGAAGCAAAATAAAGGAAGAACTCTTTGCTTTCATTTTCCTACATCTAAAATATCTTTGGCTGAGATCTCAAGTTAATAGGAGAAAAACTGTTAAGACTTGTCTGAAAAATGAAACAGAAAGCTAAGAACTTTGATGGGAGGAGCCTTAAGATTCTGTAATAATTCTGACTTCTCTTTTCCAGGGCTTAGCACCCAGGTAAACAACAAAAGCTAGTCAAGTTTCCAAGTGAAACTAGCCAGTGGTACTTTTTCCTTGTTATCTTTCAAAACCTCTTATCATGTGCCACCATGAATTAATGAAGACCTCTATCTGACATGTGTTCCTACCCTATGAAGACATATGGTCATCCCTGAAGCTGTGACTTAAGGACTAGGCTGCTGTGGAGAGAGATCCCAGTGAGGTAAGGCCTGTAGAAAGTCTTCGAGAAAAAGCTCTGGGAACCAGTTGCTAATCAGAAAATTAGGAGGAAATAGTAGTTATGGGTTTCTATGGTGGAAAGAAAGGCTAGTAATGACTATATTCCAGAAAAGAAAAAGCTGTAGGTAGTTTGATTTTAAACCTTTAGTTAACTGAGGGAATAGAAGTCATCTTTTATTTCACCACAGCTGAGACCTTAACAAAAGAAAGTGCATTTGTCTGCAGCAGGAATTAGAATAAATTGTTCAGGGGGTTGATCCAGACTAAGTCTAAAAGGAATTCTGATTTTCTAGGTGTGGTGGTCTGAAGGTGTCTTACTGACATGAATTTGTATTTAGAACAGGTCTTGATTTCTGGCTGAAGGAAAGAGAAATTTAGGGGCTGGGGGCAGTTCCTAGATAAAAGATAAGAACAATGGTATGACAAACTGCCTATCATGTAATATGAAAATATCAGAGTACAAAACTGTATTCTGTATATGTTATTCCTGCAGTTAAAAAAATTTCTGGCAGATAAACTCTCACTCTATAAACTCCATATTCAGGAAGTATGGCTTTAAAAATTTTTTCTATTACATTTTAATTTCTATTTCCTTTTGTCTATTAGATGTCAGAAATTTTACTCCAGTTCATTTAAGATTGGACCCCACTTTTCCCATAGCTGTGGTTTAAGGAACAAATTAGATTCATATGATAACTGTTTTTTGAAATTTGTTGAGACATCTTTTATAGACCTATTGAATATATAATAGATATTTCTAAATATTCCATCAGATCAAAGTTGTTAATTGTATTGTTCAACTCTACTATACTTTTGCTAAATTTTTAAGGTGCTTCAAGTATAATTTATTGAGAGAAGCATGCTGTAACCTCCCACTCTCACGGTGGATTTGTCAATTTATTCCTGAAGGTCTATCAATTTTTGTTTTTATCCGCTGAGTTTATTTAGTGAGGTGCATATATGTTTAGAATTGTTATATTGCTTTGGTGACTTTAACATTTAATCATAGTATAGAAACTGTCCTTGATGATGCTACTTGTCTTAAAGTCTTCTTTGATTAATATTAATATGGCTGTACTAGCTGTCTTTTGGTTAGTGTTTTGCTGATGCATCTTTTCCCAATTTTTCTTTGTCAACCCTTCAGTGTGTCTTTTGTAAATACCATAGGAACCGGAGTGTGTTTTAATCCATTCTGACATTCTTTTTTAACTGACAAGTTTAATTTATATGTATTGGGATAATTCATATATTTGGATTTGGTGTTACCGTCTTATTTATTTTCGTATTATACTTCTTTTTCTATGTTTGATCTCTCCTTTTAAAAAATCTGTTTTAGGATAAATCTTTATATATATTTCTCTTGATCTTTGTTTCATAAATCCTATGTCATGAATTCTGTTGGGACAAGTCATTTTCTTAAGTTCCAGATAATTGCTTCCAGACGTAGCTTTTTTGTATAAATATTTAAGAGCAGGTTTTCTGTTTTTCTAATCAAAGTGAAACCTACATAACATGAAATTAACCATTTACAGTAAGAAATTCTGTGGCATTTAGTACATTCACAATATTGTCCAACCACCACCCCTATCTGGTTGTAAAATATAACGAAGTCTCTTTTACTTTGTTCTGTAATGCATTTTATTAGGCCCCCTGCCAGGTTGTTTTAACCTTCTTGAAAAAGGAGAACTCTATACATACCCAGTGTTTTCCAAAGAAGATATGGACTGTCCTTGACCTCACTGTCTGTCCAGTTTGCTATTAGAATAATTATCAGTATAATCTGAGATCAAAGAGCAGATTAATCTGCCCAATCCTACCTGATTTTGCTGTGCTTGTTGTGAGCAGGTGTTTAATTAGTGTGGCTTTGTCTAACCAAGATAAGCCTTGGTCCTACTAACTATTTATTGTAGATGCAAAATATTAGATTACAATAAAACCATCCCCAGTAAGGGTTGTCGTTAGAGCTGTACCTGCCTCTACCCCCACCAGAGCATGTTATAGTGAGGATTATAATTCCCTAGATGGTAAATGGAATGGGATGTTGCAAGGATCTGACATCCCCATCTCCTACCCCAAACTCTTCCCTGATGCTTTCTAGACATTGTAATTTCTGAACCTATGTGGAAAGGAGGAAATGTGAACAGATGACACTTTAGCCACTAAAAAATGAATTACGTGCAATGAAGGGTTTGATCTCAGTTGTCTTCTTGGTGCAGACCCCGTTTCTTTAATCTGGAGGAGCAGAAAAGGAAGGAGGGACACAATGTCTTTCTAACTTTATAATTTAGGCAAATAAAATATTGGTAGCAGAATTCATTTAGGTTACTGATTGCTTTTTTTGAGTCATTTTTCATCACTTTCTCATACTCTGGCAATAAGTTGACTGGTGGTGTAATTTTTTTTTTTTTGCAAATCAGTACATTTGTCTTACAGCTACATCAGGAACTGGTAACTGGGCTACCTTTTAAACTGAAAATCTGCGTAATTTTTAAATGGTACTTTGAGGTCCATACACCTTAGTATACCACGGACACAGCAAGAGGGTCTAAAGGGACACAGAATTTAGACCTTTTGCACATAAATGATATTTCTAATATAAAAGGATTTTTTAAAAAAATCACTCTATAATAAGATATCTGCACACCCAGAAGTTTAAAGATAGCTCAGATTCTTGTTCTCAGAATAAGACACTGTAGGATGGCTCCTGAGACAGATTTTATGTGGAAGTAGGACTGTGGTCGGTCTTGGTCTCAGCCACCTTCCCAGAGATCAAGAAAGAGATTGAAGGGAAGACCCCAAGCTTTGCTTTAGCCTCTGTCCTACAAGCTGGCCACTGACAGCTATCTCTCATGGCTTAACAAAGTCACCTGCCCTCCTGGGAAAACAAGCACCTTGGAGTCCTGAAGTACTGTCTTCTTTACGGCTTCTACAGTACAATTCCATTCCTTTCTTCTTCATTTACAGCAGCAGATCCCAGTGAATTTTCTGAGTCTTTGGAGGATGTCTGTTTCAGGCAAATTGGTAAAGCTTTGTGAAAAGCATTAGCTCAAACGTCCTGAATTCAATTTCTGGCTCCATCATTTATAAGCTCAATTATTTTATTTTACTTCATTCATTTTTTTCATTGACCTTGTTGCCACCTGACACATATTTTTGTTTTTCCTACTAGCATACAAGTTTCATTCAATCATGGGATTTGTTTGCCTTTTTTGAACTATATTTCCATTGCCTGGTACAGAGCCTGGTACACTGTCATCAACATTTATTATGTTAGGATTGTTTCCTTTTAATATTCTTCTTTTGTTATAAGTAATTCTGAATGAAGATCTTTGGGTTTTCATTATATGTAACTCTAATGTGGACATCTTCTCTTGAACTATTTCATAAATTACATCATTTGACTGTTAAGTCAAAGTTGTAACTACTTTTTATGACTCTTAATGTGTATTAAAAATTGCCTTCCAGGATGCCCTGCAAGTTATCAGAGTCCCTAGCACTTAAAAACCACACAGTTTGCTAATTTCATAGCTATATAATGGTCGCAATAATTTAACTAATTTTAATTTCTTTGCTAATGTTTTCTGATGGCATTTCTGTACTTTCATCCGTCATAGAGGAGCAGGAGCAGTGCTGCTTCCATTTCTGTGCACATAATTACTTGAGAAGCATTAGATATTATGGATCTTTATGTCTGAAAGACATTTGACTATTCAAGAAAAGCATCTGGTTAAAGAGAAAAAAATAAAACAAAAACGGGACTTACCCATGCGATTTTGTCATTTTCTTGTGTTGTCTTTTATGGATCTCGTCTTTCTGCAGAAGCCCGAGTGAGATTACCACTCAGGTCCGAGTGCGGAGAACGTTCGCTGATTTTTCTTTTCACCACAAAAGCATGCTTCTCTGAAAGTTCCTAACCAGTTCTAGAGGACTTAAGATTTTCCAGAGAGAAAAGGGCAAGGGTGCTTTCTTGGGAAGATGGAGGACGTCCTGAGCACCAGAGGTTTAAAGGGAAAGCAGCTAGGCCTGTCGGTGTGTGCGTGTGAGGGCGGAGGGGCACTGGAGAGAAGCAAGTCTGAAGGGAACTGTGGCGGTTGTGATTGGTCTTCCATGGACAGTACCGGAGACTTGAATGAACAACAGCAAGCGAACAAACAAACAAAATCACTGGCTTAAACAGACATTTGATCAGATGTTTTATTTTTCTTATGTCTGGTAGTAAACCACCCGGGGCTGGCACAGCAGCTTTGCAAAGCCATGTGGGACCTAGGATGCTTCTTCTCTCTCAGTCATACTTAGGGTGTGCTTGACACCTTATGACCTCTCAATTCCAACTTAGTGTCCTCTTCAAGGCAGTAGGAGGAGATATGCAAAGAAAAAAGGACACAAGACTTGTCTGTGCTCCACTCCGACCCTTTACAAGCTTTCCTGTAAAGGGAAATTTTGCCTCAGTACAACGCCACGTGGCTCTTCTATTTATCAGGAAGACTGGGGAATATAGGAGCTGCTTTGTTTCATTTTTCTTTTTCTTTGCTTGCCTGTAAACTGGGCACATTGAGACCATATAGGATGTTTTCTAAAGGAGGAGTGAAGATTTAATGCTGGGCTGTGTCCAGTGGCACTGAGCTGACACAGAACCCAGACCAGAGTGTTCAGAAGTGTGAGTTTGCCGCCGCGTGGGCCTCGTCACCGTGGAGATTTCAGTGAGATGTGAGCAGGGTCTGGAATAAATGTTACAATGCAGCAGGAGTCGGGGATGACGAAAAAGTTTTGGGTATAAGCAGTAGTGATGGATACACAGCGTCGTGAATATGTTTAATGTTGCTTAATTGTACACTTACAAATGACTAAAATGATAAATATTATATTAAATACATTTCATCACAATTGAAAAAAATATTTCCTATGTCTGTCCATGGTCACCCTTCCTGTTCCTCTTCTGAAGAATTGAAGAAGATTCTCTTCTTTGACATTAACTGTAGGCTACAGGCTCACCTTCCTGCTTTGATGAACCGTCACATGGACCGCGTGTATCAAGCGCAGTCTGCTCCACACACATCTCAAGGAAACCTGTCACACAACCTGTACTGGTAGGAAAAGTAGAGGCTTTTGCAGTCCAGGTTGGCCAAAGTATCCAATTTTTAGTGATTTTTTTTTTAATCTAAACTCTACCCAGTTTCAACCTTATAGCACAGTGCTTTCTAGTATATACCCCTTTCTTGAGGACTTTTCTGCCTCACCACTTAGTGTAGTTTCTGAATACAAGTTGAAACTGCTCTAGATGTGATTTCCCATTTGCTTCAATGTAAAAGCCAGAGGCCAGGCAATATCTTACAAATAGGGTCACCAAACATCCTGTTTTGACTATTATTCCAGTGTAATTATTAGTAACTCCTCTTTTACTCTTAAATGTGTTCCAGCTTGGACAATAAATTATGTGACCTTTCTACCTCTAAGGCCCTCCATAATCTGTCCACGCCCTTCCTAATGAACTCCTCTGACTTTGTCTCCTGTTATTCCCCACCTTCTTGCTCTGCTGTGACTGTAATGAGCTCCCCAAGGTTACTTAATCTCATGGGTATGCTCTTGCCCCAGAGTATTCGCAGGAGTTGTTCTCTGTTTCTGGAATGCTTTTCCACAGATAGTTGCATAATTAATTCCTTCATGTCTTTGCTTAAATGTTACTTTTGCAAAGCTATGTGGGTCCTAGGATACTTCTTTCCTCTCAGTTATACTTAGGGTGTGCTTGACTGTGGCAGCACAACTGTCTGCCTTTTTTGAGCCTTCTCCAGGGTTCCTGAGCACTGTTGGGAAAAATCACACAACCATGAAACTTGTGTCACTATTAATATATATTCAAGACTCACAAACTCAACTGAGTCCTGACTTTTTAGCAAACTGAAGTGGCCTCTTCTTGTCATCCTATTTTTGTCCTCCATAGCTCTCATCATAACCAGAAATTATCCCAGGAATGTGCTTGTTTATAATCTTCTTCTGCTGAGGCTCTATGAGAAAGAGCCTTTGTTTACATTATTCTCTCCTGTATCCCCAGCACATGGTACATGGTAGGTGGCAAATGGGAGGTGCTCAGAAAATGTTTGATAAATAAATCTCAGCTTGGATGTCACTAACTCTAAAACGTTTTCCCTAATTCTGAGTTAGAGGTTTTTCCTTTAGTATCCCGTGTTTCTCCATCATAGCGTTATTCACACTGTATTCTCATTGCCTGTGTATATACCTTTATCTTTCTCTAGGCCAGGAATACCCAATAGAACTTTTCATATTTCTGAAAATATTCTTTACCTGTACTTGTACAATACAATAGCCACTAGATACATGTGACTATAAAACACTTGAAATGTGGCTAGTGTGACTAAGGAAATACATTTTTACTTTTGCTTAATTTTAATTGATTTAAATTTAAATAGCCACATATGATTAGTGGCAACTATATTGGAGAATTCCCATGACTCTAGATTTTCAGCTCTATGAGGTAAGGGACTGTGTCTGTATGGTTTTCTGCTGTGTTTCTCAGGGCCAGCATAGTATCTGGCTATGATAGACATCCAATATAAAGAAAGTTGGGCATGTAATCTGTAGATTTGTGTGTCTTAGAGATTGATCTTTTCCGTGGTGAGATGAAGATTGAATGTGAGAAAATTCTGTTTCTAAAGGATTTGGGTATCTGCTCTGATGAACTTAAGAGATTTAAATTTTTATTGGGTATGTGAAAAGTATTCAAATGTGAACTAGCAACAGCTAATAGGCTTAAGGTATTTGAATTCATGGTAGAAAATGCTTATTCTGCCTTGACTCTGAACTATACCACAGAGATTTTTAAAAATGTATTTTCATAAATTGTCTGAAGATCTAAAAAATGAGAAAAATGAAAGAGATCCTTCCTGGGAATGTAACACTGTCTCAGAATGGAGTGGGTATCTCTTTATTTCTCCTTTGTGGCTGAGTTGGTGCAGTGCCTGCAATTCTTGAGTTAAAAAATTGATTTGCTAATTTGGTGTTGTGGGCTAACACTTATAATTTGTGCCCTGTAACAATCACTAGTCTAAATGTTTTGTATACATTAACTTATGTGATCCTCACAACCACTTCATAAGTCAGGTACTACTATTATATCCATTTGATGGATAAGGAAATTTAAAATTAGAAGTCTAAATGACTTGCCCAAGGTTGCTCAGTCAAGTGGAGAAATGAGGATTTGAAACCAGGCATTCTGGTTCCAAAGCCCATTCTCACTTGTATTGCCTGTTATATAATCACTTGTACCATCTCTCTATACTTATCATAACTCTACACTTATTTGCTGTGGCTAAGAATTGTATGTATCTGTGTGTGATGAGAGTTTCCTGAAGATGGTGGTTTTGGGTTGCAGGGCTGGAAGGTGAGGGGACAGGAATGAATAAGGTGTGGGGTGGTGCAGCCGTGGTCCAGTGGAAAAGAATTCACCTTGGAATTAGAAGCTTCTGCTTCTTCACTTAGGAAATTTGGGGAGATATTACTTACCTCATTTGGTTATTAAAATTGCATAAAATATGTATGTGAAAGAGCTTTATAAAATATGAAGGGCTTTATCCTAAGCAGGGGCTATCTGAGTATCTAATATATTGGCACAGTGGCCATTAAGGAATGTCAGGTCTCAAAGACTACATAGTTACAGGTCTTAGTGATTTGCCTGAGACTGGGGGAAAATTCTGACTTTTCTGTCTCCTGCAGTTCAAGGATTCATCCCCCTGTGTGGTGAAAAAGATGCCTGGCTTTATTCCTTCTTACAATCTCAGACTTCCTGTGCCTTGGAGTTGCCTAAATCTCAGAGCAACCCAATGTCTAGGAAATCACCTAGATCGCAAGCAGGTGAGAAATTTAAGGATGAAGGGAGTACTTTTTTGGGGAGTGTGGGGGTTCACTAAAGGCCAATTCCGTCTCTTTATAATCCTCTACCACCAGGAAATGCACATTACCTCCAAGCCTTGAAGCAGCCCAGATTATACCTCTGCTCTTCGGGCTGCTGATACCACTGAATATTTACAAGTTATTCTTCGTCTTGGCTGGTTCCAGCTATGACTCTTTACTGAGTGGCCATGGTGTGTCTGCCTGAGAGTATCACTTGCTGTTCTGTCTGTGATCATACCTCAGGGAAGAGCTAGCAGGCCACAGAAATCATGAAAAATGTAGACAAGCAGTCTTACAAAGAAATCATTTTAAAATGTCTCTTAAAGCTGGAAAAGGAGACTGTGGCTAAATAGCATCAAAATCCATAAGAAGTTTGAGGTGAAAATAAATAGCAATTTATTTATTAAATCCTAGATTATTGTTCCCCTGGTATACATGGCACAACCAAGGTGTATTAAGCTCAGACCATGAGCTGGCCATTGTGCTGGGTGATATTCACACATAATCTGTTTTTCTTCACAACATTCCTGCAAGGTAGGCGTTATATCTTTATTTTATAAACAAGAGTCAGAAAGGCTCAGTAACATGCCCAAGGCCAACTAGCTAGTGAATGGAAGAACTAGGATTTGAAGATGTATACACTAAGTTGTCTCTTTTGAAGCACAAATGAGAAGGCTTGGGCAACTAATTAATGGAGGCTCTTTTCAGCATGAAGTAACATTGTGCACAGATAGCATCAGAGTAACACAGTCTGTTAAAAAGAAAGCTTTTGTTGTATTAGAAACCAGCACCCTTCTCTTTGACAGTGGAGCCTTCCAAGAGCCCAGACCTACTCTTCCAAGAAAGTTTACAGTCTGGCTTGTGGTAACAGGAGAGATTTTATAAAAATGGTTACGTTGATGTGATGTCTCAAGTTTTATTGATATTTAATGTATGAGACCCTAGTCCAATTCCATATTCTCTGCAATTTCTTCTCAATTTGGTCCCCTCCTTTCACCATAACAGTCCTGGTATGAAAATTAACATCTATAGTCATTAGTATAAAGTATTGAATTGAGATTTTAATGCTTTCCTTTTAAATGTCTTTACCTCCTCCTTAGGTAATTCTTGATAGTATAAAATGTACAGCATTGTCAATTAAGAGATTAAAATTGTAAATGCTTCTAACCACTTCAGATTTCCAGGCATCCATTATGATATTTTAAGGGTAGATTTTTCCACTTCAAGGCAAGCGTGGTACCTTAAAGTTGATCTCAAGTTACATGAACATTTTATATCAGACAGAGCCAACTAGGTACCTTTCAACAAAGGAGGAAGACCAAAACAAGGTGCAGAATATAGTAGAGAGCATTCTAGAGCACTTACCTGGGGAAATAGAGGCCACAGAGGGACTTATTGTGTAAATAGAAGCCCTGTAGGCTGGGATGACAGGTAGAGGGTCTGAGTGTTCTTACTATGCCTCCTTTTTCCTGAGTGTTCCACGCAGACTGAGAATTCACAGGTCAGATGCATTTCTACAAATTGTCACAAAACAGAGCTCATGTGACCACTACCAATTGATTGGAGTTGATATTTATAACAACAACTATTCTCCGTCCATGCTTATTTTTTTTTCTGCCTTGGGGAAATAATTGAATTATTTTACAAATTCCCTAGGATACAGAGAAAAAGAAAAAGGGGACAGATTTAAAAGTTTTTTTCCCTTTGATTTAGATTGACTATAAGCCTAGAATATAGAATACGTATAATGAAAATAACCGCTCTTCCCATAATTATATTAACTTACAGACAGCAATGAAAATGATCTGAAAGGGTTTTCATATAAGAGTTAGTATCTGTAGTGCTTCTCTCTGAATGGTGGGAGTATGAGTGTTGTTCTTCTTCTACTTTTGTTTGGCTACATTTTCTGATTTTTTTAAGTAATGATTTAAATTGCTTTTGTAACAATACAAACACAAACAAAAAGAAACAAGCTTAATAAAAGAAATAATAATTTTTTGATATTTCTTTTTTGTTAGCATAAGCAGCCTAGAACAAGAATAACTAGCTGAAAATAAATTAGACACACAAAGCAAAAGGTAAAACAATATCCTCAATTTTGGAAAATTGATTTTAAAACTGTAAACCTTCATAAATTGTTGCAAAAGAGCTTTATGAGGTGCCAAGTTATCAATACTTGATAAAAAAATTCACCGAGAACATTTGATTTCTTAAAACTGTTGAAAACTACATAGATACAAAGACTAGTTTACGTACATGTTTAAGATGTAAATTTGGAACAGCACAGCAAGTAGCTATGTGCCTACTGCCCAATTTATGAAATATTGTTATTATTTCTGAAGCCTTGTGTGCCCTGCAGTCCCATCTACTTCCTACTCTTCTTAAGTAACTACTGAATTTTGTGTGTTGTTATCTTTCTGCTTTTAAGTTTTGTATCAATAAATAATATATTATTTAATTTTTACACATTTTTGTACTTTAAATGAGTAGAATCATATTATGTATATTGTTTTGTAACTTACTGATCCATTCAACAGTAACATTCATGTTATTGTTGTAACTGCAGTTCATTTTCACAGCTGTATAATATTCCACTACCTGAATACACATGTATATGCCACAGTTTGTTTGTCCATTTTACAGTTTGTCCCTTCTTCTGCTGCTGCTTTTTTTTTTTTTTTGGTTTTAACAAACAAGATACATGTATCTTCAAAATTCATAGATAATGCCACATTATGTTCCAAACAAGTTGTATCTCCCTGTACTACCAGCAGTGAATAAGATTTCCCATTAGTCGGTCTGTAGCAAATATTAAATATAATTTTTCTCCCAGAACCCAGTGTGTTCTGGCTATATCATTCCACTGACCCTCAGGAAATTCAGATGCCTTTTAATATTGTATAGCTGGGAATGGGAATTGAAGTAGCATACTAGACCTTGTAGAATTATATATGCCATCACTAATACTTTTTTCCATTAGTGTCATGAAGTTGTGTGTGTTTGTGTATGTGTGTTAATGTCCTTTCAGTATTTTATTTATGCAGAAGCAGATTGGTATGTGGTTAGGATATCAGGCTCTGGACACAAATTACCTGGGATCAAATCCTGACTCCTCTACTTATATCTTTGTAACTTCAGGCAAGTAACCTATCCTCTCTGCACCTTGGTTTCTCTTATCTGAACATGGGTATAACAATTGTTTCCATCCCTAGGGTTGTGGTTGGGCCTAGAGAATACTGAGGATGGACATAAAGATTCACCTTCTCCTTCTCGGCTTCCCGACATGGGGTTGTCTGTGTTTCCTCGCCGTCCCCCCACCCCCCTTACCATGTTCTCTCCTTTCCCCAGAAGATAAGAACTTTAGCCTGCTTCACTCTGGTAATGTGGGACTGGGCAGTGAATAGAGGCCAATCTTTAATCTATGTAATTGTGGGGCATGTTTTTTGGGTTCAACTTATGTCTATTTAGGGCTAAAATTGTTATCTGCTATCAAAAATTCCTGCTGCATATATATTCATGATATTTAGGTCATATTCTACATATTACGTAGTAACTTAACTATTTTCAGATTATGCAACATGGGGAACAATTTCCTGACTCACTTTGGTGATTAGTTTTGCATGTTCAGATAATATTTTTGTATTTTACTATTAAAATTGTGCCAGGATGAATAGTCATTTATTTAAATCTGAGTTCATATCTTTTTTTCCTACAGTAAATATCAAGAACTGGAATTACTAGGTTATAATTATTTTCTCTCTTCTTTTCAAGAATCTTTAATTCACTATAAGATGACTGACCTAAGGATTTCACTTGGTTTTAGTTTGGACACCAGAAATGATAATGGTGGTTATTGTTTGTGTGTCCTTGGACAGTCACCCTCTTTGCTTCCTCCAGCCTTGCTACATTGCATAACTCCGGAGGACACTGTTTACTTTCTATTCTGTGTCCCATGTGTCCTTGTAGCCCCCTTCATGTAAGAACATTTTTATAGGTAATGTCAGTTTAAATGTCCACATCCTAAGGAGGACCTTTTCAAAGGAGAGGGACAAAGCCACCTGTTTTGCTTTGGCAATGACTGGTGTTTTGATGAACACACACACCCCACATCATTTGTTCGTAGTTTCTTTACACTTCGACACCCTGAGTTACTTTCCAAATGCCTTCCAAAAAGGGCATCCTGAGAAGCAGACCTTGAGCTGGTTTGCCTGGTTTATCCTGTTCTATAGATTGCTCTTAACACAGACATAATGACGATATGTGCCATAATTGTGCTTTGTAAGTATATAATTTTATTCATTGTCATCAGCTACATACTGTCCACTCTCAAGCATATAGGATAGTCTTGTAACTTGTGACTCTTCAGGGGTCATGGGCATTTCTCCTGCCCTTTTCTGATGGGAGTAGTTGAAAGGGGCCAAGCCTATAATGAGCAAAAGGAAAGGCAGAACCCACCAGAGCATGTCATGACAAGTGTGTCATTGTGGACGGACTCTACTTGGCTTTTCACAGTGATCATAAAGCCACACATGGCATTAGAGTGTTAATCTGATTGAAGAAAAGCTTTTCTGTCCTTTATGCTTGTGAGACCAAGAATGACTAAATATAGAAAATTTAACCTTTATCCCATCATTTTTTCCTAGCTAAATTATTTAAGTTACTTTATTAGTTAAGTAATTTTAAAGTTTTTTAAAATTATTTTTACTGTTCTCAGGACCACACAAGCCTAATTGTGTACATTTAATATTAGGATTGAGGTTTCTCATGTAATGGTGATTTCCCACTTACAGTCTGTATCTTTATTCTGATATTTCCATTTGAATAAGAGCCTAAAAGGGAGGGAAGGTCAACAAGAAGTTAGGAAGAGGGAAGAGGGGTGCTGAAAACTAGGGGGCTATTTGGGTTTGAGTCCTTGAGACTGAGACACTTCATGGTAATGTGGTTAATTAGAGGTTTTTGTTTTTTGTTTTTTATTTTTTCTTTAGGGAAAGTTTTTAGCATCAACTTACAAGAGAATTTTACCCCAAAGAAGGATTAAAAATTACTGTCCTGATGGTTTCCTGGAGTCAAATACTTTATACACATTTGATGCTGATGTTGACATAAAGATCTGTGTCTTTAGTCACTGTATCAGAAGACTAGATGAACAGCTTGAGATAAAAACAAAAACCAATGAAATAAATAATCTCCCAAACACAACCTTGTAGGAAAAGTAGTAAGAATTTTCACTATGAGGATTTAAGGTAAAATTTTGGACTTGGTCTGAAGTGGCCATAGAAAGCATATAATTAAACCTCTTTATTTAGTTATTTTAAAAAAAGCAAAAACTAAAGGGCAGGCAATTTAAGTGGCAAAATGGCAATTACAATGACAAAGTTATGAAATGTAAAGTGACCACACACTTCCTAGCAGCATATGAGAAGGACTGATTCACAGACTTTTAATTCATGTATTATTTTTACCTTCTGGTATATTTTTGGATGCTTTTCTGATATATATCTTTATACTTCATTCCTGCACTTTATTTAAGGTAATAGTATTTGTGATTGTGACTGAAATTAAGAGCTGAGTATTGTCTTAGGCTGGGTGCCCAAGAAATAGACTCTGGGATTTGCCTGCAGGAGGTTTATTGTGGGTGCTCTTGAGAACACCTGTAAAGGAGAGAGAAACTGGGTTGGGCCAAGGGAGAAGTTAAATTGTAATGGGGGCTGTAGCCAACTGCCCTGGAAACTCTAGAGTTGGGATGGCCTCCAGTTGTCCCTAAGTAAGGTAAGAAGGCTGTGACCTTGAACCTTTCCCTAGACCAATCCCTGGCTTCAGGCTTTCTCCAGGGAGGGGTATAACCTTGGGCAAGGCAGCTCCCTTCAGTGTAGGGCAGTCTTGGAGACAAACTCAACTCTCAGCAGCAACACTTCTGGCAGCTGGGGGAAGGAGTGTTTCAGTTGTGGGGCTGAGGGATGTAGGTTGTGACAGTCTTCTGTCCAGTTACTGAAAGTGAATAGGTACTGAACTAAAAAAATCAATATTACAGGTAAGGAAGAGATGAAAGAACAGTGATTTATAGAAAGCCTAGAAGAAGAAATTTGTAGTAGGAAACCATTTGTATATTCTTGTGATCTTGTGATTCTGGGACTCAGGGGAAAAATGTCCTTGTGCAGCCATTTTTATTTGAGCTGGTACCTAATTTCAAGAGCTAGGCAGAGTGGTCCTGTGTTTTGTTTTGTTTTGTACTCAGCTATCCTGAGAATAAAAGAATGAAACTAGGAAAAGAATTTTTTAAGGAAGAGCCAGATAGTGAGACTGAGCAGGGGAGGCTGTAGGTAGTGGGGCTGAACAAACAATCTAACACCAGGACCACTATAAGTAAGACATGTGCTCTATACCTACCTCCTGTGCTTCTATGTGCCGATCCACATTGGTTTTTTATTCTGCTGCCTATAGGGTTGAACTTCTTCATGCTGCCACGAAGAGGTAGTGTTGTATAATGTTTAATAGGGTGTGCTCCAGCTTCGCCAGATGAAGTCCAAATCCTATTTCTATCATTCCTCAACTATATGATCTTGGACCATTCACATAACACCTCTGAGCCTCTATTTCCTCATCTATATAATAGGGATATTAATAGTACTTACTTTGCAGTTGTTAGGAATATAAAATTGAAATAATACTTGTAAGCACCTAGGTCAGTGGCTCAGAGATAGCTAGTCACCCATGCCAGAAATGGTCTCCCAGCTAAAAAACCATTTCCATCTCATACAAATGACAATCCTTAACCAAGTTTTCTTAAGAATGATTCTGTTTTCTTTGAATTAAGGATGAGGAAGGGAAGAGAGATGTAATGGGCTTGGTGATAAACTAAGTTTAAGTGTGAGAATGAAGACACATGTAAAGTCAGCTGCTCGTAGCCATTGTCTTAATCTGTTTTCTGTTGCTTATAGCAGAATACCTGAAACTGGGTAATTTATAAAGAAATAAAATTTCCAACAGTTCTGGAGGCTGGGAAGTCCAAGCTTAAGGGGGCACATCTGGTGAAGGCCTTCTTGCTGGTGGGGACTCTGAAGAGTCCCAAGGCTGCACAGGGCATCACATGGTGAGGGGCTTAGTGTGCCAGATCACGTCTCTCTTTCTTTTCTTTTAAAGCTACCAGTCCCACTCCTGTGATAACCTATTGATCCATTAACCCACTAATCCATGAATAGATTGATCCATTCATAAGGGCAGAGGCCTAATGACTCAATCACCTCTTAAAGGCCCCACCTCTCAGTACTGCCATATTAGGGATTAAATTTCAACATGAATTTTGGAGGAAACAAATATTAAATCCATAGAAGCCATCAATACATAAGAAAAAAGCTACAGTTGCTTTTTAGACACCATAGTTTCATCAAAGTTGAGGCTTTGGAGGAACATCATTTGCCTCCATGGAGGCTTATTTTTTGGTATTTTAATTGGGAAAACCAGGCTGAAGCTGTAGGTCATGCCCTTGACATTATGAACCCACAAACATGAGGGCAAACTGACACATGTGTTTCCTAGTGCCTGGCACATCTTCATCTCATGGTTTTAAGGCATGTTCCTTTCTTTTTTCTTCACTTTTCTTTTTTTTTTTTGAGACAGGGTCTCACCCAGGCTGGAGTGCAGTGGCATTGTCATAACTCACCGCAGCCTCAAACTCCTGGGGTCAAATGATCCTCCTGTCTCAGCCTCCCGAGTAGCTGGGACTACAGGTGCCCACCACCATGCCCAGCTAATTTTTTTACCTTTTGTATAGACAGGGTCTCGTTATGTTGCTCAGGCTGGTCTTGAATTCCTGGCCTCAAGTGATCCTCCCTCCTGAGCCTCCCAGAGTGCTGGGATTATAGGTATGAGCCACCGAGTCTGGCTGTTCCTTTATTGAGAAAACACCCTGGCCATGCGTTCAGGAAGATGTAGGACCCAGGTGTCAGAGACATAACTTTCATTTCTCACATACACACACATCACTCCCTTTGCCAGAGCCAGTTCAGTCACCCCTGGACCTCAGCTAAGCCTGATAATATCAAAATGATCCTGTGCCTCTTCTCCCTCTTTCTGCCCACCTGATGTCCCAAGTAAGGCCCCAGATTAATACCAGTTGCATTAATTCTTTCTATCATTGTGTAATTTCCCCTCATCTACTTTGGTAAATGAAAAATAGGAAAGAAGCAAGAGTGAACTGGAAATTTTCTAATTGTGCAGAAAACCTTAGGGATGAAAGGACGGACCACTTTGGCACTGCAGAAATCTACCCACCTGTGCTACTTATCATTATTAAATTCAAAAATAGACATGCCAGAATGAAGGAAAATCCTGGAGTTGCTTTTTATAACACCCAAATAGCATGATAAATTATTATCATTAAAAATTCATTAATAAATGATTAATATAAATGTTGGGATATAAATACCAAGATTACCCTTCTGATCCCCCTGTTCTTGTCTTTTGGTATACTTCTGCAGTTCAGCACAAGGGTGATTCCTTCAGCCAGGCTTCCCTTTGATATTTAAAGGTTACGTTAGTCTCAGGTATGGTGATCAGTTTTATTTTTTTATCACAACCTCACCTGACTGCCATTCATCCCTACCATCACTCCCAACTCAGCCTTGTCACTAGTATTGTCAATATGAATGACATTGAGTGGATTCAGGGCTCTAGGAAGAGGAGATAATTGAAGACTAAGGTTTGGAGCCTAAGCCAGTGGGGGAGTTGTGGTTCTATTAATAGTAACAGAGAAGTCGGGATGAGAAGGTTCTTAGAATCCTATGGCAATGTAGGATATGTTGAGTTTGAATTTTCCATTATACTTCTAGATAGAAATGTTTAGCATGAAGTTTCGAATGCACACCTTGAGCTTTAGGGTGGTGCGTTGGAGGTGGGTCTTGGTGATTTGGGTTTGGAATTATTTTATACAAGTAGCACATGGGAATCATATATTTAACAAATGCATATTGAGGCCTTACTATATTCCAGTCCCTGTGGTGATTTTTTTATTTCTTCTTTAAACAAATAGATGTGCTTTCTGCACATATAAATGTAAAGGAGTTTACATTTCAGTGAAAAAGGCAGACAAGGCATTAGGCCTCATGAAACAATGTATTGATGGTCATATTGATAATAATGGACAGTGTTCGCTGAGTGCTTTCTATCTTTCAGTTAGTTTGTTGAGTGGTTTAAATGCATAAACTCTTAAGTTTCACAAAACTCCCATGGATTGGATACTATCAGCCTTCAATAGGTAAAGAGACTTGCCCAAGGTCACACAAGTTGGTGGAGTGGGCTGTTATTTTTGCCTCACCTTTGTTGCCTTTTGACCTCCTCTCTGTTTTAGAACATTGAGACCTAATACAAGCAGAGCAAACCAGATTAAAAATCATGGAATGATGGGCAAAATCTGGAACTAACAAATAATTATCTGTTGGATGTTTCCTAGATCTGAAACAGGATTTGCTGGATTTGAACCTTGTCCTTTTTTCCCCCAGCTCTATTGAGGTATAATTGACAAACCAAAATTGTATATATTTATGGTGTACAATGTGATGTTTTGATATATGTATACGTTGTGAAATGATTACCATATCAAGCTAATTAATGTATCCATCAACTCACAGTTTTTATGTGTGTTTGTGTGTGTGGTGAGAACGTTTAAGATCTACTCTCTTAGCAGTTTTCAAGTACACACTGCATTTCTGAGCCCCATCCTCCTTGAAACACCCTTCGCCTTGCCTTCCAGGACCCCACCAGCTCTGGCTTCGTTTCTCTACTGCTCTGACCTTTCTTTGCAAGTCTCCCTTGCTAACTCTTCCTCTTCTGCCAACCACTTGCTATCTGAGCTCTGCTTGGCTCCAAGGCTGGCCTCTTCTCACTCAATACACCCTCTCCTGACAGTCTCGCTCTGTTCTGCAGCATCCATTGCCATCTGTATTCTGATGCCGTCTATGTTATTGTCTGGAGTTCTGACCTTTCCTCTAAGCTCCAGGTTCATATATTCAATTAAACATCTCCATTTACATATCTCATGGGCACCTCAAACTCAACACTTGCAGCACTAAACACATGCTCTCCTCACCTGCTCTGACCCACTCCTCCTCTGGTGCTCCTTGTCTCTGTAATGATGCCATCACTCACCTACTTTCCTAAGCCAGAAATCTGGGAGTAATTCTTGCATCTTTTCTCTCTTGAATGGGTTTTTGTGGACATGTGTCATATTCGTGGCTTCCTAGCATCTTTTAAGTAATTTACATTTAACAATTCCCACCTTCCCAGCTCAGAAAGCAGGAATCAAATTCTCAGTTTCTCTTACAGCCCAGAGGGACACAGGTGACCTAGGCTTACCCTGCCAGATGCTTCCGAGTGAGGCATGATTTGAGAGCCATCAATATGAGAACCTGGCTCTACATGGAGCTTCTATCTTGCTGATACAGCTGGCTTCAGAGGTGTCTGGGTTTTAGGCAATAGCAGCAATTGCAAAGTAGAATTTCTGACTTGGAAGTGGCTTTAGTACTATAGATTTAGCAGTTGCAATGTAGTCAGGTCATGAAATCCTGTGTTTGGTGGCAGAAGCAGTGAGCTTCCTCATTCAGAACAGTTTTTCTGCATAGTTTGAGGTGTGTGTATGTGGATGGCAGGGAGGAGATATGGAAAGCATGGTGGTGTTTTTTTCTGTGAGTTTAGAGCTGACTTTGTTCCTTCAGCCTTTCCAATGTTCTCTGAGTGATTAATGTTTTTAATAAAGCCCCTTTCTCCTTAAACTAGCCAGAGTAGACTCTGTTGTTTGCAGGAAGAGTCTAGAGCAATTCAAGATTGTCGCTTCCTCTGGTGGAAAGTCTAGCTATGTTTCCAGCTGTGTGAGGAGCAGGGAAGGATGTGGTGGTGGGTGAGAGCCAGAGATGGGTGGGGTTGGGCAAGGGTGGGCTCTGCCTCTCCAGGGTTTGTTGGTTTGATGTGTTTGTACTCCTAAAAAAGGGTGTCTGTATATCTAGTATATAAATTATGTCCAAATATTCCAAAAAGGCAGGGAAAAGTGATGGAGAGGGAATGGTTGTTTTAGCAGAAAGTAATTGAGTTTAAATTCTGACTCCACCACTTGTTAACAGGGTATCCCTGAAGAAGTGACTTACCCTTCCTAAATCCCAATTCCAGTTTATGGGGAGTGGTTAATATATTTACCACATACAGGTGTTGTGGGGTTGCATGAGATAACCTGTGGAAAGGATCTAGTGCTTAGTGGCTGAGTGATAAAGGTTAGCTCGCTGTGCCAGAGGCAATCACGGACTTTCGAGAATGGGTCACGTATTGACTACATATAGATGCTCTGTAAGTGTTGACTATTCAATTCCATTGGCCTAGGATTCCACTTTTTGGATTCTCACTTATTAAAGCTCTTATTCTTTCTAACAGGGCCAGGCGAAGCGCCTTTTTTCCCCCTAATAGATCTTTCCCAAATTCACTTAGCTGGAAGTAATTAGTTTTTCTTCTGGAATATTATTATATTTTATTGTAGCTCATATTTAGATTAATGGTATAGAATATAGATCCTTAGGATGACAGAGTAGGAAGGTACTTTAGTGAACAGCTAGTAGAGCTCCTTATGATTTAAACTTAATATTTGTTGTCATCAAATTAATATATTAATATAGATTAAAATTCAAACAGTATTACAAGGATGATGATAGAGAGTAGTTTCCTGCCCCATGCTGTCCCACTCCCAAATCCCAATCACTAGAGGCAACTACTTTTAGCCTTTTCTAATAATATGTTATATTCCCAGTTTTTTAGTTTTAGCCACTGCATTATCTATTGATTTTCTGCAATAGAAGATGAAAATTTAGTTTCCTTCCGTCTCTCTTTTCTTACATTGTGACAGGCCCACATCTCACAAATACATGTGATTCCCTCTTCCCATTTTCCCAGCACAGTCATTTCACAATTTCTAGTTAAATCACTATTTGGTGTTTTACATTACTATAACTATGTAAATAAAACTCACAATTAAGCCATGTAGTATGTTTACATTTCCTTCCTTATGCATCTTTTTTTCTGAAGTCAATGACACTTCTTTAATAGTTTGTTCAATTCTTACGTGCTTATCACTAACACTTTCAAAACTGCCAAAATAGTAAAATTATAAATTTAGATAATTTCTCACTAACCACCTGCTACCTGCAACACACACATACACACACCCCTATACTCCACACACTTTTCCCTTTGTAGCTATTCTTTCTTGAGTTTTCTGTCCTACTTCTTCAATTTGGACAAGTTGCACTCTCTGGCCCTATACAAGTCAAGGTTCAAGGGTTTCTCATCACTGTCATCCTGGGGTCATGCTGGGGTGTTGTGAACTGAATGTTTTGTCCCCCCCAAATTCATATGTTGAAATCCTAACCCCCAGTGTGATGATATTAGGAGGCGAGGCATTTGGGAGGTGATGAGATCATAAGGGTATAGCACTCATGGATGAGATTAGTGCCCTTATAGAATGGACCCCAGAGAGTTCTCTCATACCTTCTGCCACGTGAGGACACAGCAGAAAGACAGCCATCTATGTACCGGGAAGCAGGCCCTCATGAGACACTGAATCTGCTGGCACCTTAATTTTGGACTTCCCAGCCTCCAGAACTGTAAGAAATAAATTTGTTTGTAAATTGTTGTTTGTAAGGCACCCAGTCTATGGTATTTTTGTTATAGAAGCCCAAATGACTAGGACATAGTTTTGTTCCTTCTTTACCTTTACAGGTAATTAGTTATCAGCTGGTATAGAACACGAGGCTGAAAATTGTTTTCCTTCAAATGTTGAAGGAGTTGCTCCACTCTCTTCTAGTTTCCAGGGCTGCTGTCCAGAATGCTGATGTAATTCTTATTCCTAATCCTTAGATGAGATCTATTCTTTCTCAGGGAGCTTTGAGGATTTTCTTTCTCCTTGTTGTTTTGTAATTTAAAAAGGATGTGCCTGGAAAAGAAGAAATATCAAAAATCAGTCGTCTAATCTTCTGTGTAAGAAAACTAGAAAAAGAAGAGCAAATTAAGTGCAAAGTAAGCAGAAGAAAAGAAATAATAAAAATTAGAGCAGAAATTAATAAAGTTGAAAACAAGAAATCAAAAGAGTGGTGAGAGGCACTCCACTTCCTCGCCAGTTTCCTGGGAGCTGCAGCTCACCTCCCCAGGGACTTGGCTGGGAGGGGCTATTAAGCTTCTGGACCTCACAGCAAGGGCTAAGATATTGTAAGAGTTTACATCTCAGGAAGAGTCAGTTACTTTTCAAATTAATTTAATTGTTCTTTATAACGGTTTAGCTATGTTTGGATCAAGTCCTACGCCAGGGACTTTAACTGCACTTTGGACTAAGGTTATGGTTACCCTTGGATGCTATTTCTGGAAGGAGGAGTGGTGCCATTCTGCAAAATTAATACTCAAGAGCCTGAGGAGACTCTGGATTTTGATTTCTGCAGCACCAATGTTATTAATACAATTATTCTGCAGTCAGAGGGGCTCCATGAAGCAGTCTCCAAATCGTATATGACAAGTGAGGGCCTACAGGTTATCATGTCTCCTGACAAGCCTTATTTCAGGTTATCTACTTTTGGAAATGCAGGAAGTTCCCACCTTGACTATTTCAAAGATTCTTATTTGATGGAAGTATTTCATTGTAATCAGAGTCAAGTCAACAGATGCAAGATTTCCTTAATGAAACTCTTTATGAAGGCATTATTCCTAGCTTGTAAGGTATCTATTCAGACAGATAACTGAGGATTCCTCTTATTACAAATTTTGATTGGAAATGAAGATAGACAAATATGTTTTGAGGAATATTGCTGCTGCCATGATGAAGAAGTTCCTAAGTCTGAGTTTTCAGTATGACAATTCATTGTGATATTTATGTGTACATTCATGATAGGTTAGGTTCTCATTTTGAGTATAGAAGTCTTCATAATCTCTTACTGGATTTTCTACAGAGAAAGATAGGAGCAAGGTCCCTGTACTCTAATAGTTGCTATGTATTTTGTGAATAAATTTTTTCATGTAGTCATAAATTATCTAGTATTGGACTGTCCTGTGGTTTTGTCTTTTGGACTCATGGGGATCATTGTGAGCCAAGATGAATACATTTTATGTTCTATTTTATTTAAATAAAATATTTCAAGAGTCTAAAAATTTAAAGTTTCATGAAGCCATATCTGAAGTGTTCTTTTATTATTTACTATTAGAAAAAGCAAAGGCATATGGGCATTGCTTATTAGCTTTAATTCCAGAGACTATATCTTAAAGTGGGGGTTATTAAAGTGTTGTGCCCAGACCAACAGCATCAGACTCACCTGGGAACTTGTCACAAACTCTGGGAATGAGGCCAGCAATCTGTACTTTCACAAGCTTCCCCCAGAAAATTCTGACATATGCTGAAGTTTGGGAACCACTGTTTCAAAGAATACTATTTTTCTTAAAAATAGCATTTAATTGCATCAAGGTGATTGCTTTTACATGATTTCTTTGCAAACGTTGTGAAATTGAGGCATCACCAAACAAGTCTGAACAATTCTTTACATGATTTATTTTAAAGTACATCTTTTGAAGAAATCTATAAACAGGCTATAAAACAGTCTTCAGAGTTACAGATTTTCTCCTTGTTCTCAAAAGTATTCAATGCAGTAAGTACTGCAGTAAGTATTTATTAGATACTTTCAATTTGCCTATAAGAATTTCAAGGTATAAAAACCCAGTTATTAAGTGTTTTTATACATTCCTGAGTAGTTTTCACTGAAGTAATTTTTGCGGCATGTAAATATTTTTGTATTTAATAAAATATAATACTAATTTTTTTAAAAAAAAGAAAACAGGAAATCAATAGAGAAAATCAGTGAAACCAAAAGCTTGTTCTTTGAAAAGATCAATAAAATTGATGAGCCTCTAGCCAGGCTAGCTAAGAAAAAAAGAGAGAGAAAACAAATTATTAATATCAGAAATGAGGCCAGGCACGGTGGCTTGTGCCTATAATCCTAGCATCTCGGGTGGCTGAGGTAGAAGGATTGCTTGAGGCTAGGAGTTCAAGATCAGCTTGAGCAAAATAGCGAGACCCCCATCTCTACAAAAAATACCAAAATGAGATGAGCATGCACCTGGAGTCCCAGCTACTTGGGAGGCTGAGGTGGAAGGATTGTTTGAGCCCAGGAGTTCAAGGATGTGGTGAGCTATGATCACTCCGCTGCACTCCATCCAAGGCAATAGAGCAGACCCTGTCAAAAAAAAAAAAGAAAGAAAGAAATGAAAGAGAGGACACCACCACTACATATTGCATGGACATTAAAAGGATAATAAAGGAATATTATGAACAACTTTTTGCCCACAAATTTGATAACCTTGATAAAATGGATCCATTCCTTGAAAGACACAATCTGTCAAAACTCATACAAGAAGAAATAGACAATGTGAATAGGACTATATCAACCAAAGAAATTGAATCAATAATTAATAATCTTCCCAAACAGAAAACACTAGGCTCATACAGGTTCACTGGTGAATTCTACAAAACTTTTATGGAAGAAATTATACCAAGTCTCTATGATATTTCAGAAGATAGAAACAGATGGGATACTTTCTAATTCATTCTATGAGGCCAGCATTACCATAATACCAAAACCAGGTGACGATATTACAAGAAAAGGACACTATATACCAATATCTGTCATAAATATAGATAGAAAAATCCTCAACAAATTATCAAATCAAATCCAACAGTATATAAAAAGAATTATACACCATTACTAAATGTGATTTATCCTAGGTATGCAAGGGTAGTTCAACATTAGAAAATCAGTTAATGTAACCTGTCACATCAACAGACTAAAGAAGAAAGATCACATGATCATATCAATAGATGCAGAAAAAGCATTTGATAAAATCCAACACTCATTCATGATAACTCTTAGCAAACTAGGAATAGAGGAAAACTTCCTCGACTTGATGAAGAATGTCTACAAGACAGCTACAGTTGACATCACACTCAATGGTGAGAAACTCAAAGCTCCCACTAAGATCAACAACAAGGCAAGGATGTCTCTTCTCACCGCCTCTTTCCAACACTGTACTGCAAGTCCTAGCTGATTCAACAAGGCAAGAAAAGGAAATAAAAGATACATAGATTGAAAAGGAAGAAATAATAAAACTATCTTTGTTCACAGATAACACGATCATCTATGTACAAGATCTGAAAAAGTCAACAAAAAGCTTCTGGAACTAATAAGTGATTATAGCAAGGTTGCAGGATACAAGATTAACATGCAAAAGTCAGTTGCTTTCTTATATACCAACAACAAACTAGTCAAACTTGAAGCTAAAAGCACAATATCATTTACATTAGCATCCCAAAACATGAAGTACTTGGGTATAAATCCAACAAAATATGTGTAAAATTTGTATGAGGAAAACCATAAAATTCTGATGAAAGAAGTTGAAACACTAAGTAGATGGAGAGATATTCCATGTTCATGGATAGGAAGAGTCAATATTGTTAAGATGTCACTTCTTTAACACATTAATTGATCAATTTTTATGTGTACATATGGAAGCAACATGCATCGGGTGTCGGGCAGGTGGGAGGGGGGATGGGCAAATTCACACCTAAGGGTGCAGAGCACACTTGCTTGGAGATGGGTATGCTTGAAGCTCTGACTCGGGCAGAGTAAAGGCAATACATGTAACCTAAACGTCTGTACCCCCGTAATACTCTGAAATAAACAAATTAATTAATTAATAAAAAGATGTCACTTCTTCCCAACTTGATCTATGCATTTAATGCAATCAAACTCCCAGCAAGTTATTTTGTGGATATTTACAAATCGATTCTAAATTTTACATGGAGAAGCAGAAGACCCAGAGTAGCCAACACTATTGAAGGGAAAGAATTGGAGGACTGACAGTACCCAACTTTAAGACTTACTATAAAGCAACAGTAACTAAGATAGTGTGATATTGGCCAAAGAATACACTAGCAAATCAGTGGGACAGAATAGAGAGTCCAGAAGTAGACCCACATAAACATAGTGAAATGATCTTTGACAAAGGAGCAAAGGCAATACAATGGAGAAAGATACATTTTTCAACAAACAGTGCTGGACAACCGGACATCCACATGCAAAAAAAAAAATGAATCTAGACACAGATCTTCTACCCTTCACACAAATTGACTCATAATAGATCACAGACCTAAATGTAAGATGCAAAACTATAAAACTCCTAGAAAATAATATAGGAGAAAGCCTTGATGACCTTGGGTATGGTGATGACTTTTTAGATACAACACCAAAGGCATGATCTATGAACAAGAGAACTGACAAGCTGGACTTCATTAAAATGAAAAAATCTCCATTCTATCAAAGATACTGTCAAGAAAATGACTAGACAAGCCACAGATTGGGAGAAAATATTTGCAAAAGACATATCTGATAAAGTACTAGTATCCAAAATATACATAGAACTCTTAAAATTTAACAGTAAGAAAACCAAGAACCTTATTAAAAATGAGCCAAATACCTTAACAGACACCTCACCAAAAAAGATATACAAATGACAAATAAACATATGAAAATATGCTACACATCATATACCATCACAGAAATGCAAATTAAAACAATGAGGCACCACTACACGTCTAGCTGGCCAGAATCCAGAACACTGACAACACCAAATTCTGGCAAGGATGTGGAGCAGCAGGTGCTGTCATTCATTGCTGGTGGGAATGCAAAATGTTATAGCCTGTAGGACATTTTGATGGTTTCTTTGAAAGTAAAAATACTCTTACTATATGGTACAGCAATTCACTCCTTGGTTTCCACCCAAAGAAGTTGAAAACTTATGTCCACACAAAAACCTGCACATAGATGTTTATAGCAGCTTTATTTATAGTTGCCAAACTTGGAAGCAACCACAATATTCTTCAGCAGGGGTCCCCAACCTATGGTGAGTTGTATAATTATTTCATTATATATTGCAATGTTATAATAATAGAAATAAAGTGAACAGTAAATGTAACTTGCTTGAATCATCATGAAACCATCCCCCTCCCGCCCTGGTCTGTGGAAAAATTGTCTTCTGTGAAAACGGTCCCTGGTGGGGACCAATGTTCTTCAGTAGGTGAATGGATAAACTGTGGTAAATGCAGGCAATGGAATATTTATTAAGCACTAGAAAGAAATGAGCTATCAAGCCATGAAAAACGATGGAGGAACCTTAAATGTATATTACTAAGTCAACGAAGGTAATCTGCAAAGGCTACATACTATGTGATTCCAACTATATGGCATTGTGGATAAGGTAAAACTGTGGAGATAGTAAAAAGATCCATGGTTGCCAGGGGTTGTTAGGGATGGAGGGATGACTAGGCAGAGCACAGAGGACTTTTAGGGCAGTGAGACCACTCTGTATAATACTGTAGTGGTGGATATAGGTCATTATACATTTGTCCAAACCCACAGAATGTACAACACCAAGAGTGAACCCTAATGCAAACGATGGACTTTGGGTAATACTGATGTGTCAGGACAGGTTCCTCAGTTGTAACAAATGTGCCACTCTGGCGGGAATGTCGGTAACAAAGGAGGCTATATCTATGTGAGGGAAGGGGATATATGGGAAATCTCTGTATCTTCAGCTCAATTTTGCTTGAACGTAAAACTGCTTTAAAAACTAAAGTTTACTAAAAATAAAAAAAACTGGAAAAAAACCCAAATTATGTGCCTTTGTGTGTGTTGCCCCTCATTCATCAAATTAGATATTATTTTTCTGATAACTTTCTTTCCTCCATTTTCCTTGTTCACACTTGCCTGAACACTTACTAGCTGGTTGGTGTTCATCCCGGCACAGACCTCTATATTTCTTACCTGTTGCTCCTGTTTTTCCATCTCATTGTTTGCTAAGTATTCTTTTAGAAAGAGCTCTTCAACTTTATCCTTCACCACTCTGTTAACTTAAATTTTTGTCTGCTGTGACATTTAGCAACCATATCTCTAAAATCTTTTCTGTTAATGTGTTCATTTTTTATATTTATTAGCACTATTTTTTTGTTTCACTGACACAGTGCCTTCTCTTATCTCTCTGATGACCATATAGATATTTTTTCTTCTACCCTCTGCTTTGTCCTTATTTCTTTTAAATTCCTTTTTCTATTTTTTTGTTTTGTTTTTTACAGTAGAGATTTTTCTGAATGTGATTTATATCTGAATACTCATATTTAAGAAAGCAAAGTGCATACATACACACAAACTGATTTGAATTCTCTGTGTGTAGACCAGGTGTATTTATAGGTTAGTTGCATCATAGGATTAACAGGAAAGGGCCTGAGTCTTTATATTAGGGAAGACAAAATGTCAGTAACTATAGGATTTTTTACCCTCCTGGACCAGTCAATATGGTGGGATGCTCCAGTCTTTTGCTTGTGACATAAACCTGCCTGCCAGTACTCCACGAGTCAGGGAGGAAAGGGCTTGGGGATCTCACTTTTCTCCATGCAGGCTGTTAATTAAACCACCTTTTCCAGCATGTTGCCTCACCTCCACCCTTTTGTGCCCCGTGTCCCCCAGTTGGGTAGCTCTCTGATTAAATTAGGTTATTAAGTATGAAATGTCCAATTTCCTTAAGTACTAAGTTTGACAGCTGATATCTCTGACATTTCACTTTGACACTTCTTGTTTTATTTTTATGGTGAAGGTACATCCTCATTCTTTCAAACGCATGGTTTGGCTTGTGATAGTCTGTCAAATTTTTTTTAGAGCAATTTTTGTGAAACCATGGATAAATCAAAAAATCATGTTATTTTAGAATATAAGGTCCGCCTTGGAACCAATGTAACACAAACAGCTCGAAATATCAACAAAGTGTTTGGGAAGGATGTGGCTAATGAACACACAGTACATCGATAGTTTGAGAAGTTCCATCCTGGTGATTTTAATCTTGAGAATGAGCCACATGTGTGACCTGAGACCAAGGTGGATAATGATGAGCTGAAAGCAGTAGTGGAAGCAAATCCATCTCAACCTACGTGTGAATTAACCAAGGTTTGACGTTACTATTCCAACAATATTGGACCATTCGAAACAAATCAGCAAGGTAAAGAAGCTGGATAGATGGGTTCCGCATGAATTAAATGAGCATCAAAAGAGAAATCGTCTCGAAGCTTGCCTTCCTTTGCTGTCATAACAAACACGAACCATTTCTACACCATATTGTTATGTGTAATGAAAAATTGATTCTTTTTGACAATTGCAAGTGTTCAGCACAATGGCTGGATAAAGAAGAGGTACCAAAACACAGTCCAAAACCAAATATTCATCTAAAAAAGCTATTGGTGGTCCAGTGCTGGTATTATCCACTACAGCTTCATGAAACCTGGTCAATCCATGACAGCAGGTGTCTACTGCAACCAAGTGAATGAAATGATGAGGATGCTTGTAATTAAGCAGCTGAGATTGGTCAATAGAAACAGGCCAATCCTCTTGCAAGACAACACTGGACTACATGTTGCACAAACAACGCTGCTCAAACTACAGCAGCTGAACATGGAAACTCTCTGTCATCCACTGTATTCACCAGACCTCGCACCAACTGACTACCACTTCTTCCAGGCTTTGGACCACTTCTTGCAAGGAAAAATATTCAATTCTCAACAAGCTGTGGAAAACGCCTTTTGTGATTTCATCACCACTCACTCTCCAGGCTTCTTCACTGCTGGCGTAAGCAAGCTAAGTTAAGATGGCAAAACTGTGTCAATGGTTTAGGCACATACTTTGATTAATTGTACTACCTCTTGTTTGAGATATAATAAACTAAACTTTTGATTCAAAATCAGAGATTTCATAATTAATGACCCAATACTTGGGAACACAAAGCTGGTGGATGAGTACCCGTCCACTAGCTGCCCAGGGTACAGGAGTGGATCTTTTCCTCATAGGAGCTTTAAGTAAATGTGCTCCTTTCCAACTTCATCATTAACTCACCTTTCATGCAACCTGGAGCCTCAAATCACTAAGCCTTTCTGGGGTTGTGTGATAGGAACCTAATTGGTTTTGTTGGGAGTCTTCCTCAACAGGGAGCTTTCTCTCATTTACTGAGTCAGTTACCATACATCTACCCATTTTCCATTTTCCAAAATGTGTCAATTCTTGTATGTTGTTGTTACCTCTTTGGTACTCTTTAGTCTTGTGTGTTTTACTCATTCATGCATTCATTCATTCAACAAGTATTTTTTGAGCACCTTCTATGTGCTTGGCACTGTGTCAGGTAAAGTGGATACAGTGAGTAGATAGAAGTCCCTGCCCTCATGGGACTTACATTTTAGGAGCAGGAACCAGAGAAAAAACAAAAAAGTAAAATGTACAGTGTGTCAGATGGTGGTCAGTGCCACGTGTGGGAAAGATACTGTAGAAAGAGATAGAGAACATGCTGGCCAGAGAAGCCTTGCTGATAAGGTGCTGTTTGAGCTGACATTGGCCAAAAATGTAGGAGTGAGCCTTGAGGCAGAGAGTGAAGGAGTTCCTGCAGCTCTTGGCTGAGTATCTTAGTGTGGTTTGATGCTCTTCCTCTGCTCCCATAGCATCTTGAGCTTGCTTTAATTGTGACACTTATCATCATGTAGTATTGTAACTATTAAATTACATGTTTGCTTCCATGTCTTGGCAGAGCCATTCAGCATCTGGAACTTTGTCTTATTAACTTTTATATTTCCAGAATCTAATACATCATATTAGGTGTTCAGTGCATAATTGTTGATTCAAGGAATGAGAGATGAGATGCTCAAGTAGATTGCAGGCTAGAATTAAGCCCTCAAGTTCTGAATTTGGGGTCAGGAGTCTGGGTTAGGAAGGAGTACTGAATATGTGCTTTTAGATGCCCGCTGATGTCAGCGTGCCTGTTAACACCAGAAGAGGGTCATCCTCCAGGTCCCTTAGTTACAAAGTATATCAGTAAGTCATGTGCTGTCATTTTTTTACAGCTTCTTGGTCACTTCCTTCTTTAAATCAGTGTAACTATGTGGAATGAATCACCAGAAGAAGGTCATCCCCCAGGCCCCATAGTTACAAAGTATATCAATAAGTCATCTGCTGTCATTTTTTTTTTACAGCTTCTTAGTCACTTCCTTCTTTAAATCAGTGTAACTATGTGGCATGAATCAGATACAAGTTTTGACAAGAATTTTCTTCCATGGCTGTAAGAGGGAAGCAAAACTATCTCAGCCAGTTCAAGCTCCAATTGCCATTTATGCTGGCCTCTGGGCCTGAGGGTGAAGGGAGCTGTTTATCAGAAGTGTATGTGAAGATTTTTTCAGATGTTCCAGAGTCTTTATAGCTTTCCAAGTCACCTGGGTTATTTGGACATCCCCCTCCCACCCAAATCCCCACCCCATCCTGAGCTTCCCTGCTAGTTTTAAGCTCTCTGGAGAGAAGGCAGGCACATGATTGCTGATCACCATGGTAGTGGAGCTGAGCACCAAGGAGGGGCTGGGTTAGAGAGGAGAGATGGAACATGGTTTCTCCACAGAAAGAGAAGACTGAGGAAGACCATCCATGCTGTGCATACCTCTGAGGCCTTAAACCTGAGCAAATGGACATCAGCTCTGAAAGGATGGGTTTACTTCTCTTCTACTCACTTTAGCCATGTCCCCTGGTGTCTCTGAGCTGGTGTTGTTCCTCTTAGGCTTCAGCTTCTGTTGGGGTTTCCCCACCAGCCTATTTGTAAGACTCACCTTTGTGGCATATTCCCCTGGCAGGGTCCCCCAAGCTACCTTCCAAGACAGTGACCCAGTTTACTTACCTTAAGCCCCACATAGCACTTGGGGGAATCTCCCAATAAAGGATACTTCTCCTCACACAGTGAAGGGCCTCATTTCCTGGCCCCAGGCCCACCCATGAAGACCCTGGTATAGCCCAGTGGGATGCTGTGGTGTATTTCAAGATTGCATCATTTCTTCATCATCCCTTGCTCTCATCCTACTGGGAAAGTTGATCTGTCCCAACCTTGCATCTCCACCTTCCCTGTACTCCTCTTAATCTATCCTTTGGTAAACATTTTTAAAAGACAAATACCCACCTTCTCATCTCAGTCTCAAATCCAGGTTGCCACCTACTATCCCAGGTAAAACTTATTTGTCACCCAAATGTCACTGCCAGATACTTAACTTCTATCATTTTTATAATGATACCTAACTTTGAGTGATTACTCCTTGCAATTACTCTGTTATAAGTTCTTGACTTGCATGGAATAATCTCATTCTAGGAGTAATTCCTTTACTGTTGATGGTAACACTTTTCCCATTTTTACAGTTGAGGATATGGGCACTTTAGAAAGTTGTAATTTACCAGATGTCACACAGCTAGTAAATAGCAGAGTCAGGATTTGAGTCTGTGTCTGTCTGGCAATAGAGCTGTCAGCCTTAGGCAGCAAGTTAACACAATTTGAAATCCTTGAGGAATTCAGAAATTCTGTAGTGAAAACGGTAGTCACTATTCCTTTATAACAGATACCACACAGGGGAGATGCTAGATGGGCTTCCTTTATTTCATAATGTGTGTCTCAAAGAGAAATCTTTCTAAGGCTTCACGTGCTTAAGCACTGTTCCTTTTGTTCTTCTGTATCACCAGTTTTCCCTCTCTTGAATCATTCTCATTAGCATAAAACAGTCTGTAATTTCTCCCATGTTAGAAAAACGAGCAAACAAACAAAAAGAACTCTCAACTCCGAATCTCCCTCCAGCCCCCACCACATTTCTCTCACCCTTTACAGAAAAAAGGTTGGTTTTACTTGATTCTCCCTTTTCTTTCCAGACACTCAAGTTAAACTTTCTTCTGCACCATTCTCCATAAAAACTGCTATTGCCAATGTCACCAGTGACTCCACATTGCTAATTCTATGCCATTTCTCCAGCCCTCGTTTTACCTAGTATATCAGAAATGTGGCACAGTTGATGTTTTTGACTCCTTAAGAATGATCTTCTCCTAGCTTCTAGAGCACTGCTTTTCCTGGTTTTCTACCTGCCTCACCAGTCACTCCCTTGCAGTCTCTGGGGCTGGTCAACCTTCATCCCTCACGCTGTAGACACTGGAGTTGCCAGGGGCTTAGAGCCTCCTGTTTCTCTCTGTATTCCCTCCCTTGGTGAAGTCGTTCATCCTTATGGCTTTCACTGCTACTACTATGTGCCATTGACCCAAATATACACCTTCAGACCAGACGAGCACTCTCTCCTGAACTGCATCTGAGTATCTGAAATATGCACTGGAAGCTCTAATAGGCATCTGCAACTTAACATGTCCAAATCCAAATCCCTAACCTTCCCCTGACACAGTCTAAATCTGCTCCTCTGAAGTTCTTCCCCTTCTCAATAGCAACTTGGTTTTTCCAGGTGCTTAGTTAAAAAATCTAAGCTTGTTTCTTAATTCCTCCTTGGTACTCCACATCCAATCTATCAGTAAATCCTATTTGCTATAATTTAAATGTATATATTCTGAATACAGCCACTCCTCCTGTTTCCACTGCTACTGTCCTAGGTGGGCACCTTTATCTTCCACCTGCATTATTACAGTAGCATCCTAACTGGCTCTCTTGCTTCCACCCTTGTAATTAAAATATAAGTCACATCCCACTCTTCTCTGCTCAAAACACTTCTTATTTCATTCAAAGTTAGAGCAAGTTGCTCATCAGGCACTTCATAGTCAGGTCGAATCCTTCCTCTCTGACTTCATCTCCGTCTTTTCCTTCTTGCCCTTCCTGTCCAACCACATTGATTGCTTTGACTTCCTTGAAGGTTCCAGGCCCCTTGCACTTTCTGTTCTCTCTTCCTAGAAGCCCATTTGCTCTGATAGATGCCAGGCTTGCTTCCTTACCTCTTCAGTCTTCTGCTTAAATTTTACCTTTTCACTTTCCTGTCTCCACTTTTTCTGACCACCGTATTTAAATTAGCAGTTCCATCCCCAATTCCTGACACTCCTCTGCATTTCTCTGTTTTGTTTTCCTCTATTGCACTTATCATTGTTCAATGTATTTTGTTTATTTGCTGATCTTGTTTCTTCTAGTGGCAAAGAAGCGCCATGAGAGTAGAGATTCTTTTGTGGTCTTTTTTTCTCATTTGTTTATCCACAGTGTAACTGTACAGTGTCAGTTACATATAAGGTGTTTGTTAAATATTTGTTAAATTAAAAAAGAATGGATAAACAAATTTTTCTTTCAAACTTGAGAAGGATCAGATGTGTATGTGTGTGTGCGTGCATGTGTGTGTTTGTGTGTGTGTGTTTGAGCAACAAAAGCCAAGCCCAAAGATTGGAGAGAATATTATTTAGCTAAATTGCCAAAGCCAAATATTGATACTAACCTGCAAACTTGAGTCCTCTTGGCTATTTCGTTTCATGTAATGCTGAACCCCACCAAATTTCTAAGCCAGTGGTAGCTCTAGCAAGGAGTAACCATGAGCTACTTTACAAATGAGAGGTGTCTAGAATTTGTCTTGCTGCCATAGATCCGCTAACATGCTTGCTAACTGTGCTGACATTTTCTCTTCCCTTCTCAACACTTCTTCCTGCTAAATTGACTCTGTTCATACCATTGAGTGCCTGTCAATGCTTCCATGCTATTCATTTCATCCTTCTGAGAATGAAATTTGCTAATTCTTAATTTGCTTGGCAAAGTCAAGGATTCTAACACATCCTCCCCCAGACCCCTCATCCAATACCCGGGATTTTCGTATACCTGCTGCTAAGTAAGGTCCTTCTATGAAAGGTCAAAGAGCTTGAAGTGTGGCCCAGATTTTCCCTTAACTCTTAGTTCTGTATTCTGCCTAGAATCTTGGTTTAAGTGACCATCTCCTCCTGACATATTAGATTGTGTGAGTTACTGGAATATTTTAAGGCTAACTCCTTTTGCCTCGTCCTTTTGGATATGGTGCTCTGGAATTCTCACCGCCTCTAGAAGAACAGTTAGGGTATTGTGAAGCTAAGTCAGGGCTGATGACAGTGAATTAGGGAAACAGGAAATAGGGAACTAGGAAAACAGGACAGGTAATAAAAATGAGACATGGGAGAGGGCATAATGAGTTGAACCAATAACCAACTGGATACATGGATACTCTGTCCATTAGTCCTAAAGGCATCTTAAACGCAATGTAAAACACAATCTTAAACACTCCTCCCATGCATACCTCTCAGTCTTTGGTAAACTTATTCCTCTTTCCTTATTTTTATTTGCATCCTATTTAATTTTCCAAACTAGAAACCTAAGATAATTCATAGTTCTCTCTCTCTCTCTCTCTGCCCCCTCCCCTCCCCCTTCCCCACCCCCCTTCTCCTTAAATTGTTAATCTGTGCCTGTGAGTCTGGTGTCCTGAGCTCTAACACCTCCTTTTCCACACTGTCATTTCTTTTTGCAATTCCTTAAGGCCCTGGTATATATCCTGTAGACTCAAGATCCAAACAAAAACATGTGTCATATCGACAACAATTTAGATCCACCATGGAGAAGATGTTTCTTTGGCCAGAAGGGAACTTGATCAAGCAGAAAATTCATACATCTGCATCCATTTTGGACCGCACACAAGCCATGAGCTTTTTTGTCCTTGAAGGCAGCATGGCATGGTAGAAAGAGCATACTTTTGTAATCACACAGATATAGATTAATTCAGGTTCTTCCACTTAATGTCTGTGTATTATTTTGCAAGTTATGTAATTTCCCTGATTCACAACTACCTGGTTTATAAAATGGAGATAATATTTTCCACATAAGGGCATTGTTAGGTAGATTAAATTAGTTAATTAATTTATACCAAAATAATCACTGAGCTTGTACTCTGTGCCAGTCACTCTTCTATATGCTGAGAATACAGTAGGAAACAAAATAGACAAAGGTCCTTATACTTAGGAAGCTTATATTCTAGTGGATGTAGGGTATAGACAAATAAAAAACAACATGAATAAAATATATAGAATAAATGGTCAGCAGAAAAGTATGAGTGCAAACCATGTTAATCTGACAAAAGATCTTTGAGGCAAAAAGAACAACAGATACAAATGTCCTCAAAATAGGAGTGTTCCTGGAAGGTTTGAGGAAGTATAAGGAGGCTAGTATGGCTGGAGCAGAATCATGGGAAGATCTACTAGTCCATAAGGTCAGTGATGTAATGGTCTTGTATGGTAGGGACATGTACAGCCAATGCCTGTTTTAATGGTCAATCCTTGTGCCATAAAGTTTGTTAAGTGCTTTTTAAATATCATTCCTGCTTATAGGTCTGGAGAAGAGATAAAGTGTGCAAATTAGCCTAGGGTCCAGTACCTAGTGAAGAGAATGAACTGCTAAAGGAAAGCAAGTGGATAGTTCTGAAAAATAAATTTTAATTGAAAATCAGGAGTAGACCATAATGATGGTTAGGAATGGGAATAGATTAAGAATTGGGGAAAAATCAATATATCCCAGTGACAAGCAGTTATGTGCAATATTACGGGAGTGGTAAACCAAATGTCTGAGGTTGGGGTGGGGTTGCAAATATTCAGGATGAAGGGAAAGGTGGAGTATTAGCACCAAGAGGGAATTCAGTTAATTGAAAGGTGTCATTTTTTCCTCTCCAAATTGAATGCTTCTAACACCTAGTCTTTTAAATTTTTTTTTATTCTGCCTTTCTTCAGTCTGTATCTGTTTTATCTTCTTTTACCTTTTTTTTTGTCCTAAATTAATACTATAAACCCTGAACAATTCTGGTGGCAGAAAGGGCTTCTGTAGTTCTGGGGATGAGCTGTCCACTTTGGAGTGGGGTAAAGATGAGACTCAGTGTTGGGCGGGAGAGGAGAGTGAATTCGTATGTAAACCTCAGGGGTGATGCAGACCAGTTCTGTCCAGTGGTACACAGCCAGAGTTGAAACCATGAATCTTGTCTTCATTGCATGGCTCATGGAGAGTATATGAGTGAATAACTTTTCTGGTTCATCCAAGCTACTGTTCTCTGACCCTCACTGTCATGGACACAGTATGCTTTCCCACCTCTCCACCTTTATCTTTGCTATTTCCATCCTTTATTTGTTCATTTCATCTAAGATAGACCATTCTTGAGGATACCTTCCTTGGGGATCCTTACCAGATTGATACTCCTTTACTCTGTCTTACTTCAGGACTTCCTCTTTTTGCTCTCAGGATTCCCCCTGGAATTATTTCACTCTAAAATTGGAGATGAGAATCATTACTGCTGCAAGCACTGGACACCTCGTCCTAAACATCTAATTTTGAGAATTCTTACATCAGATTACTAAAATCTATAATTTACGTGGATTTACTCAGCAGTAAGGGCAAAACGAATTAGAATTTAAGAAGAGGAAAATAATTTACAGGTGATGGTGAGGTGGTGTTTGAACTGCGAATTTTCTTTGTTTTTAAGTTTCAGATTTGGAGTTTGAGAATCTTTGGTCTAAGGGAAGAAAGTCTATGCACCCAAATGAATGTCCCTTTACTCTTAAAATGTTCAAGATATCTTCTCATGGGTGTCAGAGGGGGAAAAATAAAGAATTACTAATATTCAAGAAGGTAGAAAGTTGGTGGAGGAAATGCTTACCACCTTGGCCTCTCTTGTTCCCTGCTAATGACAAATGACTGACTGTTCTGCAGTTTATAAAGTAAAAAATTAATGAAATCATTTCACACAGGAATTCTTGTTTTGTGATCACCAGCTGGCAAAACAGAGACACAGTCACTTTGGGAGTAGGTATCTGTCTCCTCCAGGGATTTGGAATATGGCAAGTTATTGCTTCTTAGCTTTATGCTAGTAATTTAAGTGTTGTGTGATTTTGTAATTGCAAAATATATTGAGATAGCTAGGATAAAAATATGACTATAGCCTAAACAATTTTTTTTTATCAATTAAAAGATGGTTAAAAAAATAACTAATAGCAGAAACACATTAGGATAAACTCCATGATTGATTTCACGTCAGTTTACTTTGGAAGTTCACAAAAAGTCAATTACTTTGAGTTTCCCTATAATAAACCAGGTTTCACTCCTTCTTAGAATCTAGGTTAGTTGATGCAATGGGACCAAAGGAAGTTGGATTACTTCCTCTGGGGATAGAAGTTTCTAAGTTCTTTACCTTGAATACATATTGACATAAAGCTTTCAGATTTTAACATGACTTCTCAACCTTTCTCTCTTTTGAAATTATGTTATAAGTAGAGTTGTGAGTTGTGCACAATGATTTGTTCTAGGTTTTATCTCTGCTATTCCAGGCTTAGAAATCCCTGTTGGAAAATATACAGTGAGGAGATTTATTCTTCCTATCTTAAGCAACTCTGGCCCTTAATTAATCAAAGCAAACGGATTCAATACAGCCTAGAAAGTTGAGATGCCCAGGGCTAAATTTTTGGAGAGGGAAGCCTAGAGAGTTGATTCAATGAATATTTATTGGACAAATGTTTATTGAATATCTATTGTGTTCCAGATACCATTCTAGGAGATACAAGTACAGCAATGAACAACAAAGTCCTTGCCCATAAGGCATTTCCATTCTAGAAGAGACTGACAATTAAAAAATAAATAAATAGCAACAGTGTATATACTATAATGCTAAGTAGATAAGTGCTTTGAGGAAAAGAAAACAGTATATGGTAATAGAGAGGAATGGATTGTCTGCTATTTTATAAAATGTGCTCAGGGAATGTTGAGCTTAAAAGGGCACAACTGAGCAAAAGTCAATAGGTTGAGGGAGCAAACTGTGCAGATATTCAGGGTGAAGAGAGAGAAATGATTTAGGCAAAACAAATAATAGTTGCTACTGTTGGAATTTTAAGAGGGTTAGATATTTGGGGGGCGGGCACCTTTTAGACCACAGACAATAAAATCAATCTTTTTTTTTTTTTTTTTTAAAACAGGCAATCATTCCATACTCTGAACAATAAGAAGATAGTTGATAAAAGAAAGAACGTAGGGCCTGGATTCAGAAGACCTGCGTTCAAGCCTTTGTGTTGCTTTTTACTAGCTGTGTGGCCTCAGGTAAGTCATCCACTTTGAATACCTAATTTAACCTGTAGTAATTGGGAGATTATAATAAATGGAAACTGGTGTGTGTCAGGCACACCATGCTGGGTGCTTACATCTGGGGGTAGGAATTATCATCCCTATTCATAAATAATTATATGCTCCCGGAAGATTTCATTTCTTTTCCATCTTTGAGGCGCCATGTGAAAGCACTTTGTAAACTGAAAAGCGCCATCCAGTGGTCAGCTATTACACGTGGTACAGCACCACATTTGTTAACGTGTGTGTACTCTTGGGGTCATGAAGCCACCAAATAGATCTGAATGCATTTTCTTTGGTTAAAAATTTTACCCTATAACAAATACTTTAAAACATTTTTTAAGTAAACAGATATGGAGTAAAATGCAAATTTTACATTTATGGGATAAAAACAAGACTCCAGAGAAATAGCTGAGTCTTAATTTTCTCATGTGATTAAAATGTGATTGTTATTATATAAAAGGGTTATAGGAAGATTAGTTTATTATAGACAAGTAGAAAGCATGCCAAGTTGACTGTTTATCACATTATGACAAAGGTCACTTTCCTTCCTTGCTTTCATCAGTAGGACTAGGACAATTGGGTGGTTTTATCATTCCAAATATTTCAAATGTATTCCTTATTTTGAAAATGGTACTGATAATAGTTTCAGTTTTCACTTATGAACTCTACATGTGTAAGTAGAGTTTCTTCAGCCCTTACTAGTCTATAAAAAATTATAAGGCCATATTAACAGTAATAATTTAGAATTTATTAACATTGACTCTACTGATGGAGGTATTCAGGCTCCCCTAAAATTCACAGTCAGTTATTTTCAGATCATAAATATCCTCTCTTTTTCTTTGGCTTATTTCTTCCACCTCCTATGTCACTGTTCTGGAAGTCACTAATTACTAGTAATGTCAAACGTCTTCTTTTATGTTTATTGGATATTTGAGTACATTGCTCATTCATAACTTTTGCCTATTTTTCAGAAACACTGTTTATCTTTTTCTTATTGATACACGGTCTATATATTGTGGAAGGAAAGCCAGTTATATACATTGCAGATATCTTCTCAGTTTTCGCCTTGTATTTTCACTTTGTTTACTCTGTGTATGTGTGTCCTACAAAGAAATTTAGAATGTGCATGCAATCAAATTTGACAGAATTTTTCTCTCTGGCTTGTCCTTTTTGTGCCTTTTTAAAGAAACCCTCTCCCACCTCAATGTAATGAGTAGTTCTCCTGTGTTTTCTTCAACATCATTACGATTCCTATTTAGATATTTAATACAGCTAGTATATATTTTGTATATGATGTGAGATAGAGATCCCATATTATTATTTTTCACATATATTGTCATTTGTCTGTACACTTTTTATAGTTGGCCATCCTTTCCTTGTGATTTATATTGCCACTCTGGTAATATACCATGCTTTAATTTATGTGTAGTTCTATTTCCACACTCTATTTATTAGTTGATTTCTCTCTGTGCCACTATCATATTGTTTTAATTATTATACATTTATATTAAGTATTGATATATCGCAAGGATAGTGCTTTCTCATAAACATTTTCAACTTATATATTTTTGTCTTTACTTTTTTTACTTAGCTTTTAGGATCATGCTGATAAGTTCTACAGAAAGCCCTTTGAGATTTTGCATGGAGTTTATAGATTAATATAACAAAGTTGGCATCTTCATTTTATTGACTCTTCTCATTTAAAATATCACATATATATCTATTTAATTAGGTCTTTTAAATCTTTCAATAAAGTTTTATAATGTTCTCTTTAAAGCTCTTAAATATATTTTATTAGATGTTCTTAAGTACTTTATAGTTTTGTTGTTATTGGAAAGTGGATTTTTTATTCAATATTTTTTCTGTTGGAGTGTTATTGAAATAAAGAAATGCATTTTTGTATATAATTTTATATTTAGAAACATTGAATTATTATTTTCAATATTTTATGTATTATTTTGGATATGATAGACAATCACATTACACAATGTGGTATTGGCAAGAAGATGGAGAAATAGATTGATGGACAGAATAAAGAATCCAGAAATAGACCCACTCGTATTTGGACAACTGATTTTAGACAAAGGCACAGAAGCAAGTCTTTAAAGAAAGGATGGTCTTTTTAACATGTGATTCTGGGAAAATCCATATCCATGTGAAAAAAAAAAGAACTTTGCACCATACATCCCTCCATATACAAAATAACGTAAAATAGATCATAGACCTAAATGGAAAAAGACCAAACTATAAAATTTCTAGAGGAAAACATAGGAGAAAATCTTCTAATCTTGAGATTGGAAAAGATTTCTTAAATATGTCACCAAAAGCATGATCCATGAAAGAACAGGTAGATTAATTGTATTTCATCAAGTATATGTATGTGCCAAAAAATTATCAAATTGTATGCTTCAAGTATATGCACTGTTTTGTATGCCACTTATGCCACAATAAATCTGTTTTAAAGATAACAAGAGAATCTATCCTATTCTCTGAGAATTCCAGAAGCATTGTATACTCTCTGAAGACATGCTTCCCAAGCGTAGTGACTATCTTTCTTAAGAAATTCTCGCTTATATTTCACCCAAATCTCTTTTACTGTACTGAAAACATTTTATTTAGATTCCCTTTAAATTAACACCTCAACTTGCTTTATTTTGAATGTAGAATCCCTTTTGGTCTGTAATCTTATATGTTTTGATTTCTTATAGGCTGATCCCAAAGTTGTGAAATGGAGAGTAAATATAAGGAAATACTGTTACTGATGGGCCTGGATCACATCGCTGATGAGGAACTGGATAGGTTTAAGTTCTTTGTTCCAGATGAGTTTAATATCCCTATGGGCAAACTAAAGACTGCAAACAGGACAGAGGTAGCTAACTTGATGATTCAAAATGCTGGTGTGGTGTCTGCGGTGATGAAGACCATTTGCATTTTCCAAAAATTGAATTACATGCAGGTGGCAAAAAGTCTTCAGGAAGAGATGGAAAAAGGTAATGTGGGAGTACCCCGCCTGCCCAGCACCTTTCTCTGCCAAGCCTGGGCCTTTCCTTTCCTGACATCAGTGGGATAAGGCCCCCAGTGCATGTTGTTGCAATTTGTTTGGGAACTTAGTGCACCTGCCTCTTTGTCCCCTTCTACTGCGAATCACTTCTAGGAAGTCTTTGTTACAAATTCCACAAATCCATTCCAGCATTTGTTTTCCATCTCTTGTTCCAGCCCTTAGACTACCACTTACCATTTCATCATATTTTCACTTTGGCTGTCTTTACTTCCAGTCTACTTGCCATGAACATTGACATAGAATTTCAACGTTAACTTCTCAAACCCCCACTTATACAGTGCGTATTGCGCTCACGTTTTATCGAAGCCTTGAAAACAACATAACTATAGCACTGGAAAATCGAAACTGGGATGTCAGGCACCTTTGTTCTTCCACACAGTCTGTCCATTCCCCTCCTTTCCCCAGACAATCCTTTCTTCAGGGCACAATCCTCTCTTTCTAATTCAGGGATTCGCTCTCCTCTCTCTCCAGTGCAGGTGACAATATAAATTACCTGCCACACAAAGACTGTTATTTGCATTATTCAATAAACCACTGATCATCTCTTTCTAAAGTATCTACACTTGATTTGAATTCCTGATTTTGTCCCCTAAGAGCAATTGATATGTCCTGGCTTTACACCTGAATGACGAAAAAGAGAAACAAAGGAGCATCTCACCCAAAGACTCTCCCAAATGAGAGACTCCAAATGCAACCATTTTAGTATTTTAGTATTTAACTACAACTCTATCTGACCACAAAAATTACAACAGCTACAACAGCTTTTTTTCTTTTTTTCTTTGACAAGATCTCACTCTATGGCCCAGGCTGGAGTGCAGTGGCATCATCCTAGCTCTCTGTAACCTTAAACTCCTGGACTGGGCTCACGTGATCCTCCTGCCTCAGCCTCCGAAGCAGAAGCTGCCGGGACCACAGGCACAATCCACCACGCCCAGCTGATTTTTTAATTTTTTTGTAGAGACAGGGTTTTGCTCTTGCTCTTGCTCAGGCTGGTCTCGAACTCCCAGCCTCAAGCGATCCTCCTGCCTCAGCCTCCAAAAGTTCTAGGATTACAGGCGTGAGCCATCACACCCAGCCCAACAACAGCTTTTAAATATGTATGTGGGGGGTATGTGTGTGTGTGTGTGTGCACGCAACACCAATGACATGGTTTCTCACACATTATTTCTTTGAAGGCTAAATGAGACCATTTAATTGATGAGATAAACACATAATTCTATACAGATATAAACTGTTGGGTAGTATCGAAGGCACTTTAGAGAAAAGACTGATTGTGTCACACATTTTATTAGTATTTTCCCAGGCTATCTGAACTTAGAAGGTGTAGTAGTTCTTAGACATGGCCACGAGATGGCAGCAACTACACATAATTGCTTCCAAGTAACCACTGCCCTGCTTTTCTGATCTGGGACAAGAGACAGGAACCTAGGAGTTGTTGGCAAACATAGGCTGGAGATATTTCTTTTATTTTTCCCTCAAGTAAAGAATTCATTCTTCTCTTTGACCAGGATAGCACCAAATTTCTCCTATTGCAGTCTTTCCCCCATTTGGCTGTTCTAATATTCCCGGGATTTTATTACTCTGATTAGCTAAAAACGATCCAGTTTGAGACCAGGTTGGAAACTCAGGAGTGACTGGCAGCTCTGTGCACTGTACAAGAAGTCAATTAAGTGCCTTTCTACCTTCAGAATTCCATCCAAGGCCATAGTTATCCCTCCTTTGAATGTGGAAAATTTACTTGTGCCCCGTGCCGTCTCTGACTACGACGGTAGGAAGCCAGCTTTTGGTTTGTTTTCTCAGATTCATCTCTCGCGTCCTTGGTCGAGTGCCCTCGAAGCAGCACTGCACGCCTGCATGCACAGCGCCACGTGCTGCTCCTCGCAACCTCAGCCCAGGGACGGCGCGCAGAAATAGTCCATGAGGGCAGAGGCAATAGTCAGTAGATGGGAGAGGTTTTTGTGGGAAGAGAGATGCAAAATGTATGAGGACATTTAAGCCTGGAAAAAGGAAGCTGAGAGAGAATGTGATCAAAGTCCAGAAAAGTGCTGTAAGATTAAAATAGAAGGTTGAAAGTGATAAATGAAATAAGTGAAAAATCTGCAGCTGATTGTTAAGGAAAATGAGAGACTGATGGTGGGCAGGTGTCGCCTTCCACACGTCTGTCATGGGCGCCACTGTGTGTGAGATGGAGACTGGCGGATGTGATGTGGTAGGGCGGCACGTTGGTTTCCGTGGCTTCGCTAGACTCTTGTTTTCTCTCCTCTGCTGTCAGCGTAGAAGGGAGACTTTGTATGTACGCTTCTCTGAATCACCAGTTTCATGTAACTAACAAACCAATGAAGGTTAGTTTAACTTCTTCCTAGAGCAGAAATCCCTCCCCAATATCCGTGCCAGAGAGTCAACCTCTTTCTGCTCTTTGAAAGGTAATTCGGACAACCTGCTACCTCATAAGATAGCTCATTCTACTCTTAGGTTCAATAATTAAATCATTCTTCTTTCTGATAAAATCAAAGTGATCGCCTTTTTACTTCAGCCCAGAACTGCTCAAGTTCTACCAGAAATGACATCTAATAATTTCTCATGCCCTCTTCTGCTTGAGAGTGTCTTAAATAATTGAACATGACCATCTTGTTACATGGTGTTTTTAAAATCAGGACTAGAAGCTGGCTTTTCATGATAAAATGTAACCTGACCATAGACTTGGGGGAGCCAATCCAGATTATACAGCTGCGTTATGGTAGCATTGGTGAGGAACTAGCATGTCATCCGCCCAGCCATCAATTTATCTATTCAGTAAATATCTGTTGAATTGCTAATAGTTAAAAATTAGCTTCTGGTGATAGAACAAGGAGTTAAAAACAAATCCAAATTTTGTAGACCTAATACTCTAATTCAGGAGGTAGATTTTTTTTTCTTAAAACTAAACAAATGAATGTAATCAACTGAGGTAAGTACTCTGATGGAGAGGAAGATGGTTCTTCAAGGGCATGTGTCAAAAAAGCCTTAACATAAGCCAGGAGTTAAAGCTGGTGTTGATCAGAAGAGCCTTCCCCAGGGAAATGACCCTGAAGCTAAGCTCTGAAAAATGTATAGGTGTTAAAGATGTCTTCAGTCAGAGGGAACACTTTGTGAAAAGGCCCTATGGCAGCAGGTGTTGACTTGCATGAGGACTTGAGAGAAGGCCAATGTGGCAGAGTACAGAGAATAGCTAGAGGACAGTATGAGATCCCTTTGACAGATAGACAATGCAAGGCTCTGTACAACATGATTAGAAATCTGTTTTTGTTTTAAGAGAAATCAGAAGTGATTAAAAGTTTTAAGCAGGAGAGTAACACCAAATTTGCAATCTTAAGTGATCCTTCAAGATTCTGGATTTGGAGGGTCCGGTCTGGCTACCTGGAGAATAACTATTGCCACAGATCAGGAAGAGATAATGGTAGCTTTGATTAGCTTATACAAATGGAAATGAAGGGAAATATACTGAATTGAAATTTGGGAGGAAGAAGCATTAAGATTTAGTGATAGATTGGAGATGGAAGTTTAATGAATAGACATTGTCAAGGAGGGTACTTTGATTTCATTCAAATAATTAAGGTTTCCTGAGTGAAATATACATATCTGTGTTGTACACATGTACATACACACATTACACACATTATACATGTATACATGCACATACCTGTGTATCTGTGTATTGCTTTTTATTGTAGTATATCACAAATACAGAAAGTACATAAATCTGAAGAGTAGAGCCCAATACATTGTCAAAACCTAAATATACCACAGTACACAACCATCTTGGTTCATAAATGGAATCTTATTAGCACTTCTGAAGTCCCTTTTATGCCCCCTCCAAGACTCATTCTTAAGATAGCTATTATCTTGAATGCTAACACCACAGATTCGTTTTACCTGCTTTTGCACATGAAAGGAATTAAATGATACAAAGTACTTTGTGTCTTTATTCATTTTTTCAAATGGTGTTAGGAAAATTCCATCCATGTTTACTTTGTAGCAGTAGTTTATTCATTTTCACTACTATATAATATTCCATTCAATTGATAATTATTTATATATATGCATATACATGTACAGACAGGGAGGGAGGGAGAGAGAAAGAAAGTGTGTGTGTGTCAGAGTCAGTTTGCTTTTTATTATTATTTCAGTCATTTGAGGCCATTATGAATAATGCTGCTGTGAATATTTATGTACATTGTGAGCATTATGTACATGCCTCTGTGTGTGTGTGTGTTACTCTTGGCTGTACACCTGTGAATGGAATTATTGGATGTTAAGGTAGTAGATATTGAATTTTAATAGTGCCCCAAACTATTTTCCAAAGTGATGTACCAATTTGAGAATTCCACTTCACAGTTTTTTCTTAAAAATCAGACTCATTTTTAAAAAATATTAGCCATTCTTGAAGATATCTTAATATGTCTTCAATATTCATATCTCTGATAACTTTTGAGTTTGAGCACTGTCCATATGTTTATATGTTTATTGGCCATTTGTATATCTTATTTTGTAAAGTGATCATTCAGGTTTTCCCCACTTACCTGATAGTTTTTATGTATTTTAAAAATGTGTTCATGGGAATTGTTTATATTTTAGTTACTAGTACTTTGTTTTGTATATACACATAAAGTATCAAAAAGTGAACGTACCAGGGTACACCACTATCCCAGTCAATAAATGGAAATTTATATATCTTTCTGTCACTCTATGGCTTCCTTTTGCATACTTTTAATTGTATTTTTGGTAAATAGATGATGTAGTATGTTGTAAAAAAGGCTGTCACACCCTTGAATGGTGATGGTGCAGATACTCATCCAGAGGTGGAGATTCTGTTTCTTAGCCCTCTGGATCTGGTCTTGAGCATGTGATTTGCTTTGTCCAATGTGACAGTAGTAAATATGATGAAAGAAGAGGCTTGAAAAGTACTTATACATGAGAATGTGCCTTCTTTTGTTGCTGGGACCCTTCTGACTTTCTGTGAGCAAACCTAGCTTAGGCTCCTGGAGGATAGGAGACCACAAGCAGTGGGGTTCCTGCCGTCACAGGCTCCCCAGACATCTAAGCTGAGGCCCCAAATGTGTGTGAAGCCGTCTGATCATCCACCTTCCCCTGAGCTGGCCAAGATCAGAACTGCTCAGACAATCCACACAATGTCCCACTCCAGCTCTCTTTTCCCCTTGTATTAATAGAAACTGTCGGCCCACAGGAATCCTCCCTGTGTGGCACTGTGCCAGCATTGGAGAAGCGCGACCTAGTAAAAGTGAAACCGTTCCTCGTACACTTTTGTCTTAGTCTGTTTTGTTTTGCTGTGAAAGAATACCTGAGATTGGGTAATTTATAAAGCAAAGAGGTTTATTTAGCTCACAGTTCTGTGAGTTGAGAAGTTCAAGGGCATGGTACTGGCCTCTGAAGAGGGCTTTCAGTCTGCATCACAACATGGTAGAGAAGGTTACAGGGGAAGCAGACACATGTGAAAAGGAGAAAACTTGAGCAGTGTCCTGGCTTTATAATGACCTACTCTCGTGGGGACAAATTCATTCCTGCAAGAACTAATCCAATCTCAAAGGAGTGAGAACTCATTCACTACCATGAGAAGAGCACCACACCATTCATGAGGGATCCACCTCATAACCTAAACTCTCCCACCAGGTCCCACCTCCTAACACGCCACACTGGGGATCAAACTTCAACATGAGTTTTGGTAGAGACAAACCATGTCCAAATCATAGCACCTTCTAGTGTGGCTTTTTTCAGTTCTGTGATGTTAGAGGGTGTTTAAACCTGACTTTCAAGTTCTGAGATATTCACGACTGTATTCTTCCTTGTGGATAGCTGCCAGATGGATTTCTGGCAGGGAGACTGGAGCCAGGGAACTTCTATTCTGCCATCTTGTTGGTATCACTTCTCTTATTTTCTTCTTGAAAGATAATGATATGTCAGTTTCTTAGCCACCTTTGTTTACCTCCTCTGGGTTAATATGTCTTTTTTTTTTTTAATCAGTTGACAAGAAATACAAATCGACCAAAAAACCAAACACAGTGAAAAAGAGAGCTCAAGCTGGAATTGGTCCTGTTGCCTCTGTAGCCATCAGGAAGGATATCATGGAGCAACATCCTGCACCAGAATTCTCTGCTCACATTAAGGTAGGATGGGGCAAGTGGAGTGGCTGTAGTCCTTAGAAGAGCACCCTGTGGTGACTACCTCTGTCACTTCCCATGTTGGGGCCCTGGTGTTCTTTGTCTCACAGCATGTAAGTAAGGAAAATAAGGCAATAATATAAAAAGTATGTCTGGGAAACAAAAAGAGAACTTGCCTCAGATTCATCAGATTAAACACCTATTGAGCTTTTAATCTCTGCCAGGCCCTAGACACATTAAAACTTTGTTACAGGTTGGATTCCATAAGAAGAAAACTCTGAGCTAGACAGTTCTTTTCAGGAAGTATATTTTAGAGTGTTTTTAGGATTAATATCTCTGAGGAAAAAAAGGAGTAGGAGAAGAGGAAGAATTTCAAGCCCAATGCAGTTGCAGCAAAGACCTCAGCCTATCCCACAGGGAGCTCAGTAGCTGAGAAGGCCTTTCAGGATTGCCATGATTTGGATGGAGGGGGAAGCCCTTTATACACCTGCATTGACCGAGGCGAGGTGGGCCTGTTTAGCTGAGAGAGTAATGCTTGGAGAGTCTTGTTCTCTATGAGAATGATTATCTTAGTGCTGGGGGAGCAGAAGGCAACATCTGAGAATCTCACCACAGAATCCACCACACACATGCAATTTCATTTCCTGTGAAACAGGTGCTATATCATTTTATAGATGTCTGATCTATAGAAAGTGATTATATATACTCCATTCTCTTTGTCTAGAGCAGCTACTTCCTCTGGGATTGGCCCAGAAACTTCTGGATTTGTCAGGGAAACAAGATCCAGGTAGAAGTGATGCATTTCAGTCATCACTTATGGAAATATGCATCATTTAGTCCGGAAGTCCAATTAAAGATACATGGGACCAAAGAGAAGCAAATTTGTAGTGGACCTCAGTGAGGCTGACATTTTCCTGCATTGGTCCAAACTGAGTCTGTTGTACATCCATCAGGGTCTGACGTTCCAGGTCCCATCAGAGATCCAATTCAGAAACTCCTACACTTGGCCTTGTATGCCTCTGTTTTTTGTTTGTTTGTTTGTTTGTTTCATGTACTTCCTTTTGACTTTGTACAGCAAGTTGCTTTCTAAACATATTTTCTCCCAAAACAGACACCCCCCCAAAAATCTTGTCTCTGTTAATTCAGAAAAAAAACAGAAAACACATAAAGAAGAGAATAAAATTACCTATAATCTTATCATCTACAGAAAACTGTATTTTACCTTGGTAAATATCTCTCTAGTGTGTTTGTTTGTGATTTAATTGTTTCTTTATCCAATAAGTAACATATTATATATTCTGTTTAGGATCTTACCTTTTATTGAATCAATTATAACAGTTTATCATGTTATTCCTCTAAAGCATTTTTAAAATTTGCATAGTAATCTATTAGGTGACTATACCAAATTTTATTTAACCAAAGCCCTTTTTTGGGGTAATTAAATTATTTCAAATTTTATAATTGTAGATAACAAGATGTAATTCTTTTAAGTAAACCTTAGTGTATAATGCATTATATCTAAGGGTAAATTCATAGAAGTAGAATTGATTCTCCTTTATAATTTCCCCTTTAACTCACTTGTAAGATCTCTGACCTAGGTTTCCCCCTTTACTCAGATTTCACTTAATTTGTACTTTTATTATGCACAGGGCCTCATAGGAATTTGGGGGACTCTGTGCAGATCGCTCAGCTCTCTTCCTTTTGTATTAGAGTAAAATGAATATTCAAGATAGTATTGAATGGAGAAACAAGGACATATTATCCCCTAATGGAATGAATAGAAGACAGGATCAGATTTATCCCTTTGCCTTGTCAATATTTCAGAGATCTAATGAACTCTTTACATATAGTAGATGGCAAAGCAAAGATTCAGGTTCAGGGAGCCTGCCTCCAAAACCTGTTACACTGTCTCATATGAATACAGGAGTTGAAATCTTCCTTCTGCATTCTCTTTTCTATCTAAATTCTAGGTCTCAAATCTCTTCCTAATCCCTCCTTATCTTCTACTTTGATTGCACCTGTCTTCCTATCGGCTGGCTTCCTAAAGTTTAACATTGTGGGTAAAGTAAGGGTCTCTTAATAATATCTTCTTTACTCACAGCTGATATCTTTCTTCTCCTGTCTTCAGAGTGAGCAGAAACAGATGGTGGCCCAGTGGGAATTTATCAGAGAAGGGCTGCAGAAAGGCCATTTGACAGTCATGGTGCTGAAAGCAATGAAACCCTTCCAGTTTGAGACCCAAGAAGGCAAGCAAGAGATGTTTCATGCTACAGTGGCTACGGAGAGGGAATTCTTTTTTGTAAAAGTTTTCAACACACAGCTAAAAGATAAATTCACCCCAAAGAGAATAATTATAATATCAAAATATTATTGGCAAAGTGGTTTCCTGGAGGTGAATAGTGCCTCACTTGTCTTTGATGCTGAATCTGACCAAAAGATCAGTGTCCCAAAGCATATTATCAGAAAAGCTGGCGAAACTCCAAAGATCAAAAAGCTTCAAACTCAGCCCGTTGGAACAATTGTGAATGGAGTGTTTGTAGTCCAGAAGGTAAGTTCCTATAAATAATTTTATACTGGATAGTAAAAACAAAATATTTTTCACACTGAGCTTAAAGGGACTTTAGAAATTATTTATTTTAAAGCCTTTCTATATAGATAAAATCTAAAACAAATAAACACCAAAGTACTAAATAGTTAAAGAGTTAACATGCCAAAATTCATATAAAAATGCAAAAATAGTGTTTTTATTCTCAAGAAGCTGTCACAATCCTGTCTCACCTTCTGTTTATCCCTGTAGCCTCTGAAAAGGGATTACTTCATACTCAAATATTTTTTACCCTTTGTTGTATTTTTGTACTTTACACATATCATCTTTATTCTAAGTGACTATTGTTGTGAATGCAAAATAACTGTAGTTGGGTAATAAACCAGATTAATTGAACTGGAAAACCAATAGGTAGGGCAGGATTTAAAAACTGTGATTAAATGAAGAAAATAGAAGAAAGAGTTTGTTTAAAGAAACTTATTAGAAGTGAGAAATAATAAAGTATTATGACGCTGAACTTCAGGGAATTATCCTTGTGTAATGACTTTTTCTAGTCTAGGACAGGACCTGAAGAACCACAGAGAGGTTTTTCTGATGACCCTACATCCAGAAGCCTTAGGATAACCTTTTCTGTCTTGGGTTAGTTGCAGAGGAACTATAGGAAGAATCTGTTCTCCTGGAAAATTCAAGCATAAAATGACCTTGGACAGGAAAGCCATATTCTTTATCCTAGTTTTAACCCTTCAATATGGCCAGCCATCCACTAATATACATTCATTTAGCCCATAAAATTAAAGCTAAAATACTATCAATGTCCTAAATAACTGAGCACCACCCTATTCCCTTTTGATCTGGACTCGATTGTGAATTATTTTTTGTCCTTGATTCTTACTCTTATTTAGACCCTTTACTAGGTCTTGCATCATTGCCTCATGTTTCTCCTGGATTTGTTGCTTTAAATAACTCTCCTGCAACCCCAGGGTCATGTCTTCCCCTGACTATTCTGGTTTCTGGCCCTGGAGAAGCCCCATCTTCTCCATCCACCAGTTGTTGCTCCTGTGAGCCATCCTAGTCTCCCAGAGAAAGGGAGCTTGGGACGGGAAAGATGGACACAGGAGGCAACATGTTCTAAGTAAGACATATCTGCCTCCTTTATCTGAATTTGCTAACATCTATTAGATATATCCCTGCTAGTTTCAAAGCTGGATTTTTTTCTTACACAGTTGACCTTTGAAGAATTTGGGGGTTAGGGCTGCCAACCCCCACACAGTCAAAAATCTGTGTATAGCTTTTGACTCCCTCAAAACTTAACTACTAATAGCTTATTGCTGACTGGAAGCTTTACCAATAATGTAAACAGTCAGCACATATTTTCTATGTTATATATTATATGCTGTATTCTTACATTAAAGTAAGCTAGATAAAAGAAAATGTTATTAAGAAAATTATAAGAGAGAAAATATATTTACTAATCATTAACTGGCAGTGGATCATCATAAAGGTCTTAGTCCTCATCGTCTTGTTGCGTAGGCTGAGGAGGAAAAGGAACAGGAGAAGTGGGTCTTGCTGTGTTAGGGGTGGCAGAGGTGTAAGAAAATATCTGTGTAAGTGGACTCACACAGTTCAAACCCATGTTGTTCAGGAGTCAACTGTATTTCTTTCTGGAGGCTTCGTCTGGCATGTCTGATGTCTGATTGATGTGACATTTCTCAATCAAATTCTCAGAGACAGGGTATTGCTTTTCTTTTGCAGAAAACAGAACGGAGGAATTGTGTATTATTTGATCTAAATGACAACACAGGGAACATGGAAGTATTGGTGCTTAAAAAACAGAACAAAGTAGAATGTGAGGAAGGGGATAAGCTTCGACTTACATTCTTTGAGCTGTCAAAAAGTGGAGAAAAACTACAGCTGACATCTGGAGTTCATAGCTTCATAAAGGTGGGAACTGCATGGAACAGTCAACTCTCTAAGAGGATGCTATTTTGAGTTTTCTGTCAGAAAGCTGGACTAGTGCTATTGGACAGGGTATGGAATGGAAGACCCTGTTATTTAGTACTCCTAATCTCACAGAACTGAGGAACCTCCCTTGAGGAAATACACATCCTTGATACACAGTTAAGAGAACATGGGCTTCACAAGGTAGAGACACACATTGTGGTGCCCACAGAGCCTGACAAACAGTTCCTCAGTAATACTGCAAGGCTAATGCAGACCGCTTTTCCAAAGTTGGACAAATCATTCTGACTAATGTACATAAAAGCAGACACAGACCATGAACATATTGAGGATGCATTTCTCAGGGTCAATCCAAGCATCCCTGCACCTACCATAATCCAGGGCAATTAAATCAGTGTAAACTTCTACTCCTGTCCCTCTGTCACACCCTCATACCCATTCCAGTTCTGCACTTGGTGCTCTTCCCTGTGTCTTAGCATCACTTGCGGTGCCTGCTGTTTCTCTTTGTAGGAGTGGAGGCAAAGACCTGAGAAATCTGCATATGTGCCCTTGTTAAGTAGGAATGTATATCTCAGGTCAGATATTAATTTCAAGACCATGATTCAAGAGGGAACAATGTGTCAGGAGGGTGGGAAGGAGATAATTTGATGAGAAGACAAAAAGAAAGGTACACTTCTGAAGGACATAGTCACTACAAGACGAGGATGGTTAAATGATCACCTGCATCTCAGACTATGTATTTTTTCTCTTTCCAGGTAATTAAGACCAAAAAAAAAGAAATGAAAAGGACCAATTCAGGTTAACTGGTCTAAGTAACATTTAATTGAAGAATACATGATACAGCCTCTTCAATCAAATTGTGAGATACCTGAGAACAGCAGTTCATAGCCTCTTCCCCCCACCAAATTAGTATTAGGATGGGATAATTTCTGGGTAAACAACTACAAAATATAAACATATTATCACAATAAAAGTTAATTTCTCATTCATTACAGTCTCACAGTCTGGTTTAGTTTACTAATCCCTGGTCTCAAGCTAAAATACTAGCAATGTATTGGGTGTTTATAGCATATTTAAAAGTAAAATATATGTGAGAGGAGGGGAAAATGGTGGATTAGAAGCAGCCCATGCATGCACCACTCTCAAGAAGAGTATCCAAAGTTGCAAGAGTATCTACCTATGGATGGCTCTTTTTGGAAAGAACATTGTAAAGCCCCAAAGAAGTGACAAACAACATTCACAGTGAAGGAAAAGGTGACAGGGCGATTCATTCAGCAAGGTAAAAGGTATCTGGGGGGGCATCCACACATGGGGAAGGTCAGGAAGATAGAGCCCTGGGGAGCCATACTCACCCCTCAGGCACTATAGCCCGGGTTGTGAGGCAGCTCCCTCCACCACTGCAGACCTGTGGACTAATCAGGGAGCTGCTAGAGTCTCTGCAGAGACATACCAGAGAGCAGGCACAGCAGGGATCTGGTGGCTGCTGATCCCGGGTTTCTGCAGCTGGCACAATCCTGAGCTCTCAAATGCACGGGATTTGGTTTTGCAGCAGTTGCCTTCGTGTAGCCCCTGCTGGGCCAGGGAAGGAGAGGGCATAGACGATGCTCCCCATGCCATGCCCTGTGACTGGGACCCAAGAGCCCTTGGCCCCCAATATGGGATCTGAGCAGAGAAGGTGCCCTCCCAACTTGAACTTCCAACAATGATCTGGGGAACAACCTACCACCCCACACAAAGATCATCCAGCACTGGTTTGAACTGTGGCAATCACAGGGGAACACACAAAACAGAACAACTGCACTACAGGCTTTCAGTGTGCCTGCCCTGCCCCTGCTGGGTCAACAGTCCAGAATAGGACACACAAGCACCATCTAGGGACTTCCCTTTCTAACTAAGCAGGAGAATTTACAGCAAAGAAGAACAGGTACCCTGCAAACCTAATACCCCTGAGCCGAGAGAAGAGGATTCAGATGAGAAAAAAACAGCAAAAGAACCCTGGCAACATGAAAAAACAAAGCAGTTTGATACCCCCAAGGGATGACAATGGAGCTACAGTACTAGACTCCAACCAAAAGGAAATTGTTAAAATGACAGAAATGGAATTCAGAATATGGATGGCAAATAAGATGAATGGAATTGAAGAGAAATTTGAAAAGAAAAGGAAGCCAAAAAAATTTTCAGTAAATCAATGAACAAAATGATAAAGTCACTAAAGAGGTAGACAACATAAGAATGGATATAATACAACCTAAAGAAATGAAATAGTCACTTATGGGACATCAAAACACAGCAGAAAGTTACAGCAACAGACTAAACCAAGGAGAAGAAAGAATCTCAGAGCTTGAAGACAAGGCTTTTGAGCTAACGCAGTCATTCAAAGAGGCAGAAAAGAGAATAAAAAAGAATGAGCAATCACTTAGAGAAATATGGGACTATGTGAAGCAAACTAATATACAAATTATAGGTATCCCAGAGGGAGAAGAAGAAAAAGCAAAAAGCATGGAAAATCTATTTGAGAGAATTGTTGAGGAAAACTTCCTGGTATCACCAGAGATTCAGATATCCAAATTCAAGATGGTCATTGCACACTGGGAAGATTCATAGCAAATAGGACATCTCCAAGACATGACTATCAACCTGGCCAAAGTTAAAATGAAGGAGAAAATTCTACAAGCAGCAAGATGAAAGCAACAACTGTCAAAGGAAGACCCATTGGGCTAACTGCAGACTTCTCAGTAGAGATCTTATAAGCCAAAAGGAATTAGGCCCCCATTTTCACTCTTCTTAAACAGAACAACCACCAGCCTAGAATTTTGTATCCTGAAAAACTAAGTTTCATAATTGACAGAGAAATAAAGAGTTTTCCATACAGGTAACCACTGAGGGAATCAGGGATGACCAGACCAGCCCTGAAGGAAATACTCAGAACTGCATTATAAATGGATCACCACAATAGATACTTGCAAGTATAAAATCACTCATTTGAACTGCCCATTGAAGAGACATAGGCTGGATGAATGGATTAAAAAATACAAACCAAGTGTCTGCTTTGTCCAGGAAACACATCTTACGCACAAGGACTCATTCAGACTCAAGGTGAAGGCACAACAAACAATTTTCCAGGCAAATGGAAACCAAAAGAAAGCTGGGGTAGTTACTCTCATATCAGATATCATAAATTTTAAAACAACACAAGTAAATAAAGACAAAGATGGTCACCATATAATGGTGAAGGGAAAAATCAAACAAGAAGACTTAATAATCTTAAATATTTATGAACCCAACACAGGAGGGCCCAGATACACAAAGCAAATACTGCTACATCTAGACAACATAATAAACAGCAATGCCATAATAGCTGGGGACTTCAACACCCTACTGACAGAACTGGACAGATCCTCCAAGCAGAAAATAAGTAAAGAAACAATGGACTTAAACAGAACTCTAGAACTCTTGGGCCTAATAGACATCTACAGAACATTCCACCCAAACAACACTGAATATACATTCTTCTCATCAGCTCATGGAACTTTCTCTAAAATTGACCACATCCTAGGCCACAAAACAGATCTCAACAAATTCAAAAAAGTAGAAATTATACCATGTATCTTCTCAAACCACAGTGGAATAAAATTAGAAATCAATTTCAACAGAAACTCACATCTCTATCCAAAAACATGGAAATTAATCTGTTGCTGAATGACTATTGGATCAAGGAGGAGATTCAGATGGAAATCAAAAGATTCTTCAAACTAAATGATAATGGGGACACAAGTTATCAAAATCTGTGGGATACAGCAAAAGCAGTCCTGAGAAGAAAACTTATTGCTTTAAATTCCCACATCCAAAAGACAGAAGGTTCACAAATCAGTAAACTAATGAATCATCTCAAGGAAATGAAGAGCAAACCAACCCTAAACCCAGCAGAAGAAAAGAAATAACAAAGATCAGGGCAGAACTAAATGAATTCAAGAACAAAAGAACTATACAGAAGATTAATAAAACAAAAAGTTGCTTCTTTGAAAAGATAAACAAAATAGACAGGCCACTTGCCAGGTTGACCAGAAGAAGAAAGGAAAGGACTCTAATAAGTTCAATTAGAAATGAAAAAGGAGAGATCACAACTGATGTCACAGAAATACAAAACATCATCTTCAAATACTATAAAAATCTCTATGCCCATAAACATGAAAACGTGGAGCAAATGGACAAATTCTTAGAAACACACTACCTCCCTAGGCTCAATCAGGAAGAAATAGAATTCCTAAACAGACCAATATCAAAGACTGAAACTGAAGCAGTAATAAAAAATCTTCCAACAAAAAAAAAGTCCTGGGCCAGATGGGTTCACACCTGAATTCTACCAAACCTACAAAGAGGAACTGGTGCCTATAATACAGAAATTATTCTATAACATTGAGAAGGATGGAATCCTCCCAAACTCATTCTACGAAGCCAATATCACCTTGATACCAAAGCCAGGAAAGGACACAACAAGAAAAGAAAACTACAGACCAATATCCCTAATGAATATAAATGCAAAAATCCTCAATAAAATCCTAGCAAACCGAATTCAAATGTACATCAAAAAAATAATTCATCACAATCAGGTGGGCTTCATCCCCAAGATTCAGGGATGGTTCAACATATGCAAATCTATAAATGTGACTCACCATATAAATAAAAACAAGAACAAAGATTATATGATCCTCTCAATAGATGCAGAAAAGGCTTTTGACAAAATTCAGCACCATTTTATGATGAGAACTCTTAACCATATAGGCATAGATGGCTCATACCTCAAAATTATTAAAGTCATATGTGATAAACCCACAGCCAATATCATACTGAATGGGGAAAAATTGAAAGCATTCTCCCTTAAAACTAGAGCCAGACAAGATTGCCCACTGTCTCCACTTCTATTCAACATAGTGTTGGAAGTCACTGCCAGAGCAATCAGAAAAGAGACAGGAATCAGGGGTATCCAAATGGGGGCAGAAGAGATCAAACTTTCACCCTTTGCTGATGATATGATATTATATCTTGAAAACCCCAAAGATTCAACCAAGAGACTCCTGGAATTGACAAATGAGTTCAGCAAAGTCTCAGGATACAAAATCAATGAACACAAATCAGTAGCCTTCATATATGCCAATAATAGTCAAGCCAAGAATGAAATCAAAGATGCAATGTCTTTCACAATAGCATCGAAGAAAATTAAATATTTAGGGACATATTTAACTAAGGAGATGAGAGACCTATATAGGGAGAACTATGAAACACTGAGAAAAGAAATTTCAGAGGATGGTAACAGATGGAAAACCATACCATGCTCTTGGATAGGTAGAATCAATATTGTTAAAATGTCTATACTACCTAAAGTGGTCTACAGGATCATTGCAGTCCCTGTCAAAATAACAATATCATTTTTCGCAGGTCTAGAAAAAATAATTCTACACTTCTTATGGAACCAGAGAAGACCCCGTCTAGCCAAAGCAATCTTAAGCAAAAAGAACAAATTGGGAGGCATCAATCTACCAGACTTCAAACTATACTACAAGGCTATAGTAACCAAAAAAGCATGGTACTGGCACAAGAACAGAGACATAGACCAGTGGAACAGGACTGAGAACCCAAATATAAGACCATCCTCATTCTGTCATCTGATCTTTGACAAATTCCAAAAAAACATACACTGGCGAAAAGATTCCCTATTCAATAAATGGTGCTGGGAAACTTGGATAGCCACATGCAGAAGAGTGAAACAAGATCCACACTTCTCACTTCTCGCAAAAACCAACTCTCAATGGATAACAGACTTAAACCTAAGGCATGAAGCCATAAGGATTCTAGAAGAAAACGTTGGAAAAACTCTTATAGACATTGGTCTAGGCAAAGAATTCATGAAGAAGACCCCAAAAGCCATCACAGCAACAAAGAAAACAAATAAATGGGACCTGATCCAATTAAAAGGCTTCTGCACAGTCAAGTAAACTATCATTAGAGCATACAGACAACCTACAAAATGGGAGAAAATATTTGCATGCTATATATATCTGATAAAGGGCTGATAACCAGAATCTATACAGAACTTAGGAAAACCAATGTGAAAAAACCAAACAACCCCATTAAAAAGTGTGCAAAGGACATGAAGATAAATATTTCAAAAGAAGATAGAATAATGGCCAACAAACATATAAAAGATTGCTCAACTTCTCTAATCATCAGGGAAATGCAAATCAAAACCACAATGAGATATCACTTAACTCCAGTGAGAATGGGTTTTATCAAAAACTCCCAAAACAACAAATGTTGGCATGGATGCAGAGAGATAGGAACACTCATACACTGCTGGTGGTACTGCAAATTAGTACAATCTCTATGGAAAGTAATATGGAGATACCTCAAAGAACTAAAAGTAGAACTACCATTTGATCCAGAAATCCCACTATGGGTATTTACCCAAAGGGGAAAAAAAAAGACATTCTATAATAAAGGCATCTGCACTCTCATGTTTATAGCAACACTGTTCACAATTGCAAAGATGTGGAAACAACCCAAGTGCCCATCAACACATGAGTGGATTACTATAATGTTGTATATGTATACCATGGAGTACTACTCAGCCATAAAAAAGTGGTGAATTAACTGGTATTATCCTGGATGGAGCTAGAGCCGATTCTTCAAAGCAAAGTATCACAAGAATGGAAAAACTAGCACCACTTTTACTCACCATCCAATTGGTACTAACTGATCAATAGTTATGTGCACACATGGAAATAATATTCATCAGGTGTCGGGCAGGTGGGAGGGGGGTGGAAGGGATGGGTAAATTCATATGTAATGGGTACAGAGTGCATTTTCTGGGGGATGGGCAAGCTTGTAGCTCTGACTTGGGCAGTCAGTAGGCAATATATGTAACCAGAGCATTTGTACACCCATAACATTCTGAAATTTAAACATAAAAACAAAAACAAAAAGAAAAAACATGTATGAGTAAAATAAATAAATAAATAAATAAATAAAAATATAAAATTGCTCAAAAGCTAAAGCTCACAGCTTGTATAAAACTATAGCACAAGAGGGAAAACAAAGCAATAAGTTACTACCCAACCAGATGAACAGAACAGAATCCCACATATTAATTCTATCACTCAATGTTAACAGTCTGAATGCTCCACTCAAATGACATAGCTGACATAGCTGGCTGAATGGATGAAAAAACAAAACCTAAGTATCTGCTGTCTCCAGGAAACACATCTAACCTAGGAAAACTTGCACAGACTCAAGGTGAAAGAATGGAAAAATATACTCTACAGAACGGGAAACCAAAAGAGAGCAGGTGCAGCCATTCTCATATCAGATAAAAGTGACTTTAAATCAACAATGGTAAAGAAAGACAAAAGATTGTCATTATATAATGGTAAAGGCAGCAATTCAACAAGAAGGCAACAATCCTAAATACACATGCACCTAACCCAAGAGCTCCCAGATTCAAAAAGCATATTCTACTAGATTTAAGGAAAGAGATAAATAGTAGCATTGTAATTGCCAAAGACTTCAACACCCCACTGTCAGAGCTGGGCAGATCTTCGAAACAATAAATAAACACTGGACTTAAATGGGACAATAGAACAAATGGAACTAACAGAAATTTACCTAAAATTCTGCAAAAAAACTACTAACATTTATTCTTCTCATCAGCACATGGGACATTCTCCAAGACTGATCACATCTTAGGCCACAAAACGTGTCTCAACAAATTCAAAAATGTCAAAATCTTACCATGTATGTTCTCAGACATACAGTGGAATAAAACTAAAAATCAATCCCAAGAGAAACACTCAAATCTACACAAAGTCATGGAAATTAAACAACCTGCTACTGAATGATTATAGATTCAATAATGAAATTAAGATGGAAGTCAAAAGATTCCTCAAACTGAGCAACAAAGGGAACACAAGCTATCAAAATCTATGGGATTCAGCAAAAGAAGTTCTAAGGGGAAAATTCATAGCCCTAAATGCCTACATCAAATAGACAGAAAAAGCACAAAGCAACAACCTAATGTCACATCTCTAGGAACTAGAAAAGGAAGAACAAATGAAACCCAAATCCAGCAGGATAAATCAAATAACAAAGCTCAGAGCAGAACTAATAAAATTGGGAAACAAAACATAAAAAATAATTCAAAGTATCAATGAAACAAAAAGTTGATTCTTTGAATAGATAAACAAAATAGATGGTCTCTTGCTAGATTAACCAGAAATAGAAGAGAAAGGACTCAGATAAGCTCAATCAGAAATAGAAAAAAGAGATATTACAACTGATACCACAGAAATACAAAATATCATCCATTAATACTATGAAAATCTCTACACACATAAACTAGAAAACATAGAGGAAATGGACCAATTCCTGGATACACACGACCTCCCAAGATTCAATCAGGAAGGGATAGAACTCCTGAACAGATAAAAAATGAGCAGTGAGACAAAAGCAGTAATAAAAAATCTTCCAACAACAACAACAAAAAAGCCCCAGACCAGATGGATTCACAGATGAATTGACTTATAAAGAAGAGCTGGGACCCACATTGTAGAAATTATTCCATAACATTGAGAAGGAATCCTCCCCATATCATTCAGTGAAGCCAGAATCACCCTGATACCAAAGGCAAGAAAGGACACAACAAAAAAGGAAAACTAAAGACCAATATCCCTTATGAATATAGATGCAAAACTCCTCAACAAAATCAAACAAACAAAATTCAAAAAAATATTCCATCGTGACCAAGTGGGGCTTCATCCCAGGGATGCAAGGATAGTTCAACATATGGAAATCAGTAAATGTTACTCACTACATAAACAGAAGCAAAAACAAAGAACATATGATTATCTCAATAGATGCAGAAAAAGCATCCAACAAAATCCAGCACCCTTTCATGATAAAAACCCTCAACAAACTAGGCATATCAGGAATATATCTCAAAATTATAAAAGCTGTATATGACAAACCCACATGAAAATTCATACTGAATGGGGAAAAGTTGAAAGCATTCCCCCTCAGAGCTGGAACAAGACAAGTGTCCCCACTGTCACCACTTCTATTCAACATAATACTGAAAGTCCTAGTTAGAGCAATCAGGAAAGAGAAAGAAATAAAGAGTATCCAAGTTGGGAAGAAAGAGGTGAAATTATCACTTTTTGCTGGTGATATGATCTTGTATATAGAAAATCGCAAAGACTCCACCAAAAGATTCCTGGAATTGATAAATAAATTCAGCAAAGTGTCAGCTTACAAAATCAATGTACACAAATTGGTAGTATTTCTATATACCAATAACAGGCAAGCTGAGAGTAAAATCAAAGACTTGATACCATTCACAATAGCTACAAAAAAAATAAAATAGTTAGGGATGCACTTAACTAAGGAGATGAAAGATCTCTACAAGGAGAACTATGAAACACTTATGAAAGAAATTGCAGGTGACACAAACAAATGGAAAAATACATAATGCTCATGGATTGGTACAATCAACATTATTAACATGTCCACAATGCCCAATGTGATTTATAGATTCAATGCAATCACCATCAAAATACCAGCATCATATTTCACAGATCTAGAAAAAATAATTCTATGCTTCATTTGGAGCCAAAAAAGGGGCTGACTAGCCAAAGCAATCTTAAGCAAATATAACAAATCTGGAGGTATCACATTACCAGACTTCAAACTATACTACAAAGGTATAGTAACCAAAACAGCATGGTATTAGTACAAAAATAGAGACATAGACCAATGGAACAGAACAGAGAACCCAGATATAAAGCCATCTATCTACAACCAACTGATCTTCGACAAAGCGGATGGCAACATATGCTGGGAAATAGAAGCCCTGTTCAATAAATGGTGCTGGGAAAATAGGATAGTCACATGCAGAAGAATGAAACAGGAAACCTTTCTCTTACCATTTCCAAAAATTAATTCAAGATGGCTAAAAGATTGAATTGTAAGGCATGAAACCGTAAAAATCCTGGTAGAAAATGTAGGAAAAACTTTTCTAGACATTGGCCTAGGCAAAGAATTTATGACTGAGACCCCAATGGCATTTATAGCAACAACAAAAATGAATAAATGAGGCTTGATGAAATTTAAAAAAGCTTTTGCACAGAAAAAGAAATGATCAACAGAGCAAATAGACAACCTACAGAATGGGAGAAATATTTGCAAAGTATACATCCAGGGCTAATATCCAGTATCTACAAAGAACTCAAATAAATCAGCAAAAAAATCCCCCAAACAACCCCTTCAAAAAGTGGGCAAAGACATGAAATGAAGTTTTTCAAAAGAAGATAGACAAATGGCAAGCAAACATGAAAAAATTCTCAACAACAGTAATCATCAGGAAAATGAAAATTAAAACCACAATGAGATATCAACTTACCCCATCAGAATGGCTGTTATTAAAAAGTCAAAAAACAATAGATGCTGGCATAGATGCAGAGAGAAAGCAGCACTTATACACACTTGGTTGGACTGCAAATTAGTACAACCTCTATGGAAAACAGTATGGAGTTTTCTCAAAGAAATAAATATAGACCTATTATATGACCCAGCAGCCCCACTACTGGATATGTACCCCATAGGAAAAGAAGTCATTTTATCAAAAAGACACCTGCACTCAAATGTTTATTGTAGCACAATTCACAATTGCAAAGATATGGAATCAAGCTAAGTGCCCATCAATTCATGAGTGAATTAACAAAATGTGTTTTACGTATATATATACACACACCATGGAGTACTTCTCAATCATAAAAAGAAATGAACTATCTTTTAACTCCAGTGAGAATGGCTTTTATCAAAAAGTCCCAAAACAACAAATGTTGGCGTGGATGTGGAGAGACAGGAACACTCATACACTGCTGGTGGGACTGCAAACTAGTACAACCTCTGTGGAAAGTAATATGGAGATACCCCAAAGAACTAAAAGTAGAACTACCTTTTGATCCAGCAATCCCACTACTGGGTATCTATGCAAAGGGAAAAAAAGTCATCCTGTAATAAAGATATCTGCTCTCAAATGTTTACAGCAGCACAATTCACAATTGCAAAGATGTGGAAACAACTCAGGTGCCCATCAATACATGAGTGGATTAATAAAATGTGGTACATGTATATCATGTAGTACTCAGCCACAAAAAACAATGGTGAACTAACACGTTTTGTACTATCCTAGAAGATGCTGGAGCCCCTTCTTTTAACTGAAGTATCTCAAGAATGGAAAAACAAGCACCACATGTACTCACCATCAAATTGGTACTGATTGATCAACACTAATGTGCACATACGCAAGTAGCATTCATTGGGTGTCAGGCAGGAAGGAGGGGGGAGGAGGGGATGGTAAATTCACACCTAATGGGTGCAGTGCACACTGTCTGGGGGTGAGCACATTTGTAGTTATGACTTGGTTGGTGCACAGGCAATATATGTAACCTCAACGTTTGTACTCCATAATACTCTGGAATAAAAAATAAAAAAAAAGAAATGAATTAATGTCTTTTGCAGCAATTTGGATGGAACTAGAGACCATTATCCTAAGTGAAGTATCTCAGGAATGGGAAAACAGGCACTGTGTGTACTCTGTAATAATTTGGAACTAATCAATGGGCACAGAGAGAAGTAAAATTCATTGGAAATCAAGAATAGGAGAGGGTGTAGGAGGCAAGGGGTAAAAACCTACCTAACAGGTACAATGAACACTATTCGGGTGATGGGCACACTAACAGCCCTGACTTAAGCATTATAAAAGCTAACCATGTAAAAAAAAATTTATACCCTCTCAATATTTTGAAAAAAAAAAAAAGTATATGGCAAAACAATAGCACAAAATATGAGAGGGAGGAATTAGGAGTATACTGTTGAAAGGTCCTTATACAACATGTGAAGCAGCACAGTATTATTTGAAAGTTGATTCTGTAAAATTAAAGGTGTGTATTGTGAATTCTAAGGCAATGACTAAAAATATTTTAAGAGAAATATAAATAATAAGACAATTTTGTGATATTGGGGGAAGGATAGGCATAAAGACCAATGGAAGACAAAAGAGTCAAAAATTAGGCCCACACATTTACATTCTATTGATTTTCTACAAAAGTACAAACACAATTCAATGGAGAAAAGATAATTTTTCAAAAAATAATACTGGAACAATTGGATATCCCTATTAAAAAAATTGATGAACCTGATCTATACCTTATTCTTTATATAAAAAATAACTCAAAATTGATCTTGGCTTAAATGTAAAATCCTAAAACTATAACATTTCTAGAAGAAGAAACAGGAGAAAATCTCTGTTACCTTGGTTTGGGAAAAGATTTCTTAGGTTTGACACCAAAAGAACAATCTATACAAGATAAAATTTTAATAATTTGAACTTCATCAAAATGAATAACTTCTACTTTTCAAAGGTATCTTTAACAGGATTGAAAGGCAAGCCATAGATTGGGGCTTAATATTTGCTAGTCACATAGCTACTAAAGACCTTGTATCCAGAATTTATAAAGAACTGTCAAAATTAAAAATATGAGAACCACCAACTAAACTTTTTAAATGGACAAAAAATGATACATGGACAGCAAATGAGCACATAAAAAGACACTCAGTATAATTCATCTTTGGGGGAATATAAATTAAAACTACAATGAGATACCACTATACGCTTATTAGAGTGGCTACAATTAAAATTGATTGACCATATCAAGTGCTGAGAAAGATGTAGAGATACTGGAACTGTCATACAATGCTGGTGGGAATGTCAAATGGTACAACCACTTCGCAAATGAGTTTGGCTGTTTTTGAAAAGTTAATAATATACACAAACAATGCTAAGCTCTGAGGATGATGCAGAACAAATGAAACTCTCACTTATTGCTGGTGGGAATGGAAAGTCTTACAGTCACTTTAGAAAACAGTTTGGCAATTCTTGTAAGTTTATACATACACTTACCAAATGATACAGCGATCTCGCTCTAAATTTTTTATCCACTTGAAATCATAATGTATGTTCACATAAAAATCTGTATGTGAATACTTATAAAAGTTCTATTTGTAATTATGTAATGTAATTATATGTAATTAAATAACCCAATTGTTTCTCACCTGAAGAGTTGATAAACAAACTTTGGTAGATACACACAATTGAACTGTACTCAGCAATAAAAAGGAATAAACTACTGATACACACAACTACATGGATTAATCTTTTTTTCTCAGAATAATATTTTATTTATTTATTTATTTATTTTTTATTTCAGAATACTACGGGGATACAAATGTTTTGGTTACATGGATTGTTTTTGTACTGCTTGAGTCAAAGTTATAAGTGTGCCCATTACCCAGATAGTGTACATTGTACCCATTAGGTATGATTTCACCCATCTCCTCCTCCCCTGCCACCAACTTAATTTCTGTTGAGTTTTACTTCAGTCTGTGCACATGAGTGCTGATTCATTAGTTCCAATTTAATAGTGAGTACATACGGTGTTTGTTTTTCTGTTTTTGCAATACTTCACTTAGGAGAATGGGATCCAGTTCCATCTAGATTGTTACAAAAGGTATTAATTCATTTTTTTATAGTTGAGTAGTACTCCATGGTATTCATATACCACATTTTATTAATCCACTCATGAATTTATGGGCACTACATGGATGAATCTTAAATGTAGTAGACAGTAAGTGAAAAAAACCAGACTCAAGATTCTACATATATTTTAATTTAATTTTATGACATTCTGGAAAAGGCAAAAGTGTAAGTAAAGACTAGATCAGTAGTTACCAGGAGCTTGGAGTTTGAGGAAGACATGACAACAAAGTAGCATGAAGGAGGAAATTTTTATTATGATGAAACTATTCTGTATCTTGATTTTGGTAGTGGCTACATGACTGTATGCATTTGTAAATACTCACAGAAATTTCCATTAATAAGAGTAAATTTTACTGTATGCATATTATACCATAATAAACATGAAAAATATACATTCAGTTGGAAGACAGAATTATGGATGTTTTTAATATGCTAGGTTTTTTTTTGTTTCTCTGTAATAAGCACTTATTGCTTTTATAATAAATAAGAAAGATGAAACTATTTAAATAGCCCCACCCTTAAAAAGATCAGGGATTTTGAAGCAATGAATATTTCTTGTCCATTAAGTTAGTAATATCCAGGGTTTGTGAGTGTGACAATGATATGATTAAGAAAAATGGCCTCAGAAGTATTCATTAGAATATCAATTTGGCAAGATTACTAAGAATTTTGTTCATATTCTTTGACCCAGGCATTCCACTTACAGGTATTTAACTTTAATTAATGCCTTTTTTTCTTATTTGGGCATCAATAGCCTTCTACCTTCACAATAGTAGACTTCCCCATCGTCCCTACAGCTTCCACCTTATCCCCATACCCCTCCCCTGACACACCCACCCAAACCTAAATAGAGCTCTGTAATTTACCATCTTAGTGTCATTAGGAAAGTGATTGTGCCTTTCTGTTCCTTGTTTTTCGCATATTACAGGGAGAGTAAGAGGGAAAACTACCAACCTTCTAGAGCTAATATGAAGATTCAGTGACACAAAATAATTACAAAATACCAGGTACCAAATATGTGATCAATAAATTTAACTACATTTTGGTCTTAGATATTTATTTTCTGCTATTCTACTCTAAAAAAAAATAATTATCTTCAGTGTTTGCCCAATGCAGTTCTGCCTGGAGCAACTTTTTGGTGGATCCATATATGTGGAATGTGAGAACCAGGAAATACAGTTGGAAGGCTAATGAAGAGCTGTTGGCACTTGTGGAAATGAATGAAACCAGATATTTCACATTAGACAGGGCCAGAAATTGTAACAATTCTAGTGCCTTTTTGCAAATCACCAGAAGGTCCCTCATTTTAGCAAACAAATTACCCAATATGCTCCCTCCAGAAGACCAATTTTGAAAAGATATTCACCGCTCTGGGCTAGAGCAACCCCTCTCCAGGACACAGAGCTTAGCAATTGAAGCACAGGCTGGATTTTACCCCTACCTGCTCCCTCAGCCTCGCGGACACAGCTGGTTCACTCGTGACCAGGGCCTAATCCTGTAAGATCATAAAGTGTAAGACCAAACATTGTTTCAGGCCCTTATGTCCCACCTTAATCTGCAAGCCACAAACTCTTTGCTTTTAAGTAACTCACAAATAGATTAAAGAGACTCCTGTTGAAGTATTCCTTTAGAAAACAAGATGATGTTTATTTTTTTCAAATAATAAACATTATAAATGCAAAATATGGCTTTTAGGAAATAATAAAACATAAAAGCACCCCTCACTTTCATACCCTAGAATTAATAGCTGATATATATATAGTGGTGTGTATATATATATATATATATATATATATAGTGTTGTATTTCAACCAGGTATCTATACTTATTTTTTTTTGTACTTAGATCTTATCTCCATAAACATCATTATCAATGGCATCCAGGTTTTTAGAAGGAGGACTCCAGTGAAGTTTCCATAACTGAATCAGGATTGAGTGTTTGTTTCTTGTTTTTTCTGGCTTTGATGACCTTGAAGAAGAAAGAGACAAAGATAAAATGGTTGAAATGCAGATGGTTGTACATTCCTCCCTTCACTCACACTGTCTCCTCCCCATGGGTCACATCTCTTCCTGTACTCCCTTCTAAAGGACGCTTTTCTCTCTCTCACCTGTCTCCTTTGATGAATCCTTGTGCTTTGAGTCATGCCACCCTCCTTTTTGTTGGGACCGTGAAATGAGATATTCACTACTACCCAGCATGAGCACAAGTGGAAGAGCAGGAGATGTCTGGGAATAACAGTAAAGATGAAAGAGCTGATGTACCCCGTGCCAAAAGTTGAGGGGAAGGTTCTTATTGGACAGAAAGGTAGGAGGGTACAAAAGATATTCCTGGTACAATTGCTGTCAAGGAAGGTTTGGAACTTCTGACTGATGGTCCCCTGAACTAAAGCAATCTGAGAGCATATGCATGTCTGTGCCTGAATATATCAGCTTTTGTTTTGAACTGTTTGCATCCCAGTATTAGCCTTTATTAGTGTTCCAAGAATCCCACATGAATGTATCTCTCAGTGTGACAAAGTGCATGGACTTTGTCGTGTAGATCCAAGCAGCTCTATCTATTGTAGACCAGTATATGTATCTCAGTAAAGGCAGGTACCTTTGTGTTCTGATTTGCTCAGGGGCATCCTTGGTAATTAAGGTCTGTTATGAGCTGTGTTGACAACTCGCTATGGTAGAGAATATTTCTCCCATTTTATAGATGATGCATCTAAAGTTCCTGGTGTTTAAACTTTTAGTCAACTAGAAAATCACAGAGCCAGGATTTGAAACAAATGTGCCTTAATCAAATCCAAATTCTTATTAAGTTTTCTCCTTGTTTTGATAAAATCAACCTGTTCTTTATTATTTAGCCTAGGTATCATATCCTTTGAGAGTCTATCTGAATTTTCTTTCTTTACTATGATTAAAAGTATCCTTCTTTAAAAAAGAAATGGAAAGAATGAAAATTTTTACACACTAAAGTGCAGAGCATTGTTCTTTTTCCACCTGCTGGACTGTCTGTGTAATAGTAGCAGCCTAGTCTATAAACATAACAATTAGACACTTTGGAAGAATGATGTTCCCATGCTCTCACCTTGATGTAACTGTGAATTACTGATCTCAGCTGCCAGTTACCCACACTTGTGGGTGCCAATTCAAAGCAGATGAGTTTAAGTTTATCACCTTCCTCACAGTTGATTTTGGTCAGTCGTCCATATACCACTACTTCCATCTTCCCTGTATTATCTTGTATTTCATAATAAGTGCATTCATCCCTCACATTTTTCTGCAAAAGAAAACACGCACCTTCTGAAAACTAGATCAAGAATTTTCACATCTATGAGAAATACAGGGTGTTAATGGAAAATTTTGTGTCTGACAGAGTAACTAGAGCTGTAGGTCTAGAATCACAGGTACAAAATAGCTTAAGATACTTGGTCAGTGAATTCTTCTTTTCGAATCTTCTCTTGAGCCTTCTTGGTTAAGGCCTTTATCTACTGGAGTTTTTTAGAAAAACTTTCTTAATTTTTCCTGCTTCCACGGAAGCATAGCTGAGGTTTTTTAGAGAGCCTGGATACAGAGGAAACTCATTACCTTAGTAAGTTTCTTTGATACCTACTCAAGAACAGAGAAGAAAGGCAATTCATGGCTCATTGTAAGTCTGGGAAACACTGTTGCAAGTCCTCGTTAATTAGATTGTTCTCTCAATATGTAATTCTTTCTTCTATCCTCTCCATTTCATCACTCTCTATCAATCTGCCCAAATCTTGAATCTAGATAACCTAGTCTTATTGTTCTGATTTCTCTCTCACTTACTTTATTCATGAATTCTAGAACCACATATTTATATATAGTCATTTAAACAGAGTGTACAGAAAACAACATGGGTAAAAGCAAGACACTCTAGAAGACATACATAATGGAGTATGAAACAATACTTCAAACAAGAAGTTGGGTCAGCTAAGCATAATATTTACATGATGTGTTGAGACCAAAAGACACACTGTAAGTCTAAGAATTCACCAAAATTCTTTGCATTTTATTGTCCCTATTTATAAATTGAAGGATTAAACTATGTGATTTCTCTAGTCTTTTCACTTTAATTTCTCTTATTATTTAAAGTGGAAGTCAATTGCTGAACAATCTTCTGATGAATGAATGAACAGGAAGAGGTTAGAACACTTTGGAGTCCAGATGATCAGAATCCTAGCTAACTGTTGGACATAGTTGCATTCTAGAGCAGAATCATTTATTTGATTTCTTACTCTGGTTGTCATAGCCAGGATGCATGCTTGGTAGGGCAACTCTTTTATTCACATTTAAATTAAGTTGTCATTGATACATATGGGGAAGAACTCAAAGAACCAAAACTCTAAGGATATGTGTGTTGATATAAACTCTGCGCTGTCCTGGAGCAGGGTGCCTGTGAATGGATCATCATAGCTGAAAAATTGCCAAGGTTTCCTGGTGAATCTCTTTCTAAAGAACTTGCATGATGATACCTTGAGAAAAGGAGTGTTAAGAGATTACATGTCCCATATCCTGAAGAGGGAAGATTCCACCCAACTACCTCTGGCCAGGGGAGTGCCTTGATTTCCTGTGTTCAGTAAGTTGACCAAACTCCAGTCGACCAATTAAGACTTTTTAAAATTTGGGGTTGCAAAAGAAATTTTGTAAAACAGTGGAGTGGGCTTACCTTATGTACCAGAAATACCCCATTTACAAATTTTTCTTTAGTTTGTGAGCAAAGATGATTGATTTTAGGAGTTGCCTTGGCATTTTTAATCAGGCTGCTTGAGATGTCCATCCTTTGGTCAGCACCCACATCAGACACGGATGAGAAAATGTATACCTCCAGAAACCCATTGCGGCAGACATAATCTGATATGGCAATGATCTTCTTTGGAGTGAATTTCTCTTTTAGGTTGATGTTGAAAACCTTTACTTGGAAGAATTCACTCTCAGTAGCCACTGTGGCATGAAACATCTTTTTCTTCTCTTTGAATTCATATACAAATGGTTCTGTTACTTTCAGCACCATCACTTCTATGGGTCCACTCTGGTGACCTTCTTCTATGGAAGCTTCTTTAGGTATGGGCTTCAGTCTTGATTTCTAATTAGAATGTACACACAGACACAATTAAGACAGGGAATAGAGGGTCACTGTCTAGTGAGATCCATCCCAGGATCAATGTTGATCCTCATGGAATACTTTAATTTGGTGGAGTTGGGGAAAAACTAGACAATGATAGCTGAAATGGTATAATGGAAGAAATGGGAAAGATTTAAGGAACAATTTTATTATCTTCATTGCTTTTTGAATGGGGAGGGAAGGATATTTTTTCTTTAATGAAGACTAACCCAAAGAGAAAAGATATATCTCCTAGCAAGAGGTATGCAGAGGCAGAGGGTAAAGGTGATGCTGTCATAAAGTGACTCCCAAAAGAGATGAGAATGAAAAAAGAATCTCAAATTTACTCCTTTCCACTCACTTTAGTGACCAAATAAGATGAAAATTGAGGAAAATAAATCACTCTTCATACTACTGAGAGTGAGGAATGATCTCAACCACAAACCATAGATTTCATAGAATTTCAGGTGGAACTAATTTTAGCAGATAGGGACATTTTTTAGACTCAAATCACAAAGCCCCTTCCAACAAATCAATGCTGTGTTGCAAAAATCTTAGTAACACAGCCACTGGAAGAACCCTATGAACATCCCTAGTTTGAAAGGTCCAGGCCAGAAGCTCTCCAGTTACAGTAATGATTTTTGCAGGCTTTGAGGAGAGTCATGGAATTGGAAAAGTTGGCATGAGGGGACTTTTCTCTGACCTCCTGTCTCCACAGCAGCCTGCACTATTTCTGAGTTGTAGGAGAGCACTTTGAATTGGAGGGTAGGCTGCTGATCTGGAAGAGGAATGGAGGCAAGGGGGGGTCATAGGAATCCTAGGGACCAGAATATGCTGGCAACCAGCGGCTCCCACAGACCAGCACTGCTCAATGTGGCCTGACCTGGGAAATTATACATGCCATGACCTGTAAGTGGTAGGGCTTAACTCTGATTGACTTCTCATCAGTGTGGTCAGTTCTCCCTAACACCAGGAAGCACATTCCCAGTGTAAGTTAATCAGTATCAAAGAACCTCACAATAGTCACCACATCAGCACCCTGACACAAAGTGTACATGACTCGAAGAAGAAATTACAAAACTACTCTGAGGGTAATGAAAGAAGACCTGAGAGACATGTGTTCTTATTATGGTCATTGCAGGTATAGAGAATACTGGGAAAAATCTAAAGCCAAATGACACAGCATTATTCTTCATATTATATGGAATGACCATGCAATTTTTCTTATACAATAAAATAATTTAAATCTATGTTGGTTGATTGAATCGGAGTTCAAGTCTACAGCCATACCTCCCTGAACATGCCTGATCTCCTCTGAATGGAAGTTCAAGATATATTAAATGATTTTAAAAAAAAAAACCCTGTGTCACGGAAAAAAATGTGTAATATGATTCAATCTGGAAGAAAGTTATACTTTTTGTATATACATAACAAAAGGTAAAATAAAAAAGATTACATACCAAAATGTGGCATTTGATAGAGGAGAGATTTCAGATAGTTAAAATTTAATTCTTTTTATCTATGTACCTACTTTTGCTAAGTTTTAGAAGATGATATTATTTGTGAAATAAGAAATGAAAGAGAAAGAGTCGGTGATAGTGTTCTGGTTGTCTCTGTATTTCTCCACCTTATTCTACCCTAAGGTATTAGTTTTACGGTGTGTTAAGGGAAAAACAAAAATGAAAGCCAAAATGAAAAGCAAAATTAAATAAACAAATGTCTAATTATACCCCTTATGGAATAAGGACAGTCATATGTCTACTGGGTCATAGATTACCCTAATGGAGGGAGCACAATAATAATTAGAATTTGAATTTAGGGTAGGATCTCAAAATATACACTGAATAAATGAGTGATCTCATTAAATAAAGCATTGTAAATACCAGGGGATTAGTGAGAAGCTCTTTCAAAGTTCTGCTAATCCCTGTCGTTATATTGTAGGGAGGGAAAGGTATTGGGAACAGGAAACTGGTACCTTGGCTAAGGAACTGCCGGATGTTGTTGTTGGAGGCATCTGGGGAGCCTGGAAAATGCTCTCAGTTGGGCACATGCTGGTCGTAAATAGCCCTGAAAACTGACTCTCTTCCTGGGATATCTGTATCCTCATGGTGTCATTGGTTTTGGTGATTCTGTCTTCTTTTTTCTGAACAAAAATAGATTTTTGTTCATTTTTCTAGTTAGTGGTTTTTAAAATCAGATGAAATGCATCTTTTCTTTTCATTTTTTTCTTTTTTCAACAGGATCTTAACACTGCCAATTTTCTCCTGAGTTGCAGGAGGAATAATAACACATATTCAGATAGCACCATCACCTAGCCTCCTCCCAGCTCCACCAGCACAACAAATCTTCCTGTAAATGTTAAAAACGCAGATGATTAAAATTTCATTGCTTTAAGATGGAATACTGGCTCTACATGTCCTGTAAAACTGGCCTCAATCAACTGGTCAAGTACAACTCTTAGGGTAATTTTGGGGGAAGCATGGCTTACAACATCCTCAGCTACACTATGGATATTTATTAACTAAGACTTTTTCATCAAGCAAATGCACAAACTAGTCCCTATCACTGCTCTTTGGTATATAGGAAATCCAGGTCTCTATTCTTTGACCATAACTGTAACAGAAAGATTCTCTTAAATACACAGTTCCTCAGGCAGGATTCCACAATCTCTACAGTGTGGATCAAGCAACCAGAATATTTCAGGGTTTTAGCTGTATTCAGAAATATTCAATATTCTACCTCAAACATTACCATTATCTATATTTTTATACATTTTTCAATTGAGATTGGAAAATATCTCTAAAATCACATACCTTGACTACCTTTAATTACATTAATGAAAGCCCACTAAATATTCATCTTAATTGGACAATTTGGCACAGTTTTTATCAGTTTTGGCATTCAGTAGTCTAATTCTTTAAATGCCAATTGTTAACAGAGAGGTATATGAAAGAAATGCTTGAAGTTCCCCCACCTGGAGTACAGCTTCTTTGTTAGAACAGTCTTTGACTACTCCCAAGCACCTGAGCTATGGAAACAAGCCCAAAACATATAACGGTATATTCAAAATTGCTTAAAAATGAATTGCAGACATTTTAACATTTGCACACCTTAAATTGCAGACATTTTAACATTTGCACACCTTAATGTAGATACAATCTATACCCATTAAATGTCCAAGTTTTAAAGTTCTACAAGGCTGGATTTGAATCCTGACTTTAAAACTACCTCTGTGACCCTGTGGAAGACTTTACCCTCTATGAACCTCTTTTCTCATATGCAAAATGGTACAAACAATAGCATCTTCATGTAGTGTTATAAAGAATAAATGACATCATGTACATTAAAAACACAGGTTTTAGAGTCCAGAATTCAGTAATGCCCAATAAACATAAATATCTTTATTATCATTATTTTCCCGTGATCTATGAGGGGTTTGTAAGTCTGCTCTGATGAACAGATGTTTCATGCCTTATGATGACTGTGTTGATGGAAACCTTGTATGGAGGCAATATAGGAAGCACAATATAAGAGAAGCCCCTTTATTCAGGACTACCACGTGGAGTAATATAATTTCATTGACAAGATTGTGTTGAGTTATTATCTTTTAAAAATAAGTTAAATCTTAAACTGTCATCACAATAGCAGGGCTTAGTTGCTGAAATTATTATCTTTGTTTGGATAATATTTTATGAATGTAAGCAATTTTTTTCCTTCAGAGTAAATCCTCCGCCACCCTACCCTGTTCATGAATCATGTCATTCTGTGCTGTTTGCTTCAGAGATAAATAACAGCACAAATCAAAGGTAATAATCTATTTCTGGTTTTCAATCCAAAAATTAAAAAATAACCCTATTGTAGAGAAAATATTTGGAAGAAACTGTGATGAGTAAGAGTGAGGATTTCCTGTTTACCCAGGGGATCACAGACAAAATGGTCAGACACCATTTTTGCAGGCCTGTGAAGATAGCTGGACCCCAAAGAAGAAATTGACTGAATGGTATGTTTAGGCAGATGAGCTTGCTTTGGATCCTGTGCTCCAAGGAGATTTCAGAGCAGCAGAGTGATTACTATGGGAGTAGAAATGATTGTGTTGCACATTTAGGCAGACAAGGCCTTGGAAAGTGTCACTTCCAAGCCAGCATGCATGGAAAAATTAAAGTTGTCCTGAGATGTCCATGCACGTCATTGTAGTAGCAAAGAGACAGGGGGTGTGAAGTTTCAATGACTAGACAGGGGCTCTAGCTGTGGACAATAGTCCCAAGATGGCAACAGGTACAGGCAGCTAGCTCTGCTCTCATATAATCAGGAGAGACTATAGGGGGAAATACGGATTTTTTCTGAACAGCACCAAAAGCTCTTTTAAAAATTGACAAAATCTGTATGTAGGAAGCCTGTTCTCAACTGGTGTGTGTGGAGTGGTGCTGGGGGCTGCAGCCTGGGTCAGAGTGCAGCTTGGGCCTTGGGTGAGAATCTAGATAAGACAGTGGTGATAAAATGTTCCCCTTCCTTTTCTCTCTAGTTTCCTCCTCCCACTATGGATAACAGTCTTCTGTCCCCCAGTTGGAGGTGACCACACTGGTCACATCATGGCCAAACAAAGACAGACATGGATTTGATATGAGCAGAGACATACAACTCATTTGTGCACTATTGTCTGCTTTTCCTCTGGACAGGAAACCTATAATCTGGACGTATTTTCTAGTAGGGTTGAAAAACACTCAATTATTAGATTTTGATAAATGGTATAAAGAAAATAAAGAGCCGTGTTCGGGAAAGATTGGCATGATGTGCTCTAATGCAGGTGGGGGTATCAGTGAAGTTTTGTCTGAAGAAGGGATTTGGTTGGCCCAGAAATTTCAGGGCCAATGGAGAGATGAGAGTAAGAGATCCTAAGCAAAGGAAGTACCATACGTTGAAACACCTGACATGGGAAGGAGAAGGAATTTTGAACATCAACCCTAACATATGGTCATTAGTTATAGTGGAAAGTTGTGGAAGGAAACTGGAATGTAAGTTACAAACATACTGTTGTATTCATCTCTCCTCGTCTGGATACCTCTCCTCATTCTCTCTATATATTTGGACCAACAGAAGACAATAATCTTTTTGAAGATAGAAATGACTTCATGAATGCATACCTTGTGAATAACAAAGGATGTAGAATCCAGGGACAAGTCCAATTAGATATTGATAAATCATGAGAGATGTAGTAAAGTAACAAAATTATATTTAGTCAGAGATTAAATAAGAATCCCTTTCAAAACCCTGATCAACCCTTATGTTTGAGGGAGGCAGAAACAGTGGAAAAAGGAAGGTTGTACCTTGCTTAAGGATCTGCTAGACGGGGTTTTTTGATATGTCATATAAACATGAGCATAGGCCACAGTTGGTGTGCTGGATCTGAAGTTTGCAGAGGATGCCTCTGTTCCTGGGATGGTGTCTTCTTTCTGGAGTCATAAATTTGGGTGCTTTAGTTTCTTTTATGATGGAAAGTAATATTTTTTTCTGGCTAATGTTTTTCTATATGAGTTGAATGTGATGCATATTTTTTCTTTTTTTAATCCTTTTTATAGGATCTTCCCTCTGCTACTTTTCCCTGGATACTGGCATTAATTTAGCTTCCTTAACCCACATTTCAGCAGACACAGGAATGTGCATTAGAGTCTTTGGTCTGGGAAGGTCGAAACTCAGATGATTGAAATTTCATTGATCTTAGACAGATTCTTGGCTCTACCTCACTTTGTAAAGTGATGTGAGCCAACATGGTCAAATACATCTCTTGGACTTATTTGTTGGTAGATAAGCCTCCTTGGTGATAAGGGTAGCAAGTCTCAGAGTAAAGTCAGATGAACTGAGGAATGTTTATAAGTGATCCTTTCTCATCAAACAAACACACAAACAGGTTCCTGTCATCTGCTCTTCAGGTTCTAGTACACCCAGCTTTCTCATCTTTGCCTTGCTGCAAGGATTCTCTTATAGCCACAATTCTAGAGGTGGGATTATGCTGTCCTTGCTGTCTATATGAGGCAACCAGAATTCTTTAGGGTCATAATCATAATCACAAGGGTCCAGGTTCTACCCAGGGAATTCCCAGTACTTGGCATTTTATGCCTTAAGGGAGGACAGTGTCTGTAAAATCATACATTTTGACTACCATTAATTACAATAATGAAAGCTCATTTCTGACAATTTACATTTGATGTCAATTTGCCACAGTTTTTCTCACTTCTGGATTTCAGTAATGTGATTGTTTGGTAACATTTGCTGAAAAAGTGGTGGGTGGGAGGGGCTGGAGGAGGCTGCCGCTGTGCTGCGGCTCCCTGATGAGAGCAGTCTCTGACCACTCTCCTGCATCGCCTATCAAAAATGTTGTCCATTTAAGTGTTTCCAAATTGTTATGCTTTGAGTGTTCATTTTTGTTTTCTTATCTGTAGAAATATCTGTTTATATTATTCTCATTCTTATTTGGTATCTAGTAATTCTTGATGTATTGACCTTTTTTTTTGTATTTTTCAACATTGATTAAAATATACACTTCTTAGCACTCTGGGAGGCCAAGGCAGGAGCATCAGTTCAGCTCAGGAGATTGAGATCAGTCTGAGCAAAAGTAAGACTCTGTCTCTACTAAAATAGAAAAAAATTAGCCGGGTGTGGTGGCATGCCTGTAGTCCCAGCTACTCAGAAGGCTAAAGCAGGAGGATCACTTGAGCCCAGGAGTTTAGGTTACAGTGAGCTATCATGACGCCACTGCACTCTAGCCTGGGTGACAGAGTGAGGCTCTGTCTCCAAAAAAAAAAAAAAAAAAAAAAAAAAATATATATATATATATATATATATACACACACACACACACACACACACACTTCCAAAACAGCAGGTAGATTTAGATGCTGGAAATAAGATCTTCGATTAGATAACATTTTTTCTCTTAAAATTTTTTAATTTATTTTTTTCTTTATTTCATTAGATTTAGGGGTACAAGTAATTTTTTGACACATGGATGAATTCTATAGTGGTGAAGTTAGGACTTTTAGTATACCCATCACCTGAATAGGAAAACATTTTAAAATAATAACTTGGGGTTTTTTTCCCCATAAGAATGCCTCTTCTACCATTACCCCTGTTCATTATTCATGACAATCTGTGCTCTTTTCTTTAACAGAGACATGCCAGGAGATATCACAGGTAATAGTGGTATGTTTCCAGTTCTGAATCCAAAGGATTAAAGTACACAATCACAGACAAAATATTTGAGAGAAGCTATGATGAATAAGAGCAAGGCCTTTCTTCAAAGATAGTGAACCACAGTGAGAGTGGTCAGCCCCACTTTACAGGCAACTCATGGAAGTGCCTGGGCACTAAAGAAGAAATGCCTGCACGGCATGCTTAAGTGCACGAATTATGGAGGCACTTGCCCCTCCCTAGGATTCTTGTGCTTAACAGGGTATTTAAGTACAACTGAATAATCCCCATGTCTATATAAATATGTGTCCCAAGTTTAGATAGGTGGGAACTGAGAGCACATCACACCTTCTCTTCCATTTCGGTATATGTGAGAATGCATACTCATACTGAGGGTCCACTTATGTCTTTGAAGTAGTAGAGAAAAAATGGATCTGAGCTGCTAATGATTTGGTGTGGACTCTATCCATGGTTACTTCTGTCAAGATGACAGAAACATACTGCCTGCTAGCTGATCCAGTAGATAAAATCTATAGAAACTGCTGAGGGAAATATGAACTTTTAGTAACAACAACAATAACAAGAAAAACAAAAACACCCATACAAATCCAACGACATATTTAGAACCCATGTATAGAGCAAGCCTGTTTCCAACTGGTAGGTGGAGGGGAGACGTGTAGGCTGAAGCCTGGGTCAGTGTGCAGCTTGGGGCTTGGGGGAGAAATTAGACAAGAGAATAGTGACTTAAGGCTCCTTCTGCATTTCTCTAGGTTGACTTCCCATTCACTGCAGATAAAGGGCTTCTGTAGCCCAGCGGCAAGTGACTGGATAGGCCATGTGTGGGTAAGTAAAATGCAGTCTGGGATAGGATGTGATGCACACTGACATGAACTCATTCATACAACCCTGTCTTCTGTTTCCTAGACAGGGTATCTGTCATCTCAACTGACTTGTAGGGTTGAAAATATACTATAATTACAGTTGTGATAAACATAAAGGAAATAAAGGGACATGTGAAGGACACAAGGAGATGACCTATTTTATTCTTGGAGGGGAGTATTACGGGTTCTTGCTTGAGGACAGGTTTTAGGCTGGGCCAGAAATATGTAAGGGCTAGTGAAGGGACAGAAGAAAGGGATTCTAGACAAAGGAAGTACCATATATGAAACACCGTAAGTGGGAAAAAGCAAGAATATTGAAAATAAACCTTGAAGTATGTTCATAAAGCAATGGTGAAAGCTGTGAACAAACACTTAAATGTAAGAGAAGAGAACACTCTTGTATTTTTCTCTCCACCTTTGCCTAGTTTCCCACACTCTTTCTCTACACATGGACCATAATCACAATAACATCTTTAGGTCAAGAATAGTTTCATCAGCATATTCCTTGCAAATAGTAAAAATCACAGAATCTACTAGTATTATCTCAAATTATATACTTAATAAATGAATGAGAGGTACAGTAAGATGAAAAAATATAATCAGAAATTATTTGAGAAGCTCTATCAAGATTCTGATTATCCCTTTAATTATGATAAAGGGAGATGCAAAGAATTGCAGCAGGAAGGTGGTATCTTGTTAAGTAACCACCACTAGATGGGCTTTGTAGAGTTTTCCGTGAAGCCTGTGGATTGTTCAGAGTTGGCCATTCTCTAATGCCTCACATTTGCAGATGTGGACTCTGCTTTTGGGAGGACTCTGGTTTTTGGAGTCATAAATTGAGGTAATTCTGGTATCCATGTTCTGAGGAAAAGACTGTATTTTCTGGTTAATGGGTTTCACTATGAGATGAAGCCTGATTCTCTTTCTCTCTCTCTTTCTCTCTCTATCTTTGTCTCTGTATCTATCTGTTTGATTTTTTAAAGTCTATTTTTCTTTTTATTCTTTTCACACTCTCATCTTTCTGGCTTTTCTCTGGAAAACAGCATAAATTTAGATATCCAAAATTATTCATTTGTACACTCAAAAACCAGCCCTACAGCCTTACATGTTGATTAAAATTTTATTGGTGTGTGATTACATCCAGGCTCTATTTCTGATGAAAACCTGTGTAGACCAACATGGTCAAGCTCCTCTGTTGTGGTTATTTTTGTTAAATATCTCTCCCAGCTTATAAGGATAGTAAGTTTTGGAATAAAGTTAGGCAATTTGATGGAACCCATTTGTATCAAGCAAATACACAAACGGATTACTGTCATTTGCTCTTTAGGTCCCAGAAAACTCAGTTTCCATTGTTTGGGCATACTGATGTTCACTTTGCTGGAAGCATTCTGTGAAAGCATATTTCCAGAGGCAGGATTCTGTTGGCCCTGTGGTTTGCATCAGGTATCCAGGATCATCCAGGATTCTCAACAGTAGTCAGAACCATTCCAGATTCCACTAGGGCATTTCTGGCACTTCTCATTTTATACCTCATTAAAGTAAGGACAGAGTGTCTGGAAAATCATGTTTCACTATCTTTAGTTTCAATAATGGTAACTCTTAACAACATTCTACTTCTAACATCTAATTGCTTCTTTTTTTCTTCCACTATGGCTTTCGACAATATATTTCTCTTGTCTTTAAAAAGATGGACAAAGGGGGATAGAAGAACCTACTTTTTGATTATGGTTTCCTGGTGAGAACACCCACCCCTAACCCCTTCATGTACCTCATTTCATTTTAGAAGGCTTCAAGGGTCTGGATTATGAAAACAAGTGTAAAACTTAATACTGTTTGAAATGTTTATGGATATATTACAGACATGTTAATATCTATTCTCCCACATTGGAAGAAACACGCTCCCCAAATGACCTAAGGTGCATATGAATCCCACCTCTAACACCAATTATTTTTATTAGGTTAAGAGAGATTTCTAACCTCTTTGAACCTCCAGTATTCTCAATTGAGAAATAGGGTAAACATTGCATCCTCATGAAGATGAAATAAAAATATATGATATAGCTTTATAAACTATATAGTATAGTTTTTATACTCCAGAACTCAGTAAATGCTCAATAAGCAGAAATATCATTATTGTTTTCATTGTTATTTCATGGTTTATGCAGAGTTTTGTATGTCTGCTCTATTCACAGATATTTTATGCTTTATGTTGACCCAGCTGTAGGAAAGGTCTAGTTGAGGACATAAAGGAAAACTATTAAAGAAGCTTCTCTATTCCTTTCTACTACACGTAACAGTCTAATTTCATTGATTGTAAGTGTTGTGAGCAATTCTTTTTTCCAAATAATTCAAAACAAACATTCTCATTACATCAACAGAATTTGGATGCTTATGATCTTAGATTCAGTTGGATAATATTTTTATATAGTAGTTGATTATTTTCCTCAGAGTAATGGTAATGTCTTCCTACTACCATCCCTGTTCATTATTCATGCCATTCAGTGCTCTGTGCTTTAGAGGAGACATGACAGAAGGTCATGCTTCTGTCTTCTTTTAGTTTTGAATTCAAAAGCATAATGAACGCATATCAAAGACAAAATCTTTAGGAGAACCTATGATGAGTAAGTGCAAGGCTTTCCCACTCAGCTGGTGAATCATAGACTGAGTGGTGATACAACCTTTGGGCTGGGCATCAAAGAAGAAAAGGTACATGGTGCGTTTGTTCCAGGTGGCCTTATAGACAGGTGCCTCTTTCTAAAATCCCTGTGTTTAAGGGAATTTAGGTACAGTAGAATAATTTCTATGGCTATAAAAATGGCTGTGTCAAATACTTAGGCAATTGGGAACCTAGAAACTGCCACCCAGTTTCTTCCAAGCCATTATGCATCAGAAAACTTATTGTCTTGAAACATCCAATTTTGTCTTTGAAGTAGCAGAGAGAAAATGGATGTGAGCTGATAATGACTAGGCATAGGCTCCATCGGGGCACTTGAAACAAGATGGCAAATAGGCTAGTTTGATAGCTCCAGCCACCAAATGATAGTTTTAGAAAGTGTATCAGGAAATATTAATTATTAAAATTGACCAGTCAATAACAATTGTAACACCAGCAAAAAAACAAAGTGAAAAATTAAGAACTCCTTATATAGGAAGCATGTCTTCAACTGGTACACATGGATTAGTGGGGCAGGAAGCAGCATGGTCATAGTGCAGTTTGGCACTTGGATGAGACACTAGATTGGAGAAGAGTGGTTTACTTATCCTTTTGCCTCAGCTTCAAGTTTCCTTCCTATTCCCTGAAGATACAGAGATCTGGTTCTTGGGTATAGATGGACACATGGCAGTGAAAAAGATAGGATGAGAGAACGACCTACAGGCACTTAATTTCCCATCAGAAGCCTTGCAGAACCCAGATTATGAAAACAAACCCAAACCATAACAGTGTCTAATTTTAAATATATGTCAATATAGTACAGACATTTTAACATCTACATTTTGACTCTGGAAGCAATATTTGCCCACTAAATGCTCAAGTTTTAGAGTTTAATGATGCTGGATTTGAATCATGGCTCTAAAACTAAATATCACTGTGAACTTGAATAGAGTTGTAAACTCTAAGCTCCTCAGTGTTGAGAAATATGAAATGTGACTAACAATAGCATCATCATGGTAGTGTAAGGAAGAACAAGTGAGAAACACACCTAAAGTACACATAATTTATATGTAGCACACTCATTATCTTTGTGAACCTAGGAATATTTTTAAACTCTATGTATCTCTGTTATCCCTTATGTAGAATAAGGCTGAGAATAACACCCTCTGGCTGTGTTATGAAGAAGGAACGTGATAACATACATAAAGAACACAGGTTTTAGAACCAGCACCCAATAAATGCTCAAAAAGTAGAAATATAATTTGTCATTGTTATTACACTGTCTCTGCAGAGATTTGTATGTCTGCTTTGATTCACTGGTGTTTTGTAATCTTTGTTTACTTTGTGAATGGAAACCCTAGTTCAAGGTGATATGGAAAACATTTTGTTTAAGGCACTTCTCTCTTCATATCTGCCACTTATTGACAAGAACGTCTTGAGCTATCATCTTCTCAAAATCAGGTAAATAAAACTGTCCAAAAACAACAATGGAATTTGGATGAGGAAAATATAATCTTTGGTTGGATAATACTTAAAATCATTAACTAATTTTTCTCTCAGAGTAATTCCCTCCCCTACTATCACTGCTCCTAATTCATGTCAATTCGTATTGTTGGCATTAGTTCTACCTAACAGAAGAAATCAATGGTAACAATAGGCTGCTTACGGTTTTAAATTCCAATGCATATGAGACCTATACTAGAGAAAAAAATCTTTGAGAAAACCTGTGATGAGTAGAGCAAGACTATCCTGCTTATCTCCTGAGTCAAGAAAGTAGTCAGTCACCCTTTTTTTTCAGGTGGTAGCTAGACACCCAAGAATAAATGTCTGCATGGTGTGTTTAGGTGTATAAGGCCATGAAGGCATAAGATCCTCCTGGGATTCCTGTGCTATGGAGAAGCTCTTGTACAGCACAACAATTTGCACACCTGTAGCAAGTGTTGCAATTCAGACACTGGCAAGTGAGACTTAGAAAGTCTCACATAATCCCTTCCAAACTGGTATTAGTGAGGAAAGCATGGTGGTCTGGAAATGTCTACTTAAGTCACTGAAGTGGCTGAGACAATGTGGATCTGAGATTGCAATGACTGGGCAAGGGCTCCATTCTTAGCCACCTGTGACAAGATGACAAAAAGGCACTGGCTACTAGTTCCATCTTTCAAATAAAACCTGTAAAAACTATCAAGGAAACTATGGTTTATTGAAACTAACTAACTAACAACTACAACAATAAGAACAACAAACAAAATTGAGAACCTTGTATATTGGAAGCCTGTTTTCCAGGGTATTTATGTGGCCGTGGAGGTGTCTGCCCCTGAATCAGAACGCAGCCCAAGGCTTGGATGAGAAACAATTACAAAAAATAGTGATTTAATTGTCTTGCTTTCCCTTTAAATTCCTACCATTTCACTTCAGATGCTTCTGAGCCCTGAGTGCAGGCGTCTTTCATGGCAGAGGGCAAGGTAATCTGGAACGGGCTTGATGCACACAGCACAAACTGACTTTGTGCTCTGTTCTCCGGGGTAGAGAATCTACCATCTGAGATCACAGTGTAGAAAGGAAGAAAATCACCCCGTCATTCCAGTTGTTTATATTCTATAAGGACAAGTAAAGGGACCTGTGAAAGCACATTAGGAGGACCTGTAAGAACCAACAATGGGAGGATCTGGTCTATTCTGAAAGGTGGATACAAGTGAGGACTTGCCACAGGAAGGAATATTATATAGGCTGGCAGCTGTGGAGAGCTGGGTTAGAGAAGAGACTGGAGAAAGTGATCCTAGCAAAGGAAGTCAAACTATGTCAAAGCTCCTGATTTGGGAGAGAGCACGGATTGTTTAAAATAAAACCTACAGTATGTTCATGAACAAAGTGACAGTGTGAAAGGAAATTGGAATATAGATGATGAACACATTCCTGTATTCATCTTTCCTCCTCTGGCTACTTCCGCTCAATCTCTCTCCACACCTGGACCAATAGAATTCAGTAATTCTCTTGAGTTAGGAATAATTTCACAAACACATACCTTGTAAATAGCAAAGGACATGGAATCTATTAGGATCTCAATGCACAAACTTGATTAATTATGAGAAATTTAATAAATGAAGAGATATATTTAGAAAGGATTCCATGAGATGGTGTTTCAAGATCTGATTACACTTGTAGTTATGCTGTTGTGAAGCATAAAGAACGGGGAAAAAAAGTAGTGCTTTGCCTAGGGAACTGCTGGGTGAGATTCGTCAAAGTGCCTGAAATAGCTAAGATGGAAACTCAGAAGAAGGTATGTTGATCGCTTCAGTTTGCAGAGGATGACTCTGCCATGGAGAAGCCTTCATCCTTTTGGTGTCACAATTTTGGTGATTGTGCCTTTAATTGTGTGAAAGAAAATAGATTATTTTCTCCTGGGAATGGTTTTCAATATGAGGTGAAACACTATATATACTTTCTTTGTTTCTCTTATCCTTTTTAACTGGATCCTCACTTTGTCAATTTTCTCTGGAATAATAATATACATGCAGATGCCTTAATCTCCTCTCCTGCATACAGAGAAACCAGCATTACAACATTCACTCTGAAAATGCCAAAGTTCATAGGCTTGAGATTTCATTGGTTGGCATGGAATACTGCCTCTACCTGTGCTAAAAGCTGGTTTAAGCTGACTTAGTCAAGCACAATTCTTTGGGTCATGTTTTGGTAGATAACTTTATCCAAATTTTAAGAAGAAAGTCTCAAAAAAAGTTGGTTGCACTGATGCCTGTTTATTTACTAAGCTCTTCTCAACAAGGGTTTCTGTCATCTGTAATTCTGGCTCCAGGAAACCCAGCACTACTTTGCTTTAACATATTTTGATCATCACCATGCTAGAAGGATTCTTTCAAACACACAATTCCAGATGCAGAATTCTACTGCTTTGTAGTCTGCATATGTCAACCAGAATCTTTCAGGGCTTTCAATAATAGCAATAAATATTCAAGAATCCACCTGGACATTTCCAATAAGTGGTTTTTTGTACCCTTTTCAAGGTCAGGGAAGTGGATCTTCAATCATATAATTTACTACTTTTACTTTCACTAAACTTTACCTTGTTTGCCATTCATTAATATTAGGGTAATTTCTATAATTTTTACCACTTCTGGCATCAAGTTATCTAATAAATAAAATACACTTTTCATTTGAGAGGAGGATGGGAGGAGTCTACTTCTAGATAGTGGCTTCCTTCTTAGAACAACATCTGAGCACCCACGAGCACCTTGTTCCTCTTCAGAAGACTTTCGGAGACTGGGCAATGCAAACAAACTTGAAACATGACATTTTAAGTTCTGAAATTTTTATGCAATCAGACAAGAGAGAGGAATCAGGGGTGTCCAAATGGGGGCAGAAGAGGTCAAACTTTCACTCTTCATGGATGATATGATATTACATCTAGAAAACCCCAAAGATTCAACCAAGAGATTACTGGAATTAATCAACGAATTCAGCAAAGTCTCAGAATTAATAATCAATGCACACAAATCAATAGCCTTCATACATGCCAATAACAGTCGAGCTGAGAAACAAATTAAAGATGCAATACCTTTCACAATAGCACCAAAGAAAATTAAATATTTAGGAACATATCTAACTAAGGAGGTGAAAGACCTATATAGAAAGAATTACAAAACACTGAGAAAAGTAATTGCAGAGGATGTAAACAGATGGAAAACCCTACCATGTTCTTGAATAGGTAGAATTAACACTGTAAAAATGTCTTTGCTACCTAAAGTGATTTGCAGAATCAATGCAGTCCCTATCAAAATACCAACATAATTTTTGCTGATCTAGAAAAAATAATTCTATGCTTCGTGTGGAACCAGAGAAGACCCCGTCTAGCCAAAGCAATCTTAAGCAAAAAGAACAAATTGGGAAGCATCAATCCAGCAGACTTCAAACTATACTACAAGGCTACAGTAACCAAAAAAGCATGGCATTGGCACAAGAACAGAGACGTAGACCAATGGAACAGGACTGAGAACCCAAATATAAAACCATCCTCATTCTGTCATCTGATCTTTGACAAATTCCAAAAAAAATACACTGGGGAAAAGATTCCCTATTCAATAAATGGTGCTGGGAAAACTGGATGGCCACATGTAGGAGACTGAAACTAGATCCACACCTCTCACCTCTCACAAAAATCAACTCACTATGGATGACAGATTTAAACCTAAGACGTGAAACCATAAGAATTCTAGAAGAAAAGGTTGGAAAAACTCTTATGGACATTGGCCTAGGCAAAGAATTTATGAAGAAGACCCCCAAAGCAATCACAGCAGCAACAAAAATAAATAAATGGGACCTGATCAAACTAAAAAGCTTCTGCACAGCCAAAGAAACTATCACTAGAGTGAAGAGACAACCTACAGAATGGGAGAAAATATTTGCATGGTACACATCTGATAAAGGGCTGATAACCAGAATCTATATAGAACTCAGGAAAATCAACAAGAAAAAAATCAAGCAACCCTATTAAAAAGTGGGCAAAGGACATGAACAGAAACTTTTCAAAAGAAGACAGAATAATGGCCAGCAAACATATAAAAAATTGCTCAACTTCTCTAATCATCAGGGAAATGCAAATCAAAACCACAATGAGATATCACTTCACTCCAGTGTGATAGGCTTATACCAAAAAGTCCCAAAACAACAAATGTTGGTGGGAATGCGGACAGATATGAACACTCATACACTGCTGGTGGGACTGCAAATTAGTACAACCTCTATGGAAAGCAATATGGAGATACCTCAAAGAACTAAAAGTAGAACCACCATTTGATCCAGCAATCCCACTACTGGGTATTTACCCAAAGGAAAAAAGACATTCTATAATAAAGACATCTGCACGCGAATGTTTATAGCAGCACAATTCACAACTGCAAAGTCGTGGAAACAACCCAGGCGCCCATCAATACACAAGTGGATTAATAAAATGTGGTATATATATACCATGGAGTATTACTAAGCAATTAAAAACAATGGTGAATTAACACATCTGGTATTATCCTGGATGGAGCTAGAACCCATTCTTTGAAGCGAAGTGTCACAGGAATGGAAAAAGAAGCACTACGGGCACTCACCATCAAGTTGGTACTAACTGATCAATACTTATGTCACACATGGCAATAATATTTATCAGGGGGCCAGCAGGTGGGAGGGGGGTGGAGGGGATGGGAAAACTCTCACTGAATGGATGCGGGGAGCACAGTTTGGGGGATGTCCAAGATTGTAGCTCTGACATGGGCAGTGCACAGGCTATATATATAAACAAAGTGTTGTACCCCCATAATATTGTGAAATAAAAAAAATTTTATGAATAAATTACTGACATTGGTATATCTAAATTCCTAATTTAAAGCCACATACAATCATTCATTTTTCAAGTTTTGTATTTCAGTAAGACTGGATATGAATCCTGACTGTAACATTAACTTTGAGAAATTGGGAAGATTTTTAACTTTTGTGCACCTCAACCTTATTTTATATGAATTGGAAAAGAGACTACGTCTTCCTGACTATTGTCAAGAATGAATGAGAGAATGCACATAAGGAACATGTATTTTAGAACAAGCACCTAGTAGGTGCTTAAAAAGTAGAAATATAATATTGTCATTGTTGTTCCGTCTTCTATTCTGTGATTTGCTCTGGTGCACACATATGTCCTGTGCTGTGCTGACTCTGTTAACGGAAACCCCAGATCAAGGTAGTATGAGAAACACCTTTTAAAACAAGCCTCTCCATTCACTTCTGTGAAATGAGTAGTTTAGTCTTATCGACAAGAGGACCTGTGAAAGGAAAGGATAGGAGAGCTCATCAGTTCTGGTAGTCCTGTGTCAGTGAGAACTCACCAGAGGAAAAACTTTAACTTGGCACCTGAAATTTGAGATTTGTGCCAATGAAGAGATAAGGGAAATGGATTCCCAAAAAGGAGGTAGCATATGTGGAGATATGTAACATGGGAAGGAATTTGGAAGATTGTAAATAAATTCAGAAATATTGCCTGTAAGCAAAGGGGAAAAGGTTGAAAGAAACTGGAATGTAGAGTCTGAATACACTCTCGCCTTCATCTATGGTTGTCTGACCTCTTCCCCTCCCCTTCTTTACAGCTGCACCAACACGAGATAGTAACCCTCTTGAGGTCAGCAATCATTTCATAAATGCACACCTTTTAAATAGCAAAGACTATGATCTGGTAAGATTTCAGTGTATGCATTCAATAATTGTACATGTGATTTAATTTCATAAAGAGATTGTACACAGCTAGGGCTGAAAGGAGAAGCTCTTCCAACATTCTGATGACCCTGTAATTATAGTTGGGGGACACGAGGGATGGAACTCAGGAAATTGTACCTTAAGTAAGAGAGTGCTGGATGGGACTGCTAGAGGTATCTGAGGAGTCTGGGGATGGCTCTGCGTCAGGGTTGTGCTGGCCTCTGAATGGTTTGGAATCTCACTGTGCTCCTCGGGTAGTTTCAATGTCTTGGCGCCATAGTTTCTCTGATTTGCTTTTTTCTTTACCTAAAAGTATTAATTTTTCTGTTTAACGGTTTTCAATATTAGATGAAGCACAACATATTTTCATTTCTGAGAATATTATCCTTTATTAGGTACTAATACATGTTAGTACCTCCAAATATAGCCTGTCTCTAATGTATTGCTGTAGAAAATTGCCAAAATATTTTTTGCTAACATGTAAAATGATTAGGCATTCTTCTACATAAAATCATTCAATATTTACTTATTGATTTTTCTTTACAATGAAGAATTCATTTCTGTCTTTATGGCAAAAAGTTCCTCAGTAAATGCTGTTTTTTATCTCTCTAACACCATTTCCCCATACCTTTCAAAATATACCACAGTTGTATAGAACTCACATGCTGTTTTACAATTTTGATTTTTTGTATGTGATATTTTCTCTGCCTAGAAGTCTTCCCAATGTCTGTCTTTACCTTGCTAAGAACAATAATACCTACTGCATATTGATTGCTCATAATGTACAAGGCACTGAGCTAACAAATGCACATCCATAATCTCATTAATTTTCAAATCATTTGATGAGGAATATTTAAGCTACTTCCCCAATGTCATGCAACAAATGAGCCATATGTAGACCAAGTCTATCCTACTCCAAATCCCTTGCTTTGGACCACTGTATGAAATTAGTACCCCACCCTTCTAATTTCCTCATATACTTAAGTATTTAGCACAAGTTTCAAATCCTGTTGAAGCCTATAATGAATGTCATTCTCTTAATATATTTTAATAAGTTTCTTCTTGTTATTAAAAATGATTTTACTTTTTTAAGAGTAGTTTTAGGTTTAAAGCAAAATTGAGAGGAAGGTACAGAGATTACTCATATATCCCATGCTCCCACACAAGCATAGCCTCCACCATTATTAGCATTCCCCACCAGAGGGATTATAATTATTATGATTGATGAAACTGTGTTCACATATCATAATCACCCAAGGTCCATGTTGACATTTGAGTTAACTCTTGGTGTTGTACATTCTATGGGTTTCAACAAATATGATGACATGTGTCCACCATTATAGTTTCATGCAGAGTATTTTCACTGCCCTAAAAATCCTCTGTTCTCCACCTACAATCCCTGGCAACTGATTTCTCATGCCTTCTGCTTGACTCTATGTATAAAAAGAAGAAATCTGTTTTTTTATAAACTTAAACCAAATTATTTTTCTCTTTGGAAAACTATTTGTCTATCTAATTCTCACCTGGATGAAACTATGTATTTCAGAAATCAGTTTTGATGTCTGGTTCTTTTTTCTCAGTCGAAAGCAAAAGAGTTGAATCTTTTCTCCTTCCTCACAGGGGATATTGTGACATTTTCCTTTCCCCACTACTTCCATATTTCCTGTATTATCCTTGATTTCATAGATTGTGTTGTTCTTATTTACTATTTTCTGCAACAGAAAATTAATATACAATTCCTGAGAACACAGTTAATAACTACCACACATAAGAGAACATCCTTTGTGACAGGACAAAACAAGTTGCAGGACAGCAAGTGCTAGTACTATACAGACATACATGTGCCATAATCCAGGTTTTCTCAGCCAGCCCTTCCTTACTATCCTTTTTAAGTCTTTCATGTCCTGAGTATTTCTCTGACAGTTATAGAACAATGGGTTATTTTCCTAATTTCTACTGCTTTCACCTCTAGGACAGCTATGATTCCAAAACCACCTTTATGCACAGGAACCTGAAATCCTAGGTAGGCTTTTTTGTCCTCTGCTCATATGCAAAAAGGATGGTCATGTGCTACAACTATTCATTCAGTAGGTTATGAGAGAGGTAATAAATATTCAGTAGGTAATAAAAACAAGCTTCTAGTAACTCCCTAATTACTTTTTCTACCTTCTCCATTTACTGGATCTTTCCAATATCTGCTCCTCCTCCTGAGCTCAGGTTCTTGAGCTCAACTTTCCAGATTTTTGCTCACCAAGGCTATTACTCATCAATTCTAGAATTGTGTTTATAACAGTGATCACTGTAAGAGTGTGGACAGAAGATAACATAGGTTAGATAAGGGGGTGCTCTAGAAAACAAATATAATGTGTTGTGAACTCTTGATCGTATTAGAAATTACTTGAATCAATAACAAGGTACAGATGATTTCTTGGGTTTGAATGTCCTATGGTAACAAGATTCATGAATTTGGACCCTGGTGTATGAAGAAAACCACTCTGTGCCCCCCCCCTTTTTTTTGCTGACATATCAAAATGACGAGTTTAGATTACCTGACTTTCTAAGTACCACCTAAATTCATGCTTCTCAGTTGTTCAATACCTTTTTGATGAATAAGTTTCATTTGGTTGGAACAGTGCCTTTGTTTTCCAGGCATGATCAGTCAATTCATTTCTTGCTCTGACTTCAAAAAGTTGAACTCACACCTCAAAGGGCAATACTTCAACCAAAATGAAAATAGAGTGATTATTGCTACAGTTGAGGTAATAATCAGAAATATAACTTAAGTAGAATCTGTGTATGGATCTAAACCCTCACAATGTCCTTATTCATTGTGGCTTGGAATACACAGTAATAGGTGATTAAATCTCAAGGTTTCTTAGTGAATATTTTCTAAAAAGTGCAGGGTAATATTCTCGGAAGGAAAACATGGAAGGGAGAATGTTAACAGGTGCCCTAATTCCCAGTCTTATCCTGAGAAAAGACTTTATCCACTTATTATTAGTCTTGAGAGAGTCCTGGGTTCTAATGTTCAGTAAATAGGCAAAACTACATTTAGCACCACAAAAGACTTTTAATTTCAGGTATTGGTGGAGAAATGAAACAAAATAATTTTGAGGACTTACCTTATGTAGCATGAATAACCCATATACAATAGTTCCAGATGCTTGTCTTTGAAGAATATCAATCTTCAGGGTTTCCTTGGCCCTGTTTATAATGTTGTTTGGAACCTCAATCTTTTGGTCAGGACCAGCTTCAGATACAGAAGAGGCCTCATTCACCTCTAGGAGATGGTCATATTCAAAATAATCTGATATAGTAATGATTCTCTTTCTGGTGAATTTTCTCTTTAAGTTGATGTTTAAAACCTTCATATGAAAGAACTGTTTCTCTGTAGCCACTGTAGCATGAAACATTTTTTTTTTCTCCTTTTCTGAGGACTCATATTCAAATGGATCTGCTGTATTCAGTACCATCACTATCATCGGGTCTTTTCGGAGATCATTTTTTCTAGAGGTTGCCTGAGAGTTGGCCTGTGGTTTTGGGTTCTGTGTATGATAGCACAGGAGAACAAAGGAAAATTTTTGAGTGGGGAATACAGAACCAGTTATCAGTGACCTAAGTCATAACATGGAGCACAACAACATTTACAGAGGTTTAGAGCTATAGCCAGGATGGGAGTTCACTAAATAAGGCAGGACAGGATGTCCTAAACTGCTGTCATAGCCAGAGGATGTAATAGAGGAGACCACATGTGTGAAAAGCAAGAGAAATTTCTGTAAGAGAATAATCCTTAATAAGTAAAGCATAAGAGCAACATTAGAGCAGTGGATTCTGAGGGCATTGCCGTGAAGTAATTTTAGGACAAAATAATAAGTTGTGATCTTACACTTATCATTCTAGAGTGAGAGAGCATAACTATAGACATATATAATTAAATAGCACTGAAAATGGAAAATGGTGCCTATCACAAACCACAGACATGAAGAGTTTTCTGTTATTACCAGTGCAGACAGGGCAATTTTCAGAGTATTACTCATAGTTCCTCTACCTAATATGCAGTACTGTGAGAGCAGGTGAGAACACGAGCGGCTCTAATGTCAGTAGGTTCAGGGTAGACATGCTCTGGAGACTGTCATTTCCACCCGTGTAGCATTTCTCAATGTCAGGGCTCTAGGAGGTAGCTCGCTGTCAGAAACCTTGGGATCAGGGTGATTTGTCTTTAATATCCTTTCTCTATAACATCCTCATCTCTAAAGTTGCAGCAGAACACTTTAAATGAAGGGAGGTGGTTTAGTCAATAAGAAAAATTGTGGGAGGTATGGTTGGGGGTCATCCACAATCCAGCATGCTGGGGGGTGCTCTGGCCTGAGATACCATACACAGTGATCACCTATGGATGATTGTACTTTATTGGATGTGACTTCTCATGAACGTGACCAGTCTTGAGAAAAGAATCTCTAACACAGGAAAGTCCTGTGTTAGCCTAACACAGGAAAGTCCTCTCCCCAATGCAAGTTAATGAGTGACAGCAGATTCATACATGAGACTATTAATAGTAACAGTGATATGCAAACTTATAAGAAGTCACATGAATACAGGTCACACATGAAGGAAATTATACAACTGCTTAGAGAAATATAATAAGACAATATATTGTATGAAACTGTTTTCAGAAAATTGTATATGTACTTACATAGGAGAAAATCTGAGAAAGTATGGAAAAAAAAGTAGCATAATATTGTGCTGCAATAATATTATGCTGGATTGTGGGATTTCCAGTAATTTAAATTTAAATATTTTCTGTTTGCTTCCCTAGTTGTCTGATTTTAGTACTTTTTTTCTGAATCAGTCTTGTTTTAAGAAAACAAATCTATTATAAGAGAGAAAGGACAGAGAAGAGCTGGTACTCACACTACAGAAGTTATTCCATAACTTCAAGAAGGAGAGAATTATCCCCAACTCATTATATGAAGCCAGTACCATCTTGATACCAAAGCCAGAAAACAACACAACAAAAGACATAATTACAGATGAACATCCCTTATGAATATAGATGCAAAAATCTCAATAAATACTAGCAAACTGAATTCAACAGCACATCAAAAAAATAATCCACCATGACCAAGGGGATTCATCCCAGGGATGCAAGGTTGGTTCAACATAAGTAAATCAATAAATGTGATTCACCACATAAACAGAAGCAAAACAAAGATCATATGCTCATCTCAATAGATGCAGAAAAAGCATTGTACAAAATCCAGCACTTTTTCATGCTAAACACCCTCAACAAACTAGGCATAGAAGGAACATATCTCAAAATTATAAAATCCATATTTTACAAACCCACAGCCAAAATACTGAATGGGGAAAATTTAAAAACATTCCCCTCAAGAACTGGAACAAGACAAGAATGCCCACTGTCACCACTTCTATCCAACATAGTGCTGGATATTGTAGCCAGAGATATCAGGCAAGAGAAAGAAAGAAAGGGTATCCAAATTAGGAAAGAGGAGATCAAAGTATTGCTTTTTGCTGATGATATATGATCTTGTATCTAGAGAACTCCAAACACTCGAGCAACAGACTCCTGGAATTGATAAATAAATTCAACGAAGTCTCAGGTTACAAAATCAGTGTACATAAATCAGTAGCACTTCTACATACCAATAACAGTCAAGCTGAGAGCCAAATCAAAGACTAAATACCATTCAAATAGCTACAAAGAAAATAAAATACCTAGGAATAAACTTAACTAAGGAGGTGAAAGTTCTCTACAAAGAGAACAAGAAACACTGAGGAAAGAAATTGCAAATGATACAAACAAGTGGAGAAATATATGATGCTCACAGGTTGGTAGAATCAGCATTGTTAAAATGTCCATACTACACAAAGTGATTTACAGATTCAGTGCAATCCCCATCAAAATATCAACATCATATTTCACAGATCTAGAAAAAATAATTCCACACTTCATTTGGAACCAGAAAAGAGCCCAAATAGCCCAAGAAATTTTAAGCAGAAAGAACAAATCTGGAGGCATCACATTACCAGACTTCCAACTATACTACAAGACTGTAGTAACCAAAACAGCATGGTATTGGTACAAAAATAGAGATAGATACAAATGGAACAGAATAGAAAAACCAGATATAAAACCATCTACCTATAGCCAACTGATCTTTGAGAAAGAAGACAAAAATGCACACTGGGGAAAAGAAGCCCTTTCTAATAAATGGTGCTGGGAAAATTGGATAGCAACACGCAGAAGAATGAAACAGGACCCCTAACCCTCACCACTCACAAAAATTAATTCAATGGATAAAAGACTCAAATGTAAGACACAAAACCATAAGAATTCTAGAAGAAAATGAAGGAAAAACTCATCTACATATCAGCCTAGGCAAAAAATTTATGAATAAGACCCCAATGACAACTACAGCAACAACAAAAATCAATAAATGGGATTTGATTAAACTGAAAATCTGCACAGCTAAGGAAATAATCAACAGAGTGAAGAGACAACCTACAGAATGGGAGAAAATATTCACAAAGTATACATCCAATAAAGGGCTATTATCCAGAATCTACAAAGAACTCAAGGAAATTGGAAATCGGCAAGAAAAAAACAAATACCACCATTAAAAAGTAGGCAAAAGTCATGAACAGAAGCTTTTTAAAAGGAGGTAGACTAATGGCCAATAAACACATGAAAAAATGCTAAACATCACTAATCATCAGGAAAATGCAAATTAAAACCACAATGAGGTATCACCTTCCTGCCGTTAGAATGGCTTTTATTAAAAAGTCCAAAAACAATGGATGATGGCATGGATACAGAGAGAAAAGAACACTTACAGACTGTTGGTGGTACTATAAATTAGCATAACCTCTGTGGAAAACAGTTTAGAGATTCCTCAAAGAACTAAAAGTAGACCTACCATTTGATCCACCAATCCCACTGCTGGGTATCTACCCAAAGGAAAAGAAGTCATTTTATCAAAAAGAAACCTACCTGCCCTCAAATGTTTATTGCAGCACAATTCACAATTGCAAAGATGTGGAATCAACCTAAGTGCCCATCAATACATGAGTAGATTAACAAAATGTGGTATATCTATACCATGGACTATTACTCAGCCATAAAAAGATGAATTAATTACTTGTAACAATTTGGGTGGAACTGGAGACCATCATCCTAAGTGTACTATCTCAAGAATGGAAAAACAAATACCACATGTACTCACTATTGAAATGAAACTAACTGATGAGCACACATGTACACAGAGGGAAGTAAAACTCAGTGGAAATCAAGCAGGGGCAGGGGGGAGGGGGAAAAAGAAGAGGGGTAAAAACCTACCTAAAGTGTACAATGAGCACTATTTGGGTGATGGGCACACTTATAACCATGGGTCAAGTATTACAAAAGTGATACAGGTAACAAAACCATTTGTACCCCTTTAATATTTTTAAATAAAAAATTAAAAATAACAATAAATAAAAATTTTTAAAAAAGAAAGGAAGGAATAGAGCATGTTCCAATTGTGGCTGATGTTTTCATTTCATCACTTGTGACCCACCATACTCTTTCCATTTCATTGTGTATCAGAGAAATATAAATCATTCATTTTGGAATAAAGCACATTGGAATTTCAATTAGTTATCAGACACTCTCTGATGCATGCCTACAGCAAAGGCTGGCCTTTCCAAATGTGACTAGAGGACAAATTCATAAGTATTATCAGAAACATAAAATTATAACTTGTAGTTCACTTCCTTTCATTTCCATGTCTTGGTATATGGTGGTCTTGCAGCCTAGACTTTCCTAAACTCCTCAGCTCCCCTCCCTATTCCATCACTTCTTTTTGTCTTTGAGCATCACAGTAAACATCACATCTCTTTGGATCAGATGATCCTTATTTGTTCTTTCATTAGCTGCACTGATTCATATCTTAGGACTTAGTTTTCACTTTTTCATTCAGAAAATGTATTTACTGGGAGTTTCCTATGAGGCAGACACTAATATAGGCTCTGGGATACAGCAGTCCACAGACTGAAAATGTAGTCCTAATCTTGGAATTCAGAGTAAGGCGGGAAAGATAAATATTTCTTAATTTCAGTTGTTGTAAAGAGTAGAAAAGAAAGAAGGAAGTTTCTAACACAGAGAGCATCATGAAGATTTCACCAAGGTCACTGGGGTCTAAGTGAGCATTTCTTGAGGACAAGATATCAATGTTATGATCTAGATGGTGAGTAGGGTTGCCCAGGTAAGAGTTATCCTGGTGAAAGTAACATGGCATATGAAAATCCTGAAGTAGAAAGGAGCATGGTTTTGGTCAAATAAACTCGAACAGATTAGTGAGCAAAGGGAAGAGGTGAGAAAGAGATGGGAACAGTGGACAGGGACCCAACTGCTGTGTCTTCCTACACTGTTATGGGCCCTACACCTCTCTCTCCCTCCCCCGGAAAACTCAGCACAGAAAACATTTTGCACTCAAAGACAATGTCACATTCATCAATATCCCTGTGGAAGCAAAAGCTTAAAATATAGTGAATCCTCAATATATACATTTGATTAACTTGCTAATTATTGATGTTATATTTAAGTAGAAGATGAGATAAGATTTCTGTGTTTTTGGTAGAAGAAAATGAAGCAAAGGGGACCAGGAAGAGGGTACCTCAGTTGAGGAAGTGTTGGATGGAGCTGATGAGGTCTGGGGAGGCAGGGGATGGCCCATGGCTGTGGACATGCCGGCTCCTGCAGGACAGGGAGGCTGAATCTGCTCCTCTGACACCTTACTCCTTTTGGTCCCATCCTTTCCTTTGGCTGTGTTTTTTCTTTTCTGAAAGTAGTTTGATTTTCCTGTTATTCCCTTTTAGTGTCAAATGAAGTAGAGCATATTTTTATTCCTGGGAAGTTAGCTTATTATACCTATCAATGTGTTTCATGGAAACTTGAGGGGCTTTTGTCCATCTCTGGCCAGTTGTAAGAGGAGGACGTTTATCATTTCTTTAAATGAAGGAAGAGGAGAAAGTTGTACAAATCACTTCATTTGTCTAATTACCTCTGTTGAGGGATGTGCTGACTTGGAAATAGAAAAATCTGGGTTTTATAAACTCGGGCAAAGCATTTTCCTATCTGATTCTCAAATTACCATGCCTCTTTATTGTGGGTGATGATATAATTAGGCAACATATATTTACATTATGTTTACTAAAGTTTTTACCTCATTACCTTGCACAAAGAAGATGATCAATTATTAGGCAATTTGCTGAATCTGAAACCAGATGGGAAACTCAGGAAGCCATGAATGTCTGATGGAGAGATTGAGTGTAAGAGCTTAGCAGAGTTTCCTCTGTGGGACTTGAAACCTATTCCTCTTCCTCAATCTTACCTGAACTCCAGGAGTCACCTCTGCTCCTTCAGATGTGAGAGCCTTGCTTGTGGTGGGAGCAGGTGTAGCAGGATTTACTTCTTTTTGCTTGTTCTTTTTTGAGGGGGTTGTTCCTTCCGCTGGTGTGGATTTAATTTTATTTGCAACTAATGCAGAAAAAAGGAAGACATATAAACCCAGAGCTGATGGTCTCAGAGAGCTGAAGCAGTTTCTATACTAATTCGTCTCAGGTCCTGCTGAGGGCTCAGGTGTGCTCCACTGCATCAGCCCAGCCTGGTCTCAAGGTGACCAGCAGTCACAGCACAAGGACAGACACTGTCTCATGCTCCTCAGTGCTTCCCGTACGCCTCCCCTGTGCACTGAGCACCTCCTTCCCGTCCTCTGAACTCTATGTAATCAGTCAAGCCCTTTCCCAATCTTGTTCTCCTACCATTTCCTTTTTAAAATTGAAGGTTCTCATGAAGCTGATTGCTTGGTCATGTTCTCCAGATAATCTATTCAAATTACAAAACCAGTGAATGGAAATGTGGTATATGTTTGAGAGTTGAGATGTGGTGATTTTGGGCCTTGACCTTTTAAAAAATACACATATATATATAAACTCTGAGATTTTACAACAGGGAAGGTCTCACACTTCTTAGAGGTAGGCTTACACTTAACTATTACCTCTCTTTTTATGATAACAGGTAACGATGGGTTAAATAGTCTCACTAGGACAAATACATTAATTGGATAAATGTACATATTTCAAATATAAACTACAAATTAAAGTGTTTTTCTCATTTGCTGGTCTTTCTAATGTACTGGACCTCTCAATCTCACCCCAGCTCCCTCCCACCCCTCTTCCTTCCCTGCATCCTAAACACACCCTCCAAAATACAACAATCCGCACTAGAAATGGCTTGCTCTAAGTTGATAACTTGTTGGGGTATGAAGTACCAACCCTGTCAAGGCCAATGAGTCACAAATTGCAATAGGGACGTTATCACCTACGTCCAAGGTGAAGCTGTAGTCAAGGTTTAGACGGGTTGGGGACAGTGGCAAGGAGGGAGTGGTCCCTGTTACCTTTTGACTTTGCCTTTCTAAGAGTTTCAACAAATTGTTGAAGTGCTGATACATCTTCGCAGAGTTGTATAAGTGTGTCCACACCTGCATCATGTTGGAACTTGTCTACCATCAAGTTAGCAAACTGAAATTTGTCATATTCGTCTTGCATTTTTGTATTCAGGTTTAACTTATTGGCCAGTAAGAACTTAATCATTTTAAACTCCTCCTCCTTCAATTCCGTTAATCCATTAAGTAGAATAATCTTCCCTTTTTCCTTTTCCATCTCTAAAGACATGAGTGAGCATACAAGAGAAAAATGGCATATAATGTTACACATGTATACAGACAATTTAAATGACTGCTTATGCCTACCTGAGTGAGCAGCCCATATGAAAGTGTTCTCCATGGATGTTTGTGACAAAGAGGGACTTAATGACCAGATATGTAACTGTGGACATTGGGTCAAGAACTGCTACATTAGGAACGGCTATGAAATTCATCCTTTTTATTGAGGATAATTAGTTGTGTCCAGGTGCGTGGTGGAAGGAGGTGTGGAAACAGGCAATTGTTACAGTGTTTAGAGCATGGGCTGTCCAGTGCCAGAGTTTCTGGTTCCTCATACCATCCTTTACTGGGTCTAGACCCCATCACCCAATGCCTGCCCGTTGGTTCCTGACTCTTCCTACTCCCACTGTGCCTAAACTGGTTTTAGTGTAAACGGTCTGCAGCCTCCTACCTTATAGGAATACCCTTCTGATTTCTGACATGGAGTCCCAATCTAAGAACCCTTGTCTCTTTCCAGGTCAGCTCTCATTAGCATCCTGTCTGCCTTGGTGTTGACCATGTCCTCTGCACCCTCTGTGCCCTTAATACTACCACTTTGCTGAACAACTTCATGCTTTCTCATGCAAGGTCACATTTATTGGCTGAAGTAATTTCATTAGCTGCTTGATGTTTTTAGTTGATTTAACTAATTAGTTCTTTTTCCAGAGCAAGTTTTCTCTCTATAAGCCACGTTTTTATCCCACTGAAATCCTTCAATATTTCCCCATTCTCATTTCAAAAAGTTTCTTACTCTTAAAATGTCTCAGAACACCTTGAATATCTACATCTTTTTACTTCTGGTACTTTTGTATTCCTTATAGCCTATGCTTTGGAAATATACAATACACCTTGTATTTTCATGCTTCATGTCTTTGTTAATTCATTTCTCAATGTCTGGAAAGCCATTTTTATATTTCTGTCTCTGATTACCTCCCATGCAACCTTTCAGTCTCACCACAGGCTTTGTCTTCTACAAGCTTCCAGAGTCCTAACATAGACTTGAGTCCCACATGGACTCACCTGAACGTCTTTAGCACTTTGTGCACTTCCTTGATGATACTCAGTGTGTGGTAAGGATTCCAATTTTATTTTTAAATTAAAAAATGTTTTTAGTTTAAGAACCATGTCTTTACATATACTTTGTATAATTGGGCTATTTAAACTCCTGGCACTGTTATTTGCTTCCTTCTTGAGAGAACATGAGCATCCTCAGATTGAAAATGCCCATAGAATGAAGGGACAATCAATAGAAAGACATATTATAGTGAAACTGAAGAATATTAAACACAAAATGATTACTCTGGAAGTCTCCAGAAATGAAGAATAGATCACCTACAAAGATTCAAGAATAGGATTCAAATGGATTCTCAAAAATAAAACTGCCTACAGTAAAACAATAGAGTAATTTTTATATAATTATGTTCCAAAATCCTTTATTTATAGCAAAAACCAAAAAAATTTAAAAATGAAAAGTTTTACTTTTTAGTGTGAATATAAAAACACAATTTGCAAAATAAAACCAAATGTAAGGTGACAGGAGGCTGTGTATTAATATAATCAGTATTTATTCCACTTAAATGTGAGAGTTCATATGGTTTGTTGTGAAATATTATGCTTTTGATTTTGGAATAATGAATCAGACGCCAGTGGAATGTCTAGTATTTAGAAATATGCATTAATAGCCACTGCAAAGCCTCCAAATTTTGAATTTCAAAAAATGTCTAATTTCACAGGTATAGAAAAGATGTTTTCTACTGGTTTTGAGGAGAAAGTAATTTTGAAATTAGAATTTTAATCTAGACAAAATGACATTCAAAGAGAAGAGCCTCAATAACTCTTCTCTGATACTGAAGGCTTCAGTATTTTTGTAAGACAAAGACTCACATGAACACATCTATTGGAAGTAATATTTGGTAATAAAAGAATAAATAAAATTAATAAATAATGCAGACCAAAAGATAAATAAGTGGGAAAAATGAACTTGATTATGTGTGTCTTAAAAAGCAATCCATGATCGAAGAGAAGAGAAACACAAAGTATAATAACATGGTAGAGAGAGGAAGGAAAAAGAATACGATAATTTGCTAATGAATTTGTCTTAGATGGTGAGATAGAGGTATAAGTTAAAAAAGCAAGACAAGCAGATTATAGAAGTGTCATAAATTGAATATGGATGATAGTTAATAGCAGCATATACTTAACACCAGTTAAGCAACAACTTATCAAATATGATTTAAGAAATCTACATATATGTTGTTAACAAATGATTACTTAAAGGTGAAAAAATTAAAAAAATTATTTTGCAAAGAGTAACTAAAAGATACCCATTTTATCTATGTTAGTGTAACTCTCAATAGACTTTAAAACAAAAAGTAATTTCAGATACCAAATAATGATAAATGGTTCAACTATCAGGAAAATACAAGTTTTAATTATGAATTTATCTTATAATAATAAATATATATTATTTGTTATTACTTTATTCTCCTTCATGGTCCCATAATTAGTATTATATAATATATTTCTTTCCATACACACACAGACATGCACACATACCCCTACACACATATATATTTATATATGTGTATACATGTTTCTATACATGTATACATAATTATATATACATAAAATATACATTATATATGTGTGTGTGTCAGCATATCTATACACTATATATAAATTTGAGAGCACTACTTGGAATAACACAATTTGATGATAGAATATCAGTATATTTCTCAATTACTAAATGATCAAGGTAAAAAAACTATAAAAACATAAAAAATACTGCCAGCATAATTGACAAAATAACAAGATTTATCTAACATTCATAAAATTCAGAAATCAACATTTAAAATCTCACATTCTATTCAAGCATACTTGAAATAAATATTGTACCATGCTATGTAAAAAGTCTTTTAAAAATTCTAAAAGTTGGCAATAGAAATCTTTTTCTAATTGACTCCACCACCTTGCCACCAGACAAAAAAATCATTAACTGTCAGGAAGGCATAAAGTAATCCCAAAATGACTGAAATACTGCCTTGAACACCTGGCATAGAATGAGCTAAAGTAAAAGTTATACATATGAAAATATTAAGACACTACTTATTGGAATATCTGTGTTTGTGAAACTGAGAAATTTTCTATGATGTGTACATTTGTTCTTATGTTTTGTAAAATTGGAATAATGCCATAAGATACAGCTTTATGTCCAGATGTGATTTTTTCCATGATATTATTTCATAATACTGTTCACACCACTACCTTGTCTTTTGTCCAGGCCTCACCCCAGCCACCGAGTTCCTGAGCACCCTCCAGCCAAGACAACCAAAGTGTTTTTCCAAATTACAACTTATGTTAGTAGATACTCAGAAAATTAATTTTGAAATCTGCAGTGTTCAAAACTTTTTCAGACCTCAGTTGTGATGAAATTTAAAAATGTCTATTATCTTTCTAAGTAAGTGAAGGATTAAAATCAAGCAACTGCAATTTTCACTTTCCTGAGTACAGTTGACATCAGCCCTACTTCCCTTACCCCACACCTGGAAGAACCAATACTGATTTTTTCTTTGTGATCTTGTGCATTTCAAGGAAGAACCCAGACTTCTCTATAAACACCCACAGGACTCACCTCACTGGAAATTTCTTCAACAGCAGTCCAGATCTTGAGACCTTCAGAAACGCAGGAGTTAACACTTGTTTTGAGTAGAGACATAAATCACTAAAGCTCTCAGAAACTGAGCTGCAGGATGTTATAATGTCCTGAAATGCTAAAAAGATGAAATATTTTAAAAGACAACAAGGAAAAAAGGCCCTGGTTAGAGTCACTTAATAACTTGACTAGTGCTGGCTGTCTCACATTGTGCAATGGCCCCGGGAGAGAGGAGTTGCGAAACAATGTTGAGACTCCTCCCATCAATGTTCTTAGCTTTCGATTTTGATTCTCTTCGTCAAGGAAAATGACCAGCTTCCTTCCTGTTAAGTATCTTTGCCAAAATAAAAGGGGAAGGGTAGAGAGGGGAGTGGATCATGAGAAATTACTTAATGGGTACAATGTATATTATTTGGGTGATAGATAAAATAAAAGCCCTGACTTCACCACTATGCAATATATCCAAGTGACAAAGTTACAATTGTCACCTCATACATTTGTACAAATAAATAAAATTAATTAATTATTTTTCTTACAATTTCAATGGCTGAAAGGATCTCCATTAGAACCCTCTTATCCAGTAGTCTCACACATGGGTCATTACAGACATAAATACTCTTGAATCATGCTCAAATATAGGAGAAGCAAAGTGAGTCCCCCAGCCAGGTCTCCCTCCTTTCTGCACACTGAATGGAGTGGCAGAATGAGATCTTGGTGGAATCACCTATTGTTACCAGTACTTGACTGCATCTCCTGGGTTGGGGAATGTCTGCTATGAAATCACTATTGGTTTAAATACTACCTGAAGCATTCACCCAGTTATTAGTTGACAAACTTGCCAGATCAGAAAATCATTATGAATATGTAAATCCTTCCTCAAATATATATAAAGGAATTTGACACTAGCTGTCCTCTTGCCTATGACTAAGCTACTTTACCTCAATGATTCATTCATGTTTACTTATGTGTTCTGCATTTTTCATGCATAAAAACAAGTTTGGAGGTATCATGACAGCATTGAAGTCTTGAAAATTTTGGAAGTGTACTGAAATTCTGGTACAGTGAAAGTCCTGTTAAACTCTCTGTTCAGCAGTATTTCTTCTGCTAAGGACAGTGGGTGCCCTCAGGAGTACTGTAACCCCACATGCCATATAAATAGCACCATCTAGCAGATGGTGTTGTAATACACCATCTGATATGCAAGCAGGATGTGGCCATGTGTGGAAAAGGGGCCTCAAAGATAGCTCATACAGACAAATGATATAAGGCCATCTAAGCAGCAGAAGAAAGCTGATTGTTTTGATCCAAACTAGGGTCACAGAGAAGACAGACGAAGTCTGGATTTGAAAGCATATGAATGCCTTTTCCAAAGCAGGAGTAAGTCAAGAAAAAGCAAGGAAGATCTGGAATGATGGCCACAAAGACCTTAGTGTTCTTGATTTTTTTTTACAGACTTTAGCTAGCTGTTAAGGTGGATGCATTGAGCTATACTTAAGGTACACGGTAGAGAGGGATATGAGGGAGGTCTAAGAGGCCAGAGGATAGAGGAAACCTGGCACGAATGACCATGTCTGAGGCCATTTTTCTGCCTCTTTCCTTATAATCATTTCATTTGGGGCAATGTCTTTGTTTGAGACTCCAGCATACAACACACGAACTACTGCCACCAATAAACACAGTTCAGAAAAATGCTCCATAATCCATACTATGCAGGTAAAATTTTAATAGATGAAGCAAATAAATGCTAAAAACTGGGCATTTTTCCTGACTCTGAGGCAGTTCCCAAACAATTGGTCATCTATGCCATCACACAAAAAGTTCACTAATAGAACATACAAGAATACCTGATATGAGGAAAAATGTCTGGATGAACCTGCATGACTTTTTATCATCTGAAGTACTAATTCCCAGGGTCATTCAGAATCCTCAGGAAAATTTCCCACCAGAGTGATGTTTTACCCAAGATACTGGCAAATTACTGTCTGGGGGACAATAATAACACACCTACCATTTGCTTTTGTAAATAAAGTTTTATTGCAACAAAGCTATCCTTACTCATTTATGCATTGCCAATGTCTGTGCTGTAGTACAACTGTGGAGTTGATAATCTGCAGGAGAGTTCATCTGGTTGCAGAGCCTAAAGATTTTACTATATGGCTCTTTATAGAAAACGTTTGTCAACCTATACTCAGTCTAGGAGACAGCAGAAAGTCTCTAAGGAGAAAAGCAAGAGTAGTAGTAAAGCAATCACATCAACAAACCACAGTCCAAGCTTTTAAGGTCCGTTGTAGGCTCATGGATAAGGTTTGCAGTCTAAGAGAAAAAATGGAAATGGACAGTGTTAAAGCCCTTCACCAACTGATTATCCCAAAGGGCCAGAATGAAACCTGTTAGTATGGGCGCTTCAGTTAGCAATATTGATTTACACATTCATGAAGAAATCCGCCACTTGAACAAGGTGCCTCGTCATTTGCCTTCTCAAGGAAACAGATGTCTCCTTCTTAAGAAACAGGAAAGGGTGACTGAGTTTTAAATGATGAACCCATCTGATACCCCTTAGAATACTTTTTCATAATGCATTATGATTTATTAAATATTGATAGGTTTAATTTTTATTAAAGTATTTTGCATTTATTTTCATGAGGGAAATACCCTTTCTTTTCTTTTTGTGTAATATCTTTTTTTATTTTGGTATGACAGTAATGCTGTTATTTCTAAAAGAATGTGTTTAGGATTGTTAATATTTTCTCCTCAAGTATTTTACAGAATTTATCAAGTATCTAATCCTAAAACTTTCACTGTAGAAAAATTTGTGATTATAACTTCCTTTTCTGTATAGATATAGAGATATTTATTTATTTTATTTCTTTATGAGACAGTTTTGTTAATTTGTGTTTTACATGAATTTTGTCTCTTAGTTCTAAGTAACCAAACTTACTGGCACAATATTTTTAAAATATTCTTTTATTTTCTTTTAAATATTTGCATAATCTGTAGTGTCATTTGTTTACATTCCTAATATTGGTTATTTAGATTATCCCTCTTTATTTTTCTAAATTACTCTTAGTAGGCAGACTTTCTCTTAGGAGTATGCTTAGAGAAACCCCAAGTCAAGAGGGAAGATAAAAGACATTAAAGCTATTTGAAGCTTTTGGCACCTACAGCTAGAGCAAACGTTAAACTATGTTCTAACAACCAGCTAGATTAACAAACAATTTCATACCAAAGGTCTATTTATGTCAGTTCCATTTTTAAAATAGATTTAAGGGGTACAAGTGTAGTTTTGTTACCTGGATATATTATATAGGTGTGAAGTTTGAATAGGAACTTAGTACTTAGGAACAAACTGAAGGAATGTGAAAGATTTGAACACAACAAAGTGCAATACATTGATGAAAGAACTTAAAGCTGATACAAATAACCATAAAGACATACCATGTTCATGGATTGGAAAACTTAATAATGTTCAAATGTCCCTGCTACACAAAATGATTGCAGATTCAATGGAATCACTTTCAAAATCCCTATGACATTTTTTTACTGAAATAGTAAAGAAATCCTAACATTCATATGGAACTGCAAAAGACCCTGAATAGCCAAAATAATCCTCATATAAAAGAACAAAAGTGGAGACATCACACATCCTCATTTTAAAACATATTGCAAATCTACAGTAATTAAAACAGTATGGCCCTGTCATAATGACAGACATATAGAGCAATAGAAAAGAATAGAAAGCCCAGAAATGAACCCATGCATAAATGGTCAATTGATTTTCAGCAAGGATACAAAGAATATACATTGGGGAAAGAATAGTCTCTACAACAAAATGGTGTTAGGGAAATTGGAGATCCACATGTAAAAGAATGAAATTAGATTCTTATCTTACACCATACACAAAAATCAACTCAAAAGTAAATTAAAGACTTAAATGTAAGACCTGAAAATATAAAACTTCTAGAAGAAAACATAGAGGAAAATCTTTCTGACATTAGTCTTGGCAATGATTTTTTGGATATGACCTCAAAGCATAGTCAACAAAAGCAAAAATAGTGAAGTGGGACCACAATGAACCAAAAAACTTATACATAGGGAACCAAGCAGTCAACAGAGCAGAAAAGTAACCTATGGAATGGAAGAAAATATTTGCAAATTATCTGATAAGAGGTTAATATGCAAAATAAATAGGGACTGTCTATAACTAAATAGCAAACAAATAATAATAACTCAATTAAAAAATGGGCAAAGGACTTGAACAGAAATTTCTCCAAAAAAGACATACAAATGGCAAACAAATATATGAAAAGATGATGAACATCACTAATCATCAGGGAAATGCAAATCAAAACCACAATGTGATACCAACTCACACTTGTTAAGATGGCCATTATCAAAAAATAAAAAGATAACAAGTGTTGGTGAGGATGTGGAAAAATTGGAACCCTTGTATATTATTTGTGGGAATGAAAAATGATACAGCCTCTATGGGAAACAGTATGTAGATTTCTCATGAAATTAAAAATAGAAACACCATATGATCCAACATTCCCCCTTCTTGGTATTTATCCAAAAGAATTTAAATCAGGATCTTGAAGAGATGTTATCCCTTCCATGCTCATTGCAGCATTATTCAAAATAGCAAAGATGTGGAAATGACCTAAATGCCTCTTTGACAAATAAATGGGTAAAGAAAATGTATACATAATTGGAATATTATTCCTTCTTTTTAGTAAAAGAAAATTTGTTTAGGTGACAAGATGGATAAATCTTGAAGAAATTATGCTAAATATAAGAAGCCAGTCAGAGACGGATAAATACTGCATGAGTCCACTCATATAAGTTATATAATATATATAAGGTATATAAAAACTGCATGACTCCACTTATGTAAGGTATCTAATATAGTCAAACTCATAGAAGCAGAGAGGAGAATGGTGGTTGCTGGGGGCTGGAGGAAGGAGGAAATGGGAGTTGCTATTCAATGGGTGTAAAATTTCAGTTACCCGAGATGAATAAGTTCTATAGATCTGCTGTACAATATTGTGCTTATAGTTAAAATACTGTATTGTAAACTTGAAATTTGTTAAGTGGTTAATCTCATGTGAAGTGTTTTTATCACAACAACAAAAAAATACATGCTTCAATATGCAGTTTTAAAGAAATAATATTTCTGATAGAGTTGGCTGTGCCTCTTCTAATCATAATCATATTCTGATGCTCCAGAGATCCTCCAAAGGATATTTTTCTGCCTGTTGCGTACCTTAAAACCACTTGGAACAGACCAGTCGCTAAGATGTCTATGAGGGCAGATTAACATCTCTGTGATCTGTTCTATCCTCTTTGGTCCACATACTTCAATTTTAGGGGAAGTTCCAACTTCTCACCTACTTGATTTTGGTCCCAAGGAGGAGCTCTGATGTAGGGTGAGATTCAAAACTATAAGATAGAGAGGGGTCAAGGCATTAGAGGATGAACTATTTAAGTGAAAAAAAAAATGAAGAGACACATTATTTTGGGTGAAGGGTAATTTGTTTCTTATCCCATATAGAGACAAATTGTCCTTAGAAGTCACAAGTTCAAAGGGGAATTAGCATGATGTTAAGGAAAGCAAAGGCATTGGGCAAAGCACCTAAATGACTCACTGTCTAACTCCTATTCACCATCATCTACATACTAGAGACCATTCAATTACACACGGTTTACATAAAGTAATATGAAAATGATATATGAGAATAGCTCAGAATACAGACATCATTTGTATATAAAGTTGTCCTTTTCCCAGAATCCATAAGTTAAATTTGAATTTAGAGGACATTTGAGCAGTCTGTGACATCTCAGGATGAAATCTCATTCCTAACTAGCTGAATGATGCCATGATTTTGACCATTTAATCTCTCTAAACTTCAGTTTTCTCACTGCAGATGAGGAAACTGGATTCTGTAGCTTCTAAACTTCCTTCAAAATCTGGTTTCCCCAAACAACCAAAAATAATAATATGATATTTAGCAACAAACAAAAAAATGTCTAAAAGATCTTAGTCATGGTATAGAAATTTACCATGGCTTCTTATAAAAGACATATCAGAAATAAGTAGTGTAAGGGGAAAAAAAAAACCCAGCTACTTTTATTCCTTGGATATTTTGGCTCCAACCATAAAGGCAGAACTGTGATGCCTCTTTTCCCTAGATTGTTTGGGCATAAATAGCTTCAGACCACCCCAGTTCTCTGAGTTCAAAGGCTGTGACTTTGCATATTATTTTACGTTATTTTGCTCTTGTAAGAATGAGAGGGAGGCTCTTTCCAGCTTTCTCCATCTTAGGTAGAATCCTGTCTTGTTCATTGTTTAATTTTCATCTTATCCTTCTTCCTCAAACATTAGCACATCTACCCCAAATGAGAGTAACAGGCCTGGATTGTAAATCGAGACTATAATTGACCACTTAAGTGTCACTGGGAGAGTGAATTTGTCTTTTTGTTCCCTTTTTCTTTATCCTAATATGGTACAAGTAAAAAGGAGAAAATGGTCGAGCTTCTAGAGCAAATATGAAGACTAAGTGACAGAAAATAATTGTAAAATACCAAGTACGATATATGTAATCAATAAATATGTTGTAACTTTCAGTTTTGCTATCTACTTTATCCATTCTACTCTAAAGTAAATTAATTATTCTTTTGTTTCCCTAAGTGTTTGCATGAGACAATTTTCTGATGGATCCCTATATGTGGAATGTGAGAACCAGGAAATAAGATTTGAGAGCTACTGGAGCTGTTGGTACTTGAGGAGATGAATGAAACCAGATATTTCACATCAGACAGGGCCGGAAATTCTTCTAACAAGTGTCTTCATGCAAATCACCAGAAGGTGCCCCATTTGGCAGACAAATTACCATTTAAGCCCTCTTTAGGAAACTGGTTCTAAAAGGATATCCCCTCTTTTGGGCTAGAACAATCTCTCCCCAGGACACAGGTCTTGACAATTGAATCACAGGTTGTATTTCACCCCTACCTGCCCCTCAGCCTGGTTTCTGTGGATAGGACACAACTTGTTCATTCTTAGCCAGGGCCTAACCCTGTGAAGATCACTTCAAAAATATAAGTCCAAACATTGTTTGAGGCCCTTGTGCCCCACCTTGATTTGCAAGCCACAAACTATTTGTTTTTAAGCAACTCACAAATGGATTAAAGAAACTGCTGGTGAAGCAGTCTTTTAGAAATAATGTTTACTTTTTTTTCAAAATCTGAAAGTTGTAAATGTAAAAATTGACATTAAGAAAATACAAAAAGTAAAAAGAATTAAAAACACCATTAACTCCTTATTCTCTAGAATTAATAGCTGGTATATATGCTGTCATGTTTCAACCATATAGATATATACATACACACATACACACATATTTTTTTGCATTTGGATCTTATCTCCATAAACATCATTATCAACGGCATCCAGGTTTTTAGAAGGAGGACTCTAGTGAAGTTTCCGTGTCTGAATCAGGATTGAGTGTTTGTTTCTTGCTTTTCCTGGCCTTGATGACCTTGAAAAAGAAAGAAGTAAAGATAAACCAGTTGAAATACAGATGGTCGTACACTGCTCCCTTCACTCACACTGTCTCCTCCCCATGGGCCACATCTCTTCCTCTATTCCCTTCTGAAGGACTCTTTCCTCACTCTCACCTACACACTTTAATGAATTCTTGTCTGTGGGTCATTCCTCCCCTCCCCTTTGTTGGGATCCTGAAATAAGATATTCACTTCTACCCAGCATGAGCACAAGTGGAAGAGCAGGAGATGTCGGGGAACAACAGTAGAGAGGAAGGAGACTCTTTACTGCCAAGAGTTAGGTGAAGGTTCTAATTGGGCAGAAAAGTGAAAGGAGGGTACAAAAGGTATTCTTGGTACAACAGCTTTCAAGAAAGTTTTAGAATGTTTGACTGATGGTCCCATGAACTAAAGCAATCTGACAGCATGTGCATGTTTGTGTGCCTGAATATGTCAGCCTTTGTTATGAACTGTTTGCATTCCAGTATTAGCCCTTGTTAGTGTTCCAAGAATCCTGCATGAATGTGTCTGTCAATGTGACAAAGTGCATGGACTTTGTCATGTAGATCCAACTACCCCTGTCTGTTGTAGTATATGTATCTTACCAAAGGCGGGTTCTGATTTGCTCAGGTGCATCCTTGATTATTTAGGTTTGATATGAGCTCTGCTGACCATCCTCCAATTAAATTCCATCTCCTGATCATGGTGTGTCACAAAGAATTAAACTAGTTAAATTAGTTAATACATAAAACAACTGGAAGTTTATAAGGATTAATTAAGATAATTGAAGACCCCTTAGAAGAGGCTGAGTCACTCTGAGTATTCAATGCGTTAGTGACATCAATATCACTATTTTATTTAGATAATAATAGCCACAGCCACTATTTTAACAACTATATCTATAGTGATGAAATTCAGTCAAAGGCCCAGCCAAGTTCAACATCTATTTATCATATGGATACTCATAGATATCATATGGAATTCTCAAACTTAACCTGTCCAAAAAAGAAGACATTTTTTGTTTCCTGGAACATGATCTTCCTACTGTGTTCATAGGGGTGTATTGAAGAATAAATGGAATAATGTTCACGAAAACACATCTTTTACTTCCAGCTTTACCTAGTAGATGCTCAATTAGCAGAAATATCATTATTGTCATTGTTATTTCACAGTCTATGCAAGGTTTGTATGTTGGCCCAGTCCACAGATATATCATGATTCACGTTGACTACCTTCTGGAAACCCCAGCTAAAGTTACAGTGAATGGGAATAAAAATAATACCTTGTTTTTTCCCCAATATAGTAATTTTAAACCAGCAATATCTCCATTTGTTTTCCAAACCATTCTGTGCTCTTTGCTTTAGGGGAGTCACGACAAAAGATACAAAAAATAAGAACAGCCTGGTTTTGGTTTTCAATAAGAAAGCATAGAAAAATCATACTACAAATGGTATCTCTGGGATTACTCATGATGTATATGAGCAGGGACTTCTTTCAGAGCCAGTGAGTCATAGAGGAAGTTTCCAGACATTTCCTAGGCCTCCTGCAGAGGTACTGTACATCAAAGAAGAAACGAACGCATGAGGTGGCTAAGTATAGGAGACATAGGACCCTAGCTGGGATTCCAGAGCTAAGGGTGTTTTAGGTGCAGCCAAATAACTCCTATGCCTGTAGAAATGGTCATGTTGCCTATTTAGAAAGATGGGACTTAAGAAAACTTCACATAGTCCCTTCTAAGCCAGAATGTAGGAGAAATAGTTCCTTCCCAGAATGTTGTCCTGGGATGTCCACTTATGTCTTTGAAGTAACAGAGAAAAATGGGTCTCAGCTGATAATGACTAGGCATGAATTCTATCCATGGTCACCTAAACCAAGATTGCTAAAAAGCAAAGTCTGCTACCTTTGACTCTCAAGTAAGATATGTGGAATTCATTGAGAAAATAGGATTCTTGGACTTATCAACACAAACAAACATGTAAAGAAACCAAAAATCTACCACAAATTGCACCTCTGTATATAGGTGTCCTGTCTTCAACTAGTACGTGTAGGGTGGTTGAGGAGTCTGCAGCCCTGGTCAGAGTCTCTAATGTACTGCTGCAGACAATTGCCAGAATATTTTTTCCTAACATGTAAAATAATTAGGCATTCTTCTCCATGAAATTTTCAATATTAACTTACTGATTTTTTTTTTTTAAATGAAGACTCCATTTTTGGCATTATGATGAAAGGCAACTCAGTAGAGGCTGGTCTTTATCTCTCTACCATAAGTTTCCCATACCTTTCAACATATCCCACAGTTGTTCAGAACTCACATGCTGTTTTACATTTTTGATTTTTTGTGTTTTATATTTTCTCTGCTTGGAAGTCTTTTTGATGTCTATCTTTATCTTGGTAAGAACAATAGTACCTACTGCTTGTTGATTTCTCATAATGTATAAGGCACTGACATAAGAATATACATCCATAATCTCATTAATTTTCAAATCATCTGATTAGGAACATTTAAGCTACTTCTTCAGTATCATGGAGCAAATGAGCCTGATGTAGACCAAATCTATCCTACACCAAATCCCTTGCCTTTGACCACCATGTGAAATTAGTACCCCACCCTCCTCATTTCTTTAAATATTTTAGCATTTAGCACAGGTTTCACATCTTGTGGAAGCCAATAATAAATGTTATTCTCTTACTATACTTTAATAAGTTTCTCTATTGAAATATGAGTAAAGGGCATCATCTGTTCTTTCATACTTTCAGCTTGACTCTGTGTAAAAAACAGAGATCTGGTTCTTGCAAAACTTAAACCAAATCATTTTCCTCTTTGGAAAACTAAGACTTGTCTATCTAACTCTCACCTGGATGAAACTATATATTTAAGAAAATAGTTTGAAGTCCCTTTCTTCTTCGTCAGTCGAAAGCAGAAAAGTTGAAGTTTATCTCCTTTATCACAGGGACATTTTGTGCTCACTGGTCTAAGTGAGCATTTCCTGAGGACAAGATATCAATGTTGGGATCTAGAGGGAGAGTAGGGTTGCCCAGGTAAGAGTTCTCCAGGTGAAAGTAACATGGTTTGTGAAAATCCAAAAGTAGAAAGGAGCATGGTGTTGGTCAAAGAAACTTGAACAGATTAGTGAACAAAGGGAAGAGGTGTGAAAGAGATGGGAGCAGTGGACAGTGACCCAACTACTGTGTCCCCCTGTACTGTTATGTATCCTACACCTCTCTCTCCCTGTCCCAGACAACTCAGAACTCAGAGATAATGTCAGGTTCATCAATATCCCAGTGGAAGCAAAAGCTTAAAATGCAGTGAATTGTCTATCTATACATTTGATTAACTTGCTAATTATTGATGCTATTTTAAAGTAAAAGATAAGATTTCTGTATTTTTATTACAAGAAATTGAAGCAAAGGGGACCAGGAAGAGGGTACCTCAGTTGAGCAAGTGTTGGATGGAGCTGATGAGGTCTGGGGCGGTGGGGGATGGCCCATGGCTGTGGACATGCCGGCTCCTGCAGGACAGGGAAACTGAGTCTGTTCCTCTGACACCTTATGCCTTTTGGGCCCATCCTTTCCTTTGGCTGTGATTTTTCTTTTCTGAAAATAGTTTGATTTTCCTGTTATTCCCTTTCAGTGTCAAATGAAGTAGAGCACATTTTCATTCCTGGGAAGTTGGCTTATTATACATACCAATTTATTTCATGGAAAATTGTGGGGGTTCTGTCCATCCCTGGCTAGTTGTAAGAGGTGGACATATATGGTTTCTTTAAACAAAGGAAGCAGAGAAAGATATACAAATCATTTCATTTATCTAATTACCTCAGTTGAGGGATGTGCTGACTTGGAAATAGAAAAACTGGGGTTTTATAAACATGGAGAAATCATTTTCTTATCTGATTCTCAAATTACCACACCTTTCTACTGGGGATGAAGATATATTTCAGTTACATATATTTACATTATATTTACTAAAGTTTTTACCTCATTACCTTGCACAAAGAAGATGATCAATTTTTAGGTAATTTGCTGAATCTTAAAACTTGATGGGAAACTAATGAAGACATAGCTGCCTGATGGAGAGATTGAGTGGAAGAGCCTAACAGAGTTTCCTGTGGGACATGACACCTGTTCCTCTTCCTCAATCTTACCTGAGGTCCAGGAGTCAACTCTGCTCCTTTCAGATGTGAGAACTTTGCTTGTGGTGGGTGCAGGTGTAACAGGAGCCTCTTCTTTCCGCTTGCTCTTCTTTGAGGGGGTTGTTCCTTTTGCCGGTGTGGATTTAATTTTATTCACAACTAATGAAGAAAAAAGGACATGTAAACCCAGAGCTGATGGTCTCAGAAAGCTGAAGCAGTTTCTATACCAATTCCTCTCCGCTCCAGCTGAGGACTCAGGTTGCATTAGCCCAGCCTGGCCTCAAGGTGACCCGCAGTCACAGCACAGGCACAGACACTGTCTCATGCTCCTCGGTGCTTCCCGTACGCCTGCCCTGTGCACTGAGCACCTCCTTCCCGTCCTCTGAACTGCAAGCGATCAGTCAAGCCTTTTCCCAATCCTGTTCTCCTATCACTTCCTTTTAAAAATCAAAAATTCTTATGATACTGACTTCTTGGTCATGTTCTCCAGATAATCTATTCAAACTAAAAAACCAGTGAAGGGAAATGTGATATAGGTTTGTGAGGTGAAATATGGTGATTTTGGACTTTGACTTTTATACACACACACACACACACATATATTTTTAACTTGGTCATTTACGACAGGGAAGAACTTAACCCTTCTTAGAGGTAGGCTTACACTTAACTACTACCTCTCTTTTATTATAAGGGTTAATGATGGGTTAAATAGTCTCAATAGGACAGATACATTAATCAGTTAAATGTACATATTTCAGATATAAACAACAAATTTTATTTTATTTTTTAATATTTATATATTTTTTATTTCAGAATATTACAGGGGTACAAGCGTTTTGGTTACATAAATTGCTTTTGTACCATTTGAGTAAAGTTATAAGTGTGTCCATCACCCAGATAGCACGCATTGTACCCGTTATAAACAACAAATTTTAAAATATTATTTCGTGATTTTCTAACCTTTCTAATGTCCTGGAAGTCTCAGTCCGTCATCAACTCCCTCCCACTCTAGTTCTCTCACTGCGTTCCAAACACACCCTCCAAAATACAACAAACTGCATTAGAATTGGGATGCTCTAAGTTGTTAACTCGTTGGCATCTGACGTACCTACACTGTCAAGGCCACTGAGTCACAAAGTGTGACAGGGATGTATCAAATATGTCCAAGGGGAGGTTCTAGTCAAGGTTGAGAAGGGTTGAGGACAGTGGCAGGGAGGGAGTGTTCCCTGTTTCCTGTTATCTTTTGATTTTTCCTTTCTAAGAGTTTCTGCAAGGTGTTGAAGTGCTGGCATATCTTTGCAGAGTTGTATAAGTGTGTCCACATCGGCATCACATTGGAACCTGTCTACCATCAAGTTAGCAGTCTGAACTTTGTCATACTCCTCTTGCATTTTTTCAGTCAGGTTTAACTTATTTGCCAGTAAGAACTTGATCATTTTAAACTGATAATCATTGAAGTCCTCTAATCCTTTAAGTAGAATAATTTTCCTGCATTCATTTGCCATTTCTAAAGACATGGGTGAGTATACAAGAGAAAAATGGCATACAATGTTACATGCCTATACAATTTAAATGACTGCTTATGCCTACCTGAGTGAGCAGCCCATATGAAAGTGTTCTCCATGGATGTATGTGACAAAGAGGGATTTAATGACCAGATATGTCACTGTGGACATTGGGTCATGAGCTGCCACATTAGGACTGTGTATGAAATTAATCTTTTTTAATGAGCGAGTATGGTTGAGTTGTGTCCAGGTGCGTGTGGTGGAAGGAGGTGTGGAAACAGGCAATTGTTACAGTGTTTAGAGCATGGGCTGTCCAGTGCCAGAGTTTCTGGTTCCTCATACCATCCTTTACTGGGTCTAGACCCCATCACCCAATGCCTGCCCGTTGGTTCCTGACTCTTCCTACTCCCACTGTGCCTAAACTGGTTTTAGTGTAAACGGTCTGCAGCCTCCTACCTTATAGGAATACCCTTCTGATTTCTGACATGGAGTCCCAATCTAAGAACCCTTGTCTCTTTCCAGGTCAGCTCTCATTAGCATCCTGTCTGCCTTGGTGTTGACCATGTCCTCTGCACCCTCTGTGGCCTTAATACTACCACTTTGCTAAACATCTTTGTGCTCCCTCATGCAGGGTCACAGCATTTATTGGCTGAAATTATTTCATTAGCTGCCTGATTTGATTTTTTTTAAAGCTTGATTTAACTAATTAGTTCTTTACCCAGAGCCAGTTTTCTCTCTGTAAGCCACATTTTTATCCCACTGAAATCCTTCAATATTTCCTCATTTTTATTTCAAAAAATTTCTTACTCTGAAAATGTCTCAGAAGACCTCAAATACCCGCATCTTTTCTACTTCTGATACTTTTGTATTCCTTATATCCTATGCTTTGGAATTATATAGCACACTTTGTATTTTCATGCTTCATGGCTTTGCTAATTCACTTCTCGATGTCTGGAAAGCCATTTTTACATTTCTTTCTCTGACTACCACCCATACAACCTTTCGGTCTCACCAGAGGCTTTGTCTTCTGCAAGCTGCCTAATATAGATTGAGTCCCACATGGACTCACCTGGTCATCTTTAGCACTTTGTGCACTTCACAAAGCACATCTTTAGCACTTTGTGCACTGATGATATTCAGTGCATGGTATGGATTCCAATTTTATTTTTAAATTAACGCATATTTTTAGGTTAAGAACCATGCCTTTGTATACCTATTGTATAATTGGGATATTTAAATTCCTGGCATTGTTATTTGCTTCCTTCTTGAGGAACATGAGCATCCTCAGATTGAAAAGGCCCATAGAATGAAGGGACAATCTATACAAAGACATATTATAGTGAAACTGAGGTATATTAAATACAAAATGACTACTCTGGAAGCTTTCAGAAATGATGAATAGATCACCTACAAAGATTCAAGAATCAGAATGAAACTGATTCTCAACAATAAAACTGCCTACAGCAAGGCAATGGAGTAATTTTTATATAATTCTGTTCCAAAATCCCTTATCTACAGCAAAACAAAAAAATTAAAAATGGAAAGTTTTGATTTTTTTGTGGATATGAAAGCATAATTTATTTGCAAAATAAAACCAAATGTGAGGTGACAGGAGGCTATGGATCAACTTAGTTTATTCCCCTTAAATATGAGTGTTTGTAGGTTTTGTTGTGAAATAATAATGCTTTTGATTTTGAAATAATAAATCAAATCCCATTGGAGTTTCTAATAATACAGTATTTAGACTATATGTATTAAGTAGCCTTTCTGAAGCCTCAAAAATTCTGAATTTCAAAAAATGTCTAATCCCACAGGTCTAGAAAAGGTGTTCTCACCTTGTTTTGAGGAAAAAGTAATTTTGAAACTAGAATTTTAATTTAGACAAAATGACACTCAAACAGAACAGCCTTAATAACTCTTTTCTGATACTGAAGTCCTCAGTATTTTTTCAAGACAAAGACTTACAGAAACACATCTATTGGAAGTAATATTCAAAAAGAAAAAGAACAAATAAAATTGTAAAATACTGTTAACCAAAAATAAGTGTGAAAAATGAACTTTATTATGTGTGCCTCTGTTCTAAAAAGAAAACTCTGACTGAAGAGAAGAGAAACACAAAGTATACTAACAGGGTGGAAGGAGGAGGGAAAAGGAATACGACAATTTGCTAATGAATTTGTCTTAGAGGGTGAGATTGAGGTATAAGTTAAAAAAAGCAAGACAACGAGAAGATTATAGAAGTGCCATAAATGAATATAGCAGACAGTTAATATCAGCATATACTTAAAACGCCTAACCAGTTAAGTGACAACTATCATCAAATTTGATTTAAGAAATCGACATATATGTTGTTAACAAAAGATTACTTAAAGGTGAAAAAATTTTCAAAATTATCTTGCAAAGAGTAACTGAAAAAAGTCAGTTTGTCTATGTTACTGTAACTCTAAATAGACTTTAAGACAAAGAGTAATTTCAGATACCAAATAATGATGAAAGTTTCAACTCTTATGAAAATACAAGTTTTAATTATGAATTAATATAATAATATATATTATTTGTTATTACTTTATAGCTTTTAATGTCCTATAATTACTACTATGTGTTTCTTTTAATACACACACAGACATGCACACATACCCCTACACACGTATATATTTACATATGTGTATACATGTTTCTATACATGTATACTTGGTTACATATACATATAACATACATTATATATAGGTTTGTGTCAGCATATCTATACACTATTTATGAATTTGAGAGTACTACAAGGAATAGCACAATTTTATGATAAGATATCAGTATATATCTCAGTTACTAAATGAACGAGGTAAAAAAATTGTAAGGACATAAAAAATTCTGCCAGCATAATCAACAAATTAACAAGATTTATCTAACATTTATAAAATTCAGAAATCAATATTTAAAATCTCACATTCTATTCAAGTATACATGAAATAAATATTTTACCAGGCTATATAAAAAGTCTTTTAAAAATTCTAAAACCTGGCAGTAGAAATCTATTTCTAACTGACCCCACCACCTTGCCACCAGACAAAAAAAAATCATTAACTTTCAGAAGGGCATAGAGTAATCCCAAAATTACTGATATACTGCCTTGAATACCTGATATAGAATTGAGCTAAAGTAAAAGTTATAAATACTTATGAAAATATTAAGACACCACTTATTGGAATATCTGTGTTTGTGAAACTGAGAAATTTTCTACTATGCGTGCATTTGTTTTCATGTTTTGTGAAATTGGAATAGTACCATAAGATACAGCTTTATGTGCAGATGTGATGGTCACTTAATATTATTTCATGATATTGTTCACACCACTCTCTTGTCTTTTACCCAGGCCCCACCACAGCCAATGAGTTCCTGAGCACCCTCCAGCCAAGACAACCAAAGCCTTTTTCCAAATTACAGTATCAATCAGGTGGGAAATTAACTTATGTTAATAGGACTCAGAAAATTAATTTTAAAATCTGCAATGGTCAAAATGCATTTCCACTTTTTCAGTCCTCAGTTGTGATGGAATAAATAATTTCTATTATCTTTCTAGTAAGTAAAGTATTAAAATCAAGCAACTGCAGTTTTCATTTTCCTGAGTACAGTTGACATCAGCCCTACTCCCCTCACCCTACAACTGGAAGAACCAATACTGATATTCTCCTTGTGATCTTGTGAATTTCAAAGGAGTACACAGATCTTCTCTACAAATACCCATAGGACTCACCTCACTGGAAATTTCTTCAACAGCAGTCTCAGATCTTGAGATCTTCAGAAATGCAGGAATCAACGTTTGTTTTGATTAGAGAGATAAATCAGTAAAGCTGTCAGAAACCGAGTTGCAGGATGTTATAATCTCCTGAAATGCTAAGAAAATGAAGTATTTTAAAAGACAACAAGGAAAAAAGGCCCTGGTTAGAGTCACTTAATAACTTGACTAGTGCTGGCTGTCTCATATTGTGCAACGGCCTCAGGAGAGAGCAGTTGCGAAACAAGGTTGCGACTCCTCCCATCAGTGTTCTTAGCTTTCGATTCTGATTCCCTTCGTCAGGGAAAATGACCAGCTTCCTTCCTGTAAGCATCTTTACCAAAATAAAAGGCGAAGGGTAGAGAGTGGAGGGGATGATGAGAAATTACTTAATGGGTACAATGCATATTATTTGGGTGATAGATACAATAAAAGCCCTGACTTTACCACTATGCAATATATCCGTGTGACATTACACTTGAAATCCATAAATATGTACAAATAAATAAAATAAATGAATAAATTAAATATGTTTTTTTACAAATGTCAATAGCTGAAAGGATTTCCAGCATTATAACCTTCTTATCCATCAGTGTCACATGTGGGCGATTATACACATAAATTCCCTCGAATGATGCTCAAACATAAGAGAAGCAAAGGGAGCCACCCAGCCAAGTCTCCCTCCTTTCCTGCACACTGAGTGGAGTAGCAGTAGGAGATTTTGGTGGAAACATGTATTGCTGTTAGTACTTGACTGCATCTCCTGGATGGGGGAATGGAATTGGTATTTGGATTGTTATGGAATCGTTATTTGTTTAAATACTACCTGAACCATTTACCCAGTTATTAGTAGTTAACAACCCTGGGGCTTGCTGGGTCAGAAAATCATTATGACTATGTAAATCCTTCCTCAAATATATATAAAGGAATTTGACACTAGCTGTCCTCTTGGCTATGACTAGCCTACTTTACCTCAATATTCGTGATTACTCATGCTTTCTGCATTATTCACGCATAAAAACAAGTGGATAGTACGTTCATATCATGACCGCATTGAAGGCTTGAAAATTCTGGAAGTGTACTGAACTTCTGGTATGGGGAGGGGTCTATTAAACTCTCCAGCAGTGTTTCTTCTGCTAAGGACAGTGGGTACCCTCGGGAGTACTGTAACCCCACGTGTCGTATACATAGCACCATCCAGCAGATGGTGTTGTAATTCCCCATCTGATCGGCAAGCAGGACGTGGCCATGTGTGGAACAAGGGGCCTCAAAGACAGCTCATACAGACAAATGATCTGACGCCATCTATGCAGCAGAAGAAAGCTGATTGTCTTAATCCAAACTAGGGTCATGGAGAGGACAGATGAAGTCTGGATTTGAAAGCATATGAATACCTTTACCGAAGCAAAGAGGATCTGTGGAGTGATGATTACAAACACATTTGGGTGTTCCTGATTCTCTTTTACAGGCTTTAGGTTGCTGTTAAGGTGGATGAATTGAGCTAGCCTTAAAGTATGCAGTAGAGGGCAATACGAGGGAGGTCAGAGAGGACCCAATCTAGACTAGAGGTCAGAAGGTAGAGGACACCTTGCACGAATGAGCATGTTTCAGAATGTTTTTCTGCCTCTTTACTTGTAATCATTTCATGTGGGGCAATGTCTTCAGTTGAGACTCCAGTATACAACACACAAATTACTGACACCAATAAAGACAATTCAGAAAAATGGTCCATAATCCATACTGTCAGATGAAATTTTAATAGATGAAGCAAAGAAATGCTTAAAAAGGTGCATTTTTCCTGACTCTGAGGCAGTGGCCGAACAATTGGTCATGTGTGCTATCACACAGAAAGCTAATAGAACATACGAGAACACCTGATATGAGGAAAAATGTCTAAATGAACCTGCATGACTTTTTATCATCTGAAATACTAATTCACAATGTCATTCAAAGTCCTCAGGAAAATTTCCCAGCAGATTGATATCCTACCCAAGATATTGGCAACTTCCTGTCCATGGGACAATAAAGTTTTATTCAAACAAGCATTGCTTACTCATTTATGCATTGTCAATGTGTGTGTCATGGTACAACTGTGAAGTTGACAAGCTGCAGGAGAGTCCATCTGGCTGCAGAGCCTAAATACTTTACCATATGGCTCTTCATAGAAAACGTTTGTCAACTAGTACGCAGCCATCAGTCTAGAAGACAGCAGAAAGACCCTAAGGAGGAAAACAAGAGTAGTAGAAGAGCAATCACATCAAGAAAGCACAGTCAGAGCTTTTAAGGTCCACTGTAGGCCCATGGATAAAGGCTTATGACAAGGTTTGTGGTCTAAGAGAAAAAAATGGAAATGGAGAGCGTTAAAGCCCTTCTCCAACTGATTATCAGTTAGCAAAATTGATTTACACGTTCATGGAGTCATTAGCCACTTGAACAATGTTCCTCCTCCTTTGCCTTCTCAAGGAAAGAGGTGTCTCCTCAGAAAACAGGAATGACTGATAGAGTTTTAAATGTTGATCCAATCTTATACCCCTTAGAACACTTTTTCATTATGCATTATGATTTATTAAATATTAATAAGTTTAATTTTTAAATATTTAAAAAGTACTTTTGTATTTATTTTCATGAGGGAAATGGTCTTTTTTCTTTTTGTGTAATATTTTTATTTGATTTTGGTATTACACTGATACTGGTATTTCTAAAAGAATGTGTTTAGGATTGTTAATATTTTCTCTTCAAATATTTGATAGAAGTTATGTGTCTATTCCCAAAACTTTCATTGTAGACAGATTTTTGGTTATGACTTCCATTTTTTATAATAGACATAGGAATATTTATTTGTTTTGTTTTTTTATGAGACAGTTTTGGTAAGTCGTGTTTTATAGGAATTTTATCTCTTAGATCTAAGTAACCAAACTTACTGGAATAATATTGTTTGTAATATTCTCTTATTATCTTTTTAACATTTGTATTATCTGTAGTGTCATTTGCTTACATTCCTGATATTGGTCATTTATATTATCCCTCCTTATTTTTTCTTAATTAGTCTTAGTAGGCAGACTCTTTCTTAGGAGGGTGCTTAGGGAAACCCCAAGTCAACAGGGGAGACAAAAGAACACTAGTGGAATTTGAAGCCTGTGGCACCTACAGCAGAGCAAATGTTAAACAATGTTCTAACACCCAGCTAGATTAGCAAGCAATTTCATACTAAAGGTCTAGTTATTTCAGTTCAAATTTTTTTATTATTATAGATTTAGGGGGTACAAGTGGAGTTTTGTTACCTGGATATATCGCGTAGCTGTGAAGTCTGGGCTTTTATTGTAGCCATCACCTACATTGTGTACATTGTACTCACTAAGCAATTTCTCTTCCCTCATATCCCTCACACCTTCCCACCCTTCTGAGTCTCCAGTATCTGTTATCCCATTCTGTGTGCCCATGTGTGTGCATTATTTAGTCCCACTTGTAAGTGAGAATATGTGGTATTTGATTTCCAGAGATGAAATATAATTTGAAAATTTTTCTTATTCTTAATCGACTTAAAAGATAACCATTTCCTTAAAGTAATAGTAATAGAAATGTATTCAGTGCTTGTAGCATGTAGATAAATGAAATGAAAGGCACAACTGTCACAGGTGAAGAGATGGAGGAATTGGAATCCTTTGTTATAAGGTACCTGCATTACCTGTGAAGTGTTATAGTGTTATTTGAAGGTAGGTTTACATTACTTAAAAATATATTTTGGAAACTCTTAGGCAACTACTAAAAAATTTAAAAAGAAGTCTAATTCATATGCTACAAGATTAAATAAAAAGGAATCATAAAATGCTCGATTAAAACCATAGAAGGCAGACAAAGGGGGGCAAAGAAACAAAGAACAAATGTGACCAGTAGAATACAGTTAAAAGCATACTAGATAGTAATCCAACTGCAACAGTAACTGCAGAAGAGCCCTGATTTGTAGCATTTGCAGATTTCCATTGAGTAAATATCACCACCTCTGTTGATTTCATGATGCCAAATGTTTCACAATCAGCTCAACAAATTCCTGAATATTTAACAATCAGTTCTTTCTAATTTCTAGCTGGGGAATGAGTAGGCTGCAGCACACTGCTGCCTTCAATTCATCTCACTTTCTCCAAACATAGTCTCTCTCTCTGTCTCTGATGCATTTTTCAGGATAAGTGACAGAATATATAGGTAAAATGTTAAATATATAGGTAAATGTTAATTGAGCGATACTATGTTTTCCATAACATCTCTCAATTATGTACCTATTGTTTTTTTTACAACAATCTTCCATTTCTCTCTTTATGACAAAAGGCAACTTACTATTTTAACTTCTGGCCTCATTTTCCATACCCTTCCACGTATACCAACATTTCAGTTTTGCAGAACTATTTATGTTGTTTCACACTTTTGAGTATTTGTAGGTGACATTTCTTCTATCAGTATTTTCAATGTCTTTATCTCACGAAGAACAAAAGTATCTACTGGATGTTGATTTCTCATGATGCACTTGGACTGTATTAAATAATGTATATACATTATGTCACCTGATTTTTAAATCATCCGTATGAGGCAGAGTTTCCCCATTTGAGAGAAGACTATTGTCTTACTCCGTCTGGCTCATATAAAAAATATCGTAGATTATGTGGCTTAAATGATAGATGTTTTTGCCATTTCTGGATGCTGGGGATTCCTAGGTCAAGGTGGTGGCCAGTTTCGTTTCTGGTATGCGCCCTCTTTCAGTCTTGCAGATAGCTGTATTCTTTCCTGCTGGGTCCTCACCTCCTGGAGAGAAAGAGAGAAAGGGAAGAGGAGAGAGAGAGAGACAGAGAGAGAGAGAGAAAGAGAGAGAACTCTCTGATGCCTCTTTTTATAAGGGCACTAATCTCATTATGAGGACCCTACCATCATAACGTAATTTCTACCCAAAGGCCGTATATTTTCAAATATCATCACATTGGGTGTTAGGGCTTCACCATATGAACTTGGGGAACACAATCCTGTTCTTAGCAATCATTTAAGCTGTTTTCCCAATATTATCTGACCACTGAATATTGGAGCCAGATGCAAACCAGGCCTATCTTATTCCAGAGTCCATGTTCTTGACCACTATGCAAAATTACTTCCCTGCCTTACTAATTTCTATAAATCTTTTATTATTTAGCTCAGCATTCATATCCTTTTAAGCTTATACGAATGCCATTTCCCTCATTATCTCTTAACAAAATTTTCTACTTCCAATATTAGCACATATGCATTGTACAGATTCTTATGCTTCCTGCTAGGGCTAGACTTTTTGGGTTCAAACACAGGAATCAGATTCTACCAAGACTAAACCATATTTTCTCTTTTGGAAAATTAACACTTGTCTATCCAATTCCCACTGTAATGAAAGTATGAATTTCAGATGTCAGCCTCAATCTTTGGTTCATTGATCTAAGTTGAAAGCAGGAGTTGAAGCTTATCTCCTTCCTCACCCCTGATATTGTGCTATTTTCTTTTCCCCACTGCATTTATGGTTTCTATATTTTCATGTATTTCATAGGTTGTGCTCTACTGAACATGTGTATTTTAAGATTAAATCATATTATTATATGATAGAGTTATAGGATGATTACATTCTATAGATAAATTGAGTTAAGGAAGATAGAGCACCTGCGCCAAGTGTGAATGTGTTTAAGTAATAAGTTGACTGATAGGAAAAATTCCTGCAGGACCAAGAACCACCCCTCATAAGCCCAGACCAAGAAAGAGGCAGACCACTTCAGGTTGTTAGCTAATAAATGATTTATTCTGGATAAACTTACATATTTGGCAGTCTTAAGCAGGAGCAAGAGGAGGCCAACCTCCCTGTTTGAACGCCTATCTAATCTTTTATACTGTGAGAAGAATAGGGAAAGGGAAAGCCAGGAGAATCACTGATAGCGTGTTAAGCCATCTGGTCGCTCTCCTAATCTATTTACTTACTTCCTGCTTAAAGGGATTGTTTGCATTTCCTTCAATCTGGTCCACATTCCTAAGGGGAGGGAGGGTGTTTTGGAAAGTAGCAGTTAACTTGGCACCAGTAAGCATTTTCCAGATGACTGCAGCCTCCTACAACTCACTTTGAGGTCAGTTCCCAGAACACATTTTCACAGAAGTGGCATTCCTTCCTCTCCACCTTGAACGCTTCTCCTCCTAAGTAGTCTTTCCCTGTAATTTTGTAGTCCGTACTGAAGTTTTGTCTTTTGCACAAAGCTATAAACTCCAGACAATTCTAGTAGCAGCAATGGTTTCTGTACTTCTGGGGATGAACATTCCACTTTGGAGTAAATAAAGATGAGACTCAGTGTTGGGGAGGGAAAGAAGAGTGAATTCGTATATAAACCTCAGGAGTGATGTGGATCAGTTCTGTCCTACTGTACACAACTAGAGTTGACACCATTAATCTCATCTTCATTGCATGGCACGTGGAGAGTATATGAGTGAGTGACATTTCTGAATCATCCAAGCTACTGTTCTGTGACCCTCACTGTAATGGACAAGACATACTTTCCTATTGTGTCAGTCTGTTTTGTGCTGCTGTAATGGAATAGTAGACAAGGTAATTTATACAGAATAGAAATTTATTTCCCACAGTTCTGGAGGCTGGGACATTCAAGATCAAGGTTCTATTATCCAGTGAGGCCTTCTTGCTGTGTCTTTCCATGATGGGAGAGCAAAAAACCAAAAAGCTAATTCACTCCCTCAAGCCCTTTTGAGAGTGGCATTAATTCATTTGTGAGAGTGGAGCCCTCATGATCTGAGCATCTCCCATGAGGCCCCACCTCCCAACACTGTTGCATTGGGAATTAACTTTCAACATGAGTTTTTGAGGAAACCAAAAGCATTCAAACCATGGCACCTACTGTAGTTTTATCTCTGCTGTCTCCATGCTCTGTTAGCTTATTTCATCTAAGCTAGACCATTCTCCGGGAAGCATTCATTGAGAATCTTTACTAGATGGATAATTCCTTTACTCTGCTTTATTTCAATACTTCCTCTTTTGGCTCTTAAGATTTCTGCTGATATCATTTCACCCTAAAATAGGAGATGAGAATCTTTACCATTGTCAATAGTGAACTTTGCACCCTAAATATTTATTTTTTGGAACTCTTACCTCACATTACTAAAATCCATAATTTACTCAGATTTACTTAGCAATAAGGGCAAAAAGAAGTAGAATTTATATTTCTTAATATTTTTGCTTGATTCGAGGTGTTGACATATTGAGAAGAGAAAAATAATTTGCAAGTCATGGAGAAGTGGTGTTTGAATTTTATTTCCTTTTATGTTTTAGATTGGGGCTTGAGAACCTTTGTTCCAAGGAAGAAAACTCCGGTGCAACCAAATAAATGTTTCTGTATTCTTGGATGTTTCAGGTATCAGTGCTTGAGTGTAAGACTGGAAAAAAAATAATACAGAATTTATGGACATAAAAGATTATGGAAAGTTAGCGGAGCAAATGCCTACTACTGTGGTCTGTCTTGTTCCCTAGCCAATGATAAGTGGCTAACACTCCTCAGGCTAAGAGAAGCAAAAACTGATATAGTTATCCAGGGGCGGGGAACGTATGGCCTTGGGGCCACATGTGGCCTTCTGGATCCTTGAGTGCGGCCTTTTGACTGAATCCAAATTTTGTAGAACAAATCCTTTTTTTGTTTGTTTTTTGTTGAGACAGAGTCTTGCTTTGCCACCTGGGCTAGAGTGCAGTGGCATCATCATAGCTTATTGCAGCCTCAAACTGCTGGCCTCAAGAGATCCTCCTGCCTCAGCCTCCCGAGTACCTGAAACTACAGACGTGTGCCAGCACACCTGGTTAATATTTCTATTTTTTGTAGAGATGGGGTCTCGCTCAGGCTGGTCTCAAACTGCTGCCTTCAAGCGATCCTCTTGCCTTGGCCTCCCAGAGTGCTAGGATTACAGGCGTGAAATAAAGGGACTTGTTCTGTGAAGTTTGGATTCAGTCAAGGGGCCACACTTGGGGATCTGGAGGGCCACATGTGGCCTTGAGGCCACAGGTTCCCCACCCCTGCATGAACATCATCAATTTGCAAAGAGACAAGGGATTACTCAGGGAGCAGAGACCAAGCTCCACCAGGAGTTTGGAATATGGCAAGTTATTGCTTCTTAACATTATGGCAGTAATTTAGGTACTGGATGATTTTGTAATTGCAGAATATTATGGCATAGCCAGAATAAAAGTACACACGAAGTCTAAATAAATACTGGATTCATCAGTTAAATTATGGTGAAAAAATAACTAATAACAGAAACATTAAAATAAAGTACATGTTTTGAAATAACTTACAAATTCAGTTACTTTTAGTTTCCATGTAATACGCCATGCTTTACTTCCTTTTTACAATCTGGGTTAGCTGGTGTGATGGAACCACAGGAAGCTGGATTACTCCTCCTAGGGACAGAAATTTGGAAGTTTCCCACCTTGATTATATATGGTGTTATATATATGGTATAACACCTTAAATTTTGAAAGCCCTCTCAATGTTTCTCCCTTTTGAAATTATTCCACAAGTAGAACTGTGATTTGATTACAGTGATTTGTTCTGATTTTCATCTATGCTACTTCTGGCTTGGAAATCCCCCTTTGAAATTGTACAGTGAGGACATTTACTCTATTCATGCTCAAGTAACTCTGGTCCTTGCTTAATCAAACCAAATGCATCAAGGGAATCTAGTAAGTGGAGATGCCCAGGGCAGAATTTTTAAAGAAGGAAGCCTAGAGAGTTGATTCAACAAATGTTCATTTAACAAGTGTTTATTAAATACCTACTGTGTGCCAGATACTATTTTAGGTGGTAGAAGTATATAGCAATCAACAGCAGGCAAAGTTTGTGCCTACAAGGCACTTCTATTTCAGTAGACTGTCAATTAAAAAACAAACAAATGGCAATAGAATATATAATATAAAATCAAGTAGATAAGTGCAATCAGGAACTGCAAATGGGCTGGGCGCAGTGGCGCACACCTGTATCCTAGCACTTTGGGAGGCTGAGGCAGGAGGACTGCTTGAGGCCAGGAGCTATGATGACACCACTGCACTCTGGCCGTGGGTGACAGAGCAAGACCCCGTCCACCCTGCCACATCCCCAGGGAAGAACTGCAAATGATGTAAGGTAATAGAGAGTAAAGGGGTCATGTGCTATTCTGCAGCATATGCTCACTGCAGGTTGAGCTTAGGAGGGTACGATTGAGGAGAAATCTGAATAGAGTGGGAGAGCAAGCTGTGCACATATTCATAGAAGAGTGATAAATGATTGAAGTAAAAGAAAATTCTAATACTTCAGTTATAACAGGGCTAGGTATTTGGGGGGTGGTGCCTTCCAAATCACAGTGAATAACACCACCCTTATTTTTCTTCCTTTCTTTAAAATGGGATCACTCCATACTCTGTGTACAAGAAGGCAGTTGGCAAACAAAGAACAGAGGATCTGGATTCAGAGGACTTTTGTATTGCCTTTACTGGCTGTGTGGCCTTAGTTAAGTTTATTCCACTTAACTTAAATTGTAATAATTTGGAGATTATAATAAATAGCAAGTGTCCTGTGTCAGGTATCTCATGCTGGGTACTTATACCCATGGTGGGGGTCGTAATTATCATCCCATTTCAGAGATAACTTTATTTTTTTTCTCCATTCCATCTTCCAGACTCCATGTGAAAGTATATTGTAAACAGCTATCCGGTGGTCAGCTATTATGCGTGGCACAGCACCACGCTTTTCAAACTGCAGTATGGGCAACCCTGGGGTCATGGAGACACCAGATAGATCCACAGGTAGTTTCTTTTCTTTCATTGTTGGTTATAATTTTTTTTAAAAAAGGAGAATTTAGAACATTTATAAGGAATTTTTTTTAAACAAAACATTGTGCAAACCTTTAGCATTTTCTGTGTTCTTTTCATCTTCATGGAATTTTTAATTGTTCTATTTCTTGCCAATTTATTTATTTATTTATTTCCAAATATTAAGGGGGTAAAAATGTTTTAGGTTACATGGATTGCTTTTGTAATCCTTGAGTCCTGGCTATAGGTGTGCCTATCACCCAAATAGTGTTCATTGTACCTGTTAGGTAGGTTTTTGCCCCTCCCCATTTCTACCCTCCCCCTTGGTTGATTTCCACTGAGTTTTACTTCCTTCTGTGCACATGTGTGTTCATGTTGGTCTGTTCATCCTGTTGGATAGTCCCTTATTGCTTTGTTTTACCTCTTGTTCTATTGTTTTATAAAAGTTGTGAGTTTTGTGGGGTTTTTTAGGTGATTTTATGCCAGTGGGAACCTGTCGTGCTAATTTGTGGATAGTGCTGTTCTAAGTATTTCATGCAGGGCAGGTCTGGTCATGGCAAATTCCCTCAGTGTTTGCTTGTCTGGAAAAGACTTAATTTCTCAATCAATTGTGGAACTCAGTTTTGCAGGATACAAAATTCTAGGCTGGTGTTTGTTCTGTTTAAGAAGATTGAAGACTGGGCCCCTATCCATTCTGGTTTGTAAGATTTCCTTTGAGAAGTCTGAACTTAGCTTGATGGGTTTTCCTTTGTAGGTTATTGGGCGCTTTCATCTTGCTGCTTGCAAATTATTCTCCTTTGTTTTGACTTTGGCAGGTTGATTACCATGTGTCTTGGAGAGGACCTTCTTGCTATGAATCTTCCCAGTGTTTGATGTCCATGTTGTATCTGTATGTCTGAATTTCTTACAATACCAGGAGTGTTTTCTTCTATAATTTCCTCAGATAGGTTTTCTGTGCTTTAGCTCTTTCTTTACCCACAGAGATACTTAGTGATTGCTCGGACTTTTTAATATTCTTCTCTGCTTCTTTGAATGACTCAGTTATCTCAAGATCCTTGTCTTCAAGCTCTGAGATTCTTTCTTCTCCTTGGTTTAGCCTGTTGTAGAAGCTTTCTGCTGTGTTTTGAAATTCCCTAAATGACTCTTTCATTTCTTTAAGTTCTATTATATCCTTTCTTACGTTACTGAGCTCTCTAGTGACTTTTTCATTTTTTACATGGATTTCCTGAAATATTTTTGGATTCTTTCTGTTGGTTGTCAACTTTCCCCTCAATTCCATTCATCTTATTTGCCATCCATATTCTGATTTCCATTTTTGTCAATTCTGCACTTTTCTTGTGCATGGAGTCCAGTAGTGTAGCTCCATTGTGTTCCCTTGGGGGTGTCAAACTATTTTGTTTTTTCATGTTGCCAGTGTTCTTTTACTTGTTTCTTCTTATCTGGTTCCTCTTTTCTTGGCTCTGGGTTAATAGGATTGCAGAACACCTGTGCTTCTTTGCTGGGGACTCTCTTGAACCAAGTCCAGGAGTGACAACTGCTCAGGGCTGAGGTGTCCTGAGTGAAGTGTGAAGTGTTGGACCTCAGGGATGTTCTGCCAGCCCAGCAGTAGTGGTGGGGATGTGTTAGAGTCTTGGTGTCCAGCACAACTCTGGAGTCTCAGGAGTGAGTTGTAGGTCCTGTGGGGGCCCTGGACATATGGAGGCAAAGCCTCAGACTTGGGCACAGCAAGAGCTTCAGAGCTGGCTCTGGGGATTTCGAGGGCAGAGCCACCCCTATGGAGAGCTGTTCCACCAGTGTGGTGACTACTGATGCCCAGTTGTGCAGGCAGGGGTTTGTCTCAGCGGCCCAGGGTCCATGTAGGTGGGCCAGAGTTGCTGGTTGACCAGGTTTCTCCCTTGACACCCAGGACCCACTAAGGCAGTTGCCCCAGATTACCAAAGTGGTGCCTGTGGTGTCTGTGGCTCCCCCACTGTTCAGCTCCCATGTTGGGGAGGAAGCGTACTCAGCCCGCAGTCACAGAGCATGACACGGGGGAGTGTCTGTTCCCGCCTTGGCCCAGTGGAGGTGATGCAAAGGCTACTGTTGGAAGGCTGTGTCCTGAGCAGACCTGGCTCCGTGTGCCAGAGCAATCAGGATGGCGTCTGTTGCAGAAACCTGGGATTGGCAGGTACAAGATCTCTGCTGCACCTGCTCTCTGGTGGAATGTCTCTGCACAGACTCTGAGCAGCTCCCCAATCATCCCAGAGGTCTGCAGTGGAGGAGGGAGACCCCTCACAGATCGAGCTGCCTGTAACTTTTGTTTTTCTCTTAAAAAGCAGTGTCCCCTCGGGTTGCCTTTATCGGGCTGTCTTCATCTCTTCCCAGTGGTGTGAATTATATTGGGACCCACAACTTAATCTCTTAGACAGTGGGTGATGCTTGTAAGTAAGAATCAGCCATGTCCTGGTTGATTGAGTTGGTAGATGCTGTGATGAGCTATTGAGTTGTTCTCCCAGTCAGTTGTTGATGCTTGTAGGAAAGAGCCAACTGCAGAGGTGTTCTTTTGTGCCTGTAATAAGCTCTAGTTCCTCAGGAGGAGCACTTGAATGCCCCCAGGCTTTAGGAGGGGCCCTGTAGCTCCCAGGGGGTTGCTTGTTCTACACAACAGCAGAGGTAGGTGAAGTGAGGCTGGGTGTGGTTAGGTTTTGCAAGGCAGGAAGGCACAAAGGTCATTCATTATTCCAGCTGCTAGGGAAAGCTGCTGGGAGGAGGGTCAAGGCAGTCTTCAAACTGGGAAGGCTGCTGGAGAAGGCTGCTCGCGAGGAAGGGCCGCAATTCCCCTATTGGCTATGGTGAACGAGCTCTGCCCCTCTTGTGCTACCGCTGCCCTCTGGTTTCCAGAGCTGCCTGAACACTCCCTCAGTTGTTGTGGCACTGTGGACTGGGATCTTCTTTGAGGAAGGACCCCCCCGCCCCTGCCGCCGCTAGTTTGACAGTGGGGCTTTCCTTGGCGGGGTGGGAGGGGGGGAATGGGTGCTCCTCCAGATCGCCACATCTCAGAACCCCACTGTGTTCTCGCATCAGTTCTGCCCATGTGGGCTCCCTCGCCTCCTGACTCCAGCTCCCATGTCTCCCCCTGTGTCCCTTTGCAACCTGCTGGGGGCACCGGATCCGGCCTGTGTGTCTGACTTGCTGGCGTGCTTTTCCTGGAAATGCTGGCAGGCAGAGAGCTCCCAGATCGGGCACGCTGCATCCACTGCAGGTTCTCAAGGGGAAAGGCATAGGTCCCACTCTCTGTGGAAACCTCAGTCTGGAGGATGCACCAGCTGGGGAGACGCGGCTGCTCCCCAAACTCTCAGCTGAAACTGCTCTCTCGGTTGCAGTGGGTAGGGTAGGGGCGGGGGAAGGATGAGAGTTTGAATGGAAGAAAACCGGCTCTCTGGCCTCTTGGGTCACTCTACTCGGAAGGGAATGTCCAAGCTCTGGTATCAAGCAAGTTCTCTCCACAAATCCATGGTCATCTCAGTGGTTGGGCTTGTGGGTGTGGAAAAGCATTGCTGAGCATTTTTCCATCTGTATTCATAAGGGATATCGGTCTGTAGTTTTCTTTTTTTGTTGTGTCCTTTCCTGACTTTGGTATCTGGGTGATACTGGCTTCATAAAATGAATTAGTGAGGATCCTCTCCTTCTCACTGTTATGGAATATTTTCTGCAGGATAGGTACCGATTTTTCTTTTAGGTCTGGTAGACTTCAGCTGTGAATCTTTCTGGTCCAGGGCTTTTTATTTGTTGGGAAACTTTTTATTGCTGCTTCAATCTCACTGCTGATTATTTATCTGTTCAGGGTTTCTATTTCTTCCTGATCCAGACTTGGGAGGGTGTGTGTTTCCAAGAATTTATCCATTTCCTCAAGGTTTTCTAGTTTGTGTGTGTAGAGGTTTTCTTAGTATTCATGGATGGTATTTTGTATTTCTGTGGTATCTGTTGTAATATCTTGTTTTTTGTTATTGATTGAGGTTATGTGAGTCCTTTCTGTTCTATTTCTGGTTAATCTGCCTAGTGGTCTATCAATTTTGTTTATCTTTTCAATGAACTACTTTTTATTTCATTGATCTTTTGTATTTATTTATTTTTTCCATTTCATTTAGTTCTGCTCTGAGGTTTGCTATTTCTTTTCTTCTGCTGGCTTTGGGTTTAGTTTGTTCTTCTTTTTCTAGTTCCTTGAGATGTGATGTTATGTTGTTAATTGGCAATCTTTTTGTCTTTTTGATGTGGGCATTTAAGGCTATGAACTTTCCCCTTGGAGCTGCTTTTCCTGTGTCCCATAGATTTTGAAAGCTTGTATCCCCTTTGTCATTCACTTTGAGGAATGTTTTGAATCCATGTTAATTTCATCTTTGACCCAAGGATTATTCAGCATCAGGTGGTTTAATTTCCATGACTTTGTGTGGATTTGAGTTTTTCTCTTGGAATTGATTTCTAGTTTTATTCCACTGTGGCCTGAGAAGATACATGGTATGATTTCCATTCTTCTGAATTTGGTGAGACTTGTATTGTAGACTACGATATCATCAATTTTGCAAAATGTCCCATGTGCTGATGAGAAAAATGTACATTCAGTAGTTTTGGGGTAGAATGTTCGGGGGTAAATGTCTGTTAGTTCCATTTGTTCTAGAGTCCTCTTTGTGTCGAATGTTTCCTTATTCATTTTCTGCTTCACTGGTCTGTGCAGTTCTGTCAGTGGAGTGTAGAAGTCCCCAAGTATTAAGATGCCACTGTTTATTTCTTTGCTTAAATCTAGAAGAATTTGCTTTAGGAAACAGGGAGCTCCTGTGTTAGGTGCATATGTATTTAGGATTGTTATGCCTTCTGGTTGAATGGCTCCCTTTACCATTATATAATGACCATCTTTGTCTTTTTTTTTTTTTTACACCATTGTTAACTTAAAGTCTATTTTATCTGATATGAGAATGACACCTGCTTGCTTTTGGTTTCCATTTGCATGGAATATTTTTTTCTATCCCTTCACCTGGAGTCTGTGTGAGTCACTGTGGTTTAGATGTGTTTCCTAGAGACAGAAGATACTTGGGTTGTGTTTTTTCATCCATTTAGCCAGTCCAAGTCTTTCAAGTGGGGCATTCTGATGACTGTCTTGGTGATTCCCTCTGCAGTGAATCTCCCAGATAATTGTTAAGCTTCTTGTATCTGGATGTCTAAATCTCTAGCAAGACTGGGGAAGTTTTTCTCAATTATTCTCTCAAATAGGTTTTCCAGTCATTGTGCTTTTTCTTCTTAACCTTCTGGAATGCCTGTGATTCTTATATTTGGCCATTTTACATAATCCCATATTTCTGGTAGACTTTGTTCATTCCTCTTGATTCTTTGTTCTTTATTTCTGACTAACTGGGTTGATTTGAAAGAGTTGTCTTTAAGCTCTGAAATTCTTTCTTCTGCTTGGTCTAGTCTATTCTTAAAATTTTCCACTGTGTTTTTTATTTCCCTAAATGAATTTTTTATTTCCAGAAGTTCTATTTTTTTAATATTAATACGTCTATCTCTTCAGTAAAATTTTCATCAGTTTCCTGAATCATTTTTCTGGTTTCTTTGAATTGGTTTTCTATTTCCTCTTGGAATTCATTCAGCATCCTTACAATCCATGTTTGGAATTCTTTATCTGTCATTTCAGTAGTTTCATTTTGGTTGGGATCCATTGCTAGAGAGCTGATGTGTTCCTTTGAGATGTCCTTTCACTCTGGTTTTTCATACTATGCAGGGGTCCAGGGTGGGCTCCCAGGCCACTGGGGAAAGCCACTAGGGAGGGGCTGAAGTGGCTCATCAAGCCAGAAAGTCTGCTTGTGGGGGATGGGCCATCTGGGATTCACAGACTGGCCGTCAGGAGTGGGTTTTGCTCTTCTCCACCTCCCCTGCCCTGAGGTCTCCTTCCTTATGGTGTCTGGCTGCAAACAGCAGCCAAAACTGCTCAGCTCATCAGCAATGATGCTGTAGGCTGGGAGCTTCCCTGCCCAGGATCCTGCCCCTGACCAAAGCATAGCTTTCCTATGGGTGGGAGGAGTGTCCCATGACTGCACTGCAGCTCAAACCCACAATGCACTCTCCTATCAGTTCTGCCTGCATAGGCTCCCTTGCCTCCCACGATTAGTTCACAAATCTCCCTTCTGTGTCCCCAAGCAACAAGATTGAGTCCTAGGGGTATAGGATCCAGCTGCAAGACTGTCCCCTGGTCCCCCAAGCTCAATCCATTACCATGCCAGGGAGAAGTGTGCTGGTCCTGGGTTTCCCATGGAGTGCTTAAGCAGGCTTAATGTCCCTCTGCTCAGGGTGTGCCCTGCTGTGCTGGAGTGGCCAGACAAGCAGCACTGGGGAGGACCGGTGAGCAGGGAGCTCAGTCTGAGCACCCCTTGGTCAGCCGCAGGTCTTTAAAAGGAAAGGTGTGAGCCCCACTCTCTGTGGGAGCCTAGATGTAGTGAATGCATCAACAGAGGGGAAGCAGCCAATCCTGAGAGCCCCCAGCTCAATAGTCCCTTGGGGCACCTTTGCCACTCTAGCAGCATTGGTTGGGGTGGGGAGGGGGAAGAAGAGAGTCTGAATGGAGGAGAGCTGGCATTCATGTCACCTTTGTCCCTCTTCTCAGAAGGGCAGAAAAACATTAGAAGAAAAATCTTCTAATGTTGAGTTTGGTAAATATTTCTTAGATATGATAACAAAAACATGATCAATGAAAGAAGTTGGGAAAATTGGACTTTATGTACTCTATACTTATGTCAAAATTTTTCAAAGTGCATGCTTGAAATATATGCACTGTGTTGTATGTCAGTTATACCTCAATAAATCTGTTTTAAAAATGACAGGGGAATGTATTCTGTTCTCTAAGAATTCCACAGGCATTGTATACCCTCGAAGACATCCTTCCCAAGAGTAGTGACCATCTTGCTTAAGAAGTTCTTACTTATGTTTCACCCAAATCTCTTTTACCATCCTGTAAACATTTTTTAATTTTCTTTTTAAAAAGATGTTAATAGCTCACCTTGCTTTATTTTGAATGTAGAATCCCTTTTGGTGTATAATCTTATATGTTTTGGATTTTGTATAGGCTGATCCCAAATTTGTGAGATGGGGAGTAAATATAAGGAAATACTGTTACTGATGGGCCTCAGTCATATTACTGATGAGGAACTGAATAGGTTTAAGTTCTTTTTTCTAGATGAGTTTAATATCTCTACAGGCAAACTAGAAACTGAAGACAGGACAGAGATAAGTAACTTGATGATTCAAAACGCTGATGTGGTGTCTGCAGTGATGAAGACCATTTGTATTTTCCAGAAATTGAATACATGCAGGTGGCAAAAAGTCTTCAGAAAGAGACGGAGAAAGGTAATATGGGAGTACTCCACCTGCCCAGCGCCTTTCTCTGCCAAGCTTGGGCCTTTCCTTTCCTGACATCAGTGGGATAAGGTCCCCAGTGCTTGTTGTTGCAATTTGTTTGCAAACTCAGTGCACCTGTCTCTTTGTCCCCTTCTACGGAGAATCACTTCTAGGAAGTCTTTGTTACAAATTCCACAAATCCATTCCAGCATTTGTTTTCTATCTCTTGTTCCTGCCCTTAGGCTACCACTTACCATTTCATCTTTTCACTTTGCTTGTGTGCCTCCAGTCTACTTGCAGTGAACATTGACATAGAATTTCAACATTAACTCCTCAACCCCTCATTTATACAGTATATATTGCTCTCACATTTTATCCAAGGCCTGAAGATAAAGAAATTATAGCACTGGAAAATGGTAAACTGGGATGTCAGCCACCTTTGATCTTCTGCGTAATTTGTCCCTTCTCTTCCTTTCTCCAGCTTGCTGGGGGCCCAGAAAATCCTTTTGTCTTCAGGGGATTCTTTATTCACAGATCCTTTCCATCAAATTCAAATATTCTTTCTCTTTCTCTCTATTTCCTTCGATTGATGACAATAGAAATTACCATACATAACACCTGTTTTTTATATAATTGGTAAATCACTGAATATCTCCATCAGAAGTATCTGCATTTTGTTTACATTCCTGATTTTTTTCCCTAAGTATAATTGATATCTTTTTGCTTTATGTCTATATGATTGAAGGTGGCCAACGAAGGAGCAGCTCACACAAGGATTCTCCAAAATGAGAGCCCCAAAATGTAACAATTTTAAGATTTTAAGTTCAACTCTAACAACAAAAATTATGACATCTTTTTCACAATGTTTGCCTGTGTGTGTGTCTTTGTGTGTGTGTGTCTGTGTGCAAACAAAATGGGAAACATGGCTTCTGTCACAAGATTTTTAGGAAGGCTAAATGACACTTTGTAAGTGATGATATAAGCCATAGTGCGATGTAGATATATATTGTTAGGCTGTATCTAAGGCACTTTACAGAAGGGACTGTGTTGTGTATTATATTTTCCTAGGTTATCTAAAGTTAGAAAGTGTAGTTCTTAGGTATGGTCACTATGTAATAGTAACTTCACATAATGCACCAAAGCAACCAACTGCTCTGTAGAAGAAATCAGTTAAGTTCCCTTATGGTTGTAAAATTCCATTGTAGGTCACTCCTAGGCCTACTTTGGATGTAGCAAATTTATTTGTGCCTCTATTGCCCCTAACTATTAGGGAAAAAACCAGCTTTCATTTTGTTTTCTGTAGGTTTCATCTTTCATTCCTTGTGGAGAGTTCTTTTGCTGCATAACCATTGTTATGTCTGCATACAGAGTGCTATATAATATTCTACTTACGACCTCACCTCATGGAAGGTAGAGGAGATCTGGAGAAATTTTGGATGAAGACAGAGTCAATAATCATCAGATGGGCAAGATCAGTAGATGGAAATGGAAAGAGAGATGACAAATATGAAGATACTGAAGCCTGGAGAAAGGAAGCTGAGAAAGAGTATGATCAAAGTCTGTAAGAGTCTTATAAGATAAAATAGAAGGTTGAGAATAATAAATGAAAATTTGCACCTAATTATTAAGTAAAATGAGCTATACATGGTGGGCAGATATGCTTTTTCACAAATATTTCCTAGGTGCCACTGTGTATGAAATGAAAAATGGCTAATGTGATATGGCAGAGTGTTATGTCGAGATCCTCGGCCTTTCTTCACTCTGTGTTCTGTCCTTTACTGCCAACAGAGCAGGGAGACTTCATCTGAATATCTCTCTGAAACCAGTTTTGTGGAACTAACTCAACCTTTGTGTTTTAGGAAAATACCGGGACAGTATAGAAAAACCACCCCCAAAACTGAGATGGAGTTGAGAGACCAAAGAATGACTACGACAAGTTCAGCTTAGTGAGTTAGATGAGTTTTTGAGAGGTTACTTACAACGGAACTTTTCCACAGCAGCTTTCTTGCTAGCAAAATCTGTGTCTGCCCACCAGTGATGTTGCCTTAAATCCTTTCCCAGTGAGTAAAGCAGAGCTCTTCCATTATATCATTGAGTGTTTCCATGGAAACAAATCAAGTGTGCACAGTACAATCATCATGTGTCTTCATATAACCCATATTATGTGAATGATATTACAATTCTCCACTAGGTAGGAATTTTAGTATTACAATTAGCTATAGGATACTATAGGTCAGCTAAAGCAGTTCTAAGGCAGTCAGGGCTGGTTTACACCAGTTGCCTGTACCTCAAGAAAGTGCTGAGGCACTTCTCTTGTCACCAGTAACTATCTTTTGGCATTTGCTTAATCTATTTTGTAACAGTTTTGTCTTGCACTCCAAGTTAGCATAGCACAGTGTTCTCTCTGTGTGGTGAAGAACTTGCATCTTTCCCTCACTTTGGAAGGTTGGTTTAACTTCTTCCTTGAGTAAAGATACCTCCATGATATATCTGACAGAGGGTCAACTACTTTCTATTGTTTGAAATGTAGTAACACCTTGTCAGATGTATAGTTTACAAATATTTTCTCCCATTCTGTAAGTTATCTCTTCACTCCACTGATTGTTTCCTTTCAGTTATTTAGATTAATGTAATCTCACTTGTCCACTTGATTTTGTTGCCTGTACTTTTGGGGTTTTATCTATAATACCCTTGCCCATCCCAATGTCAGAAAGCATTTTCCCTATGTTTTCTTCTAGTAGTTTCATAGCTCCAGGTCTTACATTTAAGTATTTAATCCATTTTAAGTTGATTTTTGTATATGGTGAGAGATAAGGTTCTATTTTCATTTTTCTGCATGTGAATATACAGTTTTCCCAACAAGTGGTTAATATCCAAAACATAAGGAACTCAAAGAATTGAATAGCAAAATAAAAATAATAATAATGGTAATAATCTGATTTAAAAATGGGCAAATGACCTGAACAGACACTTCTCAAAAGAAGACATACAAATGACCAACAGGTATATGACAAAATGTTCAACGTCACTAAACTCCAGGGTAATGCAAATCAAAGTCACGAGGAGATTTCCCCTCACCCCAGTTGGAATGGCTATTATCAAAAGGACAAAAGATGACAAGTGTTGTTAAGAATATGGAAAAAAGGGAACCTTTACTTACACACTATTGGTGGTAATATAAATTAGTATAGGCTCCTCCAAAAATTAAAAATGGCATAACATATGATCCACTAATCCTACTACTGAGTATATATTCAAAGGAGATGAAATGAGTATGTTGAAGAGACAGCTACACCCCCATGTTTATTGCAGCACTACTCACAATAGCCAAGATATGGAATCAATCTAATTTGCCCATCAGGGGATAAATGGATGAAGAATATGTGGTATATATGCACAGTGGAATGCTACTAAGCCATAAACAAGAAGGAAATCCTTTCATTTGTGAAAACATGGATGACCCTGGAAGACATTATGTTAAGTAAAATCAGCCAGGCACAGAAACACAAATATTCATGTTCTTATTCATACATGGAACCTAAAAAAGTTGATCTCATACAAGTAGAGAGTAGAACCATAGTTACTAGAGGCTGGAGTGGTTAAGGGAGAGAAAGGAATGGAGAGATATTGGTCAAAGGATACATAATTGCAGTTAGATATGAGGAATCAATTTCAAGAGATCTATTGTACAGCAAGGTGACTATAGTTAAAGATAATATATCATATTCTTGAAAAATGTAAAGAAAGTGGATGTTATGTATTCTCATCCCAAAAATGATAACTGTTAGGTAAGGTATTTGATAATTAGCTAGATTTAGCTATTTCACAATGTATTTATACTTGAAAATATCATGTTGTAGCTAATAAAACATACAGTGTTATCTGTCAAGTTAAAAAGAAATTAAAAAAAAATAAGAAATGACAGACTATGACAGCCAAAAGAATAAGAAGAAAAAAAAAGTCATGACAGAGAACTCACTATTTCATAACACAGCTCATTCTACTCTTAGACAGTCCTATTAAATTAATATAATAATTAAGTAATTTTTATTTCTATTAAATTCAAAGTGATCACCTTGTTTCTTCAGCCTAGAACTGCTTGAGTTCTATCAGAAACAATATTGAATAATTTCTCTTGTCCTCTTCTGCCTGGCAGTGCCTTAAATAATTAAATATGGCTGTTGTGATGCATGACCTTGTTCAAATCATGAGTGGAAGTTGAATTTTCATGATGAAATATAACTCGGCCTTAGAGCTAGGGGACCTAAGCCAAATTTTACAGCTGCATTAAGGAGGCATTGGTGAGGAGCCAGCATGTCATTCATTTATCTGTCCATTTATCCATTCATCCATTCTACTGCATGCTTAATAGCTACAAGAAATTCTTTAAGGTTCTGCAGATAAAAGAGAGAATTAAAAAGAAACCCAAATTTTATAGAGCTTATACTTTAATTTTGAAGGCAGATATTTTTCTTAAAAGCAATTAATGTAATCAACTGAGGTAAGTACTCTAACTGAAAGGAAGACGGTCCTTTAAGAGTGTATTAGTTTCTAAGGGCTGCTGTAACAAAATACCACTGACTGGATGACTTAAGCAACAGATACTTATTATCACAGTTTTCTGGAGGAATTAAGCCTAAGATCAAGATGGCAATAGGGTTGACTTCTTCTGAGGAGGTGGCTGTTCCATGTCTCTTAGCTTCTGGTGGTTCACCAGGAATCTTTTGTGCTCTTTGGCTCATGGATGCATCACTCTGTTCTTTACCTTCATTTTTACAGGACATTTCCCTTTTTTATAAGGACACTAGTCATATTGAATTAGAAAATGATTACCCTAATGTCTTCATCTTAGCTTAATTAATTGTATCTGTAATGACCCTACTCCCAAATAAGGTCATATTTTTAGGTACTAGGGGTGAGGGATTGAACATATGAATTTTGGGGGGATACAATTCAGCCCACCGTAGTCCACTCTTGACCTCCATTAATTCATATCCCTATCAAACACAAAATATATTCAACTCATCCCAACATCTCCCAAAGTCTTAACCCATTCAATAGAATTAACTAAGTCCAAAATCTCAACTAAATATCATCAAAATAAATATGGGTGAGATTCAGGATATGATTCATTCCATGGCAAAAGTCCTCTCCATCTGTGAACCTGAAAAACTAGAAAACATGTTATCTTCTTCCAAAATACTATGGTTCACAGGCATAGGACAGACATTTCATTCCAAAAGTTGGAAATCAGAAGGAAGAAAAGGAATATAGGTCCCTAACAAGTCCAAGGACTAGCAGGGCAAATTTTATTAGATTATAAAGTTTAAGAATAATCTCCTTTGGCTCTGTGCTCAGTATACTTCAGTGCAAGCTGACAGCATTTCAGCTGAGATGGTTGATTGTATCCATCTGTCACACACCTAATCTCTTTATCAAGTGGCCTTCCAGACACGCCCTTGGTATTCTCTCTATACACCTTAGGACAAGATTGATACTTCTGACAAAAATTTCACTTTAGTCTAAAAAAAGTGTCAAAAAATTAAAAGAAAGCCTAGACTTGCTCTTTTTTTGGAAAAGAAACACAAAATAGACAAACTTTTTACTAGACAAACTAAGAAAAAAAGAAAGACTCAAATAAATACAATCAGAAATGAAAGGGGAGACATTACAACTCGTGACATAGAAATAAAAAGGATCGTAAGAGACTACTATGAACAATTATACACAACAACTTGTATAACCCAGAATAAATGAATAAATTCCTAGAATCATATAACCTAAAAAGACTGAATCATGAAGAATAGAAAATCTGAACAGACCTATAATCAAGGAGAAGATTGATTCATTAATCAAAATCTTTTCTATAAAGTAAATCCAAGTACCAGATTGTTTCACTGGTGACTTATACCAAACATTTAAAGAGGAATGAATTCCAATTCTTCTCAAACTCTTCCAAACCAATTTATGAGGCCAGCATTACCCTGATACCAAAACCAGACAAAAGACAATACAAGAAAAATAAATTACTGGCCAATATCCCTGATTAATGTATATGCAAAAATTCTCAACAAAATACTAGCAAACAGAATTCAACACAACCTTAAAAGGATCACACAAAATGACCAAGTGGGATTTATCCTTGATATGCAAGGAAGGTTCAACAAAAGAAAATCAATTACTACAATTTACCACATTAACAAAATGAATGACAAAAAACACATTATCATCTTAATAGACACAGACAAAAGACATTTAACAAAATTCAACACATTTCCATGCCCCAAACTCTCAACAATCTAGAAGTAGAAAATGAATAACATAACAGCCTCAATATAATAATGTCCATATATAAAAATCTTACAGCTAACATCATACTCAATTATGAAAAACTGAAGGCTCTTCCTCTAAGATCTGGAACAAGGCAAGAATGCCTACTCTCATTATTTCTGTTTAACAAAGTACTGAAGTCCCAGGCAGAGCAATTAGGCAAGATAAAGAGAGAAAAGACATCCAAATTAGAAAAGAAAAAGTAAAACATCTCTGTTTGCAAATGACATGATCATATATACATAGAGCACCCTAAAACTCCATAATAAAATCTGTTAGAACTAATAAACAAATTCAGTAAAGTTACAGGAAACAAACTCACCATACAAAAATCAGCTGTTTTTCTATACATTAACAAAAAACAATCAGAAAAATAATCCATTTACAATAGTTTGGATAAGAATTAAGTACTTGGGAATAAACTTAAGTAAGGTGAAATTTGAACACTACAAAGTACAATACATTGATGAAAAAATTTAAAGATGTCACAAATAAATGTAAGGATATCTGATGTTCATGGATTGGAAAAATTAATATTGTTCAAATGTCCCTACTACACGAAATGATTGGAGATTCAATACAATCACTATCAAAATCCCTATGACATTTTTTACAGTAATGGGAAAAAAAAATCCTAACTTTCATACAGAACCACAAAAGAACCTGAATAGCCAATACAATCTTCAGACAAAAGAACAAGAGTGGAGACATCACACATCCTCATTTTAAAATATATTACAAATCTACAGCAATTAAAACAGTATGGCACTGTCATAAAGACAAACAGAGAGAGCAATGGAAAAGAATAGAAAGCCCAGACATGAACCCAGGCATAAATGGTCAAATGATTTTCAGCAATGGTACCAAGAATACACATGAGGGGAAAGATAGTATCTACAACACAATGGTGTTGGAGAAACTGGATATCCACATGTAAAAGAATAAAATTAGATTCTTATCTTACACCATACGCAAAAATCAAGTCAAAAGGAAATTAAAGACTTAAATGTAAGACCTGAAAATACAAAACTTCTAGAAGAAAACATAGAGGAAAAGCTTTCTCACATTAGTCTTGGCAATGATTTCTCGGGTATGACTCCACAGCATAGTAAACAAAAGCAAAAATAATTAAGTGGGACTACAATGAGCTAAAAAGCTTCTGCACAGCAAAGCAAACAATCTACAGAGTGAAAAGGCAACCTATGGAATGGAAGAAAATATTTCCAATTTATCTAATAAGAGGTTAATATGCAAAATAAATAAGGAGCATCTACAGCTCAATGTCAAACAAATAATTATAACCTAATTAAAAAATGGGCAAAGGACTTGAATAGAAATTTCTCCAAAAAAGACATACAAATGGCAAACAGGTATTGAAAAGATGCTCAACATCACTAACCATCAGGGAAATGCAAATCAAAACCACAATGTGATATCACCTCACACCTGTTAAGATGGCTATTATAAGAAAACAAAAAAACAAGAGTTGGTGAGTATGTGGAGAAATTGGAGTCCTTGTATATTATTGGTGGGAATGAAAATGGTACAGCTGCTACGGTAAACAGTTATGATCCAACATTCCCCCTTCTTGGTATTTATCCAAAAGAATTCAAATCAGGATCTTGAAGAGATATCACTTCCATGTTCACTGAAGCATTATTCAAAATAGCAAAGATGTTAAAATGACCTAAATGCCCCTTTGACAAATAAATGGGTAAACAAAATGTTGTATACATATAATGGAATATTATTCCTTTTTTTAAAAAAAAGGAAATTTTGTAATAGCTGACGACATCGATGAATCTTAAGGAGGTTAATGCTAAATATAAGAAGCCAGTCAGAGACGGATAAATGCTGCATGAGTCCACTCATGTAAGGTATATAAGATATATAAGGTATATAAAATCTGCATGACTCCACTTATGTAAGGTATCTAATATAGTCAAATTCATAGAAGCAGAGAGGAGAATGGTGGTTGCTGGGGGCTGGAGGAAGGAGGAAATGGGAGTTGCTATTCAATGGGTGTAAAATTTCAGTTACCAGAGATGAATAAGTTCTATAGATCTGCTGTACAACATTGTGCTTATAGTTAACAATACTTAAGCACAATGTACTGTGAACTTGAAATTTGTTAAGTGGTTAATCTCATGTGAAGTGTTGTTATCACAACAAAAAAAAATACGTGCTTCACTATGCAGTTTTAAAGAAATAATATTTCTGATAGAGTTGGCTGTGCCTCTTCTAATCATAATCATATTCTAATGCTCCACAGATCCTCCCAAGGATATTTTTCTGCCTTTTGCATACCTTAAAACCACTTGGAACAGACCAGTCGCTAAGACGTCTATGAGGGCAGATTAACATCTCTGTGATCTGTTCTATCCTCTTTGGTCCACATACTTCAAATTTAGGGGAAGTTCCCGCTTCTCACCTACTTGATTTTGGTCCCAAGGAGGAGCTCTGATGTAATGGTGAGGTTCAAAAATGTCAGACAGAGTGGGGTCAAGGCATTAGAGGATGAAACTATTTAAGTGAAAAAAAATGAAGAGACAAATTATTTTGGGTGGAGGGTAATTTCTTTCTTATCTCATATAGAGACAGACTGTTCTTAGAAGTTACAAGTTCAAGGGGAATCAGCATGATGTTAAGGAAAGCAAAGGCATGGGGCAAAGCACCTAAATGACTCACTGTCTAACTCCTAATCACCATCATCTACATACCAGAGACCATTCAATTACACATAGTTTACATAAAGTAATATGAATATGATATATTAGAAAAGCTCAGAATACAAACATCATTTGTATATAACGTCATTTTACCAGCGTCCATAAGTTAAGCTTGAATTTGGAGGACATTTTAGCAGTCTGTGACATCTCAGGATGAAATGTCATTCCTAACTAGCTGAATGATGTTGTGATTTTGACCACTTAATCTCTCTAAACTTCAGTTTTCTCACTGCAGATGAGGAAACTGGATTCTGTAGCTTCTAAACGTCTTTCAAAATCTGGTTTCCCAACCAAAAATAATAATATATTTGGCAACAAACAAAAAAAATATGTAAAGATATTAGTCATGGTATATAAATCTACCATAGCTTCTCATGAAAAACATAAGGGCAAAAACCAACTACTTTTATTCCTTGGATATTTTGGCCCCAACCATAAATGCAGAACTGTGATGCCTCTTTTCCCTAGATTGTTTGGGCATAAATAGCTTCAGACCACCCCAGTTCTCTGAGTTCAAAGGGTGTAAGTTTGCATATTATTTCACTTTATTTTGTTCTTGTAAAAATGAGAGGGAGGCTGTTTCCAGCTTTCTCCATCTTAGGTAGAATCCTGTCTTATTCATTGTTTAATTTTCATCTCATCCTTGTTCCTTGAACATTAGCACATTTACCCCAAACGAGAATAACAGGCCTGGATTGTAAATCGAGACTATAATTGACCACCTAAGTGTCACTGGGAGAGTGAATTTTCCTTTTTGTTCCCCTTTTTTTCCCCCTTAGATAGGGCAAGTAAAAAGCAGAAAATGATCAACCATCTAAAGCTGATATGAAGATTAAGTGACACAAAATAATTGCAAATTACCAAGTACCAAATATGTGATCAGTCAATACATCGTAAATTTCAGTTTTGCTATCTACTTTATCCATTCTACTCTAAAGTAAATTAATTATTCTTTTGTTTGCCTAAGTAAGTGTTTGCCTGAGACAATTTTCTGATGGATCCCTACATGTGGAATGTGAGAACCAGGAAATAAGATTTGAGAGCTACTGGAGCTGTTGGTACTTGAGGAGATGAATGAAACCAGACATTTCACATCAGACAGGGCAAGAAATTCTTCTAACAAGCGCCTTCATGCAAATCACCAGAATGTGCCCCATTTGGCAGACAAATTATCTGGTTGTGCTCTCTCCAGGAAACCAATTCTGAAAAGACATCCCTTGCTTTGGGCTAGAACAATCTCTCCAGGGCTTGACAATTGAATCACAGGCTGTATTTCACCCCTACCTGCCCCTCTGCCTGGTTTCTGTGGGCAGGACACAACTTGTTCATTCTTAACCAGGGCCTAACCTTGTGAAGATCACTCTGAAATTATAAGTCCAAACATTGTTTGAGGCCCTTGTGCCCCACCTTGATTTGCAAGCCACAACTCACAAATGGATTAAAGAGACTGCTGGGGAAGCACTCTTTTAGGAAAAAAATGTTTATTTTTTTTTGAATTATGAAAGTTGTATATGTTAAAATTGACATTAAGAAAATACAAAAAAGTAAAAAGAATAGAATAAAAACACCCTATTCCCTAGAATTAATAGCTGATATATATACTGTCATTATTTCACTGCGTGTGTATATATAAAAACATTTTTTTGCACTTAGATCTTATTTCCATAAACATCGTTAACAATGGAATCCAGGTTTTTAGGAAGAGGACTTTAGGTGAAGTTTAGATTGAATGGTTAGTTGGTATCCGTGTTGTTTTTGACCTTGAAGAAGAAAGAAATAAAGATAAACCAGTTGAAATGCAGATGGTCGTACATTGCTCCCTTCATTCACACTGTCTCCTCCCCATGGGTCACATCTCTTCCTCTATTCCCTTCTAAAGGACGCTTTTCTCTCTCTCACCTGTCTCCTTTGATGAATTCTTGTCCTTTGAGTCATGCCGCCCTCCTCTTTGTTGGGACCGTGAAATGAGATATTCACTACTATGCAGCATGAGCACAAGTGGAAGAGCAGGAGATGTCAGGGAACAACAGTAAAGAGGAAGGAGCTGGTGTACCCAATGCCAAGAGTTGAGGGGAAGGTTCTAATTGGGCAGAAAGGTGAAAGAAGGGTACAAAAGGTATTCCTAGTACAACAGCTTTCAAGAAAGTTTTAGAAAGTTTGAGTGTTGGTCCCGTGAACTAAAGCAATCTGAGAGCATGTGCATGTCTATATGCCTGAATATGTCAGCCTTTGTTTTGAGCTTTTGCATTCATTACTCCTTGTTAGTGTTCCAAGAATCCCACATGAATGAGTCTGTCAGTGTGACAAAGTGCATGGACTTCGTCATGTAGATCCAACCACCCCTGTCTGTTGTAGTATATGTATCTCACCAAAGGCAGGTTCTGATTTGCTCAGGTGCATCCTTGATTATTTAGGTCTGATATGAGCTCTGCTGACCACCCTCCAATTAAATTCCATCTCCTGATCATTGTGTGTCACAAAGAATTGAATTAGTTAAATTAGTTAATACATAAAACAATTGGATGTTTATGAGGTTTAATTAAGATAATTGAAAACCCCTTGGAAGAGGCTGAGTCATTCTGAGTATTCAGTAAATTAGTGACATCAATATCACTATTTTATTTAGATAATATTAGCCACAGCCACTACTTTAACAACTATGTGTACACTGATGTAATTCAGTCAAAAGTCTAATTTAAATTATCTTTCAAGTTCAATATATACATATATGGATAGCTCGTAGATGTCCTATGGAAACCTCAAACTTAGCGTGTCCAAAAAAGAAGACATTTTTTGTTCCCTGGAACGTGATCTTCCTACTGTGTTCATGGAGGTGTATTGAAGAATAAATGGAATAATGTCCATAAAAACCCATTTACTTCCAGCTTTACACAGTAGATGCTCAATTAACAGAAATATCATTATTGTCATTGTTATTTCATAGTCTATGCAAAGTTTATATGTCTGGCCAATCCACAGATATATCATGATTCACGTTGACTACCTTATGGAAACTCCAAATAATGTTATGGTGAATGGGAATAAAAATAATACCTTGTTTTTTCCCCATATAGTAATTTTAAACCAGCAATATCTCCATTGGTTTTCCAAACCATTCTGTGCTCTTTGCTTTAGGGGAGTCACAACAAAAGATACAAATATAAGAATAGCCAGCTTTTGGTTTTCAATAAGAAAGCATAGAGAAATTATACTACAAATGGTATCTCTGGGATTACTCATGATGTATATGAGCAAGGACTTCTTTCAGAGCCAGTGAATCATAGAGGAAGTTTCCAGACATTTCCTAGGCCTCCTGCGGAGGTACTGCACATCAAAGAAGAAACGAACGCATGAGGTGGCTAAGTATAGGAGACATAGGACCCTAGCTGGGATTCCAGAGCTAAGGGTGTTTTAGGTGCAGCCAAATAACTCCTATGCCTGTAGAAATGGTCATGTTGCCTATTTAGAAAGATGGGATTTAGGAATACTTCACATAGTCCTTTCTAAGCCAGAATGTAGGAGAAATAGTTCCTTCCCAGAATGTTGTCCTGGGATGTCCACTTATGTCTTTGAAGTAACAGAGAAAAATGTCTGAGCTGGTAATGACTAAGCATGAATTCCATCCATGGTCACCTAAACCAAGAGGGCTAAAAAGCCAAGGCTGCTAGTTTTGACTCTCAAATAAGATATGTAGAATTTATTGAGGAAAATAGGATTCGTGGACCTATCAACACCAACAAACACACAAAGAAACTGAAAAACTACCATAAATCGCAAACCCCTGTATATAGTTGTCCTGTCTTCAACTAGTACGTGTGGGGTGGTTGAGGAGGCTGCAGCCTGGGTCAGAGTGTAGCTTGGGCCTTGGTTGAGAATCTATATAAGAAAGTGGTGATGAAATGCTCCCCTTGCCTTTCTCTCTAGTTGTCTCCTCACCCACTGTAGGTAACAGTTTTTTGTGCCCCAGGCAGAAGTGACCACATTGGTCATATCATGGCCAAAAAAGACAGACATGGATTTCATTTGAACAGAGAGATATACGCTTTTGTGCACTGTTGTCTGGTTTTCCCATGGACAGGAAACCTATAATCTGGACCTTTTTTCTAGTAGGGTTGAAAAAACTCAATTAGTAGATTTTGATAAATGTAATAAAGAAAATAAAGGGCCGTGTTTGTGAAACATTGACATGATGTGCTCTAATGCAGGCAGGGGTATCAGTGAAGTCTTGTCTGAAGAAGTGATTTCGGTTGGCCCAGAAATAGATCAGGGCCAATGAAGAGACAAGAGTAAGGGATTCTAAGCAAAGGAAGTACTATATGTCAAAACACCTTATATGGGAAGGAGAGGGAATTTTGAACATCAACTCTAACTTATGGTCATTAGTTGCAGTGGAAATTTGTGAGAGGAAACTGGAATGTAAGTTACAAGCATACTGTTGTATTCATCTCTTCTTGTCTGGATGCCTTTCCTCACACTCTCTCTATATTTGGAACAATGAAAGACAATAATATTTTTGAAGACAGAAATGACTTCATGAATGCATACCTTGTGAATAATGCAGGATATAGAATCCAGTGACATGTACGATTACATACTGATAAATCATGAGAGGTGTAGTAAAATAATGAAATTATATTTAGTGATAGATTAAATGAGAATCTTTTCAAAACCCCGATCAACCCTTATGTTTGAGTGAGGCAAAACAGTGGAAACAGGAAGGTGGTACCTTGCTTAAGAAACTGCTTAACGGAGTTCCGTGATATGTCATATAAACATGAGCATAGGGCGCAGTTGGTGTGCTGCCTCTGAAGTCTGCAGAGAATGTTTCTGCTCCTGGGAAGGCTTCTGTCGTCTGGAGTAATAAATTTGGGTGATTTAGTCCTTCATTTTATGATGGAAAGCAATATGTTTTTTCAGACCATTTTTGTAAATGAGTTGAATGTGATGCATTCCTTTTTTTTCCCCAAAATTCTTTTTTTATAGGATTTTTCCTCTGCTAATTTTCTCTGGATACTGGAATAAATTTAGTTTCCTTAACCATACTACAGTGCATACAGGAACCAGCATTACAGTCTTTGGTCTGGAAAGGTCAAAACTCAGATGACTAAAATTACATTGATCTTAGATTCTTGGCTCTACCTCTGCTGTAAACTGCTATGCGACAACATTGTCGAGCATGTCTCTTGGGCTTATTTGTTGGTAGATGAGTTTCTCTGGTGATAAGAGCAGAAATTCATAGAATAAAGTCAGGCAAACTGAGGAATATTTATAAGCAATTTTTTGTCTTCAAACAAGTACACAAGCAGGTTCCTGTCATTTGCTCTTCAGGCTCTAGTATACCTAGCTCTACACCTTTTTGGGCAAACTGATCTTTGCCTTGCGAGGATTCTCTTATAGTAACAATTTTAAAGGAAGGATATGATGTACTACTGTTTATATGAGGCAAACAGAATTTTTTAGGATTCATAGTCATAATCTCAGGGGTTCCAGGTTCTACCTAGGGAATTTGCAGTGCCTGGCTCTTTATGCCTCATTTGAAAGATATCAGAGAATGTCTATAAAATGTTATATTTTCATTACTATTAATTATAATAGTGAAAGCCCAGTTCCAAAATTTACATTTGATATCAATTAGCCACAGTTTTTCTCACTTCCAGCTTTCAGCAATATAATTCTTTTGTACTACTTGTTAAAAGAGTGGTGGGTCGGAGGGGCTAGAGGAGGCTACTGCTACACTATGGCTCCCTGATAACAGCAGTCTCTGTCCATTCTCCTGCCTCTCCTAAGTCACTGGAGGCTGCAAAGCTCAGGCCATTAAACAAAGCCAAACCTGACAACGTCTATTCTGAAATATCTACATACACACACACACACACACACACATCTGAATATACTTCAGGCAACTTAAAATCTGCTCTCTCATACTGGAAAGAAGATTTTCCAAAACTGTGAATGTCACTATTGTCATATGTGAAATGCGATGAACGATATCATACTTATGGGGTTGTAACAACGAGTAAGTTATATAATATACATAAATAATAAGTTTAGATTCTAGACCCCAGTAAATGCTCAACAAGCAGAAATATAATTATTGTCCTTGTTAGTTCATAGTCATCCAAGGAAGGTTTGCATTTCTGCCTGGTCTACAGATTTTTAATGGTATATGTTCTCTGTTGATGGATACTCTGGATCAAGGTGAGGTGGAAATCATGTTATTACAAATATTTCTCTATTTAAGTATGCCACATGTAGTAGTGCAATCTTATTGACAGGAGTGTCTTTTTTTTTTGATTTAGAAAATAAGCACATTTCATTTTGTTTGACATTTAATGCTACATAATTTGTAGCATGAGCTGCTAAGAGAACACTCACAATTTAACAAAGAAAAGGTTACTAGGCTGCTTTTCTCTGAACCCATCTTCTACCCTCTTTAGCTTCCATAGGAAAGTATGGTCCTGAATTCTCGTGAAATCTTTGCTTTAAATATAGCTTTACCACGCAAGTTATTTATTCTTAAGCAATATGGCATTTAGTATTTCTTAGATTTAGAGCTTAAAAAATTTTATTATATTATTGAAAATTTACTGTGATTTGGTTTATCCAGCTATTATATGCCTAAGTTGTATCTGTGATGCATGATTTGCAGTTTATTTACTTTCAAACCAGCATAATATTCCAAAGGTTATTTGCCCATTCACCTGTCATTTGGCATGGTTTCTTCCAAGATTTTGCTAGTTCATATGATGCTGTTGTGAATATTTTTATACTTTCTCCTTATAATCATAGGCACAATTGAAATTATAAGATTTGTATGATATGCATGTCTTAAGTTTTGAGATAATGCCCAATTGGTTCTCAAAAATTTTTACTTATTTGTATTTCCCTCAGCAGTGTTTCACATTGCATCACATCCTCACCAACATTTGATAGTGTAAGTAGCTTTAATTTTGTAATTTTGTGTTTAGATATAGACCAGTATTATGGCCTTATTAACATTCCCTGATTACATTTAAAGTTGAATATCTTTTTATATTTTCAGTATTCATTTTTATTTTCTCTTATGTAAAAATGTCTGTTTTTTTAAATTTCAGAATATTATGGGGGTACACACGTTTTGGTTACATAATTTGCTTTTGTACAGTTTGAGTCAAAGTTATAAGTGTGCCTTTCACCCAGTTAGTGTGCATTGTACCTATTAGGTGTGAATTTACCCATTCCCTCCACCACCCTCCCACCTACTGATTTCCCTTGAGTTTTACTTCCATATGTGCATATAAGTGTTGATCGATTAGTTCCAATTTAGTATTGAGTATATGTGATGTTTGTTTTTCCATTCTTGTGATACTTCACTAAGAAAAATGGTCTCCAGTTCCATCCAGGTTGGATTGAAGATACAAAAGATACTAGATCACCATTTTTTTTTTTATGGCTGAGTAGTGTTCCATGGTATATATATACCACATTTTATTAATCCACACATGGATTGATTGGCACTTGGGTTGTTTCCACATCTTTGTGACTATGAATTGTGCTGCTATAAACATTCAAGTACAAGTGTCTTGAAAAAAATAAAATGTATTTTTTTCCTTTGGGTAAACACCCAGCAGTGGGATTTCTGGATCCAATGGTAGTTCTACTTTTAGTTCTTTGAGATATCTCCATACCACTTTCCATACGGATTGTACTAGTTTGCAGTCCCACCAGCACTGTATAAATGTTCCTTCCTTTCCGTATCCACACCAACACGTATTGTTTTGGAACTTTTTGATAAAAGCCATTCTCACTGGAGTTAAGTGATATCTCACTGTGGTTTTGATTTGCATTTCCCTAGTGATTAGAGATGCTGAGCATATTTTCATGTTAGTTGGCCATTATTCTATTCTTTTGAAAAGTTTTTGTTCATGTTCTTTGCCCACTTTTTAATGGGGTTGTTTGATTTTTTTTCTTGCTGATTTGCTTGAGTTCTTTATAGATTCTAGTTATCAGTCCTTTATCACATGTATAGCATGCAAATATTTTCTCCCATTCTGTAGCTTGTGTATTCGTTCTAATGATTGTTTCTTTGGCTGTGCAAAAGCTTTTTAATTTGATCCGGTCCCATTTATTTATTTTTGTTGATGCTGTGATTGCTTTTGGGGACTTCTTCATAAATTCATTGTCTAGGCTGGTGTCTATAAGAGTTTTTCCACTGTTTTCTTCTAGAATTCTTATGGTTTCATGCCTTAGGTTTAAGTCTATTATCCATTGTGAGTTGATTGTTGTGAGAGGTGAGAAGTGAGGATCCTGTTTCAGTCTTCTACGTGTGGCTATCCAATTTTCCCAGCACCATTTATTGAATTGGGACTTTTCCCCCAGTGTATATTTTTGTCTACTTTGTTGAAGATCAGATGGCAATATGAGAATGGTTTTATATCTGGGTTCTCTGTTCTGTTCCATTGCTCTACGTCTCTGTTCTTGTGCCAGTACCATGTTATTTTGGTTACTATAGCCTTGTAGTATAGCTTGAAGTCTGGTAAATTGATGCCTCCCAATTTGTTCTTTCTCCATAAAGTTGCTCTGGCTATACGGGGTCTTCCCTGGTTCCACACGAAGTGTAGAATTATTTTTTCTAGATCTGCAAAAAAATGATGTTGGTATTTTAATAGAGATTGCATTGAATCTGTAGAGCACTTTGGGTAATATAGACATTTTAACAATGTTGATTCTGCCTATCCACGAACATGGTGTGATTTTCTATCTATTTACTTCCTCTGCTGTTTTCTTCCTCAATGTTTCATAGTTCTCCCTCTAGAGGTCTTTCACCTCCTTAGTTAAATATATTCCTTGGTATTTTATTTTCTTTGTTGCTATTTTGAAAGGTATTGTGTCTTTGATTTTGTTCTCAGCTTGACTGTTGTTGGTGTATATGAATGCTACTGATTTGTGTACATTGATTTTATAACTTGAGACTTTGCTGAATTTATTTATCAGTTCCAGTATTCTCCTGGCACATTCTTCAGGTTTTCTAGATAGAAGATCATATCATCATCAAAGAGTGATAGTTGGACCTGTTCTGCCCCCATTTGGATACCCTTGATTTCTTTCTCTTGTCTGACTGCTCTGGCCAGGACTTCCAGCACTATGTTGAATAGAAGTGGTGATAGAGGGCAACTTTGTCTGGTTCCAGTTCTAAGCAGGAATGCTTTCAATTTTTACCCGTTCAGTATGATGTTGGCTGTGGGTTTGTTGTGTATGGCTTTTATCATTTTGAGGTAAATCCTGTCTATGCCTATTTTGTTAAGCATTCTTATCATAAAAAGGTGCTGCATTTTGTCAATTGCTTTTTCTCAGTCTATTGAGAGGATTATATGGTCTTTGTTTTTACTTCTATTTATGTGGTGAATTACATTTATAGATTTGTGTATGTTGAACAATCTCTGCATCTCTGGGATGAAGCCCACTTGGTCATTATGGATTATTTTTTTGATGAGCAGCTGAATTTGGTTTGCTAGGATTTTATTGAGAATTTTTGCATGTATATTCATGAGGGATATTGATCTGTAGTTGTTTTTTTTTGTTGAGTCGTTTGCTGGCTTTGGTATCAGGGTGATGTTGGCTTCATAAAACAGGGAGGATTCCTTCCTTCTTGATGTTATGGAATAATTTCTGCAGGATAGGTATCCGGTCTTCTTTGTGGGTCTGGTAAAATTCAGGTGTGAAACCATCTGGTCTGGGATTTTTTTATGCTGGAAGATTTTCATTGCTGCTTCAATTTTGGTACTTGATATTGGCCTTTTCAGGAATTCTATTTCTTCCTCATTGAGCCTAGGGAGGCTGTGTGTTTCTAAAAATTTGTCCATTTCCTCCATGTTTTCAATTTTATGTGCATTGAGATTTTTGTAGTATTCAGAGATGATGTTTTGTATTTCCATAGTATGAGTTGTAATTTCTCCTTTTTCATTTCTGATGGAGCTTATTAAAGTCTTTTCTTTTCTGATTTTGGTTAATCTAGCAATAGGTCTGCCAATTTTGTTTATCTTTTCAAAGAACCAACTTTTGTTTCATTGATCTTCTGTATAGTTCTTTTGTTATTGATTTCATTTAGTTCTGCTCTGATCTTTCTTTTCTTCTGCTGGGTTAGGGATTGGTTTGCTCCTCCTTTCCAGTTCCTTGAGACTCTTCATTAGATTGTTTAGTTGTGATCTTTCTGTCCTTTAGATGTAGGCTTTTATGACTATGAGCTTTCCTCTTAGGACTGCTTTAGCTGTATCCCATAGATTTTGATAACTTGTGTCCCCTTTATCATTTATTTCAAAGAATCTTTTGATTTTCATCTTAATTTCCTCCTTGACCAAACTATCAATCAGCAATAGGTTGTTTAGTTTCCATGACTTTGTGTAGAGATGAGTGTTTTCCTTGTAGTTGATTTCTAATTTTACTCCACTGTGGTAAGAATATGCATGGTATAATTTCTATTTTTTTCAATTTGTTGAGACATAGGATCTGCTTTATGAATCTGGATGCAACTGTGTTGGGTGCATAAATATTTAGAATTCATATGTCTTCTTGTTGGATTGTTCCCTTTACCATTATATAATGACCATTTTTGTCTTTCTTTACTTTTTTTTATTTGAAGTGTATGTTTTCTGATGATAGAACTGCTACACCATCTTTCTTTTGGTTTCCATTTGCATGAAATATTATTTTGCATCCCTTCACCTTGAGTCTGAACAAGTCCTTGTGGGTTATAGGTGTTTCTTAGCTTGTATTTTTTTTAATCCATTCAGCCAGCCTGTGTCTCTTGCATGGGGAGTTCAAACCATTCACGTTTTTTGAAAGAATTGATTTCTGTTCATCCTGTTGAGTAGAACTTTAGGTGACTGGCTCTGACCTTTAGCTGTTGGGGGTTTTTACACTGGTGGGCATCTATTGTGCTGATCCAAGAATAGTGCAGTCCTCAGTACTTAATTGAAGCCATTTTCATCATGCATGTACACAAATGGATTCTTGTCATTTGCTCTTTAGGTCCCAGGAAACTGAGTTTTCCATTGTTTGGGCATACTGATCTTCACTTTGCTGGAAGCATTCTGTGAAAGCACAGTCCCAGGGGCAGGATTCTGTTTGTCCTGTGGTTTGCATCAAGTATCCAGAATTGTTCAGGATTCTCAACAGTAATCAGAACCATTCCAGATTTCACTAGGGCATTCCCAGTTCCTGCCATGTTATATCTTGCCAAAAGTCATGTTTGACTATCTTTAATGTCACTAATAAAAGCCCTTAATAACATTCTACCTTCAATATCAAATCTTCTTGTGGTTTTTTCCACTTGTGACTTTCAATATGTATTTCTTTTGTCCTTAAAGAGATGGATTAAAGGGGCTAGATGACCTGCTTCTTGATTATTCCTGGTGAGAACACACATCTCTACCCCCTCATGGACCTCATTCTGTTTTAAAAGACTTGAAGGGTCTGGATTATGAAAACAAGTAGAAATCTCAACATGATCTATTTGAAATATATATGGCTATATTACAGATATTTTAATATCTATTCTCCCACACTTGAAGAAATATATGCCCCAGACTTCCAAAGTTCTTTAGTTGACTAAGGTGGATATGCATCCTGCCTCCAACACTAAATAACTTTATCAGCTTGGGAGTGATTTCTAACCTCTTTGAAACTCAGGATTCTCAATTGAGAAATGGTATAAAAATTGCAGCCTCATGGAGATGCAATAAAGAATATATGATACAGTATTGTAATGAACACAGTTTTTCCTCCAGAATTTAGTAAATGCTTCATATTCATAAATATCATTGTTATTTTTTTCCTATTAATATTCCATAGTATATGCAGAGTTTTGTATGTATGCTGTATTCACAGACATTTTATTCTTTATGTTGACCCAGTTGTAGGAAATCTCTGATTGAGGAGGTAAAGGAAGACTATTAAAGCACTTCACTATTTTCTCCTTCCACACTTAGCAGTCTCATCTTCTTGACAGAAGTGTATTGAGGAATTATCTTCTTAAAATGATTCAAAGCAAATGATCTCATTACATGATCAGAATTTGGTTACCTACAATCTTAGATTTCAATGTGTACTATAGTAGCTGATCATTTCCCTCATAGTAATGTCTCCCTACTACCATCCCTGACCACATTTTATTCCATTCAGTGCTCTACACTTTAGAGGAGACATGACAGAAGTCATCCTTCTGTCTTCTCCTGGGTTAGGATCCAAAAGCACTATGAACCCATATCCTACACAAAATCTTTGAGAAAATCCATAAAAGTAAGGGCACGGCTTTCATGCTCAGCTGGTGACTCATAGATTGAGTGGTGAGACAACCTTTGGGCTGGACACCAAAGAAAAAAAGGTGTTTGGTGCATTTAAGTGTACTGTTAGGTGAGGTTTGTAGAAGTGTCTGAAAAATCAGAAATAAAAGTGTGTTGATTGCTGCAGTTTACAGTGGCTGACTCTGCTCTGGGGGTGGCTTCATCCCTTTGGGATCACAAGTTTGGTCATTGTGTTTTTAATCATCTGAAGGAAAATAGATTGTTTTCTCCTGATAATATTGTCAGTATGAGATGAAGCATTAAATATATTTTCTTTTGTTTCTCTTATCCTTTTCAACAGGATCCTCACTTTGTCAATTTTCTCTGCAATAATAGTATACATGTAGATTCCTTAATCCCCTCTCCTGCATACAGAAAAACCAGCATTACAACATTCACTCTGAAAATGTCAAAGCTCAGAGGCTTGAAATTTCATTGGTTTGACATGGAATACTGGCTGTACCTATGCTGAAAGCTAATTTAAGCTAACTTAGTGAAACATAATTCTTTGAGTAATGTTTGGGCAGGTAATCCTATCTGATTACAAGGAAGCAAGTCTCACAAAAAGTTGGTTGCACTATTAGGTGTTTGTTAATCAAGGCTTTCTCATCAAGCAAATACAAAAATTGGTTCCTATCACATGCTCTTCAGGTCCCAGGATACCCAGCACTATGTTGATTTTGGTGTTTTGATCATCACCACGCTGGAAGGATTCTTTCAAATCTACAATTCCAGATGCAGAATTCTGCTGTTTTGTAACAACAATACCCACCAAATTTTGGGGTTCTCAATAATATTTAGAAATATTAAAGAATCCACCTGGGCATTCCCAGTAAGTGGTTTTTTATACCTTTTGCCAAGGCTAAGGTAGTGGATCTTCCATCATATAATGTACTACCTTTATTCTTACTAATTTTTACCATTTCTACCATTCATTATATTTGGTTAATTCCATAGATTTTGCTACTTCTAGCATTCAGTTATCTAATACACAAAATGCACTCTTTATTGGAGAAGAGGATGACAGAGTTCTACTTCTGGAGAGTTACTTCCTTGTTAGAGCACCCTTTGATCACCCCTTAGAACTTCATTCCTTATGAGAAGGCTCTCAGAGCCTGGGCAATGCAAACATACACAGAACATGACATTGTCAATTATGAAATTTTTATAAATAAATTACTGGCATTGGTATATCTAAACTCCTAATCTAAAGCCACATATAATCATTAATGTTTCAAGTTTTAGATTTCAGTAAGGCTGGATATGCATCCTGACTCTGACACTAACTTTGGGAAATTGGGAGGGTTTTTAACCTCTGTGCACCTCAACATTATTTTATATGAATTGGAACAAAGAATAATATCCTCCTGAGTATAGTCAAGAATGAATGAGAGAAAGCACACAAGGAACACACATTTTAGAACAAGGACCTAGTAATTGCTCAAGAAGTAGATATATAATATTGTTATTGTTGTTCCATGTCCTATGCTGGGATTTGCTCTGGTGCACACATATTTCCTGTGCTATGCTGACTCTGTTAAGGGAAACCCCAGATCAATGTAGTATGAGAGACACCTTTTAAAATGAGCTTCTTTATTCACTTCTGTGAAATAAGTAGTTTAAACTTATCAACAAGAGTACCTGTAAAAGGAAAGGATGAGAGGGCTCATCAGTTCTGCTAGTCCTGTGTCAGTGAGAACTTGCCAGAGGAAAGACTTTAACCTGGCACCTGAAATTTGAGGAGATTTGTGCCAATGAGGAGATGAGGAAATGGATCCCCAACAAGGAAACAGCATATGTGAAGATATGGAATGTGGGAAGGAATTTGGAAGGTTGGAAATAAACTCAGAAGTATTTCCTGAAAGCAAAGAGGAAAGGGGTGAAAGAAACTGGCAAGTAGAGTCTGAATACATGCTAGCCTTCAACTATGCTTGTCTGACCACTTCCCCTCTCCGTCTTTACAGTTGCACCAACATGAGATAGTAACCCTCTTGAGGTCAGCAATCATTTTGGAAATGCACACCTTTTAAATAGCAAAGGACTATGATCTGGTAAGATTTCAATGTATGCATTCAATATTTGTACATGTGATTTAATTTCATAAAGAGATTGTACACAGCTAGGGATGAGAAGAGAAGCTCTTTCAACATTCTGATAATCCTGTAATTTATGGTTGGGAGATACGAGGAATGGGACTTATGAAATTGTACCTTAAGTAAGAAAGTGCTGGATGGGGCTGTTGGAGGCGTCTGAGGAGTCTGGGGATGGCTCTGAGTCAGGGTTGTGCTGGCCTCTGAATGTTTTGGAGCCACACTCTGCTCCTCAGATGGTTTCATGTTCTTGCAGTCATAGTTTCTCTGTTTTGTTTTTTTCTTTACCTGAAAGTATTCATTTTTCTGTTTAATGGTTTTCAGTATTAGAAGAAGCACAACATCTTTTCATTTCTGAGAATATCATCCTTTATTAGGTTATAATAGATGTTAGTTATCTCCAAACATAGCCCGTCTCTAATGCATTGCTGCAGAAAATTGCCAAAATATTTTTTGCTAACGTGTAAAATGATTAGGCATTCTTCTGCATAAAATATTTCAATATTTACTAACTGACTTTTTTTTTAATGAAGATTACATTTCTATCTGTGACAAAAGGCACTGCCATAGAGGCTGCTTTTTATCTCCCTACCACCATTTTCCCATACCTTTCAACATATATCAAGGTTGTACAGAACTTACATTCTGTTTTACAATTTTGATTTTTTGTATTTGATATTTTCTCTGCCTAGAATTGTTTCCAATATCTGTTTTTACCTTGTTAAGAACAATGGTAATTGTGCATGTTGATTTCCCATAATGAACAAGGCACTGAGATAACAAACGCACATCCATAATCTCATTAATTTTCAAATCATCTGATGAGGAATATTTAAGGTACATCTCTAATATCAGGTAACAAATGAGCCAGATGTAGACCAAGTCTATCCTACTTCAAATCCCTTCCTTTTGACCACTATGTGAAATTAGTACCCCACCCTCCTAATTTCTTCAAATATTTTAGCATTTAGCACGCATTTAAAATCCTGTTGAAGCCTATAATGAATGTCATTCTCTTAACATATTTTAATAAGTTTCTCTATTGAAATATGAATAAAATGGATCATCTGTTCTCTCATGCTTTCAGTTGACTCTATGTGTTAAAAAGCAGTTATAGGATTTTGCAAAACTTAAACCAAATCGTTTCCTCTTTGGAAAACTAATTCTCACCTGAATGAAACTATGCATTTCAGAAATCAGTTTTGATGTCTGGTTCTTTTTTCTCAGTCGAAAGCAGAAGAGATGAAGTTTATCTCCTTCCTCACAGGGAATATTGTGACATTTTCCTTTCCCCACCACTTCCATGTTTCCTGTATTATCCTGAATTTGGTAGATTGTGTTGTTCTTATTTACTGTTTTCTGCAACAGAACATTAATATCCAATTCCTGAGAACATAGTTAATAACCACCATACAAAAGAGAATGTCCGTTGTGAGAGGTTAAAACAAGTTGCAGGACAGCAAGTGCTAGTACTGTACAGACATACATGTGTCTTAGGCCAGGTTTGCTCAGTGATCTCTTCCTTATTATCCTTTTTAAGTCTTCCATGTCCTGAGTATTTCTCTGACAGTTCTAGAACAATGGTTTATCTTCCTACTTTCTACTGCTTTCACCTCCAGTACAGCTATGATTCCCAAACCACCTTTATACAGAAGAATCTGAAATCCTTGGTAGGCTTTTTTAACCTCTTTCCCTATGTACAAAGGATGGTCATGTGGTACCTCTATTTATTCAGTAGCTTATGAGAGATCTGTAATCAAATGGAAGCTTCTAGTAACTTCCTAATTACTTTTTCTACCTTCTCCATTTACTGAGTCTTTCTCCCACTCTGAGCTCAGGTCCTTGAGCTCAAACTTTCCAGTTTCTTGCTCACCAAGGGTATTACTTATCAATTCTAGAATTGGGTTCATAACAATGATCACTTTAAGAGTGTGTACGCAGAATAATGCAGGTAAAATAAGGGGGTGCTCTAGAAAACAAAAATACTGTGTTGTGAACTGTTGATCATATGAGAAATTACTTGAATCAAAGCAGGGTGTAGATTTTTTTTAGGGTGTGAATGTCTTATGGTAAACCACTCTGTGTTCTTTATTTTACTGACATATCCAAAAGACGAGTTTAGATTACCTGAATTTGTAAGTATCATCTAAATTCATGCTTCTCAGTTGTTCAATATCTTTTTGATGAATGAGTTTCATTTGCTTAGAACATCGTCCTAACTGTTGACTGCCTTTGTTTTCCAGGCATGATCAGTCAATTCATTTCTTGCTCTGACTGTAAAAACCAGAATTCAAACCACAAGGGGCAATACTCCATCCAATATGAAAATAGAGTGATTACTGCTACAGTTGAGGTAATAATCAAAAATAAATTTAGGCCAGGTGCGGTGGCTCACGCCTGTAATCGTAGCACTCTGGGAGGCTGAGGCGGGAGGATCGCTTAAGCCCAGGAGTTTGAGGTTGCAGTGTGGTATGATGATACCACGGCACTCTAGCCTTGGCAACAGAGTGAGACTCTGTTTAAAAACAAACAAACAAACAAACAAATACAAAATAAATTTAATAGAATATGTATATGGATCTGGACCCTACAGTGTCCTTAATCATTGTGGCTTAGAATACATAGTCATAGCTGATGAAATCTCAAGGCTTTTCAGTGACTATTTTCTAAAAAGTGTATGGTAATATTCTGGGAAGGAAAACATGGGAGGGAGAATATTAATAGTTCATTAATTCCCAGTCTTATCCTCAGAAAAGACTTCATCTAGTTTTCATTGGTCTTGAGAGAGTCCTAGGTTCTAAAATTCAGTAAATAGGCAAGACGGTACTTAGCACCACAAAAGCCTTTTAATTTCAGGTATTGGTGGAGAAATGAAACAAAACAATTTTGAGGACTTACCTTATGTAGCATGAATAACCCATATACAACAGTTCCAGAAGCTTGTCTTTGAAGAATATCAATCTTCAGGGTTTCCTTGGCCCTGTTTATAATGTTGTTTGGAACCTCAATCTTTTGGTCAGGACCAGCTTCAGATACAGAAGAGGCCTCATTCACCTCTAGGAGATGGTCATATTCAAAATAATCTGATATAGTAATGATTCTCTTTCTGGTGAATTTTGTCTTCAAGTTGATGTTTAAAACCTTCATATGAAAGAACTGTCTCTCTGTAGCCACTGTAGCATGAAACATTTTTTTTGTCTCCTTTTCTGAGGACTCATATTCAAATGGATCTGCTGTATTCAGTACCATCACTATCATCGGGCCCTTTCGGAGATCATTTTTTCTACTGGATTCCTGATAGTTGGCCTGTGGTTTTGGGATCTGTGTACAATAGCACAAAACAACAAAGGAAAATTTTTGAGTGAGGAATACAGAGCCAGTATTCAGTGACCTCAATCAGAACATGGATCTAATAACATTTACAGATGTTTAGAGCTGTGGTCAGGATGGGGCAGTTGCTAAACAAGGAGGAGAGGATGTCCTACCTGGTGTCATAGACAGAGGAGGTAACAGAGGAGACTACATGTGTGAAAAGCAGGAGAACATCTTGTGAAAAAATAACCCTTCAAGAAGTAAAGCATAAGAGGAACATCAGAGAAGCATATTCTTGATGGTATTGCCATGAAGTAATTTTAAAGAAATTTTAGGACAAAATAATAAATTGTAGTCTTACTCTTTCCAGCTTAGAGTGCAAGAACATCACTATAGACATATATAATTAAATAGCACTGAAAATGGAAAATGGTGCCCACTACAAACTACAGACATGAAGAGTTTTCAGCGATCACCAGTGTAGACAAGGCAATTTTGAGAGTATAAACTCATAGCTCCTCTATCTAACATTCAGTACTGTTAAAACAGGTGAGAACACAAATGGACTGAAGCCTTCATAATACTCTAATGTCAGTAGGTTCAGGGTAGATACGCTCTGGAGACTGCCACTTCCACCACTGCGGCATTTCTCAATGTCAGGGCTCTAGGATGTAAGTTGCTGTCAGAAACCTTGCGATCAGGGTGATTTGTCTTTACTATCCTTCTCTATAACATCCTGGTCTCTAAAATTAGAGCAGAACACTTTAAGTAAAGGGAGGTTGTTTAGTCAATAAGAAAAATTGTGGGAGGCATGGGTGGGGATCATCCAGCAGGCTGGGGAGTGCTCTGGCCCGGGATACTATACACAGTGATCACCTGTGGATGCCTGGACTTCACCGAATGTGACTTCTGATGAACGTGACCAGTTCAGCCTAACACAGAAAAGTCCTTTCATCAATGTAAGTTAATCAGTAACAGTAGAGTCATACATTAGAATATTAATAGTAACAGTAATATGCAAACTTATAAGGAGTTACATGAATACACGGCATACATGAAGGGAATTGTACAGCTACTCAGAGAGAAATAATGAGACAATATAGTGTATGATACCATTTCTAGATAAATTGTGTATGTACTTACATAGGAGAAAATCCGAGAGGGTATAGAAAAAAATGTAGCATAATATGGATGATGTAATTTCTGGTAATTTAAATTTAAACAATTTCTGTTTGATTGTCTGGTTGTCTGCATTTTGCACTTCTTTTCTGAAATAATCTTGTGTTAAAATAAAAATGTATTATAAGAAAAAGAAATAGACCCTGTTCCAATTGTGGCTGATGTTTTTGGTTCATCACTTGTTGCCCATCATAGTCTGTCCATTTCATTGTGTATCATAGAAATATAAATCACTCAATTTTAAAATAAAGCTCATTGGGGTTTCAATTAGTTATTAGACTGACCCTGATGGATGCATAGCAAAAGCTGGCTGGTCCAAACGTGACCCCCGAGGGACAACTTCATAAGTATTATCAGAAACGTGTAATTGTAAATTGTAGTTCACTTCCTTTCATTTCTACATCTTGGTATATGGTGTTCTTTCAGCCTAAATTTTCCTAAACTCCTCAACTCCACCTGCCTATTCCATCACTTCTTTTTGTTTTTACAACCCTTGGGTCTCGCAATAGATATCATGTCTTTGGGTCAGATGATCCTTATTTGTTCTTTCATTAGCTGTACTGATTCATATCTTAGGACTTAGTTTTTACTTTTTCATAGAGTAAATATATTTACTGGGAGCTTCCTATGACATAGACACTGATCTAGGCTCTGGGATACAGTGGTCCACAGCCTGACAAAGTAGCCCTAATCTTGGAACTCAGAGTAAGGTGGGAAAGATAAACATTTCTTAATTTCAGTTGTCATAAATATTGGAAAAAAAAGAAAGACGTTTCTACCACAGAGAGCACCATGAAGGTTTCACCAAGGCCACTGGGCTGTGAACATTTCTTGAAGACAAGATATCAATGTTGGGATCTAGAAGGTGACTAGGGTTGGCCAGGTAACAGTCTTCCAGATGAAAGTAACATGCTATGTGAAAATACTGAAATAGAAAGGAGCATGGGGTTGGTCAAAGAAACTTGAACAAATTAATTAGCAAAGGGAAGAGGTGTGAAAGAGATGGGAGCAGTGGACAGTGGCCCAGCTATTATATCCCTCTGTACTGTTAGGGACCCTACACCACAGGGGACAACTGAGCACAGAAAACATTCTGCACTCAGGGATAATGTCAGGTTTATCAATATACCTGTGGAAGCAAAAGCTTAAAATGAAGTGAATTCTCAATATATACATTTAATTAACTTGCAAATTATTGATGCTATTTTAAAGTAGAAGCTGAAATCAGATTTCTGTACTTTTAGTAGAAGAAATTGAAGCAAAGAGGACAAGGAAGAGGGTACCTCAGTTGAGCAAATGTTGGATGGAGCTGATGAGGTCTGAGGAGGCAGGGGATAGCCCATGGCTGGGGACATGCTGGCTCCTGCAGGACAGGGAGGCTGAGTCTGCTCCTTGGACACTTTACTCCTTTTGGGCCCATCCTTTCCTTTGGCTGTGATTTTTCTTTTCTGAAAGTAGTTTGATTTTCCTGTTATTCCCTTTCAATATCAAAGGAAGTAGAGCACATTTTCACTCCTGGGATGTAGGCTTATTATGCTTATCAATGTGTTTCATGGAAAATTGTGGGGGTTCTGTCCATCCCTGGCTAGTTGTAAGAGGTGGACATATAAGGTTTCTTTAAACAAAGGAAGCAGAGAAAGATAAACAAATCATTTCATTTCTCTAATTACCTCTGTTCAGGGATGTGCTGACTTGGAAGTAGAAAAACCTGGGTTTTATAAACTGGGCAAAGCATTTTCCTATCTGATTCTCAAGTTAACATTCCTCTCTACTGGGGATGAAGATATATTTAGGTTATATATATTTACATTTTGTGTACTAAAGTTTTTAGCACATTATCTTGTACAAAGAAGATGATCAATTATTAGGCACTTTGCTGAATCTTAAACTTGATGGGAAACTAACGAAGACATCACTGTCTGATGGAGAGATTGAGTGGAAAACCTTAGCAGAGTTTCCTCTGTGGGACATGACACCTGTTCCTCTTCCTCAATCTTACCTGAGATCCAGGAGTCAACTCTGCTCCTTCAGATGTGAGAACTTTGCTTGTGGTGGGTACAGGTGTAGCAGGAGCCTCTTCTTTCTGCTTGCTCTTTTTTGAAGGAGTTGTTCTTTTTGCCGGTGTGGATTTAATTTTATTCACAACTAATGAAGAAAAAAGACATGTAAACCCAGAGCTGTTGGTCTCAGAGAGCTGAAGCACTTTCAATACTAATTCCTCTCAGCTCCTGCTGAGGACTCAGGTTTACTCCACTGCATCAGCCCAGCCTGGCCTCAAGGTGACCAGCAGTCACAGCACAGGCACAGACACTGTCTCATGCTCCTCGGTGCTTCCCGTACTCCTGCCCTGTGCACTGAGCACCTCCTTCCCGTCCTCTGAACTCTGTGTGATCAGTCAAGCCCCTTCCCAATCCTGTTCTCCTACCATTTCCTTTTAAAAATTGTGCGTTCTCATGGTGCTGACTGCTTGGTCATGTTCTCCAGATAACCTTTTCAAATTACACAAATCACTGAATGGAAAATGTGATATAGGTTTGTGAGGCGAGATATGGTGATTTTGGACTTTGACTTTAAAAAATATATATATATATATTTAATGTACTGACTTTACAACAGGAAAGGTTTTCACATTTCTTAGATGTAGGGTTACATTTAAGTATTATCTCTTTTTTATTATAAGGGGTAATGATAGGTTAAATAGTCTCAATAGGAGAGACACATTTGTGGTTAAATGTACATATTCCAAATATAAACTATATTTTAAAATTTTATTTTGTCATTACCCAGTCTTTCTAATGTACTAGAAGTCTCAGTCTCTCATCAACTCCCTCTCACTTTTGTTTTTTTCACTGCATCCCAAATACATCCTCCAAAATACAAAAATCTGTATTAGAAAAGGAATGCCATAATTGTTAGCTTGTTGGCATGTGAAGTACCAACACTCTCAAGGCCACTGAGTCACAAATTGCAATAGGGATGTATCACCTATGTCCAAGGTGAAGTCGTAGTCAAGGTTGAGAAGGGTTGGGGACAGTGGCAGGCAGAGAGTATTCCCTGTTTTCTCTTACCTTTTGACTTTGCCTTTCTAAGAGTTTCAACAAGTTGTTGAAGTGCTGGTACATCTTTGCAGAGTTGTATAAGTGTGTCCACACCTGCGTCACGTTGGAACTTGTCTACCATCAAGTTAGCAATCTGAAATTTGTCATATTCATCTTGCATTTTTGGACTCAGGTTTAACTTATTGGCCAGTAAGAACTTAATCATTTTAAACTCTTCCTCCTTCAATTCCGTTAATCCATTAAGTAGGATAATCTTCCCTTTTTCCTTTGCCATCTCTAAAGACATGGGCAAGCATATAAGAGAAAAGTGGCATATAATGTTACACATGTATACAGACAATTTAAATGACTGCTTATGCCTACCCGACTGAGGAGCCCATATGAAAGTGTTTTCTGGATGTGTGCGACAAAGAGGGACTTAATGACCAGATATGTCACTGTGGAGATTAGGTTATGAGCTGCTAAATTAGGAAGGTGAATGAAATTCATCATGTTTAATGAGTGAGGATGGTTGAGTCCAGGTGCGTGTGGAGGAAGGAGGTCTGGAAACATGCAATTGTTAGTGTTTAGAGCATGGGCTGTGCAGTGCCAGAGTTTCTGGTTCCTTATCCCATCCTTTGTTGGGTCTGGACTCCATCACCCAATGCCTGCTTGTTGGTTCCTGACTCTTCCCACTCCCACTGTAACTAAAATGGTTCATGTTTAAATGGTCTGCAGTCTCCTACCTTATAGGAATACCCTTCTTAGTTCCAAAGTGGAGTCCCAATCCAAGTCCCTTGTCTCTTTCCTAGTGAGCTCTCATTAGCATCCTGTCTGCTTTGGTGTGTGACTGTGTCTTCTGTGCCCTCCATGCCCTTAATACTACTACTTTGCTGAACATTTTCATCCTCCTTCATGCAGGGACACAGCGTTTATTGGCTCAAAATATTTCATTAGCTGATTAATATTTTTTCAGGCTTGATTTATCTAATTCATTCTTTTCACAGAGCCAGTTTTCTCTCTATAAGCCAAGTTTTTATCACACTGAAATCCTTCAATATTTTCCCATGTTCATTTCAAAAAATTTCTTACTCCTAAAATGTCTCAGAACACCTTGAATATCTGCATCTTTTCTACTTCTGGTACTTTTGTATTCCTTATATCCTATTCTTTGTAAATGTACAACACACCTTGTATTTTCATGCTTCATGACGTTGCTAATTCCCTTCTCACTGTCTGGAAATCCATTCTTATATTTCTTTCTCTGACTACCTCCCATACAACCTCTCAGTCTCACCAGAGGCTCTGTCTTCTGCAAGCTTCCGGAGTCCTAACATAGACTGAGTCCCACATGGACTCACCTGGACGTCTTCAGCCCTTCGTGCACTTCCTTGATGAAACATGCATGGTACGGATTCCAATTTTATTTTTAAATTAATTAATATTTTTAATTTAAGAAACATGTCTTTGTGTGCCTTTTGTATAATTGGGATATTTTAATTCTTGGCACTTTTATTTGCTTCCTTCTTCAGAAAACATGAGCATCCTCAGATTAAAAAGGCCCATAGAATGAAGGGACAATCTATACAAAGACATATTATAGTGAAGCTGAGGTATATTAAATACAAAATGACTACTCTGGAAGCCTCCAGAAATGAAGAATAGATCACCAATAAAGATTCAAGAATCGATTGAAATGATTCTCAATAATAAAACTGCCTACAGCAAGACAATGGAGTAATTTGTTTATAATGCTGGTTCAAAATCCCTTATCTATTGCAAAACCCCCAAAATTTAAAAATAGTAAGTTTTGATTTTTTTGTGAATATGAAAACACAATTTATTTGCAAATTAAAAGAAAATGTGAGGTAACAGAAGATGATATATAACTTTATTTATTTCACTTAAATGTCAATGTTCATATGTTTTGTTGTGAAATATTACTGCTTTTGATTTTGGAATAATAAATCAGATATGCATGAAGTTTCTAGTAATACAGTATTTAGAGTACATGTACTAAACAGCCTTTCTGAATGCTCCAAATTCTGAATTTCAAAAAAATGTCTAATCCCACAGGTATAGAAAAGGTGTTCTCCACTTGTTTTGAGGAAAAAGTAACTTCAAAAATAGAATTTTAATCTACACTAAATGACATTCAAACAGAAGAACCTCAATAACTTTTCTCTGATACTAAAGGCCCAGGTATTTTTGCAAGAGAAAGACTAACATGAACACATCTATTGGAAGTAATAGTCAACAAAAAACAATAAATAAAACTAATAAATAATGCAGACCAAAAGATAAGTAAGTGTGAAAAACAAGCCTGATTATGTGTGCCTATTTTTTAAAAAGAAAACCCTGATCGAAGAGAAGAGAAACACAAAGTATACTAACATGGTGGAAGGAGGAGGGAAAAGGAATATGACAATTTGCTAATGAATTTGTCTTAGAGGGTGAGATTGAGGTATAAGTTAAAAAAAGCAAGACAATGAGGAGATTATAGAAGTGTCATAAATTGAATATAGCAGATAAATAATATCAGCATATACTTAAAAGGCCTAACCAGTTAAGTGACAACTTTCATCAAATTTGATTTAAGAAATCTACATATATGTTGTTAGCAAACGATCACTTAAAGGTGAAGAAATTTTTTAAAAATCTTGCAAAGAATAACTAAAAGAAAGCCAGTTTATCTATGTTAGTGTAACCCTAAATACCAAATAATGATAAAAGGTTCAATTCCTAGGAAAATACAAGTTTTAATTATGAATTTATCTAATAACGATAAATATATATTATTTATATTATCTTATAGTCCTTCATGTCCCTATAATCAGTATTATATATTCCTTTCCATACACACACAGACATGTACACACACCCCTACACACATGTATATTTATATATGTGTATACATGTTTGTATACATGTACACATGATTAAAATATATAATATTCATTATATATATGTATGTGTGAGTATATCTACATACTATATATGAATTAGAGAGAACTACAAGGAATAAGACAATTTTATGATAGGGAAAGAATATCTCTCTCAATTACTAAATGAACAAGGTAAAAAAATAGTAAAGATATAAAAAGTGGAGCAGCATGTAATAAATATTGTACCCATGTATATAAAGTCTTTTAAAAATTCCAAAAGCTTGCAGTTGAAATCTTTTCCTAACTGAGTTCCTCACCTTGCCAACAGACAAAAAAATAATTAACTTTCAAGAGGGCATAAAGTAATTAGAAATGACTGAAATACTGCCTTGAATACCTGTGGTAGAATGGAGCTAATGTAAGTTAAATATACTTATGAAAGTATTAGTATACCAGTTATTGGAATATCTGTGCTTGTGAAACTGAGAAACTTTCTACCGTGAGTGTGCATTGGTTCTCATGTTTTGTAAAATTGGAATAATACCATAAGATACAGCTTTATGTCCAGATGTGATTTTTACTTAATATTATTTCATGATATTGTTCACACCACTACCTTGTCTTTTACCCAGGCCCTGCCACAGCCACCGAGTTCCTCAGCACCCTCCAGCCAAGACAACCAATGCCTTTTTCCAAATTACAACTTATGTTAATAGACATTCAGAAAATTAATTTTAAAATTTGCAATGGTCAAAATGCATTTCCACCTTTTCAGTCCTCAGCTGTGATGGAATTAAAAAAATGTCTACTATCTTTCTAAGTGAAGGATTAGAATCAGGCAACTTCAGTTTTCATTTTCCTAAGTACAGTTAACATCATCAGCCCTAATCCCCTCACTCCAGAACTAGAAGAACCAATACAAATATTCTCCTTGTGATCTTATGGATTTCAAGGGAGTACCCAGGTCTTCTCTACAAACACCCACAGGACTCACCTCACCGGAAATTTCTTTAATAGCAGTTCAGATCTTGAGATCTTCAGAAATGCAGGAAACCAAAGCTTATTTTGAATAGAGAGATAGATCAGTAAAGCTCTCAAAAACTGAGCTGCAGCATGTTATAATTGCCTGACATGCTAAAAAAATGAAGTATTTCAAAAGACAACAGGGAAAAAAGGCCCTGGTTAGAGTCACTTAATAACTTGTGCTGGCTGTCTCATATTGTGCAATGGCCCCGGGAGAGAGGAGTTGCGAAACAATGTTGAGACTCCTCCCATAAATGTTCTTAGCTTTCGATTCTGATTTTTTTCGTCAGGGAAAATGACCAGCTTCCTTCCTGTAAGTATCTTTGCCAAAATAAAAAAGAGGAGAGCAAAGAGGGGAGTGGATGATTAGAAATTACTTAATGGATGCAATGTATGTTATTTGTGTGATAGATACAATAAAAGCCCTGATTTCACCACTATGCAACATATCCATGTGAAAAAACCACACCTGTAGTCCACAAAATTGTAATCCATACAATTTTTTTTTTTTTTTTACAAATGTCAATAGCTGAAAGAGTTTCTGACATTAGAACTTTCTTATTGAGCAGTCTTGCACATGGGTCATTAGAGACCTGTATTCCCTTGAATGACTCTCAAACGTAAGAGAAGCAAAAGGAGACACCCAGCCAGGTCTCCCTCCTTTCCTTCACACTGAATGGAGTGGCCGGAGGAGATCTTGGTAAAAGCATCTATCGCTACTGGTACTTGACTGCATCTGCTGGATGGGGGAATGTCTGCTATGAAATCACTATTGATTTAAATACTACCTGAAGCATGCACCCAGTTATTAGTTGACAAACCTGGGGCAGGCTGGGTCAGAAAATCATTGTGAATATGTAAATCCTTCCCCAAATATATATAAAGGAGTTTGATACTAGCTGTCCTCTTGTCCTAAAGCATGACTAGGCTACTTTACCTCAATGATTAAATTGCTCATGCTTTCTGATTGCTTATGCTTTCTGCACTTTTCATGGATAAAAACAAGTAGATAGTATGCTCATGTGACTGCATTGAAGACTTGAAAATTCTGGAAGTGTACTGAACTTCTGGTACGGTGAGAAGCCTGTTAAACTCTCTGTTCAGCAGTGTTTCTTCCGCTAAGGACAGTGGGTGCCCTCAGGAGTACTGTAACCCCACATGTCATATAAATAGCACCATTCAACAGATGGGTATTAATACACCATCTGACCTGCAAGTAGGATGTGGCCATGTGTGGAACAAGAGGCCTCAAGCACAGCTCATACAGACAAATGATGTGAGGCCATCTATGCAGCAGAAGAAGCTGATTGTCTTAATCCAAACTTGGGTCTTGGAGAGGATGGTTGAAGCCTGGATTTGAAACCATATGAATAACTTTATCAAAGCAGGAGTAAGTTAAAAAAAAAGCAAGGAGGATCTGGAGTGATGGTCACAAACACCTTTGTGTGTTCTTGATTATCTTTTACAGGTTTTAGGTTGCTGTTAAGGTGGATGCATTGAGCTAGTCTTAAGGTACATGGTAAAGAGGGAAATTAGGGAGGTCAGAGAGGATCCAATCCACAGGTCAGAGGGTAGATGACACCTGGCAGGAATGACCATGTTTCAGGATGTTTTTCTGTCTCATTACTTGTAATCCTTTCATATGGGATAATGTCCTCGGTTGAGACTCCATCATACAGTGCATAAATTACTGCTACCAATAAAGACAATTCAGAAAAATGCTCCATAATCCATATTGTGCAGATGAAATTTTAATAGATGAAGAAAAGAAATGCTAAAAAATGGGCATTTTTTCCTGATTCCGTGGTAGTGGCCAAATAATTATTCATTTGGGCCATCACACAGAAAGCTCACTAATATAACATACAAAAACACCTGATATGAAGAAAAATGTCTGGATGAACCTACATGACCTTTTATAATCTGAAGTACTATTTCCCAGGGTATTCCAGGTCCTCAGGAAAATTTCCCACCAGAGTGATGTCCTACTGAAGATGTTGGCAATTACTGTCTGTGGGACAATACTAACACACTCACCATCTTCTTTGTAAATAAAGTTTTATTGAAACACAGCTATGCTTACTAATTTATGTATTCTCAACGTCCGTGTCATGGTGCAACTGTGGAGTTGACAAGCTGCAGGAGAGTCCATCTGGCTGCAGAGCCTAAAGAATTTACTATATGGCTCTTCATAGAAAACGTTTGTCAACCAGTACCCAGACATCAGTCTAGGAGACAGCAGAAAGACCCTAAGGAGGAAAGCAAGAGTAGTAGAAGAGCAATCACATCAAGAAACCATAATCAGAGCTTTTAAGGTCAATTGTAGGCCCCTGGATAAAGAAAGGCTTATGATAAGGTTTGTGGTCTCTGAGAAGAAAATGGAAATGAAGACTGTTATAGCCTTTCACCAGCTGATTATCCCTAAGGGTCAGAATGAAACCTATTAGTGTGGGAGCTCCGTTAGCCAAATTGATTTGCACATTCTTGGAGTCATCAGCCACTTGACAAGGAAATAGGTGTTTCCCTCTCAAGAAACAGGAAAGGGTGATTGAGTTTTAAAAGTTGAACCAATCTTATACCCCATAGAACAGTTTTTTACAATGCTTTATTAAATAATTTATTAAATATTGACAAGTTTAATTTTAAATATTTAAAAAATATTTTTGCACTTATTTTCATGAGAGAAATGGCCTTTTTTCCCATTTTGTGTAATACCTTTATTTGATTTTGGTATGACAGTAATACTGGTATTTCTAAAAGAATGTGTTTAATATTGCTAACCTTTTCTCCTCAGATATTTGACAGAATTTATCACATATCTATTTTCAAAACTTTCCCTGTAGGAAGATTTTTGGTTATGACCTCCTTTTCTGTAATAGATATAGGAATATTTCTTTATTTTATGTCTTTATGAGACATTTTTGGTGAGTTGTGTTTTGTAGGAATTTTGTATATTAGATCTAAGTAACCAAACTTACTGGCATAATATTGTTTGTAATATTCTTTTATCTTTTTAATATTTGTATTATCTGTAGTATCATTTCTTTATGGTCCTGGTATTGGTCATTTATATTATCCCTCCTTATTTTTCTTGATTAGTCTGAGTAGGCAGACTCTCTCTTAGGAGGATGCTTAGGGAAACCCAGAGTCAAGAGGGAAGACAAAAAGGACACTAAAGGAATTTGAAGTTTTTGGCACCTACAGCTAGAGCAAACATTAAGGAAATGTTCTAATACCTAAGCAGATTAATAAACAATTTCATACTAAATATCTATTTGTTTCAGTTCAGTTTGTTTATTTTTATAGATTTGGGGGTACAAGTGTGGTTTTTTTTACTTGGTTATATTGCATAGCCGTGAGGTCTGGCCTTTTAGTTTAGCCATCACCTAAATTGTGTATATTATCCCCATTACACAATTTCTCTTCCCTCACATCCCTCCCATCTACCCACCCTTCCATGTCTTCAGTATCTATTATTCCGTTCTCTATGTCCATGTGAATGCATTATTTAGTACCCACTCATAAGTGAGAACATACAATATTTGATTTTCAGAGATAAAATATAATTTGAAAATTTTTCTTATTCTAAATCAACTTAAAAGATAACTGTTTCCTTAAAGTAATAGTAATAAAAATGTGTTTAGTGCTTATAGCATGTAAATGAAATAAATGACACTATTGTCATAAGGAAAGTGATGGAAGAATTGGAAATACTTTGTTATAAGGTACCTGCATTATATGTGAAGCAATGTACTGTTATTTGAAGATAGATTTATATTACTTAAAAATATATTTTAGAAATTCTCAGGCAACTACTAAAATTTATAGAGAGGTATAATTCATATACTATGAGATAAGATAAAAAAGAATCTTAAAATGCTAAATTAAAATCATAGAAGGCAGAAAAAGAGGGAGCAAAGAAACAAAGAACAAATTCAACAAATAGAATACGTTAAAAACATTATAGATAGTAATCTAACTACAGCAATTGCAGCAGAAGAGCCCTGATTTGTAGCATTTGCCAATTTCCATGGTGTAAATATCACCACCTCTGTTGATTTCTTGATGCCAAGCTGCTTAACAATCAGCTAGACAAACTCCTGAATATTTAATAATCAGTTCTTTTTAATTTCTAGCTGGGGAATGAGTAGGCTCCAGCACACCACTGAATTCAAATCATTTCTTTCTCCAAACATAATGTCTGTTTATGTTAATAGACACTCAGAAAATTAATTTTAAAATCTGTAATGGTCAAAATGCGTTTCCACTTTGTCATGCCTCAGTTGTGATAAAATACAAAAATGTCTATTGTCTTTAAGTGAAGGATTAGAATCAAGAAACCGCAGTTTTCATTTTCCTGAGTACAGGTGATATCAGCCCTTACTCACCTCACCCTACCACCTGAAAGAACCAATACTGATATTCTCCTTGTGATCCTGTAGATTTTCAGAAAGTACCAAGATCTTCTCTACAAATAATACCCACAGGACTCACCAAACTGAAAATTTCTTCAACAGTAGTCCAGATCTTGAGATCTTTAGAAATTTAGGAATTAATGCTTGTTTTGATTAGAGAGCTAAATCAGTAAAGCTCTCAGAAACTGAGCTGCAGGATGTTATAATCTCCTGAAATGCTAAGAAAATGATGTATTTCAAAAGGCAACAAGGAAAAAAGGCCCCGGTTAGAGTCACTTAATAACTTGTGCTGGCTGTCTCATACTGTGCAATGGCCCCAGGGAGAGAGGAGTTGGGAAACAATGTTGAGACTCCTCCCATAAATGTTCTTAACTTTCCATTCTCTTAGTCAGAGAAAATGAACAGTTTCCTTCCTGTAAGTATCTCAATCAACATAAAAAATTACCGTAGTTATAGTTAAATTTTTTTCCTTACAAATGTCAATACCTGAAAGGAGTTCCAAAATTAGAACTTTCTTATCTCACAGTCTCACATATGTGTCTTTAAGGACCTAGATTCCCTTGAATGATGCCAAATATAGGATAAGCAAAGTGAGCCACCCAGCCATGTCTCCCTCCTTTCCTTTACCCTAAGTGGAGAGGCAGGAGGAGATCTTGGCAGAAGCATCTATTGCTACCAGTATTTAACTGCATCTCCTGGATGGGGGAATGTCTGCTATGAAATCACTATTGATTTAAATACCACCTGAAATATTCACCCAGTTATTAGTAGTTGACAAACCTGGGGCTTGCCAGGTCAGAAAGTCATTACAAATATGTAAATCCTTCCTCAAATATATATAAAGGAGTTTGACACTAGCTATCCTCTTAACTATAACGAGACAACTTTACCTCAACGATTAAATTACTGATTGCTCATGCTTTCTGCATTATTTGTGGATAAAAACAAGTGGATAGTAGGCTTATATCATGAAAACATTGCAGCTTGGAAATTTTCGGAAGTGTACTGAATTTCTGGCAGGGTGAGGAGCCTGTTAAACACTTCTATTAGCAGTGTTTTTTTCTTGTAAGCATATTGGGCGCCCTTCAGCGTACTGCAACTCCAAGATGTCAAATAAATGGCACCACCCAGCAGACGGTGTTGTGTTAACCCACCATCTAACCTGCAAACAGGATGTGGCTATGACTGAAAAAGGAACCCCAAAGACATCTGCAGGTGAGAAAACAGAATTTCTATTTTTTTACCCTTTTTGGTTTCTTAGTTGAGACACTGTCTAAAAAAAAAGTCAAATTAACAAAAGAAAAACATGCAGAAGTGTATTAACACCCACTGTACTCATCACATGGAAGAGTCCTCAGTTCAAAAGTATTAATATTTCTCTCTCCAGGAAGTCCTTAGGGGCCTTGTTCAAATAGTATTCAACAAAGAGCCAGAAATCTATATAGTGACAAGACAAAGGAGAGAGCAACACCAGTCTTTTCAAAGGTGGGAAAATGTGAGAAAAAAGTAAAGTCTGTTCCCAGATTGCTCTGGTGCCTGGTGCTGCCTTCTCTGGGCTGATGAGTGAGTGCCATCTCCAGTAAGGATGGCTTTATGTCCCGTCATCAGGAATGTAGAGGTTGAGGCAGAGTGTCCCTCTGCATTTTCAGTGTCTTTGACTTAAAAATGCTCAATATTTTGGGGAGAAATATTTCAGTTTCCTTCACAGATAACACAGACAAATGATATGAGGCCATATATGGAGCAGAATAAAACTGATTGTCTCATTTAAAAGTAGAGTCATGGAAGAAGAGTTGAAGTCTGCATTTGAAACCGTATGAATACCTTTACCAAAGCAGAAGTAAGTCAAGAAGCAAGGAGGATCTGTGGAGTCATAGCCACAAATATTTTTGGATATTCATGGTTTCCTTCTACAGGCTTTAGGTTGCTGTTAGTAAGGATGTATTAAGGTGGTCTTAAGGTACTCGGTAGGAAGGGTTATTAGGGAGGTTAGAGAGGTCCCAATCCAGAGGTCAGAGGGCAGGGGAAAATGGCAGAGATGACCATGCTTTAGGACATTTTTCTGCCTCTTTACTTGTAATCCTTTCATGTGGGGTAACATCCTTGATTGGGACCTCAGCATACAACACACAAATTACTATCACCAATAAAGACAATTCAGAAAAATGCTCCATAATCCGTACTGTGCAGATGAAATTTTAATAGATGAAGAAAAGAAATGCTAAAAAATGGGCATTTTTCCTGACTCTGAGGCAGTGGCCAAACAATTATTCATTTATGCCATCACACAGAAAGCTCACTAATAGAACATACAAGAACACCTGATGTGAGAAAAAATGTTTGGATGGACCTGAATGACTTTTATCATCTAAAGTACTTATTCCTAGGGTCATTCAAGGTCATCAGGAAAATTTCCCACCAGAGTGATGTCCTACTGAAGATATTGGCAATTACCGTCTGTGGGACAATACTAACATACCCACCATCTGCTTTTGTATATACAGTTTTATTGAGACACAGCTATGCTTACTAATTTATGCGTTGTCAATGTCTGTGTCATGGTGCAACTGTGGAGTTGACAAGCTGCAGGAGAGTCCATCTGGCTTCAGAGCTAAAGAATTTGCTATATGGCTCTTCATAGAAAACGTTTGTCAACCAGTACCCAGACATCAGTCTAGGAGACAGCAGAAAGACCGTAAGGAGAAAAGCAAGAGTAATAGAAGAGCAATCACATCAAGAAAGCACTGTCAGACCTTTTAAGGTCCATTGTAGGCCCCTGGATAAAGGCTTATGGTAAGGTTTGTGGTCTAAGAGAAAAAAATGGAAATGGACAGCATTAAAGTCCTTCACCAACTGATTATCCCTAAGGGCCAGAATAAAACCTGTAAGAATGGGAGCTTCAGTTAGCAAAATTGATTTACACATTCATGGAGTCATCAGCCACTTTAACAAGGAAATAGGTGCTTCCTCCTCAAGGAAATAGCTGTTTCCTTCTCAAGAAACAGGAAAGGGTGATTGCATTTTAAATGTTAAACCAACCTCATATGCCTGAGCTAAAACATACTTTTTCATGATACATTATCATTTATTTACATATTGATAGGTTTATTTTTAAAATATTTAAAAAATGTTTTCACTTTTATTTTTGTGAGGGAATTGTGCTTTTTTTCTTTTTGTATAATATCTTTATTTAATTTTCGTATGACAATAAACTGGCATTTCTAAAAGACTATGTTTAGGATTGTTAATATTTTCTCTTCAGATATTTGATAGAATTCATCAAGTGTCTATTCCCAAAACTTCCATTATGGCAATATTTTTGGTTATGAATTCATTTTCTTTAATAGATGTAGGCATGTTCAGATGTTTTATTTTTTTGAGACAGTTTTGGTAAGTTGTGCTTTACAAGAATTTCATCCACTGTGTCTAAGTATCTAAATTTCCTGGCATAACATTGTTCACAATATTTTTTTATTATCCTTTTAATATATGTAGTATCTGCAGTGTCATTTTTTTACATTCCTGATATTGGTCATTTATATTATCTTTTCTTATTTTTCTTGATTAGTCTTGGTAGACTAAAAAAATACTTTTTGTAGACTAATGTTTTTTAGTAGACCAAATAATTTTTAAAATTAATCAGAGACTGAAACCCTCAGACGCAGGAAGGTCAGATAACATCAAGCATGATAAATATAAAAGAATCATATCTGGGCCTATCATCTTCAAACTGCAAAAAAGAAAAGAAAAAGAGAAATCTTGTTAGAAGTCAGAGAAAAGTAAAACACCTTATTATATAGAAAAGATTTCAAGAGTTACTGTGGACCTCTTGTTGGAAACATTGCAAGCAGAAAGAAGATGAAGAGGGTGGAGTGAAGAAATATTTAAAAGACTGTATCCAGAAAAATTACCATTCAAAAGTAAAGGAGAAATAAAGACTTTCTCAGACATGGAAAAACTGTGAATTTGTTGTCAGCAGGCAAGCCCTGCAAGACATGTTAAATCTTTGGGGAGAAGAAAAATGATGTAGGTTAGAAATTTGGATCTACATGGAGAAAAGAAGAGCACCAGAGAAGGCATATATGAAGATAATATAAATTTCAAAAACTTTTCATATTATTAATTGATTTAAAAGATAACTTTCATTAAAGTAATAATAGTAACAATGTATTCAATAATTAAAGCAGATAGGTAAATGACATGAGTGATAGAAATGTCATGGAAAGAGATGAAGGAATTGGGGATTCTCTGTTATACGTTACCTACGTTATATGTGAAGCAATATAGTCTTATTTGAAGGTAGATTTAGATTACTTAAAATATATTTTGGAAACTCTCAGGCAATTACTAAAAAATTTAATAAGAAGTCTAGCTCATATGCTAAGAGAAGAAAGGAAAACAAATCATAATATCATCAGTTAAAATTACAAAAGGCAGAAAAAGAGGGGATAAGGAAACAAAGAAATGCAACAAATAGAATACAGTTACAAAAATGGTAGGTATTAATTTAAACTCTATCGAAAACCACAGAAGAGCCCTGATTTGTAGCATTTGCCAATTGCAATGGTGTAAATATCACCACTTATGGTGATTTCATGATGTCAAATGTTAAACAACCAGCCAGAAAAATTACTGAATATTTAAGAGTCATTTGTTTCTAATTTCTAGGTGGGTAATGAGTGGGCTCCAACACACCACTGCTTTCAATTAATCTTCCTGCCTCCTGTCTCTCTCATGCATTCCTCAGGATAATTGCCAGGATATACATATATAGTAGCTATATATGTGTGTGTATACATATATATGTATGTGTGTGTATTTGTTAAAATGTTAAAGTGATCAGGCATTCTTTTGCATAAAATCTTTCAATATGTACTTATTTTTTATTAATACAACGAAGCTTCCATTTCTCTTTATGACAAAAGGCAGCTTACTATTTTTACTTTTCTGGCCTCATTTTTCCTTTTCCATAACCTTCTACATACACCAAAGTTTCAGTTGTGAATTATTATTTATGTCATTTCTCACTATTGAGTATTTGTTGGTGACATTTCTTCTATTAGCATTTTTAATGTTTTTATCTTACTAAGAACAATAATACTTACTGCATATTGATTTCTCATGATGCACTGGGACTGTGATAAGTAATGTGTGTGTATTATGTCACTTGATTTTCAAATCAACCCTATGAGGCAAGGTTTCCTCTTTTTAAAGAAGACTACTATCTTAGTTTGGGTTGCTATACAAATATCATAGATTGGGTGGCATAAATAACAGAAATTTCTCCTAGTTCTGGATGCTGGGGGGCCAAAGGTCAAGGTGCTGGCCAATTTGGTTTCTGATGTGGGCTGTCTTCCTGGTTTGCAGGTAGCCAGATTCTTGCTGGGCCCTCACTAGTAGATACAGAGAGAGAGGGAGGGAGGGAGAGAGGCAGGCGCAGAGAGAGAGAGAGAGAGTGCTCTCTGATGCCTCTTCTTATAAAGGCACTGACTAATCCCATGATGAGGACCCTGACCTTATAACCTAATCACATTCTGAAGGCCCTATTTCCAAATACCATCACATTGGGGGTTAGGGTTCATCATATGAATTTGGGCAACGCAATCCAGTGTATAGCAAACACTTAAGCTATTTTCCCAATATTATCTGACTGATGGGTATTGCAGGCAGATTCAAACCAGGTCTATCTTATTCCATAGCCCATGCTCTTGATCAGTAAGCAAAATTACTTCTGTAGCTTACTAATTTCTATAAATATTTTATCATTTAGCACATTTATATCCTTTTAAGCTTATATGAATGTCACATCCTCCATGAACTCTTAACAAAATTCTCCACTTACAATATTGGCACAAGAGCATTGTTTGGATTCACAAGCTTCCTGCTATGGCTGGATTTTTTGTATTTGAACACAGGAATCTGCTGTTACCAAAGCCTAACCCACATTATTTTCTCCTTTGGAAACCTAACACTGCCTATCCAACTCCCACCTGAAAGAAACCGTGAATTTCAGACGTCAGCTTCCACCTTTGGTCCATTGATCTCAGTTGAAAACAGGAGTAAAAACTTACCTCCTTCCTCATGTTTGGTTTTGTGCTGTTTTCTTTTTCCCACCACATCCGCCTTTTCTATATTATCCTGTATTTCATAGATTGTGTTCTACTTAACATATAAATTGTGTGATAAAAATTAAATTATATTATAATATAATGGCTTATAAGAAAATGACATTCCACAGACAAGTTGGGATAAGGGGGGTGGAGTACTGACACCAAGCGTAAACACAGTTACACTTCAAGGTAGCTGTTGGGAAAACTCCCTCCTGAACTAAGAATCACCCTCAATAAGCACAGGGCAAGCTCACATCAAAGAAAGAGGCAGATTCTTCCAGATTGGCAGGTAATCAAATATTTATTTGGGGGAAACTTAGGTATGAGGCAGTCTTGGGGGGTAACGAGATGAGGTGGATCTCCCCCTTTGCAATGCATACCTGTCTAGACTTTTATACTGTGAGAAACAGAAAGGGGGGGGCGGTGGGAAGGGAGTCACTGATGGTGTGTTAAGCCATCTGGTGGCTTTTTTAATCTATATACTTTCTGCTTAAAGGAATTATTTGGGTTCCCTACAGTCTGTTCCACATTCCTAAGGGGAAGGAGGATATTCCAGGAAGCTACAGATATCTTGGCACCAGTGTACTTTCTCCAGTTGGATTAGGCCCTCCTACAACTCACTTTGAGGTCACATAGCCAGAATACATTTTCACAACAGTGGCATTCCTACTTCTCCAATTTGACTGCTTCTTCCACCTAGTCCTTCACTGAAATTTTGCAGTCTGTATTCCTTTATTTTTCCTTTTGCCCAAAACTGATGCCATAAACTCCAGACAATTCTAGTAGCAGCAATGGTTTCTGTACTTCTGGGGATGAGCTCTCCACTTTGGAGTGAAAAAAAGATGAGCCTCAGTGTTGGGGCAGGGGAGGAGATTGAATTCGTACGTAAACCTCAGGTGCAATGTGGACCAGTTCCGTCCTACCATACAGAGCTAGACTGGCACCATTAACCTCATCTTCATGGCATGGCACATGGAAAGAATGTGAGTGAGTGACATTTCTGGATCATCCACCCTGCTGTTCTCTGACCCTCACTGTCATGGACAAGGCACACGTTCCTACTGTGTCAGTCTGTTTTGTGTTGTTATAACAGAATACCATACATTGAGTAATTTATAAAGAACAGAAATTTATTTCTCACAGATCTTGAGGCTGGAAGCCCAAAACCAAGGCACCATTATCTGATGAGGCCTTCTTACTCTGTCTTCACATGACAAAAGAGGAAAAAAGAGCTAATTCACTCACTCAAGACCTTTTGAGAGTGGCATTAATCTGTTTATGAGAATGGAGCCTTCATAATCTAAACACCTATTAGGCCCCACCTCCCAACACTGTTGTGTTGGGAATTAAGTCTAAACATGAGTTTTGGAGGGAACAAAAACATTCAAACCATAGCACCTCTCTCTTTGTCTTTGTATCGGGAATCTCCATCCTCTATGTGCTCAATTCATATATGATGGTTCTCCAGGAAGCATTCATTGAAGATCCTTACTAGATTGATAATTTCTTTACTCTGCTTTATTTCAAGACTTCCTTTTTGGGTTGTCAAGATTTCACCTGATATTATTTAACCCTAAAATTGAAGATGTGGACCTTTACTATTGCCAATAGTGATCTGCACACCCTGAACTTCTAGTTTTGGGAATTCTTATCTCACATTAGTAAAATCTGTAATTTACTAAGATTTACCCACCAATAAGGACAAAATGGATTGGAACTTAGATTTTTTAATATTTTTGCTTGATTTTTTATGTTGACATATTGAGAAGAGAAAAATAATTAATAAGTGATGGAGAAGTGGTATTTTAATTGTATTTCCTTTTAAGTTTTAGAGTTAGAGCTTGAAAATCTTTAGTACAAGGAAGGTAACTCCTATACACCCAAATAAATGGCCCTGTATTCCTCAGTGCTCATGGTATCAGCTTATAAGTGTCAAAAAGAAAAGAAATACAGAATTACAGATGTACAAGATTGTTGAGGTTAGTGGTGCAAATGCCTACCAGCTTGGTCTTTCTTGTTCTCTAGCCATTGACAGGTGGCTAATTGCTGCTTGGGTTAGTGGAGCCAAAAACTGATGAAGTCATTTCACTCAGGGTATAAGTCTAAGGATCACCAAGTAACAAAGCAGAGAAGGGATAACTTAGGGAGATCAAGCTTCCTCACAGGTTTGGAATATGGCAAGTTATTGCTTCTTATCATTATGGCAGTAATTAAATGTTTTATGATTTTGTAATTGCAGAATGTTATGATGTACCAAGAACAAAAATACCCTCATAGCCTAAAACATATTGTATTCACCAGTGAAATTATGGTAAAAAAGTAACTAATAGAAGAAACATTAAAATAAACTGCATGTTTTGCTATCAGCTTACTCTGGAAGTTCACGCAAACTAAATTACCCTGAGTTTCCCTGTAATACACCATGTTTTACTGCCTTATAATCCAGGGTGTCTTGGAGAGTAGAACCATAGGAAGTTGGATTACTCCTTCTGGGGACAGAAATATGGAAGTTTCCTACTTTGATTACATATGGTGTTATATATTTTACATAACATCTTGGATTATGAAAAGCCTTCTCAACCTTTCTCCCTTTTGAAATTATTCTACAAGTAGAACTGTCATTTGTTCTGCTTTGCATTTATACTATTTCTGGCTTATGAATCCCTCTCCAAGAATGTACAGTGAGGACATTTACTCTTTGCATCTCAAGTAATTCTGGCCCTTGATTGATCAAACCAAGTGGATCAGTAAAATATAGTAAATGGAGTTGCTATGGCAGAATTTTTAGAGAGGAAAGCCTGGACAGTTGATTCAGCAAATGCTTATTTAACAAGTGTTTATTGAATACTTACTCTGTGCCAGATACTATCCTTGGTTGTAGAAGTATAGCAATGAACAGCACGCAAAGTTCTTGCCCACAAGACACTTCTATTCCAATAGACAGTCAGTTAAAAAATAAACAAATAGCAACAGTATATATACTATAATGCCGAGTAGATAAGTGCAATCAAGAACTGCAAGTGATGTTAGGTAATAGAGAATAATGGGGTCATGTGCTATTTTGAAGCATGTGCTCACTGAAGGTTGGGCTTAGAAAGGGACAGCTGAGCAGAAATCTCAACAGAGTGAGGCAGCAAGCTTTATCAGTTTTTCTGGGTAAAGAGAGATGAATGATTTAGGCAAAGAAAATAATTGTTATAATTGTTAATACTTCAATTATAACAGGACTTGATGTTCGGGGTTTGGTGCCTCCCAAATCACAATGAATAACACCAGCTTGATTTTTCTTTTTTTTAAATAGGGTATCATTCACTCTTTCTGTACAATAAGAAAGCAGGTGGCAAAAATAAAAAGCAAAGGGCCCAGATTCAGAGGACTTGAGTTTAGGCCTTTATATTGCCTTTTACTAGCTGTGTGGCCTTAGGTAAGTCATTCCTCCTAATTTAAAATGTAATAATTAGGAGATTATAATAAATAGTGAGTGTTGTGTATCAGGCACCCCATGTGGGTACTTACATCTGGGGTCAGTAATTATCATCCCATTTCAGAGATAAGTAGGTGGTCCCTGAATGCTTTTTTTCTTTTTTCCTTTTCATCTTTCAGGTGCCACGTGAAAGCACTTTGTAAACAGCAAGGAAATATCCAGTGGTCAGCTAATTATGCATGGTACAGCACCAAGTTTCTCAAAACTACAGTGTGGGCATCCCTGGGGTCATAAAGCCACCAAATAGACCTGCATGCATTTTCTTTGGGTATAAATTTTACCCTATAGCAAATACTTTAAAACACTTTTATGTAAATAAATATTATAGAGTATAACATAAATAAAAAATTTATATGATAAAAACAAAACTTCAGAGAAATAGCTGTCAATTTTTTCATATGTAAAATGTTCTTAATATGTGAATGTTAGTAGATAATAAGGTTAAAGGAAGATTACATTTATTAACAAGTAGTAAACATGGCTAATTAACTGTTTAGCATATAATAGGTACCAAGAAATGTAAATTACCTTTGTTTCTTTCCCTGGTGAGAATGGGCCATTTACGTGGTTTATTCATTTCAAGTATTTGAAGCATGTAGCATGTTCCTTATTTTGAAAATGTTATAGTTTCAATTTTCACTTGTAAACTCTACATGTCTAAGTAGTATTTCTCCAGCTCTCATCTGCCTGTACTAAGAAAAAATAAGGCCATTTTAATAGTAATAATTCAGAATTTATTAACATTGACTCTACTGGTAGGGATACTCAAGCTCCCCTAAAAGTCAGAATTGGTTATTTTCAGCTCATAAACATTCACTCTTTTTCTTGACTTACGTCCTCTACCATATAGGTTGCTGCTTCAGAAGTCACTAATTAATGGTAATGTTGAGCATCTGATCAACATGTTTATTGGATATTTGGGTAAAGTGGCTATTCGTATATTTTGCCCATTTTTCAAATGGGCTGATTAAATGGAAGAACATATGGTTCTCCATATATTCTGAATACAAACCCTCTATTGGTTATATGCATTGTAGACATTTTCTTTCAATATTTGGTGTGTATTTTCACTCTGTTTACTTTGCCATTTTATAAATAAATTTAGTATTTGCATGCACTCAGATTTAATAACGTTTTTCTTCCTGGATTTCAAGCCAATCTCCTGAGGAACATTTAAGCTATTTCCCCAATATGTAACTAATGAGCCAGAGCCAGACCTAGTGCATCTTACTCCAAAGTCCTTGCTTTTGACCACTATGTGAAATTACTTCCATGCCCTGCTAATTTCTTCAAATATCTTATCATTTAGTACAACTACATATCCTTCTGAAGCCTATAATGAATGCCATTCTCTTAATATACTTTAATAAGTTTCTCTATTTACATATGAGTATAAGGGCATCATTTAGTTTCTCATGCCTTCTGCTAGACTCTATGTATGAAACAACAAAAATATGGTTTTCCCAAAACTTAAATAATTTGCCTCTTTGGAAAACTAATATTTGTCTATCTCACTCTCACCTGGATGAAACTATGCATTTCTGAAATCATTTTTGACCTCTCTTCCTCTTTGCTTAGTTGAAAGCAGAAGAATCAAAGCTTATTTCCCTCCTCATGGGGGATATTGTGATATTTTCTTTCCCCACTACAACCATATTTCCTGTATTATCCTGAATTCATGGATTATATTCTTCTTATTTATTGAAAATTAATATCCAGTTCCTGAGAACATAGGAATTACCATACATATGAGAAAGTCGCTTGTGACAGATTAAAAATAAGATGTAGCTAGGTGCAGTGGCACATGCCTACAGTCTCAGCTACGGCAGAAGCTGAGGTGGGAAAATCCCTTGAGCCCAGTTTTCGTGGCTGCAGTGCACTATAATCATGCTTGTGAATAGTCACTGCACTCCAGCTCAGGCAACATTGTGATACACTGTCTATAAAACAAAGCAAAACCAAACAAAACCAAACAAAACAGTACACTAGTCCTCCTGTTACTGTAGATATACATATACTTTAGGCTATATCTTCTCAGAAAGCTCTCCGTCATTATCCTTTTTGTTTATATCTTTCACTTCCTAGGAATTTCTCTGACAGTTCTGGAACAATGGGTTATCTTCCTAATTTTTACTGCCTTAACCTCCAGGACAGCTATGCTTCCCAAAACACCTTGATACAAAGGAACCTGAAATCCTTGGTAGGCTTTATTGGTCTCTCTCCCTATGCAAAAAGAATGGACATCTGCTGCAACTATTCATTCAGTATATTATGATGGATCTGTAATAAAATGTAAGCTTCTAGTAACTCTCTAATTACTTTTTCTATCTTCTCCATTTCCTGAGTCTTTTCAATATCTGCTCCCCATCCTGAGCTCAGGTCCTTAAGTTCAAACTTTCTAGTTTCTTGCTCACCAAGGCTATTACTCATCAATTCTAGGATTGTGTTTATAATAATGATCACTTTAAGAGGGTGTACACAGAACAATGCAGGTAAAATAATGGGTTGCTCTAGAAAACAAATATAATGTGTTGTGAGCTATTGATCAGATGAGAAATTTCTTGAATTACTAGCCAGGTATAGACGGCTTTGGGAGTTTGCATGTTTCATGGTAACTAGTTTCATGAATTTGAAAAGGAACATACCAGGAAAACCATTCTGTGCTCTTTTATTTTATTTTAAATAGCGAATAGTGTATCTAAAGGATGAGTTGGATTACCTGACTTTCCAAGTATCATCTAAATTTATATTTATCAGTTGTCCAATTTCTTTTGAATTAATGAGTTTCATTTTAATAGACTATCATCCTAAGTGTTGATTGCTTTTTTTTTCCAGGCGTGAAAAATCAATTCAATTCTACTCTGACAAAACTAGAAATCAGGGGTCAATGGGCAGTTCTTCACTCAAAATTAAAACAAAGTGATTATTGCTATAGTTGAGGTAATAATCAAAGAGATAAATTTAATAGTATGTGTGTATGGATCTAGACCCCATACTGGCCCTGATCATTGTGGCTTAGAATAATCATAGCTGATGAATTCTCTGGTTTCTCTGTGAATGTTTTTCTAAAGAACGTCAGGGTAATATTTTGGGAAGGAGAACATAAGCAGAACATTGACAGGTCTCCTAATTTCCCAGTCTTATCCTGGGAGAAGACTTTACCAGCCTATCATTAGTTTTGAGAAAGTCCTGGATTCTAATGTTCAGTAAATAGGCAAAACTACATTTAGCACCTTAAAAGGAATTTCAGGTGTTGGTGTAAAAAATGATAAAAAACAATTATGAGGGCTTACCTTATGTAGCACAAATAAGCCATATACAATATTTCCTGAAGCTTGTTTGTAGAGAACATCAATCTTCAGAGTTTCCTTTACTCTTTTGATGATGATACTTCAATCTTTTAGTCACAACAAGCATCAGATACAGAAGAAGCTTCATTCACCTCTAGGAGTCTTTCATATCAAAATAATCTGATACAGTAATAATTCTCTTTCTGGTGAATTTCCCACAGAAGTGGGTGTTTAAAACCTTCATATGTAAGAACTACTGTGTCTCTGTGGCCACTATAGTATAAAACGTTACTTTTTTTCTCCTTTTCTGAATACTCATATTCAAAGGAGTATGTTGCATTCAGTACCATCACCATCATTGGGCCCTCTTGGAGAATATTTCTTCTAGTGGTTACCCGACATTTGGCCAGTGGTTTCAAGTCCTGTGTATGATAGTACAGAAGAACAAAGGGAAAATTTTGAGTGGGGAATACAGGACCACTATTCAGTGACCTCAGTCACTACATTGGGCCTAACAACAGTTTACAGATGTTTAGAGTTGGGGCCAGGATAGAGAGGGATTGCTAGACAGAGGAGTAAAGGATATCCTGAACTGGTATTAAAGCCAGAGGAAGTAATAGAGAAGACTATATGAGTGAGAAGGAGACCTTTCTCTAAAAGAATAATCCTTAAGATGTAAAGAATAATAGTAAGATAAGAACAATGGATGCTGAGAGCATTTTCAGCAAGTAGTTTTACAGAAATTTTACAACAAAATATTGAATTTCTAGTTTTTCTTTCACTAGCTTAAAATGCCAGAGCATAAAAATTGATAAAATAAATTTGAATAGTACTGAAAATTGAAAATGATGTCCACTGCAAAACACAGACGTCAAGAGTGTAGACAGGGCAATTTTGAGAGTACCACTCATAGTGTCTCTACCTGAGACTCAGTACTATTACAGAGGTGAGAACATGTGTGGTGAACCCTTCCTAATGTCCTGTTGTCAGTATGTTTAGGCTTGCGATGCTCTGGAAGGTGTTATTTGTACCATGGTAGCATTATTCAACGTCAGGGCTCTAGCAGGCAGCATGCTGACAGAAACTCAGAGATCAGGGTGGCTTGTCTTTAATATCCTTTATCTATAACATCGTGGTCTCCTTGAATAGCATCAGAGCACTTTAAATGAAGGGGAGGTTGTTTAATCTATAAGAAAAAGTGCTGAAGGCACAGGTAGGGCTCACCCACAAACCATCAGGTCCTGGGGTGCTCTGGCCTGGGGTACTATACACAGTGATCATCTGCGGGTGGTTAGACTTCATTTGATTTGACTTTTCACCAAGGTGACGAGTTCAGCCCTATACAGGAAAGTCCTTTCCCTAATTCATGCTAATCAGTTAATCAGATTCATACATGAGAATATTAATAGTAACAGTGATATGCTACCTGTCAAGGAGCCACATGAATACGGAACCTACATGAAAAGAATTATACAACTACTCAGAGAGACATGATAGGACAATATATTGTGTGATACCATTTTCAGAAAAATTCTGTATATACTTACATAGGAGAAAATTGGAGAGTATATAGAGAAAATGTGGCATAATATGGATGTTGGAATTTCTGGTAGATTAAATTTAATTATTTTCAGTTGGATTGGCTGTTTGCTTGCTTTTAGGTACTTTTTTCTAAAATAATTTTGTATTTAAAAAATCTAATATTAAAAAAAAGAATAAATCACATTCCATTTGTGGCTGATGTGGTTTTATCACTTGTGGCCTTTTATTGTCTATCTCTTTCTTTGTCTAACAAAGAAATATAAATCACTCATTTTTGGAATAAAGCTCATTGTAGTTCAATTAGTTATTACACTGTACCTGATGCATGCATACAGTAAAGGCTGGGCTCAAAATAGGCTTCACCTCCTTGACTGATGGCCTGTATTTGTCCTGTCCTTAGTTGCACTGATTCATATCTTAGGGCTTCGTTTTCATTGAGTAGATGTATTTACTGGGAGCTTCCTATGAGGTAGACACTGAACTAGACTCTGGAATACACTGGTCCACAGACTGACAAAGTAGGCCTAATCTTGGAACTCAGAGGAAGGTGGGGAAGATAAACATTTATTAACTATATTTGTCCTAAGTAGCAGGAAAAAAAAGAAAGAAATTTCTACCAAAGAGAGCACCATGAAAATTTCACCTAGGTAAGGGTGTTTATGTGAAGATTCCCTGAGGTCATGATATCAATATTGGATCCAGAGGCTTGATCAATATTGGATCCAGAGGCTCATCAGCTAAGAGTTTTTCAGGTAAGGGAAACATAGTATATCAAAATTCTGAAGAAGAAAGGAGTATGGTGTGCTGGAAGAGATTGGTGAGCAAAGAAAAGAGGTGTTAAAGAAATGAGAGCAGTATACAGTGAACCCACTGCTATATACACTTGTACTGTTATGGACTGTACACCTCTCTCTCCCTCACCTGGATCAACACAGGACAAAAAACTTTATTTACTCAGCAATAATGTCAACATCATCAAGTATCATGGTGGAAGCAAAAAAATAAAATGTAGTGAATTCTCAATATAGATATTTGATTAATCAATTATTAGTATTATCTTTAAATTATGGATAAAATTTTTAATTTATGGATATATTTGTTATGTACAACATTATGTTTTGAAGTATATATTTATTGTGGAATGATTGAATCTAGCTGATTAACAAGTGTGTTACCTCACATAAGTACCATTTTCTTGGTGTGAACTCTCAACATCCCTTTTCTCTGCATTTGCTGGAATACAGTATATCATCATTAATTATAGTCAACATGCTGTACAATACATATATTGAACTTATTTCTGCTGTAATTATATACACTTTGACTAACATCTCCCCATCCCTCCTTCCTCCTAGTCACCCCATCCTCTGGTAACCACGATTCTACTTTCTACTCATATGAGATCAAATTTTTTATATTCCACATAAATGAAATTATGTGGTGTTTGTTTTTTCATGCCTTGCTTATTTTGCTTAATGTTATGTCCTCCAGGTTTATGCACATTGTCACAATGAAAGGATTTCCTTCTTTTTTGAGGCCAAGTAGCACTCCATTATGTTTATATACCACATTTTCTTTATCCATTGATCTGTTGATGAACACTTAGGTTGATTCTATAGCTTGGCTATAGTGAATAGTTCTACAGTAAACATGGGAGTGCACACATCTCTTTGACATACTGGTTTTATTTCCTTTGGATATGTATACCCAGTAGTGGGATTGCTGGATCACATAGTAGTTCTATTTTTAATTTTTTGAGGAACCTTAATACTGTTTTCCATCTTGGCTGTAATAATTTACATTCCTACTAGCGGTGTGAAAGGGTTCCTTTTTTTCTACATCCTTGTGAACAATTGTTAATTTTCATGTTTATGATAATAGCCATTCTAATAACAGTAAGGCTTTGATTTGCATTTCCCTGATGATTAGTGATGTTGAGCATTTTTTTCCATATCCATTGGTCATTTGTATGTCTTCTTTTGTGAAATATCTATTCAGGTCTTTTGCCCATTTTTAAATTGGGTTATTTGTTGTCTTGCTATTGAGTTGTTTGAGCTTCTTATGTATTTTGAATATTATCACCTTATCAGACATATAGTTTGCAAATATTTTCTCTCATTTTGTAGTTTGTCTCTTTCGATATAATCCCATTTGTCAATTTTTGCTTTTGTTGCCTGTGCTTTTGAGGTCATATCCAAAAAATTATTGCCCATATCAATTACAAGGAGCTTTTCCCCTATGTTTTCTTCTAGTTGGCTCATAATTTTGGGTCTTACGTTTAATTCTTTAATACATTTTGAGTTGATTGCTCTATATGGTGAGAGATGAATCTAATTTCATTCTTCTACATGTGGATATTTAGTTTTCCCGACCAACATCATTTATTGAAGAGACTGTCCTTTCCTCATATGTTTTTGAAACCTTTTTAAAAAATCAATTGCCTCTAAACGTATGGATTCATTTCTGGGCTCTCTATTCTTTTGCATTTGTCTGTGTCTCTATTTTTATGCTAGTACCATGATGTTTGAGTTACTATAGCTTTGTAATATGTTTTGAAGGCAGTTAGTGTGATGCATCCTGCTTTTTTCTTTTTGCTCAAGATGGCTTTACGTCCATACTACCCAAAGCTATCTACAGATAGCTTCATTCTGTTAATGTGATGTATAATGTTTATTGATTCGCATATGTTGAACCATCTTTGCATCCCTGGGATGGATTTCACTTGATCATGGTGAATGGTCTTTTTAATGCGTTATCGAATTTGGTTTGCTAGTACTTTGATGAGGATTTCTGCATGTATATTCATCAGGGATATTGGTCTATAGTTTTCTTTTTTTGTTGTGTCCTTAGCTGGTTTTGGTATCAAGGTGATGCTGGCCTTCTAGAATGAGTTTGGAAGCGTTTCCTCTGCTTCAATTTCTTGGAATAGTTTGAGAAGAAATGGTATTAGTTCTTTTTAAAATATTTGATAGAATTCAGCAGTAAAGCTATCAGATTCTTGGCTTTTCTTTATTGCGTGACTTTTTAAATTACTGATTCAATCTCTTTTCTTGTTATTAGTCTGTTGAGATTTTCTATTTCTTCATAATACAATCTTGATAGTTTGTATGTGTCCAGATAGTTATTTGTTTCTTCTAGGTTATCCAATTTGTGGGCTATGATTGTTTATAATAGTCCCTTATTTCCATGGTATCAGTTGTAATGTCTCCTTTTTCATCCCCAATTTAATCGATTTGAGTCTTCTTTTTTTCTTAGTCTAAGTAAAGGTTTGTCAACATTGTTTATCTTTTCAAAAAAACAAATCCTAGTTTTGTTGATCATTTGTATTGTTTTTCTTATCTCTATTTCATTTGTTTCTGCTCTGATATTTATTATTTCATTTCTTATACTAATTTTCGTTTGAATTTGTACTTATTATTCTAGTTGCTTGAGGTGTAACATTAGGTTCTTTATTTGAGATGTTTCTTCTTTTTTGATGTAGGCATTTATTGTTATAAAACTTCCTCTTAGAACTGCTTTTGCCATATCTCATAAATTTTAGTATGCTGTGTTTCCATTTTTGTTTGTCTAAAGACACTTTTTAATTTTGTTTTTAATTTCTCATTGACCCATTGGTTATTCAGGAGCATGTTGCTTAATTTCCAGGTATTTGTAAAGTTTCCATAGTTTCTCCTGTTACTGGTTTTCAGTTTTATATTTTATGCTCTGAAAAAATACTTGCTATGATTTAAATCTTATTAAATTTGTTGAGACTTGTTTTGTGGCTTGACAATGATTGAGCCTCGAGAATTTTTCATGTGCTATTGAAAAGAATGCATATTCTACAGCTTTTGGATGGAATGTTCTCTAAATGTCTGTTAGGCCCATTTGGTCTTAAGTACACTTTAAATCTGATATTTCTTTGTTTATTTTCTGTTTGGATGATCTTTCCATTGCCAAAAGTGGGGTGTTGAATTCCCATACTATGTTGTATTACAGTTTATTTCTCTCTTTAGATCTATTAATATTTGCTTTATGTATTTAGTTGCGCTGATGTTGGATGCATATATATTTACAATTATTATATCCCCTACTGAATTGGCTCCTGTTGGCATTATATTTAAGTAAAGGATGAGATCAAAATTTCAAAGTCCGGTTTTTAATTCTTACATTTGAGGTTAAAGAAAATGAATGAAAAGGGGAACAAGAAGAATGTACCTTAGTTGAAGAAGTGTTGGATGGAGTTGATAATGATATCTGGGGAAGTTGGAAAATGGCCTAAGGATGAACTGACATGGTGGACATAACGGGTTCTGCAGGTCGGAGAGACTGAGTCTGCACCTTGGAAACCTTATTCCTTTTGGTTTCAGTCTTTTCCTTTTTGTGTTTTTTCTTCTCTGAAAGTAGTTTAATTTTCCTGCTAACGGTTTCTATATCAAATGAAGTACAGCACATTTTCATTATTGGGTAGTAGGTTTATTATACCTAAAAACATTTTTCTTGGAAACTTAAGGGAGGGCTGCTAATCCTTGGCTAGTTGTAAGAGATAGGCACAGATTGTTTCATTAAAAAAATGGAGAAGAGAAAGTTATATACATCTGTCCTCTAATTACCTCTGTATTGAGAGGTGACTGCCTTAGAATTGGGAAAAGTTGGTTTTTGTAAACATGACTATATTTGTGCCGTGGTTTGAATGTGTCTCCCAAGGTCCATATATTGGAAGCATAATCCCCAAATTTATACGCAGATGATATTGGGAGGTGGGCCTTCTGGGGGTTATTAAGGTTAGATGAGGTCATGAAGGTGGAGCCCTCATGATAGGTTTAGTGGCATTATAAGAAGAGGAAGAAAGACCTGAGCTTGCACATTCTTGCTCTCTCTCATCATGTGATATCTTCTGCCATGTTATGACACAGTATGAAGGTCCTCAATGGATGCAGCCCCTTGATCTTGGACTTCCAAGACTCCAGAACCATGAGCCAAATAAAATTCTATTACTTATAAATTATGTAGTGTGTGGTATTCAGTAACAGCAACATAGAAATGGCTAAGACAAAAAATTGGTACTGAGAAGGGGGGCTGTAACAAATGCAAATATAAATCATAAGAAATATCTGAAAAGGTGGAAGTGACTTTGGAACTGTGTAATTGGTAGGGGCTGGAAGAACTTGGAGAAGCAGGCTAGATAAAGTTTAGATTGCTTTTATTTCCATATGTGCACATAGTGTTAATCAATTAGTTCCAATTTAATAGTGAGTACATGTGGTGGTGGGGGGAGAAAGGGATTGGTAAATTCACACCTAATGGGTACCATGCACACTATTTGGGTTATGGGCATACTTATAACTTTGACTCAAACTGTACAAAAGCAATTTATGTAACCAAAACATTTGTACCCTCATAATACTCTGAAGTTTAAAAAAAAAGTTTAGATTGCTGTGATTGATGCATTAGGGGAAATTCTGGTAAGGGCTTAGGAGATGATGAAATATAGGGAAAGTCTAGAACATCTCAGAGACTACTTAAGTGCTCGTGATCAGAATGCTGGTAGAAATAAGGGCTGATCATTTTGAGAAGGTCTTATATGGAAATAAGGAACAAAGTATTGGAAACTGGATTAAAGGCTATCCTTGTTACACGGTTGCAAAGAACTTGGCTGAATTATGTATGTGTTCTAGGAATTTGTGAAAGGCATAATTTAAAAGTGATGAATTAGCATATTTGACTGAAGGAATTTATAAGCAAAATATTGAAAGATCTCTGTGGCTACTTTTAACTGTAGACTGTAAGTTTTGAGAAAGTAAAATGAATTACAGATGACATTTATACTAAAAAGAGAAGCAGAGCAGAAAGATTTGGAAACTGCCTAGCCATGTAAGAGTGAAAAGATGTCTTTAGGAGAGGAAGTACCAAGAGTGTGGCCAAGTGACAATTTACCAAGGACATTACCATGGATAGAAGGGAACCAGGTCTTATTCATCAAGACAATGGAAGAATGACCCTGAAGGCATTTCAGAAATCTTTAAGGCAAGCTAGGACCTTGATGGCAAAAGAGGCACTCCTGGGACCTCAGCATTCACTGCCACACATAGCCTCAAGTGTTTGTTTCCCACATTCTGGTGCAGCATCTCTCAGCTGCCAGCTACCCCAGCAATGGCTCATGCAGGCCTGAGTGCAGCTCCTGCCAAAGCTCCAGAGGGCAAAAGGGATAAGCCTTGGTGGTGTTGATGTGGTGCTGACTGCCGGTGCACACAGTATGCAGACTACGGGGCTATGGTGATCTCTACCTAAATTTCCAAGGATGTATCAGATAGCCTAGGGGCCCAGGAAGAAACTTGCATCAGGGGCAGAGCCATAACAGAGTCCCCACGAGGGCGATATCTAGTGGAGCCATGGACATGGGCCTACCCCCAAGACTCCAGAACTGTAGCGCTCCCAGTGTGTAACGCCAGCCTGGGATAGCTACAGGCACAAAATTTCACCCTGTGAGAACTGCTACATAAGCCTAGCCCAGCAAAACCATACGGGTGTGACTGCCCAACTGTTTGGGGGCCCAACCACTTAGTGTGTTCAAGAGGCAGCACATGGACCAAAAGATTATTCCGGAGTTTTAAGGTTAATGTTGTTTTCCCTATTGGATATTGGACTTACATGAAACCAGTTTCCCATCTCTTCTTTTCTATTTCTCCCTTTTGGAATGGAAATGGCTATCCTATGTCTGTCCCACTATTGCATGTTGGATGAAGATAACTTGTTTTGATTTCACAGGCTCACAGCTAGGAGGTAATTTGCCTTGGGATGAAACTGACCTTGAGTTTCATCCATATCTGATTTAGATGAGACTCTGGATGTTAGGTTTTTGAGTTAGAGCTGGAAGGAGTTAAGACTGTGTGCTACTAGGATATAATGAATGTATTTTGTATGTGGGAAAGAACAGAATTAGGGGGCCAGGGAAAGAATGCTATGGTTTCAATGTGTCCCCCAAAGTTCATGTGTTCGAAACTTAATTCTCAAATTCATATGTTGATGGTATTTGGAGGTGGGGCCTTTGGGAGCTAATTAGGGTTTGATGGGGTCATGAGGGTGAGGCCCTTATCATGTGATTATAAAACGGCTTTATAAAAAGAGGAAGAAAGACCTGAGCTTGCTTGCTCTTGCTCTCTCTTGCTTTCTCTTGCCATGTTATACCTTCCACTGTGTTATGACACTGCAAGAATGCTCCCACCAGATGCGGCCACTTGACCTTAGACTTCTCAGCCTCCAGAACCATGAGCAAAATAAACTTCTAATATTTATAAATTACCTAGTCTGTGGTATTCTGTTATAGCAAGAAAAAATGAACTAAGAAAATAGGCAAAGCATTTTTCTATGTGAGTCTCAAGTTAACATGCTTTACTAGCAGAGATCAAGATAATCATATTTCTATCATATATATTACATTATGTTTATTAAAATGCATAGCTCATTGCCTTGCACAAAGAATATGATCAATTATTATGCAGTTTGGTAAATCTTAAACTTGATGGAAAACTAATGAAGAAATAACTGCCTGATGGAGAGACTGAGTGCATGAACCATATCAGAGTTTCTTCTGGAGGACCTCAAGCCTCTTTCTCTTTGCCAAGCTTACCTGAGCCCCAGGAGTCTCCTGTCCCCCTTCAAATGTGAGAGTGGTGTTGTGGTGGGTGCAGGTGTAGCAGGACCCACTTCTTCATGCTTGATCTGTCTTTTTCATTTATTATTATTATTATCATTTTTATTATTTTTGCAGTAATATTCCCCTCTAATAGCCTGGTGGGTCCTCTAGTGGTGGAGTTGTGGGTTGCCCAGAGCGAGGAGTGGGGAGGCTGGACAGCAAGGAGGGGAGGAAGTCAGATGTAGGGAGATAGACATGCCAATTCATTTCCCATCGCTGGGTGGGTTGGGGGAGGCAGCGGCAACCTTAAACAGTAGTGGTTAAAAATAATAACTAGGGGTAGGTGGCAGGGAGCAGAGGCAGGGCCAAGGTAGGTGATTCCACCACTGGGTCCCACACCACTTGCCCACTCATTGCTCACCATATTTTCAGGGGGTGCCAGGGCTGGTGGCCTTGGGAGGTGTGTATGCACTAACCGTATTTCAGGCATTGCTAAAAGTAGATGGAGCCAATGTAGCCACCCTGAATGAAGCCCTACATGTCCTCCTGGAATAGCTGCCAGTTTCTCTGCAGAAACTCAGCAGCCTGCTTGTTCAATGGGTCCTTGGGGTTGAGCTCAAAGAAGAGAAACTCCAGGTCATAAATTATGGAGTTTATCATGAGGACTGGCTTCCAGTCCTCTCTGAGGACGTTGAGGCAGATGTTGCCCTCGAGATCTATGTTGGAATGATAGACCATCATCTCACACTTCACCTTGCGGGGGGAGTGTCATGCAGTTAACCCTGGCCCACCTTAAAACTGAACAGAAACTGAAGCCCACATCAGGACAGGTGACCAGCTTGGAGTTGAAGAAGTCTTCTGGGTCTGAGAGCTGCTGTCATACATCTCAGGCCAGTTCAGCTCCTGTAAGTCATTCTGGATCCACAGCTATGCTGCCAACGCCTTCTTGCTGCTGCTCTTGATGTCACTGGCCAACTCCTCCTCCTTCCTCTGCTGCTTCAGCAAGAACAACTTGGACATTCTGACCCTATCACCACTGCCACTGCCTCAGGGCCTAGGACCTCCACCACCTGGGACCCAGTCACTGCCTGGGATGCCACTGCTCTTCAGACCTACTGTCATGGCTGTTCCTTTTGCTAGGATGGGCTTAATTTTATTGACAACTGATGCAGAAAAGCAGGAGAACATATGAGCCATATCAGATGAACTTGGAGAGCTAAAGCTATTTCAATACTCTTTCATCTCAGCTCCTGCTGAGGGATCAGGTATGCTTTAGTCAACCTCCACTGCATTAGCCCAGCCTGGCCTCAAGGTGACCAGCAGTCACAGCGCAGGCACAGACACACACCAAGGAAAGACCATGTGAGGGCACAGGGAGAACGTGGCCATCTACAAGCCAAGGAGAAACCCTCAGAAAAAGATCAATGCTGCTAATACCTCAATCTTGGACTTCTACCCTCCAGAACCATGAGAAAATAAATTTCTGATGTTGCAGTCACTCAGACTGTGGTACTTTGTTATGGAAGCTTCAGCAAACTAACACACTTGCTGGACCATGTTTCCTGTGTCCTATATGTCCATATCACTGTCCTTTTGCTAGACTTCTACCTGCTTCCTCGTACAGAATCACAGCATTAATTGACCCAGCTTCTTTCCATAGTTGCTTTGTTTTCTTCCTTCCAGGCTTAATTTCTCTAATCAGTTCTTCTTTAGAGCCAGTTCTTTCTATAAAGCCATGGTTCTACCCTGCTTGATAACCTTTAATAGTCCTCCATTTTCTTTAGGAAAAATTCTTTGCTCCTTAGTTTGGCATGGAAGGCTTTATATACTCTCTCTCTCTTGCATCTTGTACTTCCCATTTCTTATACTTAAGCTCAAGAAATATAGAGCCCACCTTGCTTTTTCAGGTCTTCTGCCTGACATGTACTTCTTACCTTTTATCTTGAAAGGTAGAAATAGATAATACATAGTCTGCATTAACCCAATAAAATTTAATTTAAAGTTATAGAAATATGCAAATATATTCAGCTGAAACCAGTCATGGAAACCCTTGCATTGAATATTTTTACACAGAATCAGTCATCCCTCTGTACCCATGTAGGATTGTTTTTAGGACCCCCCCCCTCCAACACACATACTGATACCAAAATCCATGGATGCTCAGAGTCCCTTATATAAAGTGGTATAGTATTTGCATATAACCTACCCACATCCTCACATATACTTTAAATGGTCTCTAGATTACTTATGATGCTTAATACAGTGTAAGTACTATATAAATCATTGTTATACTGTATTTTTAGGGGATAATGACAAGAATAAAAGTCTGTATGTCTTAGTACAGATGAAATCATACTTTTTTCTCAGTAATTTCAATCTGCAGTTGGTTCAATCTATGGATGTGGAACCCACAGATATAGAGGCCAACTGTATAGTGTCCTGAACCCTTAATATAATAGATTATATGAGAATCATTATTTGTGAAAAATGACATTTTTATTAATATGGCACCCCCTCCCCCAATATATTCTCTCAACATACTGACTTAGGAATCAGAATATGAGTGTTAAGAGTTTAGACTTTGGAGTTCAGAAGACCTGGTCCTGGAACATAATAAGTTGGGTAATGAGTACAATGTATTAATAAGAAAATAAATGAGTACTTTGCAAGATTAGGTTGAAAATGCTCCCACAAGGAGATAGGGGTGGGATTAAGAGTTAGAAAACACAAACTAAAATAGAAGACGTAAAGGATGATGGAGTCCAGGTTAAGGTGTCAACGTCCACACATGACATGATGCGGATGGAGAGAATCCAAGATGAGGATGACAGAACTTTGGGAGACGCAGTGAGATAAACGTCCTGGAGTTAAAATAAAGCAGAAGTCCTTAGGTTGAGTGTGCCCATAAAGTGCCAAACAGGGGAGCAGAAGAAAAACCCATACCAAGACATACTGTAGAGAAACTGGAGAATTTAAAAAATAAAGCAGAAAATCTGAAATCTTCCGGGGGTACAGAGGCTGAAGAGTGAGATTCTCAATAGCAAAACTGCATGTAAGAGGACAATGGAGTAGTTTTCAATAGTATTTACTCTAATCCCATATCTGCACTTTTGAAACCTGAAAGTTTTAGCGTATGTGTGTGTGTGTGTGTGTGTTTCGTGTGTGAATTTGATTAAAAAATTATCAGCAAAATAAAAACTGACCTGAGGTGACAGAAATCTATGTATAATCCTTTTAAATTCCTGCTTTAGTGTGAATGTTGGTGTGTTTTGCTGCAAAAGTATTAGTGGATTTGATTGGGGAGTCCTTACCCAGACCCTACTGGGCCATCTATGTAACGCCACATAGAGAGTTTATACATTAAATAACCTTTCTAAAGTAACCCAAATTCCGAATTCCAAACCAGATGTGACCCCAGGGTTTCAGAAAGGTGTTACCTACCTATCTTGAAGGAAAAATTATTCTGAAGTTAGAATTTTATATCTAGCCAAAATGACATTCACATGTGGAGGCTTAAAAACAATTCTATATCGACCAATACAATTCACATCAGAAGATCTGAAAAACAAATACACCCACTCTTCTGGAAATAGTATTCAATAAGAAAATAAATAAATAAAGCCAAGAAGTGCTGCAGAATAAAAGGTAAGTGAAAGTAAACAACTAACTTGATTAAATCTTCCTATGTCTCAAAAATAAAGCCTTGACTAAAGAGAAATAAAGAGGAAGTAGAGTAACATGTTAGGTAAATGTAGTAAGAAAAGAGAATATGTGTTTACTAAGTTACTTGTCCTTAAGGAGAAGATAGATTTATTAAAAATATTGATAAAGAAGGAGAATAAGGAAGCACAGAATTAATGTTACAAATTGAAATTAAGTACATAAAATAGTAGAAACTAGTCAAAATACTTCATTAGAAATTAGTCAAAATACTTCATTCAAGAGAATATACATGAAGACTTAACTTGTTAAGAGACAAAGTTTCTTTTAAAAACACACATATATATATGATGTTGAAAAAGGTCATTTAAATGTTGAAAAAAGTAGTTGGAAAAATTTGTCACAGAAACTGTATTTAAACAAAGCATTTGATTTCAATTACTGTAGCTTTAAATAGATCATAAGACGATGAGTATTATCAAAACTGGAGGTTCACTATGCAATAATACAAAGTTTAAGTCCCAGGAATATACAATCAGTTCTAATTATATACTCCCTAATAGTAATACATATTTTATTATGTGGTATATTTCTCTCTTCTTCTCTTTCTCTCTCTTTATATGTATATATAATATAAAAATTATATATAATATAACATATCTTCATGTACATATGTGTACATACATATACATGTATATATCTTCAATACTTAGAATAAAAATTGTGACAAATGAATGGAAAATTTGACATAATCATGCTTATAGTTACAAGTTTTAGCATATCTCACTTACTGAACAAAGTAAAGAAAAATATCAGAAAATATTGAGAAAAATTGACCAACACAGTTAATAAGCTTAAATAAAAACCTTCATCTAATATTTAGAGAATTCTGAAACCAACATTTGAATCTTTAATTTCTTCTAAACCACACATGAAATGTTTATGTACTGGGCTCTACAGAAAGACTAAAGCATTCCAAATGGTGAGTATAGATTTAATTGACGATAGCTACTTCTTTACTACAAACTCTTACCATGAAAGTTTACCTCTGACTTTGAGGGAAGCAGGAGAAATTCCCAAAATGACTGAAATACTGCCTCTATCACCTCGTGTAGAATTGAGCTACTGTAAAACTTAGACATACATATGTGAATATTAATATACCATGTATTTGAATAACTGTTTGTGAAACTGAGAAATTTGCAATGTGTGGGCATCTTTTCCTCTTTTGTAAAATTAGGATAATAACATATGATTCAGCTTTATGTCCAGATTTTTTTTTACTTAATATTATTTCAAGGTACATTTTTCATGCCACTAACTTTTCTTTTACCCAGGCCCCACCACAGCCACCAAATTTCCTAAGCACCCTCCAGCCATGAAAACCAAGGTCCTCTTCTAAATATCAACTTATGTTAATAGACACTCAGAGAGTTGATTTTAAAATCTGAAATAGTCAAACTGTATTTCCACTTTCTCAGGCATCATTTGTGATGGAATGAAAAAAAGTCTATTATCTTTCTACGTAAGTGAAGCAAATGCAGTTTTCACTTTCCTGAATATAGTTGATATCCTCCCTACGCCCCTCACCCCCTACCTGGAAGAACCCAAACTAATTTTCCCCTGGTGATTGTGTGGTTACAAACTAAATATGTATCTATATGTATCTCTGCAGAAAACCTCATAAACTCACCTAACTTGGAACTTCTTCTATAGGGAAGCACTTTCCCCCAAACAAGTTAGTCAGGAACAATAGAGTTATACACAAGAGTAACAATATTAAGAATGGAATACAACCTGATAAGAAAAGTACAGGACCCACGTGAAGGGTATAAGACAACTACTTGGAGGGACATATAGGACAATGGAAGGGGGCACAAGTATGTTCATTGCAGAGGCAATTGCAATAAAGGATATTGGAAAGTTTTACCTTTGTCCAAAAGACCACCAGGATGGCTAAATAGTAGAAAGGAGAGCTTTATTGGCAATATCAGTTTGCAAACTGGAAAGAGATAGTCTCTGGTGTAGATCAAAGGTGTTCTCTCTCTGAAGAGGGGAAGGACAGGTTGGGTTTTATGCCTCACAGGGTTGGTGTCATACATATTCAGCAGGTTTGGGGAGAAAACCTATACATATTTGTGAGGGGAGCTGAGTGCATGCACAATGGGTAAACATATCTGTAACATATGTCCCATGTTCACTTTGGGGCAGGGTTTTAGCATTAAAATAGGGTGTAATTTGGCTCTCTATGTCAAAAGGTGAACTGCAAGCCAAAGACAATTTGTGCTTGGCCTCTATAAGTGGGCTGAAACTGGCTTAAGGTCTGCAATTGCTAATCAGAAAAGAAGATTTGTAAGGCTGGTACTCTGTCTAATCAGAGTTGTAGTGGTCGGCATTGTAAATCAGAGTTGATAGCTCCTATTGTGAGTGAGTTTAGCCATAGGAATTTAGAAATTTGCCATGTCAGGAGCCCCGAACCCTTAACTGTTGGGTAATTTTGTTTGCTTAACCTTAGAGTCCATCTTAGTTGATAAAGGGGTATCTATTTTGGTCTCTCAGATCACATTCCTCAAATAATTTGAGCAGCAAGCAATGAACCCAATTGCTTATTGTTATGGACACTATACTTTCTCTCCTTCCTGTAGAACAACATAGGACAGAAAACTTTTAGTGATCAGAAATAATTTTATGTTGATGAAGTATCCCTTGTAAAAGATTAATTATTATTAATTCTTAATGTGTACAGTTGGGTAAGTAACTCTAGTAATTATTAGAGTTATTTTGAGGTGTTTTAGACCAAATAAAATATTCTTTTGAGGTTTGAGCCCTATAAGATGTATTAAGGAAAAAGAGAGAGAAAAGGGAATAAAAAGGAAGTACCCAAGTTAAGAAACAATTTCTCTATAATTTTGTGGTTACTAAAGAGATACCCAAATCTTTCTCTACAAAAATCCCTTTTGGTCTCACCTCAGTGGAACTTCTACTGCAGTAGTCTAGAGTTTGAAATTTTTTTTTCTAGAAGTGTAAGAATAACTGTTCCTTTTGTACTAAGAGAAAAATAAATCATTAACACTATCCAAAGACTGAACTTCAGGTTGTTATAATCTTGTGAAAGGATAAGAAAGTAAAGTATTTTGAAACTTTTTATTGTTATGTTTAACATAACAATATTGTCATGTTTAACAATAAAAAATGGCATTAACATAACAATATTGTTATGTTTAACAATAAAAAATGGCATTGGGTTGGGACACTTAAAAACTTGACCAGTATTGGCTTCCTCATGCTATGCTATTTCAGGGAGACAGATGTCGTGAAAAAATTCTGAGACTACTCCCATCAATGCTTTTAGATTTTGATACCATTAGCTGGAGAAACTGAACTATTTCTTTTTTGTAAATAATTTATTTCAATGAAGAAAATGATAGCACAATGTTTTTCTTCTTCTTTTGTAATGTGTCCATACCTGAAAGATATTTTGGCATTAGTACTTTATTATTCGGGGGACTTAAATGTCCCTTGAATGAAGCCAACATATTAAAGGAGAAAGATAAGATACACAGCCATTTCTCCCTTCTTTCCTATTTACAGAGTAGCAGTAGCAGGAGAAGATCTTGGTAGAGATGTCTTTTGCTACTGGTACTTGACATTATTTCCTGGATGGGGAAGGGTCTGCTATAAAATCAATTTGGGTTTAACTACCACATGAATCCTTCACTCTGTCATTAATAGTTGACAAACTTGGAGCTTGACCAGGTAAAAAGTCATTATGAATATGGAGATCCTTCTCAAATATACAGAAAGGAATTTGTCACTAGCTGCCCTCTTGGCTATGATTAGGTTGCATTATCTTGATGGTTCAAGTCATGATTCCTCAAGCCTTTTAGCATTTGTCCACAGATAAACACAAGTGAGTGGTGGTCTCATATCATGACAACATCGAAGCTTTGCAACTTCTGGAAGAGCACTGAACTTCTACTAGGGGAGGGGACTTGATAAATCCTTTGCTCTGTAGTGTCTTTTTCTGTTAAGAACAATGGATGCACTCAGGAGCGAGACAGAGAACTGGCAGGTACTGCTTTTGGTATGACATTGCTGCAGGCGATGCCTTAGTCATTGCTTTGGGCATTGCTGCAGCATTGCCTTACTGAGTCAGGCAGTCTCAAAACAAAGTTTCTAATTGCCCTGATCAAAACAAGATGAAGGCAGGGCAAGTTCCAACCACTTAGAACCAAGATGGTGGAGGAACACTGCCCCTGCCATGAATATCTCTGCCCTTCTTTGGCCCGTTGCTGAAATAGAAAGATAACAGGAACCAGGGGGCTGGTTCTCTTCTGCAGGGAGGGCCAGCTTCTACTCTGTCTGTGGAGTAGATGTTCTATGGTTTCTACAGGGGGCTGGTTCTCTTCTGCGGGGACTTGCCTTTGCTGTGACTGTGGAGTAGACTTTCTAACTTTATATAGTTTCTGAATAAATCTTGCTTTCAATTTATTTTGTTGGTTCATTCCTAAATTCTTTCTTGTGCAAAGCCAAGGACCCACTTGTACTTCAAGTGGCTCCCAGCATTGGGAGTCACTTTCCTGAATCAGGAGTACTATAAACCCTGAAATACTAAATAAATGAAACAAATCAGCAGTCATTATTGTGGTAACTCACTGCCTAATCTACAAGCAGGATGAAGTCATGACTAGAAAAGGGTCTCTCAAAATGGCCAATGTTGGGAGATGATCAAAGACTGTCTAAGGAAAAGAGAAAACTAATTGTTTTAATACAAACTTAGGTGATGGAGGGGATACTTAAAGTCTTGATTTGGAACCTGTCTGAATAGCTCCATCAAATCAAGAGTAAGTTAGGAAAAAACAAAGGGTTATGCGGGTATTTGTGATTCTCTTACGGGCTTTAGGTTGTGCTCATGTGGACTCGTTGAACTGGTCTTAAGGAAATGGGTAAAAAAAGACACGAGGAAGGGTCATAAAGGGCCATGATCCGAAGATTGGGAGTGGAGGATCCACAGCCAGAATAAACATGATTCAGGACATTGTCCTGCCCCTTTCTCTTATAATCAACTCATAAGGAGTGATTTCTTTTGTTGGTATTCAAGCAGATAACAGATGAATTTGTCTCATAAAAAAAGAAAAGGCAATTCAGAACAATGCTCAATAATCCAAGCTGGGCAGATGGAATTTTAACAAATGGACCAAAGAAAGGCATAAAACAAGGTGGACTTTTCCTGACCTTAGGTCATGGCCAAACAATTGATGATTTGTACCACTACACAGAAAGCTGACTGGGAAATGAGAGAACTTCCTGTGCATGAAAGATGTCTCCATAAGCCTACATGAATGCCTGTCATCTCGAGTATTAATCTACAAAGTCACTGAACTTCCTTAGGAAAGTGTCCCTACTTGGTTGATACCCTTACAAATCAGTCTAGAAGATGACAGAAGTCTCCTACGGAGAGGAATGTGAGAAAATACAAGAGCAATTGCCGCATGAGACAGCAGTCAGGCCCTTTAAAGTCTCTAGTAGGACCTGGAATAAAAGTATATGAGTAAGGCCTGTATTTTTAGAGAAGGAAATGGAAGGTGTGAGTGTGTTGGGCATACTAAAATTAAAAGCTTTTCTCTACCTTCTATGCTTAAGGGCTAGAATAAAATCTTTCAATGTGGGAGACAAAGTTGGCCAATGTGATACATGCATTCATATAGTCATCATCCATTTGAACAATATGCCTCCTGAGTTAACCTTCTTAGAGGAATTGGGTTCATTGCTTAACATAAAGGCTGTGGATAATAGTATTTCTATAAAGTCACACTAAGAAAAGATTAGAATGATATTATAAATTTTACATATATCTTCTACCCACTTAGGTGCCCAAGGAAAACAACAGCAGCAGCAACAACTCAATAACCTTAAATTAAGCAGGCAGGGCCTTAGAAAGTTTTGCATAGTTCCTTACATGCCGATGTACATCTGAAAAGTAGAACTGTCTTGAGATGCTCAAATATGTCACTGAAGTAGCAAAGAGACAGTGGGCTTGAGATGGTGATGACTGCACAGGGCTCCTCCTATGGCCCCTTGGGCCTACATGGCAAACAGGCACAAGCTGGTGGCCTGTCCCTCAATAAAACCTGGAGAAACTACAGAGTAAAACACAGATTTTCAGATTTAGCAAACAAGCAAAATTCTTTGAGAATCCCCTAGCTATTGCAAAGCCTGTGTTGTTCTCTTTTGTATGGGATGTCAGTGTGGGCTGCAGCCAGGGACAGAGAACATCTGGCAGCTTGATTTAGAAAACAAAGAAAAGTGATTTAAATCTAGCCTTGCCTCTCCTTCATGTTGTCTTGGAGCAATATTTGCTTATCAATTCCCCACAGAGGCTCAGATGCTGTGGCCACAAAAGTGGCATCAGGACAAAGCAAAAGAAAGGTTGGGATAAGCAGCAGATGAAACAAGTGTAACTTACTCTTCCGACCTTTATTCTCCATAGCTCTGGTGCCAGTGCTTTACCAGGATGGGAGGCTGTCTTCCCCTAAAGATAATCTTCTCAAAGAATTTAAAATTTAATCTGTGACCACTGATTTGTCTGTTGTGGTTGGAGTAATGATAGTTTTGTGGTATATGGACTCTTTGTTCCTGGGATCCTCTCTATAATGCATAACATTTTCTTTGATTCTCAAGGAATATAGTAGATTTCTTTATGGGGGTCTGAGGAAAAGCTAATTGGATATCTAATGAGCAAAACTTATTTAAACTGCAAGGCGGTTTTGGCCTAGGTCTAGTTTCTCACCACACAAAGATCCAATTATTGAGACAATGAGGACTGCCAAGGAAGACAGGAATATATATTTTTTTAATTTTCAGAATACTATGGTGGTACAAACATTTTGATTACACAAATTGCTTTTGTACCATTTGAGTCAAGGTTATAAGTGTGCTCACCCCCCAGATAGTGTGCGTTGTATCCATTAGGTGTGAATTTACCCATTCCCTCCTCCCCTCCCGAATGTAATTTCCATATGTGTATATAAGTGTTGATTGATTACTTCCAATTTAATGGTGAATACATGTGGTGTTTGTTTTTCCATTCTTGTGATACCTCACTTAGAAGCATGGTCTCCAATTCTATCCAGGTTAGTACAAGAGGTATTAGTTCACCCATTTTTATGGCTGAGTAGTACTCCATGGTATACATGTACCACATTCTATTAATCCACTCATGAATTGATGGGCACTTGGGTTGTTTCCACATCTTTGAAATTGTGAACTGTGATACTATAAACATTGAAGAGCAGGTGTCTTTTTTATAAAATGTCCTTTTTTCCTTTGGGTAAATACCCAGTAGGTGGATTGCTGATTCAAACGGTAGTTCTACTTTTAGTTCTTTGAGGTATCTCTGTACTACTTTTCATAGAGGTTGTACTAGTTTGCAGTCCCACCAGCAGTGTATGAGTGTTCTTATCTCTCTGCATCCACACCAACATTTGTTGTTTTGGGACTTTTTGATAAAAGTCATTCTCATTGGGGTTAAGGGATATCTCACTGTGGTTTTGATTTGCATTTCCCTGATGATTAGAGATTTTGAGCATTTTTTCATATGTCTGTTGGCCAAATTTATGAAGAAGACCCCAAAAGCAATCACAGCAACAGCAAAAATAAATAAATGGGACCTGATTAAATTAAAAAGCTTCTGCACAGCCAAGGAAACAATCATTAGAGTGAATAGATGGCCTACAGAATGGGAGAAAATATGTGCATGCTATAAATCTGATAAAGGGCTGATAACTAGAACCTATAAAGAACTCAAGCAAATCAGCAAGAAAAAATCAAACAACCCCATTATAAAGTGGGCAAAAGACATGAACAGAAACTTTTTGAAAGGAATTTTTTAATATGAAAGATATCTTGTCAGGAGAATAGAAGAAGCTGCCTCAAATCTATTTCCCCAACTAATGGAAAATATGGGCTTTTTAAGAAGGGGCTACATGCTTTGGGGCAGGTTGCATTGAAATTAATGAGGGGCTATGTGCATTGGGGCATGTTATTAAGGGATGGTGAGTCTTGGCATCAGGAAGTCTGCCCAGGGGCCTTCAGAATCTCCACTACTTTGTCTTCCAGAAATTCTGCCATTTCTGGGAATCAACTCAGAAAGATCATCAATCCCTACTGGCCTGAGAATCTAAAACATGAGAGAGAGAGGATTATAAAAAATATACAAGAGTCGTTGAAATTTGTTCATAGAGCCAGTTATAAAACTGTCTAAAAAAATCTCAAAAATTGCTTTGAAAATATTAATAAAACGGCAAGCCCAACAACACATACAACTTGAACTCAAATATTATAATAGAATAATCATGGTTTTAAAATAATCAAGCCAAATATACTTAATTAGCAGTAAAAAGAATAAGCAATCATATAATAAACAAGTGAAAATATTCAGCAATGAAAATGTAGTCAAAAAAAGAATCCAAGACATGGGATAAATTATGGAATGGGAAAGAGGATCAGACTCAGTAACTCACACAGAATGAAGCAGCGAAACAGAAAGAAACAAAAATAGTAAAATAAAACTTAAAAAATAAGAAGTATAAAGCTGTTGGCATCCAAATAGCAGTAATCTTAGGAGAAAGAAACATGAAAGGGGATTTAGGAAGTATATTTGAATAAAAGTTAGAGGTGAACCCCCTAGCATTAAAGAGAGATGAATGTCCTCAATCAAAAGGTATGAATGAAGTGCGCCAAACTGGGTAGAGAAAGAAACCCCCCACCTGCACACATTATGATATAATTAAAGGGATACCAATAAGAAGAAGAATTTTGAAAAATCTTCCGGAGAGAATGAACAGATCATACACAAAGGAACAAAACTCAGAGTGACAGCAGAATTCTGGAGATTGGAATTATATTTTAAGGTGCAGGTAGGCAAATCATTACTCATAATTACAAAAGTCCCAAAGCTCTATAAACTTACTATTTAAAAAAAAAAACTTTAGCCAAAACTTATTTGGCTGCCAAGCCTGAACTGAACTGATGCCACACTATTTTGAGTCACTATTCACACCACTTAGTGTGAAATTACTTGTTGCAAAAAATTTTTAAAAAATAAATTTTATTGTGTATATTTAAGATTTACAACATGAAGTTATGAGATGCATATAGATAGTAAAATTGTTACTATAGTGAAGCAGATGAACATATTTATCATCTCGCATAGTTACTTTTTTTGACAAGAACAGCTAAAATCTACTTACTAAAAATTCCCTACTACTGTCTTTCTTACTTTAGTCCTCATGTTGGAACTTAAAACTCTGGGGGAGAGGGAAAACTTCCCCTTTGCCTGTGGAAGGTTTGCTGAAAGATCAACTCACAATAAGGCAGACTAATAAGAGAAAAAGATTACAAATTTATTTGTAGTCTGCATGAGGAGAATCACAGGGTGATTGCCCAATGTCCCAGTGAGGTTCAGATGCTTATATACCCTCATTTTAGAGGGGAGGGGGAGACGAGGAATATAGGTAAGTAATATGAGGAATATAGTCATTTGAGGGGCCACAAATGACTACTACAGAGAAGAACAGATGCTTGAGAGAATGAGTGGATGGGAGGGAAGAGATTGACTTTTAAGTGATTCTCTTTGGAAATTAAACTAACCTGAGAGACAGGCATTATTTTAAAATCGGTTGGCCAGGTCTGGTTGCATTCTTGATCTTGATCTATTTTCTGTAATAGATATTGAGACAACAGGGAGCTGAAGGAAAGATAATTGTTCTTCTAGTTGGGGTCCTCTGGGCTTTATGGACAACCACAAAACGAAAAGCCCCTTCCAATGCCTCTTGATCTCTCAGGGCCTTTAATTCAAAGTACTCTTTGTACCAGGGAGTCATTTTTTGGAGTGAAATTCCCTGAGCTCCTTCAGTCTCTAAATGTGTTCGTCCTACCTCTCTGCTATTTTGTATCCTTTGACCTAAAAATGCCTACATTAAAAAAGAAGAAAGATCCCAAATTAATAGCTTAATAATATGATTCTATGAGCTTCAGAAAGAGGAACAAACTAAACCCTAAGTTAGCAGAAGGAAGGAAATAATAAAGACTGGAACAGAAACAAATCAAATAGAGAGCAAAACAACTATTTCTGCAGAAATTTTGAGTTTATATTGCCAGGTGTTGGTTTAAATCTAGCTGAGTATTTTATATAAACAAGCTAAATGTTCATCTTACCTTTCTAAAATCCAAATAATTCTGAATTTCATAATCTATTAGCTCCTCCCAAAAGTTTCAGTTAAGGTATTGTGTATTGAAACACAATAATTTTTAACCTAAAATTTTGCATAAAGCTAAGTTGTCATTCATAATCAGGGTACAATATATTTATTTTCAAGCATTTAGGTTTTCTGAAGATTTGTAGTATGGAGACCCACTTTTAGTGGACATAACCAAATAAGAAGGGAAACAAATCTGGGCAATGTTACAAACCTGTGGGGACTGAGCATGATAAAATAATTTAGTAAAGTTAAAGATAACAAATAAAATTAGGGCTGAAAGGTGGGGTGTGGTGGCTATGCCTGTAATCCTAGCACTTTGGGAGGCCGAGGAGGGAGGATTGCTTGAGGCCAGTAATTTGAGACCAGCCTGAGCAAGAGGGAGACCCTGTCTCTACCAAAAATAGAATAAATTAGCTGGCGTGGTGGCCTGCACCTATAGTCCCAGCTACACGGAAGACTGTGGCAGGAAGATTGCTTCAGTGCTGCAGTTTGAGGTCTCAAAAAAACCATATTAGGACTGAAGAAAGTCAAAGAGGAAGGAAAACCACAATAGCACAGAAGGCAAATTTTAGATAATACCAGCATGATGGGGAAAGGACAGGACAAGTACAGCAGAAATGAGAACCAACTAAGGTTCTGATTTATTTGAGGAAAACTTTAGAAATAATTTTTTTTAAAAATAAAAAGGGAGTAAATGGAAATATATAAAATTTGTTCAAATTGAAATAAAAAATGAAGTTTAAAAAACATGTTCCTATTTTTTAAGTATTGTGATGTGTATAAATGAACTAAACTCACCAGTAAAAAGACAGAAATTATCTGATTACATTTCTAAAAAAATCAGTTCTATGTTTTCTTAAGTTTACAAGAGAGTCATCTGAAGCACAAGGAAAATAAAAGGAAAAAATAGGAAAAGTTGTCTCATGCACATGATAACCAATGAATACAAAGCAAAATAGACTTTAAGACAAAATAAAACATTATTAGAGATAAAGTGTTGCTACATAATGATTAAAGTTTCCATTCACCAAGGAGAAAGAATAATTACAAATATTACACACCTGATAAAATAGCTTCAGCACACAGAGAACAACATTTTATAGACTTGCAATGAGAAATTGGCAAAAGTGTCATTGTAGAGATTAGAGTTTTCAGCACATCTGCTTCAGCATAAATCTAACAGTCAAAAGTCAGAAAAGATGTTGACAATCTGAATAATACAATTGACAGTCTTGATTAAATGTACTTGTATGGAATTCTGGATCCAACAATCAGCATATACACACTCTCCTTGAATACACATGAGGCATTTAGAAATAGAGATATGTTATAAAACAAATGTCCACAAATTTCAAAGAATAAATATCTCTTGGATCTAGTTATTTTACATTTTCTTTCATTCTTAACATCCCAGGAATCCAGCCATGGCCCTGAGAATAGCAGTAGGGAAGCAAAAAAAGTCTGTGAATTAAGCTCCTGTTACCTATGGTAGAATAAGGCTTGAAATATAAATTAAACTTTTATGTCAAAATGTAGTGGCCATTTAAAAATCTAAGGTGACTTGGAGTTTTTCTATTAGATATTGTTTGTACGCGTATGTGTGTGTAGAGGGAGGGAATTTGCTTTATGCTCACAATAAAGCTTGCGTCCTGATGTGTTTTATTTCTTATCATCATATTATGAATCTTCCTCATTCCTTGTCTTTTTCTCAGACACCTCTCCTCGGCCCTCAAGTTGTGTCCTCACTTTTTGGCCCAAAAAACCAAAGACCTCCTCTGAATATTAAATCACATCATTCAACATACATAGAATAATTTTAACTCCTTCTAGGCTCAGTCTGAGCCAACCATGTCAAATTTATTTTATGTAAAATTTATTTTTAATCTTATTAAAGGCAATATGCACATCCATTTGTTCAGGCTTCTGTTGTAGTGAAATAAAAGACGAACACTATTTTCCAGATACATGAAATTTGGGATTAGGCTATCAGAGTGTTCACTTTTTAAAGTTTATTTTTAATTGATAAAAAATAGTTGTACATATTTAAGGGGTACAGTGGTATGTTTCAATATATTTGTACATTGTGAAATAATCAAATCAGGGTAATTAGCATATTCATCACCTCAAACATTTATCATTTCTTTGGGGTGAGAACATTTACAATCCTCCCTTACTAGCTATTTTGAAATATAAAACACATTACTGTCAGCTATAGTTGCTCTACTGTACAATAGAGCACCAGAACTTACTCCTTATATCTAACAGTAACTTTGTACCCATTGACTAGTCTCTCCCATTTACTTCTTGTGCCTATCCTTCCAAGCTTCTGGTAACCAATATTCTACTCTTTACTTCTATGAGATAACCTCTTTTAGATTCTACGAATGAGTGAGATCATGTGATACTTGTTTTTCTGTCCTAGGCTTATTCACATAACATAAATGTCCTCTAGGTTCATTCATGTTTCTCATATAACAGGATCCTTTCATTTTATAGCTGAAGAGTATGCCATTGAGTATATATACCACATTTTAAAAAATTCATTCATTGGATTGGACACACAAATTAACTCCGAATCATGGCTGTTATGAATAGGACTACAATAAACACGGGAGTATAGATATCTCTTTGATATACTGATTTCATTTCCTTTGGATACATACTAAGTAGTGGGATTGTTAGATCATATTATACTTCCATTTTTAATGTTTTTAAGAAATATTCATTCTATTTTCCATAATGACTATACTAATTTACATTCTTACTAATAGTGTATAAGAGTTTCTCTTTCTCTACATCCTCACCAGCATTGTTATTTTTGATTTTTGTTAATAGCCATTGTAATGGGGGTGAGGTGATAGCCCATTGCAGTTTTCATGTGCACTGCCCTATGATTTGTGATATGGAGCATTTTTTCATATAAATGAAAAAAATTTTTCATTAAAAAATTTCAATAAATTTTTTCATTTCTCTTGGCCAGTCTATGTCTTTTTTTGAGAAATATGTATTCAGGTATTTCATCCATTTTTTAGTCTGATTTTTTTCCATTGAGTTACTTGAGTTCCTTATATATTTGGAGTTTTAGTCCCTTGTCATATGCATACTTTTCAAATATTTTATCCCATTCTGTGGTTGTCTTTTTACTGTTTTGATTGTTTGCTTTGCTGTGCATAAGCTTTTTAGTTTGATTTAATCCTATTTATTTCTTTTTTCCATTTGTTGCTTGTACTTTTGAGGTCTTATCCAAAAAATTCTTTCCCAGACCAATGTCACGAACTATTTCTCCAATCTTTTTGTCTAGTAGTTTGAAAGATTTGGGTATTAAATTTAAGTATTTAATCCATTTTGAGTTGATTTTTGTATATGGTAAGAGATAAGCCTCACTTAATCTAGCTAAGGTATTGTGATTTTGATTAACATTTCAAAAAAACCAACTCTGATTTGTTTATCTTTTGTATTTTTTAGTCAATATTTTACTTGTTTCTGCTGTGATAGTTATTATTTCTTTCCTTTTACTAATTTGAGTTTAGATTTATTCAATTTTTTCTTCTTCCTTTTTTTAATTTCAAAATACTAATTAAGGGGTACAAGTATTTTTGCTATAAGAATATCCTGTATGATGCTTAAGTAAGGGCCTTTGGTGTGCCTATCACCAGTATGGTGTTCATTGTACCCAATGGGTAAGTTTTTAACCCACATCCACACTCCATCCTACCCCCTTCTTGGTTTCTCATGTCCTTTATATCTCTCTGTGCCCATGTATACCTATTAGTTCCCACATATTAGTGAGAACATATGCTCTTTGGTTTCCCATTCCTAAGATATTTTGCTTAGGATAATGGTCTCCAATTCCCTGCACATTGCTACGAATGACATTATTTCATTCCTTTTTATGGCTGAGTAGTACTCCATGGTATACATATACCACATTTTCTTTATCCACTTGTGAATTGACAGGAACCTAGGTTGATTCCACATCTCTGCAATTGTGAATTGTGCTGTGATAAACATTAGGATGCAGGTATCTTTTTGATAAAATGACTTCATTTCTTTTGGGTAGACATCCTGCAGTGGGATTTCTGGGTCTAATGGTAAGTCTACATTTATTTCTTTGAGGAATCTTCATAGTGTTTTCCATAGAGGTAGTACTAACTTGCAGTCATACCAACAGTGTATAAGCATTCCTTTTTCTCTGTATCCATGACAGCATCTATTGTTTTTTGACTTTTTAATAATGGCCATTCTGATAGGGGTAAGGTGATATCTCGTTGTAATTTTAAGACTCCTGGAATTGATAAATAAATTCAACAAGGTCTCAGGTTATAAAATCAATGTACACAAATTATTAGCATTTCTTTATACTAATAACAGTCAAGTAGTGAGTCAATTCAAGGACTCCATTCAATTCACAATAGCTACAAGGAAATAAAATACCTGGGACTATACCAAATAAAGAGGTTAAAGATTTTTATAAGGACAACTACAAAATACTGATAAAATATATCACAGATGACACAAACAAATAGAAAAACATTCCCTGCTCATGGATTGGTAGAATCAATATCATTAAAATGTCCTTAATGCCCAAAGTGATTTACAGATTCAATGCAATCCCCATCAAAATACCAGTGTCATATTTCACAGATCTAGAAAAAATAGTCCTGAGCTTCATTTGGAACCCAAAAAGAGCCCAAGTAGCCAAAGCAATCTTATATGAAAAAAACAAATCTGGAGGCATCACATTACCTGACTTCAAATTATATTACAAGGCAATAGTAAATAAAACAGCATGGTACTGGTATAAAAGTAGAGGTATAAACAAATGGAACATAATAGAGAACCCAGAAGTAAAACCATCCCTCTACAACCAACTAATCTTCAACAAATCAGACAAGAACATATGCTGGGGAAAGGAAGCCCTATTCAATAAATGGTTCTGGGAAAATTGGATAGCCACATGCAGAAGAATGAAAAAACTCTTTTAGAGTTTTAGAGTCTAAAAACTCTTTTAGACATTGGCCTAGGTAAAGAATTTGTGCCTAACACCCTAAAGGGAAATATAGTGACAACAAAATAAATAAATGGGACTTAAATAAGTTAAAAGTCTTCTGCACAGCAAAGGAAATAATCAAGAGAGTGAATTGAAAGCATACAGAATGGAAGAAAATATTCACAAACTATACATCTGATAAAGGACTGATATCCAGAATCTAAAAAAAACTCAAAAGAATCAGCAAGATAAAAACAAACACCCCATCAATACATGAGCAAAAGACACAAATAGAAGTTTTTTGAAAGAAGATAGACAAATGGCCAACATGAAAAAATGCTCACATCATTAATCATCAGGGAAATGCAAATATATTCCTTGAGTTGCAATGTTAGTTTGTGGGGTTTTTTTTGAGATGTTTCTACTTTTTTGATGTAAACATTTATTACCATAAACTTTTCTCTCAGAACTACTTTTTCTGTACCTATTAAGTTTTGGTGTGTTGTGTTTCCATTTTTATTTGTCTCAAGAAATTTTTATTTTTACTTTATTTTTTTATTTCAGAATATTATGGGGGTACAAATGTTTTGGTTACATGAATTTCTTTTGTACAGTTTAAGTCAAAGTTGTAAGTGTTCTCATCATCCATATAGTGTACATTGTACCCATTAGGTATGATTTCACCTGTCTCCTCCTCTCCTCCTCCAACCTCCTTGATTACCATTAAGTTTTACTTCCATGTGTGCACATGTGTGCTGGTTGATTTGTTCCAATTTAATAGTGAGTACATGTGGTGTTTATATTTCCACTCTTGTGATAATTCACCTAGGAGAATGATCTCCAGTTCCATCCAGATTGTTCCAAAAGGTATTAATTCATCATATTTTTATGACTGAGTAGTTCTCCATGGTATACATACACCACATTTTATTAATTCACTCATGAATTGATGGGCACGTGGGTTGATTCCACACCTTTGCATTTGTGAATTGTGCTGCTATAAACATTCAAGAGCAAGTGTCTTTTTTTAAATAAAATATCTTTTTTTCCTTTGGGTAAATACCCAGTAGTGGGATTGCTGGATCAAATGGGAGGTCTGCTTTTAGTTCTTCAAGGAAACTCCATACTATTTTCCGTAGAGGTTGTACTAGTTTCCGGTCGCACCAATACTGTATAAGTGTTCCTTTCTCTCTCCATCCACACCAGCATCTGTTGTATTGGACTTGTGGATAACAGCCAATCCCACTGGAGTTAGGTGATATCTCATGTGGTTTTGATTTGCATTTCCCTGATAATTAGTGATGTTGAGCATTTTTTGATATGTTTATTGGTCATTTGTCTATCTTCTTTTGTGAAGCTTTTATTCATGTCTTTTGCCCAAATTTTAATGGGACTGTTTGATGTTTTCTTGCTGATTTGCTTGAGTTCTTTGTAGATTTTGGTTATGAGCCCTTTATCGGATATACAGCATGGAAATATTTTCTCCCATTCTGTAAGTTGTCTATTCTCTCTATTGATTGTTTCCTTGGCTGCGCAGAAACATTTTAATTTGGTCAAGTCCCATTTACTAATTTTTGTTGTTACTGTGATTGCCTCTGGGGTCATCTTCATAAATTCTATGCCCAAGCCAATATCTAGAAGAGTTTTTCCAACATCTTCTAGAATTCTTACAGTTTCATGTCTTAGGTTCAACTCTGTTATCCATAGTGAATTAATTTTCATGAGTGGTGAGAGGAGGATCCTGTTTCAATCTTCTACATGTGGCTATCCAATTTTCCCAGCACCATTTATTGAATAGGGATTCTTTTCCCCAGTGTATATTGTTGTCTGCTTTGTCAAAGATCAGATGGCAATATGAGAATGGTTTTATATCTGGGTTCTCTGTTCTGATCCATTGTTCTATGTCTCTGTGCTTGTGCCAGTACCATGCTCTTTTGGTTACTATAGCCTTGTAGTGTAGCTTGAAGTCTGGTAAAGTGATGCCTCCCAGTTTGTTCCTTTTGCTTAAGGTTGCTTTGCCTATTCGGGTTTTTTTTTTTTTTTTTGGTTCCACAGAAGCATAGAATTATTGTTTCTAGATCAGTGAAAAATGATGTTGGTACTTTAATAGGGATTGCATTGAATCTACAAATCACTTTGGGTAGTATAGACATTTTCACATTGTTGATTCTGCCAATCCATGAGCATGAAATGTTTTTCCATTTGTTTACATCCTCTGTGATTTCCTTCCTCAGTGATTTGTAGTTCTTTTTGTAGAGGTCTTTCACCTCCTTGTTTAAATATATTCCTAGGTATTTTATTTTCTTTGTACCTATTGTGAGAGGTATTGAGTCTTTGACTTGATTCTCAGCTTCACTCTTTTAGGTGTGTAGGAATGCTACTGATTTGTGTACATTGATTTTGTAACCTGAGACATTGATGAATTTATCAATTCTAGGAGTCTCTTGGCAGAATCTTTGGGGTTTTCTAGATATATGATCATATTGACAGCAAAGAGTGATAATTTGACCTCTTCTTTCCCCATTTGGATACCCTTAATTTCCTTCTCTTGCCTGATTGCTCTAGCTAGGAGTGCCAGCACTATGTTGAATAGAAGTAGTGATAGAGAGCAACCTTGTCTAGTTCCAACTCTAAGTGGGAATGCTTTCAACTTTCCCCCATTCACTATGTTGTTGGCTGTGGGCTTGTCATATGTGGCTTTTATAATTTTGAGTATAGTCCATCTATGACTATTTTGTTAAGAGTTCTTATCATAAATGTGTGGTGGATTTTGTCAAATGCTTTTTCTGCATCTATTGAGATGATCATATGTTCTTTGTTTTTGCTTCTGTTTGTGTGGTGGATCACATTTATGGATTTATGTATATTCAACCATCCTTGCATCCCTGGGATAAAGCCCATTTGGTCGTGCTGGATTATTTTGTTGCTGTGCTGCTGAATTATGTTTTCTGGTATTTTATTGAGAATTTTCACATCTATATTCATAAGTGATATTGGTCTGTAGTTCTCTTTTTTTGTTTGTCCTTTCCTGGCTTCAGTATCTAGCTGATACTGGCTTCATAGAATCAGTTGGGGACGATTCCTTCCTTCTCAATGTTATGAAATAATTTCTCTAGTATGGGTACCAATTCTTTGTAGGTCTGATAAAATTCAGCTATGAAACCATCTGGTCCAGGACTTTTTTGTTGGAAGATTTTTTACTGCTGCTTCTATTTCGTTGCTCATTATTGGTTTGTTGAGAAGTTCCATTTCTTCCTGATTGAGCTTTGGGAGGTTGCGTTTTTCCAAGGATTTGTCCATTTCCTCAATGTTTTCAAATTTATATGCATAGAGATTTTTATGGTATTCAGAGATGATATTTTGTATTTCTGTGTCATCAGTTGTAACATCTTTTTCATTTCTGATTGAGTTTATTTAGGTCCTTTCTTTTCTATTTGTGGTTAATCTAGCTAGATGTCTTTCAATTTTGTTTATTTTTTTCCAAGAGCTAACTTTTTTTCCCATTAATCTTCTGTTTAATTCTTTTGTTATCAGTTTCATTTAGTTCTGCTCTGACCTTAGTTATGTCTTTTCTTCTGCTGGGTTTGGAATTTGTTTGCTGTTACTTTTCAAATTCCTGAGATGATTCACTAGATTGTTGATTTATGATCTTCCTGTCTTTTTGATGTAGGCATTTAAGGCTATGAATTTTCCTCTTAGGACTGCCTTTGCTGAATCCCACAGATTTTGATAAGTTGTGTCCTCTTTGTCATTTACTTTGAGGAATCTTTTGATTTCCATCTTAATTTCTTCCTTAACCCAATAATTGTTCAGCAGTAGGTTGTTCAATTTCCACAACTTTGTGTAGAGTTGAGTTTTTCTGCTGGAGTTGATTTCTAATTTTATTCCGCTGTGGTCTAAGAAGATACATGGTATAATTTCTGTTTTTTGAATATGTTGAGACATGTTTTGTGGCCGAAGTTGTGATCTGTCTTAGAGAATGTTACATGTGCTGATAAGAAGAATATATATTCAATAGTTTTTTAGTAGAATGCTCTGTAAATGTCTGTTAGGCCCATTTGTTCTAGAGTCCCATTTATGTCCAGTGTTTCTTTGTTTATTTTCTGCTTGGAGGATCTGTCTAGTTCTGTCAGTGGAGTGTTGAAATCCCTAGCTATTAAATGCTGCTGTTTATCACTTTAGCTCTAGTAGGGTTTGCTTGTTGAATCTGGGCACACCAGTGTTAGGTGCATAAATATTTAGGATTGTTACATCTTGTTATTGAATTGTTCCCTTTACCACTATATAATGACCATCATTGTCTTTGTGTACTATTGTTCATCTGAGGTCTATGTTATCTGGTATGAGAATGGCTATGCCAGCTTTCTTTTGGTTTCCATTTGCATGGAATATTTTTTTCCATCCCTTCACCTTGAATCTGAATGAGTCACTGTGTGTTAGATATGTTTCCTGGAGACAGCAGATACTTGGCTTGTATTTTTTCTGCCTGATGTAGTCCATTTTTGATACTTTCCATTGTGTTTTGTGTTTCTTTGAATGAATTTTTCATTTCCTTAAGTTGTATTTGATTTTTGTAAATAATTTGGTTTCTTTCATGAATTTTTCATTTATTTCCTGTATTGTTTTTTGGGTTTCTTTGTGTTGGGTTTCTATTTTCTCTTGTATTTCATTGAGCTTCCTTATAATCCATATTTGGAATTCTTTATCAGTCATTTCAATATTTGCATTTTGGTTAGTATCGATTGGTAAGGAGTTATTGTTTTCTTTTGGGGTTGTCCTTTCACTCTGATTTTTCATATTCCTGGAGTTTTTTGTTGATTCCTTCTCATCTGGTCTCTCAGTCATGACCTTGGGGGTAATAAGCCTGGCTTGTGGGCCTGTCTGCAGGTCCCTGAAGATTGATCCCTGACCATAACAGAGAGAAGAGTGCTTGTTCTGAGTTGCCTATGAAGTCTTTGAGCAGGTTTGATGAACCTCTTAGATGGCCTCTGATCTGTTGTCTCCACTTCTTCCCAGCAGTGTGAATTGGGTTGTGTCCCCCAGCTTAATCTCTGAGATGGCAGGTGATACTTGTGAGTACAAATTAGCCACACCTTGTTTGTTTGAGTTGAAAGGTGCTATGCTGGGCTACAGAGTTTTCCCCCCACCATTAGTTGATGTTTGTGTGGAAGAAAAAGCCAGCTGCCAAGAAATATTCTTTTGTGCCTGTGGTAAGGTCTGGTTATCCAGGTGGGGCATGCAAGTGCCCTAAGCTATAGGAGGGACCCAATAGCTCCCAGGAGGTTGCTTGATCTCTACTCCCACTGAGGTAGGGGGAGGAGCAAAGCAGATCATGCCTAGATTGTGAGAGCCTAAAAGGCTATGCAAAGCCTCAGGGGGCTCAGTAGTTGCTTTTCTAGCCACTAGGGGGAGCTGCTGAAATGAGGTTCAGGACAAGCTCTCCAATCTGGCAAGGCTGATTTTGAGGGAGGGGACTAAATGCTTCAGTGCTAAGGCTGTGGGCTGGGTTCTTTCTGCCTTTGTACACTAGTACAGTTTCTCTGTGGAGAGGGGTGAGTGCCCTCCCAAATCACCACTCCCTGAAACCCAATTGCATGCTCCCATCAGATCAGTCCATGTGAGTTCCCTCACCACCTGAGTACAGCTCTCTAACTTCCCCCCAGTCCATGTGTCTGACCCACTAGTGTGCATCTCTGTGAAATGCTGGCAGACAGGGGTTTCCCCAGTTGTGCCCCCTGTTCCATCACAAGTCCCCACAGGGAGAGTAGTGAGTCCCTCTATCTGCAGGGACCTCAGCCAGGGGAATGCTCCAACTGTTGAGAAGCTGCCACTTTTGAGTTTCTTGGCTCAAGCTGCACTCCCTATTGTAATGAGTGGGGAAGGGGGTGGCTGCAGCTTCCGTTCAGCCAGCACAGCCAAGACATTTGGTTTTCTAGTTGGCCAGGAGGTAGGCTATTTCTCTCTGAATGACACACCCTTATCCAATATGGCAGCTTTCCTGTGGGGGGGTGCATTCACACATCCCCATTCCTCAGCACCCTACCACACTATCCTGTGGGATGTGTCCATGAGGGCTTCCCTACCACCCATGTCCAGGTCCAAAACCTCTCCCTTGTATCTCCCTGCACTTCTCTTGTGTCTGAGGGGTGCTGCGACCAGCCTGCCTATCTGAGCTGCCAGCCCATGATCTCATGAAATGCCTACAGGAGGGTAACTCCCAAATTGTGGCAGGCCCCACTCTTCATGGCAAGCTCAGCCTGGAGTATACACCTGCCATAGAGAAGCAGCCATTTGTGAACTTCTCCATTCAAGCTACTCTCATGGTTGCAATGGGTTGGGGAGGGGCCATGGCTTCCAGTCGACCAGAGCTCAAATTACTTTCTTGGATGCCAGGTGCAGAGGAGGAAGTGTCTAGGTGTAAGAAAGCCAGCACTCTGGTCTCTTGTGGCACTCTCCTGTAGGGTGCCTCTTATGGATGCCCAAACTCCTGGGGTTCACTGGTTCCCCCCCTCTATTCCTAATTAGCCTCCAATCCTTGGCTGTGGAGGGTGGAAAAGCCTTCAATATACTTCGTGTTCCACTGTTCACTGAAGGCACATAGGTAGGGGAAGGGAAAACCCCTTTACAATTTCGCTGGGCTCCAAGGCTATCTGGGTTTGATCCATGCTGCTATCGTCTCCTCTCCACCCTCTTCTTTCTCAGCTTCACAGCTTTCCACCATGGGGTCCCCAGTCATCTTTGTTGACTCTCTCTGTGATCCACATCTGTGCTGTGACTCTTCTCTACTCTTCTCAGTCCAATATCCTACCTTCCAGCTTGGACTGTCCAACCAGCGATGTCTCTAGATGGCCAACTTGGCTCAGTCTCTCTCAAGAAATCTTTAATTTCCTTTTACATTTTTTCATTACCTCATTGGTTTTTCAGAAGCATGTTGTTTAATTTCCATGTATATGTACAGTTTCCAAGTTCCTCTTGGTACTGATTGCTTGTTTTATTTCATTGTGGTTGGAAAAGATACTTGATATCATTTCATTTTTTAAAAATTTGTTAAGACTTGTTTATTGGACTAATATATAGCCTATTCCTAAAATGTTCTATGTGCTGTTGAGAAGAACGTATTCTGCAACTGTTGGAAGGAATTTTTTATAAATGTCTGTTAGGTCTATTTGTTCTACAGTGCTGTTTAACACTGATGTTCCTGTGTTGATTTTCAGTCTAGATGATCACCTGTCCACTGCTGAAAGTGAAGTGTTGAGTTTCCCTACTATTATTGTATTGCAGTCTACTCTTCCTTTAGGTCTCTTAATATTTATTTTATACATTTAGGTGATCTAATGTTAGTTGCACATATATTTACAATTGTTACATCTTCTTTATGTATTGATCTTTTTATCATTATATAATGGCCTTTTTTGTCCTTTTTTTGTTTTTTACAGTTTTTGGCTTTAAGTGTGTTTTATCTGATATAAGTATAACTGCTTTTTTTGTTTTCCATTTGTGTGAAATATATTCATCCTTTCTTTCCATTTCAGTCTATGTGTGTCCTTACAGGTGAAGTAAGTCTCTTGTGGACAGAATATAGTTGTATCTTTAAAAAAAAAATCTAGTCGACCATTCAGTGGGGAATTTGATCCATTTATATCTGTAGTAATTATTGATAGTTAAGGATTTAGGACTGCCATTTTTGCTTGTTTTCTAGTTGTTTTGTAGAATTTTTCATACTTTCTTTATCTCTTACTGTCCTCCTTAAGTGATTTTTCTCTAGTAGCATATTTGGATTTCTTGCTTATAATTATTATTGTATCTATGATAAGTTTTTGTTTTTTGGTTACTATGAGACTTAAAAAAATATATTATAGTTATAAAAAGTTGTTTTAAACTCACAAAAACTTAACTTTGATCACAAAGAGAAGTAAAAAAAAAAAAAAAACCCTGTACATTTTCTCTCAATTTTCTCCTTACAAATTGAATTTTTGTTGTCACAATTTACATCTTTTTATATTGTGTATCTCTTAACAAATTATTTTAGTTATTATTGTGAGTCATTTTGTCTTTTAGTCTTTATACTAAAGAGATAAGTGGTTTACATGCCATGATTACAGTATTACAGTATTGTTAATTTTTCTGTACACTTACTTTTACCAGTGAGTTTTATGCCTTCAGATATTTTCTTGTGAAAATATCAGTGACATTTTTGTTCAGATTGAAAAATCCCTTTAGCATTTCTTTAAGACAAGTATGGTGGTGATAAATTTCCACACCTTTTGTTTGTCTGAGTAAGTCCTTACCTCACCTTCATTTCTAAGGATAGCTTTTTTGGGTGCATTATTCTTTGCTGGCAGTTTTTTTTTCCTTTAGCACTTTGAATATATAATTCCACTCCCTCCTAGCCTGCAAGGTTTCTGCTGACAAGTCTGCTTCCAGGCCTTTTGAAATTCCCAAATATGTTATTTTCTTCTTTTTCCTTGCTGTTTTCAAAATCCTCTCTGAATTTGATTTTTCAGAGTTTGATTATAATATATCTTGGAGTATTCTTACTTGGGTTGCACTTGATTCATGATCTTTGACCTTTTCTACCTGGATTGTTATACTTTCCTCCAAGGTTGGAATGTTTTCTGTTATTGTTTCTTGGAATAAGCCTTCTACCCCTTTGCCTTTCTCTACTTCCTCTTCAACTCCAGTGACCCAAATATTTGCTTTTTGGATACTATTTCATAATCCCATAAGATTTATTTGTCCCTTTTCATTCTTTTTCCTTTTTTATTTACTGACTGTGCATTTTCAAATATTCTGTTTTCTAGTTAATTGATTCTTCTGCTTGATTAATTCATATGTTCATGCTCTCTACTGTATTTTTAACTTATTTCATTGTATTTCTCAGCTCCAGAATTTGTTTTTTTATTTTTTATTTTATTTTATTTTATTTTATTTTTTTAATTTATTTTTTTAATTTCAGAATATCATGGGGGTACAACACTTTGGCCATTCACATTGCCCCTGTTCTGCCCGTGTCAGAGCCACAATTGTGGTCGTCTCCCAAACTGTGCTCCCCACATCCATTCAGTGAGAGTTTTTCCCATCCCTTCCACCCCCCTCCCGCCCCCCCGTCCTCAGATGAATGTTATTGCCCTGTGTGATGTAAGTGTTCCTCAGTTAGTACCAGTTTGATGGTGAGTACCAGTGGTGCTTGCTTTTCCAATCCTGTGACACTTCGCTTCGAAGAATGGGTTCTAGCTCCGACCAGGATAATACCAGATGTGTTAATTCACTATTGTTCCTTATTGCTGTGTAATACTCCATGGTATACATATACCACATTTTATTGATCCACTCGTGTATTGATGGGCACCTGGGTTGTTTCCACAACTTTGCAATTGTGAATTGTGCTGCTATGAACATTCGAGAGCAGATGTCTTTATTATAAAATGTCTTTTTTTCTTTTGGATAAATACCCAGTAGTGGGATTGCTGGGTCAAATGGTAATTCTACTTTTAATTCTTTGAGGTATCTCCATATTCTTTTCCATAGAGGTTGCACTAATTTGCAGTCCCACCAGCAGTGTATGAGTGTTCCTACCTGTCCACATCCTCGCCAACATTTGTTATTTGGGGATTTTTTGATATGAGCCAATCTCACTGGAGTTAAGTGATATCTCATTGTGGTTTTGATTTGCATTTCCCTGATGATTAGAGAAGTTGAGCACTTTTTTATATGTTTGCTGGCCATCGTTCTGTCTTCTTTGGAAAAGTTTTTGTTCATGTCCTTTGCCCATTTTTTAATAGGGTTGTTTGATTTTTTCTTGTTGATTTTCCTAAGTTCTGTATAGATTCTGGTTATCAGCCCTTTATCAGATGTGTAGCATGCAAATATTTTCTCCCATTCTGTAGGTTGTCTGTTCACTCTAGTGATAGTTTCCTTGGCTGTGCAGAAGCTTTTCAATTTGATCAGGTCCCATGTATTTATTTTTGTTGCTGTTGTGATTGCTTTGGGGGTCTTCTTCATAAATTCTTTGCCTACGCCAATGTCCATAAGAGTTTTTCCAACGTTTTCTTCGAGAATTCTTATGGTTTCATGTCTTAGGTTTAAATCTGTTAGCCATTGTGAATTGATTTTTGTGAGAGGTGAGAGGTGTGGGTCCACTTTCAGTCTTCTACATATGGCCATCCAGTTTTCCCAGCACCATTTGTTGAATAGGGATTCTTTTCCCCATTGTACATTTTTCTGGAATTTGTCAAAGATCAGGTGACTGTATGAGGTTGGTTTTATATTTGGGTTCTCAGTACTGTTCCATTGGTCTATGTGTCTGTTCTTGTGCCAATACCATGCAGTTTTGGTTACTATAGCCTTGTAGTATAGTTTGAAGTCTGGTAGACAGATGCCTCCCAATTTGTTCTTTTTGCTTAAGATTGCTTTGGCTAGACGGGGTCTTCTCTGGTTCCACACGAAGTGTAGAATTATTTTTTCTAGATCGGCAAAAAATGATGTTGGTATTTTGATAGGGATTGCATTGATTCTGTAAATTAATTTAGGTAGCAAAGCCATTTTTACTATGTTGACTCTGCCTATCCAAGAGCATGGTAGGGCTTTCCATCTATTTACATCCTCTGCAATTTCCTTTCTCAGTGTTTCATAATTCTCTCTATATAGGTCTTTGACCTCCTTAGTTAGATATATTCCTAAATATTTAATTTTCTTTGTTGCTATTGCGAAAGGTATTGCATCTTTAATTTGTTTCTCGGCTTGATTGTTATTAGCATATATGAAGGCTATGGATTTGTGTGTATTACTTTTGTATCCTGAGACTTTGCTGAATTCATTTATCAATTCCAGTAATCTCTTGGTTGAATCTTTGGGGTTTTCTATATATAATATCATATCGTCTGCGAATAGTGAAAGTTTGACCTCTTCTGCCCCTATCTGGACGCCCCTGATTCCTCTGTCTTGTCTAATTGCTGTGGCCAGGACTTCCAGCACTATGTTGAAAAGAAGTGGAGATAGTGGACACACTTGTCTGGTGCCAGTTTTAAGGGGGAATGCCTTCAATTTTTCCCCATTCAGTATGATATTGGCTGTGGGTTTATCGTATATGGCTTTAATAGTTTCTAGGAATGAGCCATCTATGCCTATATTGTTAAGAGTTCTTATCATAAAAGGGTGCTGGATTTTGTCAAAAGCCTTTCTGCATCTATTGAAAGGATCATATAATCTTTGTTCTTGCTTTTATTTATATGGTGAATTACATTTATAGATTTGCGTATGTTGAACCATCCCTGCATCTCGGGAATGAAGCCCACCTGATCATGATGGATTATTTTTTTGATGTACATTTGAATTCGGTTTGCAAGGATTTTATTGAGAATTTTTGCATCTATATTCATAAGGGATATTGGTCTGTAGTTTTCTTTTTTTGTTGTGTCCTTTCCTGGCTTTGGTATCAAGGTGATATTGGCTTCGTAGAATGAGTTTGGGAGGATTCCATCCTTCTGGATATTTTCAAATAATTTCTGCAGTATAGGCACCAGTTCTTCTTTGTAGGCTTGGTAGAATTCAGGTGTGAACCCATCTGGTCCGGGACTTTTTTTTGTGGGTAGATTTTTAATTACTGCTTCAATTTCAGTGCTTGATATTGGTCTGTTTAGAAATTCAGTTTCTTCCTGGTTGAGCCTAGGGAGGTAGTGTGTTTCTAAGAATTTGTCCATTTCCTCTACGTTTTCGTGTTTGTGGGCATAGAGATTTTTGTAGTATTCAAAGATGATGTTTTGTATTTCCATGGTATCAGTTGTGACTTCTCCTTTTTCATTTCTAATTGAGCTTATTAGAGTCCTTTCCTTTCTGCTTCTGGTCAACCTGGCAAGTGGCCTGTCTATTTTGTTTATCTTTTCAAAGAACCAGCTTTTCGTTGCATTGATCTTCTGTATTGTTCTTTTGTTCTCGATTTCATTTAATTCTGCTCTAATTTTGGTTATTTCTTTTCTTCTGCTGGTTTTAGGATTGCTTTGCTCTTCCTTTTCCATTTCCTTAAGATGATTCATTAGTTTACTGATTTGTGACTTTTCTGTCTTTTGGATGTGGGAATTTAGGGCAATAAATTTTCCTCTCAAGACTGCTTTTGCTGTATCCCACAGATTTTGATAACTTGTGTCCCCATTATCGTTTAGTTCGAAGAATCTTTTGATTTCATTTTGAATCTCCTCTTTGACCCAATAATCATTCATCAATAGATTGTTTAGTTTCCAAGTTTTTGGAGGAAGATGTGAGTTTCTGTTGGAATTGATATCTAATTTTATTCCGCTGTGGTCTGAAAAGATACATGGTATGATTTCTATTTTCTTGAATTTGTTTAGATCTGTTTTGTGGCCTAAGATGTGGTCAATTTTAGAGAAAGTTCCATGGGCTGATGAGAAGAATGTATATTCAGTGTTATTTGGGTGGAGTGTTCTGTAGATATCTGTTAGGCCCAAATGTTCTAGAGTCCTGTTTAGGTCTTTTATTTCTCTATTTGTTTTTTGTTTGGAGGATCTGTCCAGTTCCATCAGTGGGGTGTTGAAGTCCCCTGCAATTATGGCATTCCTGCTTATTATGTTGTCTAGATCTAGCAGCATTTGCTTTATGTACCTGGGTCCTCCTGTGTTGGGTGCATAAATGTTTAGGATTGTTAAATCCTCTTGGGAAATTTTTCCCTTCACCACTATATAGTGTCCATTTTTGTCCTTCTTTACTTTTATTGCTTTAAAGTTTATGTCATCTGAAATGAGGATGGCTACTCCGGATTTCTTTTGGTTTCCATTAGCCTGAAAAATTGTATTCCATCCTTTCACCTTGAGTCTGAATGCGTCTTTGTGTGTAAGGTGTGTTTCCTGAAGACAACAGATACTTGGTTTGTGTTTTTTAATCCATTCAGCCAGCCTATGTCTCTTCAATGGGCAGTTCAAGCCATTTACATTTATTGAGTGAATTGATATTTGGGGTAAATTTCTGATTATTCTGTTGGGTAGTATCTTTTGTTTTACCTCTTGCGTCATTGTGGAATCTGGTTTCTGGGGTTTTAGCCTTTGCATAGTTTTACATAGGTGGGTGTCTGTTGCTCTGTTTAGTGTATAATGCAGGTCTAAGCATTTCTTGCAAGGCCGGTCTGGATTTCGCAAATTCTATCAGTGATTGCTTATCTGGAAAGGTCTTTATTTCTCCCTCATATAAGAAGCTTAGTTTGGCAGGATACAGAATTCTGGGTTGACCTTTGTTTTGTTTTAGGAGATTGATGATGTCTCCCCATTCCCTTCTGGCTTGTAAGGTTTCAGCTGAGAAATCTGCAGTTAATCTGATGGGTTTCCCTTTGTAGGTTACCTCAGTTTTTCGTCTTACAGCTCTGAGGAGTGCCTCTTTTGTGTTTACTTTGGTCAGTCTAATAATTATGTGGTGTGGTGAATGCTTTTTCACGTTGACTCTCCCAGGAGTCCTGTGTGCTTCTTGTACTTGGATGTCGAGATTTCTGGCTAAGCCATGGAAATTTTCCTCTATTATTCCTTCAAATAAATTTTCCAGCCCATGCGAATTTTCTTCCTCTCCCTCAGGGATACCTATGATCCTTATGTTTGGCCTCTTTACATAATCCCACATTTCTTGTATGCTTTTTTCCTGCCTCTTGTTTTTGTGTTCTTTCTCTTCGGCTGATTTATTTAGCGCATAGGAGCTGTCTTGTAGCTCTGAAATTCTTTCCTCTGCATGGTCCAGCCTATTTTTAAGGCTTTCCACTGTGTTTTGTAGATCCTTGAATGCTTCTTTCATTTCTAGGATTTCTATTTGATTTTTCCGTAATATTTCTATTTCTTTGGAGAATTTTTCATTCATTTCTTGCATTTTTCTTGTGGTTTCTTTGTGCTGGGATTCAATTTTCTCTTGAATTTCATTGAGCTTTCTTATAATCCATAAACGAAATTCCTCTTCTGTCATTCTGCCCATTTCATTTGGGTTGGTATCCATTGCTGAGGAACTGATAATTTCTTTTGGGGGTGACTTTTCACTGTGATTTTTCATGTTCCCTGAGTTCTTTCGCTGGTTTTTTCTCATCTGGCCTCTTGGTCGAGAGCTGGGGGTGTTAGAGCTAGTTTATGGCCCTGTCACCAGGCCCACAATTATTGTTCCTTGGCAAAGCCAGGGAGAGAAGTAGTGGCCTGTATTGCCTTAGGTGTATTTTAGCAAGTTTGTTGGATCTTGAATTAACTCTGACCTGTGGTCTTCTCCTCTTCCCAGTGGAGTGTGGTGAGAATGACCTCCCAGCTTGGGCTCTGAGCTAATGGATTGTACTTGAGGATATGAATCCTCCGCTCCCTATTAGCTAGGTATTCTGTTATGTCCGTGGCAGACTCTGATTCCCCAGTTGGGGTATGCAAAAGCCCTGTGCTTTGGGAGGGGCCTTGTAGCTCCTAGGGGTTACTTTGACCCTGCTCCTCCCGAGGTTCTGGTAGAAACACAATTTCCTTTGGCTGCAGTGTGAGAGCTGAGTTGGGAAAATTCTACACAGCTCAGAGGTTGCTCATCTAGCCACGTGTAGCTGCCCTTCTGATGTGTGACTCCGCGTGATACTGGTTGATAGGGGGATCTCCAATTGTGCACCCCTTTTCCACCACTAGACCTCAAGGCGAGGCGGGTGGCCGTCTCTATCCCCAGCAGTCTCCACTGGGGGGGTGTTCACATGGGGAGGGGGGAGTAGTGGCCGCTGGAAGCGCTCTTGGATGGCGTGAAATTCCCTATTGAAGTGGCCAGGATTATGGGGAGCTGCTCTGGTTCAGCCTGTGGCTCTTGAGGTATTTGGTTGTCATGGGAACCAGCAGTTATACCAAATGAGTCACTGTGGCCAGCAACCTTCAAAATGATCGATCTCTGGGGTACAGGAGGGCTGGGACCTGAGGGGCGGGCACTAGGACCGGCATGGAGCGGAGTTGTCGGAGGCCAGAGCCGGGGTAGCAGAACCAGATGGACGAGCTGCAAACTGTTTCCAATACTCAAAGGTCCCACCGGTACAGTTCCGGGATCTCGTCCCACCTGGAACCCACGGATGCAGCTGTCCCTGGCCACCACAGGCAAAGCCTGTCTCGCCCCAGCAGAAGAGCCCCGGGCCGGGGCGGGGCGGAGCTAGAGACGCGGCTCACGGCTCCGCGCGGGCGGCTGTAAAGATGGCGGCCGCCGCCAGCCTGGCGCACAGCCGGGCTCCGATTGCGCCAGGAGCGCAGTTTTTCTCCGCCGGTAGTTGTTAGCAACCTGTAAGGGCGTGTCCCGCTCTCCAATAAACTCCTGGGCCCAGTCCCGCTGACTTCTAGTGGCGCAGTGCCGGCCTGCGGGTTCCCGCGTTCCCGCGCACTGTCCCGGGAAGCTGAATCTCGGTCCCCGCCCAGTTCCTCCCCAGCCCTGGGCAGTCTCTGTATATTGTAGCTGCGAGTTGTGTCTGGCTCTGGCTACTTCCTCCTCTCCACAGGGCTCGCCATCCCGAGCAACCGCTCTGTCCCAACTCTGGGCTTGTCCCTGACTGCGTGGATGGGGAGGCGCGTAACCGCTTGGGGGGCAGGTCGCGCTGCGCCGACCTGATGAGCACGTCCTTCCCGCGCTCTGGGCTTTATTGTGCTCCGTGCGCCCTCCGATCTTTGTGAAAATTTTGTACCTGTTTTCTTGGGCTGGGCGTTCGGCGTTGTTTCTCTGTCATTCGCAATGCTGTTTTCGGAGTGAGCGGTCCGTGCTCGCAGGCAGCTGCTGGTGTTCTTCACCTCCTTTCCTGGGAGCGGTACAGTGGGAGGGCCCTATCACACCACCATTTTTTAGACTCCCCCAGAATTTGTTTTTTTAAATCATTTCAACATCTGTGCTTAATATCTCTGATAAATTTCTATATTGTTTCTGTGTTTTTGGAAGTTCACTGAACTTCCTTAACATAGCTATTTTGAGTTCCTTGTCTTACAAATCTCATATTTTAATCTCTTTAGAGTCCATCATTGGTGACTTATTTTGTCCATTTGGTAAGGTCATACTTCCTTGATTGTTCTTGATGGTTATTAACATATGTCAATATCTGCACACTAAACAATTAGGTATTTTTTTCAATCTTCACAGTCTGGCTTTGTTTTTGCTCATCCTTCTTCAGTTGGCCTGTCTAAAAATTTAAGCAGTCTGACTATTGTCCGAGCCCATGACCACTGCAGCCATTTCAGCACTAGAGGGAACCCTAAACCCAGATTTGCCACATGTCTTATGAGGGCTCCAAGGTTGGCATAGTGCTCTGGCCTGGATGGACTTGGGAAGACCCAAGGAGAGTACCTGAGCCATGTTGCAAAGCTGGCCTGGGCCTCAAGTCCAGAAGTCTATCCCTTTGGTCCAGATGTGTGCACTTACCAGCAATTCAGTTAGCTGAATTATGGGCAATTCAGCTACCTAACTCAGCAAGAGTGGATGGAGATGAGATTGGGTCCTCTTAGGATCTGTTGCGGGATGGAGGCTAATGGGGCCATCATGAAGGCTCAGACATATGGGTAATTCCTGGGCTGTGAGATATGTGCATTATCCCTCAGGGTCCTTGTGCAGACAACAATGACCTGGACCACAGGTGAGGGGGCTGGAGCCAAATCACAGGGTAACTTTTATGTCTACTGCCAAGACTGAGGTTGGCAGGCAAACAAGGCTTTCTGCTGAGGCACAAGTGCACATGTTTCCTCCTAGAACCCTTGGCAGATGATTTCAGTTGTGGGCTCAAGGCCAAACAGGGTTGTAGCTAATCCCTTTGAAAAGCAATACTGTTTCCCTTCAGAAATGTTAATGTTTGCTTTATATATTTAGGTGCTCTGATGTTAGGCATATATATATATATATATATATATATACACACACACACACACACACAACATATTTTATATCTTCCTGTCAAATTTGCCCTTTTGTAATTATGCAATAACTTTCTTTGTTTTGTGACAATTTTTTTTGTCTTCAAGTCTACTTTATCTGATATGAGTATAGCCAGTCCTGCTATCTTTTGGTTACCATTTTCATGGCATATTTTTTTCCCATCCCTTCACTCTCTGTCTATGTGTGTCCTTATAGCTAAAGTGAGTCTCTTGCAGACAGCATATACAGGCACACCTAGGAGATATTGCAGTTCAGTTTCAACCTACTGAAATAAAGCAAATATTGCAATAAAGTGAGTCACATGAATTTTTTGGTTTCCCAGTGCATATAAGAATTATGGTTACATTATTCTATAGTCTATTAATTGTGCAATAGCACTATGTCTAAAAAACAATGTTCATATCTTAATTTAAAGATATTTTATTGCTAAAAATGCTAACAGTCATCTGAGCCTTCAGAAAATCATAATCCTTTTGCTGATGGAGGGTTTTGCCTTGATGTTGATGGCTGCCGACTGATTACAACGGTGGTCACTGAAGATTAGGGTGGCTGTAGAAATTTCTTAAAATAAGACAACAATAAAGGTGGCCTCACAAATTGACTCTTCCTTTTACAAAAGATTATGCTGTAGCTTGTGATACTATTTGATAGCCTTTTACCCACAGTAGGACTTCTTTCAAAATTGGAGTCAAATTTCTAAATTCCTGTTCTTTCTAATCTTATTGGATTTATAATAATTCTAAATTCCCCTGGGTGGCATTCATAAAAATTCCACTTCTGCTTTCCACAGAGTAGCATTCCACTAAAAAACCACTTTCTTTGCTTTATCCATAAGAATCGCAATTCATTCTAGTTCAGCTCATAATTGACGTCAATTCATATTTTCCAGGCTCTACATCTCTAATTTCTTGTATTTTACCTCTGAGTTATTCCTCCATGAAGTCTTGAATCTCTACAAATCCTGAGGTTGGATATTTACTTCCCATAGTACAATGTTACTTTGAATATAACTTGATCCTGGTCACAAATGTTTCTATTACTATAATGTCATCAGATTCCTGAGTTTGTCCTAAATTTTCTTAATAACACAGGAATACATGATTAATGGTACCCTTATCCAAAGTGTTTTCTAGAATAATAGGATTGAAGCAAAATTTCTCCTATTCCATGGGCTTCAGATGTTTGTTACCAGGCCATGATCATTTAATTTCCTGTAATTTCAAATGACTTTTTTGCAGGCTGAAGTCCACATGGCGTAATATTTCAATGAACTTTTTAATGAGCATGAGTCTACAGTCGGCTTAAATTTTAGTTAAACTAGTGAAATGGATGTCCTATCATCAGCTTAATCTTCCATTTATAGAGAGGCGACTTTTAGCTATGGCTACAATGATATTTTCAATGTAAAGTACTCACTGCATGCCCCTGCAAAGAGTCACTTTCCAAGCTTTGAAGCCAGGCATTGACTTCTTTTCTCTACCTATGAAAGTTCTAGATGGCATCTTCTTCCAATATAATGCTGTTTGTTTCTACATTGAAACATCTATTGTTTAGGGTAACCACTTTCATTAATTATCTTAGATCTTCTGGGTAACTTCCTGAAGCTTTCTCAGACTGCTTTTTCACCTTCACTTTTTTTCACAAGCTTCTTTTTAACTCAACACTTCTGCTAGCTTCACTTTCGCAGCTCTCATTTCAGTCGGATGGAGTGGTTTGCTATTAGCTTTCTTGAGGAGATTTTGTGGCCAGTTTCACTTCCTTATCATTTGTATGTTCACTGGAGTAAAGAATTCAAACTTATTTAATTTCTTTCCATAACTTTTTTTTGCATACAAAATTTGACTCTTTCATGCAAGAGGCCTAGCTTTCAGCTGATCTTGGCTTCTAACATGCTTTCTTAACTAAGCTTAATCATTTCTAGCTTTTGTTTTAAAGTGAGAGACCTAAGACTTTTTTTCCCACTTGAACACTTAGATGCCATTGTAGGGTTATTAATTGGCCTAATTTCAAAATTGTTGTGTTTTAGAGAATAGGGAGGTCCAAGGAGAGGGAGAGAGATAGGAAAACGGCCGGTCAGTGGAGCAATCAGAAACACACAATATTTGTCAGTTAAATTTGCCATCTTATATGTGTGTGGTTCTTGGCACCCCAATACAATTACAATAGTAATATTAAAAATCACCAATCACAGATCACCATAGCAGATATAATAATAATGAAAAAGTTTGAAATATTGTGAGAATTACCAACATGTAACACAGAGACACAAAGTAACCCATGCTGCTGGAAAAATGGTGTGGATAGACTTCCTCTACACAGTGTTGCCATAAACCTTCAATTTGTAAAAAACACAGTATCTGTGAAGCACAATTAAAAAATGAAGTTCAATAAAACAAAGTATGCCTGTAGTCAGATTTTGTTTTTTCATCTATTCAGTCATTCAACATCTTTTGATTTGTGAGTTTAATCATTTACACTTAAAGTAATTATTGAGAAGAAGGAAATTACTATTGTCATTTTATTAATTATCTCTTCTGTAATGTTTTGTTCCTCTCTTTCTCTCCTGCTGTCTTCCTTTATGAGATATAATCTTTTTAATCATATATACTTTCTTTTCTCTTTATCTTTTTTTATCTACTACAGGTTTTTCTTGTTTTTTTTTTATTTTTTTGTTTTTATAATGAGACATATTTTAGTCCCCTCTGGCCATTCTGAAGTTTTTCTCTATATTTTTTGTTTTCAGAAGTTTGACTACAAGGTACTAATTATGGGGTTTTTTTGGTACTTAAATTTCTTAATGTTGATTTAGCCTCTGAGTGCTATAGTCAAGTTTTTAAAACACATTTGTATAATTTTCAGCCATTTTTTTTTCAGACTTTTTTTGCTTCATTTTTATTCTCTTCCTCTGGACTCCTGTTTCTCACATATTAAACTTCTTGTGACTATTATCCAACTGTTCTTTGCTTTTTCCTTTCATTTTTACTCATTTATTTTCTCTGTGTACATCCTAGTATTGATCAGCATGAGTGTGTTTACTCTTTCTTTTGAAATCTTCAATTTGTCATTTAGCCAATTCAGTGAATTTCTCATTACAATTATTGAAATTATTGAATTTGAATTATTGAATTATTTCAATTATTGAAATTGAATTTTCATTTTCCTCTTTTCTGAGTCTCTCTACCTGTTCACTTATTCAGATCATATTTGCCTTTAATTATTTGAGAACATTTTATTTCATATTTTTGCACACATTTTTGATAGCTACTCTAAAGACTTTGCAAAATATAATACTGTGCTATTCCACATTAATTTCTGCTGGATGCTCCCTCTATTTTTTTCCCTTGTAGATGGGTCACAATTTTCTCTTTCTCTGCAGGTCCGTAATTTTGAATTGTGTACTGATTATTAACAATTTTCCTTGTAGAAACCTTGGATTATTTCACAATCTTTGAAGAGTTTGCCATTGTTGTTGCTGTTGCTATTCTCATGACATTTCAATTATTGGGTTATCACTCATACTTGTAGGCTTGGTTTTATGGTTTTCTATGCTGGGTTTATGTAAATCCTAAGATGGTTCCTGTGCCCCTTTATTTTGGCAGGACTCAGATTCTCTCTTCTCTCAGAATCACGATGAAACTCGGTTTTAGGCTTTGCTAGGAGGGGTCTAGAGTAGTCCTTAGTCTACTACATAACCTTTATTCCTAAGCTGCAACTTCTCTGTTTGGTTAGGTAGATGCACCTGGTGCAAAAACTGTATCTCCATTCTGGCAACCTCCAATGTCCGCCAGGGTTTCATGCTGTCTCACCTCCTAAATGTGCAACCCAGGATTCAGGAAAACAATGGGGCTTCCCGCTTTATATTTCCCTTCTCTCTAGATTCCAGCTATTTAGGTGCTATGAAAATTGATCTTCTCCCCCTTATCCCAGTGTGACTGCTGTGCTCTGCTTTGACAAGTGCTCTTTGGCCTGCAGGCAGAAAGTCCTCCCAGGCAGAGAACATGGGAAATTGTGAAGCTTCCCTTGTGAATTTGCCTCCCACAAGGATCTTATCCTTGTGTTGCCTATCGTTCAAACCCTGAAAATTGTCACCTTATGTTATTTTATTGAGTCATGTTGTTACTTGTGGCGAATATGCTGCTTTGCAATTATGAGCAACATAAGATAATAATTATGTATTTTAAATATTGTTTTTAGATATTTAATTTCTTTAGATGATACTTACCATCATTTAGAGTAGATTTCAGTCATTCTTCATTACTTTTTGTTCCATGTATATATCTATTAAGTAACTTTTGTCTAGTATCCACACATTTAAAATGTGAGCATTTGAAAATATACTTGTAATACTAATAATGAGATGTATCTACAAATCACATGAATAGGATATGAGAATCCACACAAACTAAGAATGGGAAACTTCTTGTACATGTTGATACCTTTGTGCAAATCACCAATGGTGCCCCTTTCAGAGAGACCAATTACCCAAATATTCTCCTTCTGGGGGATATAACTGCCTAATGGAATTATTTTCTCTGGAATTATGGAACCCTTCCCCAGGGTACAGAGCTATTCATTCAGGCATGGGTCGTGTAAACTTAGGCATGATCCTAATTGGAACCTTATTCAGGAAATCACAATGTAGACTTCAGTGTTGATAAGGCTCTGTGTGCCCCAACATGTGTGCCCTATTCTGTTTGCTTCCCCTTTCCCAAAGCACCCTGACTCAAGTGGCTTGCTATTGAACTTAAGAGAACATAGCTGGCACTTTTGGGGAAAAACGTCCTTTAAAATTTTTTATTTTTTTTTTTGCATTAGGAATGTCATAGATGCAAAATTCTTAGAAAATAAAGAAGAGTATAAGAAGAAATTTTTATTTTAGAAAGTAACCTAATCTACAACTGAGATATAAAAGCTGTTAATATGCTAGGATATAGCTTCTGAGTCTATTACTTAAATGAAAGTCTCAACTTTTCCAAAATCACTGTTATTTAGAACCTAATTGATGTGGAGGGAGGTTGGTTGTTTCACCTTTCAGATTTCTATTAAAATTGCTTTTCTTGGCCTTGATGACCTGGAAGGAGAGATAAGAGAGACATGATGAGATCTCAGGTATTGAGATGAATCTCTGCTTATAATTCTCCCATCACCCATAATGTCCGTCCTTCCCATTGGCTACAGTTTTTTCTTTTTTCCTCTCAAAGTTCTGTCTTAGCCATCCCCTTTAATGCATTACCATATTTTGAGTCTTTCCCTGGCCATGATCTGGAACCTGAATAGAGACATTTCCTCATGGGCACATTAGAACAGAGCAGGGTTTCCATAAAGGGAGTAAAACAGAACCACAGGAGAGAGGGAATAGCTTCTTCACCCAGTGCAACACATTAAGGGCAGATCCAAGTCAGGCAGAGTATTGGCAGGAGGGTATAGTAGGTAAGGATTTGTCATGATGTAACTGCTGCTGCTAAGATTAGGATACAGGGATTGTTGAATTGGGGAATTTGAGATGCACAAAATTTATGTTCATGTGTATTTCTATGTGCTTGATTATGTTAGTATTTCCAATTTAATCATTTGCATTTAAATTTAACTTTGACTCATGTTATCAAGACTCCTACTGTGAACCTCTGTACTTGTTATGAGTTTGGTTTTTTGGTATGAAATAAATATGTGATGTCATGTAGAGCCAACTACATCATTCTTTTGTGGGCTAGAAATTTCGTTTCAGTAAAAGATGGCACCTTTTTATATAAGATGCAGTTATTCAAAGACACTAGGGCACCCTTGGTTATTTCTGTTTGGCATGAGTAGTGTTGATCTCTTTCTCACTAAACATTTTTTTGATGCTTGTTGTACACATTTTCAGTTTTCCTGTCACTCTTCTGTTTACTTATTTTCATTCTCATTTGTAGTATCCTTTACCTCTGGCCACTCCTAAATAGAGAAAGGCCTTTTCCATGGCTTCGCTCTCATCCATCTGATCTTCTCATTCATCTTGCCTAAAAATCTATATTCTGGGACCAGACAGCCTGGACTGCAATCTCAGCTTTACCACTAGCTGGTTGTGTCAATTAGGGCAAATACTTACCCTTTATGAGGATTAGTATCTACATCAAGGAGAGGGGAATAATTAACTATACCTTCATCATTGTCCCTTGTATGGATTAGCTGAGCTGAGATACATACTGTACTTAGAATATTTTTTAACATATAATGAGTGCTCAGTGTTTTCTGTTAGTATAAATGTACATGCTGTTATATTACTTTTCATTTAGATAATATCATCCAAACCCATAACTTAAACAAGTATCTCTAAACTGACAAATATATACATGTCCAGTAAAAAATTTTTTTTGGTTCCAGATCTGTATATTCAGATCTGCATATCCCCAGATTTATGGATAGGTATCTCAAATTCATCCCGTCCAAAACAGAAGATGTTTTCAATCCCTGGATCCTGTTCTTCTCAGACATTCTCAATGTTAGTGAAGCATCACCATTTATCCTGGATAATATTCTTGAATCATCCTTGAATGTTCTTTGAATCTTTTCTCTTTCTCACCATCATCTCATAATTAGTCACAAAGTCATGAGGACCTACCTTCGAAAAAATTATTTTCCCCCATTAACTAATCCCCGTTTGTATTTCTCCTTAAATAGATTTCTGAAATAGTCTTCTGTGGTATCCTGGTCAACTAGCTGCCCAATTTTTTAAAAAGTTCTGATTTATAAATTTTCAGATTTTGGTGTTGTAAATACTTCCACCATGGCTGATTTCAAACTACCAAAGGTTTAACAAACAGTTCATACAATTCCTAAATATTTAACAATAAAATCTATTTAGTGGGGATATGAGTGAACTCCAGCACACTACTTCTAATTGATATCTCTGCCCACAAGCCTAATCTTTCTTTGATGCAACCCTATAGATAGTTACTAGAATATTTTTTGCTAAAATGTTAAAGTTATCAGGCATTCTTCTGCATAAAATCTTTCTTTTTTTTCATGTATTTTAACAATGAAGTTTTCATTAATTTATTTCTGACAAAAGCTACACTTTCTGGCTCTTTTTTAATCTTTGGGCCTCATTGTCCCATTGTCTTGAATGTTTACTTAATTTCAGTTGTACAGAACTCATAATGCTGTTTTATACTTCTGGAATTTTTATGTGTTATTTCCTTTGCCTAAAATTTTCCCAACGTTTTTACCTTGCCAAAAAAAAAAAAAATAATAATACCTACTGCAGATCAATTTCTCATGATGTGCCAGGCTGTGAGATAAGTAAATACATGCATTGTCTCAAATAACTTTTAAGCCAACCCTATGATGTGGAGACTTCCAGTACTTTAGAGGAGCAGTTAGAGTATTACTTCAATGTCAGACAACTAGTGAGTGCCAAAGCCAGGATTTGAATCAAGTGTGTCTTATTCAAAGAACTTGCTCTTGACTGCTGTGTTAAATTATTTTCCTGCCCCACTGGTTTGTACAAATCTTTAAATCAATTAGCACAAGTATCATATCTTTTCTATAACTATCTCAGTGCTATTTCCTCAATATCTTTTTTAAAATCCTTCACTCATAAATGAGTACATGGGCAGTGTTTAAGTTCTCCTCCTACCTGCTGGTCTGTCTATGCAACATGTGAGGAATCTGGTATTCCCAAAGCCTAATTGAGATTATTTGCCTCTTTGGCAAAATAATATTCCTCTATCCAGTTCTCACCTTGATGAAACTGTGAATTCCACACATCAATTTCAGCTTGTAGTCAATTGTTCTCAGTTGAAAGCAGTAGAGTCGAAGTTTATCTCCTTCTTCACACTTGATATTGTACCATTTTCCATTCCCCACTACATCCATGCTTCCTGTGTCATCTTGTATTTTGTAGACTGTGTTCTTCTTGTTCACTCTTTTCTGCAAAAGAAGATTAACATCCAGCTTCTGAGAATATTGTCAGCAAGTGCCCTATATATGAGAGAGAGCCTCATGACAAAGTTAATACCACAGAAATAAAAACAATGGAAGGTACAGATATATGTGCAGGTTGGTCTAGGTCATCTCAGATCACCTTTCTTTTATTGTCTTGCTTTTTAAAAGCTTTTCCTGCTCTAGGTATTTTTTGGCCTGCAATTCTAGGACAATGAATACCTCCCTATTTTTGTCCTGCTTCCACCTTCAGGTCAGCTGAGATTATATGAAGCACCTGGACAAAGAGGAATCAAAAATTTTTGTTGGACTTCTTGGCTACTGGTCCTATGGAGAAACAAATGAACACCTGCCACAATTATTCATTCAGTAGGTTGTGAGGAATTTTATAGGAAAAACTTCTATAACTCACTTATTCTTTTTCAACCTTCCTCATTACTCACTCTTCCTTAATATCTTGTCCCACTGACATAGCTCCTTCAATTCACCCTCTATAGTGTCTCCCACACCTTAGCTATTACTCACCAATGCTATAATTACATTTATAAACAAGATCTCTTAAAGGGAGTATAAGAAAGTATGGAGGTAAAATGGACTATCTTAGAAGACATGTATGTAGGGTTATGAAGCAGTCAATCATACAATTGCATTAGTTGCATTCATAGCAATTTGTGATTTTTTTGTGGGGAGGGAGAGATTGAATGCATCATCCTAACAAGTACCTTGAGTTTGGACATGGACATATCAGTAAAACTCTATGTTTTTTAATTATTATTTTTATAAATGTTGGAATTAGATTATCTTATCTTCTAAGTATCATGGAATTCAATATTTCTCAGTTCTTCAATACTATCTTCATAAATAAATGAATAAATAAATAGGATAGAGCAGAGAGCACAAATATTTAGATTGCGTGGATAGCTGTTGAATGTATTTGCACTTAGGAGAATGACAGTCAATTCATTTATTATTCTGAATACATGTCACAACCAGAATTCAACCTTGGTAGGGCAATACATTATTCAAAATAAATTCATTAAAACTCACAGTAAAATTATAAGCTCCAGTTTGGAGATAACTCAGAGTTGAAATTATTAGCATGCACCTATTGATCTATAAACCCTGTACTGTTCTAGCTCATTATGGCTGAGAACAAATAATCATAACTGCCAACATTTCTTACTAATTTTTTTCAAAGCTCTTGCATGTATTTTGGAGTAAGAAGGTTAATAGATATCCCAGTCCTATTTCCTATTGTGTGGACAAGCTTCTTGACTGTTTCTGGTCAAGATAAAATCTTGGGTTCCAATATTCAATCAGTAAGCAGAGTTTCACAAATTAAGACATTTAATTCCAGGTACTGTTGAAAAAATGAAAAAAACAATCTTAAGAGATTACCTTTTGTAACTTAAACAACCCATACACTATTGTTCCAGGTGCTTGTTTGAAAAGATGATCAATTTTGGGAGTATTATTTGCTCTTCTGATAATGTTGTTTGGGACCTCAAACTTTTGATCAAGCCCAACTTCAGACACAGATGATGATTCACTTATCTCCAAGATTCCTTTACATTCAGTGTAATCAGATATGGTAATGACCTTCAGTTTTACGAATTTGTCTTTCAAGCTGATGTTGAAAACCTTCACTTGGAAACACTGACTCTTACTAGCCACTGTAGCATGAAACATTTTTTTTTTTCCTTCTTCTGGGGACCCATATTCAAATGGTTTTGTTGCTTTCAGTACCATCACCATCATTTGGCCTTTTTGGAGAACATTTCTTCTGGCAGCCACCTGACATTGGGGCTGAGTTTTCTGTTTCTGTGTTGGAAAGACACAGGAAAATAAAATTGTAAGTTTGAGCAGGAAATACAATGTCACTTTCCTACGACAGAAACCTCAATCACAACATTGGGTCCAACAACTTTAATGGTTATTTGGAGTTCAGGCCAGACTAGAGAGAAACTACTTGACAGAAATGAAAGGCTAATGAGCTGATATAGTTTAGCCAGCGAAAGTACAATGTACAACAGCCTTGGAAGTTAGAACGCCCTCACTCACACAGAATAATTTTCCTGAAGCAAAACACAATCCTGTGTAAGAACAATATAGAGTAGTGCATGATGAAAGCATTGTCATGAGGTGATTTGAAAGAAAGATTAGAATATAAGAATAAATCCAAATATACCCTCTACCCACTTAAATGACCAAAAACAATCAAAAGAGTGTAAAAACAACTTGGATAGCATTGAAAGGAGAAGAATGGTGCCCACCACAAACCTCAAACGTTAAGGATTTCCAATTATCATGAGTGTATGCTTTGCCATTTTGAAAGTACAACTCCTTTGTCTATTCCCCCCAAAGAGTGCTCTGTTACAAGTGTGAGAAAGACAGGGGCTGGCTCAACATATAAGTAGGCTCTCGTAGAGGATCTCTGGTTAGAACCATGTCCTCAACTGTGTCTACATAGTGTTTCACAAAGGCTGGAATAATAACAAAAAAGAGAGAACAGGTTTGTTTGTCTCTAATCTTTTTTCTCCACAGTGGCCTGGTCTATCTCAGTTACAACAGAATATTTTCATGAAAAGAAAGTTGCCTGATCTGTAATAGGAAGTGTGGGGAGCAAAGACAGAGCATGAATTCATATGAACTAGTACAAGGAGCCGAGCTATCTACCGCCACAGAACAGAACTGCTTAGAGTGGTCTGTCCTGATGTATTACACACAACAATCACCTGTGGGTGATTGGACTTTACTTGGATGTGGCTTCTCAACAATGTGAACAGTTTGCCATAACACAGGAAACACTTTTCCCAAAGCAAATCAATGACAAAAAGAGTTACCCGTGAAAGTAACAACAGTAACAGTGGAATGCAGCATTACTGGGTTGAAGAAAATATGGAGAAGAGAAGAAAGAGTACACCTGAGTCCAGGAAGTGTTGGATAGAATTGACAATGAGATCTGGGAAGGTGAGGGATGGCCCATTGCTGCTGGTGTGCTGGCTCCTGGAGGAAAGAGAGGCTGACTCTGTTCTTGGGATGCCTTACTCCTTTTGGCTCCAGTGCTTTCTTGGGTTGTGTTTTTTCTTTTCTGAAAGTAAGTTAATTTTCCTGTTAATGAAGTTCAGTATCAAAAGAAGCAGAGCATGTTTTAATCACTGTAGAGGACATTTTATTTATATTGGATGTGATGCCCTTGGAAATCCCAGAGAATTCCAATTTATCACTTGAAGTTATGGCCAGTAAGTAATAATGGGTATAGATTGTTGCATTAAAAAAGAGATGAATTATTTTAACGGACATATTGCTCTTTAAATTACCTCTGTGGTGTGTTGGGAAGAGCACACATTTGGAATTTTTAAAAAATCTAGATTTTTGTAAGCATGGGCAAGATGTATTTCAAATATGATTGTTATCCTATTTATATAATGGGGATGGTGATATATTTATATCACAGAAATTTTTATCATATTTTTTACAGTGCCTAGCTCTTTGCCTCGCACAAAGATGACCCATAATTACTCAATTAGGCAAATCTAAACCGTGCTGGAATAGTAATGAAGAACCAAGCGCTATAGCAAAGTTTCTTCTGTGGAACTTCAATCCTGCTCCTCTTCCTCAAGCTTACCTGAGGTACAGGAGTCTTCTCTGCTCCTTCAGATGTCAGAGCATTACTAGTGGTGGGTGCAGGTGTAGCAGGACCCAATTCTTCCTGATTTCTCTTTTCCACTGGAGTTATTCCATTCGCTTTGATTTTCTCAGCAACTGAAGAAAGAAAGAAAAAAGGCACAATAAACCCAGAGCTGCTGGTCTAAGACAGCTGAAATAGTTTCAGTACTATTTCATCTCAGCTCCTGCTGTGTGCTTTAGGCTACCTCCACTGCAATAGCCCAGCCTGGCCTCAAGGTAACCAGCAGTCACAGTGCAGGCAGAGACACTGTCTCATGCTCCTCAGTGCTGCCCTTACTCCTCCCCTGTGCACTGAGCACCTCCTTGCTGTCATCTGAACTCCATGTGATCAGTCAAATCTTTTTCCAATCCTGTTCTCCTATCATTTCCTTTTAAAACTCTAGAGCTTTCATGATGCTGACAGGCTGTCCATTTTCTGTGGAAGATCTGTTCAAATTACAGAAATAAGTGAAATGAAATATGATTTGAATTGTGATGTGACGAAGTATAATGGCTTTTGAATTAATGAAAAGTTTAGCCCAATGATTTAATAAGTGGGAATGTTCTACACATATCTTGATATAACAATTTGTTGCATTAATTAGTTATATATAAATGTTTTTAAAATAAACCACAAATTTTTATATTGTTTTGTCACTTTCCAACATTTCTAATGTACTGGAAACCTCAGTCTCTCATCAACTCCCCCTGTCTTTTGTTCCTTATCTTCTGTAAGGATAAGAAACCCCAAATACATTTACAAAATATATCAATCTCCTTTACAGAAAACAGAATGCCCTAAGTTGTCAAATGGTTGGCCTTTCAGGTGCCAACACTGTCATGGCTTCTGAGTCATAAATTGGGAAAGGTATGCATCAACTCTGACCAAAGTGGAGCTGTACTCAAGACTGGGGAAATTCAGGGTAGAGTGGCTGCTCATGCGTGAGATTTTCTCTATTACCTTTTAAAATCTCTTTCTGAAAGTTGTCAACAAGGCCTTTAAATGACTCTATATCTTTGACCAATTCTATTAATTTGTCCACAAAGGCAGCACCTGGGAAATTTTTTTGTATCCAATCAGAAATCGTAATTCTTTTCCATTCATCTTGAATTTGTCTCATCAGTTTTAAGTCATTGACCAGTAAGGACACAATTATTGAAAACTGATAATCATTCATGGCCTCCAATCCTTTCAGCAGATCAATTTTATTGTATTCACTCCCCATTGTTCAAGTTATAGCTCTGCCTACAAGAAAAAGATGATATACAATGTTGCACATTTATATAAACAATTTAAAAAATGATCACATGTGAGTGAGGAGCCCATGCCAAATTGTTTTCCTTGGATATGCACGAGAAAGAGAGAGTAAATTACTAGACACGTCACTTTGACAAATGGATCAAGACATGATGTATTAGGAAATTCAAAGAAGTTCTTCCTTTTTAATGTTGATAGTTGAATTGGGTCAAAGGTGGGTGTGGTGGAAGGATGTTTGGAAACAGGCAATTGTTGCATGTTTAGAGTATGTGCTTTGTGATGTCAAAATCCCTCCTTTCTCTTTCCATCTTTTATTGGGGCTGAAGCCCACTCCCCATTGCCTGCCTCCTGGTTCCTGACTCTTCTCACAACCGCTGTGACTGAAGTGGCCTATGTGTAGATGGGCTGCAGCCTCCCACCTTATATGAATAACCTTCTGTCACAGCACTACAGTTCCATGCTGGGGTACCAACCCTAATACACTTGGCTCTTCCCTCTAATCAGCTCTAACTAGTATCCTGTCTTTCTGGGGCTTGGGAATGGACCTTGGTCTGTGTCTTGCCATTTTGCTGGACTTCTATATGCTTCTATATGGATGAAATAGCCTTTCCAAAGTGCCTAAACAATGAATTCCAAAACATAAATTGTCCCAAGTGTTTCAGGTGAAGGGCTGTGAACCACAGTATTCAAACAAATATATTTTTTGAACTAAAATGTTTTTCTGGTCAAAATGTTATTTGAGTTTTATGGTATAAAAGAACCATTCTCTTACTTACTGAGATGCCATCATCAATATTGCAGACAAGGAAGTTTCAGACCCTTGTTTCTCCATGGAAACACCAAATAAACAACAATATGTCAACCAAAGTTATTTTTTCAGAACTCTAGAAATGGGTTAAGGGATGGTAGCAAGAATCAAATTCCAAACCAAGAAAAAGCCACATGCAAAAGGGTAGAAAATTCCCAGGTGTTTTTGCTTGTCATTGTCTCACCCCCTGCCTGGTGTGGTGTGGTGCGGTCAGAAAGAAGATGCCTAATTCTTTGTTCTCCCCTTGGAATAGAAGGAAAAGAGTGGAACTGCTTGCAACATTCTGGCTTGTCTGGGGATCTGCCTGAATGACTAGCTCTGTATTTCATTACTTGGAGCACTTATGGAAATAGTGGCAAGATTTGAAAGCCAAGCCTGAGGCTGGAAAACACAGTGGTGGATGAGGCAGCTTGTGAGAGCTGCACGGGATCTTCTGCCCCATGGGCATCAAGGCACAAGAGATTATAGATATAGGAACACAATAGAATATCTAAGGTCCTGAGAAAAAGCAGGGTGAGACTGTTAGGGAAATTAATACATAAAAGTAGTGTGTGTATGAAAGAATTGCAAGAAAAGCACCCATGCAAGCTCAGGGTAGACAAATATTCATAAGTACCTGAGAAGATGTTTAGATTTCATACTAAACTGAACAGTGAAATAAAGTGAAATTCCTCGCCTGCAAGGAGCCTGTCAATAAAGACTGGGAGAATTGGCTTTTTTCTTTTTTTAACAAATGTCCAATTTCCAGTAGATATCCACAAGGCACACAAAGAAACAGGTAAACATGGTCCATTTAAAAGAACCAAATAAATCTTCAGAAACTCCCTAAAAAAGTACAGACCTCAAACTTACTTGACAAAGACTTTACAACTACTGCCTTAAATATACTCAATGAGCTAAAGGAGAACATGGACAGGCAACGAAATAAAATTTTTAAAAAGTATTTATGAAGAAAAAGAGATTATCAACAAAAAGATAGAAACTACACACACACACACACACACACACACATAAACAAACAGGAATCCTGGAGCTGAAAAACACATTATCTATATTGAAAAATTTACTAGAGGGGTTCTTCAACACACACAAATAGGCAGAAAAATCAGTGAGCTTGAAGATAGGTCATAGGGAATTATTGAGGCTGAGGAACAAAAAGAAAAAAATGTGAAGGACAGTGAACAGAGCCCAAGGGCCTTAGAGGACAACATCAAGTAGGTCAATATATACATTATGTGAGTCCAATAAAGAGATGAGAATGAAAAAAAGGCAGAGAGATTATTTGAAGAACTAATGGCTGAAAAATTCCCAAATATGAGGAACGACCTAGATGTACAGATACAAGAAGCTTAATGAGCTCCAAGAATGATAAATTCAAAGGAACTCACACCATGACACATTATTATCAAACTCTCAAAACGCAAAGACAAAGAAAAAACTTCAATAGCAATAAGAGAAAGGTGAGTCATTATATACAGATATACAGGAAATCCTCAGGAAGATTATCAGCATATTTGTCAACAGAAACTTTTCAGGCAAGAAGGTAGTGAAATGATATATTTAAAGTACTGGAAGAGAAAAATAATCTGTCAACCAATAATTCTAGGAAGCCTGTTAGTCATAAATGAAAAAAAAAAAACACATTCTCACATAAATATAAATGGAAGAAGTTCATTACCACTAGACCTGCCTTACAAAAATTACTAAAGGGAGAACATCAAGCTGAAACACAAGAATACCAGACAGTAACTCAAACTTATATAAAAATATAAGTTTTCCATTAAAGGTAAATATATGGACAAATATAAAAACTTGACTTTTGCAATTTTGGTATGTATGCACTTTTTCTTATTTTATAGGCTTTAAAATATAACCCCCCAAAATTATTAATCTGTGTTAATGAGTACATAATATATAAGGATGCAATTTGTGACATCAATAACATAAAATGTGTGCTGGGGAGCTGTAAAGGAGTGAACATTTTGAGTAAATATTTTGTATATGATTAAGTTTATATCAGTTTAAAACAGATTGCAGTAACTTTAGGGTGTTTTATGCAACCCCATGGAAACCATAAAGAAAATATATACAGAATATATACGAAAGAAAATAGAAGGGAACCAAAATATGTAACTACAAAAAAATCAACACAAGGAAGGCAGTAAGGGAGGAAATGAGGGGCAAAATAGCTGTAAAACATACAGAAAATAAATAACAAAATGGCAATGATAACTTCTTCCTTAAAGTGATTAGTTCAAATGTAAATGGTTTAAACTTACCGAACGAGAAGCATATATGGTACAATGAATTTACAGCATAATCTAAATATATGCTGACTACACTTTAGACATCTAAGGACATATATAGGTAGAAAGTGAAAGGATGGAAAAGATATTCCATGCAAATGGTAATCAAAGAAGCAGAGGTTGCTATATTAGTATCAGACAAAATAAAGTTTAAGTAAAACACTGTTGGCATTAGCATTATATTATGATGAAAGGGTCAATTCATCTAGAGGTTATAACAAAAATAACCATATATTCTAAATATAGGAATCAAACACTAACAGAATTGAAGGGAGAAATAGACAGCCCTAAAATAATAGTAGCAAACTTTAATGTCCCACTTTCAATAGTTGATAGAACAATCTGACAGAAGAGCAATAAGGAAAAAAGATCTTAAAAAACATTAGATCTAACAGACATATCCAGAACGCTGAAGCCAACAACAATAGAATACACATTTTTTATAAGAACCCATGGAAAATTGTCCAGTGTATATCATATATTAGGAAACAAAACAAGTGTTAATAGATTTTAAGTTTGAAATCATACAAAATATCTTTTTTGATTGCAGTGGAATGAAACTAGAAATAAGCAGTAGAAGGAAAACTGGAAAATCCATGACCATGTGAATATAAACAACACACTCTTAAGAAATCAAAGCATCAAAAAAGAATCACAAGGCAAATTTGAAAATATATTTAGAAAAATTAAATGAAAACACGATATGCCATTTTACTGAACACAGAGAAAAAAACAGTACTAAGAAGGAAATTTATAGATGTGAACACATTAAAAAAGAAGATGGATCTCAAATCAAAAACCTAAGTTTCACCTTAAGGAACTTGAACAATTGGAACTAACTAAACCCAAAAGTAGCAAAGAAAGAAAAAAAAAGGGAAAAATAAAGATTAGAAATAAACACAACGGAGATTAGAAAAACAATAGAAAAAATCAATGAAAACAAGAGTTGGTTCTTTGAAAAGATGAATGATACCGATAGATGGAACATTAGCTAGATTGACTAAGAAGAAAAAAGAGGAGACGCAAATAATAAAATCAGAAATTAAAAAGAGAACATTGCAACAAATTTCACAGAAATAAAAAGGATTATAAGAGAATACTATGAACAATCCCATGCCAATAAGTTCAATAACCTAGATGAAATGGATAAATTCCTAGAAACATACAAACCACCAATTTTGGATCATGGAGAAATAGAAAATCTGAACAGGCACATGATTAGTAATGAGGTTGAAGCAGAAATCAAAAGCCTCTCAACAAAGAAAAGTCCAGGCTGTATGGTTTTGCTGGTGAATTCTACCAAACATTTAAAAAAGAATTAAAACCAATTCTCCTCAAACTCTTTCAAAAATTGCGAAGGAGGAAACACTTCAGACTCATGTTGTGAGCCAGCATGACCCTAACAAAAAAAAAAGACAGACAGAGGTAATAGAAAAAATGAAAACTACTGACTAATATCCCTGATGCATATTGATGCAAAAAGTTTTGACAAAATACTAGCAAACATAATTCAATAGCACATTAAATAGATTTATGGATGATGATCCAGTGGGTTTATTTTCAGAATGCAAAAATGGTTTGCCATGAAAATCAATTAGGATAAGACACCACATTAACACAATGAAGGACAAAAACACATGCTCATCTCAACTGAAGCAAAAAAAATTGACAAATTCAACACGATTTCTGGATGAAAATACTCAATAAACTAGAATAAGAGGAAATTACTTCAACAAAATAAATTACATATACAAAAAGCCCACAGCTAATATTATTCCCATTGATAAAAGGTGGAAAGCATTTCTCCTGTTCATGAAAGATAAGGAAAATGACAAGGATGCTTGTTTTCTTCACTTCTACTTGAGAGAGTACTGGAAGTTCAAGCCAGAATTATGCAAGAAAAAGAAATAAAAGACATTTAAATAAGAAAGGAAAAAGTAAAATTATCTCTCTTCACAGGTGATATGATCTTATATGTGGAAAACCCCAAAGATTTCACAAAAGAAACTTAGAATTAATAAACAAATTCAGCGAAGTTGAAGGATATGCAATCAAAACACATGAAAATCAGTTGTGTTTCCACACAGTAACAATAAACAATCCAAAAAGGAAATTAAGAAAGCAATTCCATTTACAATATCTTCAAAAGTAGCAAAACACTTAGGAATAAATTTCGCGAAGGAGCCAAACGACTTGTCACTGAAAATTACATAATATTAAGAAATAATTAAAGAGGACACAAATATATGGAAAGATGTCTGTGTTCATGGACTGAAAGACTTGATATTTTAAGGTGTCAACACCAAAAGGACCTACAGATGGAATGCAATCTCCACCAAAATTTCAGCAGTGTTTTTTAAATAAATACAAAAATTCATGGTAAAATTCATGTGGAATTTCAAGGGACTCCAAATAGCCACACAATCTTGAAAAAGAACAGCAAATATGGAGGTTTCAAACTTCTTGATTTCAAAGATTATTACAAAGCTACAGTAATCAAAGCAGTGTGGTACTAGTATAAAGACAGATATACAAACCAATGGAATAGAATAGAGAACATAGAAATAAACCCTCAAATATGTGGTCAAATGATTTTTGACATCGGTATCAAAATCATTTAGTCAGGAAAGGATAGTCTTTTCAAAAATGGTGTTGGACAATAGGATATTCACATACAAAAGAATGAAGTTGGACCCTTACCTATATCATATACAAAAATTAACTTAAAATTGATCAATGATCTAATATAAGAACTAAAACTGTAAGACTCTCAGAAGAAAACATAAGGGAAAGGCTTCATGATTTTGGATTTGGCAATTGTTTCTTAGATATGACACCAGCAGCACTGGCTAAAAAAAAATAAAATAGAAAAATTAGACTACATCAAAATTTTAAATTTCTCTGCATCAAAGTACACAATCAACAAAGTAAAAAAGGAACCTAGAGAATGAGAGAAAATATTCACAAATCACATATGTGATGAGGGCTTAATAACCAAAATATATAGAGAACTCCTACAACTCAACAACAACAAAACCCAAATAATCTCATTAAAAATGGGAAAGCAGTACAAGTGTCCACTGACGGATGAGTGGATAAACAAAGTGTGGTATGTACATATAATGGATTGTTATTACACCCTAGGATGAAAGGAAATTCTGACACATGGTGCATTACAACATGGATGAACCTTGAGGACATCATGTTAAGTGAAATAAGCCAGTCACAACAGAAAAATGCTGTAGGATTAAAGTTATATGAAGTGCCTGGAGTATTCAAATTCATAGAGACAGAAAGTAGAATGATGTTTGCCAAGGTCTAGGGGGAAGGGGAATGGGGAAACAGTTGGTTAATGGGTAGAGTTTCCTTTTTGAAGATGAAAAAGCATTCTTGAGATTGGTTGCACAATATGAATGTACTTAATACTATTGAACTGTACACTTAAAATGATTAAGATGATAAATTTTATGTTACGTGTATCTGACCATGGTTAAAACAAAATAAAACAATTCTTATATTCAGAGCTCTAGAAGTTCTGCGATACAAAGACCCACAGCTTTTTGGGAAGAACTATTCATTATGAAAAGAAATAAATCTAAGAAATGTTGGAAGAAAAAAGTGAAGAAGGAGTGAACAAATACCTTAATTGGGGTTCTCACTGTCTTAAAAAAAGTACAGCCAGAATCAAAGAGAAGAAAACAGGAAGTATGTGATCATACTGATGCAGTTAGAGTTGTAGTTTGGGGGACCAGAGCACATGAGAGTTTGCTAAGGGATTTGACTTTAAGGAAAATATAAATTTAAAAAAATTAAGAAACTTGACAAGAATGAAGAAGTAGGAAACAGAATAAGTTTTACAAATTGAAACCAAGTAAGATAAAAGAATCAAATTAGAATACAAAGGCTGTCCGGAAAGTGTCCAGCCATTGTTAATATAATTTTTCATATTACATGGCTCAATACTTTCTGGACAGCCCTTCATATATACATTTTCAGAATGTACATAAATGAACTAAACTCATAAATTAAGTAGCAAAATTTTTCAATGTGGATTAAAAATAAATCCAGTTATATGTTGTTATCAAAATACAAATAAAGCATAAGGTGAGTTAAGGTTGAAAAAAGTTGCAAAATTTTATATTCTTCAAACTCTAACTTAAAAAATCCTTTTTAGTACAATACTGTAGCTTAAAATAGACTTTTAGTAAATAATTATTAGTACAGACAGAATATCACTGCATAATGGTAAATTATTCAACCCCTAAGAAGATACAATTCAAATTATGTATTTATATTTTATATATATATAAAATCTATTACTTTACTGTATATTGTGACAGAAAATTTTCCTTTCTCTTTATTTGTAGAAGACACACATATCACGTATACTCGTATATGTATACTCTATGTAAAAATACATGGTAGAAATCAAACGAACTACAATGAGAAATTGGAAAAATCACTTGGATATTTCACCTTTCTCTCAATTACTGAGGACAAGGTAAAAAAGAAGCTGAGATTTAGATTTAGAAGATTTGTCCAACATAATTAACAAGCTTAATTAAGAAAGTGTATGTTACTTAAATAGGATTCTGAATCCAACTTTTATAAACTCTTCTCAAGCATGCATGAAATGAATAGAAAATATTCGTCATGTATCAGACCACACAAAAGTCAGAATATATCCCAAAGCAGCTAACCTATTTAATTGATCCTCCCTGCCTCTTCATTATACCTTGCCACCAAAAAATCATTATCTTTGACCGAGTAAAGCATAGATCACCTGAAAAAGACAGAAAAAAATTTTTCTGACACTTGTTATAAAATGAAGCATAAAATAAAAATAAATTGGTTCATGATAAAGTAAAGAAGCCTATTTTTGAGTAACTGTTGTGGAATTGAGGAAGTATTTATTGTGTGCATATGTGTATGCTTTCAAAAATTGGCATTAAAACCATACAAGAAAGCTTTATATTCTGATTTGTTTTTTACTAAATATTATTCAATGATAATATTCTCACATGACTGTCTTGTCTTTAACCCAGGCCCCAATCCCAGTCATCAAGTTTCCTATTCATTCTCCAGACAAGAAAACCCAAGATCTCCTCTAAATATCAACTTTTGTTAACAGACACCTGAGAATTAATTTTAAAACTTGATATAGTCACAATGCATTTCTCCTTGCTCATACCCCAATTGTGGTAGAATTACAGATGTCTATTTTCAAGATAAGTAAAGAGTTCAATTCTTACTTTTCTGAATATGGTTGATATAGCTCTTCTTCTCTCAGACAATCCAGTAATTAATTCTCCACTGTGATGATGAGGTTACCAACTAGGTGCCCAGATGTTTCTCTAAAGAAATTCCCAGAGATCTCACCTTAAGGGTTACCTCCTCCACAATAGTCTTCAGAAATGCTGGAATCACTGTCTTGTTTAGGTAGAAAGATATGTCCATAAACCTTTGCAAAGATTAAATTGTGGAATGAAGAATTGAGAAATGAAGTATTCTGAAAGATAAACAAGGAACAGTGGCATCGGTTAGAGTCACTCAAAAACCTGATTGTTGATGGCCCTTTCATACTGTGCTAACTCCTAACAAGAAAGAAGTTATGTAATTATGAAACAATTTTGAGGTTACGCCTATCAACCTTTGTAGCTTCCTATTTCAGTTGTCACCAAGACTGGACAGTTCCTGTCTGTAAATAGTAATCTCAGCCACAAGGAAAAATGGTAGCAAACAATAGTGTTCCTTCTTTGCTTTTTTGACTTACAAATATCAGTGGCTGAAAGGAGTTTCAATATTATAACTTTATTATACAGCTCACTTAAACATGTGGATCATTAGAAACCTCTTGCCCCTTGACTGAGCCTCTATTATATATCAAATGGGGAAGGTGAGACCTCAGGACTTTTTCCTCCTTTCCTGTGCACAGAGTGGTGGGAGCAGACCTTGGTAGAGGTGTCTATTGCTACCAGAACTTGACTTCATCTCCTGGATGGGGGCTGGTCAGCTACAAAATTGCTTTTGTTTAAATAGTACCTGAAGAATTCACTCAACTAATAACAGACACACCTGCAGTTTGAAAGAGGCAGAAAGTCATTACGAATATGTAAATCCTTACTCAAATAATTCAAAAGAATTTGGCACTAGCTGCCATCTTGAGTATGACTAGGCTGCCTTACCTTGATGAATAAATTCATGATTACTCATGCTTTCTGCATTATTCATGAGTAGTAGGCCTGTATCATCATCGAAACCTTAAAAATTTTAGAAGAGAACTGAACCTCTGGAAGGGCAGGGGGCCTGATAAACCCTGTGTACTGTGGTGTTTTCTCTATGAAGGTCAGTGGATGCACTACTGAGTGTCATAACCATGAGGTGTCAGGTGAGTGGCAGCCTGCAGAAGGTGTTGTGGTGGGCCACCAGCTGATCCGCAAGCAGGGTGTGGCCATGACTGGAAATGGGATCCCAAAAGACAGCTAATAGGGTCAAATGATTTGAGGCCATCTGAAGAGAAGAAGAAAGCTGATTGTCTTAATCCAAACCAGCAGCATTCAGAGAGCTGAAGTTTGGATGTGGAAACTGAATAACCCCACCAAAGCAAGAGTAAGTCAGAAAAAAGCAACTAGGATCTGGAGTGACAGCAACGAACACCTGTAGGTGTTCATTTTCCTTTTCACACTTCAGTTTCCTGCTTATGCTGATTCATGGACCAGATCTTAAGGCAAAGGGTAAGAGGGAACACAAGGAAAGTTCATAGGGAGCCCTTATTCAGTGTTTGGAGACTAGAGGAGCTCATGGCAGGAATGAGCATGATTCAGGACAACTTTCTGCCATTTTTTTAGAATCTAACTTTTGTGGTGATACCCTCTGTTGGCTTTCCAGCAGACAATGCACAAATTGCTGAACTCAAATAAAGGCAATATAGAGCAAGGCTCCCATCTCCAAATGTGAAGTTGGAATTTTAACAGATGGACTCAAGTGATGCTCAATATTGTGTTGTTTTACTGACATATAAGCAGTAGCCAAATAATTGGTGACTTGGGCCACCACATGGAAAACTTACAAATAGAAAATATGAGAACTTCCCACTCGTAAGTTGTCCAGATAAACCATGTGTGGCCTCTTATCATCTCAAGTTCTAATCCTCAAGGTCATTCACAATCTTCATGGAAGAATCCTTACCAGGGTGATGTCCTAATAAATCAGTCTAGATGATGCCAAAAGTCTCCTAAGGAATGAGAGCAAGTGGAAGAGCACACGTGTTCTTTGAAGGTCATATTAGGCCTGGGGATAAGGCATAGATGTTAAGTGCTGTAGTCTCAGAAAAGCAAATAGAAGAGGAGGATGTTTTTTAATACTCAAATTAAAAACCTTGCTCCACCTCCTTATTAATAAGGGCCAGAACAACCCCTTTCAGTGTGGGAGCCTGAGCTGGCCAGTCTCTTTATGCATTCACCTAATCATCAGACACCTGAACAACTGCCTCCTCTGTTTTCCTTCTCAAGAAAAATCAGTTTTTTGTTCATACATAGTTGTTATCTGGGAGTATGACCAAGACTATGATTCATTCAAGTTATGTTTTTAGTCTTAGCTAAATCTCGTACTATTTTTATATTCTGTTTTTATTTCTTATTTTTGATCAGGTTACTCACTTCTGTAAATGCTTTCAAAGATTCTTATTTCCTAAAATAAAATCCTTGTATTAGTTTCCTACCACTGCTGTAACAAATTACCACCAACTTAGTGCCTTGAAAAAAGAGAAATTAATTGTCTCACAGTTCTGGAGGCCAGAAGTCCAAAGTTAGTATCTGTGTGCATTAACCATGTTTCTGGCTTCTGTAAACTGGATGCTTTAACATCTGTCGTACATGCATAGGCCAGCCACGCCTGGTACTGGACAACCTGGTAGTCTACCTGTGTCACCTCCGTCAGCCTCCTGCCTGTATCATTGCCTCCACTCCTTCCTCTGGAGGAGTCCTCCTCCCAGGGGTGCACTTTTCAAAACAAACTAAACAATCCACAGTCCCTACATCTTACCACTTCTTTTTTGGGCTCTCAGACTCTTGGCCTCTATACTTCTGCCCTTATCACCGCAGGGCAGGGCACCAGACAACAAGCGGTAGCCCTTATGCCCCGGAGCCCACTGAAATTATTCAAACTAGCCAATCCTAAAGCTGTTTACTCTGCATCACCTGTTCCTTCCCATAGGAATCACAATACAGGCTCTTCTCCACAGTTCCCTCCCTCCCTCTGCCTTGTGACTGATCTTGGTGCTTTCCCACGTGGCCCTGTGTACTGTGGCATACCCTCTTCTCTTGGGGCCTACAAGTAACAAAAAATCTTTTCAATAGCATTTGTCTACCTATCTATTGGCCTTACTATGCCTCATATTTTCTATTAATACATACATTTTATATCATACATTTACTGTACCCTGTGTTAGCAGGGCTTGCTCACTTTGGAGGCTGTAAGGGAGAATCCATTCCTTGCCTCTTCCATCTTTTGGTGGCTATCGACATTCCTTGACTGACAGGCACATTACTCCAATCTTCAGTGCCAGCAGCTCATATCACTCTTCGCTCTGTCTTCACATCATCTTCTCCTCTGGTCGTGTGCCAAATCTCTTTCCGCCTCCCTTTTATAAGGACACATGATGGCATATGGAGCCCACCCAAATAACCCAGGATAATCTCTCTATCTCAAGATTTTTAAATTAATTACATCTGCAAAGATCCTTCTTTCAAATAAGATAACATTCACAGGTTCCAGGGATCAGTACATGAGTATACCTTTGTCAATCATTATCAACCTACCACAGACCCCATTTCTAAGCTTAAGAAAGACAATCTTCCTTGGTCTGAATGATGTCCACTGTTTCACCTTTATCTCCTACTACCTCTTTTGTCCATGTATTTCACATTTTTTTCATCAAGACATCTTATTCTCAGTTTAAGCTATAGTTACAGAAACAAGAGAAGGCATATGACTATAGGGACAAAGATTAGAGTGATATAACCATAAGCCAATGAATGTTGGCATCCACAAGAAGCTGGAGGAAGCAAGAAATGGATGTTGCTCTAGAATCTCCAGAGACAGCATGGCCCTACCAACACCTTGTTTTTAGACTTTTGGTCTCCAGGAGTATGAGAGAATAAATTGCTTTCAGTCACCAAGTTTGTAGCAATTTGTTATCGTAGCCACAGGAAATTAATAAAACCAACATATCTAAAAATAACATTTATCAAAATATGGAATTATTTCATATATTTAGTTTTTGGCTTATTTATTACCTGCCTCCTCCAATAAAATATAAGCTACAAAAGGGAAAGGACTTCGTCTTATTTACCTCAGTCTTCCTAGCACCTAGAATGGTGTCTAACACATGATAGACCCTCAATAAATATTTGATGAATAAACAAATGAATAAATCACTTATCCTAGGTTCCAGCCATAGGAAATACTGGGAAATAATTTGAAAGGGTGCGAGGAAACTCATATACAGCACAGGGATTCTGGTTTCCAGCAGATACTCCTAGCTAAATCCATCCTAAACAATTCAATTCATTCAATGCACAAACATAGAAATATGCCTTCTCCATCTCTCCTACCTTCATACTTACAACCACACAGTTACAATGTTTTTATCTCATAAATATTTCCCAAATTATATTCCAGTCTCTATTCCTACCTACACTTCTCTAGTCCAAGCTCTCACTATCTCTTGCTGGAACCCTTAGTTTTCTAACTGACCTCCTTGCCTCCAGCCTAAAGTTCTCAAATCCACCCTTCACCATTTCAAGAATCATATATCAAAAATTAGATGGTAGCAAGTTTTGTTGATTGCCTACCCATATTTTGCTCACATAATGCTTCCCTTCATCCAAGTATTAGCTATCTGAATACTTGCAGAAGGCTGGCCTGTCAATTAGGGAGGTCTAAATCCCTTTTCAGCAGTTGATTAAAGAATAGACATGTGACCCAATTTTAGCCAATAGTGCCTAAATAGAAGCCTGCTGTAGAGGAAGACTTGAGATATATATTATATATATATATATATTTTTTTTTCCCCCTAGTAAGAAGAGATGCTTAGGGAAATCGGGGGAATTATCTGGTTATTTTTTCTAACTATCCTCGTGCATGCACATTTGGAGTGAAGGATAAGACATAGCTGGGTTAAGGATAGCAGAATAAATGTTTCCATGGAAGATAATATTGATTCAACAAATTAACTAGCATCTTTCCCCTCTTTTCAGTTGAAAACTCTTGTTATAAATTTCTTACTTTTTAAATCATTTTATTTAGGTTTTGCATTACCTGCCGCTGGAAATACACTAACTGATTCACAGATCACTTAATTCATCCCTTCTTAAAAATTTTTTAGCAATTCTCTATCACCCATTGGATAAAGTCCTGATTCCTCAGCTTGGTAGTCAAGGACATTCATGACCTGGCATTTCTTTCTTTTTCTAGTCTCTTTTAATCTCAGTCCCTGCCTTCTCTCTTACTGTCCCAGCAATATCTGACAGTTTAAGCTCCTCTCACCTCCAACCCCTTCTCACACATAATGTTATTTCACGACTTAGTTGATTTTCTCATTATTTTCTCTTATCCTGAAATGACTTTCACACATTTTCCACTTTGCTATATATATTTCCTTCAAATGTGATGCTAAGGCTTAATCTTCCTTTGGAAACTGTCCTTGTTCATAACAGGTTGGACAAATATCTGCCTTTGGGTGCTTCCATAACACTCTACACATTCCTATATCTTAGCACTTAATGTATTTTATTGACATTTTCTGTTTGTCTGTGTTGAAAGATCCCTGATGAGAGGGGCCATTGGTTATCCATTCTTTTTGTGTCACTAATTGCCTGTCATATGTTAAGATTATCAATAAATATTAGTTGACCTAAACTAAATGCAATCAATCACGACAAAATCCAGCTATATTCAATAATGGGAAACAATTTAAATTAACATTTTTGTGATTTATTTCTCCCCTTTTTTAAGTATTGAAGCTAAATAAAATGTAGTCATTTCTTTCAAAGTTTCCATCCTGTACTTATTTTAATTTCTGCTCATAAAAAAGAATGTGTTACTAGAGGAGGTCTTCCTCAACTTGATACAGAACACCTACAAGAAACCTACAGCTAACACCATACTGATGATAAACTCAAGGCTTTTTCACCAAGATTAGGACAAAGGCAAGGATGGCCCTCTCATCACTCCATTTCACCATTGTACTGAAAGTCCTAGCTAGTGCAATAAGACAATAAAAGGAAATAAAGGTATACATATTGAGAAAGAAAAAATAAAACTATCTTTGTTCACAGATGTCATGATTGTCTATGCAGAAAATTCAAAAGAATTAATAAAAAACTCCCAGAACTAGTAAATGAGTATGACAAGACTATAGTATACAAGGTTAATATATGAAAGTCAATTGCTTTCCTATATACTAGCAATTAAACAATTGGAATTTTAAATTAAAAAGACAATAGCATTTACATTAGCATACATAAAAAGGAAATACTTAGGTATAAATCTAGCAAAATATATTCAATAACTCCATGAGGAAAACTATAAAACTCTGTTGAAAGAAATCATAAAAAGTACTAAATAGATGGAGAGGTATTCTATGTTAATGGACAGAAAGACAATATTGATTGTCAAGATGTCAGTTCTTCCCAACTTGATCTATAGATTCAATGCAATCCTGATCAAATCCCAGCAAGTCAGTTTGTAAATATCAACATTTTTTTCACATTTTTATTGCATATATTTAAAAAATACAACATAAAGTTTTATATATTTACACACAGTGAGATGGTTATTATAGTACAGTAACAAATATATTCATCATTTCACATAGTTATCTTTTTTCATTTTGTGGCAAGAGAACCTACAATCTAATCTTTTAACAAAAATCCTCAGTCGGATACAATATTATTAACTGTAGTCTTCATGTTGTACATTAGATCTCTAGAATTATTCATCCTACATTTCTGCAACTTGGTCTCCCTTGACTTACATCTCTCCAGTTTCTCCTCTTCCAGCACCACCCTTGGTAACTACTATTTTATTCTGCATCTCTGTGTATTCAACTTTTTTTTTAGATTCCACATATATGCAATACCATGTATTTTTCTTCTGATTCTTGATTATTTCACTTATCATATTATCTGCCAGGTTTACCTATGTTGTGACAAATGGCAAGACCCCCTTTTTAAAGGCTGAATAATATTCCATTGTGTGTGTGGATATGTATACATATATAATAAAACTGTGGTGTATATATATACATATATATTTTATCAACCCATTCATTGATGGACACTCCAGTTGTTTCCAAATCTTGGCTATTGTGAATATTGCTGCAATGAACATGGGAGTGCATATATCTTTACAACATGACAATTTCATTTTGTTTGGGTATATACCCAGAAAAAGGATTGCTGGGTCATGTGGTAGTTATATTTTTTAAGGTCTTTAGGAACCTCCATTCTGTTTTCCATAATGACTACACCAATCTACATGCTTATCAACAGTACACAGCAGTTTCCCTTTTCTCCATATCTTCACCAACCCTTATTATCTCTTATCTTTTTGGTTAATAGACATCCTACCAGGTGTGAGGTGATATAGTGGTTTTGGTTTGTATTTCCCTAATAGTTAGTGATGTTGACCACATTTTAATATACCTGTGATATCAACAAATAGGTTCTAAACTTTATATGGAGTGACAAAAGACTCAGAATAGCCAACATAATATTGAAGGAAAAGAACAAAGTTGGAGGACTGACATTACCTGATTTTAGGACTTACTATAAGCCATAGTGATCAAGACAGTGTAGTACTGGTGAAAAAAATAGACAAATGGATCGATGGAACAAAATAGAGTCCAGAAATAAACCAACACAGACATAGTCATTTGATCTTGGCAAAGGAGCAAAGGAAATACAATGGAGAATAGGTAATACTTTCAACAAATTGGCATCCACATGGAAAAAATAAATCTACTCTTCAAATCAACAAAAGTAATGAAAGACAAAGATGGTGTAGAAGTAATTCTACACTTTGTAGAGAACCAGAGAAGACCCTGTATAGACAAAGCAACCTTAAGCAAAAAGAAATCAGGAGGCATCAATTTACCAGACTTCAAGCTATACTACAAGGCTATAGTAACCAAAACAGCATGGTACTGGCACAAGAACAGAGACATAGACCAATGGAACACTACAGAGAACCCAGGTATAAAACCATTCTCATATTGCCATCTGATCTTTGACAAATCAGACAAAAACATACACTGGGGAAAAGAATTCCTATTCAATAAATGGTGCTGGGAAAATTGGATAGCCACATGCAGAAGAATGAAACAGGATCCATACCTCTTACCTCTCACCTCTCACAACAGTCAACTCATGATGGACAACAGACTTAAACCTAAGGCATGAAACCATAAGAGTTCTAGAAGAAAACATTGGAAAAACTCTTATAGATATCAGCCTAGGCAAAGAATTCATGAAGAAGACCCCAAAAGCAATCACAGCATCAGCAAAAACAAATAAATGGGACCTGATCAAACTAAAAAGCTTCTGCACAGCCAAAGAAACTATCACTAGAGCAAATAGACAACCTATAGAATGGGAGAAAATATCTGCATGCTATACATCTGATAAAGGGCTGATAACCAGAATCTATATAGAACTCAGGAAAATCAGCAAGAAAAAATCAAACAACCCCATTAAAAAGTGGGCAAAGGACATGAACAGAAACTTTTCAAAGATGATAGAGTAATGGCCAAGAAACATGTGAAAAAATGCTCAACATCTCTAATCATCAGGGAAATGCAAATCAAAACCACAATGAGGTATCACTTAACTCCAGTGAGAATGGCTTTTGTCAAAAAGTCCCCAAACAACAAATGTTGGTGTGGATGCAGAGACATAGGAACACTCATATACTGCTTGGGGGACTGCAAACTAATACAACCTCTATGGAAAGTAACATGGAGATACCTCAAAGAACTAAAAGTAGAACTACCATTTGACCCAGCAACCCCACTACTGGGCAATACCTGAAGGAAAAAAAGACATTCTATAATAAAGACAGCTGCACTCAAATGTCTATAGCAGCACAATTCACAATTGCAAAGATGTGGAAATAACCCAAGTGCCCATCAATACATGAGTGGATTAATAAAATGTGGTATATGTATACCATGGAGTACTACTCAGCCACAAAAAACAATGGTGAACTAACACCTCTTGTATTATCCTGGATGGAGCTGGAGCCCATCCTCCTAAGTGAAGTATCATAAGAATGGAAAAACAAGGACCACATGTACTCACCATCAAATTGGTACTAATTGATCAACACTAATGTGCACATATGAAAGTAACATTCATCTGGTGTCAGGCAGATGGGAGGGGGGCGGAGGGGATGGGTATATTCACACCTAATGGGTGCAGTGCACACTGGGGGAGGGGCAGGCTTGTAGCTCTGACTCAGGCAGTGCAAAGGCAATATATGTAACCTAAACGTTTGTACCCCTGTAATATTTTGAAATAAAAAAATAATAAATTTTTAAAAAGACTATATAAGGAAGTTAACTTCAGAGCAATTAAATATTCAAGAACCAGAAAAAAAATAAAAAGGCAAAAGTATAGAGACAGTAAAGAGATCAGCAGTTGCCATGGGTTTGGGAGAAGAGGAGGAACAGATAGAAAACTGATGATTTTTAGGGCAGTGAAAATACTCTGTATTATAATATAATGGGGGATACATGTCATAACACATTTGTCTGAACCCATTGAAGGCACAACACCAAGAGTGAACTTTAAGGTAAATTACGGACTTTGGGTAATAAAAGTGTGTCAATATTGGGCACATGTTCATTGATTGTAACCAATGTACCACTTTGGTGCTGGGATGTTGATGGTGGGGGGTGGTGGTATGTGTGTGGGGGTGGGAGGTATATGAGAATTTTATAATTTCTACTCAACTTTGCTATGAACCTAAAACTGCTTTAAAAAATAAAGTCTTTTAAGAAAAGAAAAAAAATGCTTTATGGAACTTAAAGGTAACTGAAAATATCTTTGCAAGAAAACATATAGGAAGACTAGAGCTTCCTAGTTTAACCCTGATGGTGAGATCAAAAGTGATCACTTTGTGATAGGATTTTAGTTGTATATCAATTGCTAAAAGTAAAGAAGTCTGTAACTTGATATTAATTCGTCTTCTTTTCTGTGCCAAGCTTTAATCATGATTCTTTTTCATGTCCCCTTATACATCCTAGTAATTCCCTAATGCTGGTATGCTTTAGTTGAAACATTATGTCTATAGCTGGGGTTTCTTTCTACAGCATGGCCAAAAGGGCATCCTGGTCTGCTAGCCCCTTGTCAGAATTGGTGTTCATATCCTCAAATAGAACTATAGGTCAGTTTCAGAAGTGGCTTTGGCCACTTTTAAGTAATTTGGTCTATGAGTAATCACAGGGCTTCTGAAGGGACGCTGTGACTCCACAGACCTAAAAACTGAGATTTTAAGCCTTTGTTGAACTCCTTAATGTAATAATACTCTTATGGATTTAGGAATCATCTCTTTGCGTTCGGTTAAATATTAGATGTATAACTATAAAGCTACTAATAATAGCTATCAACAAAATTAGATTTTATTCCTTAGCATCTACTATACGCCAACTTAAATTATCTTTCTTAATTCTCCCGACAACCTTAAAAGTAAGTATTATTTTTACTTTTGCAGATGAGGCAGAAAGGGGTTAGCTAAACCACAAAATTTTACAACTGATGATTTGTGAGGTTGGAATTAAAACTCAAAGGTTTTTGACTACATTCTCTATTACAATATTATTACCAGCACTGAAAATGGCACTTGTGGTTTTTATTTTTGGTGGCATCTGGGAGCCGTGAGAAAGAGTACTATGTTTTGTTCGTATGGATGTGCGTGCAGACAAGCAGAGATGTGCAAACAGGCAGATGATCAGAACTGCTTTTTTTTCCCTAAAAAGGAAATGACAGTTTAAAAAATGTTCTGAAAGAGCAAACAAGTATGGCAATGCCTTCCTTCGTTTGAACTCAGGTGGTACATATCTCTCGTTTTGTGTGTGAGTTTGTCTTTTTATTTGTTTAAAGCAGGAGTCAGTCTACTAAACTTGATCTGACTCTCTTGATGCTGTTACCCTGGTATCAGAATGAAAAACACATCATTTATCATAGTTCAAAAATTACAATTCAAAGAAACTTTAGAATTCATAAAGTACAATCTCTTTATTTACATATTAAAAATTTGGAGGTCAGGGAAGGTATGCGACCCACTTTATGCGGGAGCTACTTAGTGGGAGAGCCTCGATTAAAACCCAGGCTTCCTGACTTTCAGTCTGTATCTCCACAGTGCCTCCTATGAATGTAGGAAACAGAGGTTCTTCTGGGTGGTTCAGACAAAGTCTACTGACCAGGTCTGGGGAAGGGACTCTACTATAGAGCTGCTTTTTTGACATCTTATTCTGCATTCCCATGTTCCCAATTAGCATTAATTGAGGGAAGCAAAAGGAGAAAATCAGGGCCTTCCCAAAGCTCCCTGCTCCACAACTGATGTAGGAGGTGGTCTCTGCAGAGAAAATGGTGATAATTACTGAAGTTGAGGCTGTGTGTCATTAAGCAGGCACCAGTTCCCTCCTGGGAACAGTTCCCTTGCCTCTCCCTCAGGCATCCCCAGCTCAATTAAGCAACTTGTTTGCCTTCTCGTTAGTGAACTTGTTAGCACTTTGTTCTATTCCCCTGAGTTGTTCAGAAGAAAAGTTTTGTGGGAGAATTTGTTTACCTGGATAGATTTGGCTTTTGGCTTTCGTGTCCCTTATGGGATATTGAGGTATCTAGCTCGTCCAAACAGGCTATGTGAGGCAGTGATAGTTCAGCAATGGGTCCACGGCTCCTCTGCTTGGCCAAAGGGATGTGAAAACAAAAGCCAAGGTTGGCTAAGGATAGGGAACTTCAATGCAGCTGCCTGAGATCTAACTGATAAGGAGGAATATTTAAGAGTTGTTTTGCACATATTGCTCAAAGACTGCCAGACTCACTGCATGCTATTGGGCCTCTGAGTAGAGGTACCCATGCCTTCTGGTCTCTCCTCCCCATGTACAGAATTTCTGCAGTTCCTAGATGTGGGTAAAGCTTTATGGTGCTCACCAGGCATGCTCAGACTTCAGTGGCACCTCCCCACTGAGGCAGGGATGTACAGGATATATGTTATTGTTCCCCATTTGTCAAATAGAAGCCTGAGGCTCTAGTAGCCTACCTAGAACAGAGATTAACTGCATTAGTAGGTATATTTCTTGCTCATTTCAATTAAGATGGGGTGAAATGACATTCAAAATTACACAATCTTTCAGCTTATTCAGACCAAACATCAGTAATTCAATTCAATACTATCTATTTATCACCAACAACATTAGTAGTAATATTAGTAATACTGTTTATTAAGTGCCCACTAATGTGGCTATAAAATGTATAAATCAGGAAACTGAGACTCAAGAAGTCTATGTGACTAGTTCAGAATTACAGAGAAAATGATGGATCTGGTGTTCATGTCTAGGTTAGGGGAATGGGAGGAGGACCTTCCAGACAAAGGAATATAGGAAAACTAGGAAGATGGGTTCTATATTTAGTAATAGTCCAGAGTGAATGGAGAGGAAGGAATATAAGGGACAATAAATGAGAGACTCAATTAAAGATTATAGATTTAGAAAATGTTAGAACCTCATCGTCACCCTGGTTTCAAGTTCCTTGACCTGTGGCACATGGATCTACCAAAGGACCCATCCTTAGTATTCTGAAGTACCTATGGTCTGAGTCAGACACAGCAGAAACAGAGGACTTGTTAGCACAACAGGTCTTAGAACTTGCCCCCGTTTCCCCCATTCTCTGCCCCTCACCATTAGGAGGAGTTTTTCAGTAACTTATGCCACCACCCAGCCCTTGGGGGTGGCATAACCACCCATATGCTTGAGCCCCTACTCTCGCTGACTGTTTCTATGGGGGCACTAGATTTCCTTTTCAGAATGCACCTGTGTCTATGTCTACCACAGGTAGGGAGATGTCCTTCAACTGTGGGTGTTCTTTCTTCCTTCTCATTGCTTGAGCTGTTGCTGCATAGCCCTAGCAAGAAGCAGACCCAGTTCTCTTGCAGAGAGAGCAAAGAAGACACCCTGGCAATCATCTGATCCCATATTTTTAAACAAACAAAATCAAACAGCATTAGAAGAATAATGCTCAAAGAAGATAAGTACGAACAGAAAACAGACTGAAATAGAAAGTATAAATGATGACTGGAAGCCCTGAATATTCCCTATACCCCTCCTTGCTCCCCTGGATCTCACCAGTTCCTCTTCTGAAATAATTCAGTTCAACCCTCTCACTTTTCTGATGAGTGAATTGAAGGCCAAGGAGGTAGGTAACATGACCTGCCAAAAGGTGCACAGCTCATTAGTGGTTAAGACAGACTAGAATTTGGCAGAGAGAGAGGTCAAAGAGTGAATATTGAATATTCTTTATAAAACTGATATTTTAAGAAATTCTTATATATTTGATCAATATCAATTTCTGTTTCTTATATTTCTGGTTTATGACAGCAACTGTCAGCTACTTTCTTAATACCCTTATAATTTTTATACCTTCTTTATACCTTTATAATCTTTATTTCTTCTTTCTGAGGAAGGATTATCCTGATTTTTACATAGTAAATATAAAAATATGACTAGACTTGCTGTAAAGCCTGGATTCACCTTACATCTATTCCAGCAGGCTGAGTGACCTTGGCAAGACTCCCTGACTCATTCCCTCTGTCTGCAAAATGAGAGTCTGGCAGAGGATGATTGCTCACATTCCTTCTAGCTTGGGGAGTTTTGATTCTATGATTGCAACACTTCTTAAGGCAAGGGGGGCCTGAATTAGGCCCCAACTGGTAAGATTGAGTACCCAGAGCAGAGAGGGAAAGGCATTCAAGTGTTGCCACTTCCTTATGCAATTCTTGGCAAAAACTTAACCTCTCTTTGATCATGTATTTTCCTATTTTTAAAGAGATTATAATGATCTCCATGGTTCTATAGGGCTTAAAGGGAAATGAAAGATGCAATGTGCCTAACATTGCTCCTGACCCTTTTTTCTTTTTTTAAAAATATATATTTATTTCAGTAGATTTGGGGGCTACAATTTTTTTTTACATGGATGAATTGTGTAGTGGTGGATGTCAGGGCTTTTAGTGGATCCATTGTCCGAATAGTGTACATTGTACCTGACACATAATTTTTCACCCCTCACCCGTTCCTATCCTCTCCCCTTCTGAGTCTCCAATGTCCAATATACCACTCCATAAGACGATGCATACCCATCGTTTAGCTCCCACTTATAAGTGAGAACATGGGGTATTTGTTTTTCCAATCCTGAGATGCTTCACTTAGGATAATGGCCTCCAGTTCCACTGATGTTGCTACAAAAGACATTATAGCACTCTTTCTTATGGCTGAGTTGTATTCCATGGTATGTATGTACATATTCATTTTCTTTACCCACTCATCAGTTGATGGGCACTTAGGTTGATTTTATATCTTTGCAACTATTAATTGTGCTGTGATAAACATATGAGTACAGATGTCTTTTTTATGTAATGACTTCTTTTCCTTTGGATAGATACCCAGTAGTGGGATTTCTGGATTGAATGATAGGTCTACTCTTAGCTCTGGAGAACCACAAAACACTGATGAAAGAAATTGTAGATGACACAAACAAATGGAAAAACATTCCATGCTCATGCATTGGAAGAATCAATATTGTTAATATGTCCATACTGCCCAAAGTGATTTACAGATTCAATTCATCAAATTCCCATCAAAATACAAACATCATTTTTCAAAGAACTAGAAAAAACAATCCTAAATTTCATATGGAATCAAAAAGAAGCCCAAAGACCCAAAGCAATCCTAAGCAAAAACAAAAACAAAAGCAAAACGAAAAAAGAAAACAAAAGAAAAACTCCACAAAAAACAAATAAACAAAACAAAAAACAAAAACAAAAACATCTGGAGGCATCACATTATCCAGCTTTCTGACTTCAAATTATACTACAAGGATATAGTAACCAAAACAGCATGGTGCTGGTATAAAAGCAGACACATAGACCAATGGAATGGATTAGAAAACCCAGAATTTAAACCCTTTACCTACAACTAACTGTTCCTGAGACTTCAGAGGTACTCATAAATAATAGTAAGCCTAATTTTCCACAGACAGGACAGTGTAGGGGTTAGAGAATGAACTTTGAAGCCTGGCTCCTTGGGTTCAATCATTATGTCTATCACTTTCTTACTGCATGTCATGGATAATTCACTTAACCTTTGTTTTCCCTGATTTCTTTACCTGTGAAGTCGGGACAACAATAGTATCTTCTTCAGAGAATTATTGTGGGGGGTAAGTAATTTTATATATGTAAAGCATGTAAAAATGTAAATGCTATATATGAGATAGACATTATTACTTGAAATTTTTTTCACATAAATCTCTACAATGGGAATTCATGCCTAATTTTACACATATTTCATGTTTTTGTCACATGTGGATCAGTAGAACTGCCAGTACTCCAAATCAAGCATCTCCTTTGGACCCAGGTGTTCCAGGTCACCCTGGAGCATCCTGTGTTATATTTCTCCTTTGCCTTTGTGAAATTTACACTATCCCCTAATGCATAGTCTTTGGGCTCCTATCCTCTTCTTACTCTTTCTGTCTTCCTGTATTGCAGTTATCTCAACCTATCTTTATTGAGAGGTGGTTGTGAGGGAAACAAAACACTATTGACCAACACATTTCTTTATTTCAGCCCAAAAGAATCACTGGTAATTGCTTGGGTCACATTAATAGATACTGTGGGGTCTACACAGTGTGATGAGCCTGAAAAACTTAAAATCCTCTTGTGGAGACGTAAGTAGTTATACAACAATTCACAGCAACACCCCTCATGGTGCCCGGCATATTCACCCATTTAAGAATGAATGATTAAAAAAAAGAATGAATGATTGAATGGACAGACTCCTAAGGATTAAACGAGGCTGATGGACATTGAGCTCCCTTCCTGTAACCTCACCAGGAGTCATTCCCCTTTCTTAGATCACTTCAGTGCTCCAGACTCAGCTCCCTTTTACTTCACAATAGTTTATTCTCTGCAACCTTCTGAGGTCCTTTTCTTCCAATCTTCTGTAGGGCAGAGCTTCCCAATAAATACAGGTATCAGGTCTGCTGAGCTACTTATCTCCCTGCCCCATACCATTTGAATGACCAGACAAAGCCTGAGGAAACCACAGCCCTGAGTGGTTTGCATTTGCCAGCAAGCAACCTTCCTCTTTACCTCAGTGTGCCATACAAATATTATCATTTTGTTTTATTTGCTATGATGTGAAAAGAAGAGGAAAGAACTGCATCAATGTGACACACTGGGGTGTGCTGTAGACTGAATGTTTATGTCCCCCTGGAATTCACAGGTTGAAACCTAATCCCCAAGGTGATGTTATTAAGAGTTGGGGCCTTTGGATGGTGATTAGGTAATGAGGACAGAGCCCATATTGGTGCCCTTACAAAGAAGATCCCAGAGAGTTCCCTCTCCCCTTCTGCCACATGAGTTTATGATGAGAAGACCATCTGTGAACCAGGAAGCAGACCCTCACCAGTCACTGAATCTACTGGCACCTTGATCCTGTACTTCCCAGCCTCCAGAACTATGAGAAATAAATTTCTGTTGTTCATTTGCCACTTGATCTGTGGTGGTTTGTTACAGCAGCTCACACTGACTGAGACAAGGTGGATGTCTCAGGCCCAACTCTCTGGGTCTCCTTCCTTCTTCCACGTTGACATCAGTTTTATCTACAAGGGTAGAAATTATAATACACACACACACACACACACACACACACACACACATACACATATTCAGGTCACAAATTCTGCAGTAGCATCAAAGCTAATATATCATCTAGGATGTTCATATAGTTTATCATCCAAATAAAGCCCAAGTATTTTTCTGAATGAAACAGTGCACTATTAATAGTTATCCTGGAACAACAAGTATTAACTATAGCTCTCTTGAGCAATTCAGGATATATAATCTTACTATGTCATGTATTGACCTTTTTTTATATTAATGTATTTGTTACCTACATTGTTAAAAAATTAAAATAATCCATAAAAGGTATGTATAAAAGTGTGTTTCCTCCATTCCTAGGTCCATTTGCCCTGTTCTATCCCTTGTCAGCCTCCATCCCCACAATAGGAAACCACTTTTGTTAGTGTTTCCTACATTCCACCAGTTTTTCTTAATGCAAAACCAAGCACATATAAATATTCTTATAGACTCTCTGGAGATCTTTCCACATCACTGCAGAAGATGCCTCCCCATTTTGGCAAACATCTCTGTGGTGTTCCATTGTTTGTTTAATTTAACGAATCCCCTATTGAATGGCTCTTCGATTGCTTCCCGTCTTTTGCTATTACAAACAGCAGAACTACAATGAATAACCTTGTGTATACATCATTTCTTATGTATGTGTATACATATCTGCAAGATGAATTCCTAGAAATAGGATTACTGGGTCCAAACAAATGAACATATAGTTTGCCTAAATATTCCTCATTTTTCACCCAAAGTATGCTAATTTTACTTCTATATGTATTGTAAAAATGTTTGTTTCCTTGTAGCCTCCCCAACAAAATGTGTTTTTAAATCTCTGGAATTTTGTCAGTCTGAAAAGCGAGAAAAGTATCTTAACGTAATTTAAAATTGCATGTATCTTATTATGAGTTAGATTGAATATCCTGTCATATGTGTAAGTGTCCCTGTTGTTTTATAAATGCATATTTTGGGGTCTGTCTGCTCCACCCAAAATTAAGCATCTTAAGTAAAGGGAGTATGTTTTATGCATCTCATATTTTCCCTAATATGAGGTGTGGGGAATAGCAAGTGTTCAATAAATATATTTAATGAATAAATAACAGATTCATGGTGATTTCTGCATATTATTGTAGTTGTATTTTATATCACTTTTCCTAACATTTGCTTCACAATTTTTTTCTTGGAAAATAATATTACACATAAATATATCCATAATAGAATATTTAGACCAAAATTTTTTAAATGTTATATTAATAACATTATTTAAAAATAATTATTTATCTATTTATTTCTAATCATTTCTCATAACATAGCCTTTTTCAAAAATTACCAATCATATTATGAAATGTTGACACTTTTGAAATTCTGCTTTCTTCACTTAACATTATTGCACTCTTAGTTGTCTCTTTTGCTAAATCATGAATTTCTTAACAGAGGTAACAGTGGTTTTTTTCCTCTTACTCCATTTCTATTACAGAATAAATGTTAAGTGAGCACTATACCGGAAGAGGATGTCATGAGAAGAAAATAAACAATTTCCATAGCTAAGTAAGGCCTAAAATCAGAACATTCCAATTTTTATTTTATCTTTGTGCTACTTTTAATTTACACCCCCCTCATTCCTCATTATATAAAATGCTAAATTTTTAGCATATATTTCTGCGTTGATTTTGGTTTATGTATAATTTTCTTACAAACAGGCATTTGAGCCACATTGATTATTTTCTGAAGGCAAGCACATAGCCATTATAAATATGCTTTTTTAATGCCCAGCCAGGATGATATACAATTGGCACTACAAAGCAGGGGGAAGACTGTCAGAATGTCTTATAAAATATATAAATAAAGCTGCAAATCAGAAATGTTTTGGTATTTAGGACTATGAGGGATGCAGTAATTTTGCCAAATAGCAGTTGCAACCAGTCAACTTACAGAAAGGTCAAGTGTTTCAGATAAAGTGGAATCTAGGCTTAAGACTCGAAAATACTGAATGGGAACCTCTAATTGCCAAGCATCTGAGAATTTTTTACTCAAGGAGACAGTCTTCCAATCTTGAGGTTACATTATTTTCTAAAGTAAAACCCCCAAAACCAAATATTGTCTTTTCCTGTTGTTTAAACAATTCCAGCACTTGCAGGAGGATTTTCCAGGTTGATGTGAAGAGACACAATGGTTTCCTATAAATTGATATGAACTGTGTGCCAGTCTTTCATGATTAATATTCTGATATCCAATTTAATTTTGCTATTATCTTGCTTTTGCTTCTTATTTTTTAAATATTAAAATGTATTTGTATATACAAATAGTGTAAATCCATTACTTTCCAATGGATTAATACATTCTATCTATTATTTATATGACCTCTATACCCATCCAGTACATGTTTACGTATAATGCTCAGTTGAGGTCAGAGTTCATATGCTAACTATAGGACACTTATGAAGATGATGCTGACAGAGATAAAAATGAAAGGGATGATGAAAAACTAGATAAGCATTATGTGAATGTCCCATATAATATTAATTATAATACAGTGGTGGAATAAAATTATACTGATGGTATTGGTTTAGAATGGTACTTGGTAGAAGCAGGTATTTGACAATGATCAAATCAATGAATAAACGATGGTGTAGATGGTAGATGTAGTGGAGGGGCTGATTGGCATGGAGAGGGAGATAGTCAAATAAGTTTTGGTGCCTATGATCTCTTTCATATGACGGTAGGGTTAGTAATGGACAAACTGATGAGTGACTCTCCCCTGGTCATCTGTATGACCTTATCAGAATGGAGTGAACATGAAGCTGATTGAGAAGTTTCCCTGCAAAGAAATTTTTAAGATGAAACTCACTTCTGATGTGCTCAAGGACTTATTCTCCATGTATGCACAAGGATATGCAAGTTGGATCTTCTCTCCTCATAATAAGCTATATGAGATATGCAAAACTTCTAGGGGTCCTGAGGAAGAAATATCCCTGGGATTCAATTCTAAAGCCTGACAGTGAGGGTTGCAGAGTTGAGAAAAGTCATGTGAGAAATAGAGCTGGTCTGCTTCACTTTCCTGTGCCCAACCTCCTGCCCCAGAGGAGCCTTTACTGAAAGCTTGGCACACTTAGCAACTGCAGGGAACCCCTGGGACTCCAGCATTTCCAGGAACATGAAATATAAGTAGGGCAGTGTCCTGGCACAGAAAAGATGCTGAGGAGGATGCTTTGAATTTTAATGTCATCAAAACAGTCAGGTAATGGGCAGGGATGGTGCAGAAAAGATGAGAGTAGCTGAAGAAGAGAATTAGCTAAGGGCTTTGATCTTTCCTGTATTAGGCCTATTAGAATTTGGGAGGAAAACTTAGGTGATGTAGGTGTTGGTGCCCCTCAAAACCCTTAACCATTTTCTAATAACTTTAGGGAAACATAAATTATCTGTGTCTTAAGAGTCTTAGAAAACAACTGTTTACATCTTTCTTTATTTTAGAGAACAGGAAGCTGATGTGACAAAGGAAGTTGCTCTACCCAACATGAATTGCCAGTTAGTGGTGGAGCAAGGTCCCACAGCCAAATCCCTGATTTCAGAGACGGCCCTTTTCTAATATACTATAGGCCTTGCTTGGAGATTCTGACCTCAGGGTTTTCCACACTGAGAATTCCTAGCACATATTTCCTTTGGGGATCATCTTTTAAAAGGGAGAGAGTATCTTCTGGGTAAATTGTCATCGGGCACCAGGACCTGGGATTTCAGAGATTGTTCTCAGAGCCTGTGTATTTCTCTCATTTCCCATTTCTTCTTCTAGTCCTCACCAGAATGGTTTATGAACTCCAGAGAGGCTTCTTGAAAGAGGCCTCAACAGTCGCTTTCAGGAGATCTTTTCGCCCTTCTCCACAGCCCAGTATTGCTGGTTATTTTGTCATTGGAAACTGCAGGAGGGACAGTGGTAGGAATTTCTCTCTCTCCTGTTATTTGATAGAGAAGCAGAAGAGAAATCCAGTTGCCTCAGTCTCTGGATCCCAACACTATAATATAGAAAAGGATTAAACTGGGATCAGGAGTCTTGGTTTCTAGTTCCAGACCTGTTGCCAACAGACTATGATATGGGGCCAAACATTTCTGCTTTTGGGGTTGCAGCTCCTCCATTTCAAAGTGAGGAGCATTGATTAGACAATGTTCAAGTCCCTTTCAGGTGCTCACATTTTAATACCTTGGCATTAGGAAGATGTTTTGAATCGAGGAAGAAGCTTGAAGTAGTTCATATGCTATCTTTACCCCTTTACCCTAGGAATCATGGATCATGTCAACCACACCTGGACCCAGAGTTTCATCCTTACTGGTTTCACTACCACTGGGACCTTACGACCTCTTGCCTTCTTGGGGACCCTGGGCATCTATCTCCTCACTCTTGCAGGGAACGTGTTCATTATTGTCCTGGTTCAGGCAGATTCTGGACTGTCCACACCCATGTACTTCTTTATCAGTGTTCTCTCTTTTGTAGAAGTGTGGTATGTCAGCATCACAGTGCCCACACTGCTGCATACCTTGCTCCATGGGTGTTCACCCATCTCGTCAGCTGTGTGCTTTATCCAGCTGTATGTCTTCCATTCCTTGGGCATGACTGAGTGCTACCTGTTGGGTGTCATGGCACTGGACCGCTACCTTGCCATCTGCCACCCACTCCACTACCATGCACTCATGAGCAGACAGGTCCAGTTATGGCTAGCTGGGGCCACTTGGGTGGCTGGCTTCTCAGCTGCACTTGTGCCAGCCAGCCTCACTGCCACTCTGCCCTTCTGCTTGAAGAAGGTGGCCCATTACTTTTGTGACTTGGCACCACTAATGCAGATGGCATGTGTGGACACAGGCTGGCATGCTCGAGTCCATGGGGCAGTGATTGGTGTAGCCACTGGGTGCAACTTTGTACTCATTTTGGGACTCTATGGAAGCATCCTGAAAGCTGTACTGAAGCTACCCTCAGCTGCCAGTCGTGCCAAGGCCTTCTCCACCTGCTCCTCCCACATGATTGTGGTGGCACTATTCTATGCTTCTGCCTTCACAGTATATGTAGGCTCACCTGGGAGTTGGCCTGAGGGCACAGACAAGCTTATTGCCTTGGTGTATGCCCTTCTTACTCCTTTTCTCAACCCCATCATCTATAGCCTTCGCAACAAGGAGGTGAAGGAGGCCACAAGGAGGGTCATTGACAGGATTGGGACTATTTTGAGGGAACCCTGATGCTCTCATTTGTTTTAACTTAGCTTCTTGGTAACTGCGAGAATCAGCTGGTTGGTTTGTCAATTATCTGGTCAGACTCAAAGTAAACACCAATAGAAGAATCAGTAAGATCGTTAGTCAAACGTGCTGCACATACCCACTCCTGGATTAATCAGAGTTGAAAGATGTAGAAAGAAAGGGTTATGGTCTGTAATTCCATCCCTTCTAATGGGGAAGAAATGCCACAAAGGAGGAAAGAACAGGGACACAGAGCAAGTGTTTTAGCTGAATTTATGACTTAGAGAGACAATGCGGTACTGAAAGAAAAAAAGACAAACTAAAGCTTGGAGTGGCAGCTTTAGTCAAGATATCCCTGGAGAAAGGCTAAGAAGGTGGAAAAGAAGGTTGGCAACAAGGATACTGAAATGATAGCTTGTGCAAAGTTTCAGATGTGGAGCAGTGAGCCAGGGGCAGAAACCTTATTAGTTTGTAGAATCCAGTGATTCGGGGTTATCATGGGACCAAAGGTAGCTTAATGGAGGAAAGAGATGACAGGGCAGGTGGCTGAAAGCTAGAGATAATAATTTACTTTCTTATGGGGCAAGAGTAGGGTATTGGAGATGAGGGTGTTGTTTGAGTTATCTTCCAATATTAAGGAATACACCTTAAAAATGATCTGGAGCATATATAAAAAAAGAAGCAGCAAACAAACAAATGAAAAGATTTCCAAGTATAAAAGTGCACCTACAAAGTAGAATAGAGAGTAAAAATAGAAAGTAGAGATAAAAGCTCTGATCACATCCTATCACCTGTTTTCTCCCCAACCCCCCTACCATTTCCTCTGCTGAGCAGAATTTTAAAATTAAGTTCAACCTTTATACTTTAATGATGTGTGAATTGAGGGCCAAATACCTGCTAAAAGATGGTCAGGTAATTATTGAGAAAAACAGGACCAAAACCCTCTCAGAGACTAGGTACTGTATGGGTCCAGAATACTCTGCATTTTTCTCATTCTTACATATTTCACTGGTAAAAGCCAAATCAATTATTTTTTGTATGTCTGCTTTATGCCAGAAACAGTAATAGCTGCTTTCAAATGTTTTTAATTTAATCTCCATAATATCCTGCTGAAGAAGGAAGAAATATACCAATATTTACACAATAAGATTAGAAAGATTGCTGGACTTACTGTAAAGAGACATGAATTCAACCCTAGACCCACCGCAGCTAGCTGGGTGAGCTTGGCAAGTCTTCCTCAGCCTCATTCTCTTTGTCTGCAAATAAAAGGATGGCAGGGAGGTGACAGCTGCCATTCCTTCCTGCTTAGGGAGTTTTGATTCTATGATTGCAATACTTGTTAAAGAAAGCAGGACCTGAACTAGGCCCTAATTGGTAAGATCTGAATATCCAGAGCAGAGAGGGAAATGTGTTGTCCAAATTCAAATTTTGCCTTTTTTTTTTTTTGCCTATGTGATCTTTGGTAAAAAACATAACTTCTCTCTGACTTAAATTTTGTTTTCTTTTAAAAATCTATAACCAAGTGTTCTACAGTTAACTTAAATAACACATACTAAATGTTCCATAAATAAGTTAGCCTCATTATTGCAGAGAAAGGACAGTGTGATGGTTACAGCATATACGTTGAAGCCTTTCTGCTTGTGTTCAAACATTAATACTACTCTTTACTTGTTGTGTGACCTTATGCAATACACTTACCTTCCCTGTATTTCAGTTTCCTTATATGTCAAATGAGGACAATAATAGTTCCTTAAACACTATTTAAATATTAATCATTATTACTTCAGAATTTTTCCACATCCATTTCTGTAGTGGGGATTTATTTCCCGAGAATGCTTACTTTTACACAGATCTCACATTCTTATTATGTGTGGGGTCAGTAGACTTGGTAACACTCCAAATGAAGCCTCTCCTTTTGACCTAGGTGTCCAAAGTAATCTTTGCATAACCTGAGGAGTATTCCCTGCTTTCGTGCTGTTTCCCTAAATGCAAGGTACTATACTTCATTCGGCTGCCCTGCTAAGACTATTGCTTTTGGGCTCCTATCCTTTCTCTTCTTTTGTACCTCACCTCACACAGACTGCTCTTTTTGCGGGCATGATTGTGGGAACAACAGAAACTCCATTTTTTTCCTGTGGTGGCAGCACTAAAGAATGGCTTGAAACTGCTTGTCCTTGAAATGGCTTGGGTTACATTAATTAATAGCTCTGTGGGTCATCATCATCATAATAATTATAATTATTGTAACATAATATTATAATTAATTATTAATAATATCTGTGGAGTCTATACTGTGTGGTGAACATGGACCACTTACAATCCTGTTTTGGAGACATAAGTAGTCACCTAACAACTCAAGGCAGACTATACCTCACTATTGATTTCTACTACAATGCTTGATATTCACTCATATTTGAACAAATGAATGAATGAATGAATGAACTGTTAAGAGTCAAATGAGCGTGATGGAGATTGAGTGCCCCTCCTACAACTCCACCAGGAGGTAATCTCTTTCTTAGATCCATTCATAATTCCAAACTCCCCATGCCTTTCATTCTACAATCTTTTCCTCTCTTGAAACCTCCTTAGGTTTTTCCTTTAGAATACAAAGCTTAGGTCATACTTGGTGCAGAACTTGCCAACAGAAATAAATAATAGATGTGCTCTGTTACTGAGTTTCTGCCCTTAACACACATACCTTCAATGGTCAGATAGGGCCTAAAGGAATTGGAGTCCCTGTACTGGTTGCCTTCTTACTGGCAGTAAGAAGACTTTCTGTTCACCTTAGTGTGCCCTACAAATTCATCACTTTTTATAAGTGCTATGGTATAAAAAAAATATTTGAGAAACAGCACCTTCGTGTGTGACATATTGGGGTAATTGCCCAAGGCAAGGCCTGACTTTTGGCCACTTCTTCCATTGTGACATCTGGGTAGTGATGGACAATAAGAAGCTGGGTCTAAAAAGCAGCATAATCAGACCATTTACTCTGTACTAGCATTAAGGCTAACATGCTATCACGTAGGATGTATACAGTTTATAGTCCAAACTCAAGTATATCAGAGAGCAAAAAGAGATGCTATAATATTAACGTGCTTTAGGACATCAGATATAAACCAGAGTTGTCTTGGGCAAACGAGGACATATGACGACAATATATCACTTCACTTACATAGATTTTTAAAAAAATAGCTTATTTGCTTCAATAAATAATACACCTAAAGGGTTCAAAAAGCAAAGCAATCTAAATGGATTTACATAAGAAATCTTCCTGCAATTCCCCAACCTATCTGTTCCTCTTTACTTCTCACCTCACCCTAATGGATCACCTTTAATAGATTTTCCCTAAGATTACAGTGTTTCTATATGCAAAATCCAGAAGATATGAATATTTTATAATCCCTCATTCTTATGCATAAAGCCCCATAGTATAGAATTTATTCTATCTTCACTTTTATTTTTCTCAATAAGAAATCTTGGAGATACTCCCATTTTCTTGCAGAGAGTACCATCTCATTTTTAAAAATAGTTCGAGTATTTCATTGTGTGTTTAATTTAACTAACCCTCTCTTGAAGGACCTTTGTCTTGATTCCAGTCTTTGGCCATTATAAACAGAGCTATAGTGAATAACCTTGTACATACATCATTTCATATATGTGTATATACATTTATAGAAGTGGGATACCTGGGTCATTGGTAATTTTGGTAAATATTCCCAAATTTTCCTCAAAAGGGATCATGCTATTTGTTTCTCCCACCAACAATGGATACAATTGTGTTTTCCCATTGCAACTTCAATAAAGCATGTTTCCAAAAACTTTTGAATCTTTTTAAATATGAAAATTGAGAAATGATATCTCATCTCATGGTAGTTTTAAGTGCCAAATTTATCTTATTATTTATGAGGTTGAAATCTTTTCTTACATTTTAAAAAACTTATATTTTTAATATAATTGGCTGATTAGAGGGTGTGTTTCCCCCCACTCTACAGTAAACGTCTTAAGGAACTGGATAGTGTTTTATGCATCTCATTTTCCCCAGTTCCTAAAATAAGGTCTGGTGCATAAAAGTTGTTTAAAATATATTAAATAAATGAATAAATGAGCTATTGTGATTTCCCCTGTTTTTCACATTATTTTACTTGTATTTGATATCATTTTTTCTAACCTCTAAATCATGTATTTTAAAATAATATACTACATATTAATATAGCACATTAAAAATGTTTAGGTGAATATGATTTTAAAATTACTTATAATCCTATTACTTCAAATTATTCATCTATTCCATTTCTCGTTTCTAGTAAACATATGCTGTTTTTTCAAATATTAGCAATGATACAATGAATTTTTGAACATGTTGAATCCTACTTTTTTTTCACTTAAGTTTTTAACATTGATAATTTTAGATATCATCTTTGTCCCAAAATCTGAATTACTTGATGGAAGTATCAGGACTTGTTCTTTCTCTCACTCTATTTCTGATACAGATTAAATGCTAAGTAAGCACTCTTTACTGGCAGGTGGCAACATGAGTGAGAAGAAAGAAAGCTCTTGGCTAGGCAAGCACTACACGTGGAAGCCTCAATCCTTTTTTATTTTGCACTAACTGATTCTAGATAATCTCTATGATTCCTATGCTCAGGTATTGGTGTCATATTGACAGCCTTCTGAGGATAGTGTGTGGGTATTGTAATCTGTTCAGTTAATGCTAAGCCATCCAGATACACAAGTGGACAATACAAATGATGAAGAAAGTCTGTTTCAGAGCCTGGCTTGCAAAAGACCCATGTAGAAATACAAATGTGATGTAACATCTGGAGGAATAAAAACAAGTATTAAAGTGGTCATTCTGAGTGTAGCACAATTATTCATTTGAAGAGTCTATACAGATGGCTTATCGATATATTCATGAAATAAAAATGAAAATAAGGGGTGCTCAGGACTATGGGAAATGCAGTAATTTAATGAAAGACTGTTGCAACTATCCATCCTGGAGAAAGGTCAGGTATTTCAGAGGAAACGTGATGTAGGATAAATTCTGGTTAAGATTGAATGAATTGCAGAGATTGTCCAAATACTCAAGAAACTCTTCCAATCCTGAAGTTACATTAGCACTCTCAGAAGAAAATATCTTCCTTTCCTTTGGCCCAAAAATCTCCAGCTCCTACAGAAAGCTTTTCCAATTTGATATCAGAACACTCAATGTTTTCCTTTCATTTAATGTGATCTTCTTGTTAATCTTCTATGGTTACCTCCTTATCTTATCTTAAATTTAATTTAGAAACTGCCTTGTACCATCCTCTGACTCTGAAAAATGGAGGTACAATGCAGTTATGAATGATTCAAATACTTTATTTCCAATAAATAAATGTTATTTATTTAGCTACAAGGCCCCTCCCAAAGCACGGGGCTTTCTCATACCCCAACTGGGGGATCAGAGTCTGCCATGGACATAACAGAATACCTAGGTAATAGGGAGCTGTGGATTCATATCCTCAAGTACAATTCACTAGCTTAGAGCTCAAGCTGGGATGTCAATCCCATTATATTCCACCAGGAAGAGGAAAAGACAACAGGCCAGAGACAGCTCAAGATCCACCCACCTTGCTAAAATACACCTAAGGCAATACAGGTCACTACTTCTCTCCCTGGCTCTGCCAAGGAACGAAAATCGTGGGCTTGGAGATAGGGCCATAAACTAGCCCTAATACCCCCAGCTCTCGACCAAGAGGCCAGATGAGAAAAAAACAGTGAAAGAACTCAGGGAACATGAAAAATCAGAGTGAAAAGTCACCCCCAAAAGAAATCATCAGTTCCTCAGCAATGGATACCAACTCAAATGAAATGGGTAGAATGATAGAAGAGGAATTTCGTTTATGGATTATAAGAAAGCTCAATGAAATTCAAGAGAAAATTGAATCCCAGCACAAAGAAACCACAAGAGAAATGCAAGAAATGAATGAAAAATTCTCCAAAGAAATAGAAATATTATGGAAAATTCAAATAGAAATTCTAGAAATGAAAGAATCATTCAAGGCTCTACAAAACACAGTGGAAAGCCTTAAAAATAGGCTGGACCATGCAGAGGAAAGAATTTCAGAGCTACAAGACAGCTCCTATGCGCTAAATAAATCAGCCAAAGAGAAAGAACACAAAAACAAGAGGCAGGAAAAAAGCATACAAGAAATGTGGGATTATGTAAAGAGGCCAAACATAAGGATCATAGGTATCCCTGAGGGAGAGAAGAAAATTCACGTGGGCTGGAAAATCTATTAGAAGGAATAATAGAGGAAAATTTCCATGGCTTAGCCAGAAACCTCGATATCCAAGTACAAGAAGCACACGGGACTCCTGGGAGACTCAAAGTGAAAAGGCATTCACCACGCCACATAATTATTAGACTGACCAAAGTAAACGCAAAAGAGGCACTCCTCAGAGCTGTAAGACAAAAAGAGCAGGTAACCTATAAAGGGAAACGAATCAGATTAACTGCAGATTTCTCAGCTGAAACCTTACAAGCCAGAAGGGAATGGGAAACCATTATCAGTCTCCTAAAACAAAACAAAGGCCAACCCAGAATTTTGTATCCTGCCAAACTAAGCTTCTTATATGAGGGAGAAATAAAGACTTTTCAGAAAACCAATCACTGATAGAATTTGTGAAATCCAGACCAGCCTTGCAAGAAGTGCTTAGACCTGCATTGTACACTAATCAGCACAACAGATATCCACCAGTGTAAAACTACGCAAAAGCTAAAACCCCAGAAACCAGATTCCATAATGATGCAAGAGGTAAAACAAAAGACAACACCCAATAGAATAATCAGAAATTTACCCCAAATATTAATTCTCTCAATAAATGTGAATGGCTTGAATTGCCCATTGAAGAGACAGAGGCTGTCTGAATGGACTAAAACATACAAGCCAAGTATCTGTTGTTTCCAGGAAACACACCTTACACACAAAGACGTATTCAGACTCAAGGTGAAAGGATGGAATACAATTTTCCAGGCTAATGGAAACCAAAAGAAATCTGGAGTAGCCATCCTTATTTCAGATCATATAAACTTTAAAGCAACAAAAGTAAAGGACAAATATGGACACTATATAGTGGTGAAGGGAAAAATCTTACAAGAGGATTTAACAATCCTAAACATTTATGCACTCAACACAGGAATGCCCAGGTACATAAAGCAAATGCTGCTTGATCTAGACAACATAATAAATAGCAATGCCATAATAGCAGGGGACTTCAACACCCCACTGACGGAACTGGGCAGATCCTTCAGACAAAAAATAAACAAAGAAACAAAGGACCTAAACAGGACTCTAGAACATTTGGGCCTAACAGATATCTACAGAACACTCCACCCAAATAACACTGAATATACATTCTTCTCATCAGCTCATGGAACTTTCTCTAAAATTGACCACATCCTAGGCCACAAAACAGATCTCAACAAATTCAAAAAAACAGAAATCATACCATGTATCTTTGCAGACCACAGCGGAACAAAATTAGAAATCAATTCCAACAGAAACTCACATCTTCATCCAAAAACATGGAAACTAAACAATCCTTTGCTGAATGACTACTGGGTCAAGGAGGAGATTCAAATGGAAATCAAAAGATTCTTCGAACTAAACAATAATGGGGACACAAGTTATCAAAATCTGTGGAATACAGCAAAAGCAGTCCTTAGAGGAAAACTTATCGCCTTAAATACCCACATTCAAAAGACAGAAAGGTCACAAATCAGTAAACTAATGAATCATCTTAACGAAATCGAAAAGGAAGAGCAAAGCAATCCTAAAGCCAGAAGAAGAAAAGAAATAACCAAGATCAGAGGAGAATTAAATGAAATCGAGAACAAAAGAACAAAACAGAAGATTAATAAAACGAAAAGTTGGTTCTTTGAAAAAATAAACAAAATAGACAGGCCACTTGCCAGGTTGACCAGAAGCAGATAGGAAAGGACTCTAATAAGCTCAATTAGAAATGAAAAAGGAGAGGTCACAACTGATATTATGGAAATACAAAACATCATCTTCAAATACTACAAAAGTCTCTATGCCCAGAAACACGAAAACGTGGAGGAAATGGACAAATTCTTAGAAACGTACTACCTCCCTAGGCTCAACCAGGAAGAAACAAAATTTCTAAACAGACCAATATCAAGCACTGAAATTGAAGCAGTAATAAAAAATTTTCCAACAAAAAAAAGTCCTGGACCAGATGGGTTCACACATGAATTCTACCAAGCCTACAAAGAAGAACTGGTGCCTATACTGCAGAAATTATTTGAAAATATCCAGAAGGATGGAATCCTCCCAAACTCATTCTACGAAGCCAATATCACCTTGATACCAAAGCCAGGAAAGGACACAATAAGAAAAGAAAACTACAGACCAATATCCCTTATGAATATAGATGCAAAAATTCTCAATAAAATCCTTGCAAGCCGAATTCAAATGTACATCAAAAAAATAATTCATCACGATCAGGTGGGCTTCATTCCCGAGATGCAGGGATGGTTCAACATATGCAAATCTATAAATGTAATTCACCATAGAAATAAAAGCAAAAACAAAGATTATATGATCCTTTCAATGGATGCAGAAAAGGCTTTTGACAAAATCCAGCATCCTTTTATGATAAGAACTCTTAACAATATAGGCATAGATGGCTCATATCTCAAAACTATTAAAGCCATATATGATAAACCCACAGTCAATATCATACTGAACGGGGAAAAATTGAAAGCATTCCCCCTCAAAACAGGAACTAGACAAGGTTGCCTACTATCTCCACTTCTATTCATCATAGTGCTGGAAGTCCTGGCCAGAGAAATCAGACAAGACAGAGGAATCAGGGGCATCCAGATGGGGGCAGAAGAGGTCAAACTTTCACTATTCACAGACGATATGATATTATACATAGAAAACCCCAAAGATTCAACCAAGAGATTACGGGAATTCATAAATGAATTCAGCAAAGTCTCAGGATACAAAATTAATACACACAAATCCATAGCCTTCATATATGCTAAAACAATCAAGTCGAGAAACAAATTAAAGATGCAATACCTTTCACAATAGCACCAAAGAAAATTAAATATTTAGGAACATATCTAACTAAGGAGGTCAAAGACCTATTTAGAGAGAATTACAAAACACTGAGAAAAGAAATTGCAGAGGATGTAAACAGATGGAAAACCCTACCATGCTCTTGGGTAGGCAGAATCAACATAGTAAAAATGGCTTTGCTACCTAAAGTGATTTACAGAATCAATGCAGTCCCTATCAGAATACCAATATCATTTTTTGCTGATCTAGAAAAAATAATTCTACACTTCCTGTGGAACCAGAGAAGACCCTGTCTAGCCAAAGTAATCTTAAGCAAAAAGAACAAATTGGGAAGCATCTATCTACCAGACTTCAAACTATACTACAAGGCTATAGTAACCAAAACTGCATGGTATTGGCACAAGAACAGGGATGTAGACCAATAGAACGGGACTGAGATCCCAAATATAAAACCAACCTCATACAGTCACCTGATCTTTGACAAATTCCAGAAAAATGTACACTGGGGAAAAGATTCCCTATTCAATAAATGGTGCTGGGAAAACTGGATGGCCATATGTAGAAGACTGAAACTGGACCCAAACTTCTCACCTCTCACAAAAATCAACTCACAATGGATAACATATCTAAATCTAAAACATGAAACCAAAGAACTCTTGAAGAAAACGTTGGAAAAACTCTTATGAACATTGGCCTAGGCAAAGAATTTATGAAGAAGACCCCCAAAGCAATCACACCAGCAGCAAAAATAAATACATGGGACCTGATCAAATTAAAAAGCTTCTGCACAGCCAAGGAAACTATCACTAGAGTGAACAGACAACCTACAGAATGGGAGAAAATATTTGCATGCTACACCTCTGATAAAGGGCTGATAACCAGAATCTATACAGAACTTAGGAAAATCGACAAGAAAAAATCAAACAACCCTATTAAAAAATGGGCAAAGGACATGAACAGAAACTTTTCAAAAGAAGACAGAATAATGGCCAGCAAACATATAAAAAATTGCTCAACTTCTCTAATCATCAGGGAAATGCAAATCAAAACCACAATGAGATATCACTTAACTCCAGTGATATTGGCTCATATCAAAAAATCCCCAAACAACAAATGTTGGTGGGGATGTGGACAGATAGGAACACTCATACACTGCTGGTGGGACTGCAAATTAGTACAACCTCTATGGAAAGTAATATGGAGATACCTCAAAGAATTAAAAGCAGAATTGCCATTTGACCCAGCAATCCCACTACTGGGTATTTACCCAAAGGAAAAAAAGACATTCTATAATAAAGACATCTCCTCGCGAATGTTTATAGCAGCACAATTCACAATTGCAAAGATGTGGAAACAACCCAGGTGCCCATCAATACACGAGTGGATTAATAAAATGTGGTATATGTATACCATGGAGTATTACTCAGAAATAAAAAACAATAGTGAATTAACACATCTGGTATTATCCTGGTTGGAGCTAGAACCCATTCTTCAAAGCGAAGTGTCACAAGAATGGAAAAACAAGCACCACTGGTACTCACCATCAAATTGGTACTAACTGATCAACACTTACATCACACAAGGCAATAATATTCATCATGGGGCGGGCAGGCGGGAGGGGGATGGGAAAAACTCTCACTCAATGGATGCGGGGAGCACAGTTTGGGGGATGACCACAATTGTAGCTCTGACGTAGGCAGTGCATGGGCAATATATATAGCCAAAGTGTTGTGCCCCCATATTATTCTGAAATAAAAAAAAATTATAATAAGATGATATTGTTAATAATGTATACCAATTAACTAAAATTTTAAATTGACTGGATTCATCTGTATAAAAATTGAAAATTAGCAATATCAACATCAGTCAGAAAAATGGAAAACCTAAATAATAACGAATTAGAAGTTAAAAATATTACTAGAAAGATAACATTAAGCTCAGAATACTTAATAAGTGAGTTCTATCAAATACTGAAGAAAAACATAGTCCTTATTTTTACAAAAATTCTTCAGAGAATAGAAATACTGGAAGCGCAGCTCAACAATGCATTTATTGAAGTAAGCTTATTATTGATTCCAAAATAAAAAACTCATTAATATAAAAAAAATTAGAAGACCATATCATTAATTAATATACATGCAAAATTCTCCCTCCAAATACTCCTATACCAAACAAATAATCTGTATTAAGTGATTATGATTGATTTTGATTTCTCTCAGGAATGTAAAATTAATTTAATATTTGAAAAGTAAAAATGTAATTTATCACATTAACAAATTAAAAGGAAAAAACATGATTATTTTATTTGATGAAAGAATAAAAAAGCATTCAATAACAATTCATAATTTAAAAAATTGAAAACAATAACAAAACTACAATTTTCAAGTAGTGTTTTTGTCCTAATAAAAGGGACCCTTTAAAATTATGCAGCAGACCTAATGTGAAGCATGAAAAACATGTCCTTCAAGATCAAAAACAAAACAAGATTAATGGTTAAAATAACTTCTATTTAATGAAGTACAAGAAAGATATGACAGGTCACCAAAACGTGGAGTAGGAGCAAGCTAGCTTTACCCTCTCCCCCACAGAAAACCAAAAACAAATATACAACCCACAGAATATTACCAGCAATACTGTAGAACCAAAATATGGGTATCAGACAGTTCCCAGGGCCACAGAAAAGTGAAAAAACTGTGCAGATGGAAAATAATCAGACTTTACATCTGTGGCAACTTTCCTTCAATCTGTCAGGCACCAAGCATTTGGAAAATTTCCCCCCAACTCAGTTACTACACTGGAAAAAGTGAGATTGAGATACAAACTCAGCTTCCACAACATCTTGGGTTCCCTGGCAGGAGACTGTCTCTGTCTAAACCTATGGAAGCATTATGAGTACCTGAAGAAAGGAAATTTCCTGAGGACTGAGACAAAGGGCAGGGGAGGTGGAACTAGCATCTCCAGCCCAGGAAACACGGCTTTGTATCTCAGACAAAGGGGATGCCAAACCAAACTGGCTGGTCAATGGCACCACATTGTAAGATGTATGTTTCATGGGCCCCCTGGGCACAAACCTCTAACCAGCCTTCCCTCAGTGCCTGAGTATCTCCTTTGAGATCTAGATCTCCACATCCTGAAGGGGCAGTGCTCCAAACATTTGTTAGAAATGAGGAAAACCTGGGCTTATATCACCATCTAGTGCTGAAAAGGAGACAATGACCTAGCAAAAAAGATACTCAACAGGTAAAATCATGAAGAAATCGCTACAGAAACGTATGTGTTAAAAAAAAAGACAAAAAACAAGCCAGACAGAGACTGGAATAAATCTTTCAATGTGAAGGCACAGACATACATCTGTAAGAAATAATAGCAAACAGGGAACCATGGCCTCCTCAAATAAGCAAAGCAAGGAGTCAGTGACTGACCCTAATAAAACTGTGATAGATGAGCTTCCTGATCAGGATTTCAAAATAGCAGTTTTAAGAAGACTCAGTGATATCTAAATTAAAAAAAAAGACAAATAAAATCAATTCAGAAATTGATTAGGCAAACAAAGAGAATGATATAATAAAAAAATCAAACAAAAATCCTGAAACTAAGAAATATATTTGATGAACTGAAATATTTACTAGAGGGTCCCAACAGCAGAATGAATAAAGCAAAGGAAAGAATCAGTGAATCAAAGACAGACTATTTTTAAATACACAAATAGAGTCAGATGAGAAAAAATAAAAAAGAATGAAATGAAACAAAAATCTCCTACGAGATATAGAAAATTAACTCAAAAGATGAAATGTTGGTGTTCAAGAGGGAGCACAGTAAGAGCAAGGGTTAAAAGTTTATTCAAAGAAATAAAAATGGAAAACTTTCCAAAACTTGAGAAAGATATAAATATCCAGGCACAGGAAGGTCAGAGATCATCAAATAGATTCAAACCAAATAAGACTACCCCAAGGCATATAATAATGAAACTCTCAATGCTCAAGGAAAGAGAGAGGATCCTAAAAGAAACAAGAGAAAATAAACAAATAACATTTGAATAAGCTCCAATTTGGCAACTGACTTCCCAACAGAAACCATACATGTCAGGAGGGTGTGAGATGACATATTCAAAGTATGGAAAGAAAACACCTACCAACCAACAATACTGTATCCAACAAAGCTATCCTTCAAACATGAAGGAGAGATAGTCTTTCCTAGACGAACAAAAAACTGAGGGAATTCATCATCATCACTAGACCTGTCTTGCAATGCTAAAGGGAGTTCTTTGACCTAAAGGAAGTAAAAACACTACTGTACAAAAAGAAAACATATGAGGGTATAAAACCCACTGGTAAAATATGTGCACAAACAAACTCAGAGTACTTTGGTATGCAATCCACTTTGGTATGAAGACTAAAAGACAAATCTATCAAAAACAATAATAGCTACAGCAACCTGTTAAGAGATAAGAAACATAAAAATGCACAAATTGAGACAAAAAAAGTCACAAAGTCAAAATGTTTGTGTGGGGGATGAAGTAATAGTGTAGAGGTTTGTTAGTTTTTTCTTTGTTTCTTTTTTTGTGATCAAAGATAAGTTGTCATCTATTTAAAATAACCTCTTATATCTACAGGATTTTTTTGTAAGCTTCATGATAACTACAAAGCAAAAACTTATAATTAATACACTAAAAATAAAAAGCAATGAATTTAAACATACTACCAGAGTAAATTACTTAACTACAAAAGGAAGATGGTAAGTAAGGAAGAAAGGAAGAGAGGAATTATAAAACAACCAGAAAGCAAGTAATGAAAAAGGAGTAATAAATCCTTTCCTATCAGTATTAACACTCAATGTAAATGGACTCAGTTCTCCAAATAAATTGCACAAAGTGGCTAAATGGATAAAGAAACAAGACCCAACTATGTGCTGCCTACAAGAAACCCACTTCACCTATAAAGACACACATGGACTGAATATGAAAGGGTGGAAAAAGATATCCACACAAAAGGAAACCAAGAAAGGGCAGGAGTAGTTATATTTACATTAGATAAAAGAGACTACAAGTCAAAGACTATAAAAAGAGATAAAGAATGTCACTACATAATGATAGAGGGGTCAATTCATCAAGAAGATATAACAATTTGAAACGTCATTGTATCCAACACAGGAGTTCCCAAGTATATAAAGCAAGCATTAATAGATATAAAGGAAGAGATAGACTACAATACAATAATAGCAGTGAACGTCAACACCCCACTCTCAGTAATGGACACATTATCCAGACAGAAAATCAAAAAAGAAACATCAGAGTTAAACTGCAAACTAGACCAAATGGCACTAATTGACATTTGCAGAACATTTCACCTAATTACTGTGGAACACACATTCATCTCATCAGCATATGGAACAGTCTCCAGAATAGACCATATATTAGGACACATAACAAATAGCAACAAATTCAAAAAAATAAAAATCATATTAAGATCTTATCCGACCACAATGGAATAAAACTTGAAATCAATAACAAGAGGAACTTTGAAAACTACACAAACACATGATAATTAAACAACATGCTCCTGAATGACTGATGATTCAATGAAGAAATGAAGAAGAAAATTTAAAACTTTCTTGAAACAAATGAAAATGGAAATACAACATACAAAAATCTACAGGATGCAAAAAAAGCAATAGTAATAAGAAAGTTTATAGCAACAAACTTTCTACATCAAAAAAGTAGATAGACTTCAAATAAACAACCTAACCATGTACCACAAGGAACTAGAAAAGCAAGAACAAACCAAACTCAAAATTAATACGAGGAAAGAAATAATAAGGATTAGAGCAGAAATAAATGAATTTGACACTAAAAAAAAAGATTAACAAAATGAAAAGTTGGTTTTTTGAAAAGATAAACAAAATCAACAAAGCTTTAGCTAGACTAAGAAGAAAAGAGAGAAGATCCAGATAAATAAAATAAGAAATAAAAAAGGAGACACAAAAACTGATACCACAGAAATACAAAGAATCATTAAAGACTGTTATATACAAATATACAGCAACAAATTGGAAAACCTAGAAGAAATAGACAAATTCTTGTAGACTTACAACCTACCAAGATTGAACCATAAAGAAATAGAACAAACCAATAATGTGTTACAAGATTGAAGCTATAATAAAAAGTATTCCACCAAAGGAAATCCAAGGACCTGATGGCTTCACTGCTAAATTCTACCAAACATCTAAAGAACCAATGCCAATTCTACTCAAACGCTTCAAAAAAAATTGAAGAGGATGGAACATTTCCAAACTCATTCTATAAGGTAAGTACTACCCTAATGCCAAAACCAGAGAAGAGCGCAGCAAAAAAAGAAAACTACAGGCCAATATTCCTGATGAATATAGATGCAAAAATACTCAACAAAATATCGGCAAACCAAATTCAACAACACATTGAAAAGATCATTGACCATGATCAAGTGAGATTCATCCCAAGGATGTAAGGATGGTTCAACATATGCAAATCAATAACTGTTATATATCATATAAACAGACCCATGAACAAAAACCATATGATCATTTCAATAGATGTTGAAAAAGCATTAGATAAAATTTAACATTCCTTTATGGTAAAAATGCTTAACATACTGGGTAAATAAGATCATACCTCAAAACAATATAGGCCATATATGACAAAACCCATGGCTAACACCATATTGAATGAGAAAAAAATTGAAAGCCTTTCCTCTAAGATCTGGAGCAAGGCAAGTGTTCCCCATAATACTAGAAGTCCTAGCCAGAGCAATAAGGCAAGAGAAAGAAATAACATGCATATAGCTTGAAAAGAAAGAAGTCAAATTATTCTTGTTCACAGATAACATGATTTTATATTTAGAAAAATTTAAAGACTCCACCAAAAAAAATTCTACTAGAACTGATAAATGAATTCAGTAAAGTTGAAGAATACAAAACCAACACACAAAAATCAGTAGTATTTATATATGACAACAATAAACAATATGAAAAAGAAATCAATAAATCAATCTCATTTACAATAGGTACAAAAAATATAAAACACTGAGGAATAAAGTTAACCAAAGAACTGAAAGATCTCTGCAAGAAAAATTATAAAACATTGATGAAAATAATTGAAGGAGACACAAGAAAATAAAAGGATATTCCATGCTCATGGATAGGAAAAATTAATATTATTAAAATGTCAATTTTACCCAAAGTGATCTACAGACTCAATGAAATCTCTATCAAAATACCGATGACATTCTTCACAGAAATAGAAAAAAAAACCTCTAAAATCTACATGGAACCACGAAAGACTACGAATAGCCAAAGCAATCCTGAACAAAAAGAACGAAGTTGGAGGCATAATGCCACCTGATTTAAAAATATACTACATAACTATATAACCAAAACAGCATGGTACTAGCATAAAAACAGATACATAGACCAGTGGAACAGAATAGAGAACACAGAAATAAATCCATGCATTTATACCCAACTCATTTTTGACAAAGGCACAAGCAACATACATTGGGGAAAGGAGATGGTCTTTTTAATAAAAAGTGTTGGGAAAACCATATAACCATATGCAGAAGAGTGAAACTAGACTCCTATCCTGACTACATGCAAAAATCAAATAAAAATAGATTAAAGACTTAAATCTAAGACTTGAAATTATGAAATTACTACAAGAAAACCTTGGGGAAACACTCCAGGACATTGATCTAGGCACAGATTTTTTGAGTAAGACCTCAAAAGCATAGGCAATAAACACAAAAACAGACAAATGGGATTATATCTAGCCAAAAAGCTTCTGTAGGCGAGGTGTGCTGACTCACCCTTGTAATCCCAGCACTTTGGGAGGCTAAGGTGGGAGGATTGCTTGGGGCTAGGAGTTTTAGGCCAGGCTAGGCAACACAGTGAGACTCCATCTCTAAAAATTAGCTAGGCATGGTGGCATGTGCCTGTAATCTCAGCTACTCAGGAGGCTGAGGTAGGAGAATCAATTAAGCCCAGGAGTTGGAGGTTAGAGTGAACTGTATTTGCACCACTGCACTCTAGCTTGAGTGACAGAGTAAGATCCTGTTTCTAAAATAAAATAATAATTAAAAAAATAAAAATTTTCTGTACAGCAAAGGAAACAATGAACAAAGTGAAGGGACAATCCACAGAACAGAGAAAATGTTTGTGAAGCATCCATCTGACAAGGGATTAATAACCACTATATAGAGTTACTTAAACAACTCAATAGCGGAAAAAAAAGTAAATAATCCAATTAAAAAATGGACAAGGATCTGAATAGACATTTTTCAAAAGAAGACATACAAATGGCTAACAGGTGTATGTACATGGAAAAAAGCCCAACATCACTAATCAGAGAAATGCAAATCAAAAAATGAGATATCATCTTACCACAGTTTAAGTAGATTTTATTAAAAAAAGGAATAATGAAAGTTGGTGAGGTTGTTAAGAAAGGGGTACTCTTCCACACTGTTGGTGAGAATGCAAATTAGTACAGCCACCATGGAAAACAGCATGGAGGTTCCTCAAACAACTAAAAGTAGAACTATTGTAGGATGTAGCAATCCCACTACTGGGTATATATCCACAAAAAGGAAATCAGCATATCAAAGAGATATCTGCACTCCCATGTTTATTGCATCACTATTCACAATAGCCAAAATATGGAATCGACTTAAATGCCCATCAATGGATGAATGGATAAAGAAAATGTATATATACACAATGGAATGTTATTCAGCCATGAAATCCTGTTATTTGCAGCAACATGGATGCAATTGGAATTAACTATGTTAAGCAAAATAAACCAGCACAGGAGGACAGATATCACATGTTCTTACTCATATGTGGGAGCTACAAAAGTGGATCTCATGAAGCTAGAGAGTAGATTGGTGGTTACTAAAGGCCAGGAAAGGTAGGGAGGGGGCAACGAAGGGAGGTTGATTAATGGGTACAAAAATACAATTATATAGAAGAAATAAGACCTAGTGTTCCATCAATCAGTAGGGCAACCATAGTAAACAATACTCTATTGTAGATTTCTAAATAACTAGAAGGGAATAATTCAAATGTTCCCAGGATAAAAAAAGATAAATGTTTTATGTGATAAATATCCTAGTTATCCTGATTTGATTGTTACACATTATATGAATGTATTAAAATATCACATGCACCCCCAAAATATGTATATCTATTATGTAACAGTATAAAGGTATATTATAATGCAAAAATTTGTACTGGAGATACTGGCTGGTGTATCAGATAAGCAAAAAGAGTAAAGAAATTAAAAGTATAAATACTGGAAAGAGGAAAAAACAAAACTAATTATATGTAGATTATATTCTCATTTATGTTGAAACAAGGATAACCACAAATAAGTTATTAGCATTAATATGGAGGGGTGACAAGCTTGATACAGCTCAATAAAAAAGTGAATTTTATTATTATATAACAGCAATAATCTGAAAATGTAATTAAAGAGATAGCATTTGAAAAACTAACAAAATATACATAAAGTACCAAAGAAAAGATATTCAAGACATTTTTGGATATTGTTATAAATTTCTATTTAATGTTAGTATATAAGTCATTTAAATAATGAGACAGAACACATTCATGGATGGGAAAATAAATATTATAAATAAAATCTATTCTCTGTAAATTGACTTATTGATAAAATAAAATCTGATACAAAATTCCAAAAGTGGTGTTCATGGAAATTTAGCAATCTTTCTCCAAGGTCAAGACTATTCATGACATTCAAGAAGAAGAAGAAAAAAAGTGGCGTATGGTGGTGATAGAGGTTTCCACCAGAAATCAAGTAATTGCTACTTATAAAATAATTTAGTCATGCTCAGTGGCCTATGAGGGTGACAGCATTAGAAGAAATTATAATTTAAATTTTGGTTTATATGGTAAAGCACTATTTTGAATCTGAAACTTTTCTCTAATGGGCTTTTAGAGACAGAACTAAATAAGCCATGTGGGAATATATTAAATCCATGAGAGAGGCTTAAAAATATTCAGAGTTTGGATTCCTGAGGAAGAGTTTAGGATGCCTGTCACAGTTTATAAAAAGCTCCACATTGGGTTCAGCTTAACAATTTCCAGAAGCACTTTTAAATTTTTCAAGATTGCTACAAAGTTGAGCAGAAGGGAAAAGGTAAAATGCAATTATCGCTTTAGAAATTAAAAACTATTCTGAAAGTTTATAATTTTTTCTCTTATAAAACAAGAACTAAACTTTTTTCTTTTTTTGGAGGGAAAACACCAAATTCAGGTACATCTGACATTATTAATCACAAATACAATTTATGAGCCATTATTAATCTTTCAGACTATACATGCTTTATGGCCTCTTAGAATCTACTAAATAATGTTTTCCAACTCATAACAAACATGAAGGTTTACATTTTATATGTATAACAAAAATTACCTACAATACTGCCCTGACTTCTTTCCTTGAATGCATAGAAACAAAACAGATGAGATCTGTGCCAGTCAGAGTTAACATTAATCTTGTCTAAGAACTTTGCTTAAATTTGATTGGTATGCATGGTTGTCTAGTTCACAGAGTCCTATATAAATAATCAAGAGATTTATAAAAGTTTCTAAACAAACACTGATGTCTGAGTGTTGTGCTTTACACTTTCCCTTCAGTTATAGCTTATTTCCTTCCTAATAGGTAGGCTAGCCTTCTGATATCTGTTTTCCTCGTATAAAGGAGGTTTATACGACATTTCCACTGTGATCACTGCCCTTCTGAGGTTTTGCTGCAGTTATCTCTGCCATCTCTATGGGTTCTAAGTGCCAGGATGCAGGGTGGATACAGGGCTGTAAAAGTCTATATTTTAAAAGTACATTGAAGCCAAATAAGAGAAAACTTGTAAGAGAATATGTATTTTCTCTAAATGCACTTGGGTTTTTTGTTTTTTGTTTTTGGCTGGAAGACTTCTTTTTGGGAGAGGGAGATGAGGGATAATCTCAAATGAGAGAATTTTCAAAACACTAGAATCAGAGAAATGCCATTCAAAACAAAATGTGTGTGTGTGTGTGTGAGAGAGAGAGAGAATATGCATGTAATGGGAATGGGTTGCCCAACCACAACCCTGGATCCAGCTATGGCCCGTGGACCGAATAAGATCTGCAGTCTGTTTTTGTAAATGAAGTTTTATCAGAGCACAGTCACATTCATTTGTTTACATATTGTCAGTGGCTACACTGGTGCTGCAAAAGCTGAGTTGAGTACTTGTGACAGAGACTGTAGGGCTTGCAAAGCCTAAAATATTTACCATCTGGCCCTTTAAGAAAAAGTTTGCTCACCCTAACATATTATATTTATATAGTACCTTGTAGAGTATAGACTGGTCAACTTTACATTGATTACATCATAATGTTAGGACAAATTATATTCTCAGGGCAAATTAAAAGTGGTCACTTATTTTCATGTTGGTTTCCAATTCGGCATCTCCCACTGATATCTGAATTCTGAGCCAACATCTTTACCTATTTTACATATTGTCTTTCTTAGTTCTCCTTAATTACTACTAGGGCTTTTACCTCACATTTCACTCTCCTTACATGAACTCAGTCCTATGGACATGTCCTGGAAGTATTTTAGAGGCAGACTCTCACAGTGGGCTCTACTCAATCAACAGTGACACTCAAAAGTTTTACCAATACCATAGAACAGAACCTAAATAGTATACTTGTCAAATCTGTAGTTAACATAAAGTGGGTTAATACACAAGAGGGGAGATGACAGAATCAGAATCAAAATCATGAACAGAAACTTTTCAAAGAAGATAGACTAATGGCCAAGAAACATATGAAAAAACGCTCAACATCTCTAATCATCAGGTAAATGCAAATCAAAACCACAATGAGGTGTCACTTAACTCCAGTGCGAATGGCTTTTGCCAAAAAGTCCCAAAACAACAAATGTCGGCAGGGATGCGGAGAGATAGGGACACTCATACACTGCTGGTGGGAATGCAAACTAGTACAACCTCTGTGGAAAGTAATATGGAGATACCTCGAAGAACTAAAAGTAGAACTACCATTTGATCCAGCAATACCACTACTGGGTATTTACCCAAAGGAAAAAAAGACATTCTATAATAAAGACATCTGCACATGAATGTTTATAGCAGCATGATTCACAATTGCAAAGATGTGGAAACAATCCAGGTGCCCATCAATACACAAGTGGATTAATAAAATGTGGTATATGTATACCATGGAGTATTACTCAGTAATAAAAAACAACAGTGAATTAACACATCTGGTATTATTCTGGATGGAGCTAGAGCCCATTCTTTGAAGCAAAGTATCACAAGAATGGAAAAACAAGCACCACTGGTACTCACCATCAAATTAGTACTAACTGATCAATACTTATGTCACACATGGCAATAATATTCACCAGGGGGCGGGCAAGCGGGAGGGAGGTGGAGGGGATGAGAAAACTCTCACCTAATCGGTGTGGGGCACACAGTTTGGGGGATGCCCACAATTATAGCTCTGACTTGGGCAGTGCATAGGCCATATATATAACCAAAGTGTTGTACCCCCATAATACTCTGAAATAAAAAAAAAAGTTAGTGTATGGTGTTCTCTCACAGAATATCAACATCAGACAAGGTCACTCTGTGACCATGTTGATGTGAGAGGGAAACAAAGACCACTTAATAATCATGTCTGAGCATATTCAAAAAGAATATCCGTACAAACCAGAAAACATCTCACTCTGCTAGCTAATATGAGTGACTGCTGTGTCTTTCTCAATTACAGCTTTAGTCTACATCTAGATAAGATTCAAGATACCTAGTCATAGAATTATCACCATTAACTGACAGGACACAATCCAGAGCAAGCTCTGTTCCCCTAAAGCCTCACCTAAATCTCCCAACACGAGGCCACATTCTATAATAATTCCTGTCTAACACCCTCGTACTGAAGTGTTCCACAATTCCAATGGTATGTGATCCCCCTCATTGCAGTGAGTCAATAAACCTAATTGTGTTAAACTATGAGCATGTTCCCTTTCTTTGTCTGGAAGACATTGACATGTCATTTAATTCTCAAAGCAACCCAAATATGTCTTCTTCTTTTTTAAAATTAATTTTTATTAATTTTATTAATATTTGTTAAACATGAAATTGGAAAATTACTAACAAAAACTAGTTAATAATGCAAGAATATCTTAATGGTGCTATATCTATTAAATAAATTAAACTTGCAATTAAAACATTTGCTGTCCCAACATGCCAAATATGTCTTCTTAAAAGGTGAAGAAAATAAGGCTGTGAGATGTTAAGTAATGTAGACAAAGTTAGTTATTTGGAGGCTTTTAACTGACAAATATATATTTTATACCCACTATAGGAAGGAAGAAATGTAAACTAACACATTTCAAAACCAGAGTAGTTTTTTCATTTTATCTCACTTAACGCTCACAGCACTCATTTATACATGAAAAAACACAGATTCAAATAAATGAATGACTGCCTACGGGCACACAGGTAATGAGTAGCGGTCCAGGGCACAGGACTTGAGACAGATGCCATTTGCCATTTTGTGGCTGAGTGACCTTGGATACACTCCTTTGACCTCTATTAACACTTCTGGACGTGGTGGGCCAGAGAGATTTGGTTTATAATTCTGAGACAGGCACTTATGTGACCTTAAGCACATTATTAAACTCTCTGTGCTTCAGTTTCCTTAAATGTAAAATAAGAATAGCAATCATGCCAACTTCATAGAATAATTGTGAGGACTGTATTAGTTAGTACATGTGTTGTGCTTAGAAAGATATGTGTTACCTAGCACATGCTACATAAATCGGTCTTTTATTGGAGCCACCTTTCAAATTAATGTTCCGAAGGCACCATAACCCATGATTTTTTGTTTTGTTTTGTCTTGTTTTTTCAGAATAAGAAGCTCTTATCAGAGAGGTTTCTCAAAGGAAGAATGATATTGTGTGGGATTAGGCACGTGATCAGGAAAAGAAATTGTCTGAAAAGATGAGAGGAAATATAAAGTCTCTTTGGACTTCCGAAGTGAGGACATGAAATGTAAGAGTGCATGTGTTTATGAGAAGAGTGGTGGGGGATTACGGTCATGTTTTCAGAGCCACAGCCCAAGAGTCTGCATTAAGAAGTCCCTAGAGATGAGGGGGTTGGAGTGGCAAGGAAGCGTGATGAGATAGGAAGCATTTGGGGAAAGGTTTCTCGGAACCCACCTCCCCAGGTGGGAGGCAAACTTGGCCTGTCAAAGTGCCCTCCCAGGATCCTCCCCTGAGCCCGAGTCTCACCTGCCTCTGGGGCTGGGCTTCTGTCCCTTCCCTGTGCCCCTTGTGGCCTTGAACAGTCAGCCCTAGCTCTGGGGACTCTGCCTCAGGGGGATAAGACTTGCTGAAGAGGAGAAAAGGCTCCTAGGTCCAGTTTCCCTCTCCCACACATACACTGAGCCAGGCAAGACCAAAGCAGACACTGAATGATGTTCAGTGGTCGGTAGGTGAAGTAGTGGCCATATTAGCTGTACAGATCAGAGACCAGAGAGGCAGTGTCGATGATAAGGGATTTGAAAACAACTACTATTCTGAAATCAGATAGTTGGTTTAGTGGAAAGATAATTTAAATAACAGGGACTTGCAATATTCAGTTTTGAAACTCTTAAAGTATCAAATTTGGAAGAGACTTTAAAGGCCATCTTGTCCTCTACATTTTATACTTAAATTCACCTGACAACCAGGAAATTGGCTAACACCTGCTTTGAAAATGTTGAGAGACAAGAAGTTGTCCTGTGTGCTGCCACAGACTGGCCATGTGCTGGCACAGATGGTAGAAAGCAGAGATTTCTGAAAAAATTATTCATGAAATAGAGGCTGTGACTAAGTCTAATGACATATAGATGGTCCCCTGACCTACAATGGTTTGATTGACAATTATTCTACTTTACAATGATGTGAAAGCAATATGCATTCAGTAGAAACTGTACTTCAGTACAGTATTCAATAAATTCCATGAGATATTCAACATTTTATTGTAAAATAGGCTTTGTGTTAGATGATTTTTCCCAACTGTAGAATAATGTAAGTGTTCTGAACATGTTTAAGGTAGGCTGGGCTAAGCTATGATGTTTGGTAGATTAGGCATATTAAAGTCATTTTCAATTTATGTTATTTTCAATTTATGACAGACTTATTGGGACATAACTCCATTATAAATCGAGGAGCATCTGTATAGTATTCTCTGAGGAGAAACTGCATTTGAAAAGGCTTCACCTAGAGAAGGCCTTACACAGGTTCTCTAATTGGAGGATTAAAAACATTTGGTGATGCAAGAATTTAGGGTCCAAGGTCTTCAGGGTGCTCCTGAAAATATTCCATGTTTGGTAGACCTTATTTGATCTACATAAGTAGTTGATTTCAGAAAAGCTAATTTTTAGAAAGAGGAATCACCATTTATAACAACTCTTTTCACACAAAAGATGATGAACAATTTTTCTTGAATTTAATTTCTCTGGGTCAGTGGGAGTAATGATGGGTCCAACCACAGGATTAGGGGAAGTGAAGTCAGACTAATTTGAGATGATAAGTTCATTAGGATATATTGAGCTTACAATGTAGAGAGGATAACAGATGTGTTCAGGCACAATTGAGGAAAACATAACTTAAATTCAGGCTATAAAAAAATCAAGTACATTATAAAAAAACATTAAATTGGGTTCACTGTTCTATGCTTATTGGTCCAGGTATTAGTAGGGCAATATGCAATAATTAATGACGTACTACGTTTACTCTCAAAGATCTTAACGATTTACGGGGAAGACAGATTTGTTAAAAAAAAAATTAAGGCACTATGCTAAATATAAAACTTATGAGGACAAAGAAGAAGGAATAAGTAATTTTTCCTGGGGAGTTAGGAAACACGTCTTTAAAGAGTTAGCATTTGATCTGATTTTGACGGATGAGAAGCATTTCCCAGCTGGAGAAAAGAACAGAGGTAAACCAGAAGCAAATTTCCAGGAGGGGCAAAGGTACCAGAAATGGGATGAAGCAAGGATTTCTGTCTTAACATATCTGTTTCCTGCAATTGGAGAAGTGAATGTGTAGTCTCTTTAGAATAGAAGAGATTCACGAAGAGTCTTTTAAATACCAACTGCTTTGAATGAATTTAGTATTCTAAAATATCAAACCCCAAAGTTTATTTCTACTTCAGGGCATTTAGGTTTCAAAGGAATGTTTGGAGTTGACTGGGTGGTATGAGTTGAAGGGAAAGTAATGGTCTACTAATTATTAAATTAATTGTTTAAATTGATTAGTTTCATTAAACAATATTTTATTGAATGCTTTTAATGTGACAGCCATTATGGTAAGCATTAGGATGATGAAAATAAGCAAGAGACTGTGGTTTGTCAGTATGATGACCGGAATTGGACCACCCTCTTCAACTGCAGTATGATCTACACAGGGTATGGTGTGACTGACAGTGGCTACCATTTTATGCATTTAAAGTCACTTTGTGTTTTTTGTTGTTCTTTTTTTTGCATCTATTTCACATTTTGCCTGAGAATAATTAGAATGTCCAATACCTTTTTTTATATGAAATTTCACCAAGCAAGCTGTGTATTCCTCACCCGTACTTATAAAATCGGTTTTCTGAAAACACAGGATTTATGCTTATTGCCACCTTGTTATATTTGTTTTTGAATGTGCATTCTTACCCCAAATACATTAATCACCCCACTCATCTTCTATCAGCACACCCACATGGCAAATTCAAACCTTCATCTCTGAACTTGAGGTCAGAATAGTTAAATTTCAGTTATGTTTTAAAAATCTATATCTGGCCATATCACTCGTTTATCTAACATTGTTCCGTGCTGCCTCACATCTATTTAAATAAGGTCCCAAATCATTGGGTGAACTTTCCCAGTTGCCTTACCATACAGGGATGCAGGGAAATGTGTTTCCCTAATTCAGGCTGCTTGCTGCCCAGGGCTTTTACTTTTTGCCTGAAATATTCCTTTTCCTTTTTTATCTAGCTCATTCCTACCCTTTTTGGAAAATTCAGCTAACGGCTTCCACTAAGAAGCCCTTTTCAGTCACCCTGGTCAGCCCCTTCTTTGGCACTCTGCAGTGATCTGTACTTCACAGGTCGTATTGAATGATTGATGTGTCTGTCTCCCTACGAGGTTGTAAACTTTCTGGTGGCAGAGATTGTACTTTGTTGAATTTTGTATTCCTTATACCTGACACATATATGTTCAATAAATGTTTATATAGGTGAACTGAACAATAAGAAAAGACTTGCTGCTACATTAATCTCGTACACAAAATTCACCCTTTAAGATTTGACTAAAGGAAAGACTATGGCCTGGGGAGAAGGGATAGAATGTCTGGGGAAGGACACATAGTATAGAAATAAACAGCATGGAGTGCATAAATTCAAATTTTGTTTCTGCGAAATAGTATCTGTATAAAATGGAAAGGTGTCATAATCTCTTTATTCTCTGTTTCTGAGTTTTCTCATCTGTAAAATAGGCATAATAATAGTACTTATATCATTGGACTGTAAAAATTAAGTAAGATGTTGAATGCAAAACACTTGTAAAAATGTTTGATGCACAGTAAGTGCTAATAAGAGTTAGGTATTATTATTTTTAGGGTAGTATTAATAGTAGTAAAAGTAATAGTAATTAAAGTGCTGCCTCTAAATTAGGAGAAAGAGAGAAATGATGTTTTGATTTGGCTTTAGCAGTTACCTCAATCTAGTTTTTTCTTCTTTCCTTCTTCACCCCAGCCTCCCATGGAAGGACACAATCACTCGAGCCTGGCTGAATTTGTGCTCCTTGGCTTCCCCAGTGTGGGACATATCAGGGGCTGGCTCTTTGTCCTGCTGCTCTTGGCATACCTGTGCACCATCTGTGGCAACATGCTCATCTTCTTAGTCATACGACTGGATGCAGCCCTACACACGCCCATGTACCACTTTGTCAGTGTTCTTTCCTTTTTAGAGCTGTGGTATACAGCCACCACCATCCCCAAGATGCTAGCTAATCTTCTCAGTGAGAAGAGGACCATTTCTTTTGCAGGATGCCTCCTTCAGACCTATTTCTTCCACTCCCTGGGGGCCTCTGAATGCTACCTTCTTACAGCCATGGCCTATGACCGTTACCTGGCCATCTGCCGGCCCCTCCACTACGCTGCAATTATGACCACCACACTCTGTGCCAAGATGGCTGTGGGTTGTTGGACTTGTGGCTTCCTGTGTCCCATTTCTGAGGTCATCCTGGTCTCCCAGCTCCCCTTCTGTGGCTACAATGAAATCCAACACATCTTCTGTGACTTTCCACCTCTGCTGAGCTTGGCCTGCAAGGACACATCCACCAATGTTGTGGTGGACTTTGCCATCAATGCCTTCATCATCCTTGTTACCTTCCTCTTTATCATGGTTTCTTATGTGAGAATCATTGGGGCTGTGCTAAAGATAAAAACAGCAGCAGGAAGAAAGAAGGCCTTTTCTACATGTGCCTCACATCTCATTGTGGTCCTCATCTTCTTTGGGAGCATCATCTTCATGTACGTGAGGTTAAAGAAGAGCTATTCACTGACCCTTGATCGGACACTTGCTGTAGTTTACTCTGTGCTAACGCCACTGATCAACCCAGTTGTCTATAGTCTTCGTAACAAGGAACTCATTAAGGCCATCAAGAGGATCTTCCAGAAGGGGAGGAAAGCTAGTCCCACACACCATTGACTTTCTTCCAAGGTTCTTCCTCCACCTTAATGTTCACTTCCTAAAAATTCTACATACCTTTGGCCTGGCCTTGAATAAATGTTCTCATCATCACACATGTTCCGGATCCCATCTCCTCTCACTGTCTCAAAGACATTATTTCTTTATGATTTTCTTGTTTCCTATATCTTTACCTTTTCTAATTTTCACTTGGTCAGTTCTGTCAGCATTCAATAATATTTTAGTATCTACATTCTTTACATAGAGAGTATACATTTTCTTGGCCACACATTTCCATCCAACTAGAATTCAATTTCTCTACTCCTTTTTCTAATCAGACTTCTCAATACAACCTATCTCCTCTTGTTGACTGTATATTCATTTTTTAACACATTCATATCTAGTTTTGGCTCAGACCTTCCAACAAATATTTTGCAAAGGTCATTAATGACCTCCATGCTGCCAAATCCATTAGACCCTTCTAGTCCTTCCTCTTTCCCGAAATCTTGACACACATCACTAGTCCTTACTTCTTAATAATGTTTGTCTCTTATCTTCCATCGACATGATTATATCCCAATTTTTTTCTTATCTTTCTAATCAGTCTTTCTCAGCCTCCTTTGTCCTGTATCATTATCTACCTAGACACACAAAGTTACTGTTAAGGCTTGAAATACCCTCCTATCTATGCCAAGGGCTCTTAAATTTGTATCTCCAAACCGGAACTCGCTTCTGAACTTTAGACTTGTATATTCAAGTGCTTACCTAACAACATTACCTGGATGTAAATTCCCAAGAATTTAAAACTTAATATATCAAAAATGAAATCTTCAAATTTCCAAACCTGAAAACTTGATGCTTTTATTTCCCTGTGTTTTTGCCAGAAAAATTTAAATATTCTATTTTGCTTCCTCTTCTTCCACTTCTACTTCCAAATCATTACTAATGTATGTCAATACTTATGAAAAATATATCTTTAAATCTGTTTATTTCTTATTCTCTTTAGTGTGACTACCCTTGTGTGAATCATCAATATCCCCCAACTGGATTAATACAATAATATTCTACCCATTCTCCTTTCTCCTACTCTTGTTTCATTCTAATATATTTTTCCACATAAAACCCAAAATGATATGTTTTAAACCTAAATTTGGTATACCATTTGTAAATGGCTCCCAATTGCATTTAAAATAAAATCCAAAGCCTCACCATACTTTATAAGACTAAACAAAATTCTTGCATGCCTTCCTCTCCAACATTGACTGGTACCTCTTCTGCCTCAGTGCACTTTTCCTAGCCACATGATCTCCCTTCGAGTTCTTCAAATATATTTAAGATTTTTCTGGTTTCAGGACATTCATCCTTTTTTTTCCCCCAGCATTTCATTTCATTTGGCTCACTCCTTATAATTGTGTGAATCTCTGTTCAAATATCACTTTCAAGTGATACAAACTTTGAGAGGATTTCTGAACACTCAGACTAATTTATGTTACTCGTTTTTGTCTTGGAAATTATGTTTCACTTTCCTTCAAAATACGTATGATAATTTATATGTGTATGTACGTTTGTGTATATGTAGATATAGGTATATATAGATATACTTTGTCATTCTTCCCTACAAGTCTTTAAACTACATTTGATCTGGAATTATTTCAGTTTTGTTACTTGCTATATGTACAAATCTAGCATGATGTCTAAACATAGTGACTATTCAATAAAAGTGTGATGAATAAAAAATGTAATAAATCTTACCCACCCCCATCAATTGGTATTTAACAATGCCATCCTGATTCTAATTGCTACTGGAACCCACTCTTCATAGACTGCATTGATCTGCCCTAGTGGCACTCACCTCTTTCTTCTGTACAACCAGCCTCAACTTGTCCCAATTTGTAAATGCCTTTTGAATATCTTTGATAATATTGATAACTAGTCCTTAGCCATTAGTGGTGTCACACTAGGTTATCTTTTCTGCATCTGTATTTCTTTAGTCACAAACTGTGGTGGGTAAGCAAGCTATCTTTAGTTGATGTTCATTCCCAACATTATACAGTTCTAAGATTCCATTTAACCTTTTATTTTCTTGTACGCCCTTTGTAGCTCTTGACTCCAAGGCTAAGAATTTGTCATAAAAAATGAGAGGTTTTTTCCCTGAGTAATAAATTTCCCAGAATTGTTGAAGATTTCTGGAATATCTATAAATTTTTCTGGAGAGTCAAATAATTATTTCAAATATAAAACTTTTCTTAGCCATGTAGACACATTAGTAAAACATTTGAAACTATTTTTCTTATGTACTGTTTACATGTACATAGAGTTATAAAAGCTACATGTATACACACGCCCATGTGCGCACATGCATACACGTATGCAACTTTTATGTCTCCATGGAACAAAGAGGACAGAAATCATCATTCTCATTTATGGATGAGAATGTCTCAGTATTTGTTTACATATATTTTAATTTCTATTCCTTTCTATTTCTTTATCCATTTGCCTCTACATATTATTGTATATAATAATCATTATTATTTCTCCCTATACTCCCTACAGGGGACTATATATGGACAGCAGAAAGCATCCACACAATCCCGTCCTATTTCCTAATGCTGAGAAAGATAGCATCTTTCTCCCCTTCCTTTCATCTCCTCTGTACTCTCTTTTAATGTAGCAGAACCTAAAGAGAAAGTGGAAAGAGTCAGAAATTACACAAGGAAAGATACTACTTATTTTGGCCTGCTTCATAGTTTCTTTTAAGCTCACTATCTTATGTTTCATTTTTTAAAAATCTACCACACTCTAAGTAAATTAGGTACTATGTACCAGCTACTGTTCTTGGCACTGAAACATCCTTATTATGTAGAACCTGAAATTTGACAAAGGAATGCAAAGTGCACAAGCTGGCATCTAAGAAAATTTTGTAAAACCCCAAATCATAAAGATTTACTATTTTCTTCCAGATATTTCACAGTTTTAGTTTTTATAAGTATGATCCATTTTGAGTTAATGTTTTTCAGAAGATGTGAAGTTTATCTCAACATTTATTTATCACAATCTTTTATTTTGAAAAAGTTTAAGACTCTGGAAGTTGCAAACACAGTACAGAGAATTTCTGTGTAAGCTTCACTGACTTTATGCAATGATAATTCCTTATGTGATCATAATTCATTGTCAAAACCAGGAAATCAACATCAGTACAATATTATTAACACAGGTAAAGACCAACGTTCATTTTCACTTATGGATATCCAATTATTCAGCATTATTTACTGAAAATACTATTTCTCCATTGAACTTCCTTTGCCTTTGTGTTGAAAATCAATTGATGATATATGTGTCGATCTATTTCTGGACTCTTAGATATTTCAGAACTGTGCTATCCTGATTCCTGTGAATTTATACCACCAGTCCAACTCCAAGTCTAAGTCCAAGTACATGTCCTTCAAGTTTGCCCTTTTTCAAAATTGTTCTGGCTATTGTCATTCTTTTGCTTTTCAATGTACATTGTAGAATCAGCATTCCAATTTTTAAAAAATCATGAAGGAATTTTGACTCTATAGATCAGTTTGAGAGAATTGATACCCTAACATTATTGAGTCTTCCAATCCATGAACATGATATATATCTTCATTTATTTAAGTCATCCTTGATCTTATTAGTATATTGTGGTTTTTGGCATACAAATTGTGTACATATTTTGTGACGCCTACACTTTTTGTGTTATTGTAAATGCCACCTTAAAAATTCAATTTCCAATTTTTTGTGAAAGTTTAGAAATATAATTGATTTTTGTATATTGGTCATATAATCTGTGACCTTCTTGAACTCATTTATTAGTTCTAGTAGCTTTTTAAAAAAGAGTCTTTGGGATTTTCTACATAAACAATCATGCCATCTGTGAAGAAAGATGATTTTATTTTTTCTTTCCAAAAAATTTATTTTAATTTAAGTATCTGCCCTTATTGCACTGGTGAGGTCCTCTGGTATTATGTTGAATAGGAGTGATGAAAGTAGACTCTTTTTCTTCTTTGTTCCCAAACTTAAGGGAAAAGCATTCAGTCTCTCATTATTAAGCATGGTGTTAGTATAGGTTTTTATATATGCCCTTTATCAGAATGAGGAAATTTATTTGTATTACCAGTACAACTTTTTAATTATTAATGAATGATGAACTTTTTCAAAGGCTTTTTCTGTACCTATTGAAAGGATCATGCATTATTCTTCTTAAATCTTTTGATAGAATGAATTTCATTGATTAGTATTCAAAGATGTAACCAATTTCATATTCCCATGATAAATCTTAATTTGGCATAACATATTATATTTTTTATTATTGTTGAAATTGATTTGCTACTATTTTGTTGAGGATTTTTACATCATTACTTGTTAGAAATATTGTATTGCAGTTTATTTTTCTTTGTAATGTCTTTGTCTGCTTTTAGTATCTGGTTAGTGCCACCTTCGTCTAATGAGTTGAGAAGGGTTCCATCCTCTTCTATGTTCTATAAAAGTTCATGTAATTCTTATTATTTCGTCCTCAACTATTGGCAGAACTTCCCAGTGAAGCAACCAAGAGATGCGGTTTTTAGCTGTTGGAAAGGTTTTAACTACAAATCAATTTCCTTATAAATATAAGAATATTCTTGTTATCTATTTTTTGCTGTGTAAAATTTAGCAGCTTGTTTCATTCAACAAATTTTATCATTTCATTTATTCTGTTGAACTTATGCCAGGAATTTTTTGAAATTTATTTACTTATTTCAGAGTATTACAGAGGTACAAACATTTAGGTTACATGTATTGCCTTTACTCTGCCCAGGTCAGACCTTCAAACGTACCCATCCCCCAGAGAGTGTTATGCCAGGAATTTTTATTGTATCGACTTACTCTGTAGTATCATCTAGTCTGTAGCATTTGAAGCTGTGTTTTCTTGCTCATTGTTGATATTTGTAATTTGTGTCTTCTTCTCTTTCTCTCTCTTGTTTTTCCCTTGGTCAGTCTAGTTAAAGTACTGTCAATTTTATTAATATTTCTTCCAAAGAACCAGTTTTGATTACATTAATTTTCTTTATTATTTTATCTTATCAATATTGTATCTGCTCTTATCATTATTATTCCCTGCCTTCGTTTGCTTTAGATTTGGTTTAGCCTCCTTTTTTAGTTTATGAAGGTAGAAGCTTAGATCACAGATTTGTGACCTTTTTTCTTTTATAATATACCATTTAATGCCATAAATATCCCTCTAAATACTGCTTTAACTTTATCTCACAGATTTTAATATGTTGTTTTTTCATTTTAATACAGTTCAAAATGTTTTGTAACTTTTTATATTATTTCCTCTTTAGACTTATGAGTTGTTTTGAGGTACACTGTTTTTTCCCAGATATTTGTGGATATTCTGTATATCACTTTCTATGTAAGTTCCAGTTTAATTTTGTTATAGTTCAAGAACATACAGTCATGGGTCACATAATGACATTTCAGACAATGACAGACCACAAACACCATGGTTTTCCCACAGGATTATAATACTGTATTTTTTCTGTACCTTCTCTATGTTTAGATATGTTTAGATACACAAATACTTACCATTGTATTACAGTTGCCTACAGTATTCAGTACTATAAAATGCTGTACATGTTTGTAGCCTAGGAGCAGTAGGCTACACCATATAGCCTAGGTGTGTAGTAGTCTATATCATCTAGGTTTGTGTAAGTACACTCCATGATGTTTGCACAATGATGAAATCATTTAATGCACTAATGCATTTCTCGGAACCTAGGGAGAAAACACTCCCCATCATTAAGTGACTCATGACTCTATTATGCTGGATTTAAATTCCTTTAAACATGTTAATGTTAGTTTTAAGGCCCTATAATATAATCTATTTTGGTGAATATTTCATGTGAACTTAAAATGAGTGTGTATTTTGATGTGGTTGGGTGGTATGATATATAAAAATCTATTAGGTCAAATGGGTTGAGGGTGTATTTTTAGCCTCTGTTGTTAGTTGCTTACATATTCAGGATTGTTACGTCTCTTTGGTGAATTGACCCTTTCACCTTTGTATAATACCATTTTTAAAATCTCTGATAATATTTCTCTTTTCTGAAATCGACTTCGGTTTATATTAATTTTTATTAATATAACTTTTTATTAGTGTTTGGTATATCTTTTTCCATCCATTAAGTTTTATTTTTTATTTCAAAAAATGAAAGGGGTACAGATGTTTTTGATACATGGCTTGAGTCAGGGCTATAACTCAAATAGTGTTCATTGTACCCGTTAGGTAGGTGTTTGCCCTTCCCCTCCTCTCTCTCCCCGCTGCTTGATTTCCACTGAGTTCCATTTCCCTTTGTGTACTTTTGTGCCCATTGGTTAGTTCCTATTTATTAGAGAGTACATGTGGTGTGGTATTTGTTTTTCCATTCTTGAGGTACTTTGCTTAAGATAATGGTCTCCAGTTCCTTCCAAATTGCTGCAAAAGGCATCCATTCCCCTTTCTTATTGCTGAGTAGTGCTCCATGGTATACATATACCACATTTTATTAATCCACTCATGTATTGATGGGTACTTGGGTTGATTCCACATCTTTGCTGTTATGAATTGTGCTGGAATAAACATTCAAGTGCAGGTGTCTTTTTGATAAAATGACTTCTTTCCTTTGGGTAGATACCCAGCAGTGGGATTGCTGGATCAAATGGTAGGTCTGCTTTTAGTTCTTTGAGAAATCTCCATACTGTTTTACATAGGGGTTGTACTAATTTGCAGTCCCACCAAAATTGTATAAGTGTTCCTTTCTCACTGCATCTGCACCAGCATCTGTTGTTTTTGGAATTTTTAATAAAAGCTATTTTAACAGGAGTAAGGTGATATCTCATTGTTGTTTTAATTTGCATTTCCCTGATGATTAGTGACATTGAACATTTCTTCATATGCTTTTTGGCCATTTGTCTATCTTCATTTGAAAAACACGTTCATGTTTTTTGCCCACTTTTTAATGAGGTTGTTAGTTTTTTTCTTGCTGATTTATTTCAATTCTTTGTAGATTCTAGATATTAGCCCTTTATCAGATGCGTAGATTGTGAATATTTTCTCCCATTCTGTAGGTTGTCTATTTGCTTGTTGATTATTTCCTCAGCTGTGCAGAAGCTTTTTAATTTAATCAAGTCCTAATTATTTATTTTTATTACAGCTGTAATTGCCATTGGGGTCTCAGTCATAAATTCTTTGTCTAGATCAATGTCTAGAAGAGTTTTTCCTACATTTTCTTCTAGAATTCTTATGATTTCTGCCTTACATTTAAATCTTTTATCCATCTTGAATTAATTTTTGTGACTGGCGAGAGCTAGGGACCCTGTTCATTCTTCTACATGTGGCTATCCAATTTTCCCAGCACCATTTATTGAATAGGGCTTCTGTTCCCCAGTGTGCATTGTTGCTTGCTTTGGCTAAGATCAGTTGGCTGTAGGTAGATGATTTTATATCTGGGTTGTCTATTCTGTTCCATTGGTCTATGTTTCTATTTCTGTACCAATACCATGCTGTTTTGGCTACTATAGCCTTGGAGTATAATTTGAAGTCTGGTATTTTTGTGACTCCATTTTATCTTCAATATTGGTTTATTATTTATACCACTTTCAAAAATTTATTTAGTGTAACCTAGGTGTACAATATTGCTGATAATATACCACCACCTCATGTGTAGCATAAGGGTAAAATATAATAATATATTTAAGTATTTGTAGGTTTATAAGTATCTATCTATTGCAAGAGAACAAGTCCCCTCATGGCACTGGCTGACCCAGCTTTCCTCCCCACTTGCACTTCTCTGAGTGTACTGAGGGTGCAACATGCTGAGGTGTCAGTGATCCAAGATGCCTCAGGATATATAAACACAGGGTAGAGTTCTTTTTGGGTAACTCAACTGTGGAGCAATATGGGGCATGTGTAGTGAGACTCCCTTCACTCTGGGCAGCTTTCCTGAGCCTTGGGAATGGGCTTGCCATGGGTCATAGGCTTCTGTTTATCTTGGCTAACTATCTGTGAGTAATAAATCTGCTTTTCCTGATTTGTTGTGTGAGTGTTTTGTCTCACCAAACTCATGCACTTGGCAGAGAACCTTTGCAACTATATGTGTGTCTTCTATCCCAAATCCTTCCTTCTGTTTGCCACACTATTTTATCATATACTTTTCTTTTACATGCACAATAAAACACACAGTACAGTGTTATTTTTTTGCTATAGACAGTCAGTTATATCATTGCAAACAGATGGTGGTAAAAGACATTGCAAGGGGTTGAGAGGTTAGTGAGTATTGAGGAAGCCAATGGAGCTGCATGTTCAAGACATGTTATATTATAAAACAGCAGCCCCGTGCTAGATCCTACTCATACCAGCTCTTGAGAATTCATTGTTAAATTGTATGGAGTTTTGTAAACTAGTAGCTTGAAACCAGATATGGTAAGAGTATTAACACTATGCAAATTAGCAAATGCTTCAAATCAGGGCCTTTTCTTAAAGGGAGGAGATATTAAAGATAAACAAAACCAGACACTAGTTTACGTGGTAAGGACAGATTTTAATTCAGTAATACACTATCGCAATAGGGAAGAGAGTCCAGCCTGAGCTGAACTCAAGTTTGATTTGCGCAGAGGTAGCTGAGAGTTTTAAAGGGAGAATGAGGATAGGGAGGGGGACAAAAGGGGACTCAGCAGAGTCAGGGAAGAAAAGAATTACAAAGGATTGGTCAATATAAATGCAACTAGGCCAGCTATGTCTGCTAGCCAGCAATTATCTAATTTGTATTCTATCCTCCCACAGAGATTGGAAAACAGAAGCCCTATGAGGATTACATTGCAGAGGAATGGCTTTTAGGTGGTTTAAGAAAGACACTCCTGAGTTGTAAGAAATACATATATGTCTTGAGGGGATAAAGGAAAGATTCACAATTGCAAGCCCTTTTTAGTAAAGGGACTAAGAAAAGTGGTCAGCTGTCAGTTGGCTAGAATAAACAGTAAATTATTTTGGTAGGTTTGAGCTTTCTCAAGCAGGCACTTGAGGAGGGGCTAGAATCACCTTAAGGATATGACCTTGAGCTGTTAAAAACTGTGTTAGTGTTTGTTTAAGTCTTTTAACATGTGTGTGTGTTGTGGGGCAGAAGGTGGATGAGATTATTTTTGCTGAGAGTCAATAGTTTTTATAGGCCAAATTTGAGGCTTAGTCAAGAAATGGTCTCAGAGGAGCCTGGCTAGAGTTTGATCAGGGAAAGAATCTTGATTAGGGAAAAGCCGGCTATTAACATTTACCGCTACACAAGTAGAAATAGGTTATCAGTTGGAGGGGAAATAGCAGAATTGGTGGAGTCCTTTAAGTATAGAGGGTATTCTAGTCCACATAAAAGAAGTGATTGAAAATGAAATAGAGAGGGGTGGAAAATTTAATTAAAATGGTAGTGGTTATTTAGCCTACAACTGCCTCCTAGAGATTTAGAAAACTGGAATAGAACTATAGTCATTAAGTAAATAAAATCTATCCATAACAATCAAAGAAAAAAATAACACTGACTCAAAAATTAAATTATTAGTTAAAAATCTATGCACCACAAACAAAAAATCAAACTCTTGCAATTCAGTTTCAAAAAAAGGAAATCTTCAAGGAAGAGATTAGGAGACAGAGAAGGAAAAGCTTGGATGAAAAACCTTGAAGATGTGGATGGAAGTGGGAAAGTGAAAAAAATATTTAAATCTTCTCACAGTACATATTATAGTTCACAATTACATTTTTCACATTTATTATCACATTTGATTATTAATTTCCTATAAGGAAAGTATTATTTTCTCTATACTTTTTTATTTTAACTGATAATAATTGTTTATATTTATGGGGTATAATATGATGTTTTAATACATATAAGCATAGTGGAATTATCAAATTAGGCTAATTAACATATTCATCACCTCACATACAGTACTAATCATTTCGTTGTGGTGAGAACATTTAAAATCCACTCTTTTGGCAATGCTGCAATTAAACACTCTATAAGGTGGCTAATGCCACATAAATGTTAATAGTTGGAAGAACAGCTAGGATTTAAGTCCAAGATTGTGAGTCAGGGCTCTTTTCAAAGCAAGATAACACTAGAATAAGTAGGAAACTGCAATGTGTAAGAAAAGATAAAACTACTGTAGATATGAGCAACAGACGGGATTAGGAGTCTGTCTTGATAACATTTATGTCCTCAGCCTGTCCCTACCCTCACCCTCTCAGGGTCCAAGAATTCCAGTCACATTTAGAAGATCCTATCATAATTGGAAGGTATGTACTACATGCTTTCTCCCAAAAGTCACACAATACAGGAACCCATTTGAACCTAGAGTTCCCACACCAGTTATTGTTTTTTACTGAAGAAAATTATTGCCTTGAAAGATATTCAATCTCAATTTGGACTGGTAGTTGTTGTAGTGAACTAATAGGTGATGAGGACTACTGGCTAATGAACTTGCTGTATGTCAGTTCCCTTCCTGAGAGAGCAATTTAGTGACCCCAGGAGGTCTGCTCAGAAGGCCCAGGGGCGTCTGCTTCTGTAAGGACCCTATAAAGAATCCAGACCATGGGAGAAGAATGTTTTATGGTTTAACTTACTCCCACAGTTTCCATCAAAGTGCTAAACTCCAGGCTCCAGGAGTGGCTGGATATAACATCGCAAATAGAAGTAGGAAGTGAGCGGGGAGTTCTCTTTCATCTCCGGGCTCTGAGCACTGGCTAGACTCCCACAGCCAAGCCTTGACAGAGCCCTCCCCACCATCCAGCTCTGGGCAAGGACTTTGTCAGGCAGGCGTTTTCATCCTCACACTCTTGTAGTGTGAGCACTGGAAAGGGACCTCCAGCATTCAGAAGTAAGGAGAGGTTTTGAATAATGAGAGTCCACAAAATACATCATTCAGAACACAAAAACTAATATTTTAAAAAAGATATTCTTTTCAAATGCTATATTCAAAAGTCTGGATTTAAAATTAGCAAATTGGCTATGCTTTTAACTAACTGTGTGACCTTGAGCAAGTCATCTCCCCTTTCTGGATCCCAGTTTCCTTTTTTTGCAAATTTAAGACATTGAATAAGATGATCTCTAAATTGTGTCCCCCTCCTCACCTTAGACAAAGGATATGTACAAATCATAATATATACTTTGGATGAGGAATACTTAATCCTATATAGATTCCACTAAGCTAGACAACTGGGTTACAGAACAGATTATACAGGCCAAAAATGAGCTGTGTTAATCAGGGAAGACATTTTAAGTCTAATTATAAAGGTGGATACTCTAAAGCAGCAGGGAGGGATGACATTGGAATGCTGACCTCTCAAAGCATTTACTGGGAGGGCTTTACTCTGGAGGTGAGCCAGGGAGGGCAATAGTACTTTGAGGGTTGCCTTCGTATTAGGATTTCTATGGCTCAACTTGCTTCCCTATCTGTCTATGCTGCATATTCTAGGGACCTGAATTGTGAGCGATGGACACAGGGAACTGGAGCCAGGTAACAGAATTCATCATCTTGGGCTTCCCCCATCTCCAGGGTGTCCAGACTTATCTCTTCCTCTTGCTACTTCTTATTTACCTCACTACTATATGGGGAAACCTGCTGATATTCCTGGTGGTCCGCCTGGACTCCCAGCTCCACACACCCATGTACCACTTTGTCAGCATTCTCTCCTTCTTGGAGCTTGGCTACACAGCTTCCATCATCCCCAAGATGCTGGCAAACTTGCTCAGTGAGAAGAAGACCATTTCATTCTCTGGCTGCCTCCTGCAGATCTATTTTTTTCACTCCCTTGGAGCAACTGAGTGCTATCTCCTGACAGCTATGGCTTATGATAGGTACTTAGCCATCTGCCAGCCCCTCCAGTACCACGTCCTCATGACCCCAACACTCTGTGCCAAGATTGCTGTTGGCTGTTGGTTGGGAGGCTTGGCTGGGCCAGTGGCTGAAATTTCCTTGATCTGGCGCTTCTCATTCTGTGGCCCCAATCACATTCAGCACATCTTTTGTGATTTCCCCCCTGTGCTGAGCTTGGCTTGCACTGATACATCTATCAATGTCCTAGTGGATTTTATTATAAATTCCTGCAAGATCCTGGCCACGTTTCTGCTGATCCTCAGCTCCTATGTGCACATCCTCTATACAGTGCTCAGGATTCCCTCAGCTATGGGCAAGAGGAAGGCCTTCTCCACATGTGCTTCCCACCTCACTGTGGTTCTTGTCTTCTATGGGAGCATCCTCTTCATGTATGTGCGGCTGAAGAAGAGCTACTCGCTGGACTATGACCGGGCCCTGGCGGTGGTCTATTCGGTGCTCACACCCTTCCTTAACCCCTTCATCTACAGTTTGCGCAACAAGGATATCAAGGAGGCCATGAGGAGGCAGCTCAAGAGAACAGGGGTGCTGGGGTGAGCTGGGTCAGCTACTAGGGGCAGGCCAAGGCTGGGGCTGTGGATGTGGGGACCCTACGTATCAACCATGGCCAGAGACGACACACCAAGCATTAGGTGCTTTCCTACCTGGGAAGGTGCTGCCTGACTTTTAGTGTTACAGAAGCCATTATGCTATCTGCTGGAGCCACACTCAGCTTTGAGACAAGAGGCTAGAAAAGGTACACTTTCTCTCAACATGGTGTAGTCCAGCGATTTTCAAATCTCAGATGTTTGTGTACTATACTTAGGATTTTTGTCAAGTCTGTCTTACCTATATTTTTTTCAAATTTACTAGATTTAATATAAATATATTTAGTCATGCCCTAAACAATAATGTGTTAAATAAAATTTAGAATAAATAATGAATGATTTTTCATGTACCACTTATAATGATTTTATGTGGAAAAGACTGGTGTAGCACAGAAAAGCATGTTTTTTGAAATCACATATATACTTGATTTAAATCCTATTTCATTCAGTCACTTTTTAATTACATAACATTTGGAAAGTGACTTAGCCTCCCTGAGTCTTAATTCCATAATTTGACAACAATGTTTTCTTGAAGATTGTTTTGATAATTAGCGATAAGATTTGTAAGCCACAGTATGCAGTGTCTGGCATACAGGTGATAATTTAAAAAAAAAAGTTATATTTATTTTTATTTATTTTATTCTGCCAGACCTCTCATCACCACTTCTAGTCTTAGAACAATATCTGGTAAAATATAAATAAACAAAAATACATCCCAGGTACTTTTCCCCAGTGGAAAGGTATAAACCAGCCAGAGGAAAGACCTGTGAAAAAAGTATAGTTTACCACCCACTAGAGTGAACAGAACTAAAAAGTCAGATAATTACACATTATTGAGGGTGTAGGGAAATTAGAACCTGCTGCACTGCTGGTGGGAATGCAAGGTAGTGCATCCACTTTGGAAAAAAGTCTAGCAGTTCCTCAAAAGTTTAACCATAGAATTACTATAAGACCCAGCAATTACACAGTCAGATATATACTCAAGAGGAATGAAAATATATGTCCACACAGAAACTTTTACATCGAATGGTTATAGCAGTATTATTCATAATAGCCAAAGAGTGGAAACTACTATAGTGTCTATCAATGGAGGACTGAATAAGCAAAATATGTGTATCCATATGATGAAATATTATTTATCCATAAAAGCAATGAACATGGATGAATCTTGTAAGTATTATGTTAAGTGAAAGAAGTATGTAATCACAAAAGATCACATATTATATGATATCATTCATATGAAATATCCATAATGGGGAAATCTACAGAAACAGAAATTAAAATGGTGGCTGGGGTTTGGGAGGTGCAAGCGGATAGCAGGTGATAACTAAAGAGCACAGGGTTTTGGTATTTTCTGAGGTGATTAAAATTTCTAAAATTGACTGTGGTGATGATTGCATATATCTGTGAATATATTAAAAATTATTGAATTGTACACTTTAAATGTGTGAATTGTACGATATGTGAATTATGTCTCATAAAACTATTTCAAAAAGTGGGTCTGACATTAGGCTAACCTGCTTATAAATATTTGCTTTTAAAAACTACTGCAGTAAGCTACCTGGTTTTACAGGAATCTGTGGACTTGAGAAATGCATGAACAGTCTCACTAGAATCCAGCCAAGTTGTCCACTGGCTTGTTGCCTGGATCTATTAATTGCTCTTAATCTCTCTGCAAATACCATTTTTGGTGTGGAGAACCAAGGGGAGTGAGTAGACAGCAGATGGGGAAGGAAGCAAGGAAAGAAAAAAAGAAAGAAAAGAAGGAAGGCAGGAAGGCTCTTCTAAGTGTACAGATGACTCTTTCAATGCTTAGCCAAGCCATTTACAGCTCTGTCTTACAAGTTCTAGCTTGTATTGTACTAAAACAGAAATCAACAAGAGGTGAAAGCTTAAGGTATTTTCAGGTCTTTTTTGAGCATGTGTCCTGCTCTGGGCACGTACATGGCTTTCTAAATTCTCCAATATACTTGGGTGTTTTGAATGCTTAATTTCCTAAAGAAAAGCTCCAGGCTTTCTGGGCTCTATGGTTTGCCTGCACTGTAATCTTTTGCCCCTGGAAGCAGCAGCTGTTCAAAGGCTTTGTCATGTTTTCACAGAATGCTCACATGTGTGAGGTCTTAGTTAGGTGGAAACAAAGACAAGTGTTGTGTGTCAGTCCATCAGGTATGCCCCAGACAGGTTGGGATAAACAAGCACAATTATTTGAGCAAAAGGTCTACTCTGCTCTTCTGGAACCAGGGAGGAGGTTCCCACATTGGGAATACAAGCTGCCGTCTTCAAGACCACTGCTGAGCCAGGGGTTGAGGTGGCAAGGGCAAATAAAATTTGCAAAGCTTTTCTGTCATTTTTAAGTCACCTTATTCTTGATTCAGCATTTGCTTGATTGCTGTAATCCTTTGACTGTGTTCCAGAGTTCCCACAAAGTTGATTTTGACAATTTTTGCTGAATTTCTTAGGTTATGCTGAGGGACATGCCCTTGGTGCTATCTGCTCTGCCATTTTTGCTGATATCACTCCTAATTAACTACTATTTAAAAACACTGAGAACTTAGAAAAATAAACAAGAAAAAATCAAACAACCCTATTAAAAAGTGGGCAAAGGACATGAATAGAAACTTTTCAAAGGAAGACAGAATAATGGCCAGCAAACATATAAAAAATTGTTCAACTTCTCTAATCATCAGGGAAATGCAAATCAAAACCATAATGAGATATCACTTAACTCCAGTGAGATTGGCTCATATCAGAAAGTCCCAAAGCAACACATGTTGGTGGGAATGTGGAGAGATGGGAACACTCATACACTGCTGGTGGGACTGCAAAGTAGTACAACCTCTATGGAAAGTAATACGGAGATACCTCAAAGAACTAAAAGTAGAACTACCATTTGATCCAGCAATCCTACCGGGTATTACCCAAAGAAAAAAAGAGATTCTATAATAAAGACACCTGCACTCTAATGTTTATAGCAGCACAATTCACAATTGCAAAGATGTGGAAACAACCCAAGTGCCCATCAATACACGAGTGGATTAATAAAAAATGGTGTATGTTTCCCATGTGGTATTACTCAGTGATAAAAAACAACTGTGAATTAACGCATCTGGTATTATCTTGGATGGAGTTAGAGCCCATTATTCAAAGTGAAGTATCACAAGAATGGAAAAACAAGCGTCACTGGTACTCACCATCAAGTTGGTACTAACTGATCAATACTTATGTGTACACATGGAAATAATATTCACTTGGGGTTGGGTAAGTAGGAGGGGGTGGAGGGGATGGAAAAACTCACACCTAATGAGTGCGGGGTGCACTGTCTGGGGGATATTCACGATTGTAGCTCTGACTTGGGCAGTGCATAGTATGTAACCAAAGTGTTTGTACCCCCATAATATTCTGAAATAAAAAAAGTAAAATTTTGTTTAAAATTAGCCACTTATTAAAATGGCTGATGATGTTTTACATTTTTTCATGTGATTATTTGGCATCTGTATATTTTCTTAAGTGAAATGTCTCTTCATGTCCTTTGCCCATTTTCTAACTGGACAGTTTGTTTTGTTTTGTTTTATTGTGGTAAGAATACTTAACATGAGATAAACTCTATTAATGCATTTTTAAGTACACAGCACATTATTGTTGACTATGGGTACAGTGTTGTACAACAGACCTCTAAGAGAGCTTATGCATCTTGCTCAAGTGAAATTATGTCTGATGTTTAGTGACACCTCACATTCCCTCTTCTTAGCCCCTTGTGACTGTCACTGTACTCTTTGATTCTATGAATTTTACTACCTTATATAAGTGGAATCATCAGTATTTCTCTTTCTATAACTGGCTTGCTTTATACACTCAGACATAATGTCCTCTAGATTCATCCATGTTGCCACAAATGACATAATTTCTTTCTTTTTTATAGCTGAGTGGTATTCCATCATGTATTTATACCACATTTTCTTTATCCATTCATCCATTGATAGGCTCAAAAAATTAAAAATAAAACTACTATATGATCCAGCAACCCTAATATCGAGTATATGACCAAAGGAAATAAAATCAGTATGTTGAAGAGATACCTGTACTCCCATGTTCATTGCAGCATTATTCATAGTAACCAAAATATGGAATCAACCTAAGTGTCTATTAACAGATTAATGGATAAATAAAATATAATACACACACACAAACAAGTACAATGGAATTTAAAAAAAAGAAATCCTGTCATTTGTGATAATGTGGATGAACCTGTAAGATATTATGATAAGCAAAATATGTCAGGATCAGAAAGACAAGTGCTGCATGATCTCCCACCCATGTGAAATCTAAAAGAGTAAAACTTACAGAAGCAAAATGTAGAACAGTGGTTGCCAGGGGCTGAGGGTAGGGATGGAAGGTAATATAGTGACCATACAGACACACCAAAAGATAACTATGTATGGTGATGGATATGTTAATTATAATACCTTGATTATGGTAATCATTTCACAAGGTTTACATAGATTAATACATCATGTTGGACACTGTGTGTGTATATATATAATTTTTATTTGTTAACTATACCTCAATAAAGCTTGGGGGAAAATACTTGGTGAATTATCAGAAGAGGAAAGAAATAGGGGTACTGAGTACTGGGAGCAAATAAGACTTTCTAAATATTCTTTGAATACAGTTCTGATTTTGGAGATAAATAAATATTTAAAAATCAAAATATAAATAAATTTAATCTAAAATAAAATTATCTAAAAATTGGAAGAAAAAAACTGAAGCAAATGAACTTAACTTTATTGAGCTGGTAATATAACCACAGAGGGAAATAATTATTTCACAGAATTTAGAAAACAGTATTTTTTCTGAACATGTGTAAGTGGTATATATTCTAAGAACAACAGAAAATTAAAATTTTATTCAGCAGTCTTATTTTCAGAAATTATAATATTGATATTTTTAAAACTATTTTATTTGTATTAATATTTTAGTATAAATAATTATACTAATAATGTTAGGAAATAATTTTTCTGTGAATAGAAAAAAGATACAAGTATAAAATCAAATGTCAGATGAAAATTCCATAATGAAACTTCTAAAATTTGAATTTGAGTTATTATATAAATTCAGAGAGAAAATGTATTTCCTACCTCTGTTACTGAAAACCTTAGAAGCAATGATAACCCAGTAGTAATAAACATTCTTTATGGCCAGGTTTTGGTCTCTAAATATCATTCCCTAAAAGGAATCAGGACTCTTTGGTGAAGTGGCTGATTTCAAATATGGGGGATAAAATGAATAAAATCCTTCCAGCTTTTTATGAGCTGGAAAGTAAGGAAATTATCAAAGATTAAAAAGGTGAAGAAGAAAAAAATGAAGGAGAATACAAACCGGAGGGCTCCCCAAAGGCCAAAGGAAAATTTGAGTATTAAAAAATAATGACTTCAATTGATTAAAATACATTGAATATTTAAAATTCCATTAGCCCATAATTAAATACTAAAGAGAGAGAAAGAGAGAATGCAAGTATAACAAAACAGACCAAAAACTGATTTATTTATCATCATTGAGATTGGACAGTTATACTCACTCCTTTCTCAGAAAATTGTTAATTAAAAAGCAAGAACTAGACACTCATCCTTCCTTTTCTATATGAACCATATTTCAGGATAACCAAATAGCCTGAGTTGATGATAGAAAGACCTTGTATACCATAGAATTCCAGATTTATATATACACACATATAAAAAATATATATAAACATATACATATGTGTGTATATATGTGATGCTAGAATAGAAAGTCATTCTTTAGCAAACCTTAATTAAATAATTGAAATAATCAATGGATGTTCAAACCAATAGGTAAAGATAATGTAAGGAGAACCTGAATATTCACAGGATGCCGCAGGTTACCTATTGGTAGAAAGCACAAAATTGGAGTGATAGGGCTGTGTTAATATCATTAAAAGTGGGAAAATCAAATATATGTGACTTCTGATTTGAAGGAATGTGAAATGCACAGCATAATCAATGAAATGTTCATAAAAAATTATGATGCAAACATTAATATAAATAAGACTCTGGTTTTACCTTTGTGGCTTACAAAGAACACAGAGCAACAATACCATAAGGAAGTAATCAGATAAATCTAAAATGTGGGGCACTCTACAAACTGGGTCTTCAGGAAGTGAATTGTGAAACTGAGAGAGAGGAGAGAGATAAACATAGGGAGGACTACTCTAAAGTAAAAGAGACTTAAGAGACACAACAAACAAAAGTGACATGAGTCTTGATTCAAATAAACTAAGTGTGAAAAGATTTTTTGGGGGGAAATTGAGGACGCTTGACTATGGACTAGGTGTCAGCTGATACTGAAAAATCATTGTTAACATTTTTAGAGTGTGATAATGGGATTATGATTAGTTGAGAAGATGTATTTGGGAGCCAGGCACAGAGGCTCATGCCTATAATCCCAGCATTTTTGGAAGCTGAGGTGGGAGGATCACTTGAGCCCAGGAGTTTGAGACCTACCTAGGTGACACAGTGAGATCCCATCTCTACAAAAAAATTTTAAAAATTAGCTGGGCCTGGTGGTACATGCCTGTAGTCTGAGCTACTCAGGAGGCTGAGGTGGGAGAATCACATTATATGATGCTTATAAGATATATATCTAAACACACAGACATACAGAAACAAAGTATGGGAAAAAGAAACAGAGAAAAAGTTTGATGTAGAAAATTAATAATAAACAAAATAGGCTTAGAACAAAGGAACATTAGCAGAAATATAGGAAAAAATTCTAAAGTATGATAAAGAAAATTTCACCAAAAACATCATTATTACCTAGGTGACATCTAACAACATAGTTTTGAATTATGTAAAAGAAAAAATTACAAAACTATGGGGAGAAATTAATACATTTTAACATATCTCTAAGTGAAATGGAAATGAATGTCAAAAATAAAGTAGTAAGGATATTGAAAAACCAAACTTAATTATCTATATATAAAATAAGATATATATCATGGTTATCTTATATAGAGCACACACATATGGGGAATAATTACTTTTTTATTATGTGTGAAGAAGTATTTGTAAAGTTGATATAACTTGGAAGAAAATTCTGTTTTAAAATATAGATATATTTATATATATATATTTATATATTATATACTACTTTCTCTGAACACAGTGATTTTAGGTGGATGAAGAGGATGCATTGGGAAGAAATCATTAAAGGTATAGATATGCATCAAAAATAAATTTTATCTCCTGAATAATTTTGTTTTTCTCAGCATTGTAGTTGACTAGTCCAAAGTTATATCATACATGGAAGGCAATCTAGTGAACCAAAGGAAACAATTAAACATGTATTTCTTGAAGAAAAAAAATCAATTTAGGGATATCACTGGTTAAGTTGACCAAACCAGGTATTTGCATAGTCAACATATATGCATATGCAGAGTTGGGGCTTTGTTCCCTGAGACTGTGATACCCATTTGAGAGAAATAAGATTTAAAGTGAGAGAATGATTTCTTGGCTTCCTGTGCCACCCAGTGTGCCATGCCCCCACAGACCCATGTGTGAAGGTCACAGACCTTCAGTCCAGTGCTCTGCCACAGATCCACTAGCCATGACCATCCCCCTGCTGAGTGCCACCATTACACCTCGACCTAGGTGGAATGAATGCCTGCAGCCTTGATACCTGTAGCCACCACCTAGATAGCCTAACTCAGCAGCCATTGCCACCACGGTGGGAAGACCCAGAGCAATCTCCCTCAATGCCTGCCTCTGTGGAGAAGGACTCATCAATTTCCCTGCCCAAGCTACCAACAGAGGCCTAGGGACCAACCCACTACTCCACATGAAGATCCCCCAGCAATAACTTGGACTGTAACAACCATAGGGGAACAGGACAATGCAGAACAGCTACATTACACAATCTCTATACATCTGCCCATCTCCTACCAGATCAATCTCCTGGAATACGACATAAGGGGCCTCTCCTTCATCTCACTAAGTAGGAGAGTTTGCAGCAAAGGAGAATAGGTGCACCACAAATCTGTCTTCCTTTAGCTGAAAAAAGAAGTTTCAGATGAGAAGAAACCAGCAAAAGAACTCTGGCAATATGAAAAAAACAAGCTAGTTCAACATCTATAAAGGATCATGATAGACCTACAACAACAGACTCCAACCAAAAGGAAATTGTTGAAATGTCAGAAATGGAATTCAGAATATGCATGGCAAATAAGATGAATGGGATTGAGGAGAAAGTTGAAAACCAACAAAAAGAAGTCAAAAAAATATTTCATTATGATAAAAATAAAAAAGACACTAAAGAAATAGAGAATATAACAAAAGATATGATAGAACTTATAGAAATGAAAGAGTCATTTGGGGAATTTCAAATTACAGCAGAAAACTTCAACAGGCTAGACCAAGTATAAGAAAGAATTTCAGAGACTGAAGATAAGGCTTTTGAACTAACCAGTCAGTATGACATGCAGAAAAAAGAATAAAAAAGAATGAACAATCACTCAGAAAAATATGTGACTATGTAAAGCAAACCATGATAAGAATTGTAGGTATCCCTGAGGGAGGAGGTGAAAAAGCACAAAGCATGAAAAACCTATTCAAGGGATTATTTAGAAAAACTTCCCAGGTATTGCCAGAGATTCAGATATACAGATACAAGATGATAATCAAAAACTGGGAAGAGTCAAAGCAAAATAGAAATCTCCAAGACACATAGTAATCAACCTGGCCAAATTCAAAATGAAGGAGAAAATTCTATAAGCTGTAAGATGAAAGCAACAAAAGAAAACCCATCAGACTTCTCAGCAGAGCCCTTATAAGCCAGAAGGGATTGGGGCCCCATTTTTAGGGGGCTTTTAGTCTATTTAAATAGAACAACTGCCAACCAAGATTTTTGTATCCTGTAAAACTGTTTCATAAATGATAGAGAAATAAAGAATTTCCCAGACAAACACTAAGGAAATTTGTCACTACTAGAACTGACCTACAGGAAATGCTCAAAAATGCACTAAAACAATATATACCCACTATTGTAAAAACATCCAAGAGTTAAAACTCACAACTCTTATAAAACAGTAGCACATGGGGGAAAACAGAACAACAAGGTATCATTCAACATGATGAACAGAATAGTATCCCACATATCAATACTAACGCAGAACATGACCAGTCTTAATGCTCCACTTAAAAGACATAGACTGAATGAATTTATGGAAAATCATAACCCAAATGTATTCTGTTTCTAAGAAACCCATCTAACTCTCAAGGACTCACAAAAAACTTGAGGTAAAGGGATGGAAAAAAATATTCCACACTAATAGAAACCCAAAGTGAGCATGTGTGGCCATTTTCATATCAGATAAAATTGACTTTAAATCAACAATGGTAAAAAATAAAGACAAAGATGGTCTTATATAATGATAAAGGGAGCAATTCAGCAAGAAGACATAACAAAACTAAATGTATATGCACCTAATGCAGGAGCTCCCAGATTCATAAAACAAATTCTACTAAATATAAGCAAATAAATAAACAGTAGTGTCATAATTGCCAGGGACTTCAACACTGCACTGACAAAACTGGAGAGATCATCAAAGAAGAAAACCAACAAAGAAACACTGGGCTTAAATGGAACTCTAGAGCAAATGGAGTTGACTGACATTTACAGAACACTTCACCTAAAAACTACAGAACATACATTCTTCTCATCAGCATATGGGATATTTTCAAGATTGATCATATCTTAGGCCACAAAACAAATCTCAGCAAACTCACAAAAATTGAGATCACACTGTACATCTTCACAGACCACAGAGGAAAAACCTAGAAACCAATTCCAAGAGAAACTCTCTACACCACACAAAGTCATGGAAATTAAACAACCTGCTGCTGAATGACCCTGGGTCAATGATGAAATTAAGATGTGAATCAAAAGATTCTTTGAATTGAATGACAGAGGCAACCACAAAATTTCAAAATCAAAGAGATACAGAAAAAGCAGTGCTAAGGGGAAAGTTCATAGACTTAAATGCTTACATGAAAAAGACGGAAAGAAAGTTATCAATCTGACGTCACATCTCAAGGAACTAGAACTAAAAGAACTAGCTAACCCAGAGCCGGCAGAAGAAAAGAAATAACAAAGCTCAGAGCACAACTAAATGAAAAGAAAACAAAAAAAATATAGAAAGAATCAACAAAACAAAAAGTTGACAAAATTGGTAGACTACTGGACAGATTAACCAAAAATAGAAGAGTAAGGACCCAAATAACCTCAATCAGAAATGAAAAAGGAGATATTACAACTGATACCACAGAAATACAAAATATCTCTGAATACCATGAAAACCTCTATGAACACAAACAAGAAAACCTAGAGGATATGAATAAAGTCCTGGAAACACAAAACTTCCCAAGCCTGAATCAGGAAGAAGTAGAAATCCTGAACAGACCAATAACTAGCAGCGAGATTGAAGCAGTCATAAAAAATCTCCTAACATTAAAAAGTCCCAGACCAGACAGATTCACAGCTAAACTCTACTAGCCCTACAAAGAAAAACTGGCATCTCTTCTAGAGAAATTATTCCATAACATGGGGAAGTAAGGAATCCTCTCTTGCTCATGCTATGAAGCCAGTATCACCATGATACCAAAGCCAAGAAAGGACATTACAAAAAAAGAAAACTACAGGCCAATTCCCTTATGAAAATTGATGCAAAAATCCTCAACAAAATACTAGAAAATTGAATTCAACAGCACATAAAAAAGATAATTCACCATGATCAATGGGGTTTCACTCCAGGAACGCAAGGATGGTTCAACATATGCAAAGTAATAAATATGATTCACCATGTAAACAGAAGCAAAAACAAAGACCATATGATCATCTTAATGGATGCAGAAAAAACATTTGATAAAATCCACACCCTTTCATGATATAAAACTATCAACAAACTAGAAGGAGCATATGTCAAAAATAAAAGCCATATATGACAAACCCACATACAACATACTCTTGAATGGGGAAAAGTTGGAAACATTCCCCTGAGAACAAGATAAGGGTTTTCATTGTCACCACTTCTATTCAACAAAACACAGGAAGTCCTAGCCAGAGCAACTAGGCAAAAGAAGAAATAAAGGGCATCCAAATCGGGAAAGAGGAGGTCAAACTCTCCCTGTTTGCCAATGATATGACCTTATATCTAGAAAACCCTAAAGACTCCACCAAAAGACTCCTAGAATTAAAAAATATCAAGGAAAGTCTCAGGTTACAAAACCAATGTATACAAATCAGTAGCATTTCTATATACCAATAGCAGCAGTCAAATTGAGAGTCAAATCAAGGACTCAATACCATTTACAATAGTGACAAAGAAAATAAAATACTGTGGAATATACTCAACCAAGGAAGTGAAGGATCTCTACAAGGAGAACTACAAAACACCAATGAAATAAATTGTAGATGACACAAACAAATGGAAAAATATCCCATACTCATGGATTGGCAGAATCAACATCATTAAAATGTCTGTACTGCCCAAAGCGATCTTCGGATTCAATGGAATTCCCATCAAAATACCAATGTCTTATTTCACTGATCTAGAAAAAATAATCCTAAGCTTCACTTGGAAAAAAAACAGGGGCCCAAATAGCCAAAGCAATCTTAAGCAAAAAGAACAAATCTGGAGGCATCACATTACCTGACTTCAAATTATACTACAAGGCTATAGTAATCAAAAAAGCATAGTACTGGTATAAAAGTAGAGACATAGACAATTGGAACAGAATAGAGAACCCATAAATAAAACCATATAGCTAGAACCAACTGAATTTTGACAAAGTAGACAAAAACACAAACGGGAAAAGGATGCCCATTTATCCAATAAATGGTGTTGGAAAATTTGAATAGCCACATGTGGAAGAATGACATTACCTAACTTCAAATTATACTACAAGGCTATAGTAATCAAAAAAGCATAGTACTGGTATAAAAGTAGAGACATAGACAAATGGAACAGAATAGAGAACTCAGAAATAAAACCATATAGCTACAACCAACTGAATTTTGACAAAGTAGACAAAAACATACACAGGGAAAGTATGTCCATTTATTCAATAAATGGTGTTGGAAAATATGAATAGCCACATGTGGAAGAATGAAACAGGACTGCTATCTCTCACCATATATAAAAATTAATTCATGATGGACTAAAGACTTACATTCAAGGCATGAAACCATTAAAATTCCAGTAGAAAATGTAGAAAAAACTCTTCTAGATATTGGCCCAGGCAAAGAATTAATGACTAAGACTCTAAAGGCAAATACAGCAGCAACAATAAATAAATAGGACTTAATTAAATTAAAAAGCTTCCACACAGCAAAGGAAGTAATCAGCACATTAAACAGGCAAGCTACAGAATGGGAGAAAATATTCACAAACTATACATCTGACAAAAAATTAATATCCAGAACCTACAAAGAACTCAAACAAAACAGGAAGAAAAACAAAATGACATCAAAATGTGGGCAAAAGATATGAACAGAATTTTTTTCAAAAGAAGATAGACAAATGGCCAAAAAACATATGAAAAAATGTTCAACATTACTAATCATTAGGGAAATGCAAATTAAAACCACAATGTGATACCACCGTATGCATGTCAAAATGGCCATAATTATAAAGTCAAAAAACAACAAATGCTTGCATGGATGCAGAGAAAAAGGAATGCTCATACACTGTTGGTGGGACTGCACACTATTACAACCTCTATGGAAAATAGTATGAAGATTCCTCAAAAAGCTAAAAGTAGACCTATCATTTGATCCAGCAATCTCACTACTGGGTATCTACCCAAGGAAAAGAAATAATTTTATCAAAAAGACACTTGCACTAGAATGTTTATTGCAGCACAATTCACAATTGCAAAGATATGGAATCAACCTAAGTGCCCATCAATTCATGAGTAGATAAACAAATGTAGTACTCCACACCACGGAGTATTACTCAGCCATAGAAAGGAATGAAATAATGTTTTTCACAGTAACTTGGATGGAACTGGAGGCCATTATCCTAAGTGAAGTATTTTGGGAGAGGAAAAACAAACACCATATGTTCTCACTAATGAATGGGAGTAAATGATGGGTACACACGGCACAAGAAGAGATAAAGGACATTGGAAACTAAGAAGGGGGGAGGATTGGAAGCAGGGGAGGGATAAAAACTTACCTATTGGGTGCAATGAACACTGTCCTGGTGGCGGGCACACCGAAAGCCCTCAATTGAAGTAGGATGCCTTGGTTAAATGTTTAACACATTAATCAACATGTGAGTTGTATTTTACTCACGCTAGTTTTGAGACCGGGGCCTCGTGAAGCATATGTAACTCACATGTCTCTTCACCTTGGGAGCCACGAGAACTATTTTTCAAGTTGCATATAACTCATGCACAGAAAACAATAAAAAGTAACAAATTTTTCATTAAATTAGAAAGGATTATTCTGTTTTTGAAGTTTTTATTCAGTTTTCATAATAAAACACCGTGACCCCAAGGAAAAATATTTTTTTTTTCTAATGTGACAGTCAGTGTGTTAAGCAGAAGCTGTATTACCTTTTTTCAAATATGCTGAAAAGGAGTTCATACATTAGGTATAGAAATAACTAGCTGTCTCCTAAGGTAACTTCAAGTTCAGGAGAAATGGGGACAATAGCTATTCTCCTACACTGATGGCCTTGAGCAAAAAGCAAGGGCACCACTTATAGGAGATGCTTCTATACTGAAATAGAGATAGGGATAAGAAGACATCAGGGAGGGTGGCCGGGGATAAAACCATTAAGAATCTGGATAGTCTTATTATCTTAGTTTGGCTCCTTTGAATTCTGACTCTACCTAGGTGGCAAATCCTGTGTTCTTTATTCCTTCTCTTTCTGCTACCTTAGGCTTATATGTGTACTGCTTGTCATTAACATCAAATGCTGCCCCCTTTCTCTCTGTTTCCTCTGTTCTCACAAGTATTGATCTACCTTTTCTTTCAGGCATTCCAGCCTGCCGATGAATTGGTCCACTAGCCAAGAACGAATCTTGGGTAGTCAACAGATAATGTGCAGAAACCTATGTTAAGTGTTCTGACATTCAGAAGGATGAGGAAACCTTTTTCCTGCTATCTATGTATTCTTACCTAGTTTACTGGGAGATATGGGGCAAAATGACATTAACAGCATGAAAAGCAAAAAGATAGAAAATAAGTCATATCAAAATAAGGGTCGTCATTGGTTCTGACATCAGTGCCAGAGATATCAGTGGGAGGACTCTTTCTTGAAGATAGAAGCAATCTGGGGCAAGGTTGAGAAGCAGGGGACAACAGTGTTAAAAGTAATCATTTCTGAACTCTAAAGATTAAGGATGTCCTTGTGAAAAGAATCAATGTGCAGGGTTGAAAGGGAAGAGGATAGAAAAGGGCATATATTCAAAGAGTTTTAAAACACAAAAAACAAACTTTTCTAAGTTTACAGGAAATAAAATAGCCTAAAACCTGGGAACAATGAGTCTGTAGGAGCATCACATCTCACTACGAGGAAAACAGTGAATTTAAAGGATAATGACATTCTTATTAATAGCAACAATAATGATTCATTAGACTCTGGGGCCGCCAAAAGGCAAGACCACTTATATGATAGTCACTAAATGAATCCTCTGTACCTAAAAGAGTGCCTGATATATAGTCACTACTCAAACTTTTTTAAAAATAAATAAACCTTGAAAACTGGAGGAGTAAACCCTTTCACTCCTTTACATATAATAATTAGTGATCACATTTACCCACTGAATATCATATTTTCTTTGGAACTCTTCTTAGGTTTAGTCATTAGGATGAAAGCTCTGTGAAGTAGGTACAAGGTCATGGTCAGTAAGGACCCGGCTTTGGGACCAGACATAATTAAGTTTCTGCCCTGGCTTTCTAATAATTAACTCTGTGTACTTGGATTAGTCATTGCAACTCTATGTTTCATGTTTCCCGTTTGATAAAAACGGTTAATATTAATTTCATAGAATTGCTATGATGATAAATGAGACAGGTTCAGATATAGTTTAAAAATGTTAGCTTTTATTAATGTCAAAGAGTCCTAGGACTAGAAATGATGTTACTGATCATATAATCCAGCTATTCCCCAGTACTACCCATCATCAGAATTTTGGGGGGAGACTTTAAGAAATGTAAATGACTGGGCTTCACATTCAGATTTTCTGAATCATAAGTTCTGATAACTTAGTTTGAGAAATTACTGATCTAATGCAGCTGCATAATTACAGAACAGGAAACTGAAGGCCAGAGAAAGAAGTGGATCACCTAAAATGGCATAACTTGGTGGGACAGAAAAAGCTATAAAATCTGGTCCTTGAATCTCACAGTCCAATAGTCTTTCCATAATGCCACATCCTGGAAGTTCACAGAGGAAAGAACTATTGACTCCTAGCACTCACTGAGAACTTGTCAGCTTTCAGGAAAATTTGAGGGAAAGAAGTTTGTATAATTTAGTTTCTTGAACATCAAGTAAATTAAACAAAATTATGTATTTACTGGGGAAAGAGAATGCAGTACAGTACCTGAGTTTAAGTCCCAGCTCTGTTACTAACTGCCTACATGGCCCTTTGGTAAGTCATTAAACTTCTTTGAGCTTTAATTTCAACATTTAAAAAATGCTGATGTATGACTTCTTTACCTCAGAGTATTTTGAAATTCAAGAGGATTTATACATGTGAACTTATTTTAAATAATAACTTGCCAGAGAAATATAGTGGATTATTATTGTTACTAATTTTTGTGAAACCTCTTTGGGTCTAAAATTTCATAACACATCATGTACATGATCAGTCCATGGTTGCTGAAATAAGTTTGGAAATCAAATAAGCTAAAAGTGGAGAAGCCTTCTCTGTAGTGTCAAGAAATGATTTATTTATGTGAAATGTTGAATGACAGGGGAATGCATAGCTGGAAAGGGAATTGGAGAAAAGTTAACAGTGGCAATTTTCAGAACTGTTTGTCATGCCTCTTCTATCCTGCTCTCTAGCCTCACCAGTGTGTGGGATCACAGAAGAAAAAGGCAGACCCCAGCTGCTAGAGTTTGAGGAGGAAGCCAACTTGTGCTAGAAGCAGGAGAATTCACCTACACTGCTTCGACTATCATAAGCATGGTAGGGGCAGTGATGTAAACAAGCTATCCAGTTACCATCCATGACCCAGACATAGCTGTTTATCATTCTTTTTAAAAATAATAGAACAAGTATCTATGGCAATAGAAAAAGGATAATCATAGATAAGATAAGGAACAGTGAAATTCTTCACTTCCAAGAAGTTTTCCAGAGTCTCCAGGATATAGATCTATCCCCCAGCCCCACCAGCCCTCTTTTTATAGTGAAAAAGCCTTCCAACAGCGTCTTTCATGTCTTTGTTTCTCAGGCTGTAGATGATGGGGTTGAGGAAGGGAGCAAGAATAACAAAAGTGACAGCAATTACTGTGTCCCAAAACACTGAGTAAGTGGCTGAGAATCGCAAATACATGATAGCCACACTGCCAAAAAATAGCAAGAACACAGCAAGGTGGGCAGCACAGGTGGAAAAGGCTTTGTGACGGCCCTCGGCTGAGGGCATCCCCAGAATCACCATGATGATCCGGATGTAGGATAGGGCGATGACAAGGAAGGAAGCCAGGATCTCCACCGCATGGATGGCATCCACAATGACCACCAGGGATGTGTCTGTGCAGGCCAAGCTCAGCACAGGGGTGAAGTCACAGAATATCTGGTGGATCTGGTTGGAGCCACAGAAAGGCAGGGTGGCAATCCATGCGATCTCAGGGAGCACAAGAAGAAAGCCACAGAGGCAGGATCCAGCCATCAGCTGGATACAAAATTTGGGAGTCATGATGGTTGGGTAACGGAGAGGATTGCAGATAGCTATGTACCTGTCAATGGCCATTGCTGTCAGGACACAGCCTTCTGTGATGCCAAGTGAGTGGAAGAAGTACATCTGCATGAGGCAGCCAGCCAGGGAGATGGTCTTCTGCTCACTGACTAGGTTGGAGAGCATCTTGGGGATGGTGGTCGTGGTATACCAGATCTCCAGGAAAGAGAGGACACTGATAAAGAAATACATAGGGGTGTGCAGGGCTATGTCCACCTGGATGACAATGAAAATCACTAGGTTCCCAGTTATGATAAATCCGTAGATGAGAAGCAAGGGAATAAAGAATAAGAGGCCACCTTCATGCAGATGCGGGAACATAGAGAAGAGGAACTCAGCCATCATGGTCTGATTCCCATTGGTCATCAACTGTGTCATCTGTGAACGGAAAAAAGGATACAAAGAATCTCCTAGAATTGGAATGTTGATTACCCATTGAATATTGCTTCACTCCTTTCTATAATCAGTTACTTAAGCTGATTCTGGAATCCTAAACAAGTCAGTTAGAAATATCTCTTCAGCTGTATCCCATGCTTGAAACACCTGAAATATTTGCTTTGGGACCCCTATATGACCTTTTTGATAAACATCTTCATTGATGTGAAGAATACACAAAGCCACACACAAATGTAATTCTCTGGAAATACTTTTTGGAGATTCAAAAAATATTTTCTTTAATTTCTGAGTCCTTCTCTTCATTCCCTATTCTGCTGTGTTTAGTCTTAAAATTTGTACCTTAATTTTTAACTGTCCTCTACTCCTGTTCTTCAGAAAAGTTATTTTTACAAAAATACTTTTAGAAGCCCTTTTCCCAAAAATTCTTTATGTTGCTTTCCCTATCTTTTGCAGCACTGATATCTAGCCTGAAGCTGGCTGAAGAATTTATCTTTCTAGCCCTGTCTTTTTTCTGTTGGTTTCAGAGTAGCATGTCTGTTTCTCATTGGATGATAAATCAGTAAATATTCCTCCTCACATCCTCTGCTTTCTCTGTAACGCCCTTCTCCTTCTCCTCTATCAGTGGTTGATATTGATAGTTGCTCAAACGAAGAGTCTCTCCAGAACCACCTTGTACCTGATGAGTGGTCACTAATTCCTGGACAAGCAAGTAACTCCACCTTCACACATTTCACCCCTTCTATGAAGGTCACATTTAACAGCCAAAAGAAGGAACTTGTTCTGAATTTAAAAATACCATTTCTACCACAATTACGGCTACCTTGGGAAAGAAGTGTCACAAAAATCAGCTGCAATTAAAATCAGACCACCATCTATTTTTGGGGTGAAAGGGTGACTAAAATTTTTGCAAGGTTAACTAAAGTCAGCGATAGCAGGATGCATTACCCCTCACCTTCACCACTTTAATATCTTTTCCACTATCTTCTTACCTCTAAGGAATCATGCTACAGATGAATATTACTAAGCATGGCTTTTAATGCTCCTCTTCTTTTCAAACAAATTCAAGGATAAAGGCCAAAAGCCTTAGCCTGATAATCATTGCCTTCTCTAATCTGGTTCCAGTCAAATTTTGGAGCCAAATATCCTCCTACATACTCAACAGCTCAGCCAAATAGGACCAATGCCTTGCATTTCTGCTTTTGCTTATGCCATTTCTTCCTTTAATTTTCCTAATCTCCTCCTACTGGAATCCTAGCTGCCAGTGTCCACCAAAGGTTCCCATTGTCATGAAAGTCTCTCTGATCCCAACTGTCAGTAGTAATCACTCTCTCTTCTGACCCTAAGATTGCTTTACTTTCTGTTTTATGACATAGAATACATTCTTTTTTGAATTTTAAATATTCATATATCAGCATTAACTCTTCCAAGTAGACTGAAAGCTCCTTAAGAGGAATCATACAGGAGAAATGAAATAGTGTTATTGAAGAATTCCCATGTAATGGTCATGATACCAGGCACTTTAGATATTTTACTTCACATATTTTTATCTCATTTATTTCTACCTATAATAGAGAGATTGTTACTATTGTTTTACAGATAGAAATATTAAGAACCAGAGAAGAGAAATAACTTGTCCAAATTCACATAGCTAGGATCCAAAGCAATAACTTGGAAGCCAGGTCTGTTTGTCTCAGAAGTCCACTACCATTCTGTGTGCCACAGAGGGAAATACAAGTCAGGATTCATCAGTCATTCTGTTTCCTACTCAGAGTGCCCCTGTACATCTAGGACTATCCTAGGCGTAAGGTGAGAGAGCTGATATGGTTTTTTCATGAGGTCAAAAGCAGATTCAGATAAATGCATTTCAGACTAGGAAAACTAATTTATAGAGAATGCCTTTTTCCTTTTGCTTTAAGCTTTGAGGAAGAAAGATAGGAGAGGTGGGCTTTGGAAGGGAACAAGCAACAGTGCTCAGCAGAAGGGCAGAGCCTACAAAAGGAGAGGTGTGAGAGATCAGAGGTGTCCTCTGACTAAAACACCCACTTCTCTGTCCTTTCTGTGTTTGTATTTTCTCACCCTTAAGCACCAGAGAATGGCCCTGCTGAGTAGTCATCAGAGAGACATCAATGGACAGAGAAGGAGATATATGGGCTACGAGAAAAGGCAAGAAAGCCAGTGCTGAGTGGCTTGTGAAAGCCAGAGTGACTACCTTGGTGCTCTAAGCTCGGAGGCCCTTCTCACTAATAAAGTTGCATCACTATTCATCATGCGTCCATTTACTCAACTAACACTGGAATCATTGCCATTGGTCCAAGGGCTGCATAAGGGTGAATAGATATTGTTCCTGCTCCAGAAATATTAAATACATAAAGGACAAGAGAATACCCTAGAATGATTTAGCCGTGCCCAAGGAGCTCAGCTGAAAAATATTCCTTATATAGTGAAAAAAAAAAGACCGGAATTAGACTTGAATTGGAAAAAAAGCAGTAACTTGCTCTGTGACTCTCCAGGAATCCACGATTCTTTGGGCTTCAACAGAATTTTAGTGTTAAAAAGACCTTAGATATTATCAGTATCTTCATCTGTTAGATGAACTATATTCTTTCTAATGTCCCATTTCAGATTTCATGTCATCTAATACATTCTTTGAGCTTTATCCTTGAATGTGTTTGAAAAGAAGAGGAGCAGTAAAAGCCATGCTTAGGAATATTCATCTGTAGCATGACTCCTGAGAGGCAAGAAGACTAGTGAAAAAGATGTTAAAATACTCAAGGTGAGTGGTAACACATACTGCTAACACTGACTTTAGTTAACCTTGCAAAAAGTTTAGTTGCCTTTCACCCCAACAAGTAGATGCTGGTCTGATTTTAATTGCAGCTGATTTTTGTGACACTCATGTCTCATTATTCTAATACTTTACTCATGTAATAAAGTTCTAAAAATATGGGATTTTACTGTGATACACTAGGGCAACAGCTGGGTTCTGAAGAGTTAAGGATATAAGGAAAGTACTGAGCAGGCACAGTCTGATTAAAAGGAAGGTTAGAAGTCTGGATTGGGTGATGCCCTTTCAATAACAGTCATTAGCACTTACCTTGCCTGACAGCGTGAGAACACTCCTCAGAATCTCTGAAGCCACCTGTCTCTTCTCCTAGTTTTCAATGAGGATATAGATGTCTCTGAAGGTTCATCTAGGATGGAAAGATTGCCTTTCCTGGGACTTTCTCTTCAGATGATGCAGTATCTAAAAGAAAATGGTGCACTCCAGGGGACAAGTTAGGGGAAAAGTGTTACATAGTAATTAGACATTCCCCAGGGTCAGATTTTAAAAGGTTTCCTGTGGCTGTATAACCTTGTCTCTCATAGGGGAGTATAAAGCTGGGTACCAGGGCAGCCCAGCATAGCTGTGAGCATCAGTATAGACTTCAGCCAGGGCTATGATTCTTGGCAGTACACAATCAGTAAATACTCTCTTCCTCTCTGCTTCATTCATTTTGCACTATGATTTCCATTCCCTCTGCTGATATAATAATAATAATTTAATAACTAAATATATTTTAAATATTTTAATACAGATCTCATTCAATCCTTTAAAAACTATGCTTAAAAATTGTTAACATGGTCGATTTTATGTTATTTGCTTTTTACCACAATTTTAAATAAAAATTATTTGTATGAAGTAGACAAGACAAGAGTTATTCCCATTTTGCAGATGGAGAGACCAGAGAAGGCCAAGACTTTCTCCAGTTCACATAAGCAATACAAGGCACAGAAGAAATTGAACCCTGATCCTCTAAATTTAAATCTAGTTAAATACTAGCTTTATCTTTTAATTATGGCTTTACTGATCATTCTCAAATGTATTTTCTGTGACTCAATCTTTTCTTAACTTCCAGTGTCATTTAACAGGACTAGGTTTATCCAAAAAGAAGAAAGATGAAGGAACTCCCTGAGCATTTTCTTGCTTCTCTAACTCTACTCCCTGCTCTGTGCCCCGCCTTATACCATAAACCTCAGCAACCAATCTGCTTGTAGCTATAACCACACAATGCTGTTTTGAAGCGTTGTTTTTTGTTTTTGTTTTCTTTTTATGCTGTTCCCGTTTCCTGAAATTTCAATCTTACTTTTCTTCTCCCCAACCAAACTACGTGAACACACTTCACCTGTGTACATCTAACTAATATTTTAAGATTTGCTACATCATAATCTCCTTCAGGAAGTCTTTCCTGATCCCCAGGTTGCTTTCGGGTTCCCTCTTTTATGCTCCCAAGGCATCTAGTACAGTGTATGTATCCGTTGTTGAACTTGTATAGTTATTTGTTTAGATTCTAAGAAACTTAATGATTATCTATCAGTATTTATTCATATTTGACGCTCCAGTACATAGCCCTGGTACTTACATAAACTCGGGTAATGTATGTTTAATAGAAGGGGATCGACTAAGGTTTAGAAATGATAATACAAGATCTATGTTTATAGGATATTAAATAAACACATATGTTTTGTTTGGATCAGAGGGCTTGTAGAATGAAGTAGGGGAGAGACAGCATTGGAGGATAAGGTTGGGCAGAGTATGGAGGTCTTTGAATGTCAGACATTAGGATTTTTAAAATATACTTTGCACATAACATGAAATCAGTAGATAATTTTTGACTGGGGATCAATACACAAAATTTTATCTTAATGATATGTAGAACACATTATAGCAGAGAAATTATGGAAGTAAGAAGTATCATTAGTTTATTCAACTAGCATTTATTCAGCAACTATCAGACATCAGACCCTATTCTGCAATAGTCTGGAATAAAGGGCTAAAATGGACTGTAAGAATAAAATTAAAAGAAAAGAGATGGGAGTGATTGTGAATAAAGGAATAATAGGACTTGATACCTATCTATGGGTCATGATGGAAAGAAGAGCATTCAAGATGACAGGTTGGCAGGTTTAAGTTAATTGGTCAAATGACACTATTGGCAGATATAGGCCCAGCTAAAGCAAAAGCTAGTAGTGGCAATTATGAAAAGATGAGTTATAGATATGTAGCTTAAAAATATGAGAGGACTTTTAAGCAGAAATGTCCAATTCTTGTTAAAGATGAAGAACTGGAGTTCAGAAAAGATGACAAGTCTGTGGACATGATGTCTGTGTTATCTAAGTAAAGATTGTAATTAAACTGTGAGAATACATTAGATAATTGAAAAATAAAATGGGAATATGAGAAGAGACTGGAAGATTACGAGTGGTAGGTGGGAGAAAAATTAAGTTAAAAATTAATATCTACCATTTAGTAAATATGTTCCAAAATATGCTAAGGCATTTTTATATGTCATCTCATTTCATCCTTTCAATATTTCTGAAGTCATTATTATCCCCACTTCAAAGAGGAGAAAACTAAAGTTTAATGACTTATATATATTCCCCATAGTCACGTAGCTAAGTAAGTGGCAGAGACAGAATTTGAACCTAGATGTATCTTACTGACTTATCCCAAAGTGTTCAGGAAACTAAGAGAGAAAAGACAGTGTTATATCAAAGAAATCAAGGGAGAGAATTATGGGAACAAAGAAATGATTAATGAGTTGGGAAATGGTCTTGATTTTTCCATTATTGTTTCTAATACTTAGTCTAGAAATGGATACATCTAGAAACATACATATATACACATATCTTTGTTGAATGAATAATTAGTTATCATGGAAAATGAGAATTAAGAAATGGCTATTAAATTTTGTGATTGGGGGTTATTGGCAAATGTGGAGTAAATATAATTTTAGTCATAAAAGCTTCGGTATAGATTGGAGGGGATGAAAGAATAAAAGTATTATTAAAAATGAATTAGTCAGTGTGGATCACTTTCAAGGAGGTTGATAATAAAAGGATGGGGAACTAGAGTTGGTAATGTAATAAAAGTTAACTTTGCTAAAGATATAGTAAATATGTGCATATTTGAAAGTGACAGGAAGGAGTCATTAGTGAAAGAGGAGGTAAAAATATTAGAGAACAGAGATAATATAGGGAACAAGTGAAAAATTGGAAGGTATAATGAATGCACACTTAGAGAGAACAGTCTCGGAAAGAGAAGGGATAAAAGTGTGGTTGGGTATGCTTCGATATTTTGACATAAAGAAACAATTAGGAAAAACACCCAAATAACTTTCTGATATGTGTTGGAAACTCACTGAAAATGGATGTCACAAATCAATATGAAACTTAAAAATCTGAATAATACTATTTGCATTAAGTAAGTGAATTATTAAACTACTTTTTAAAAAAGATAGCATCAGGCCAAAATAGCTTACCTGTGAGATTTATCAAATGGGAAAGGAATAAAAAATTATAAGTTTATAAGAACCTTTAGAGACTAAGAAGTCGGCAAACACTCCTCCATACATTTTACAGGACTATATTCTTGATATAAAAGCTAGACAAGAATAGTATAAGAAATAAAAGTCATATAAAAATTATACTTATAGATGTGATGCAGAAATTCTAAATTTCAAACAAATTCAGTGCTGTATTAAAAATCTATTAAGCTACAAGTCCAAGATAAAATTTATTCCAAAATATATATATTTGGTTAACATTAGATATTTATTAATATTACTGAGCATGTTATATGATTAAAGGGGGAAAACTGTACAGTCATGTCAATAAATGCAGAGAAAATATAATCCAGCCTTTATTGTGACTTTAAAAAAAGGTCTTAGAACACCAGGAGTAGAAGAAAATTCCTTTTAATGCTAATAAATCAGATATAGTAAAAGTCATAAAATCATATTTGATGATTAAGTATTAAAAGTGTTCTCCTTTTTTATTTCAGGAGATTTAGAGGTACAAGTGAGTTTTTGTTACATGGATGAATTGTATAGAGGTGAAGTCTGGGCATTTAGTGTACCCATCACCCGAGCAGTGTACATTGTACCCAAGAGGTAATTTTTCATCCCTTATCCTCCTTCACTCTGACCCCTTTGGTCTCTAATGCCCATTATACCACTCTGTATGTCTCTGAATACCCATAGCTCAGCTCCCACTTATAAGTGAGAACATGCAGTATTTGGTTTTCTGATCCTGAGACACTTCAATTAGGATAATGGCCACCAACCAGTTCTATCCAAGTTGCCTCGAAAGACATTATTTTATTCTTTTATATGGCTGAGTAGTATTCCATGGTATATGTATATATGGGGTATATATATCACATTTTCTTTGTCCACTAATCAGTTGATGGGCACTTAGCTTGATTCCATATCTTTGCAATTGTGAATTATGCTGTGATAAACATACGAGTGCAGATGTCTTTTTGATATAATGACTTCTTTTCCTTTGAGTAGATCTCCAGCAGTGATATTGCTGGATTGAATGGCATATCTCCTTTTAGTTCATTGAGAAATCTCCATATCATTCTCTGTAGAGTTTATATGAATTTACAATTCCACCAACGATGTATAAGCATTCTCTTTTCACTGCGTCTGTGCCAACATCTGTTGTTTTTTGACTTTTTAGTAATAGCCATTCTGACAGGGGTAAGGTGGTATCACATAGTTTTAGCTTGCATTTCCCCGATGATTAGTATTATTAAATTTTTTTTATATGTTTGTTGACCATGTCTATGTCTTCTTTTGAAAAATGTTCACATTGCTCACTTTTTAAGGAGGTTCTTTGTTTTTTTCTTTCTGAGTTGTTTGAATTCCTTGTACGTTCTGGATATTAGTCCTTTGTCAGATGTATAGTTTGAAAATATTTTCTTCCTTTTTGAAGGTTGTCTATCTACTCTGTTGATTATTTCTTTTACTGTGCAGAAGCTTTTTAGTTTAAGTCTCATTTATTTATCTTTGTCTTTGTTGCATTTGCTTTTGAAGTCTTAGTCATTAATTCCTTGCCTAGATCAATGTCTAGAAGAGTTTTTTCTAGGTTTTTTTCTAGCATTTGTGTGGTTTCAAGTCTTACATGTAAGTCTTTAATCTATCTTAACTTAATTTTTGTAGATGGTGAGAAATAGAGATCCAGTTTCATTCTTCTGCATGTGACTATCCAATTTTCCTAACACCATTCATTGAATAGGATGTTCTTTCCCTAGTGCATGTTTTTGCCTACTCTGTTGAAGATCAATTGGTTGTACATATATTGCTTTATTTATGGGTTCCCTATTCTTTTTCATTGATCTATGTGTCTACTTTTATACCACTAACATGATATTTTGGTTAGTATAGCCTTTTAGTATAATTTGAAATCAAATAATGTGATACCTACAATTTTGTTCATATTGCTTGGGATTGCTTTGGCTATTAGAGCCCTTTTCTGGTTCCATATAAATTTCAGGATTGTTTTTCTAATTCTGTGAAAAATAATGCTGGTATTTTGATAGTAATTGCATAGAATCTTTATAATGCTTTGGGCAGTATGGTTGTTTTTACAATATTGATTGTTCCAATCCATGAGCACGGTATGTTTTTCCAATTGTTTATGTCATCTACAATTTCTTTCACTAGTGTTTTGTAGTTTTTCTTGTAGAGACATTTCATTTCCTTCATCAAATATATTCCTAGGTATTTTATTATTTTTTTGCAACTATTGTAAATGGGAGTGAGTTATTGATTTGATTCTCAACTTTGTCATTACTGGTGTATAGAAATGGTACTAATTTATGTACATTGATTTTGTATCCTGAGACATTACTGAATAGTTTTACCAAATCTAGGAGTCTTTTGGAGTAATCTATGAAGACTAAGATACCTATATGACTTGTAGGTATACGGTCGTATTATCTGAAAACAGATATAGTTTGACTTCCTCTTTTCCAATTTGGATATCTTTTATTTCTTTCTCTTGCCTGATTGCTCTGGCTAGGACTTCCATTACTATGTTGAATAGAAGTGGTGAAACTGGGCATAATTTTCTTCTTCCAGACCTAAGGAGGAATGATTTCAATTTTTCCTCATTCAGTATAATATTGGCTGTGGGATTGTCATACATGGCTTTTATTATTCTGAGATATTTTCCTAGATTTTTGAAGATTTTTATCATGAAGAGATGCTGGATTTTATCAAATGCTTTTTCTGCATCTATTGAGATGATCATATGGTCTTTGTTTTTAAATCTCTTTGTGTTTTGAATCACATTTATTGATTTTGTATGTTGAACCAACCTTGTACCCATGGGATGAAACCCACTTGATCATGATGAATTATCTTTTTCATGTGATGTTGGATTCAGTACACTAGACTTTTGTTCAGTATTTAGTGTCTATGTTCATCAGGGATATAGGTCTGTAGTTTTCTTTTTTTGCATGTGTCCTTTCCTGCATTTGATTTCAGGGTGATACTAACTTTGTAGAATGAGTTAGAGAGGATTCCCTCCTTCTCAATCTTTTGGAATAGTTTCATTAGGATTGGCATCAGCTCTTCTTTGTGTATCTGGTAGAATTCAGCTGTTAATCTGTCTGGTACTGGGCTTCTTTTTGGTAGAGATTTTTTATTACTGATCAATCTCATTACTTGTTATTAGTCTGTTCAGGATTTCTATTTCTTCTTGATTCAAGCTTGTGGGGTTGCACGTTTCCAGAAATCTATGCATTTTTTTCTAGATTTTTTAGTTTGTGTGCATAAAGGTGTTCATAGTAGTTTCAGATGATCTTTTGTATTTTTGTGGTATCAGTTGTAATATCTCCTTTTTCATTCAGATTGAGCTTATTTTAATTCTCCCTCTTCTGGTCTTGATTAATCTAACTAGTGGTCTATCAATTTTGTTTATCTTTTCAAAGAACCAACTTTTTGTTTCAATGATCCTTTGTCTTGTGTGTGTGTGTGTGTGCACGCATGCAAATTTTGTTTAGTTCGGTGAGATCTTTCTTATTTCTTTTCTTCTGCTAGCTTCGAATTGGGTTGTGTTTGTTCTTGTTTTTCCAGCTCTTTGACATGTGACTTTAGGTTGTTAATTTGAGATCTTTCTGTCTTTTTGAGTAAGCATTCAGCACTATAAACTTGCCTCTTAGCACTGCTTTTTCTGTATCCCAGAGATGTCGATAACTTTTGTCACTAGTATAATTCATTTAATAAAATTTTAAAATTTCCATCATGATTTCATTGTTAACTGAAAGGTCATTCAGGGACAGGTTGTTTAATTTCCCTGTATTTGTATATTTTTGAGATTTCCTCTTGGAATTGATTTCCAGTTTTATTCTGCTATTGTTGGAGAAGATACTTAATCTGATTTTTATTTTTTTAAGTTTATTGAGATTTGCTTTGTGGCCTAGTCTATGGTCTATCTTGAAAAATGTTCCATGTAATGGTGATAAAAATATATATTCTGCACTTTCGGGGTAGAATGTTCTGTAAATGTCTGGGAGGTCTATTTGTTCCAGAGTTCGGCTTCAGTTCAGTGTTTCCTTGGTGACTTTCTGCCTCAGTGATCTGTCTAGTGCTCTCAGTGGAGTGTTGAAATCCCCACTCTTATTGTACTGCAATTTATCTCTTTTCTCAGTCTGCTAATATTTATTTGATGGATCTGGGAGTTCTGGTATTATGTGCATATATATTTAGGATCGTTATATCTTATTGTTGAACTGATACCTTTTTCATTATATAATGACTTTCTCTGTCTTTTTTCTGTTACTAATTTAATATCTGTTTTGTCTGATGTAAGAATAGCTACTCCTGCTTTGTTGTGGTTTCTATTTGCATGGAATATTTTTCCTACCCCTTTACCTTAAGTCTATGACACTCTTTATGAATTAAATGGGTTTCTTGGAGACCACAGATATTTGAGTTGTAATTTTTTATTCATTTTGCTAATCTATATCTTTTAGGTGGGGCATTTAGATCATTTACATTCAATGTTAATATTGATACATGAGAATTGTTCCAGTCATCATGTTGATTGCTACTTAGTCACTTTGTATTCTACATTGTGTTACTGTTTTCTAAGCCCTTTGCATTTTATACTTTTAAGTGTTATACTTATGAGTACCAAACTATTGCTTCAATGTTTAGAACATCTATAAGCATTTCTTTTTTTTTTATTTCAGAATATTATGGGGGTACAGCACTTTGGCTACATATATTGCCCATGCACTGCCCATGTCGGGGCTACAATTTTGTGGACATCCCCCAAACTGTGCGCCCTGCATCCATACAGTGAGAGTTTTCCCATCCCGTCCACCCCCCTCCCACCTGCCTGCTCCCTGATGAATATTATTGCCATGTGTGACACAAATATTGATCAGTTAGTACCAATTTCATGGTGAGTCATGCAGATGTCTTTATTATAGAATGTCTTTTTTCCCTTTGGGTAAATACCCAGTAGTGGGCTTGCTGGATCAAATGGCAGTTCTGCTTTAAGTTCTTTGAGGTATCCCCATATTACTTTCCATAGAGGTTGTACTAATTTGCAGTCCCATCAGCAGTGTATGAGTGTTCCTATCTGTCCGCATCCCTGCCAACATTTGTTGTTTTGAGACTTTTTTGATATGAGCCAATCTCACTGTAGTTGAGTCATATCACATTGTGGTTTTGACTTGCATTTCCCTGATGATTAGAGAACTTAAGCAATTTTTTATATGCTTGCTGGCCATTATTCTGTCTTCTTCTTAAAAGTTTCTGTTCATGTCCTTTGCCCATTTTTTCATGGGGTTCTTTGATTTTTTCTTGTTGATTTTCCTAAGTTCTGTATAGATTCTGGTTATCAGCCCTTTATCAGATGTATAGCATGCAAGTATTTTCTCCCATTCTGTAGATTGTCTGTTCACTCCAGATAGTTTCCCTGGCTGTGCAGAAGGTTTTTAATTTAATCAGGTCCCATTTATTTATTTTTGTTGCTGCTGTGATTGTTTTGGGGGTCTTCTTCATGAGTTCTTTGCCTAGGCCAATGTCCATAAGAGTTTTTCCAACATTTTCTTGTAGAATTCTTATGGTTTCACGTCTTAGGTTTAAATCTGTTATCCATCATGAGTTGATTTTTGTGAGAGGTGAGAGGTGTGGGTCTAGTGTCAGTCTTCTATGTGTGGCCATCCAGTTTTCCCAGCACCATTTATTGAATAGGGAATCTTTTCCCCAGTGTATGTTTCTGTGGAATTTGTCAAAGATCAGATGACAGTATGAGGTTGGTTTTATATTTGGGTTCTCAGTCCTGTTCCATTGGTCTATGTCTCTGTTCTTGTGCCAGTATCATGCTGTTTTGGTTACTATAGCCTTGTAGTATAGTTTGAAGTCTGGTAGATTGAGGCCTCCCAATTTGTTCTTTTTGCTTAAGATTGCTTTGGCTAGATGGGGTCTTCTCTGGTTCCACACGAAGTGTAGAATTATTTTTTCTAGATCAGCAAAAAATGATGTTGGTATTTTGATAAGGACTGCACTGATTCTGTAAATCACTTTATGTAGCAAAGACATTTACACAATGTTGATTCTACCTATCCAAAAGCATGGTAGGGTTTTCCATCTATTTACATCCTCTGCAGTTTCTTTTCTCAATGTTTTGTAATTCTATCTCTATAGATCTTTCACCTCCTTAGTTTGATGTGTTCCTAAATATTTAATTTTCTTTGGTGCTATTGTGAACAGTATTATGGCTTTAATTTCTTTCTCAGCTCTATTGTTATTGGCATGTATGAAGCCTATTGATTTGTGTGCATTGATTTTGTGTCCTGAGATTTTGCTGAATTCATTTATCAATTCCAGTAATCTCTTGGTTGAATCTTTGGGGTTTTCTAGATATAATATCATATCATCCACGAATAGTGAAAGTTTGACATCTTCTGCCCCCATTTGGACATCCGTGTTTCCTCTCTCTTGTCTGATTTCTCTGGCCAGGACTTCTAGCACTATGTTGAATAGAAGTGGAGATAGTAGGCAACCTTGTCTAGTTCCTGTTTTAAGAGGGAATGCTTTCAATTTTTCCCCATTCAGTATGATGTTGGCTGTGGGTTTATCATATATGGCTTTAATAATTTTGAAGTATGAGCGATCTGTGCCTATTTTCTTAATAGTTCTTATCATAAAAGGGTGCTGAATTTTGTCAAAAGCCTTTTCTGCATCTATTGAAAGGATCATATAATCTTTGTTCTTGCTTTTATTTATATGGTGAATTACATTTATAGATTTGCCTATGTTGAACCATCCCTGCATCTTGGGGATGAAGCCCACCTGATTGTGATGGATTTTTTTTTTTTGATGTACATTTGAATTTGGTTTGCTAGCATCTTACTGAGAATTTTTGCATCTATATTCATAAGGGACATTGGACTGTAGTTTTCTTTTCTTGCTGTGTCCTTTCCTGGCTTTGGTATCAAGGTGATATTGTTCTTTTGTTCTCAATTTCATTTAATTCTGCTCTAATCTTGGTTATTTCTTTTCTTCTGCTGGCTTTAGGATTGCTTTGCTCTTCCTTTTCCATTTCCTTAAGATGATTCATTAATTTACTGATTTGTGACCTTTCTGTCTTTTGAATGTGAGCATTTAAGGTGATAAGTTTTCCTCTCAGGACTGCTTTTGCTGTATCCCACAGATTTTGATAACTTGTGTCCCCATTATCTTTTAGTTCGAAGAATCTTTTGATTTCCATTTGAATCTCCTTCTTGACCCAATTGTCATTCAGCAACAGATTGTTTAATTTCCATGTTTTTGAATGAAGATGTGAGTTTCTGTTGGAATTGATTTCTAATTTTGTTCCGCTGTGGTCTGAAAAGATACATGGTATGATTTCTATTTTTTTGAATTTGTTGAGATCTGTTTTGTGGCCTAGGATGTGATCAATTTTAGAGAAAGTTCCATGAGCTGATAAGAAGAACGTATATTCAGTGTTATTTGGGTGGAGTGTTCTATAGATGTCTATTGGGCCCAAATGTTCTAGCGTCCTGTTTAGGTCCATTGTGTCTCTGCTTATTTTCTGTTTGGAGGATCTGTCCAGTTCCGTCAGTGGGGTGTTGAAGTTCCCTGCTATTATGCCATTGTTATTTATTATGTTGTCTAGATCAAGCAGTATTTGCTTTATGTATCTGGGCACTCCTGTGTTGGGTGCATAAATGTTTAGGATTGTTAAATCTTCTTGTAAGATTTTTCCATTCATCACTATATAGTGTCCATTTTTGTCCTTCTTTACTTTTTTTGCTTTAAAGTTTATATCATCTGAAATAAGGATGGCTACTCCAGATTTCTTTTGGTTTCCATTAGCCTGGAAAATTGTATTCCATCCTTTCACCTTGAGTCTGAATGCGTCCTGGTGTATAAGGTGTGTTTTCTAGAGACAGCAGATACTTGGCTTGTATTTTTTAATCCATTCAGCCAGCCTATGTCTCTTCAATGGGCAATTCCAGCCTTTCACATTTATTGAGAGAATTGATATTTGGGGTAGATTTATGTTGATTCTGTTGGGTAGACTCTTGTTCTGTTTTACCTCTTGAGTCATTGTGAAATCTGGGTTCTGGAGTTTTAGCTTTGGGTAGTTTTACATTGGTGGGTGTCTGTTGTGCTGGTTAGTATACAATGCAGGTCTAAGCACTTCTTGCAAGGCTGGTCTGGATTTTGCAAATTCTACCAGTGATTGCTTGTCTGGAAAAGTATTTATTTCTACCTCACATAGGAAGCTTAATTTGGCAGGATACAGGATTCTGGGTTGGCCTTTTTTTTTTGTTTTAGGAGACTGATGATGGCTCCCTATTCCCTTCTGGCTTGTAAGGTTTTAGCTGAGAAATCTTCAGTTAATCTCATAGGTTTCCCTTTGTAGGTTACCTGCTCTTTTCGCCTTACAGCTTTGAGGAGTGTCTCTTTTGTGTTTACTTTGGTCAGTCTAATAATTATGTGGCTTGGTGAATGCTTTTCACATTGAGTCTCCCAGGAGTCCTGTGTGCTTGTTGTAGTTGGATATCAAGATTTCTGGCTAGGCCATGGAAATTTTCCTCTATTATTCCTTCAAATAGGTTTTCCAGCCCACATGAATTTTCTTCCTCTCCTTCAGGGATGGCTATGATCCTTATGTTTGGCCTCTTTATATAATCCCACATCTCTTGTATGCTTTTTTCATGCCTCTTGTTTTTGTGTTCTTTCTCTTCAACCGATTTATTTAGTGCATAGGGGTTGTCTTCTAGCTCTGAAATTCTTTCCTCTGCATGGTCCAGCCTATTCTTAAAGCTTTCCACTGTGTTTTGTAGATCCTTGAATGATTCTTTCATTTCTAGAATTTCTATTTGATTTTTCTGTAATACTTCTATTTCTTTAGAAAATTTTTTCATTCATTTCTTGCATTTCTCTTGTGTTTTCTTTGTGTTGGGATTAAATTTTCTCTTGAATTTCATTGAGCTGTCTTATAATCCATAAAAGAAATTCCTCTTCTGTCATTCTACCCATTTCATTTGAGTTGGTATCTATCGCTGAGGAACTGATGTTTTCTTTTAGGGGTGACTTTTCACTCTGATTTTTCATGTTTCCTGAGTTCTTTCACTGATTTTTCCTCATCTGGCCTCTTGGTTGAGAGCTGGGAGTGTTAGGGCTAGTTTATGGCCCTGTCTCAAGCCCTCGAGTTTTGTTCCTTGGCAGAGCCAGGGACAGGAGTAGTGGCCTGTATTGCCTTAGGTGTACGTTAGCAAGTTTGGTGGATCTCTTGGGTTACCTCTGATCTGTTGTCTTCTCCTCTTCCCAGTGGATTGCAGTGAGATTGTCCTCCCATATTGAGATCCAAGTTGGTGGATTGTACTTGAGGGTATGAATCCACAGCTCCCTAATAGCTAGGTATTCTGTTATGTCTGTGGCAGACTGTGATCCCCCAGGTGGGGTATGTGAAAGCCCCAAGCTTTGGGAGGGGCTCTGTAACTCCTAGGGGTTACTTTGACTCTGCTCCTCCTGAGATGCGGGTAGAAACACAATTGCTTTTGGCTGCAGTATGAGAGCTGAATTGGAAAAATTCTACACAGCTCAGAGGTTGCTTATCTAGCCACGTGTGTCTGTCCCTCTGATGCGCATCTCCGCATGACACTGGCTGATAGTGGGTCTCCAATTGTGCACCCCTTTTCCACCACTAGGCCCCAAGGCGAGTAGGTGCATAACTGCTTGGGGGTCAGGTCGCTTTGCACTGAACTGGTGAGCGTGTCCTTCTCATGCTCTGTGTTCTATTGCACTCCCTGTGCTTTCTGATCTTTGTGAATGATTCTGTCTCCTGTTTTCTTGGGCAGCGTGTCCCACGATGTTTCTCTGTAATTCACACACTGTTTTCAGATTAAGTAGTCCGAGCACAAAGGCAGCCAATGGCATTTTTCACCTCCTTCCCTGGGAACGGCAAGGTGGGAGGACTCTATCAGACTGCCATTTTTTCCTCTCTGTAAGCGTTTCTTTTAGAGCCTATCTAGTGGTGACAGAATCCCTTATTGTTTGCTTTTCTGGGAAAGACTTTATTTCTTCTTCATTTATGAAACTTAGTTTTGCAGGATACAAAATTCTTGGTCAACAGTTGTTCTGTTCAAGAAGACTAAAGATATAACCTAAATCTCTTCTGACTTGTAAGGTTTCTGCTGAGAACTCTGCTATTAGTCTGACAGGTTTTCCTTTATAAGTTATTTGAGGTTTTCATCTGGCTGCTGTTAGGATTCTTTCTTTCACATTGACTTTAGATAGTCTTATAATGACTATATCCCTTGGTGATGTCCTTTTTGCAATCTCCCAGGAGCTGGTTGAGCTTCTTGTGTCTGGATGTCTAAATCTTTAGCCAGATCAGAAAAATTTTCCTTAATTATTTCCTCAAATAGGGTTTTTTTTTAAACTTTTTGCCCTTTCTTCTTTTCCCTCAGGAATACCTATGAATCTTAGGTTTGGGCATTTTTCGTAATCCTATAATTTCAAAGAATTTGTTCATTTCTTTTAATTTTTTAAAATTGGTCTGATTGGGTTAATTCATAAGACCTGTCTTCAAACTCTGAAATTCTCTTCTCAGCCTAGTCTATTCTGTTGTTTGAATTTTCAACTACATTTTGTAATTTCATCAATGTGTCTTTTATTTCCAGAAGTTATGTTTGTCTGTTTTGAAATGTCTATTTCTTTAGTAAATTTTTCATTCATGTCTTCAATTATTTTTCTGGTTTCTTTGTGTTAGTTTTCAACATGCTCTTGGATTTCACTGAGCTTCCTTACAATCCATATTATGACTTCTTTATCTGTCATTTCAGAATTTTCCTTTTGTTTGGGATCCATTGATTGAGAGCTAGTGTGATCCTTTGGTAGTGTCAAAATTGTCTGTTCATATTGCCAGCATTGTTATACTGGTTCCTTATCATCTGTAGAAACTGCCACTTCTCTTTTTTTGCTTTACTTTCATTTAGATGTTTTTTTAATTTTTAATTTTTTATGTTATTCTATTTTTCTCCTTGTTGGCACGTCTGTAATGTATATTGTGTTTGTTAATTTAGTTTTGATTTTGGGTACTTTCAGGGATCTAAGGCTCTTTATGTGTCCCTCAATTATTGATATTTTTTGTGGGGTCTTTTTCAGATATTGGTTGTAGTAGGGAAGTACTGGGTGCAGTTCAAGCACTTGGCCAGTAGGTGGCCCTTATGTGTAAGAGCTGGGTGCAGCAGGAGATGGGGTGTGTGTGTGTGTGTGTGTGTGCTTGGTCTCAGTTTGTTCAGGTAATGGTGTTGTCTGTGGGATGCCTGATGTCCTTTCTTCCCTCTTCATCCCTGTAGGAGGGGACAAAGCTGGGTGGAGCTAGGCAGCCAAGCTTACCCTCATATACCCCAATGATAAGCAGAAGTACCATCCCTGACAAGGGTGGTGGGGGAACTTGTGTTGAATTGCACTGCTGTCTCTGTCAGGGGTTGGGGTATGGAGGGAGGGGACTGCACTTCCTCCACAGCCTGGGTAGGTAGAGATGTGATTCATCTCCCTATCACAACACTGTCCTGGGGCTCATGACTTTCAGTTCAGATAGATACTGGCATTTTCCTATAGGCTATAATATTGAGGGCCACAGAAAACACCTCTCCCACAGATCTCCACTGAGATGGCCTTAGGGCAAAACTTTTCTCTACCTGAAATAGGCAGCTTGGAGGCACCTGTACTCCTCTGTAGGAGCTGGAGCTCCTTAAAGGAAGAAGTGTGGGCCCCACCCTCCATTCAAGCCAGGGTGTGGTGGGCATGCCATCAGTGGGAGTGTAGACACTCTTAAGCTCCCTGGAATGACAGTGCCCAGTGCACTTCTGCCTCCTCCCCCATGGGAACAGCCATGGCTGCATCAGAAGAATTGGAGGGCAGGGAGAAGTCAGTGAATGGAAGAGAGTATGTGTTCTAGTCTCCTTTATCACAAGGAGCCCCCAGGCCTACTATACACTCTGGGCTGAATGTTTAAACTCCAGGAATCCTGCAGTTCCCCTGGGAACCGCTGGCCTCAGGAGGCTGCTGTAGTCTGAGTGGGTGCTGTGGAAAGTTTGCTGGGGATCTTGTGATGTGAAGATCCAAGGACTGAGATTCCCTGTGCAGGGCAGCTGCAAAAACACTGCCTCTCTGTGTAGGGAGGGAAATGGGCTGCACCCTGCATTCAAGATCATGTGCTGTGAGCACATTGTGAGTAGGGGTACAGGACCCCCCCAGCAAAAGCCCAGGACTGGTCATACCTTGGCCTACCTGCACTAAACCCTTGTGGGAGCAGCCACAGTTGTGTCTACAACAGTGGTAGATGCAGGGAGGAGAAGTCCCTGTTTCCATGTCCCTTCCTGGGTCCTGGTGCTGTTTGTCTTTTGAGGCAGAATCATTCTTGTCCCCTACAGATTTTGCTCTGCACCTGTGTTTCCACTGAGAGGGGTACAGACACGTTAGGATCACAGCAGGGAGCTCTCAAGTGAAGGAGGGCACATGCTCTGGTTTCCTTTGTCCCAAAGGGCACTTTTGCTTGCAGCACTTTCCCTTCTCCTAGGGGAAGCCTGCCCTGTGGGTTAAAACTCCAGGGACCCCATTGCTCCTTTGGGTCTCTTTGGACCTATGTGGTTGCCACAGTCTGAGTGGGTGCTGGGGAATGTTTGTGTTTGTATGGGATCCAGTGATATGAAGACAGAGGGGCTGAGATTCCCTGTACAGGATAGACGCCCACAGTGGGTGCACAAGCAGTATGGTATATGCTACCTCAGCTTGGGATTGTGGGGAGGGGAAGTGACCCTGCATATGCTGGCAGCCCAGTGCTCTGCCCTTAGGAAGTTTCCAATTTGCCAACTGCAGCAGTGCTTGGGCTCACGAGGGTAGAGGGGCTGTCTGACAATTCGGGAGTCACTAGTCTGCTACAGGGGTGAGGGGAGAAAAAAAAACACCTCCACTTACCGTTTCCATGGCACTCCAAATTCCTTGGGGATTGATCTCTGCCAAAATCTTGTTTCTTCTTTTTCTATGTCCCAACTTCTTTGTATGTTTTTTCTGGCAGGTTCTGGCACTCTTCCCTCAGTATTTCACTTGAGCTATGCTTATTCATGTACAACTTTTTCTTCTTTCTTGGGAGAACTGGTGATCAATGTCTAGTCACCCATCTTGAAAAAAAGTGCTCTCTTTAAAATAAAAAATAAGATATGAGTGTCCCCCATAAAAAAGTAGAATTTTGGAAATAAGAAAAGAAAAAGAAACACACAGCATTAAGATTATAAAGAAGAAAGAATGCCATTAGTTAAAGACAACATAAAATTTTATATAGAAACAAGAAGAATGTAAAAGCAAATTACAAGAGAAAGTTAAGCAAGTGAATGGATACAGGTTAAATGTGTAACTATATGAGATGAGGGACATGTTAATTTGCTCCACTATAGTAATCTCTTTATTATCTATATATATCCCCTAACATCATGTTGTATACCTTAAATATACACAATAAAATTTATTTTTAAAAAACAAAAAAACAAACAAACAAAACCAAGTTGGTATATTTAACAACTGTGTTATTATATAACAGCAACAGTTGATAGAAAATGTAATAAAAAGATACCATTTGAAGTATCAACAAAAATAAGGAACTATATGAGATGTGTTACATCTAAATATAGCACTTTATAAAACGTTGGAAGATATCCAACACCTAAATAAATTGATCCATATGCTTGATTAACAAACAGAATGTATCAGTAACATACATACACCAATCGTCTACAGACCAGTTTATTACTCCAATGCAGTTCCAATGCAAGCTTGACCATTTTGGGTCGGGAGGAGTGGAACATGTAAAAGCGAGGGCAAAGAACAGGACGTTTTAAAAGAGAAGATTAAAATGATAAGGCTTGTCATACTATATATCAAAGGTTGTTATAAAGCAATATGTGTCACAAAATACCAATGGGCGTGAACAAGCCTGTGAAAGCTGAGAAATAGACAGATGCAATGTGGAATTCTGACGTATGGGAGAATAGATGCAGCAAATCACTTAGCAAAAGGTGGACAGAGCTGATATAATAGGTGTGTGGGAAAAGGTGGATTATTTAATCAATAGTGCTGGAACTTCAGTTTCAAATCATTAATTCAATAGAATTATAAACCATAAATGAAAAGACTGATGAATTCAACTGTATATTTCCATTCACCAAGCAGTACCATCAAAAAATGAAAATTTAAGATACATATTAGGAGTCTGTATTTGTATCTAATACATATTAGGAGTCTGTATTTTACAAAATTCTCATTTTGTAATTATCTGACAATTATTATTCATAATATGTAAAGAGCACCTACAAATTAATAAGAAAGAGATAAATGACTAAATGAGGAGATATATATGTGTGTGTGTCTGTGTGTGTGTGTTCAACCTCATTGATAAGTAGGGAAATGCAAACCAAAATAATAGCCTATTATTTACACAACAAGCAAATAGCAACAAATACGACCACACAGAATGTAAGAAAAGATGTGCAACAATACAAAGGCATGCATTGTTGATGGTAAACAGACTTTGGAAAACAATTCGGCAGCATCTAATAAAGTTGAAGATGCAAATACTCTAGAATATTAAAGGTTCATGCCTAATGACTGATTAAATTTTGTCTCATTTATACAAGACAGCTGTGATTTCCTTTTAAAGCTGCAGCTAGATATATTGACATGAATGATTCTCAAAAGCATAATGTTGAGTGAATAAGCAAGCTGTAAAATAACTCTATGTAAAATTATTATATTTACATAGAGTTAGAACTAAACAATATATTATTTTTGACTGTGTATACATGTGCTTACTAGAATAATAAACACAAAATTTAGGTTGGTGGTAATATGTAATATGGGGGGAAAGAATTGGATTGCGAGGGACATAGAGTAGGCTTCAAAGTTATTGATAATATTGTCTCTTAAGTGGGGTTATAGGTTCATGTGAATGAGCGATGAAAAATTGGAGACAGGAACAGAGATAAAAAGGTAAACTACTTTTTTAATAAGATAAAGAAGGGGAGAAAAAAGGCAGTGTGGTAGCCTTAAAGCAACAATAGAAGAAGAATATGCATTTTAAGATGAATATACTTGAGCATATTTGTAAGCTGAATAGGTAGACTAAGTAGAGAAGAAGAATTTGAGGATATATAGATATAAGTAGGACAACTGAAGAAGCACTATCTGTGCATGAGGTGAGACAAATAGCTTCAGAGCATAAAAGGAATTTGTCTTAGCTGGTAAGACTGAGTGAAAACAGAGTGGAGGAGATAAACATGAGTGAAGCTACAGATTAGTCTGTCCTTGGGTCACTATCTGATTCTTAAAATTAGTTAAGTCATCCATCCATTCAATTATTCATTCATTTAGTCACATATTCATTCATCAAATGCTTACTGAGGGTCTGTCTTTTAAAATCACCTTTTTAAAATTTAGACATTCAGAGTCAAGAGTCACCTCTATTCTGACTATGTTTTTGTGCCATATATACCCGTGTCCTATCAGGTTTTATTTTTTTAAATGTCAAGTTTGTATTCAAGTTCTATTTCCTTTCCACATTCACTGCTACTATTACATTAGATATTTAACACTTTGTGCCTGTTTTACACATCTTTTTGTGAGAGAAGAAAAAAAATCTTATGTGTTGTATATGTCTTTTTCCTCTGGCTTTACCCATTTAGAGGTTAATATTAGGTCAAATTTCAGTTTTTAAAAAGAGGGGGGAAAAGAAACAAAAGTATCTCTCCTCTTATATTTCCCACCCAGTATGTGAGGGACTTTTCCAGTCCCATGGCTCTCCAACAGCCAGCTCATATGTGCTCATCAATGCAGCTTTCACGTACCAGGAAAGGTTGTCTTCAGATCTTTTTGTGACTCCAGCCCCTTGGGGACATCTGCTCCTGGGATCGATGAAGCCAGTGAAATCTCATGGGAGCCTCTTACTCCTGCTACCACCACTAATGTCCCTGTGATCCCTTGGATCCTTCTGAAGAAGTTCTGCTGCCCTGTGTTGGGCAGCTACTGGCTGAATTTTCTGTAATACACTTCAGGTTTGTGCTGTGCTGTCACTAAACCGATCTGAAGTTGTTTTAATGAAGAGAGGTGAAAATCTTCCTGCCTTCAAAACACATTTTGTTAGCTTGATTCCTTTTGTCTCATCTCTTTCCCTTGTCTCAGTGAACACTTTGTAATATAAACAATTATTTCACCCCTTGGGCAGAAAGGAAAACAAAGTATATCTTTTCATCTGACTTCTAGCCTGACTTAAAAATCTAGTTTCATGTGGTGTGGTGACCTCATGAAAGGGAAGTGTGGCAGTAAGCATTCCCCTAATTAGCCACATGGGGCATAGAGTTGCCTTCCCCTAGGCACTGGGACAGAACTCCTCAGAAGAAAGCCTTTCTGCCACTTAGCTATCCCTGAGAAACCGAGTGTTGTGATTGTGGTTGCAACCTTCCTACTTGTTGGGCTGCACAGCAATGAAGATGAAGACATTTGGAAAAGAGTAGGTGGCCCTCTTGGTTTCTGCAAGATGTGGGTATCGAATGAGGGGTGAGTTTTTTACTTTGTGGTATGAGTGAGTGGCTTTGTTTGCTGTATATTGGGGAAAATTCTCACAGAACCCTATTAATAATATAAGTCCGTTGGACTTAAATGAAGGAAGACTTGTAGAAACTTTGTTAAGGTTGTAAAAACACATGAGGTAGAGGAAAAGAACATAACTCAAGGATGAGGGGCTTTGGAAAGTTTGTGTCCTAGGACTAGAGATAGTCATAAGATACAAACACCTGGATAAATTATCTATTAAATTTTGTCTGGGCCACTAGCTTTATGACTCCTCTCACCTTTACTAATTTCTGGGTTAAATTCTAATCTAGGATGCTTGCATTATATTCAGTGGACTCAGGAAAGGGTCTTAAGAATAAAGGAATGCCGGTATCACCAGTGGAGCTTACTAGTTGAGATTCTGAGCTAGCCATTCCTCCAGAAAACATAAACATGCTGTTAGGTATTATTTTTTTTTGAAAGTACCTATATCAAATCACCTTCCTTCTTAAAAAATTAAGTTCCTAAAGACCTGCCAATTTTTCCTTTTTCCAGGTTTCAATTTTTTAATTCCAAAAAATACTGGACATAGAGCATAATGCTAGTTTCCCTTTTTATCTCCTTACTGCCTCTGAAAAAGTAACACAGAATAATTATAAGATTATTTTCTGTCATATCAGAAAAGAATATTGTGTATAATAAAATCAAAAGAAATTGGGATCTCAAAATGATTTTAAAATCTCATACACATTTATATTATGTGTCATGCTTAGAAGCTCTGATTTGATTTGGAAGCCTATAGAGAGCTACTGGAAGGTTTTTAGACAGAGGATTGATGGCTTTGGATTTAAGAAAGATTATTCCAAGTAGCTAAATGGAGAATGAATTGTAGCAAGAAAAGTCTGAAAACAATAAGCTTAGATAAGAGTAATTAAGACAAGAGATGATCATAGCATAAATAATTTTTTCTTATAGACTCTGTTTTTTAGATAAATTTTTCTAAAAGAAAAACAAAGGGGAATTTTGTCCCTTATATTTCTCCTGTTTCCACATAGATTTAAGATTCTGCTATGTCTATATAAAGCAAGAAAAAAATCTTTGGCTGCCATATGCCAAGATGACTTTCTATTTGCACACAGCCTCTTGCAGTGTGGTTTCAGAATAATTTTATCTATTTATTGTATCTTTTGGCAATTCACAATTATCTGATTCTTTTTGGTAGATACCAGTAGCTTTCTCTACTTAGAGATCCCATCTCTAATAACCTCACTATCAAATAAAGGCAAGTCTCCGAAGTCTGCCATGCAAACAAACATTTATTAGCAAACAGGCATAAAAAACCCCACTATTAAACCTGTTCATGGCAGTCCCAACTGTCTATCCTTAGGCTTTCTGATTAGCAGAATGAATGAAAGTTTTTATCAAAGACAAAATATACAAAATATAGCAAAATTCTCACCAATAGAAAAGCTAACTTTTTAGTGAGATTAGGTGCTGAATCTCCCATGAGGGAAGGAACACAGGAATGAGTGGACTAAGTGCCTATTGCACCCCTCTAAGCTTTATAGGCTGTTTGGCTCATCATATTCTTACATCCCTTCAAGCAAGGGATTAGGTCTGTTTCCAGTCAATCAACATATCTTAATAATCTGGTTTTTCATCAAAAAAAATTTCTATATGCCAATGGTTCTCAACTGGCATGATTTTTGCCCACTCCTCCCCTGCAGGGACATTTGGCAATTTCTAGACCCATTTTGGCTGTCAAGACTAGGGCGGGGGTTTGTGCTACTGACATCTAGTGGGTAGAGACCAGGGGTGCTGATGAACATTCTATAATGTGGGAACTGCCTCCTCTCCTCCCCCAGTAAAGAATTATCTGGTTCATAATGTCAATGGTGCTGAAGTGGAGAAAACCTGCTTTGTGCTAATTAATAAACTCTATAGTGTGGATACAGATAAGAATATTTGAAGCTCTCTCCAAATTTGCCTCTGGAAGAGGACTATTTATTAAAGTCTTTCAAATATTACCAAACTACTACTAGAATGTGATTTTTAGATTACTGTACTTCACTATTAACTAGCTCTGTTTACAGTGTAGAATAGATTAACTTACACACATGGATATATCACATGGGTCTAGGCTGTTGTGTTTTAAAGTAAATTATATTCAATATAATATTAGTTTTTTTTTCTTTTTATTCAATTGTTAATAATGAGATAGACTAAGGGAAGCCAGTCCCTACACTTTAGTTTTTAAGATGCTCACTTTAAAATGGTCTTATTTTTATCCACAGAAGGGATCATTTTGTCACAACTCATTCTGTGTCCCCAATATTTTATCTCAAAAAATAAAAATGTCTACTTACTTAAATTGTTTCTAATTTACTGTTACAATAAACATTGTGCTTAATATTGTCATGCATCTTTTTTTATATTTAAAATATTTTCCCTAAACTACAGGGTAAAAGTCAGTCTAAACAGTCTTGAGACCCTCAATAAAAATTGTCAAACTGCCATTCAGGAGAGTTTGCACCAATTTATATGTCTAAAGAGAAAAACTGTTTGCTTATCTAACAGAATAGTTGACAACATAAGATATTATAATTACTAAAAAGTATTTGCGAATTTGACGGGAATGCTTTACAAGACAACTCTCACAGCATATTTTATTTAATCAACTTAATTTCAGGGCTGTTGAGCTGCTTGAAAAGGAAGCTTTTATTTGTTCTTTGAATGTACTTAGAACTTGTTTGTTTTTTATCAGCCAACAAGTGAAACACCTGAAAATATGGATCTGGAGAATCAGACAGTGGTGACAGAGTTTTATCTCTCTGATTTCCCTCAGTTTGAGAATGGCAGCCTCTTATTCTTCATTCCTTTGCTCTTTATTTATGTGTTTATTATTGTGGGAAATTTCATGATCTTCTTTGCTGTCCAGCTGGACAGCCGTCTGCACAATCCCATGTACAATTTCATCAGCATCTTTTCCTTTCTGGAGATTTGGTATACCACAGCAACCATTCCCAAGATGCTCTCCAACCTGATCAGTGACCAGAAGAGCATTTCTTTCATTGGTTGCCTCCTGCAGATGTATTTTTTCCACTTGCTTGGAGTCACAGAAGGCCTAGTCCTCACAGTGATGGCCATTGATAGGTATGTTGCCATCTGCAACCCCCTCCGCTATGCGATCATTATGACACCTCAGCTGTGCACCCAGCTCTCCACTCGCTCTTGCGTCTATGGCTTCCTTATGTTACTGCCAGAGATTGTGTGGATTTCTACTCTTCCCTTCTGTGGCCCCAACCAGATCCATCAACTCTTCTGTGACTTTGAGCCTGTGCTGCGTTTGGCCTGTACAGATACTTCCATGATTCTGGTTGAAGATGTGATCCATGCTATTTCCATTCTGGCCTCTGTCTCTACCATCACCCTTTCCTATTTAAAAATTATCACCGTGATCCTGAGGATTCCCTCCAGTGAGAGCCGTCAGAAGGCATTCTCCACTTGCGCGGCCCACATTACAATTTTCTTGCTATTTTTTGGCAGCGTGGCACTCATGTACCTACGCTTCTCTGTCCCATTCCCCCCACAACTGGACAAGGCCATTGCACTGATGTTTGCTGTCCTTGCCCCATTTTTCAACCCAATAATCTACAGTCTGAGAAACAAAGACATGAAAGATGCCATCAAGAAAATCCTCTGTTCTCAAAAAATGATCAATGTCTTTGGGAACTAACGGAATTCACACACATCTGTTCAAAGAAGTCTCATCATCTCTATAAGTTTAAAATGATAACAAATAAGTTTCCAAAACTATTGTGCACATTTTGTTTTCACATTCCTGATTCGGTGTTCTTTCCAATTTTCTAACATGAGAATTATTGTTTGATCAGATAAAGGAAGTTTGCTGTGGATTTACCTATCTTTCTATCATTAAAAGATTATAAAGGAATATTTTCTTCACTTTGTAACTCCAAATAATGTGGTATCATGTTCTCTGAATCAATAGAGAACACTGGCCTAAACAACAGTCATATTTGTTACTTGCACATTTAAATGTTTCCCTTATGTACACTTTCATTCCAAATTCACAATACCATAAGCTGTTTATTAATTTTTTTATTTTAACAAGATTAACAAGATGCAAAGCAGTGAAGTGATTTTGGTTTGGGAAAGAAGCCTGACTCACTAACATTTGGTCAAGAGACCTTTCACCTCTCCATAGGTTGTCTTTTGACATCTTACAAGGATTATGCAGCCCATATAGTCACTGACTTTGCGATGTTGATGTAATGCTATAATTAGTAACTCTTTTTTTGATTAATCTCACATTGTTTTGAAGAATTCAGAGCAAACATTCTTAGACCTTTGAAGATTAAATAGATATATAATAGGTAGGCTTGAGACCAAAAACATACATACACAAATTATATAAAGATATACAGTTATATCTTAGTATTTTATTAAATTAATACTACTACTATTAAAAAGTTTCCACGTTATGTTTCATACCTCAATATCTTTGCTGTCATTGTTTTTTTTTTTTTTTTTTGCTCTGGAATGTTCCTCTCTTTCTTCTTCTCTGCTTTGAAACATATTCACCATTAAAAAGTTCCTACACATTTCATCATCTGGGATAATGTTCCTGCCTTCCTCCCACAAAACTATACTAGCAGCAGTTTCAGAGGCAGAGTAAATTGTTTATAAAAAAAGGAATTTTGCTCCTGTCCTGTGGAGAGAAAAGCAAGGACATAGGGCAGCTTTCAGAGGGATTATAAAGACCAGGAGGCCAGTTAGCAGTGTGGGGAGAAGAGAAAGGAGTCAAGAATGGAAACATCGATAATACTGGACAAAAAAAGCACCTCAGTCAGCTGTGGTCAGGCAGGTAGATAAATCCTCAGACACAATTGGGAGAGCTGAAGTGGAAGAAAGACCTTACTCCCAGCTCCAGGTCCACTGTACACCCTGTTCCCTCCCCTGCCTTAGGGACCCAGCCCTACCTTTTGTCCCCTCTCCATCCTCTATCATCAAATCCTCCCCTACATAAATATGAGCTTTTTAATACCCATGACAAAAAAATTTTGCATAAAGAAAATTGCATATAAGTTTCTTTAGTTATAAAATTGAAATTTATTTGAGGTAAATATTCAGGAACTCAGGTCTTCTTTAATATTTGAATTCCTGCTTAAAAACTTTAATATTCTATTTATAAACTGAATAGATTTTAACATTCATTTCTAAAGATGCTTAACAAATATTTGGTCTGATTCATAAACTTGTCAAATAAGTCCCTTTAAACTACATTTAAATATGGCACACATAATTGAGTACCTCAATTTTTAACTTAATAGACAGAGCATGCTCAGGTTTTTTAAAAAACCCTTTATAATCTAAAAAGAAAGTTATAAATATGGCTAATCCTAAATATTTTTAAATGTTTCAAAATTGTGATTAACAAAGATTTCATCTTTAAATAACAACCTTAATATCTTGATTAAATGTGTAAATTTTATTGACTATACATTTTACCAACAAAAAGTTGATTAATAAGAAAAAAGTCTAAGTTAAGCACTTAATTACAAATTTAAAATTAGAATTACAAAGTCCATCTGGTATTCTAATAGATCAAATTATCTTAAATAATACAAATATGAAAATACTAAATATATATGAGTTCCTTAAGGCAAAATATGAATAATAGGTTTTGATTCTTTTAAATATTTCCATACTTAGCCATAAATCTTACTAAGTTTAAAAGATGCTAAACCACTGAGGAAATAATTATGTGCCCCACTTCTTTATTCATGCAACAAATATTTACAGAGGGCACTATGCCAGGCAACATTTTAGGTGCTTGAGATAAAACTGACAAAAATTCCCTGACCTTCCTTATGTATCTTATACATATTGAGGGGAGATATTTTAAAAATACATATTAAAAATAAGCAAACAAAAAGGTCGACAATTTCATGAAACCACGTGTTCTGTGGGAAATAGAAAAAAATATATAGCAGAATAAAATGATCCAGTGTGGGTAGAGAGATCATAATTGTCATAGATTGGTCAAGTTAAACCTCACTTAGAAGGTCCCACTTGAACAAAGATTTGAAGAAAATGAAAAAGTTTGCCATGTGGGTAAAAGGAGGGAGAATAATCTAGGCAACAGTGAAAGCTGGTGAACAAACCCTAAGGTGGGAGGCATTTGGCTTGTTTTAGGAATCAAGGAATCCACTGTTCTGGAAATGGAGTGAGGGATGGGCCAGAAAACCAGAAGATGAGTTCAAGGAAATAAAAGAGAGATGGATCACATAGGGCCTTGAAGGCCATTGTAAGATTTAGACTTTCCTAATTTACTCTGAGAATTGGGGGAGCCATTGGAGAGTTTGGAGCAGAGGAGAGATATTATCTGATTTAAAGTTTAACAGAATCATGCTTACTTCTGTGTTGAGAAGACATTGAAGGGAGGCAAGGGTCCAAGGTATAGTCCTTAGGAGGGTATTTCAATAATCCTGGTGAGAGAGGATGGTGGCTCAGATCAGGGTCGAGCAATGGGGATGGAAAAACATGGTCCAATTCTAGATACAGGTTGACAGCAGGGCCAAGAGAATTTCCTGGTACACTGAAAATAGAGTGTGCCAGAAAGGGGGAAGTCAAGGATGACCATCTGGAATGATGGAGTTGCCATTAACTGAGACAGAGAAGACTTCAGGGAGAAGGTGTTGAAAGGAGGGATATCAGAAGTTTAGTTTTGCATATTTTAAGTTTAACTGGACTATTTGAAGATTAATAAAAATATTGAGTAGGCTGTTACATGAGTCAGATACTCAGGAGTGAAGGCGGGGATGCAGATATACGTGCATATCATCAGGATATATTAAGTATTTAAGGCCATGAGACTGGATGAGATTACCAAAGGTCTGAGTTTGGGGCACACAACATTACAGACTTGGGAAAAATGGGAGGGATCAGAAAATATGACCCAGAAGCAGTGAACATTAATAAGGTAGAAGGAAACCAAGTATCCTGAAAGCCAAGTGAATAAAATACACCAAGAAGGAGGAAGTGATCAAGATTGTCACATTCTGCTATTAGTCAAGTAAGGAAAGAACTGAAAATTGACCATTGGGTTTAGCCATCTGGAAGTCGTTGTCAAACTTAATAGGAGAAGTTTCCTGGAGTGGTAGAGGCAAAAGCCCAACTAGAGTAGTTTAACAGAAGAGGATCAAAGAAAAATTAGAAATTCCAATTAGAAACAACACTTTCATAGAATTTTATTACCCATAAGAGCATAGAATTTGGGTAACCAAAAGAAAATGGGATCACTAAAACAATTTGTTGACTGTGATTCACAATAACAGTCAATATTTTAAATCATAATTTAGGACACATATACATACATTTACACATTCTTATCCATATTTCTAACAGAAAAGCATTTTTACAGAGTGATACACTTATGCTATGTGATACTTTGATGTTTTGATTGGGTTTTCTCCAATTCTATTTTAGTAAAAATATTTTTGGAATTGATTTCACCACTCACTAATGGGTTGTGATTCTCATTTTATAAACAAAATGAAATTAGGTCTCTAACTCTGTTTACCTTTAGATACAAATCTAACACATAGTTTATATTTTTAACTTTGTATTTATCTATGGTTTCTAATGTATTTATAATAAACTATTACATTGCATTAAAAGCCAAGTTTTATTTTAAAAATATGATAATTTAAATTTGATGAAGAAGATACACACTCTCTGAAAGTGCTAATAGGATATCAAAATGGTATAATCCTTTCTTGAGAAATCTAGCAATATGAATCAAAAACTTATTAAGCTTGACTATCCATTTGGATGTAAGGGACAGAAAAGACATCTTTGATGAAGTAGCATTTAAGAAGACTGAGAAGGAACAAGGCCAGAAAAATGCATAACATAAATCATTTGTGCAAATGCCTCAAGGCTAGAAATAGCCAACCAAACGCAGGTACGTGCAGATGGCAAACAGTGAATAAGAGTCCTGAGATGAAGGTTAGGGGCAATATATGCAGAATGTTATAGATCATGCTATGAGATAATGGAGTTTAATGAAAGCTGCAAGTGAAGACATTGAAGAGATTTAAGTAAGAAATTATATTCTTAGAATAACATTCCTGGCATGGTATGGATAGTAGAATGGAGTTGAACAAAAGTAAAGGTGGAAAGGATGATTTAAGATAGTGGTCCCCAACCCTGGGACCATGAACCAGTACTGGTCTGTGGCCTGTTAGGAAGCTGGCCACACAGCAGGAGGTGAGCGGCTGGTGAGCAAGCAAAGCTTCACCCATATTTACAGCCGCTCCCCATCCATTTCCATCACCAAATAAGCTCCGACTCCTGTCAGATCAGCGGGGCCATTAGATTCTCATAGGAGTGCGAACCCTACTGTAAACCACGCATGTGAGGGGTCTAGGTTGTGCGTTCCTTATCAGAATCTAATGCGTGACGATCTGAGGTGGAGCTGAGGCGGTGATGCTAGTGCTGGGGAGCAGGTGCAAATACATTAGCAGAGAGGTTACACTGCACAATAAATGTAATGCACCTGAATCATCCTGAAACCACCTCTCCCCCAGCCCCCCATCTGTGGAAAAATTGTCTTCTGTGAAACTGGTCCCTGATACCAGAAAGGTTGGGGACCACTGATTTAAGAGACCTTATCCATTAGCTTTTGCTATGGAACAAACTACCCCCAAAATTATTGGCTTAAAACAATCTATTTGTATGTTTCACAATTTCATGGATTGGCAGTTTGGGCTGGAATCAAATGTGTGGTTTTTCTAGTCTTGGATTACTCATGTATCCAGGGTCAACAACTGATTGGCTAGAGCTGGCTGAACTAGGACAACATTAGCTAAGACAGTTGTACTCTTGTTCATATGGTCTTTTACCTTCCAGAAGGCTGGTCTGAGTTTTTTCATGCAATGACTGTTTAGCGTGTTGAGATAGAGTGTAAGTGTGCAAGGACCCTAGAGAAGTAGGATCAGAACTGCCACACAATTTCTTCTGTTACATTGTATTGGCCAAATGAAGGCACAAGGGGATTTAGGAGGATGTAAAGAGATTCAATCTCTTGATGGGAAGAGCTGTCAATTTACCTTCAAGGAGCATGGATACAGGGAATAGTTAAGATTGTACTATTTTCTTTGTAATATAGAGATTATTGGTATCCTCACATTATGCTAAAATCTACACTGGAACCACTGGAACTAATCACCTACCTGTGGGCTAAAGGAGTAGAGAAGTGGTCTGTATTTAGAACTATGGTAAAGGACTATCCTGAGCTAAAGTAAACAAATTTATCTAGCATTGCCTTTTGGGTAGGCAACAATGTTACTGCAATGAATTGTCTTCTTTGGGAAAACTGAACAAGCCTTGAAAATTTTAACCCTTTCAGAAGGTATGAAAGTAAACAAAAAATTTAAATCCCTAATTCTATTGAAGGCAATTCTTCATAAGACTGTGTATTCATCTAACCTCTTGATTCTGAGCAAATCTATCAAAGGAGGCCCAAACTTTACTAAGACTCTTGAAGTTCCTGACATTATGGAGAACTAATGAGAAAATATCAGAGGAGGAGGTTTCTATTAATTAAGCCACAGGGAAATAGAATTGCTGCTGTTCTCTAGTTATCAGGGGAAATACCCCAGTAGAGAAATCTCCCTAAGAAACCTTTAGAAACAAGTATAATAGTCTTTCCTGATGAACTGAAGGGACTAAAGTACATAAACCTGGGAAAGGAAAGGAAGCTCACTGTCTCTGCTGGAGGTAAGAGGAGAATGCACATGGCTCCAAGATGTGGACTTGTCATGTGTCAAGGAGAAAGTGAATTGCCTAGTAGGTAAAAGGAAAAGGACACATAGCTAGTGCTCTTGCTGTTGACTTAAATAACAATATCTGGAAACATAATTTCAGATTGCATGAGTGGATAAATGGAACCTTTTCATGGAGAAGGAGAAACACAGGATTAGAAATCAGTGATAATGTATTTTTTCTTGAGCATGACAGATTGAATGATTAAAACTTTTTCACTGGTAATGATATTGTTCTTCTGCTTTAATACCCTTTGACTTTTTAAAATTAATTATGATTCAGAGGACACATTTTCACATATTGATCTCTGATCCCAGCCAAATGAATATGAACCAGTAAGATCATTAATAAAGAAATGTCAGACATATCAGAGGAACCTATTACTGAAAAGCTTATCCTAGGGTATTGACAAACAGAACACAGTCTCTACCCAAGATCAAATTTTTATGCTTACCTTCCTTTCTCCCAGTGGGATTGGGTCAGCTCATTTCTCTCCTTCCAGTCTCCAAAAGATAAACTTCTAACTGGCATATTAATTTCTGCAGAGTAGAACATTGATTTTGCCAAAACATAGGCACCCCGATTCTATTAAAAGGATGACCACTATCACTTTGCAGAAATAAATATTGATGCTAGAAACACAATAGGACAATAACTCTGACTGCTTTAGAGGTCCAAAAAGTCTCAATTCTCTGCAATTAGTAGTACTCATCTCTATACTGATTTACAAATGGAGATGGTATATAAATATTTTTTACCCCTTTTCTTAATCTCTTCATATGTGTAGGTCAGGGGATCAGTAGAGTTGAGAGACATTGAGATGGAAGGTATTGGAGCAGCCGATTAAAACAACAAGGAGCCAGAATGAAAGTTAACAGTGAAGTCTTGACTTGCTTATTGTGATAATATCAGCAAAAGGCTAAAACCAGAGAAAATGCCATTCCCCTCTGTTCCATGTTCCCCCAACAACTGGTGCACCAGTCCGGGGTGAGGTGGATCAGTGCAGACTTGGGGGTTGTCTCATGGTGAGGGAGCCCCAAACAAAGGGCTGCAGCAGTTTGATGAATCCTGGGAGGAGAGGGGAAGAGAGCTAGGAGTGGCAGAGTACTGGGCTGAGTTGGAGTGGGGCAGTATGTCTTCAAGGTTTTCCCTTCCTCCCCCAGTAAGTAGGCCACTACAGAGGCACTTGAAGAAGACCTGACCAAAGGCTTCAGATAAAGAGACTTAGGATGAAGACTTTGGGGCTACGAATATAAAATGCAAAGAGCATGACCAGCAGGGGGACCTGAGTCCTTGGACTGCCCTGCATTAAGTCTCCTGTGGGAGAGGAGGTTTCCCCATGAAGTTGCCAGGCAAAACTTTGTAACTGCTTATGGGCAAGCCTTGCAAATGACACGTAGGTTTTAACTAGGAGCTGGACTCCTCAACTTCATCCCCTGATATTTCAGGACTTGAATGAGAAACATAGGCTACTCCACCATGGACCAGAGTTAGGTCAAACTTTGAGGGGCTGTGACATAAACCTGGTAATTAGGCTGAGGCAATAGTGGACCAAGGCTATGACCAAGATCATTACAAGTAAGATGATCAGGCTTATCTGGAGGACTGAATGGAACTGTGAGTCCCAATAGTTACCAAGCAAGGAAAAGATGTCCCACAGCCCATTAAGGTTTACTTTAGAGAGGTGGGACGCATTTTTCTTCTATTTCTTTTTTTTTTCCTTTTTTTATTTCAAAATATTAAGGGGGTACAAATGTTTTTGTTACATGGATAGTTTTAGAATGATTAAATCACAATCTTTTTTACCTGCCTGAGGCATCAGTTCTGGAAGGGCATAGCTCTGGCCAGTAAGCTGACCTGAAAGCCTTCCAGGCTTCCACCAACGTGAGGACACTCAAGGTACGCACACAAGAAGCATTGCCTCGGAGGGCACACACGGTCCCCTGAAAACAAAGAGTTAACAAGCTTAGGCACCCCAAACAGGGCATACATTAGGCAGGAGGCAGGTGAACAGGGCCCTCAAGGGGGCCTCCCATCATGTGGCCTCCTGCCCTAAGGTTTCCAGTCCATTCCTAATAATTCAGTTTAATTCTTGGTTTCAGAGGGAATGCATGAGGCAGTCAATTTTAAACTGTTCTATTTGTGTGTGACATTACTCTATGAGTCTATCAGTCTTAGAAGTGTGGATGACAATGGCAGGTATTTTTGGGGAAAGTGTAGGAGGTGAGGCCATTCTCTGCTACCTCAGTCAGGGTTATCAGTTTGCAGCAGCTTGGAGAGGCAGAGCAGGAAGGCAGCACATGGAAATGGGGTTTTTTTGTTTGTTTTTGAATTTGTTTGTTTTTTCTTTCCATCTTTCTTTTCTAGATGAAGGGGAAACTTTTAAGAGCAAATCTGAAAAAAAAACCCAAAGATAATATTAATATCCTCCCCCTTTTTCACATCTCCCAGGTGCCAGGTTTTTAGTTTTTTGTTATCAATGTGTCTCATATAGTAATCAAATTTTCACATTTCAAAAATAATTATCCCTTATGTTTTATTTGATATGGAGCATGGAGAGTCCACCTTATGGCCCATGATTGGGCTCCCTTATGTGCAGCGTGGTTGGCAAATCGGAGCCATTATCAGATGCAATGTGCTCAGGAAAACAATGCAATGTGAACAGAATACAAAAGTGTTCCTTTCGGGCCTGGATAGTTGGCCCGAGTCAGTGGAATGCATGGGGATGGCCAGGCCAAATTCAGAGAAAAGGGTTGTTTGTAGTCAAGATGCAGAGAAGAGAAACCCTTCAAATAGGACAATGTGATTTACCTGCCAAGAAGATCCTGGCTCAGTGGCTTGGGAATCTGTCCATGGGAATGGGCAGTGTTTTTAGCCTTAGCCAGGTTCTGATAGGTAAGGCAGCTTTTCATGCTGTTTTGGTGACTTCTCATGACTGTGGCAGCCCATGTGTGTAGGCCCAGTCTAGGGTGGTATCTGCATTTTTATGAGCCATGCTCTCCTGGATCAAGGAGTTGATCAGGCACACATCAGCTTGCTGTGGGTTGGAGGACATTTTAGTCTCTGTGTTCAGTTGACAAGTACAGTCTGTTCATTGGTTATGTCCCCCTGGTAAGCATACTGATCTCTCTGGTGAGCATCCACATGGGTAACAAAAACCCTACTGGGTGCATAAGTGATTTCTATCTAAATGTCTGTTCCTCACAGGAGGACATTTATATGTCAATCTTAGGCTTGCCAGTGGACCCCAAAAATGCCCAGGCTACCAGCTAAAGCCCAGGGGTCAGGTAGGTTTACAGTTTCCCATAAGCCCCACCAAAATGGCCCAAACTTCAAGAATTGTCTGGACTTGGGGGAAAAGGATGGCAGAGGTATACAAAGCCAATATATTAATACCAATAATATATTAAATAGTAGGAACCATGACAATGAAGCCTTATAGGGGCCTGGTGGAATGCACTCATTGTTGGGCTTGGACAAGGGTCCATCCAGGTCATGGTGACCTCAGAACAAAAAGCATTATCTATTTTTTTCTCATCTTGGTGCCAGTGATTGTGGGATTCATAGGCACTTGTGAATGGGTAGCTTAAAAGCTTACGATATACAGTATTCTTTTATTTCCCTATTGAATTTTAACCTTGACTTAGAGTCTCTTGTTTCCTCAATGAACAGAAGAACATTGGCCTAACCCCTAGTCTTAGTTATTTTTGACAACTGAGAGGTCTGAGTGAAAGTCAGTGGGGCCTCCAACATATCCCTGGTTCCACAGGGAGAGGTAGAAGGAACAGAACCTTGGTCAATCAATAGGGACAGATGGTCAACAGGGACCATCTGTCAGGATTTGGTCACAAGTTTTCTGGGGCAGAGGCAAGGAGTGACTTGAAGAACCAGGGGGAACAGCAGGCTGGAGTGGACAGCTGTTTTTTTCTCCAGGACTTCTGGGGGCTACACAGGGCAATCAAGTTCCAGCCAAGCTTCCCAAGCTTTTCCCCAACCCCTCCTTGGTCTTTTCTCTCTATCTGGACTGTAATCTGACCCACAAGCTAATCTCAGCTGGGGACTCAGGAGATAAAGAGAAGGACCAAAAGGTCTCCCTCAGAACAAAAAGTATATAAACAATCTGCTAGCATCCTCCAAGAGTGCCCATGGATTTTACTAGCACTTCCTCAGACCCCTTGGCATGGTGAGAGAAGAGCCCTGAGGGATCCGTTTGAACTTCCCATGGCCCAATGGCAAAGTGCCCTGCAAGACCCTCAGACTCTTGCAATCAATCCAATACCACCCCTCTAGAATGCCCTCAGACTCCTCTGGCACCTTCCAGTGGTACCCTACGGGATCTTCATGCTTTTTGTTCTTGCTGAATGACGTCATTTTTAATTGGTTACCCTGCTCACTGCCCCAATTTGTCAGGATCTCAGCTGTGCTGAGAGAGAGCTCGAGAAAGAGAGAGAGAGATAAACCATTGAGCTGAGCTGCCAAGAGTAGCCAATTAAAGCAACAAAAAGCAAAAATGAAAGTAACAGTGAAGACTTTAATCATTTTCTGTGATACTATGAGCAAGAGCCTACAAGTGGGAAAAGTTCATTTTCTCCCCAAGTTCATTTCTCCCATGAAATGGAGGTGGAGAGTCAGGGGGATCAGTGCAGATGTGGGGTTGTCTCATTGTATAGATGCAGTAGATGCAGTACATAGAACCATATAACCACCACCAAAATGAAGATAAAGAACAAGTCCATTCCTTGAAGCCCCTTTCCCGAAATTTCCTAATTGTGCCCTTCAAAATCAACACTTCCTCCCACCCCATCCTCTGGCAATGATTGTCTGTTTCTGATCCTATGCTTTTGCCTTTTCCAGAAGGTCACATAAATGGAATCATACTGTATGTAGCCTTTGACCTCAACTTCTTGTGCTTAACCTCATGTAATTGGGATTCATCCATGTTGTTGTACATACCAGCAGTTTATTCATTCTTATTTCTGAGTACTATTGTATTATACATATGTGTCAGTTTGTTTATCCATTTACCAGTTGGATGCCTTTTTGGTTGTTACCAGTTTAACAAATAAAGCCACTGTAAGTATTTGATTAGAGGTTTTGGGGTGAACATAAGCTTTCATTTCTCTTGAGTAAATGCCTAGGATAGTCATTGGTGGATCAATACTAAGCATATGTTTAACTTTGTAAGAAACTGATAAACTCTTTCCCACAGTGGCTGTAACATTTTGCATTCCCACCAGAAACGTATATGAGATACTGTTGCTACACATTCTGTCCAGGACTTAGTATTGTCAGGTGTTTTGTTGTTTCTTATAAAAAAATTGGAGTGTTCTTTCTTATAGATGTGTAGTGGTAATGTATCTCATTGTGGTTTTAACTTGCACTTCCCTATGACCAATGGTGTTGATGTTGAACCTATTTTTTGTGAACTAATTTGACATCTACATGTCTTCTTTGGTGAAATGTCTGTTCAAATCCTTTGCTAATTTCTAAAAAAAATGTGTTGTTTACTTTCTTATTATTGAGTTTTGGGTTTTTATGTATTTTGGATATGTCTTTTGTCAGATATGTGTTTTGCAAATATTTTCTCCCTGTATGTCTTTTCTATTCATTCTCTTAACATTTTAGTTTATAGAGTAAAACTTCAATTTTGGTGAAGTTCAATTTACCAATTAAATTTTTTTTTATGGATCATGCTTTTGGTATTATAGCTAATAAATTTGTCTAACTAAAAGTCATAGAGATGTTCTTTTCTGTTTTCTTCTAGGTGTTTTACAGTTTTTTCATTTTACACATATGTCTATGATCCACTTTGTGTTAATTTTTTACATGGTACAAGATTTTTAAGCACATTTATGTTCAGTTCTTCCAGTACCATTTGCTAAAAGGGTTTCCATTTTTGTTGAATTGCCTGGCCATGTACATGGAGATCTATTTCTATACTCTCTATTTGGTTCCATTGTTTTATGTGTCTAGTCTTTTGACAATACTTCACTGTCTTGATTTCTTTAGCTGTATTGTAAGTCTTGAAATCACTAAATATGATTCTTTCAATTCTTTTTCAAAATGTAACGTTGTCTTTTTCCTTTTCCCTTTGCCTTTTCATACAAATTTTTGAATCCTCCTGTCAATAACTCTGTAACAAAAACAAGAAAAAGTCTTCTGTAATTTAGATTAAGGTTGCATTGAATAGTCAGCTTTTGGAGAAGTGGCATATTTACAGTATTGAATCTTCCCATTCATGAGCACAGTATCTTTCCATTTGTTTGTCATTGTTAATTTCTCCTATCAGTGTTTTAAAATTTACAGCATATGGATTCTGCAAATATATTTTGTTAGATTTATGACTATTCATATTTTTCATGTTATTGTGAATCATATGGTTTTTAAATTGTATTTTCCAGTTGTTCATTCTTAGTATATAAAATATATACAGTAATTGATTTTTATTTGTTGGCCTTCTGCCCTCTAACCTTGTTTCTCTTCCTCCAGTTATCTCAGTGTCTAATCCATTCTACACACCATAACCAGACTTACCTTTCAAAATCCAAAGCTCTGTCAAACACAGTTACCCCTCTGTTTAAAACTCTTTAGTGTATCCTTATTTCTGGCAGGGTAAATCTCATTCCTAGACAAAACTTACTAGTAACTTCAAGGAAAATTTTTGCAGGTCTCTCCAGTTTCATCTATTGCATCATCTTCATACCTTCCCCACTACACACACACACACACACACACACACATACACACACACACAGTATGTCCTCCACCCAGAGGCAACAAGTTTAATTCTTGAAATGCATCAGTTTAGCTTGGTTTCTGAATCTTTGCATGTGTTATGCTTTCTTCCTGGAACATACTTCTCATAGCTGCAAGTTTTTTACCAGCTTCCCTTCTACATATGTCCTTCAGATTTCAGAAAAGAAATTGTTTACCTAAACAATCTTTCCCAAGCCTAGAATTGATGTTCCCTGAACTTAACTCTCATTGCACCTATACCCTGCACCAAAATTGTCTGTCTTCCCACGGACACCATTATATACATGGTAGTAGCAAAAAAAGTTTTTGTTCTCCATAACAGAGTGAATGCGTCAGTCACTGTTCTAAGCATTTGTACCTGCATCAACTGATAGAATTCTGACAAAAATTTTGCAAGTTAAGTGTTTTTATTACTTCCATTTTGCAGATGAGGAAACTGAGATGAAGAGAGTTTACACAAGTGCCCCAAAATAACAGAATTCAGAAGTGTTAGAGCCATGATTCAGACCCATGTAATCTATATCTAAGTCCCACATCACTAAATACTATCTAATTTTACCTCTCTGCGCTGTACTGCTTCTATATTATGTGCTCAATAAATCATTCATGTTTAAATGAATTAACCCACTCCCATGGGCCTTCCTCTCCCATATTCCATTGAAAATTCTTATAAGGTTGGTGATGATTCCCAAATTGCTTTATCTAAAAGTTGCTTGCATTTCTACCTCCATATTACTTAAGTGATCTCCGGGATTTGAAACTGTCACCTACTATTTACTCCTTCTTCAAACTTTGTAGCTTTCTGGTGCTCCTTTCCCAATTTGCTTTTTATGATCCTCTTCCCCATTTCCTCTTACAAAGGGGTGTTTTCCCAGGCCTCAATTTTATGTCTGCTTCACTTTTACTTTATTTATATGCTCTCCCTGGATACCTTTATCCATGCTGAGTTGTCATATATCATTTATCTGTGGGTAACTCCTAAAAATACATCACTGATGCAGACATCTTTCTGAACTCTAGACCTGTCTGTCTTCTGGTCTGCCTATTGAGCATCTTTCCTTCTAGGTCCCATTGATACTCCATAGTCAACCACTCTAAACATATCCCTTCATCTTACTCCAAATATGCCCCTCCTCCATAATTCCACTTTTTATTAATTTTATTTTATTATGGTAAGAACATTCCTTTATTTTTGATGTTTTATTTGATTAGCTATGCTCAAAGCCAATATACTATAGACTGACAAGCAAAAGAAATCAAGAAATGTTTGTTAAATAAACTAGTAATAACTTATAACTGAGAAATTGGTTTTTATTAGTAGCTCATTCAATCACACCTAGATTATTTTGGCTTTTAAGGTCACTATCCTATCTGTCATCTACATGTATCCTTTTATTCTCAGTAGGTAAAATAAGCATAGTCCATTCGTTGACTCATCTTTTACACTTGAAACTAAAATCAGATCATGTGTTCATATTAACATTCTTTTCTCCTATAGGATAATCCAATGTATAAGATACCTAAGATGAATATATACTTCAAAACACCATGTCGTACATGATAAATACAGGCAATTTTATCTATCAAATTAGAATAAAATAAAAAGATGCAGATGATAATTACATATCTAAAAGAATGCATAAATATCCAGTCTGGTATGTCTTTGGGTATACTCAATATCAAACTTGCTTTTTAGATTTGGGATGATTTTTCATCTTTTAAATTTTTTATCAATTTGCTCTTCTAATAGATTAATATAGATAAATTATTTTATCTTTAAACAATTTTGAAAATGGACTTTAAATGATATCAAGGCTTATTAGGTTGGTTTTGTATTGCTTGTTTTTTATCTTTATTTTGTTTTGTTTTGTTTCATTTTCATGATTTGTGTTCTATCCCTCTTTTTTAGCCTTTAGAAAAAAGGCAAAAGAATTTTTCTTACCAGTATCCATAAATTTAAGGATACTGTGTCAATAAATTTAAGGTCTTATTTGCTGCTATCAATACTCAAATCATTACTTCTTGCCAACCCGCCTTATAATGTAACAAAACACTGTTTCTATTAGGTCCTCACATTGATTAGTATATCTTTTTTGTCAGTCAATTGTTCAATGATAACCAGCTTGGAGTAAGGGGGACCAACAAATTAATTTTGTGGCATCCAGTTTCATTAACTCAGAATTGACTCTTTAAAATAATAAGGATATTGAAAAACTCATGAATTGACTGTTGGATTGATGGACTTTCTCAAAAACTTCTTTAGCAACATGTCTTATAATCTGCATAATATCAGAGAGCTAGTAAACATGAATGTTTCAGCAGTCTAGTAGTAAGAGAAAAAAGTTGGAGCTCACTTGGAAAGATTATTTCCAAAAGTGAAACAGTTGAGAGAACCAGTTAGGGATGAAGATACATTTATATATTTGTGTGTGTGTGTGTGTGCGCACATGTATGCATATCCATGTACCAAATGTTCCATAAACAAATAAATCAATAACAATTGATATCTGTACAGCAATATTTTTCTGTTTGCATCCTCCTATTTTGTAAAAATCTGAGGGATTCACGTGTATAAGAACAGTCAACATGTCCGAATTCTCTGAAGGCACTTGATTTTCCAGAAACTGTGAAAGTCATATTTGTCAAACTTACTCAATATAAACCAGTTCTTGATAGAATTTGTTCTAGATATATATTTTGTTCTATAATGAGAGCTTTGAAAAATACCAAAATGTGCCAAATATTTTTCATTGACTCCATCTATGTTTCAAATACCTCATTTAAATTTGGGAATTCAAATATTGTTTCTCAATAAAGGTACATAGAGATTGAAGTTAATTTAATTATGAATAATTTTTAAAATAGCTATGGAAAAGCATTTTCTGGAGAAGTGCTAACATACAGCATAAGCAAGTGTTCTTTGTTAGTTTTGTGAGTTCATTTTTAAATGGTTCTATATTGTCCCAAAATGGATATTATTTTTCAAAGTTTCTTTGTGTTCTAAATATTTCTCCTTGACAGATTTTCAGTCTGACTGTTAGGTTAGCTTTCTGAATTACCTGGAGAGTAATACCTGAGTGCAACTGATGAGTTTCTTTGTACTACTTTTAGAGGTAGCATCTTCGTAGTTCATGCAACTTTCAAGGGACATGATAGCAACAACCCTAAATTGTGCTACAATGCTACCTTTTGGCTCTTTCCTTCTCATGGTGATGGTCTTTGTCAGGACATGAACAATCTGAATAGGGAGACTTAGATATTTATCAAGAATCTCTGCTTCCTTTCAATATCTCTCATGAACTGACATTATAGGAGCCTGATTAAAAAGATGCAAAATCTTGCGCTGCTAAATTTCTCCCTGGTCTCTTCTTTCTGTGCTGGTCAATTTCTATTAGCTTATTTTTTTTTATACTCCTGCAAATGGAGTTTCCTACCAAGGCATCACCTTGATATTTGTGCCTGAAAACTTTACCCTCTTCTTTATCCATATTTAATGTTACTCTGTGGTGTGATAAAGGAGCAGAACACTGGAAACTGGGAATATTCAGGAAAATGTGGAATACAACTTTACAATAATTATATAGAGAAGAAGAGAACTAAAGGTTTTGTCTAATATGTAATTAAAGACTGTTAGAGGATTTATCTGGTATGTGACTCAAAACAATTTTGCCAATTACTATAAAGGACAATTATTAATACTACTATGAGTTTATTTTAGTTTATATAGTTATAAACATGACATTCTTGATATCTTATTTTCTTATTATTTTTATCCTTTTTTAAGAATATAAGCTTCACTAATGTAAAGATACTTTCTTCACTGATGAATTCAACAAACCCATAGCTGTGCTTGGCACATAGTAAGCACTAAATGAATATTTAAATAATCTATGAACAAAGAGAAATACATTATCTAAAGTGTATTTTTCATTTGACTCTTATGTGAGTTAATACATCTGACTTTTTCAATTCATCTAGGAAGCAAGCTGTGTCTTTCCATCCAGGACAGTTAAAGTTTCTGAGACCATGGTGAGAGGTAACCAAACAACTACAATCACAGAGTTTCTTTTCTCTGGATTCCCCCAGTTTGAAGATGGTAGCTTCCTCTTCTTCATCCCTTTGTTCATTATCTACATATTCATTGTTATTGGGAATCTCATTGTGTTTTTTGCAGTCAGGATGGATACCCGTCTCCACAATCCCATGTATAATTTCATCAGTATTTTTTCATTTCTGGAGATCTGGTACACCACTGCCACCATTCCCAAAATGCTCTCTAACCTCATCAGTAAGCAGAGGACCATCTCCATGATTGGCTGCCTCTTGCAAATGTACTTCTTCCATTCCCTGGGAAATTCGGAGGGGATTTTACTGACCACCATGGCTATTGACAGGTATGTTGCCATCTGTAACCCTCTCCACTACACAGCCATCATGACACCCCGGCTCTGTGCTCAGCTCTCTGCAGGCTCCTGCATCTTTGGCTTTCTTGTGTTGCTTCCAGAGATTGCATGGATTTCCACACTGCCCTTCTGTGGACCCAACCAAATCCATCAGCTATTCTGTGACTTTGAACCTGTGCTGCGCTTGGCCTGTACAGACACGTCCATGATTCTGATTGAGGATGTGATCCATGCAGTGGCCATCATCGTCTCTGTCCTGATTATTTCCCTCTCTTATGTCAGAATCATCACTGTGATCCTGAGGATTCCCTCCGTTGAAGGTCGCCAGAAGGCCTTTTCTACTTGTGCTGCCCATCTTGCTGTCTTTCTGATGTTCTTTGGCAGTGTGTCCCTCATGTACCTACGTTTCTCTGCCACTTTCCCACCATTTTTGGACACAACCATCGCACTGATGTTTGCAGTGCTTGCTCCTTTTTTCAACCCTATCATCTACAGCTTGAGAAATAAAGACATGAAGATTGCAATTGAGAAGCTTCTCTGCCCTCAGAAGATGTTTTCTGTATCTGCAGGTTAATGCTAAATTATTGGCACGTTTCACTGTGAATGTTACTCTAACATACTAAACCATAAAAGTAACACACAACTCATTCACTTTCACAAAGATACTTTGTGTCTCTTTATCCCAGTTCTTCTTCCCATGTACTTGTTTATTCGGTGCATGCATGTTTAATTAAGGTAGCGTGGACTACCAGTCTAGACTTTCACAGACAGTTAAAATATAGAAAGGAAATATGATGTTTAAGCCATTAAAATGTTTTTGAACTTTAATTTTATTACTTTTATACTAACATCATTATTTAAGCATTATATTATATAAGCATTCAAATCAACTATAGATTATAAAACAGTAATTAAGAGAATAAGGTCTGTAGAAGAGGTTAAGGTTCATATTTCAGTGGCACCACATACTAGTTTGTGACTTTGAACAAGTTATTAATTAATTTTTCTACATCTTTAGTTTTATCATCTGAGTGTAAAAGTAATATATTTTAAAAGTAGGTCTTTGTACATTACAATGAATATTAAATGGGCTACTCTATGCAAGTGCTTAGAATACTGCACAACACAGAGCAAGTACAAAATAAGTATTAGCTGTTAATATTATTTGCCACTAATTATGAATATTTTATTGATGTTTTAAAGAGTGTTATAAAGAGTAATATATTAAAAACAAAAACACATGCAGAGTAATTGCTATGATTATTATTTATAATATTTTTGTTACTATTTCTCTGGGGCCAAGTAGAATTCAACTTTCATTTTACTTTGACCATTTTGATTGAATTCATCCAACTGGATTGAGTTAAATTATTTGGTTAATAGTAGTCTCAAACATATTAAGAAGTGATAAATAGGTAGAAATATATATATATATACATATATATATATATACAGATATATACTATTTGAACTACATTATCCTTGCTTTTATTTTTGTTCCCTCTGAGATGTGATTAATGCATTGCTACCAGAAATTAATTTCCTAAAATTCAAGTTTAGATTTCTGTATTAAAATAGCAGTTTAAATTCACATATTTAAATTTTCCTCCACCAAAAACTCAATGGGAATAAAAAAGTCAGGACTTGATAAAGTGCTAGATGTCTTAAAGCACTGAAAAGTGTTAAGAATACAATAATAAAGAGTGAAGTATGTATAACATTGCCTAAGCACCTTCATAATGGCTATTTTAATACTCTGAAATATCATATCTCACATTCCTTTCTAGAAAAGAAAAAAGTTTCTGTTTGGCTAAAGTATCTAAAAAAATCAATTGAGTCTGTCTATTGAGTAGTCTGGCAATGTTCAAAGATATATATTTTGAAAAAGTAGCAACAAACAAAAAACAAAATAAAATAAAACCAAATCATTAGCAATCCCGAGGGGAAAAAAAGAGTACCCAATTGACCCCCAGAGTTCAAACATTGCCTTAAGTATGAGTGCATGAGCTCAAATTGAGGCAAGTACTTATCTGACAGATGTTGGGCAAGGAAATAGGAGAGGAAAGCCTAAAAATTAATTATGTGTAGGATGGAATTCTACACATAACCTATGGGAAAAATGATCTAAACTTGGAAAAGCAGAAGCTAAAAGCCATGGTCTACTTAGGAACTCTGGACAGAAAGAATGGAGTCAAAGTAGGTATAGAATTTCCCAGATCACAAGGGAGCTGTCCCCTGAGCTGTATTTAGAGAAGGATGTGGAAAGTCAGTCTGAAAAACACAAGCTAGAGAAGCGATGCACTACCCAGGTAACCTGAGGCTACTAAAACAAAACAAAAAGTATTTCTCAACACAATGGCAATCCTCTATAATTAATATTAAACTTCATGGCAGGAGCTTTCATATTTGCTGTAAGCAATTAGATCTTTGACATTCTTCTCTTGGTTTTTTTTTAAGGTATCAATATGTTCTCTCTTTCTCTTTCTCTCTCTACCTCTCTCTCTCTCTCTCTGTGTCTCTGTCTCTCTCTCTCTCACACACACACACACAAATAGCCTTTTTCTAAAGAAAGTTAACTTTAGTCTTATCATACACTGTATGTATTAAGACCATGCATGGCCCAGTAATTTGTTGAAATACTGTAATTAAAGAGAGAGAGAGAGAGAGAGAGAAGAGACAGACAGATACAGAGAAATCTGGGGATTGAAAGCAAATGCAGCAAGATGGCCGATCAGAGACACCACCAGCCAGAGCGTCTCAGTAAGAAGAAGTTTTACATGAAACAGAAAAAACAAACAGCCAGACAAACATAGATTGCATGAGGGTCTGAAGGAAGGGTGCCAGCACCTACAAGAGACTCCACAGGAAGACGTTGAGGAGCAGAACTGGAAGGAAAACAGCAGAGATTACCATTACCCCTGAGAGGCTTGGAGACCAGCAAGAAGGGTAGGTGGAGTGCTTAACATCCCCCTCTCTTGAATTTCGGACTGTTTGGGGGCTCCCAAGCTACTGGAAAGACCTTCTCCCGACATGAGCCCAGAGATTGCTGCTGCCAGTGAGCTGAGAGCTTCTTGCAGACAGAGCACCAGGCTCCCAGGACCCCCCCCAACCCAGGGCCCCTCCTGCCCCACAGACCTGAGCCAATGATAGGCACCATATTGCTTCTCTACCCACCATGAGGCTTTATCCTCCCCAGGGGACTTCAACTCCTCAGGTTCCGTCTTGCCCATCACCACACAAACATTTCCCAACTCTGGCCCAGACTGCAGGAACCACAGGGGTCTAGTGGGTCCCGGGTGATCTGCGTGACTCCAGAGCCTGGTCATTCTTGACAGACTGCCTGCCGGAGAGAGGGTCAGAGATGGCCAGGGTATGGACTTTCCTCCCCCCAAGACTCTTTTTCTCCCCTTCCCCTCCCCCACCTATAGCTGCAGAAAGAGACAATTGAACCACCACATTGAGGCTTCCGCAGGACTAGGACCTTTCCTTTTAGGGTCCTGCAGTGGACTGAGGGGTGCTTGGACTGTGAGCTCCCTGCACACTGGCCCTCCCTGGTGCTGGTTGCTTGGCAGCCCCATCAGAACAGGGCACACCCTGAGGCGGAAGGACATCAAACCACCTTGGGCATCCTGTGGGTGACTTGGAACTAGCATACTTCTCCCTAGCATGGTCAAGGATAAATCTCCAGGGCCTGGAGGACAGACCTTCAGGCCAGAACCCATACCCCCAGGTCTCGATTGCATTGCCTGGGGGCAGAGAGGGGATATTTGTGAATTAGACTCATGAGATGTGGGTACCTGCATGGGCAGAAAAGGGGGGAAAGTGCAGTGTGGGTCCTAGCTGTGGTGTGCTTGTGGGGCACCCCTCCTCCCATGAGAGGACCATGCTCCCAGCTTAAGCTGGAATCCTGGGCAGGGAACCTCCCGGCCAGCATCACAGTCATGGGGCAGCTTGGCTGGCCTGAGGTCCTGCTTGCCGGGAGAGGCCTGGGGGAAGCCACAGAATAGGGGAGAGTGGAAAGGAATGAGGTCTGCTCCAGAATGCCTGATTGAGGGTCTCAGACAGCCCTTCCTCCACACAGACTTTCAGGTTAAGTGGAGCCACTTCAGCCCCTCCCTGGCAGCTTTGCCCAGAGGTGGGGAATGGACACTTGACCCCTGGTGAAGCAGATCCCTTGCCAGCATTTACACAGCTTAAGGGCAGGCACACCCAACCAGGCCCACCCAGCCTCACTCCCCCACCCACCTCTGCTGTGGTGGAGAATAAGGACTCACCTGGAAGTTCCAGGGCCCCACACATCACCTAGGGCATTTGAGTGCTTCTCCTGAGGATATAGAGATGGTCACAGGATGCAAAAACATCATTGCAGCTTGTTCCTTCCAGTAAGAGCCACCTAATGACAGGGAGGTCAATTTGCACAGCTTTTACAGCATTTACTGACTCAATCATACTGAGTGTGGTTGATTCTCACCCACAAGCACCAACTACCAGCTCAGAGATTAAACTGGGCATGTCATTATCTAAACAAGGAAAATCTAAAAGTAAGAAGCAACAGCTGGTCCAGATGAAAAGGAATCAGTGAAAGAACTCTGGAAATATGAAGAATCAAAGCAAAAGGACACCCCCAAATGGGAACTCCAGGTCTTTAGCAAGGGATACCAACCAAAATCAGAATATTGAAAAGACAGATGAAAAATTTTGAACATGAATTGTAAGGAAGGTCAATGAAATACAAGATAAAATAGAAACCCAACACAAAGTAACCACAAAAACAATGCAGGAAATGAATAAAAATTTCACTATAGAAATTGAATTATTAAAGAAAAATCAAACAGAACTTCTGGAAATGAAAAATTCATTCAAGGAATTACAAAACACAATGGAAAGCCATAAGAATAGGTTAGATCAGGCAGAAGAAAAAATCTCAGAACTTGAAGACAACACCTCTGATTTAAACAGGCCAGTCAAAGAGACAGAGCAGAGAAATAAGAGGGAAGAACAAAGCCTATGAGAAATATGGGATTATGTAAAGAGGCCAAAGATAAGAATCACAGGTATCCCTGAGAGTGAAGAAGAAAATACAAAAAGGTTGTGAAACCTATTTGAGGGAATAATTGAGGAAAATTGCCCTGGCCTTGCTAGAAATCTTGATATTCAGGTACAAGAATCTCAAAGGACTCCTGGGAGATTCATAGCCAAGAGGCAAACACCATGGACACGTAGTCATCAGGATGGCCAAAATAAACACGAAAGAGGCTCTCCTATGAGCCATAAGGCTAAATCATCAGGTAACTTACAAAGGAAAACCCATCAGACTAACTGCAGACTTCTCAATGAAGACCAAATGTACCAACATTGAAGCAGAGATAAAAATCTTCCAAAAAAAAGTCCTGGACCAGATGGTTTCACACCCAAATTTTACCAGACATACAAAGAAGAAATGGTACCTATCCTGCAGAAATTATTCTGTAACATCAAGAAGGAAGGAATCCTCCCCAACACATTTTACAAAGCCAACATCACCTTGATACCAAAGCCAGCAAAGGACTCATCAAAATAAGAAAACTACAGACAAATATCCCTTATGAACATACATGTAAAATTTCTCAATAAAATCCTAGCAAACCAAATTCAGCTGCTCATCTAAAAAATAATCAATCACGAGCAACTGGGCTTCATCCCAGACATACAGGGATGGTTCAACATACACAGATCTATAAATGTAATTCACCACATAAATAGAAGTAAAAACAAAGACCATATGAGCCTTTCAATGGATGCAGAAAAAGCATTTGACAAAATTGAGCACCCTTTTATGATAAGAATGCTTAACAAAATAGGTATAGATGGGACTTACCTCAAAATGATAAAAGCCATATATGACAAATCCACAGCCAATATCATATTGAACTGGGAAAAACTGAAAGCATTCCTGCTTAGTACTGGAACCAGACAAGGTTGTCCTCTATTACTGCTTCTATTCAACATAGTGCTGGAAGTCCTGGCCAGAGAAACCAGACAAGAGAAGGAAATCAACGGTATCCATATGGGGAAAGAAGAGGCCAAATCATTGCTCTTTGCTGATGATATGATCTTATATCTAGAAAACCCCAAAGAATCTGCCAAGAGGCTACTGGAAATGATAAATAAATTCAGCAAAGTCTCACATTATAAAAGCAGTGTACACAAATCAGTAGCATTCATATATGCCACAAACAGTCAAGCTGAGAACCAAATCAAAGCTTTGATACCTTTCACAATAGCAAAAAAAACTCAATAAAATATCTAGGAATATATTTCACTGAGGAGATGAAAGACCTCTACAGGGAGAACTAAGAAACACTGATGAAGGAAATAGCAGAGGACATAAATGGATGGAAAACCATACCATGCTCATGTATTGGAAGAATCAACATTGTTAAAATGTCTATACAACCCAACGTGATCTGCAGATACAACACAATCCCTATTAAAATACTAACATCATTTTTCGCAGATCTAGAAAAAATAATTCTACACTTTGTATGGAACCAGAGAAGACCCCGTATAGCCAAAGCAACCTTAAGCAAAAAGAAGAAATCAGGACGCATCAATTTACCAGTCTTCAAGCTATACAACAAGGCTATAGTAACCAAAACAACATGGTACTGGCACAAAAGCAGAGACATAGACCAACCACCCTCATATTGCCATCTGATCTTTGACAAAGCAGAGAAAAACATACACTGGGGAAAAGAATCCCTATTCAATAAATAGTGCTGGGGAATTTTTTTTTTTATTCCAGAATATTAGGGGGTACAAACGTTGATGTTACACACATTGCCTGTGTGCTGACCAAGTCATAGTTACAAATGTGCTCATCCCCCGCCAGTGCATACTACAACCATCAGGTGTGAATTTACCTTCCCTTCCCCTCACCACACCCCCCATCCTACACCCAATGATTGCTACTTGCATATGTGCACATAAGTGTTGGTCAATCAGTTCCAATGATTGATCAATAAGTGTTGATCAATGAGTACATGTGGTGCTTGTTTTTCCATTCTTGAGATACTTCACTTAAAAGAATGGGCTGGTGCTGGGAAAATTGGATACCCACATGTAGAGGACTGAAACAGGATCCACACTTCTCACCTTTCACAAAAATCAACTCACAATGGATAATAGACTTAAACCTAAGGCATGAAACCATAAGAATTTTAGAAGAAAATGTTAGAAAAACTCTTATAAACATCAGCGTAGGCAAAGAATTTATGAAGAAGACCCAAAAAGCAATTACAGCGACAACAAAAATAAATAAATGGGACCTGATCATATTAAAGAGCTTCTGGACAGCCAGGAAAACAATCATCAGAGTGAATAGACAACTTACAGAATGGGAGAAAATATTTGTATGCTATATATCTGATAAAGGGCTGATAACTAGAACCTACAAAGAAGTCAGGTAAATCAACAAGAAAAAAATCAAACAACCCCATTAAAAAGTGGGCAAAGGTCATGAACAGAAAATTTTCAAAAGATGATAGACTAATAGCCAAAAAAATATGAAAAAATGCTCAACATCTCTAATCATCAGGGAAATGCAAATCAAAACCACAATGAGATATCACTGAACTCCAGTGAGAATGGCTTATATCGAAAAGTCCCAAAAGAACTTTTTGGAACATGTTGCTGTGGATGCGGACAGATCGGAACATTCATGCACTGCTGGTGGGAGTGCAAACTGGTACAGCCTCTATGGAAAGTAGTATGGAGATAGCTCAAAGAACTAAAAGTAGAATTACCATTTGATCCAGCAATCCCACTACTGGGTATTTACCCAAAGGAAAAAAAGCCATTCTATAAAATAGACACCTGCACTCAAATGTTTATAGCAACACAATTCACAATTGCAAAGATATGGAAACAACACATGTGCCCATCAATACATGAGTGGATTAATAAAATGTGGTATATATATACCATGAAGTACTACTCAGCCATAAAAAGTGGTGAACTAATACCTCTTGTATTATCCTGGATGGAGCTGGAGCCCATTCTTCTAAGTGAAGTGTCAGAAGAATGGAAAACAAACACAATGTGTACTCACCATTAAATTGGTAATAATTGATCAACACTTATGTGGATGTATGGAAGTAACATTCACTGTGGATTGAGCAGGTGGCAGGAGAAAAAGAGGATGGGTAAATTCACACCCAATGGGTGCAGTGTGCACAGTCTGGGCGATGGGTATACTTGTAGCTTTGACTTGGATGGTGCAAAGCTAATTTATGTGACCAAAGCATTTGTATCCCCATAATATTCTGAAATTAAAAGAAGAAAGAAGACATACAGAAGGCAAATAAACACATGGAAATATCAGCATAAAGGAAATGCAAATTAAAATCAAAATAAGATACAACTATACATCCAATAGAATGTCTAAAATTAAAATTACTACCCATACCAAATTTTGTCAAGAATGTGAGGCAACTTGACATACACTGCTGATAGGAATATGAAATGTTACAACCACTCTGGAAAACAGTTTGGTAGTTTTTTAAAATGTTAGACTCACATTGACCATGTAACCTAGTCATTCTAATGCTGGATATTTGCCCCAAGGAAATAAAAATACATGTTCACACACAGATTTGTACACGAATGTCCATGATAGCTTTATTTGTAATAGTCCCAAACTGGAGACATTAAAATGTACATCAACAAGTGAGTGGATAAACAAATTGTGTTATATCCATATAACATAATTCTGGTCAGTAAAGGAATGAAGCATTGACACACACACACACACAAAAAAAAAACAATTTTAAACTTCACACACCCAGCAACACCAATTGAGAATTTCTATTTCAATACATTATCCCACATAGTGTATATCATTCCTTGTATTTTTTGCCAATCTAACTAGGCAAATACACACACACATATACATACACACACACATTACACATACACACACATACATATTTGGAAATTTACAGAGTAGAATAATCTTGCAGATGTTTAATAGCCAGTTGTAGCACTTTTTTTGTTGTTGTTAACTACTTGATTATTGTTTGTTGCCAATGTTTTCTGTTCAGCCCTTTGTTTTATAAATTTCAATTCATTCAAAAAATAACTACATATTTCATTCTTGTTATAATGATGCAAAATGTAAAAATTAAAATGTATCCATGACACAATTTAATAAAATATTAAACTTTTTCAATAAATCTAAAATGGCTACAATTATACAAATTTCCTTGAATGCCTTTATATAGTAGTTGAAGGCTACCATTGTCTGAGTTTATAATTGGTAAAAATAATAGATGTAAAAGTAATCAAGTTTTCAACCATAGCTAACAATATCTAAGAGCTTTCCATGGGGAATAAGGTTAGCTGGGGGATGGGAAGAACTGCTGTCATTTCCCACGTGAAATAAAACTCAAAGGACACAAATGTAATTTGTTTTCCTAAAACTCACATTTGAGTTTCTAATAGTTTTTAATAAAGCAATTAGAACTCTTTGAGGAAGAGTTTATTCCATATCATGGGCAGGACAAATTCAAGAGAATGGAATGTCTTGTGGCATTAAAGCAAGGTTACATTTAAAAGATTCTGGAGTAAAACAAAAAGAATAAATGAGAACTTAAAAATAAATGTGAATTAAATAAAAGCTTATAAAATGTATACATCCATAAGAATACTCAAAAAAGAAAGCAATTCAATTTAAACATCTTTTCTATTCAATTAATTACTATATGCAATTTGAATTTATTCAGAAAAAATATAACTCTTATCAGTCAATTATGCAAGCAAAAGTCCCTTCAAGCACATTGACACTCAGGAGTAAGTAAATTAATAAATAAATGACATTCATTCTAGGTTTTATATTACCCACAGACATTTACTTGTATCCTTAATTGTAAAAATATGTTAAGAACTTCAATATGCAATTGCATCCTTTATTAATATATTATTTCATAAGAGCTAGAATGAGATTGGCACTTTGGATAGATCCCTGAAAATTTTTATTATGTTAAGTAGCTATACACTTCTATGTGATTAATATATTAGACAATGATATCGCAGATTATAACAAAGCATATACAATATTTTAAAGCTTTTTACTCACAGACATTAATAGTCCTTCTAATAGACCAGAATTAATCCATGCTATTGTCTTTATTACCTATAAATTAAAGTCATATCAAGGTCCATCCAGAGACATTTCTCAAACAAGGTCAGAGATTACAATTAAAGGACTGTAAGACCTACAAGAGTCCCTGAATCTGTCGACTTTCACAAGACCACTCCAGCTATTTCCCAGACTGCTAAGCACCCAAAATGTCATCCTTTTTATAAACAACACTAACCAACTCTAGTCTTGGCCACTGGAGAGGTGAGTTTGCAATCAAAACTCAAGACCAAGTTAAGACATTTCTCGTCACCATTCCTCAGATAAAGTAAAGTAGTTAATCATTTCTCACCAATGGGAAAGAGAAGGTTTCTTGAGACACATGCTATGATTCAGAGCACAGGGCTAAAACAATAGTTCTTGCCTATTAGTCACTCTTCTGTCAAAAAAACACACTCTTCCAATAATAGAGACAAGGACAGTAAAGTACAGCAGAGGCTCTGACATCAGACTTGTAGAGCTGAAATCTACTTCTAACAATTACTAGTTGTGTGACCCTAGGCAGGGTGCTTAACCTCTCTACTCTACAGCATTTTCACCTGTAAAATTGGTATAATCATAGTTCTTGCCAAGAATAAATAAGCTTATATAGTAAATACAGTTCCTGGCCCATAGCAAGTGCCTAATGAATTTTATGTTTTATTACGAAAGTCATCTGTATAACAGCCTAGTTTGCCTAATTTCCTTTCAGTCAACAAAGGCTGTTTTCCGAAGGTATCTGTAATCACTGTTCTTTGATCTTCAACTCTTTTTATCCATGTCACCCATGGGCTGCCAGACCCTCCTGGTTAGTACATTGCAGGGGTGTCTCCACTCTTTTAATGGTTCCCCCTCTTCTCAAGTCTGAACATTCACAGAAATTTATCCATTTACCCTTCCCCCTGCCATCCAAAACACACACATGAAAACAACTAACAAGAGAAGTGCGTGGCAAGAATTTTATTTCTGAATATAGTTCTGTGTGTGTTTGTTTGTTTTTAAAGCAGATGTTCTTAATTAAAAGTGAACAAATGCAGCACTTTAGGATCTTGGTTTTATGAATTTGATGTAAGAAACCTCTTAATAGTGTTAAAATTCAAGAGAGAGAGAGAGGAGAAGAGCTGGGGAAGGAAATAGTAAACTTGGTCCCTAAAATGAAGGGTAAGATCTGGCTGTTGGGTCTTGTTTTCCTAAGACAGCATCACTGCAGAGACAGCGCTGTAAAGAATAGGAAAGAAACATACTCTCTACTGGCACCAGCACCCACGAGGAGGACTTACACTTTTTGTTCTTCCAATCTTATATATACAAGAGTGTGTTATTTGGGAGTAGGACAGAGCTGGGATTGAAACTTCATTTCACCACTTACAAGGCAAGACTCTTAGCAAGTTATGTTCTTTTAGACCTACTTACTCTTTCTTGGTCAAGATCTCTCTGAATTCATGAGAGAGAATTAATTGCCGTCTTCAGGCACTTTGTTCTTATATACGTTAGGGAGATTACTGTCTTGTAAAATATTGATTTGTACTCATGTCTATATTCTATGTTAGACATTGATTTTTTGAAGGAAAGGAATCACATCATATTAATCTTTTTATTCTCAGAAGTTTTGGGGAATAAAGGAAAGGAAGTGGAAACAATCTTGACAGGAGTAGCATGCAATGCTGTTAATTTGCTTTAGCCATTGGGAGACTTTCCTGCCTGTCATTTCTCTGCCTAGAAAGGTTCTGACCTCTGTGCACAAAGAAGGCAAAACAGGGGAAAATATCAATATTATTAGCTAAAATATTGGCTCCAAACTTCAGTATGGAAGTAATAGGTGGAACGTGTGGAAGAGCAATTGTTTTTTCTAAGCTAGGCTGAATGGCTGAGAAACAAACAGGATGAAAACTTAGCTCCGTCCTTTCGTTTGCTCAGTAATCTCCTTCCCTCTACTGTATCAACATCCCTCAAATCTAAGTCTTACATTTCAGCTTTTTAATTCATTAAAAGTCAATCCAACCAAAAGTCCCACAAAAAAAGAAGTAAAAACAAAAAATACATGTATTCTGCTGCCTAGAGCTCCTAAGCCATCTTATTTGTCCTGGGTTGGAGTTCCTTGGGATTAGGGTTCTCCTAATTACCAGCCTGACCTGCTTTAACTGCTTTTGCTAATTGGAGCCATTTAGTGATGGTTGTTTTCCTACTTAAATCTTGAGTCATCTGTGTAGAATTCCCAAGAGAGTCTTCCTTCCCATTCTAGTTATGCTCAAGAAAAGATACATGCATACACACATACAGAGGGAAAGTAGGAAGGAGGGACACAAAGGCAGAGAAAGAGAGGAAACTCTACAGGGAGAGCCAGATCTATATATCACTGAGTGATGAAGGAAATTTATCTACAATGAAGGACTCAGGGTAGAAACACAGCAGAAGAGCAAAGGAAGTTTGAATTAGGAGCTCTATACACTCCATATCAGGGTAGGAAAAATAGTCTTCTTCCCTGTTTATTCCAACTGTGGAACCCAACAGCCGCAAGGTCAGTGGATTAACTAATATTGGGAAATGGGAGACAGCCAGGGAAAAAAATAACACACCTGCATAACAATAGGCAGTCTAAATAGGCCTATAGATATTGTGAGTAGCTGCTGGAAAGGTTTTGAGCAAGGAGGAGTTAGGAAAGAATATTATTGGGCAAGTTAGTACAAGTGTAAAGTTTTCAATTAGTACATTTTTTAGGAAATGGGTGGGATGCAAATAGGGCCAAAGCTCAAAAGATTGCTTTAAAACCACAAATCAGCATTGTGATTGATTTTCTAAAGTGTTTAAGGAATAAATGTTTCAGGAATCAGGTGAGATTTCCAGTTATCTGTGGGGCATTTAATGCCATTGACATTTGTACCAGATTTACTATTGAGTTTTGGATGAAGATAGAGGAGTTCAATAGGCAAAGTTGAATGGTGTTTCTTTTTGGTTCAGATCTTCCTTACCCTTTCTTTGGTATAATCACCTCTCTTCAAAAGATTATGGAATTAGGTATGGGTCTGCTCACAAGACACCTTCTTGAATTAGCAGCTTGGTTCAATTTAGAGAACACTGTCCTGAGGACCATAGTTAAAAGATGAGGTAACTACTTTTTGGAGACATCAAGACTTCTGGGAAAGATCAAGTATGTAGGCAAAAAATCAAGAACACTTAAAAAGAAAAATATTTTAACAGGAATATATACATAGCCCCCAAACATCCCTCTGTGTATGTGTGTATGTGTGTATATATATGTTCCGTGTGTGTGTGCATATATATATGTTTCACAAAGAATAGAAATAAGGTGATTAAAGAAATGTGATATTAGCTTCTTAAAACGAGAAGAGACACATGTAGAATTTGGTTAAGAAAAGAGGAGACAGAAATTAGAAGTGAGATGAGAGGAGGATATTTCAGGAAGGAGAGATTTCCTATAGGAACATTTAGAGAACAGAAAATGTAAGTTACATGTTTGGAATAAGAGTTTTGCTAAACTGGATTGGTAATTAACAAGTTGCCATAGCAACAAGAGATAAGGTAGCTTTGTTTTTTGCAGAAAATAACAAAAAAAAATTTAGTAAAGTATTAAAGGAAGGTGATGCTAGCTGTTGTGTGCAAAAAAGAAAATAGGACTTTGATGGGACTTAATAATGTAATCAATAAACAAATACATGCATAGCTAATGTAAATAAAAAACTATATTACTAAAGTTCCCTTTCCTAAGGCATACACACATCAAGACAATTATCAATGCCAGACAATAAAAGGAGTTTATTATCTCCTGATTCAGTGATTAGGGAAGAGTTATCCAAGAAAATTTAAGATTTTTTTTTAAAGAAGGAACAATTTGGAGGAAGATAAAGGTGAGAAAGTTAAACTTAAGAATAGGTATGAATGTGGAGTCACATGAGGAAACTAATGCTTAGCAAAACTGATCTTTAAGGAATGTAAGCTTGAGTAAAGTAAAACTGGAAGCAGAGACCACTGAAAATTCATTGCAAAAGTGTGTGCATGATGACTAGGCATCCAATTAGGGTAAAGAGATTGGAAATAAAAGATATTAGTGATATAGCAAGAAAAAATAAATTAGACAGACTTTGATGATTAATTTGGTTTCAGAACTTAGGAAACAATGCATAGAAAAATGAGTAAAGGTATCTAGGTGAACAAAAATTAAGTCAATTAGGGAAACTGGTTTAGTGCTGAAGGTGAGGATGGTGTATTAGTTTGCTAATAAGAAAGCACTGCAGATTGAGGGGTTTAAACAGAAATTTATTTTCTCAAATTCTGGACACTAGCAGTCTGAGATCAAGTTTTTAGTAGGGTTGCTTTTTTTGAGGCCTTTCTCCTTGTCCTGTAGGCAGCTGTCTTCTCCCAGAGGCTTCATATTGTTCTCCTCCTGAAACTGTCTGTTGTCCAAATTTCTGCTTCTTATAAGGACACTAATCATATTAGATTATAGCACACCCTAATTTCCTCATTTTAACTTAATTACATCTTTAAATACCTTATCTCTAAATACAGTCACATTCTGAGGTACTGGGGATTAGAAACTCAATATGCGAATTTTGGTGGGGGGACACGATTCAGCCAGTAATAGGTGGGGATGGCAAATTTGGTCATGGTGAGGCTCTAAGAGGGAGAGGCCTGAAGAAAATGTGGGGCTCAGGAGATTGAGACCCACAGCAAGGAATTCTGAGGTCACATTAATTAAAGAGAACAGAGGCAGAAGTTGATAGGTAATTTTGAATAAATGAGATCTTGAAATAAAAGATTCTTCTGTGTGAAAGGGAATTTAGAGAGAAGAGAAAAATGAAGACAAAATTGTGGGTTATCTTCCTACTTGGGACATGGAAAATGGAATAGGCAATGAGGGAAACCAGGATAGTGCAGAGTCAAAAAGGCAAAGGAAGGAGAGATTTCCAAGGGTTAGGTGACTGAACTTTGGAGGTTAGCAGCAATGAGGACAGAAGGAGGCCATTGACTTTTCAATTAGAAAGCCACTAGTATACTTTAAGAAAAGAGACATGGAAAGTTGAGAATAGATGATTTATTCAAAGAGATTGAAAAATGAATGAAAAAAAATATTTATTACACATTAGAAAAACAATGGTGTTGATACAAAGGAGAAAAATAGTCTCAGTAGAAGTAGCATTTTTTCTCCAAGATAAGAAGATATGTGCATACTTGATAGCAGAAGAGAAAAAATAAGGTAAAATGAATAATTCTGAAAAAGGAATAAATTTCTTAGGACAATATCTTATAATGTGTGAGGTATAAATTGTATTCCACAGGATCCTACAGCTTTGCCCAACCCACTCAACCACCCCATACAATTCTACTAGAGTAGCTTTATATTTATTGCTTAATATTTTCAGTTTCCATGAATTATTTCACTTGACCAGAGGCTTCTGGTATAAAACACCCTTCAGATCCCCTTATCTAGAAAATGCAGAACAGAAAGGATGGAAGGAGATAGAATGGATCATCTTTTAAAAGAAAATAAAATAACACACAAAAATTTCTGTAGTTTCTCTCCTCTGAATATTCTCCAAATTATTCTTAAGAATATATATGTATGAAGAGAGGGTGATTTATTTAGAGGAAGAAAGGAAAGATGGACAGAATTCACCAGTGATGGCTTTGCCTTTATCATTAAAATATTCAGTCAAATCACACGCCAAGAATCAGATGAACTGGGAGCTTGAGGAAAGAATTTTGGAACAGCTGTAGGGAGACTTTTAGAGAATCAATAAGATTTGAATACGGAAAAGAAAATCACCATAATTGGTTGTTATTTCCTCAATGCTTTGTCTAATTCTATGTTTGTCTAAACAAAATGGTTTCAAATTATAGTCTCCTGACCAGCAGGACCAACACTGCCTGGAAGTTTGTTAGAAATGCAAACCCTGGGCCCCTCCCTCAGACCTGCTGGATTAGAAACTCTCGGTATGGGGACCAGCAATCGGTGTTTTAACAACCCCTCCACGTGGTTCCGATGTGTACTAAAAATTGAGAATCGCTGGTCCAAAATACTGGCTGTGCTTTTTGACTGGATTTTTTCCACACTACAACTTTAGTTGTAAGCAACTATGAAATATGAACCAGTTCCTTCTTCCTTTGTCTTCCTCTATACCCAGAATACAGGGACCTATCCAGAGGCTGACTTCTGGTAAATGTATTTCTCTCATCAATAGCAGAACCTCCTAGAAGGCTTGAGTGCACTGGGCGTTGAAACTCCCACTTACAGCTTGGAGATGGAGGGCCCCAATTGGACCACCTCACAGGAGTTTACCTTCTCTGCTTTCCCTTATTCCTGGGGAGCATCTGTAATCTGCTTTGTTCCACTGCTCTTCATCTATGCTTTCATTGTTGTTGGAAACCTGGTCATCATCACAGTGGTCCAGCTGAATACTCACCTCCACACTCCTATGTACTTCTTTATTAGTGTGCTTTCATTTCTGGAGATCTGGTATACCACAGCCACCATCCCAAAGATGCTCTCTAGCCTGCTTAGTGAAAGGAGGAGCATTTCCTTAAACGGTTGTCTCCTGCAGATGTATTTCTTCCATTCCACAGGCATCAGTGAGGTGTGTCTCTTGACAGTGATGGCCTTTGATCGCTACCTGGCCATATGCAGCCCTCTTCATTATCCCACCATCATGACCCCCAAGCTATGTGCCCAGCTGACTTTAAGTTGCTGTGTTTGTGGCTTTATCACACCCCTTCCTGAGATTGCTTGGATCTCCACATTGCCATTTTGTGGCTCAAACCACCTTGAGCACATCTTCTGTGACTTCCTTCCAGTGCTGCGCCTGGCCTGCATAGACACAGAAGCCATCGTCATGATTCAGATTGTTGATGTTGTCCATGCAGTGGAGATTATCACAGCTGTGATGCTTATTGTCATGTCCTATATTGGCATTGTAGCTGTGATTCTACGTATTCGTTCATCTGAAGGCCGCCGCAAAGCATTTTCCACATGTGTCTCCCACCTCACTGTCTTTTTGCTCTTCTTTGGTAGTGTGGCTCTCATGTATCTACGCTTCTCTGCCACCTACTCCTTGTTCTGGGACACAGCCATTGCTCTGGGCTTTGCAGTTTTGTCCCCCTTCTTCAACCCCATCATTTATAGCCTGAGGAATAAAGAGATAAAAGAAGCTATAAAAAAGCACGTGGGTCAAGCTAAGATCTTTTTTTATTAGACCAGGGGCCTCAAGTAAGATGTCTTAGTTGGGAGTCTATATATAGTAGTTGCTGATTCCTCTTCATCCTCAGCAATCTGTCTTTTTCCATCAGCCTTTTACTGAAACTGGTCTCCCAAAGTTAACCAATAAACAAAACTCATTAATAGTTGAAGTCAATAGCTTCTTTTCAGTCTTTATCCAATTTGACTTTGTGCCACTCAAGTTATTGAAGTTGTTGAAATAATCTACATAAACATTAATTTTAACACAATCAAAACATTTGTTTGTAAAACATGGTAAATGAAAAATTATCTTTGTAAGACTAAGATATCTTAAATAAATGTTTGCCCTTAGACAAATCACTTAACCCTATAAGCTACAGTCTCTTCCCTTTTAAAACAGGAATAATAATAATACCTATAGCAAAGGATTTTTATAAAGTAACATGTGTAGGAGATATAGCTGACACTGTAATTGAGTGCTCAAAAAGCCATTCCACCATTCTATCAAGAAGCTGCTTTATAGGATGGTGGAGAACATGGTAAGACCAGTGAATTCCTTGAGCAGAGGCCCATTTTCACACTTGTTTTGCTTGGTAAGAAAGTGAGTTCCTTGATCAGAAACAATGTTGTGTGGAATACTATGATGGTGCATAAGGCATTCTGTAAGTCAACAGATGGTAATTTTGGCAAAAACATTGCATTTATGGAAGGCAAATCCATATCCAGAGTTAGTATCTACTCTTGTAAGTACAAAATACTGCTCCTTCCATTATGAAAGTGATCCAGTGTATTCAACTGGCCACCAAGTACCTGGATGATCACCCTGGAGAATGGTATCATATCAGGAGCTCAGCGTTGGTCACTGCTGCTGGAAGACTGGACACAGCAGTGGCTGTAGCCAGGTCCACCTCGGTGAATGCAAGTCCATGTTGCTGAGCCCATGTATAACTGTTAATCCCTGCCACCATGGCTACAGTGTTCATTAGCCTAATGGGTGATGACAGGGGTGGCTGAGGGAAGAGACTGACTGGTATTCACAGAATGGGTCATTCCATTTACTTCATGATTAACATCTTCCTCTCCTGAGCTTACCCTTTGATGAGCATTCATATGAGAAACAAATATCTTCATGTTTTTGCCCACTCAGAGAGGTCTATCTACATATTTCTTCACCCAGATTTCTTTGTCACCAATTTCCCAATCATGTTTTTTCTAAGTCCCTGACTTATTCAGCTAAACCATGGACTACAGCTCATGAAATAGTATATAGTTGCACATCTGGACATTTCTCCTTTGAAGCAAAGTGCACAACCAGGTGCAATGCCCAAATTCTGTCTGCTGGGATGATTTCCTTTCACCACTGTCCTTCAGAAATATCCCAGAAAGGGGCTATAGTTCTGCTCTGTCCACTTTTAGGTGGTGCCCACATATTTTGAAGAGCCATCTATAAACCAGGCTCAAGTTTTCTCTTACTCTGTCAAGTGATTGCAGAAAACTCTCCATAGGGCCACAGGTGCAGGCTGGGAGAGTGAAGGCAGTGTGGCAGGAGTGGGAACCATGGGCATTTGGGCCACTTCATGTAATTGACTTGTGCCTTATGGGCCTGCTCAGCCCCAATCACACATACACCACTTCCATTTGATGATGAAATGTTGCTGTGCATGCCCAACTTTATAGCTTGATGGATTAGATAACACCCAGTTCATGATGGGCAGCTCAGGTCACATGGTAACTTGGTGGACCATTGTCAAGTGTTCAGTTGCTACTAGGACCCAGTAGCAGGCCAAGAGTTGTCTCCACATATTGTTATTTGCAGATGATGGTAGAGCCTTGCTGCAAATCTTATAGCCCTGTGCTGAGATTCACCTATAGGGGCCTGCCCAAAGACTCCAAACACCACCCTTATCTGCACCAGTGCTTCAAATGCCAATGGATCTGCTAGATCATATGACCCAAGTGGCAAAGCAGCTTATACAGCAGCCTGTACTTGTTGCAGAACCTTCTCTTGTTCTGAGCACCACTCAAAACTAGCAGCATTTTGGGTTAGTAGGTAAGTAGGCCAAAGTAACACAACCAAATGAAGAATATGGTACCTCCAAAATCCAAATAGGCCCACTAGGCGTTGTGCCTTTTTCTTGGTTATAGGAAGGGCAAGATGCAACAACTTATTCTTTACCTGGAAGGGAAATCTGATATGCCCCATACCACTATATCCCTAGAAAGTTAACTGTTAGAAGCCCTCCCCCACCGAATTTTAGTGAGAGTTATTTCCCACTCTCTGACATGCAAATTTCTTACCAACAAGTCTAGAGTAGTTGCTGCTTCTTGCTTACTAGGTCCAACAAGCACAATGTCAACAGTGTAATGGACCAGTGTGATATCTTATGGAAAGGAAAGGTGATCAAGATTCCTGAAAATTACATTATGATATAGGACTGTAGAATTTATATATATACATATAAAAATATATTTTATGTATAATATTGGTTTTATGTATTTTTATTAAATAATTTCCTTGAATTCATTTTTAAGGCTTCTTACAAGCATCCTTTTCCTAGTACAATTATTGTGACTAATTGGTGTTGAACTCATTAAAATCTGAAAATATTTGTCCTATTTATAGATTTCTCCTGTCAAGTTAAACAATTCCAGAGCACCTGCTATTTGTCAGGCACTGGTTCAAGGTCATAATCATACTGCAGTAAGCACATTTCCTGCCCCCATGGCAGTTATACTCTAGCAGAAATGGATTTTGTCATCTGTTATACTTTTGTTAAAGTCCCAACCTTACTTATCATTTTTAAAGGACTCTTTCTTATGTAGCCTCTATTGAATGTGAAGGTTATGATTGAAACTCTTATTGTACCATTATTATAGAGTTTCTCACTGTGTGTTCTCTTGAGAATTTCTGTGGACAATGCAGGGTTAATTAATTCAGAATGAGGTGGAAAGGTTAATACCAATGTGGGTAGGGAGGCCACTTCCATTGACAAAAAAGACTAACCAGAATTTATGAGTTCAATGTTCCTGGCATCATCAGGATCTTCCCATATGTCCCCATCCCAACTTAGAGGATTCCATTCTTTCCCAGTAGCTGACACTATGAAAGGCTGGGAGTTCAACTTCTTTTGCAATTCAGCCAATCACAGGATGAGGTTCTGTATTTGATTTTCAGCAATTTCAACCCTGCAGGCAGAAGAGATAAGAGTCTCCTTCAGTACACACCTAGAAGCTCTTAGGAGAACCAGGAAAGCAGTGGTATAATTTAGTCCAAATCCAAATACCAGAGAACCAAAAGCACCAATGACCAAAGGCAGGAGAAGATAGACATCCCAGCTCAAAACAGAAGCAAATTTGCCCTTTCTGTGCCTTGTTGTTCTATTTAGTCTGCCTTCAGCAGGTTGGATGATGCCCACACACATTGGTGAGGGTAATCTTTACTCCATTTACTAATTCAAATGCTAATCTCTTCCTGAAACACCCTCAAAGAAACACCCAGAAATAATGTTTTATAAGCTACCTGGGCATCCTCTTGCCCAGTCAAATTGACAGATGAAATTAATCATCAACAGATAGGGAAGACTTGCTTCTCATCAATTATATAGTGTAGAAAATCCCTGAGTTTCTTGTTAGTACTATTGAAATACTTCATGAATTTCTTCAGGAAGTATTTTAAATTATCTACTATATGCAAGGGAGTGTGGTAAATGTTGGAACAACATGGGTCTAAGGTATATTCTCTAATATCCAGAATCTCATAATTAAGAAATGGAAGAAACCAGAATGGTTCTTTTGCTTATCCTCATCCAGTAAGTAACCACTCTCCTCTACTCTTTCCACATTAAAGGGGAAAAAAAGTCAGAATACATAAAATTAGCAAAAGTCTTCCATAAATGGTAAGTTAAAGTAAAATACTTTTATTAAAGTATGGAGCTGTCCTGACATGTGCTCTTTTCTATCTTATGCTTGGTGAAAATCATTTATGTGCCTAGTTTCTAATTCATGCAACAGGATAAAGAAAAAAAACCTATTTTTATTTAGAAGAATATTACTAAAGTGATAGAGAATAGAAACCAACTGAATTGCCCAATATTGGATGCATTTGCAACATTTGCTTTTTGCCCACTCGGATCTTTCCCCTTGGTGGGCACATGCTTAAGGTAAGAGATCAGGTCATAGATGATAAAAAGGACACAAAGATCAATTCCAGCTTAATTTGGATTGCATGTTAGAGGCAGAAGGTAGAAACTGATGTATGAAAAAAGAGAATCTAGGTAGGGAAAAGTGAAGGAAGCTGTATTAGACATTTGAGTAGTTTATAAAAGGATGAGATGACCAAGGCAGGAGGTTGTTTTTCTCTTTGCTCTTTCCCTGTTACCTAATCTTTTCCTTCCTTTTCCCCTTTCCCTTTCTTTTCACACCTTTCTCTTTAAATTTTTTCACACTTTTTTAAAGCCTGGACTGCACTATGACCTAGGGACTTAATGAACGAAGTGGAAGATAGCATCTCTAATTGTAAGTCAATTCATTTTTCTTAACTAGTCTTAAGGGAATGGACTACTTTCTTTTGTTTTGATTCCCCAAATCCTCAGATACTCTGGAAGAAAACTCTAGGGGGAAAAATTAGTAATTTATAATCTCTAATAAATCTATGGTTGTGTGTGTTCCATCCCATTTGCCAGGAAAAAGTGGAGGTGAGTATGAGGCTTGATGTCAGAAAGCTCAAAACAGTACCATGGACTAAGTAGAACATATCTTCCTCTAACTATAGATTCACTGGCTATGAGATAGGATCCAAAACACTTTGAGTGGGTGAAAACAATGGCTTTGGCCAAACATACTGAGGAAGAAAATGGTATATAAATATGTATTTGTTGGCTGTGCAAGGTGTGGGGCAAATGTAGAAAAATGTAACTTCCCTCTTCACTTTGTAGGTTCTGTAGTGTACAAATGATTCCTTCTGTTCACACGGGCATGAGGGTTCAGGCCTAGTTTTAACAAGAACTGTAGCCTATAAAGCAATTTTTTGGTGGATTACCTCACCTAATCTTCATAACAAATTTGTGAGGCAGACATTATCATGCTCATCGTACAGATTTTTAAAAATTGAGACAAACAGACTTGTCTAATGTCAGAAGGTTGGCTACTGACAGAACAAGTAACCAAAACAAGTCCAGATGTCAAATTACTTGTCTTTATCACTGCAGCAACACTCAGCAGTACTGTCTCAGCATTGCCGATCATGCACTGCCTGAGCTCTCCCTAATAGACATATTTTTAGTCTCATCTGCCCCTTTAGGGAAGAAGACTAAATAATGGCTATGATTCTAATTAAAATTTATTGTCTCTGTGTGTCAAGAACATGATGTTTTTACATCAATTACTTTATTTAATGCTTCTAACATAATGAGATAAATGGTCTCATCATTTCTTGTTTGCAGTTGAAAACACTGAGGCAAAGAAAAGGTAAGTAACTTTCCCAAACAAGTGGTGGAGCCAGAACTTGAATCCCAGCATCATGACTCCAGTGACAATGAGCAGTAACTTCTCTGAAATCTCACTGTACATTATCTGTACCTCTCTTATGACTCTGATTGCTTTCTACCTAAAATTATAATTAATGTACCCGACTTGAAGCACACGGGTCATTGATTAATAGCTGCATGGTTCCCTATGTCTAGCAGGGACTCTACACACTAATGGTCTAAATAAATGGCTGTCGAATTAATCCATGATTTCTGATTTTCGGTGTGGTTGCATCTATGAAGAGCGTGAAAGGGAAAAGACGCTAAGAGTTGCCTTTCCATTTTTGACATATTGTTTCTCATGTTTAGCTTCTCAGAACTTGGATAACAGATTTTCAGAGGTTTGCCTATTTAAACGGAAGGTCTGGGTTCCTAGGGGAAAGAGAATGGTTTGTACAAACAGTTTTAAGTTCATTTACCTAGTAAGTAAATATGTAGGGACACTCTAAACCTTAACTGCAGGCTGAAAGTTATAAAATGTTGGTCATTTTGCAGCTAGAAAATCATACACTTTTAAGATATATTAGTCTTAATTCCAAAATTCCATCACTAGTCTAGCCTACTCACTTTCACATATTCACAGTTTAACTTCACTAACACTGTCACCACATTTCCTCTATAAGAGTATGATTTCCTAATCATGACTTCTCATCAGCCATAGGGACTTTGAACTAATTCTGTCTTGGGCATTACAGGGAAGTTGCTCTAAAGACAAGAGCAACCTGAGAGGAGTAAAACAGATATATATCATATATTCCTAAATTAGAATTAATCAATAAATCAATCAATTAATTGTTACATCTTCTCTGTCCCAGTTACTGTTCTAGACATTTTATGTATAAGTTTATAAAAACAATTCTTGTCTTCATGGAGTCTGCATATGAGTGGATGATAGAGAATAACCTAAATAAAATATAATTATATATTCAATAGTAATATATGGTATGAAAAAAATAATAAGGTATGGCTAGGAAATAGGGGTGTTGGGGTTAGAGTGTTATTAATTTTACAGGATCAAGAATGGCCTCTTTCAACAGGTGATATTTGAGCAATGACTAAAAGAAGTATAGGAAAAAAGTACTGGGCATGCAGATAGTTCAGGGAAGAATATTCTAGGTGGAGGGAATGGACATTCACGGGCTCTGAGGTAGAAGCAGTCTATGTGGCATGTGGATAGAATGCCTAAGGTGGGAAGTAGAAGATGATGTCAGAAAAACCAATGTAAGCCCAGATTACATCAGAACTGTTATAAAAGACCATTGTAAAGGCTTTTGCCTTTCACTTGGAGTAATGGGTGAAGTGATTGGAGGAGAGTTTTCAGCAGAGAAGGGACTTTATCTAATTTACCTTTTAATAGGATCTCTCACACTGTGGTGGTGAGGAGAGACTGAAATGGTCCCAGGGAAGAAGTAGACAATTTTGCAGGCTATTGCAAGCATTCAGGCAAGGGCTGATAGCTTGGGGTGGGGTGGCAATAAATGTGGGTGAAGGTACATTTTACTGAAAGTGAAGAGATAAGTAGTATATGGCTGAGCAGGCTGGATTTAACTTCACCCACATTTACTTACTAATGAAAACATCAGTTTAAAATGGAGTATACAAAATATTTGGGGAAGCAGACACACTGTTGTAACATTAGTCATGATATAGAAAGTACAAACTTAACTGCCATGGATGTATACTAAAGAAAGAAAATTTTAATCTTATTAGAACAGGTTGCAGGGATGTATTAGTCTTCTTAGGCTGACATGGTGGAGAGAGAGTGAGCCGCGTGCTGCTATCTCTCCTCTTCTTATAAGGGCGCCAGCCTTACTGGATTAAGACCCCACTCTTATGACCTCATTTAATTTTTATCACTACTCTCAGGCTCTATCTCCAAATATAGTCACATTGGTGGTTAGGATTTCAGCATATGAATTTTGAGGCGATACAAACATTCAGTCTGTAACAGAGAAGGTAATATTTGAGCTGAACTCTGAAGTATCCTTTTTCTGAGCAGAAGAGGGACTGATATAGACGGACAAAGGTAAAGGGTATAAATTCTTTCTAAACAGAAAAGAAATGTAAGGGGGAAAATTATGCTAATTATAAAGGTGTGTTTGGGGGTACCAGAGGCAACTGACCATGTAAGTGGAATCTCATGGTGTGGTTGGCTAGGAAAGATACAGCAATTTGTACATTTGGAACATTGGCTCTTGTATAGTGATCCTTCTCATTCCAGCATATTACATAATACATGGAAAATAGTAAGCATTCACCAAATGTAATGAATGAATTGGATATCTAAGTAGTTTTCTAAACTACATGTCCGGGAGACTCATTTCTTCTTTTTTTCATCTCATAGCTGTGAAGATGACAAATAAGAATCAGACAGTCGTGACTGAATTTGTATTCAGTGGCTTTCCTCACTTGCAGAAAGGTGGGCTCTTGTTTTTTATCCTCTTGCTCCTCATTTACCTATTCATTATCACTGGGAATCTTATGGTTTTCTTTGCTGTCAAACTGGATTCCCACCTGCACACCCCCATGTATTTCTTCATCAGTGTCCTTTCCTTCCTGGAGATCTGGTATACCACGACCACCATCCCCAAGATGCTCTCTAACCTAGTCAGTGAGCAGAAGACCATCTCCCTGGCTGGTTGCCTCTTGCAGATGTATTTCTTTCACTCCCTTGGCATCACTGAGGTTTGCTTGCTCACCACCATGGCTATGGACAGATACCTGGCCATCTGTAACCCCCTCCGCTACACCACAATCATGACACCTCAGCTGTACACTCAGCTAACTCTAGGCTGTTGCGTCTGTGGCTTTTTCACGCCACTCCCTGAGATTGCTTGGATAGCCACGCTGCCATTTTGTGGTCCAAACCAAATTCCGAATATCTTCTGTGACTTTGATCCCATCCTGAATCTGGCATGTATGGACACTGGCACAATTATATTAATCAAGATTGTGGACATTGTACATGCTGTGGAGATCACAGCTGTATTGCTTGTAGCTTTGGCTTATGTCCAGATCATTGCAGTAATCATAAGAATCCGTTCTGCTGAAGGACGCCGAAAGGCCTTTTCTACCTGTGCTTCCCACCTTGCCATTTTCTTAATATTTTTTGGAAGCGTAGCTCTGATGTACCTGCGCTTCTCTGCCAAGTACTCCTTTTTCTGGGACACAGCCATCAGCTTAATGTTTGCAGTGTTGTCGCCATTCTTCAACCCAATTATCTACAGCCTAAGGAATAAAGAGATAAAGGAAGCCATAAAAAAGCACGTGTGCCAATCTACTATACTCACCCATCATGTCAGACAAGACAAAAAACACACCTCTTAATTAATAAAGTACATCTATACAAATATCTATATTATTTTCAGTGTGTTTGTTGCTGTTGTGCTTATTTTTTCTGTGCAGAGATAGTAAAAATGTAACATTTCACCATTCTTACTATCCTTGTGAATTTACTAAGTGTCCTCAGAGATTGATTAACCATCAAATCCAAAGAAAGTGGGAAAAAAAACCTCACAGAAGTCCCTGGTTTATTATTTTTTTGAATGCAGAGAGAGTCTTATAAAATTCTGTCTCTGCCCTGATGTCTTCTCTAATCTATTGAAACAGAAATAAACACACTTTTCTCTTTGTTTCTGTAACACGTTGCTTGGACCTCTATTTAGCAGGATTTTTATACTCTTTTAGGGCACACTTTACATGTCTTATATGTACCTCTAATTTGTAAGCTACTCTGAAGTAGGTATTTTATTTCATTCCTCTCTCTATTCCCAGTGTCTAATAGAATGCTTTCCCGTAGAAACTCTCAATAATGGTTTGCTGAAAGAGTAAATGAGTGATGAAAGGCAGTCTTTATCCTTAAAGTTAGGTTATGAAAAAAAAACTCAGACAATTTTCACACCCAACAGGGAATGGCAGGGGAGGAGGAAAAGTGGGTAAAGACAAGATACCAAAAATGGGTATATTTGCACATAAAGACAATTTTTCACATTCAGATGAAGACATGGAACAGACAACTCACTTAAAGTTCTATAATTGACATATTTTTAGATGTTAAATAGGACTTTTATTTACATACTAGAAATCTAGTCCCTAAAATATAGTAATTAAGCTTCATAGTTTAGGCATGGCTCTGAAGGCAATGGTATGGTTAGTCCTGGCACTTGGCTCTATTTCCTATGTACTTCTATTCTGATGAAAAATCATATTTTTCAGCTGAGCTCTTTTTATTCCCCTGAATGTGATATGTCACCAAATATGCTGCTTTTAAAAGGCTTGCTGTACTCAGAGATAATTAGTAGTGGGTGGGAATATGAAGCAATTTTATGTAAGATTTGCTAATGATACATTGCAAAGTCATTCGTTAAGCATTCGATAAGCCTTTAGCTTTATGAGAAATTATCCCATATCAGATCTCCCTCCTTTACATTCTGGTTTTCAAAATTGAATGATTCAGAATAAAATGTATGACTTGAAGTAGTTAAAATATATATGGTTGGCATTATTCACATCAGTTAACAAAGATAATAACCAAAGATAATTCTTTTACTATGTAGACTTAAACGCAAAGTGCTTTTAAATTTGCTACCTAAATCGAGCCCTATAACAACTCTCTGAAATGGGTAGATTAGTAATTACTATCTCCATTATATGCTTAATAAAATTTTAGTAAATTTCCAATAATCATCTGATCATGAAATGGTGGAGCCAAGAATTCAAATCAGATGATTCAGCTTCAAATCCAGTGCATTTTCCATTATCCTAACCTGTCTTCCAATTTCCACTACACAGTTCATTGTTTGAAGAACACATCATGGTTTTAGGATTTTCTTACTCTATGCAATAAAACTTAGCAGAAAAATAATAAAATAAATAAAAAACTGAGAGATGAAGAGGTAGGGAAACAGTTCTATTTTTTTGATTAGAGAATTGCAAACGAGTAATATATAAATTAGTAAATAGAGTTAAGGAGAAAACAACATTAGAGGACCTAAACTGATGAGTTAAAGTGGCTAAGTTAACTGCAAAAAGGCATTTTTAAATTTTTTGAATGATATTATCTACTGGTTTGCTCCATTTAGGAGTAAAAAATGGGGAAATTTTTAAATGAGAACTATTTCTGAAGAAACAAAAAGTAAAATTAAAAAATAAAATAAGGATGATCTCTATTTCATGAGAAAAAATTAGTTTTACATTAAAGTTAACATATTTGTCTTTGTTGGTAAATGAACAAAGAAAGTTGAACTCCAAAATATCCACAGAAAACAAGGTATGAATTTTAGTGACTCAGGTTGGGATGACTTTAGAAATTTTGGATATAAAGCATCTCTTGGAGTTTCTGAGTCCAGGAGAAGATCAAACACACTACTTTGCTCTGATGCCTGAGCAGAAGCTGAGGCAAGCTGGTCAGTGCTGATTAAACTACTGAGTAAAGACCTGTTCAGAGCCGATAACCACAGCCAAATACAACAGCCCTTTAAATTACCCGTGCCCTTGTAAAATTGTATAAAATATTTCTCTTCCAAAAACATAATTCTCATTTAAAAATTTCTCCAACTTTTGGCTTGTAAAGGTATCAGAGCAAAAGATAATACCATTTAAAAAATAAAAAGGTGTTTTTGCAGTTAACTGTATTCTCTTTAACTCATCACTTCAGGTCCTCTAAGATTATTTACCTCTTAACTCTATTTGAAAATGTAAATTTTCAATATTACTCGTTTACAATTGTCTAATCAAAAATATAACTTCACTTTTTCTGTTTTCTCTTTAATTAAGCTGTCTGTGATTAACCCTGCTGTCTCCTGTAGCCTCTCAGCATTCATTTATATAGCATAACATGCAATATTAAAGATTGTACATTCTTTTATATGCTACCTGCCATGCATTCTTTTCTGTCTTTTTACATTGGGGTCTCCATGTGACCAGAGCCAATAAGCACTCTTGGGAGACCAGAGAAGTACAAAGAGAAGTCAGAGGTGCAAGTGTTAAGCCAACAGAGTATAAGATTTTCTCATCATGCCCCTCCCTCTGTCCCAGGGACATGCCCCGATCTTGTAGTAATAATTACAAACTTAATTATTAATTGGAGAATCGTTCAGTCTCAAGGGACTGGGAGGACAGTGTAGGACTGAATTTAAAGTCAGCAACTGCCACAGTAACAGTCAGAGCAAACTCTGCCATGAAGATCTCTTGCCTTCAATGACTGAAAACACAAGGAGCTCATCTGGTTTGATGTATCAAACTTTTTCCCTGAGTGTCTCCTGTGGATTTCCCCATTGCTACTTAGCACTAATGACTTGTTTTTATATGTTTTTTTTTTAATGTGGTAAAAACACTTAGCATGAGATCTACTGTCTTACATTTTTAAGCATCCAATACTATATTTTTAACATTAATATAGTATGTAAAGGCACAATGTTGTTTAGCACAGCTCTAGAACTTAATCATCTTCTATAACTAATATTTTATACCCACAGATTAGCAACTCCTCATTTCCCTCTACTCCAACCACCATTCTACTCTGTTTCTATGAGTTGGATTATTTTACATACTTCATACAAGTGGTATCATGCAGTATTTGTCCTTGTGTGACTGCTTATTTCACTAGCATGATTTCCCCAAGGTTCACCCATGTTGTCATATATGGCAGAATTTCCTTTTTTCTTAAGACTGAAGAACATTCCATTGTATATATACACCACATTTTCTTTATCCATTCATCTGTAAATAGACATTTTGATTGTTTCCATATCTTGAAAATTGTTAATGATAGTGCTGTAATAAACATAGGACTTCAAATATGTCTTCATGATTTTGATTTAAATTCTTTTGGATGTATACCCAGAAATGAGATCTCTGGATTATATGGTAGTTCCATTTTTTAGATTTTAGAAACCTCCATACTGTGTTCCATACTGGTTGCACCATTTTACATTCCTGTCAACATTGTACAAGGGATCAAATTTCTCTACATCCGTGGAAATACTTTCATTATCTTTTGTTCTATTTTTTTTTTCTATTTGACAACAGCCATCCTAACAGGTGTGAGATAATACCTCACTGTGGTTTTGATTTGCATTTCTCTGATGATTAATAATGTGGAGCACCTTTTTATATACCTATTGGGCAATTGTATGTCTTCTTTGGAGAAATATCTATTTAAGTCCTTTGCTGATTTAAAAATTTTTTTTTATTTGTTTGTTTGGGTTTGTTTGCTACTGACTGATTTGAAGAAGTTTCTTATACATTTTGGATTTTAACCCTTTATCAGATATATTCAAATATTTTCTTCCAATTCATAGGTGACTGTTTCCTCTTATTGATTTTTTTATTTGCTGTGCAGAAGCTTTTTAGTTTGATGTAGTCCTATTTGTCTATTTTTGCTTTTGTTGCCTGTGTTTTTGGTGCCATATCCAGGAAGTCATTGCCAAGATCAATGTTATAAAGGTTTCCCCCTGTTTTCTTCTAAGAGTTTGACAATTTCAAGTCTTACATTTAAGCCTGTAATTCATTTTGAGTTGATTTTTGTGCACAGTGTAAGATAAGGGTCCAATTTCATTCTTTTGCATGTGAATATGCAATTTTACCAACACCATATATTGAAGAGACAATTCTTTTTAAATTTCATGATGATCAGTCCTGCTGATTGGGCCATACTGTTTCTACTGGGCTTTCTTGGTCACAAGGTTATCACATGGTTGGCACTCTTGGTGAGATGACCCTGCAACAGGGGAACAGAACCAAAAAATATTAATGGCCTGAGTGAAGATTGACTAAAAAAACTGAGGAACAGAGTGGCATGATGGTCATAATGACGTGGATTTGACTCTTTGTTTAAACACTCTCAAAGCAAATAATCATAGAATGAAGCTTTGCCTTTCAGAGACTGTTTTCTCATATAAAAATGGGGATGATAATACCTGCTTTGCAGAATTTTCTAAAGATGATAATTTAATGTAAATTGATCATGTGAATATATAAATTAGCATATGGTAAATATTCAATAGATGTTCATTCTTATATCTTCGATAAAGATAAAATAATGTCCCTTCCCCCCCTAATTCCAGACAAATGTTCCTCGGAGCATGTGAAATAGTGCATTCTCTATACTTGCGTTCCTGAATTTAGTATTAAATTTGATTTGGCTATAATGAAACCATGTGGAAAATGAAAGTAATCCAGACTTCCATGATGAAAATGTAGAGGACTCTCAATTTCTCCTGGTGAGATGATCCGGGAACAGGAGAAAGGACAAATGTAGAATTGAAATCTCCTCTGGTAGATCATGAAAGCTAGATTATTCAAATTGAATTTATGTTGGAATAAAGTTTGGCATGGATAGCCCCAGTGCCTTGTAGGAAGGTCTAAAACCAACGCACTATTTTCTTTTTGCTTGTTTATTTCACTTTTGGTAAGTAGCCTAAAAGAGCTATGCCTTTGAAAAGAATTTCTGCCTCCTTTTTTTGCTCCAGTAAAAATAATACATAAAATAGGATGGTTTGTATCGCATATTTTATTATAGAAGTCAGTCTCATTTTCACATCTTCTGTGACATCATTAATAGTTTGTCAAATGAGGTATCTTAATTTGTTTTTCATGAAATGCCAATAAACATTCATGTATCTTACTTCTTTTATTCCCTCCATTTAAATGATTAAGGGTATAACTAAATCAAACTTTTAAAAAGCAAATCTATGAGGTCAGGAATAAAATCTTCTCTTCATATTGGGGAAAACTCTACAGCAAAAATCAAGGCAATTTGTTGATTTAAAGGCTGTTAAAAATTTGCAGTTGAGTTTTGATGAAGTTGTTGAGTCGTATTTCCTAGAGTTAGGTTGAAAAAAGAACCTATCCACTCCCTGAGTTCTTGAAGCTCTGCAAAGTTCAGAAGAATGGGCAACCCAGAATTCCTTTCTGATTTATGATTTTCAGAAATTATAAAATCTAAAACTAATCAAAGAAAAAACCCATCATCTTAAAACAGCCTCTTTGTTTTGTATCTATATCTCTTTTTTCTAATTTTTCATCAAAATACCTTGCTTTCATTTTTTTGAAGTCTTGTTGAGTAACTTTGAGAGTCATAGCTCCCCAGAACTGCTGAGTCACCCAGCATCTGTGAAAATTAGCAGCTCTTTAAGCTGAATATGTCTCCTGTGTCCTAAAGATAATGTTGATTTTAATGTTGATTGTCTGTGGCTGGCAGGATTCTGATACCAAAGAAGAGCCTTTTTTTTCCTGTCTTTGCCACATACTTAACATTTCTGTCATTACTATGTGAATTAGACTAGACAGTTCCATGTGAATTGTCTGTTTGTCTTTCTTTCTCTCTCTCTCTCTGATACATTTTATCTCTCCAGGTTCTATACCTTTAGGAAAAATACAGCACTTTCCAAAGGAAACCGTGAGTACATAATTAAGCTGTCTCCTTTAAACTTTCTGTACTATCTTTCACAGGGTCATTAAGTTTTTTTTTTTTTTTTGGCTTTTAAGAAGTTGAGAATTTTAATTTTAACTCTCTTTTTGTGACTGTCTAACTTTAAACAATAACCTTATGTCTATATATAGCACCAAAACCCAGCAATGACTTAAGCCCATTCCCACAGAGAACAACTAGGTAATTGGAGCAAAACAATACCCAATAAAGATTTAAGTCTCCATGGAATGATCTAATTCTATAGTCAGACTAGTAATGGCAATTCACAGAGTAGCAATTATAATTAGGAGGAATAAAAAAAGACTAAAATGTAAACTCTAATTTAAATGCTCTGGCTGAGGTAAGCTAGGGAAAACGGTGCCCATATCCAGATGAACGAAAGTGAACCCTATGGTGATTTTGCTGGATATTGTCACAAACAGGTTGACTCCTTCTACAAGAAAAGGATACTTTATGTCGTTTGATAGTACATGGTTTTATATTTCAAAAACCAATTACAGAGATGCTAATAATTTGAAATTTGTGATAATTTGGTAGAAGATGGTCAAACTCTTGATTTGTAGTGTTTGTAAATATAGCAAATAAAAAGAGTAAGCAATATGTAAGCTTTATTTTGAAGTGTGGAGAAAACAATATTTCAAAGTGTTGCATATAAAATCATTCACTAAGTTAACTGAAGGCCACTCTTAGTTATTTGTTAAATTAAGTTCAGAATGATCAGCACTTGTCCACACCTTTTTAACCTTTAAAAGCAATAAAATTACATTTATATCTAAAATTCTGTGATTTTGCTAATTTAAACTTGTTTCCTCATCAGTTCAATTTAATTCTGTTTATAGGACTTAATAAATGTTAGCACAAATTTATGTGAAAAGTTGGAAGAGTCTTCTGGATAATCAAGAATTTTTAGCCAAAACAGTAACTATACATGGTTAAAATTACATAAATACACTACAGCCTTTTTAACTATAGGCATTCACAGGCTTAAGGATATCTGAACATAGGTCCAACATGTGTAAATGCCTTGGGATGTGTAAGAAGGATAGTGCACTTGAGGTTTGAGAACCAGCAATAGATAGAAGCTTTTTAACTTGCAGGTTATGGAGAGCGGTGGGCCAAAAGTTTTGGAAACAGCTGAAGAGATCCAGGAGAGGCGTCAGGAAGTGCTGACTCGGTACCGGAGGTTCAAGGAGCGGGTTGCTGAGAGGGGTCAGAAGCTTGAGGAGTCCTATCACTACCAGGTTTTCAGACGAGATGCAGATGACCTGGAGAAGTGGATCCTGGAGAAACTCAAGATTGCAGAAGATAAGAGCTATGAAGACCCAACTAATATACAGGTCACTAAGTTCCATTGACTTCCACAGAGCAGACCCTAAGATCTCTAAGGAGGAAAACAGGTTTTTCTTGATGTTAATGTTAAAGGGTGGGTGTGGGTACAATCCAATTCTATATAGAAACAGAACAAAACAAAAATAAGCCAATGGAGTGGGAAGTTAAAGAATTGAATTAAGAGAAAATCTAAAGGTGCGTTTCCCTTTATGACGTTGGAGGGGTGAGACAGAGAAAAGAAAAAAATCAAACAAAAAGTTGCAGTTTGCAATTTGCTGAAAGCACAGAACTGTTTCTTATAATGAATTTACATTCAGACCATACATTCTTGCAATGTAAGTGTTTATCTTGTTAACTGTAAGGAGGTAATGTAATAGAAAGATTAGACTATCTGTTAGGGACAGTAATTCTGCCTCTAAATGGCCCATGTCTTCAAAGCCTGAAACTTCAGAGTCTTATTTGCAAAGGAAACTCATTCTAGACAGCATTTAATGCACGTAATATTCATCTGAAAATAAGCTATGGGAAAAACAGTAACTGAAAGTTCAAGGAATTTCTGACAAACCATGTGATTTCAATATTCCATGACATTCAGAATGGAATTAGGGTAGAGTCATCAGTGCTTTTTGAAGTAACTGTTCTCCACTCTTCTCAGAAAGACATGAGTCTGCCAGATTTTTTCCTAGGTTTTTCCCTAATTGCTATTTATGGCTTTTGTTAAGTGCAAATGAGAGGTCCCAGTAGAAGAAGTTTGGTGGAAGCTGCCTCCCTTTCTGTTCACCTAGAATTGTCACATGTGGCATAGTCACAATCAGAAGAAAGGGTTACATATGCCTAAAAGCGGCAATTGATGTTGGACAGGAAGCACCTAGAACAAGAGCAAAGTATTGTACTCTATTAAATTGATAAATTAGTACATAACAAGAACAGAGGCCAGAATGCAAAAAAAAACAACAAAAAACCTCTCAATTAAAAAAAAAAGCATTGTTATAAATCTGTCATTGTGCTCTACTTTCAATAGAACTCAGCTATTCCTCTTTTCTGAAGAGGAAGAACCCTACACTTTTTTATTTATGTAGGAGTCTATTGAGCCTTTAAAATAATAGGGCAAATACTGAAAATTCCCTAAAGACAGAAGTGGGGACAGGAAAAGACTTTCTCTGTGGCCTCTGACTTTGAGCCTGGGACCGTTTGAGAGCCTGTGTTCAGTGGCTCTACCTAGAGTGAACATTTCCCATCAAGACTGGGCCTCATTAGCCATAAACTCTGATTTCTAAACTTCAGGGGAAATATCAGAAACATCAATCCTTTGAAGCAGAAGTGCAAGCAAAATCAAGAGTCATTCCTGACCTGGAGGAAATCAGGGAAGTCCGATTTGCTGAGGGCCATTTTGCCCATGAGGACACCAAGGTAAATGTACGGTAGGGCTCTTGAAGAGAAGTTTCTAATTGTTGATTAGGTTGGCACGGTTGTAGTTGGTGATACCAGATATAAACATTGATGTAGCTGGGTTGGAGCCAGGGCTCCTGCCTCTTATCTTCCACTGGGGTTGAGGCAGGAAAAATGACGGGGTGTGCTCATGTTCCTTGGGGTGAAGAAAATAACTATGATACAAATGCTGCCATTAAATAGCACAGCATTCCTCCTAAGGCCACTGCAGAAGAAACTGGCTCAAGATCAAGCCCACTTCAACCTGTTCCACACTTCCCAGATGAATTGGCTTTTTCAAGTGTTTTTTCTAATTGTTTCTTCTGACCTCGGTGTCTTTGTCCCTTAAGTTTTCAACAAGGAATGCTCTCTTGTTTGAATCTTCCCCGACATCTTTCTCCCTTTGTCTTTGATGCCTTTCTTTTCACACTCCACACTCTGTGACTGCTATTGTACCTCTGCAAACTCTCCCTTCCCATTATTTAAAAGAAATCCTAAAATCCCATGTGTCTAGAAAATCTTCTCTGAATACCTAGAACTGAAGAGCACCACCATTTTAATAAGCATTTACCACTCTGTGACCTATTACTGTCTGTGACAGAAAATACTCTGTAACAGGTACTTTCTTACTTAATCCATGTACTCTTCCAAATGTGTGTGCTAATATGGTCAACTCAACATTTTTTTGTGTGAGTGAACTTTTTATTGTTCATGTATTTTTTAAATTGTCAAAGCAAATTTATACTACCTATTTTAAAACTAGGGCTGGTCTTTCTATATGTAACAAAAATTCTAGCCCATTTTACTGTCAACAAAATACAGTCAGGAAACACAGACTTTAACCAGAATAGAATCTTATTATAAAGAAAATCTCAAAACTTATTTATTTCCAAAAAATAGAAATAACTTTGCATTATTCACAGTTTTGTGTGTGACCAACCCCTACATTAATTAAAATATTTGAGAAATGTTGAAACATTGTCACATCTGTCAGAATCACTAAGGCTATATAAGACAGTACCCTACTGCAGGGTTTGGAAAGAAATGTGATTCACATGTTCCTTGAACAGTGGAGTAGTTGAAAAATATAAGATTCTTAAAGATATTACATAGATGGTAACTCCAATTTCACATGATAGGTAATACATAATGTTCTGAGCTAACCTTGTATTCAAAGCCCTCTATATAGTCTTAAACTATATAGTTCCAAAATACTCTTACTGTTTTGATGCCAATGATTTCTTTATAACTTAGCAAAATTGTAGCTCTTATACTTTCTGGTAGACAGTTTGTACTAAATTTCTTCTATGCCTTTGCCATTGTTGTTTGCAGTGCTTAGAACATGCTATGCCTATCATCTACCTGTCAAAAATCTTTCTGTTCCTTAAGGCTCAGTTCAAATGAGCACATTTTTATGTATCCTTCCTCCTTCCCATTGTATTGTTTATAATTATTCCATCTTCTAAAACACCTAGGCAATTTTACAAAATTTTCTCTTATGGAAGATCATATTCGGCTTGGTTGAATAGCTATTTCCATATATATCCCATTTCCTCCTTTAAATATTTGTTGAGCCATGAATGCATGCATGAATGAGAGAGGAATTTGTATCCAAGTCCCTTTCTGCACAAGTCTCTGAGTCTGTCCCTGCTCCACAGACTCTGTGCCTGAATGGTTCTGTCTCTCTTCCCCAAAGGCCCATCTGGAGGAACTGCGCCGCCTGTGGGACCTGCTGCTGGAGCTGACCCAGGAGAAGGGTGCTCTGCTTCTGCGGGCCCTGAAGCTCCAGCAGTACTTACAGGAGTGTGCTGATATCTTAGAGTGGCTCGGAGACAAGGTATAGGACTTAACAGCAAGCACAGAGGACCTCCCTCGTCTCTGTCCTGCGTACTCCATAGGAACTTACTGCAGACTATTCACAAAAAAGTCAGGGTGTCTGTTCCTGGACTTTGTTCCTTGGAAGATGGAGGAATTTTGGCAAAGACTTAGGGGTATTATATAGGTGAACATTGTAGGGGGTAAGTCTAAATGTATGGATCTAAATATGGAGAAGGCAAGACTTACACAAAGACCATGCTTTGGAAGATGATCTAGGGTCATCCTCCTTCTACCCTCATGATGTTTAACTCTTTCTCCTATGTTTTTGCTCTTACTCTGGGGCCTGGCTGAGAGTATTGCCAGCACTTTCTCTAATCTCTTATATCTCAGTGTCTATAACTATGGGGGTTTTTATTTTTCAAAATACTTAAAGAATAATCCGAGAGTTAGGACTGAGGATTTACACAAGCAAGTGCTTAGTGCAATGATTTTGTAGATACTCTGTATATTGAATTGTGTAGAAAGGAAATGAATTTATTCCTCATGTTACAAAACACAAAAGGGTGCTTCCAGGGGCTTTGGCCAACAATACCCTGATATTACTAAACAATTGCCTCAAAGAGCACTGTCTCCTGGGCCAAGCTGCTACCTCAAGAAATACACTCCTACTTCTGGCTTTTCCCAGGAGGGGTTCTCCCAGGCTCCCCCAGTGTTTCCAGCTGAGTTATCCTGGGAATGCAAGCAGGGGTTTGGGGCTTTTGACCTGTGGGAGTGCCTAAGCAATTGCTGGTGACTGAATGAACTTTTCTGTGTCTGCAGGAGGCTATAGTAACATCAGCGGAGCTCGGTGAGGACTGGGAGCGCACGGAAGTTCTACATAAGAAGTTTGAAGAGTTCCAAGTGGACCTGGCAACTCGAGAGGGGAGAGTGGATGGAGTGAACCAATATGCCAATGAGTGTGCTGAGGTGAGGTGGGAGCAAAAGAGTTGCTCCAGAGAGAGGGTTCTGATCCTTAATGAGAACTTCTGGCCATTAGTAGGTGGGATATGAAGGAGATGGCACACTGTGAGAAAACATGGAGTAACATGCTCTGAGCAGCTTCCTCTTGCCTCTGGATCCACCCCTTGTCAGTCTATGGAAATGGACAGGTGTGTGTGTGTGTGTGGGTGTGAGTGAGTCTCTGTGTGTGTGTAGAGAAATTAAATCCACAATGAGCAAGAGGAAAGCTTTTGTACCGGGCAGGACTAGTGTTTATGGGCACTTTCTTCATAAAAAGGTGGAAGAATAAAGTAACAGAGAATATAAAATAATATTGGGCTATCTAATATATATATATATATATATATATATATATATATATATACACAATATCATTATACAGGATTATTTTGGGGGGATGAGAAGGGGAAAGGAGTTAGACTTACTTTTATTTACTTCAGAAAATACTTAAATAAGTTTGCAATCTCTGAGCAGAAAAAGGCTTAGTGTTGGAATAAATGACTCTAGTATATACAAGAAAACTGGGAAATCAATCTGAGATGCACACACACACACACGTGTATATACACATATAAAATATGTATATAAAATAAATAAACTCCAACAGTTGGCTTTATTGTGCTTTTCCATTTGTGGTTTCATTGTTATTGCAGGTCTATAGTGAAAATGATCTTCCAGTGTTAATAGAACCAAGATTTCAGGATGAATGAGTGCTGGAGTAAGAAAAATTACCTATGTTTTCCAACTTTTTAGGCCATATATCCTACAGCCCTTACATTTTCTCCCTCCATCACTTTTATTGTTTAGGTATTTCATTTATCTGTTACTTTCTAACAAATCACCATGCAGCTTAAAACAACAAACATCTTATTTGTTCCTAATTGGGTAGGTCAGATGTTTGAGCTGCTCAGCTGGGCTGTTCTCCTCATCTCCCCTGGTGTTCTTATGTGGCTGAAGTTATTGGGTGGCTCATCTGAAGTCGAGGATCTAAGAGGTCCTCAATCCCACGTCTGGAGCCATGGCGAGGATGAGGAAGGATTCCTCTGTGTAGTCTCTCATCATTCAGTAGACCATGCTTGTTTATATGCCAGTGTTCCAAGAGGGTGAAAACAGAAGCTGAAAAGCTTCTTGAGGCCTAGGTGCTGGAGCCCATAGAGAGTCACTTCTGTCACATTCTATTGGTAAGCAAGTCAAAGGCCACGCCAGATCCAGGACTTGAGGAGACAGACTCCACCTTTTGAAGGGAGAAGTGGCAAAATGGCATGGCCTTTTTTCCCAATCTACCACAGAAAGGATGAATCCAGCACATTTAGAGTATATCCTCTGCCTTTTTGGATTGGGGCCTACACTGCCATAACAGAAAGGACCATACACTCAAGAAGGAGAAAGTAGGAAATTCTGTGTGGAGAGGCTTGGAAATGGAAACAGAAATGGGAAGAACTGGGGACAGGAGGAATAAGGAGATGGGCATATGAGAATTCTTCAAAATTGCAAAGTATCAAAACAGGCTGACGCTGCTAGCTTAACCCAGTATTCACAAATCTCTTTATCTCAGATAGTTTGCAAAAATGCCTAAAATTTTCTGCAAAATCATATGTGTAAGCATGTGTCTAAAATTCTGGGAAGAGAGAAATAGCTTTCATTGGATTCTCAAAAGTGTTAGGACCACAAAAGGGAGAAGAATCACAGTACCAGAGTTTGGGAAGATTAACTAATATTTCACAATGGGAATTTTTCTCTTCTTTTCTGTGGTTTCCAGGATTTCCAGGGGATTTGGCAGACATCAACAAAGTAGAGCTCTGAAAATAACATCAGGGCTGGGCAGCATGTGTGTAGGCTACTCCAGTGCTGTGGGCACAGGATACAATACCTGGCTGGTTGTTTTTCTAAGTTTTGGTAATGTGCATCAGGTTAGAGCTAGGGAGCAGGGATATAGTGAAATTCAGTGTCTGGCTACAATGGTCAGTCTCCACTTCTGACAAAGTATGAACCAGTATAAAATGAGAAGTGTTTAAATGATTTTTTATGTAACCTCATCTTTGCATAACTCCAGTGTTGGTTTCCTTCCACAGGAGAACCATCCTGAGTTGCCCTTGATTAAGTTTAAGCAAGATGAGGTGAATGCTGCCTGGGAGCGTCTCCATGGTCTGGCTCTCCAGAGACGGAAAACCCTGTCTGATGCTGCCGACCTCCAGCGATTCAAACGGTATGGATCTGGCCACTGCTTTACAGAAAACTTTAAAATAGTATCACGTTTGTTATTTGTATTAGCTTCTTTCTACTCTTGTTAGCAATTAGTAGTCAATACTTCCAACCAAAGTAGATCACGGACTTGCCTTTGGGACAGCGAGGGAAGGGGTAGTTAAGCCAATGTTGTGAAGATTGGAGCCCAAAGCAATAAAAAAATAACACTGGTAATTCAGTGATGGAAGCTCTGCAGAGGCAAGGAAAGCAGACTAAGAATTAGATGGGGGTGGAAGGTGGAGTTAGGAAGAAGAAAAGCATTCATAAAGAGCTGACCCAGATATGCAAAGTATCTTTGGAAGCTCAACTGTCTGGAGGTCCAGGTTCTTAACATCTCAGTGGAAACAACTATTAAGCAAGAACATCTTATACTACTTTTTGCTAATATGTAGGAAGGCAAGGTAATTGCTCTTGGATGAACCAAGGTGATCCATGCTGTGTGCTCTGTTGCACTGCTTGCTGTGCAATGCCTGCCATCTTCTTTTGTTGGAACTGTTGCCAATGTCTGACAGGGATGTGACTGAAGCTATCCAATGGATCAAGGAGAAGGAACCTCTACTCAGCTCCGAGGACTATGGCCAAGACCTTGTTAGCTCTGAGGCACTGTTTCACAGTCACAAGGGACTTGAGAGAAACCTTGCAGTCATGAACGACAAGGTAAGCCACTGTCAGAGGACTGGCTAGCCCCTTGAGCTAGAAGCAGCATTTGGTGGTCATCTTGCCTAGCACTGTGCCTCCAGAGGGCACAATAAATTCACTCTTTTCAGTGAAGAAGAAATTCTGTGCACTTGAATATACCTGCTTATTCTAGTTCATAACTTGTACATGGATACTGGATACTCCTTATTTATATTTAAATTATTTTAATTTAAATATACATATATGACTTATATACTGTGGTATTTTTCTAATATATTTCACAATGTAAAAACAAAAAGTGGATGCCTCCAAGGATGGATTCTTAATTTCACTCAATAAAGTACCCTGTGGCTAGAGAATCTTTCCTTTCATCTAACCATGCTTTCTTCTGTTGCAGCTGAATCCTGTTTCTTTTTGTTCTTCCCTTAGTAGATCAGAAAAGTATTTTCTTCTTTTCCTTTTGCAATAAGTTTGATACTTTTAAAGCTAAACCCACCTTTAAATTCCCTTTTAAAAGCTGGAAATCCCAGTTCCTGTGTGAGCACAGGCACACTAGAACTTAGAACAAGCCTACTTTCTTGAATTATTCCCATCCTTTACTTCTTCCCCTCACAAGTCTAGCTATAACTTAGACCAGTTACTACTGAGTGTCCACAGGGGAGTCAGCCCACAGAAGGGCCCCCCTCACTGTGCTTTAATTACAGCCCTGTCCCTGTGTACAGTTTCTGCAAATTCCCACCATTCTACTTCTTTCATCCTTCCTCATTTTTGTTTTTGTTTTTGGTCTTTTTTCCTAATGCTGAATAATAAAATCCCACGATTTGATGAATAATGGTAATGAAATCCCACACCCTAGACAAGATCTGATTGTAGTTGAGTATAACAAAAGGGGTAATAACATGTGCAAAGTCATCCATATTCACATTTTGCCCTGGTAACCCCGCTACTCAGGAATTTTGCTTAAAATGGTCTGGCATTACTAGAATTTTCTTGGCCTCCTTGGAGGAAATGTCTTTCTAATTCCCACAATAATAACTAAGGAAATGGTATAGCAGTGGTGAAGGAATAACTTAGGTGAAAACCTTGCTCTGACACTTACTAGTTGAATGACTTTGAGCAAATAAATACTTTACCTCTTAGTTCTCACATAGAAGGGGAATAAGAATAATTTCTACCTCATAGTATTATTAAATGAAGAATATAAAATGAGAAAATGCATGTAAACTATTTAACACAATGAGAGACAAAAAGTACTCGGTAAATTGTAATTATTAATATAGTTCATTAGTATATTAATATAAACATATCAATATAAATACATTTATAAATTATCATTATTCATATGATTGTTTCTTTCACAAATCTTTGCCAAGGAGTCAGAGTCCATGGATTTCCTACTAGGTTTCTTTTTCATCCCAAAGGTGAAGGAGTTATGTGCCAAAGCAGACAAGCTTAAGCTTTCCCATCCTTCAGATGCACCTCAGATCCAGCAGATGAAAGAAGATTTGGTCTCCAACTGGGAGCACATTCGTGCCTTGGCTACCAGCAGATATGCAAAACTTCAGGCTTCTTATTGGTGGGAAATTCCTCCTCTCTATGGCTCTGCCTGTCTCTATGGGACACAGATATAATATCAAAAGCAGAACTAAGAGTGAAGGGACTAAAATAGAAAGGGAATCAACTCTGCTGCCTGCTCAGTAGAGGCAAAGATTCAATTTACCATAGGTAGATTTTTGTGGACTGATATAATACAGTAGTCCCCACTTATCCACGGTTTCAGTTGCTTGAGGTCAACTGCAGTCTGAAAATATTAAATGGAAAATTCCAAAAATAAACAATTCGTAAGTTTTAAATTGTGCACCATTTTAAGTAGCATGATGAAATCTCTTGCTGTTCTGCTGTGCCCACCCGGGATGTGAATCATCCCTTTGTCCAGCCCATTAGTCAGTCACTTAGTAGCTATCTAAGTTAGTTATCAAATCAACTGTTGCGATATCACAGTGCTTGTGCTCAAGTAATCCTTACTTTACTTAATTGTTCTGTTTTATTATTGGTTATTGATGTTAATCTCTTACTGTGTCTAATTTATATGTCAAACTTTATCATATGTATGCAGGTATAGGAAAAACCACAGTATATATAAGATAGGGTTCAGTACTATCCTGAATGTCAGGCTTGCACTGGGGGTCTTGGAAGATATCCCCCATGGATAAGGGGATACTGCTGTACTCAGCATCACACCTCTACTCACCCCCATCCTACTGTCTTCCCCTGTTTGTATAGTCATGTTATACTATGGAGCGGCTCATAATGCTGGAAAAGCAGCTGAAGAAACATTTCAAAACCCTGCTTTTAGCTAAGGAGCTGAAATAAATTTTTAAGCTGAAGAAAGTTATCAGTATAACTCCAGTATTATTTCCTGAATGTGGGTGAAAAGCTTACCAAAAACCCTGATAACCAGGCATCATTTCAGTAGTTAATTCTTATGATTAGGCTTTAAATAACCAGAAGATAGTGTTTATCTTATTCTTATGATTTAAAACCAAATGGTGAGCATTTAATTTTTTGGAATAGGTAACTGTTTTTGCAGTTTTTGTTTTTTATTAATAGGGTTAAAAGTGAGCTAAGATACATGAGGAATCCTAACCCTAATTCTAGTCCCCTCTTCCCATAGGGTGCTTCCTGTTATTTACATGACATGTATTTATCTATTGGCTGCATTATGAGTACTTTATTCCATTTCAAACACCTATAGGGTAGGTATGACCTCATAGTGATGGAGAAGTAATGGCCATATGCTACATCACACGATGACACACCTACCCTAGGAATATATAACCTGGAGTTAAGGACTTACAACCTACACCACTAGAGGAACTAGATCTGTGGTCCCCAACCCCTGGGACACAGAACGATACCAGTCTGTGGCCTATTAAGAACCAGGCTGCACAGCATGAGGTGAGTGGCGGGTGGGCAAAGCTTCATCTGTATATACAGCCACTCTCCATAGCTTGCATCACCGCCTCAGCTCCACTTCCTGTCAGATTGGAGGCAGCATTGGATTCTCATAGGAGTGCGAACCCTACTGTAAAATGCTCATGTGAGGGATCTAGGTTGTGCACTCCTTACAAGAATCTAATGCCTGATGATCTGAGGTGGTGATGACAGCACTGGGGAGCGGCTACAAATACACATTATCATTAGCAGAGAGGCTTGACTGCATGGAGACCATAATAAATCAATTGTTTGCAGACTCATATCAAAACCCTATCAGTGAGTGGCAAGTGACAATGTAATAATAATAGAAATAAAGTGTGCAATAAATGTATTGCACTTGAGTCATTCTGAAACCATCCCCTCCTACCAGGCTGTGGAAAAATTGTTTTCCATGAAACTGGTCCCTGGTGCCAAAAAGGTTGGGGACCACTGAACTAGACTGTAAGTAACAGGAAGTACATTGGGGAAGGGGAGGGCTAGGATTAGGGTGAGGAGGAACTCACACATCTTAGCTCAACCCAACCCTAACTCTTTGTTCAGAGTCCTTTCACATCAGGTTTCTCCCTCCTGTCCTTTACCTCAACTTTCCCACAGGTACCAGCGGTTCTTATCTGACTATGATGAGCTCTCAGGCTGGATGAAGGAGAAGACTGCTCTGATCAATGCTGATGAGCTGCCAACTGATGTGGCCGGTGGGGAAGTCTTGCTGGACAGGCATCAGCAGCATAAGGTAGAAAGGAAAGGCCTCCCCAGCAGGAAGAGGGGGCAGGTGATTTGGTTCAATACCAGGAATGCCAGAAGTCTTCTTGCTGCATTTTGAGATATTGTGTCTTGTGGCCACAGCATGAGATTGACTCTTACGATGACCGATTTCAATCTGCTGATGAGACTGGTCAAGCCCTCCTGGATGCCAATCATGAAGCCTCTGATGAAGTTTGGGAGAAGGTAATCTCATTTAACAGAGTTTGTTAGTGTGGTTGAAATTTTGACTGCATATTTAACCCTTACTTAATCTCATAATAACATGATAATCTCTGAATGAGAGGAGGAAAGAATCATCTAAACATTTTAATAATATGGACCCAGTTTTTATGCTACTCCCTTTCACATATAGTCATCCATCATTATCCCTGGGGGATGGGTTCAAAGACCTCCCTGGGATGCCAAAATCCATGGATGCTTAAGTTCCTGATATCAAATAGTGCAATATTTGCCATAACTTATGTACATCCTCCCATGTGCTTTAAATCACCTCTATATTTATAATATCTAATACAATGTAAATGCTATGTAAATAGTTGTTATACTCATTGTTTAAGGAATAATTACAAGAAAAGAAAATCTGTACATGTTCATACAGATGCAATTTTTTTTCAAATATTTTCTATCTATAGCCGGTTGAATCCACAGAGGTGGAACCCACAGAGATGGAGGGCCGACTGTACTGTTTTAGTTAAATTGAGTCACTTGAAACTCTCAGGACATGGTGCGTGCTTCCTCATATCTGAGCTTTTATTTCAGCAACCCTCTGACGTCTACCTAATATGAAATCTCCAGACCATTTTGCCTTCTGACATATGCTCTGTTTTGTCACCTTCCTGTGCTCATCTCTCGATTGTAAATTCCATAAGGATTGCACCTTATTCATCCATGCGTCCCCTGTAGCGCTCAGCACAGTGCCTGGAACATGGCTGACACCTGTACCTTTCTTCTCTCCTCTATACAACCTCAAATTAAGCTGATTTTTCTACATCTGTGTTTTTCAAATTTACATTAAATAACAGGAAAACTTGAAACACTCACAATTCCGCTGGATGAAGACACCAGGTTTGCCATCATTCTAACCTCCTTGATCACAGGGCCTCACTTCAGCCTCCTGACCCAGAGAAATTTTGCTCTAGTCACGAAGTCTAGGAACTCCTTGGGATGACAGTAACAATAAGATCTACAGACCTCTCTACTTCTCACTAGATACCAGGCACAGCCTCCAGCACTATGCCATGGGTGAAGTTGAGATGACTATGTTTTGAATTCTCCCAGAACTCTGGGGGGATATTATAACATAGATCTTTATTAGTAACAAGTTTCTTCCAGAGGAATAGCAGAACCCTAAGTCCTTGAAAACTCACCTATTATTCTGGAATTCTCATAATTTTTGATTTTTTTGATGGAGTTAACACAGAAGCAACTCTAGTAAGTTGGAATTTCTTGGGCAGATGTCTGGCCAGAAGTAAAGGCTTTTTTATGGGTTTGAGAATGTCTCTTTTCTCTTTCCTTGATGGTTCTAATATTTTTTTTCGGAATAAAATGCAAACTTAGTCTGACATTTTAAGTGCTCTATGAATTTCATCAAATGTCCATCCTTTTGTAGACACTAAATTTTTCTCTAGAGAACATTGTACAGTCTAACAATTACTTGGAGTTCCTATAATAACATTTTCTCATGGCATCATGTCCTTCTCCTGCTACCTGCTCCCAGCCCTTGATACCTGCTCTCTGTTTGGTACAAAACTTCCCATGCTTTCCCATACTTCTACTCCCTGGTTCTTCCTATCAAAATTAGGCTTTTCTTCTTTCTTTATATATATTAAGTGTATAGTACCTCTTTTATGGCATTTATTCCATTTTTCCTGTGCTAAAATTATTTCCTTAGATATTGAAACCTTAAGAGAAAAGCCTATTTTCTATTCATTTTTGTATCCTTCAAATGGCTTTGCATTTATTAGACGTTCAATAAATGTAGACTAACATAAATGATCTTCCTGATACACTGTCTTCTCCCTTCCAAAGATGGAAATACTTGCCAACAACTGGGCTGCTCTGCTGGAACTATGGGACAAGCGTCAGCATCAGTATGAGCAGTGCTTGGACTTGCACCTCTTCTACAGAGACAGCGAGCAAGTGGACAGTTGGATGAGTAGACAAGAGGTAATGGGAGGGGTCCAGCAAACCTCTAGAAATCATTTCTCCCACCCCTCACTTACCACCATGGCTACTATGAGCACCCTCACAACCACTTCTGTGGGCCAAAACTTGCCCCAAGAATTAGAGAATTATCCAAAGAAGAAAAGATAGGCCCTTTCTATAAGGCTCCTACAATTCCTTCATGGACAAATGCGTATAAAAATACTTAAATACGTAGCAGAGAGGCTTTAACCATAACTGAACATAAGACAAAATGAATACCAAATTGATAAGGGGTCAAGAAGAGAAAATTGTTACTAGATTAGTTGGGGAATTCCATGTGGATAGACCCAGAAACATAGGTAAGAAAATTGTGTGAGAGCATCAGGAAGGAGGCTTGAAGCTCTTACTGTTTGAGGTTAGTCTCTACCTATTGTCCTAATTTGGGCTAATTCCTATCTTGTTTTCCAACCATCTTCCCTCCTTCCTTAGTCCTTGTCTCAGAGATATTCCAAGAGGAATGTTTTTCATAATGAGGCACAGCTGGGATGTGCCTTTCTGTCTTCTATAGGCCTTCCTGGAAAATGAGGATCTGGGAAACTCGCTCGGCAGCGTAGAAGCCCTCCTTCAGAAGCATGATGACTTTGAGGAAGCCTTTACTGCCCAAGAAGAGAAGATCACCGTAAGAAATGGGCCCTAGTTTGGGCATTGTCTTCCTACATCATCTCAGACAATACCTGTCCCTAGACAGAATCACTCCTTTGTACAGAAAGAAAAAGAAGAAAAAAAAAAAAAAGAATCACTCCTATAACCACCAGACATAGCATAAGGATTACTCTTAACCAAGTACATCCTTGTTTTGTTGTTAGTAGTACTTATTTGTGTGTTTTTAAACTCTTTGATTTAATTTTAAGAACATATAAAATGTTGATATAGTGTTAAAGGCAAACTTCACACTTACCTTTAAGAGAAAAATAATTTAAAAGATCCAGAAAAAGAATCACACCCATTTTTATCAACACGCTTCTTGTTCTATAGAGCATATTTGGAAAGTTTTTCAAGATGGTAGGTCATTTTCTTTTTCTGATGAAGTACCTGATTGCATTTTATTGTTTTTTCCTCTCTAGTAATATCTTAATATAGTTTTCTCTTCTTTAGTAATATCTAGATATCTAAGTAATATCTACTCTTTTCCTTACAAGTGTTCTTCCTTAATAATATATCTTCATTTTTGTGTTTCTCTTCTAAGCTACTATAGAGTTTTCCTGTGAACCTTAATTAATTAAAGTGTCCAGAAAACTTGTCAATATATAAGCATGACTCAAAGGAGTGTAGGAAAGACTTCGTGGGTCCAATATATTACACGTCTTTGGCTGTCTCCTAGGATGGTGCTGACTTTAACTCCCCCTTCCCACGTGCACAAACACGCGCAGCAACAACAACAATCAATTCCAAGTCTTCTCTGTTAATCTTCAGTCAATTTGGAGCTTAATATGGTCCATTATTAATCCATATGCATGTTCTTTCTGTTGATGCTCATTGGATAAAGGCTAACACTGTAAAATAATTTATTCTGTATAAAGTGCTATCATTTATTTTAGATCATTTTCCTATTCTGATTAATTCTAAGCTCTAGCAATTTGGGGGCTTATGGATAAATATAGGTAAAAATTTGCCTCTACAATTTCTGACTCCTCTCCCCATGTAGCTGGAGGTATAAATATAGACGTAGATACAGATACATATGATAGAAGAATAGATGGATAGACAAATAGAGGGATAGATAGACTTGTGCCACTGGACATGACGGTATCATTAATAGTGCTTCCTCTTGATATTTAAGAATAGATCAAATATTTACCTTGTAGTGACATATGAATTCATTTACCGTAGCCTACATATATACTGTGGCACAAAGAAAGTAATTGATATCCCTAAGGTATATATTTTGAAATACAAATTATAACAAATATCTGAATGAGGACCTAGATCTTCTGACCTTCCAACTTGTTCTTTTCCAATGTTGTTATGCTTCATCTTTAAACAGCTATCCAAACTGTGACCACTTACTCAATGGTCACAGAGGAAAACCACTTTATTTTTTTTCAGACATTAGACAAGACTGCAACCAAATTGATTGACAATGACCATTATGATTCAAAGAACATTGCTGCTATCCGTGATGGGGTATGTCCAAGGGCCCAGAGCTTCTACCTGCCTGTGCACTGGGGTCAGGGAAACTGCTGGGGGCATGATGACGAGGGTGAGCATTGAATCTCATGTGCCCATATTTGGTTTTGCTGAAAGTGAGTTTGCTCGTGGTTTTTGCAGCTGTTGGCCCGGCGGGATGCCCTACGTGAAAGGGCTGCCACTCGACGCAGATTGCTGGAGGACTCATTGCTTTTGCAACAACTGTATCAGGATTCAGATGACCTAAAGAGCTGGATAAACAAAAAGAAAAAGTTGGCAGATGATGAAGATTACAAGGTGATCTTGTAAGGGTTTTCAGGCCCTGGATTTACTTATCAAGAGTTGGTTTCATGAAATTACAGTCTTGGAGCCAAATGGACTTCAGTGTTCAGCTGTTGATCCACATTTTATAGATGAGGAAACAGGGGCTCAGAAAAGGGCGATGACTCCCCTAAGACTATATATCCAGTTACAAATCAAGAATCTAGATTCTAGTTTCCCTATACCCCGGTGTTCTTCACCCCTTTCCTCTGGCACAACTTCCAGTGCTCCTTAGCAGAGTGGAGGAAGTGTAGGGATGATCCTTATTAGCTGCTGTTGTCCCTTTGTCAGCTCTTCTGCTACCCCCGGAACCCCTGTAGTAGGAAAATGTTGTGTCTAACTCTGGCAATACATTCAAAGTTTTTGAAAGCCACTAGGAACTCAAAAATATCCTAAAAGTTTGATATAATATAGACATACAGTTTTGTAACTGGAAAGAAACAATCCCATGTTTTATAGATGAGGGAACCAGGATCTGAGTTGGTAAGTAAATTGCCCAAAGTTGTCCAGTTATTTATTCAGAAGATGGTTTAACATAAAGGTTAGATCTATGAAGACTTATCTGTACCTTTCATTCTGTGAAACTAGATTGTACATGTTTGTATTCTCTAGAGGAATTATGACTCCAGTGTAGGTTGAATAAACAGATCTCTATATGGAGCAAATGGATGGATAATCCATGTACTAGTAAAGGGTTGGAAAATAATTTTTACCTTTCACGACAGCTCCAGTTGCGTGTTAATGCTTCCATGGGGTGTCATATTCAAAATGATCTTCACGCAGTACCTAGGCTCAGTGGAAATAAATGCTGGATTGGTTAGCCATATCTGCCATGTGTAGAAGGAGAGATGGGTCACATGAGCTTTCCAAGCATTGTACTAATGAAGTTCTCCCTTGTATCCTCTTCTTAGTACAGTAAGATTTATACTGAGAAGTAACCCCCATCCTTAAAATTTCTGCTCCTCATTCTTCAAGTAATGTTTTCCTTTTTTCCCCATCTTGTCTTAGGATACACAGAACTTGAAGAGCCAGGTTCAAAAGCAGCAAGTCTTTGAAGAGGAACTGGCAGCTAATGAGATCCTGCTCAATAACCTAAAGAAAACTGGCCAGGAGATGATTGAGGGTGGTCACTATGCCTCTGACAATGTGGCCACTCGTCTGAGTGAAGTTACCAGCCTCTGGAAGGAGTTGTTGGAGGCTACAGCACAGAAAGGTAAGAAGCAGAGTTCTTGGTAGAAGGCCAGTTCCTAAATTCTGAAACCTACCACATTTATCCTTCCCACCATGAATTTATCTGGTGACCTCTATGAGAAGGGACGCTACTCATTTGCTTCCCTGTGTCTTCTTTTTGATGGTAAAGAAGTTTTTAAAATCCAACCTAAACTTATCACACTATATTTTAATACAATTTATGTTTTCTTCATGTATGTAGAGGGTTTTTTTTTGTCTGAAATTACTTTTGTTTTCTTTACTTTTCTCCTACTATTTTATTCTTTCCCTTGAACAACTATTCATGAACTATAAATTCAGTATTGGCTGTGTACCTAAATCTAGTGTGCATATTTTGGTTCCATAAACTAGACAAGATATTATGGCTCAGGCGATTAAATTGGACATTAAAAGGTTGTTGGTGTCACATGTGATGTTCCTACAGTATTTTATTCTTTTAGATCTTGATCACTTGTTGCTTTTTTCACCTATCTGAAAGTGTTCAGGCTCTGCTGTAAGCTCTTAAAAAAATTCTCATGTCTTCTTCAATAGTCTCTACTTATATTTTACCTCACTTCTTACTTTGGAAAATTAATCAATTGTCAATAATTAACACAGATAATGAGTTTTCTCTGTCAGTATGCCCTTTGTTATGGACATCAACCTAGAAACGTGACTCTGCCGTGGTTACAAAAGAAGTATGTCATGCTTATTTTTTTGGATATCATTCTGATTTTTGGTTTAGGATAACAAAAATCCAACTTGGTTATAACAATAAGATGTCATGGCTACTCCCCACCAGGAGACACAGTAATTGCTTTGCAGAAATAATGCAAATAATTGCTGTAAGGTCTTATAGTAAAGAATTTAGCTGAACAGAATGTGAGTGATAAATTTGCTGGAAAAGAAAATTGTGAGGCATGGTTTGTGATGAAGGACAGGCACTATAAGGGGAGATAGCAAAATTCATGAAAGACATTTATAAGAAGAAACTTCAAAATTTCAAACTGAACCAATGTTTCTCTTAAAAAGTAGGGTGTTTGAATTTGAATTTCTTTGAAAAAGAGGTCTGAATATAAAGTAACAAATAACATATGAAAATACCAAAGATGGTTAAAATCTGATACAGCAGAACTATACCTCAGCAGGGAATATAACTTATTGTTTATTTTTGTTTTGAGAATACCACTATATTCAAAAACAATTCTATCATCAGAATTCTACAAATTTAAATGGACTTTTTTCTTTGGAGTATCAAAATATTATATTGCTTCCTAAACTGAGGGGGGGTGTATTATAGTGCAGATGTGAGCAGTTATGATACTTAATGTCTTTATACCGATTGTCTTTTCCCAGGGACCCATTTGCATGAAGCTAACAAGCAGCTGCAATTTGAAAACAATGCAGAAGACCTGCAGCGCTGGCTGGAGGAGGTTGAGTGGCAAGTCACCTCAGAAGATTATGGGAGAGGCCTGGCCGACGTGCAGAATAGACTAAGGAAACATGGCCTCCTGGAGTCGGCTGTAGCTGCTCGCCAGGTTTGCTGTTAGCTCTTTGGCCAATTGTAGGCAATCGGTGCATATGTTATGAGCTCACCCATGATAAGTAATTATTATTATTAAGAGAGCAAAGAACCAAAGGTAAAAGTTTAAAATTTTCAGTTGGTCAACTGCTTCTTCCCAGTTGAGAATCCAGCCATGAGACCTGAGTGCCCAGTGTCTTTTGTCAGAATCCTGTGGCTGACGTAAGACTTTATTGACTCTTCTGAATGTAACACTCTTCTCTTAGTCCAGAAATCTGAGTTTTATGTTATAACCTTGTCACTTATTAGGTGATTTTTGATAGGTCATTTCACCTTTCTGTGCCTCAGTATTCTCACCTGTAAAATAAGAGTTTGGGATAAAATTGCCTTTTCCTGTTCTGATATTCTGTGATTCAAAGTTTGAAAATATTTTGAATCTTACCATTTTTTTCTTCAGTTAAGAAAATTGAAACCCATAGAAGTAAAGTGACTTTCCCAATGTCTCAGAGAAAATTAACAGGGCCAGGATTATGATACAGATGTCTAAGCTCCTAGTTTCAGGAATATTTCCCCCAACATCCCACCAGACTGTTATTTAAAATAAATTTATCCAATAAGTTTCTAGATCATGAATACCGTATATGAGTTTTGGAAGAATTCAGTGGAAATTCACTCCCAGTGACTCAACGTCTCATCCCGGGAATGCTAGCTTGTATTTAAAAATGACTGTGCTGTTCCCTTGAAGGTTCCACTAATCTGTCTTGTTAAAATATACTTTTATGTAGTCTGCTCTTTGGTCATTCTGAGCTAAATGGGAAAGACAGAATAATCTACAGAAAACAGAAAAAAAAAGTCATTTATATAGCTTTACGTATGGCTTCATGGGGCTTTAAATAAAGTAAAAGGCTGCAGATAGGAAAATCATACAAGGAAGACTTTGAAATCTAAGTGGAGGAACAGAGTTCCAAAGAGGGAAAGATAACAGTTGTTTACTTTTTAATCTAAAAGTAAACAAAAAAAAGGACATTTTGAATAAGATGAACCGTATGTGTAATCAAGTAAGAAATAGGAGTGTGTGGCTCCATTTGGGAAAGTTAGGGCACCTGATCACCAGGAATTGGTACTCCTAGGGGGAGCAGAGGCTAAAATATGATGCTTGCAAAGGAAATTTTAGATATGGAATGTTAAAGTTGGAAAAGATCTTCAATATCTTCTAGTCCAAAGTCTTCATTATATAGATGAGGAAACTAAGACCAAAACAGGTGAAAGAACTTTCTCAAGATCAAATGGCAAGGGACTGGCAGCCAAGGAAAAAAGACAGGTCGTCTATCTCTCTAGCCTGTGGCATCTTGGACTACATTAGAGGTTTTCAAAGAGTACAGTGGATCCATAATGAAAATGATAATGATTATGTTTGAAAATCATTCTATTATGCTATGATGTTTTCCAGTGTCCTGAGAAATAAGAATAGTTGGCTAGTGAGACATTTTAATTTTAATTCTTTACAGATTCTTTAATTTTTTATAAAGAAGTGAGGATATGTTTTAAGAAGCTATTGATAGCCGATTTATTTTTTTCCAAAATGAGAAGAGACAGATCAAACTCTTTATAGATTGAGCACTGGATAGCAAGCTAGAATAAGACAAACCAATGCCTAATGTTCCTACACTTTTTGAAGAACTTTTCTTATTTACCACCCCCCCAAAAAAACCAAGCAAAACAGGCAGACAAACAAAAATCCTGGGTATTGTGTTTCTGCCAGGCCAGTTATAGTTGACCTCGCTAATAAAAATGGAATGTATCTCTTGTAACTATTTTACCACGTAGGCATGCAACAAAAATTTTATTTCTAGGAAAATCCTTCAGAATCCTGTTTCTGAATCCCTTCTTTCTCAGATATGGCCCAAATGGGGATAACTAGATAGTGGCCAAGGCAGTGACTTTACGTCTCTCTTTCCGAGGTTCTGACATTTGTTTTTGTAGCATCGCATTTCACCTCATAGATATTGCTCCTGCTATGCAACAAACTTAAGCCTGAGAAGTTGCCATTTATTCATAGTTTTAGCTCATTTTAAAAAGGGAGAAAGAATAGGGAAGGGGAACTGAGATATAAAAGGGCTCCCACTTTTTTCCTTGGGGCCCAAATTTATCAATGCTTCCATTTAAAGCTCTGCAGTTCTGATTTTTCTGATTTCCTTGGAGCATTCTATAAATATTTTGTCCTTCTAACATGTGTTTTGAGACCTACTTTGCTATAAATAGTCCTCAGTTTAATGACGTGGTCCTCAATGTAGCAACCCCTCCCACTCCATTTCACTGACTTGGATGGAGGTCCTAACACAGTGCATATGGGAGCTGATTCTCCCATGCCCTCTTCCCTCCACACCAAATTGCCATCACTTCCCACTAAATGATGTAATTTCCTGACACCCATTTTATTTCTCCCTCAGGATCAGGTGGATACCCTCACAGACTTGGCTGCATATTTTGAAGAAACAGGCCATCCTGATTCTAGGGACATACGGGCAAGGCAGGAGTCCTTGGTGTTCCGGTTTGAAGCTCTGAAAGAGCCACTGGCCACCCGGAAGAAGAAACTCGTTGACCTACTCCATCTGCAGCAGATCTGTAGAGACACAGAGGATGAGGAGGCTTGGATCCAAGAGACTGAACCCTCAGCAGCTTCTACCTACCTTGGTTAGTACAGCCTGAGCAGGCTGAGCTACAGGGAGAGACCAAGGTCTGCAGATTGTTTGAGATCTGGGATACAGTAGTGAAGAGGTGGAAAGTTTTCTCCCAGCTCTTTCCCCTCAGACTCATGAAAATTTTGTCCAGTCTCCCATAAAAATATTTTTAAAAAAAATATATACTAAAAAATTCACCTCCTAAAACTAGACATGAGCAATGCCATGAATTTAGTACCTCTGGGAAGAGCTAGAGTGTTCAGTTTTTGCTGCTTGCTCTGAAACTGAAGTTATCGTGAAGGTCCTTGGCTGAGCAAATATGGTTAATGTTTGAGACACTAAGTGTTTCTGTCTAGGTTGTTGGTGGTTGTCTTTTATAAACTATTAATATATGAGCTATTTATTACAAGGATAAAAGGGGTGAAGTAGCAAAGTATAATATACCTTTTGCTTTGAAAGGCATTCGTTCACCAGTGTCAGTGTCAAGACATTTACACTGAAGTACGGAAAAAAGTGCACATAAATTTAGCACAACTTTGTACATGTGTTTGGGAGCATCAGAGGGGCTGGACAATGAGGACAATGGAAGGGTTAGTCTGGGAAAACTTTCTAGAAGAGAAAAGCCTGAGGCTTATGGGAAAGGCATAGAGAGTTTCTGGAGAGGTTATTGAATGGGAAATATTGGGAAAGAAACTTTAGAGGGGAGCAAAGTAAAGCATGGTTAGGAGACAGGGAAGATGAAGTGGACAGCAGGAACTTAAGATCACAGAAGATGGAGGAAATCCATGGTAGGTGGAATTTATTGTGTGCTTGTTAAAGCCAGGCAATAAGTGAGGTACTTTTTATAAGTTATTTCTAATCATTACAAATAGATCTTCAAACTGGTAACACTGTGCCTTTTTCATGGTGAGAAAACTTGCATTTGGAGGATTTAATAACTTTCTGAAGTACACAGAAATGAACAAATGGAAGATCCTGCTTTGTATACCAAAATATACCAAAAGAAAATTGTTCACATAATATTGGACATTTGAGCTAAGAATTTACTTGCCTTTCTACCTATCTTCCAACAAAAATAGTGATTTTCCATTATCTTTTGTATAATAATGAATTGAAATTTCTCAGTACAAGAGGCAAGGGGAATAACAAAGATGAGTAAAGTTAACTCAGACAGATGTTATAAATTTAAGAAAGCCCAATCAATGATTAGAACTTTACAGGGAAGAACCTTTAGATCCAAGAGTTCTAAAAAAGGAGGCACACCACTTCCATACACCAGCATAATCTCAAACCTTGAAATTTCCTTTGTCTGTAGGCAAGGACCTGATTGCCTCCAAGAATCTTCTGAACAGGCACCAAGTCATCCTGGAAGACATTGGCAGCCATGAGCCACGCATTCAAGCAATAACAGAGAGGGGGAACAAAATGGTAGAGGAAGGTATGTATGATTCAGGCTGTGTTGCTCAAAAATCACTCTGCCAGACCTCTGGGAAGAAGTTTGTACAATCTTAGGGCTTCAGGGGAATTTAAAAATAACTGATTCATTTTCCCACCCAATTCTCTTTGGGCATTTCTGATAGATGGGTATACAGCTTTGTTTGTATATTCCAATAATAGGAATCTTCCAATCTCGTGAGCCAGTATTCTATATTTAGTAAAGCCAAAATTATTAAAATAAAATGTTTTATCCTAATCATCAATATGCTTCTCTATAGAAGTTATGGAATTCAGAGTCTAAGTTCCAAAGCCCTGCAAAACACATCAGGCCCCTTTCCCATGTGGAAGCTTCCAGATCTGTGAAGATAGCTCTTAGGTGTGCAGTGCCTTATTTTGTTTATGGTAAACAGTGCTATTTCTTTACATTTCTCACTTTATATAGTTTCAATCTCTCTCCTCATCCTAGTCTTCCATATTCAGAAATCCTTACTGCTTAAATATGATGTTTAGAACTGAATATCATAGGCCAGGTGTGGTATAACCAATGCAGATTATATCGGGATTTTCCCTCTGTTGATTGAAGAATCAATTGCTGCCAGGCAGTATCCAGTTTTCAAAAGTGTAGGTTAAAATTCAGCATGCTGAGCAAAAGTTCAGATCCCAGTTGAGTGATTCAAGCTGATAAATGTTTATTTGGGATTCCTATGTTACTATAGAAACTTGCCTTTTTTATTCCTTGAAATCTCTGACGGTAGTTGTGGATTTTGTCTATTTCTCTTTTCAGTTCTATCAGTTTTTGTTTCATGTATTTTGAAACTCTATTATTATATGCATATACACTTACTTAGGATCATTATTAATATGTCCTTTTGATTAAGCTAAATCTTTATATTATGAAATAGTCTTCTTTATTTCTGGTGATATTCTTTGTTCTCATACCTATTTAGTATGACTTTAATATATCTTTTTGATTAGTTTTTGCATGGTACTTATTTCTCCATCCTTTTGTTTGTATTCTGTTTCTTTTTTTTTAGTATTTAAAGTAGGTTTCTTACAGACAGCATATAATTAGGCCTTGTTTTTATTCTATCCAATCTGGTAATCTCTTCCTTTTAATTGGAGTGTTTAGACCACTTACACTTAGTGCAGTTATTAATATGGTTGATTTTAAATCTAGCATCTTGCTATTTGTTTTCTCTTTATCCATCACTTTCTGTCTTCTATGGATTAATTGTGTATTTATTATGATTTCATCTTATCTCCATATTAGCCTGCTAGCTACAGTTCTGTTTGGGGTGCATGTGTATGTGTTTATTCTAGCACAGCAATTTTTCCATTGTTGTTTTGGGTCATTTTGGAGTCTCCAAGACACTTTCAGTGGGTGTGCAAAGTCAAAATATTTTCAAAACAATGCTAAGACTTTTTTGTCTTTTTCATACTCATTCTTTAATAAGCATATAGTGAAATTTTCCAGAGCCTACAGATGTGTGATGATGTCATTGCTATAATATCCAATGGAATATATACCTGTGTATTCCTTTGTGTCAAAAATTTTTGTTTTGATTTCTGATATGGTAACTATCAATTGGTGTAACTATATAAGCAAAAGCTTTTTAGGGTCCTCAATAATTTTTAAAATTGTAAAGGAATTCTGAGAGCAAAGATTTCAGAGCCACTGCTCTAATATTTAAAAGACAGATCTTTAATCTGTCATTGTCTAACTTCAGATGGCATCATACTATTTCATGTGCAATATAAGATCTTCAAACACATACTTCCATTTCTCTCATTTCCTCCTTTGTGCTATTAGTATCACACATTTTAATTTTATGTATGTTATAAACTCTACAATATGTTGCCATTATGTTTGCTTTAATAGTTTTAATAGTCACTTAACCTTGAGTGAAATTAAAAAATGAGAAAAAAATTTACCCACATATTTACCATTTCCAGCATTCTTCGCTCCCTTGTATAGGTTAATATTTCCATCTGTATCATTTTCCTTGTGCTTGAAGAACTTTCTCTAACATTCTTTGTAGTGCAAAGAATGCTGCTTATAAATTCCCTAAGTTTTTGTTCATCTAAAAGTCTTTATTTTACCTTCATTTTTGAAAAATATTTCCACAACATATAAAATTATTTTTTGGCAATTTCTTTTTTCCAGTACTTTAAAGATGTGCTGCATTTTCCTCTGACTTGCAGTTTCTGATGAGAAGTCTGCTGTCATCACTATCTTTGCTCCTCTGCATGTGTCTTTTTTCCCTCTGACTCTTTTAAGCCTTTCTCTCTATGACTGGTTTTAAGCAATTTGATTATGATATAGCTTGGTGTGGTTTTCTTTGTTTCTTCAGTTTGGCAATTGTAAGCTTCTTAGATCTGCTTTGTTATGGTACTTCCAGGACAGCCTTTAGTCTGGTACTAATTTAGAGATGAGTCTAATATTAAGATGTTACCCTTCTGATGACTCTACCTCATGTATTACAATATCCCTCCACTTTGGTGGGTGGTAATTTTAAGTATTTCCAGCCTTATATGAGCCCTAGGAATTGTTTAGAAATGGCTTGGCCCCCACTTTCAAGTCATTCTTTTCTCACCCTCCAGGGGTTTCTTTTTACATGTGTACAAATGAGTAGTCAGTCAAATACCCTAGGGGACCTTTCTTCATCTCTTTGTAGTACCCTCCTCCTCAGTGCCCTGCCTCACAGCTTCTCATTGTCTTATCTTTCTCAGACTCTGAGCTCCATCTCCTCAACTGAGTATGACTGGTTGGTTCTGTTTGGGTTAGCCCTCCTTGAACTGCATCCCAGAAACTGCCCAAGGACTAAGCTGTGGCAATTATAGGACATATCTCATTTTTTCCCCTTCTGTCAGAAGTCATATCCTCTACTCATTGTCTGAAAATCATTGTATCTTAGTTTGTCCTGTTTTCTCATCGTTTAGGGTGAAAGAGCAATTCTTATAATGATAAATCCTTTACAGGAAGAAATGGAAATCTGTTGATTTTTCTGTTCAGTCTATAGAAGATGTGTTTTTGGAATTCTGAGCATTACCTACACATGGGTGTTTTGTTTTCAGGCTGTATTTCACTATACCAACCCATTCACCACTGCACATACATGTCTACCCCCCATTAGTACCTATTGCTGCTTCATCTTACTTAGGACACTCCAATTCCCAGAGAACTTAAGAAAAATGTGACATTGAATAAATGCAGCAATGTCGTCATGCCTCCCTTTTACTTTCCCAGGTTATTAAAATTATTATATAACATGGTAGACATTAATGAGGGTCTTACTCATCTTTTTTATAACTACTCCATAGAACACTTTGCTGCAGAAGATGTGGCCTCTAGGGTCAAGAGTTTGAACCAGAATATGGAGTCTCTCCGTGCTCGAGCAGCTAGAAGGAAGAATGATCTTGAGGCCAATGTCCAGTTCCAGCAGTACTTGGCTGACCTGCATGAAGCAGAATCATGGATTAGAGAGAAGGAGCCTATTGTAGACAACACTAACTATGGTGCTGATGAAGAGGCATCTGGGGTAAGGTGGGGGGGATTGAACACCCTCTAGTGAATACTCACAAAATGCTACTAAATTGTTAATTTGGGGTTTGCTTAGGTTGTGGGACAGCTACAGGTTATGCTAGATTATTTGAGGTTCCCAGAGTGATCACCTTTGGCCTTTATCTGCTGGGATTCCCTCAGAATTGACAGGGATCCCAAAAGATATACCACATTTTTCCAACCCCACAGAGATCCCTAGATTCTTTAGAGATTGTCCAAATCCAAAAGGTGTGATCAGAGATTTATACCTGTCTTGATCCCATCCTTAACTTCCCAGAATGAACTCAGGTTTTCATAAACCAACCACAGTTCTGTAGTTTTAAGGTATGGACACCTTAATTACTTTATTGAAATTGAATCAGCCAGACTTTGGGGCAAGAAGAACCTCAAAGGTCATAATTACCCTTTATATCCATTTCTTTGTTTTGTTCATTGTCCTACAATGAAGCCAGTAGAGTATTTCACAAACCTTTGGCACTAGAAATAATTGGAATGCACATTTAAAGTTATGCTGATGTTTATCCTACAAAGTGATAATATTAATAGCATCCTCTTTCTGCTATGATGTGTGTTGATAAAAATGCTTGTGCAAACTTGAGTTAATTTTGATTTCAGCAAATATATGGAAATTGTTATTCATTTATTAACTCCTATTTTCTTGAGCTTTATAAATTTAGGGCTAAAAAGAATTTTATAATAGATGGAAAGTGGCTCTTACCAGGATTTAAGGCAATCAGCATAACCCAAAATAATAGCAGTTGAATAATCCCCCAGGTTTGCTTAGTGTTCCTACATTTGTTCTGATGATCTTCTCATCAACAAATCCAGGCTCTTCTGAAGAAGCACGAGGCCTTCCTAGTGGATCTCAATGCATTTGGAAAAAGTATAGAAGCTCTACGGGATCAGGCAGAAGCCTGCCAGGTAAGAAGAACTTAGTGATGACAAGAATCACGCTTTGGCAGAAGATAAGGAATTCTCTTTATCACTGATATTTGCCTCCTACAATCCAGAAAACAATTGCAAAGAAAATACTATGTTCTCTGGTCCTTATAGGCAGGCAGGAATTGTAGCATCTGCAGAGATTTAGTCCAAAAGAAGTTGTCCATACACGTTATCATGTGCTCACTGGTGTCTTTTTGGCTTTCCTTTCTTTCCTTTTATACTTGTACCCTTCTTTTTCTCTTTCTTTCTTTTCTGCTTTTCTTTGCATCTCTTCTTCCTTTCTAACTTCCTTACTTCACTCCTTAGTTTTTTTATACCAACACTTACTAAATGTCTACTATATGCAAGTATGAATAAAAAATAATCCGGATTTGCAGGAAAATTACAGTCTATTAGGAAGCCAGAAATTCAAGCAATAAGTATGTATAATAGATGTATGAACAGGAAAAACAGTCTCAAAGAAATGAGTCTTCGTTCTCCTGAAATAAAAGTGCTGGAAGATAGGAAAATTTTCATAGCTGAGGTGATCCATTTTATCTGAGTTAATAAAGAAAAAAAGATGGGTGGTTTACTGTGCCAGTAAAGAGGAGAAGGGCTTTTCTCGTCAGTAAGCCATGAGAGCAAGTGCACAGAGGCATAGAACAATCAAGTGTGTTTGGGAAATGGGAAATGCGGTTGGTTAAGAATGTGAGGATGGCTCAGGTACAAGGTGAAAGGGAGTGTCGTGAAGACTGATGAAGCTGGAATCAAATAAATGATATAAAGGTGTGCCCTGTGTGTAGCGGAAGAGTAAAAGAGATACACTTCTTACATTCAAGTAATTCTTTCTAATGGGAGGCTCTGAATTCTTCACACACCTGGAGTAGACAAAAGACATAGATTCAGCATGGTCAGTCAATATATGTTTATGTAGCTCTTATGCTGTGCCTTCACCAGGCTGTGCACACTGGGTGCCTAAAGAAGAACAGATGGGTTTATGCATTGTAAGTTATGAGGGAACAGAGTACTTGAAGGATATGAAATCAGAGGGACTTGTGAAGGGAGGTACATCTTCAACTTCAATCTGAAGAAGGGATGAGTCATTGCTTAGAAAGAGGGGTTATATTTTGCTCATTATCACAGAGATATGATATTTGCAGAAGGTAAAGATCAGAGAAAACTCTACCTTGGAGTGCAGGTTGTTTTCTAAAGAGAGACAAATTGTCTTTAGTGACCTCAGTTAATGCTCTCAATTTTTAAAATTCTGTGGCTTTTCCTACACTCTAGCTCACTCATCTCTACAAAGAAAGGTCCAGAGCTCCTTGACACAGTGACTTAAAGGCCGGGGGGATGGGAAGAATTTTCAGTGGAAGCCCAGGAAAAGGGAAAGGTGATGAAAGATAGTGTGTCTTTCACTTTCTCAAAAAATTTTCTGAAATATTGGTGTATATAATCCTATTGGACCTTCTTTGGGAAGTATATTACCCCTTCCACTTTAAGAACCAGTTGCTTAGAGCATTTAATGTGTTTCTGAGGAACTGCATATTTACTTGCTTGCTCTGGATTTACACTTTCCAATCTGCCTATCCCCTGATAAGTGTTAGAGTGGAACAATATCTCTGACTACCACATATTTTAACCTCTGCATCCACATAAGAGGTTCCAGCCAGAGGCTACTCTCTCCTGTGAGGCCCCAAGGACTGCCCGTCACTGGTGGGCTCTGCAGGGAGATATTTCCAGTGGATGACTGACATATGCTTCATGTTTTTGTTCAGCAACAACAGGCTGTGCCAGTGGAGGGAACTGCTCGAGAAGAGAGGGTTATGGCTTTATATGACTTCCAGGCCCGCAGCCCCCGAGAAGTCACTATGAAGAAAGATGATGTATTAACTCTGCTAAGTTCCATCAACAAGGTGACTTCTCCTTCTAACCTTCTTTCCATCAAAAAGTGGCTCTTCAAGAGCCATCTCTCCCAACTCTGCCAGATATACATCTTTTCATCACCCAACATTTTTATCACTTTACCTCTTAAATAACTATAGCCGATTGAGTAGTATCTTTCCTCCAGATATTGTGCAAGATCCTATATGTATCTATTGGAATTATAATACCAATTTTACAGTTAAAGAAATGAAGAATCAAAGTTAAATAATTAGCCCAAAGATATAGAAGGTGTGAGTGGTAATTTTATAACATATTTACAGGACTAAATTGTCCCTTTTGTCCCTTCTCTTAGCTTGTTCCTCTCCTGTGCCAATATTCCTAGTGATGAAACAACAATGTCTAGGTTTAGGAGGAGCCTGAAGATGAGTCTTTTATCAACTTGATTTTCTTTAGACCTTATGCCTGTGAGAACAGTGATAAAATATTGGTTGGCATTTTTAATATATTTTCCCTAAGAACTCAAGTAATTTTTTTATACTCTAATACCTGATTAATCTCCAAAAATTCTTGAGAAGAAAAGAAGAGATTTTGGGATATTGTTACTCTAAAGGTAAGTGGAATTTTTGGAGAAGCAAACTATTTCATTAGCAAATAAGCTATATGCTGGGCCTTTTTTTCTCTTTGTCTAAGCCTCTTCACTTTGCCATATTATTTTCTGAGGAAATTAAGTTAGTAAGTATAGCAACACTCAAAAAAATCACATAAATGAATTCCAGAGCCATTCACAATTTTTAGGACCTCTGGAAAATTTTTTTGTGCAATATTGTCATACATATATACTCTACCTCCAAGATCTAATTGTATTCTGGCTTCACGTGCTTTTTGTAAATTCCTGGTGAACAAAGTGTCCCATCATTAGAAAAGCTGTCTTTGGTGTTTAAAAAAATTAAGGGTCTAAAATCAAATGTCAGATTACTTGATTTCAGAAGCTTGTCTCTGCAATTCCTGTAATTCCTCAATTACTTTCTTCATAATATGTAAAAATTATGTGCCTCCCAATAGAGGTGGTTAGCTTCTCTTGGCCATTAGCCTGTGCCTGTGCCTAGAGATGTGGTTAAAAGTGCTGAACCCTCTCCTGTTTGTTCCAAGAAGTAAGGGAGGAGTGGGGGTCTCCTCTCCCTTCAGGACTGGTGGAAGGTTGAAGCTGATGATCACCAGGGCTTTGTCCCAGCTGTGTATGTCAGAAAGCTGGCCCATGATGAGTTTCCAATGCTCCCACGGCGGCGGCGAGAAGAGCCAGGCAATATCATCCAGCGCCAGGAGCAGATTGAAAACCAGTAAGTTCTGGAGGCTAAAGAACTGGACAGTGTTTGGCCGAACGTTTCCTATTGGCTAAAGACTCTGTAACTGTTAGATTAGAGATGCCATAGCAAATTCACAGATATTAAGAACTGAAAGTAAACCTAGGATCCTCCAAATACTTCAGTTTTTTTTAATGAGGAAAGGCAACCCCAAAACCATTAAGTCAATTGCGTGAGGTCAGACGCTTGTAGAGCCATGTCTTCTGACTCCCTACCCACATTCTTTCAAGGTCATTAAAAAGTACAGTTTGGGGGATGTCCACGATTGTAGCTCTGACATGGGCAGTGCATGGGCAATATATATAGCCAAAGTGTTGTACCCCCATAATATTCTGAAATTAAAAAAAAATTAATAGTACCAAAAATAAAAAAGTCAATCTCCTGACATTCCTATGAACTTTGTTTATTATACCAGGCTGTTTCATATCCAGTTGTCAGTTGCCGTGTAAAAATTTTACATCTATAGAATGAGATGTTGCCAGTCATACTATTGGGTCACTCACAATTTTATTATTTTCACATGCAATACTATGTGTTCACTTCTCTGCTCCCAAGGCCCTTTTCCTTCTATCTTTGTTTCCTCCTCTCCTTTTCTGATCATCTTCTTCTGATTTTTCCTCCCCCTCCTTTTTGTCTCTTTTTATTCTTTACTTTTCTCACCCTGCCTCTCCTCTTCTGTTTTTTCTCCATCTTTTATTCCCCTTTTCCCATTCTCTTGGCTTCTCCACCCAGGTACCGTTCCCTCCTGGATCGGGCAGAAGAACGCAGACGTCGTCTATTACAATGTTACAATGAATTTTTGCTGGCCTATGAGGCAGGAGACATGTTGGATTGGATTAGAGAGAAAAAGGCAGAAAACACTGGTGTGGAACTGGACGATGTTTGGGAGCTGCAGAAAAAGTTTGATGAGTTCCAAACGGTGAGAAAGAGGAATCTTCTCCCGACGCCTTTTTAAGGGTTGTCATTATTCCTTTTATCCCCTATCTCCTTCTACATAAACCTTTAATTTACTTCACATTTCTTAAATATCCTCCCCAAAGCTACTGAGAGCTCTACAGCTCAGATCTTCCTCTGGGTCCTGTCGTTGTCAACAATTGGGAGGGAAATGCAAAGAAGACTAGTCGCCCTGGGCAGCCTGCAGTCCCTGCCACCCTAACCCCCTGCCTGAAGTTCCAGTCTCCCAGAATTCTTCAAAACTTGCCCTAAACCAAACTGTGTTCCTGATGCTCAGCTTGAGATGAGCTGTTGTGGGACTGTGATAAAGTCTAATTATGGGGCAGAGGTCGGGGTGGAAAAAGGGAAAGAACAACCTGACTATACAGCCAGACAATTTCTAAGGTTTGCCCACATAAAACCTTTCCACTGTCCTTTCTTCTCTCAGATTTATTCCGTTATCTTAACTAGCGGTGAGCGTACATTCATTCTTCCTTTCTTTCTCTTGTGATATCTTCCACATGGAATTCTCTGTCTCTCTCTGTTTATGGGTTAGGGGGAGAACTCCCTAGAGCTGTTTCTTATAACATCTCTTAATATGCGCAGATTGTAACTCAGTTACTGAAATTCTATAAAGGTGGAGGATTTTGTAGTGATAGAAAAGAACATTACACAGCTCAGGTATAAATCACTCAGATTGTATTACTTAATCCAGGGGAGATTTTAAGAAATCTAGAGAAATGGATATGCTCCATACTCCAGATACATAATAGTTCTCTTGGCAAGTTTTGGATAGCCACTAGGTGTCGGGGTGTTTAAAGGCGGTCTTCTCAGTGGCAGTTTTGTGGAGGGCAGCTTGGGGTGCATTACAAGTGAGGTTAGTAATATGTTTTAATATTTAGCCAAGCAGGGGCAGAGATGGGCAGGTAAGTGTGGTGGATTCTTGAGAAGGGGATTTACATTGTTTTGGACAAATTTTCCCACCCAGGATTTGAAAACCAATGAGCCTCGGCTAAGGGATATCAACAAGATAGCTGATGATCTGCTGTTTGAAGAACTTCTAACACCAGAAGGAGCTCAAATCCGGCAGGTAACTAAGGCTCCCTCCACTTCTCCTCACCACCAGGTTGGGCTTTGGGAGTCCTCATTTCACTTTATATACTCAACTTTATATTCTGCAAATTAGCTAGGACACGCAGAACGTAATGGCAGTTTAGAACTAACTACAGGAAAGGCCAAAGACAATAGTCCAAATAGTATATCCATTTTTGTTGTCTAAATGAACTTAATTAAAGCAGGTTCACTTATGAACGTTTATTGAGTGTCCTTTGTGCTCTCACATAGGTGGTTTTGTAGAGGGGATGGAGGGAGACAAAAGTATTGGGAGTGGAAATTCATATTTAGCTTCAAAAGGCTGTATTAGAAAGATTAGAGAATATGGCACTGGACATCAAGAAAGTTGGGTTTAAATACTGGCTCTGTCCTTGCCTGACTGTGTCTGTCCTTGGGCAAGTCACTTCATTTCTAAGGACCTCAGTTTCCACATCTGAAAAGCAAGGGTGTTGGATAGCACAATCTCCAAATTTCCTTTTAATTTTCTTTACTGGCTCTATAAAATTGAACATAAAGTTCTTGCCTTCCAGCTCCACCCAAAAATATAACTTTAGAATTGAAGTTATTTGAACTGACCTAAAATTCTTAAATTATAATACATGCTCACCTCCCCTTCACTGCTACACACACAAGAAATTCTCAAGTACATGAATGCAAAGAAAATGCAGATAAAGAAGCTTGTTAGTGTGAAGAGGTTACTCAAGAAAGTTTACTGAAAAAGAAAGGTTCTGATAAACCTACTGAAGAAGAAGAAGAATATAGGTCAGCAGAGCTGGGGGAGGGGACATTCTTGACCTGATGTAGATCTGGACCTGTAGTTCCATAAAAGGCCTAATGAACATTCATGAATGTCCAGTCTAGCTCTCTGGGTTGTCATAAACCAGTGAGGATGAATTTTCTGCCTCTTTTTGTGTTGGTTGTTATGGGATAAAAGGGAGAAGGAATGTGCAGAGGAATAATGCACTGGCCCCTTACAAAATGCAGGGCTCTAGTAGGCTACTAGGTGTCTTCAATTCGGGATACAGAAAGGTATTATGCTTGTCTTAGAGAAATGTGATAGCTCCTAACTACCAAGGCAACACTTTCCAATCATTTTTCTGAGTTTGTAATGTAGACTCTGCTCCAGGGTTGGTGGTTCCACCCTGGTACATCCGTTTGGGAAGAAATCCCTTTCCCTGCTGCCCTGGCAAAAATGAGGCACAACTTCAAGCTTTCCAAGAAAGAAGTAAAGCTACACAATTTCTAAAGAAGATAACATAAGAACAAGCAAGACTAAAATCCCATCCCGTCTTCAGCCACCACTGAGGTGTCTGAATTAGTTCTCTGTCTCTAGTCTGATATATCTGCCTCTTTTAGGAATTGAATGCCCGCTGGGGTTCCTTGCAGAGGCTTGCAGATGAGCAGCGGCAACTGCTGGGCAGTGCCCATGCTGTCCAGATGTTTCACAGGTGAGAATTTTAACTCTAAAAGACAGTGCTACTCTAGAAACTACTCATAATATCTCCAAGTCTACTTACTGTGGTAGAACCATAACTATTAGTGTAACCCTCCTCCCTGAGATAGAGACAATTTGCCAATAGGAGATCAGGTTTTTCAGTAGTGAATTCTCACTCAGCACACAGGATACTCCCAGACAACCAACTTCAATTTTCTAATGCCTCAGCTTGGGCCCTGGTACATAATTAATAGTCTATATATGTTTCCATGATAGTGAATGAAATTTGAAGTAGAAACAAGGGGTTTAAGTAATTACATTTCTGAATTATAAGCAGACAATAGAGGGCAATAGACATCACATTGAATTTAACTGCTCATTCAACATTATTGTGTTTGCTTTTCAAACCCCTTGTTGACACTAAGAAACACACACAAACATACAACAAACAAAACAGAAAGCAAACACGTTCACTGTGTGTAAATGTATTTTTGAGGATGCAGGGAAGGAAATCTGAGACTCAGATGGGTCTGGCTGTTCAGTATAGCTTAAGATGGAAAGCTGTGAAATGTAATGGATAGGCATGTGGTTCTGCAGTCAGACCACCTGCTTCAAACTTAGGCTCCACCATTGAGCAGTGGTATAATCTTGCGAAAATACTTACCCTTTTTAAGCCTCAGCTTTCTGATATGTATCATGGGAATGGTAATAGTAATTATGCCCCTAGAAGTTGTGAAGGCTAAAGGAGCCTAAGGGTACAGCACTTTATAAGGGATGATGGTGATAATGGTGGTGTTGATGACTTTCTTGTGAGCCCACTAGTCTGCCGCTGGTACACATCCTAATTCCTAAACTCTTTACTTTCTTGTGTACCAGAGAAGCAGACGACACCAAGGAGCAGATTGAGAAGAAGTGCCAGGCCCTCATTGCTGCGGACCCTGGCTCAGACCTGTTCAGTGTTCAGGCCCTTCAGCGACGGCATGAGGGCTTTGAGAGAGACCTTATACCCTTGGGGGAAAAGGTGAGATGTGCTTTCAAGCTTTTTCAACACTTTTCTCTTCATGTTTATACCTACACCGATGCCCCCTTCTTTGGTTCTCTTTCCCAGTCCCACAGTCTTATATTCTATTTATCTTGCATCATACTTATTCTTGTCCCTGTCCCTAAGGTAAGACCTCTAAAAGGACATGCCCCATGACCATTAGCATGGGGAAAAACATGTTGAACTCCTACTGTCTGAGTGAGTGCCCTGCGTCCCTTACCTCTTTAGTGGGTTCCAAGTGACCAGAACTTGTGGCAGCCGGTTGTAGGCCAGCAGCCTGGGATATATAGCACATGTCCATATACCTGACCATGGACAGGAGGGTCAGGCCTATGCCTGAGCATGGGGCAGTGTTTTCTCAGTCTGGAATTGAATGAGTTTAACTCTACCCCAACCCAAAAATGAACTCTGGAGCTTGACAGATACACTCAGAGGTATCATACAGCTTGACATTATCATGCAGAGTGAAAAGAAGCACAGAAGATGTTAGAAAGATCTTCACATGAAGAATCAGGACCCTTGGGTTCCCTAATTGATGTGACCACTAACCAGAAGAGTCACTTAACCACACTTTCCCACAATCTTTTTATCTTAAAAAGAAGTATGGTAATGTCAATTTTGACTACTTCAGGGAGTTATCATGTAGACTAAATGTTGTTATTATTTTACATAGTATTAAGACATGCTTCTATATCACTGATGTCTATTTGGGGAGAAGAATATCAGGACTGAGGACTCTTCTTTTGCTAAGATTCAGGTATAACTCTAGGCTGATTATCAGAGCTCTTGCACCTCCCCAGGTGACCATATTGAGGGAGACAGCAGAGCGTCTCAGTGAGTCCCATCCAGATGCCACTGAGGACCTGCAGAGGCAGCAACTGGAGCTGAATGAGGCATGGGATGAACTGCAAGGACGTACGCAGGATCGTAAAGAAAGCCTAAATGAGGCCCAGAAATTCTACCTGTTCCTCAGCAAGGCCAGGTAAACCTCAAAAGGTAGACTTGCACCAGATGGGGTGGGTAATTGCCAAGTCTGGCCCCTGAGGAGATCTTCCAGGAGCAGTTTTGGTATAGATGCTATTCACTGCTAGGTGTGGAGGGCACCACTGTGTCCAAGTCTCACTTCTGGTAAGGCACAAAAATTTCAGATTCAATACTCAAGCCATAAAATGTTGAAGTTTGAAGGAATGCAAGGCCATCTAGGCCAATTAAGCAAGCTTCTGTAAATGTATACTATATATAAGGTACTATGTTGGGGGTATTGGGGTTTTTGTTCTACTGAAGAGGCAGAGCAGAATAGGAATAACTATGGTAGAATATAATAAGTCTGCCTGAAACATACATCCTAACAAACAACAGTGGGAATCCAGAGGTGAAGAGAACAGGTGATGCATTGTAGATCAGGTATCATTTCACTGCACCTTATCAGTCAGGATTTTAACAGAAGAGAAAGCTTCTCATGTCAACAGAACTGTGCAAACAGAGGCACAGGGATCAGAAAGGTACAGAATGTTCATGAAGCAAGGGCAGCTAGAAGTGTGGGTTTGGCCTTGTGGGGAAGGAGAAGTAGAAAGAGATAAACTTAGAAATGTTGGGACCAAATGCTAGAGAATTTTCAATGTCTTGCTAGAGTCTAGATATTATCACAATTCAAAATTCACCTTGCAAATATCCACTTTGTGGAGCAATTCCCACATTCTGTCCCATCATATCAATCTGCTGGGAGGAGCATTAGAGTTGGGAGTCCAGGAATTAGTAGCTGACAATACAATGTTTTTGAAGAAAAAAGGAGGCAAATTTTGGCAAATGGTTATAGTTGCTCTTGGCAACCCCCTCTCCAATTCAACAACTCTGGAAAGCTGTAGTTTTTCATGCAGTATAAATAAATAGCACCATACACATTCCACAAAACCATATATATGCATGTATATGTCCAGATCAAATGTTTCCTCCTGCCCTTTGTGAAGTCTTGGTCCTCAATATTGCAGAAGTGATGTTCCCAGCCTCTGAGCAACACTAACATTTATTTTACCTCTTTATGATACTTTTGCTTTATTTTTTAAAATAGCTATTAGTGCCTATGTTATGTTTATGTTTTTTTGTCTTTAAACCTAAAGTGTGAGATCCTAGAGAGGCACAGATAAGTCTTTTTCACAATGTTTAGCACTTAGCACCAAGCAAAACTTAGTCGCTTGAATTAATGAATAAATAAAGGACTTTAAAAAAGAAGAGAACTTTCTTCCCTAGGGCTAAGGAATCCTATTGAGCAAACAGGAGTAAGTACATTCTATATGAGATGCTTAATTTGACTATCATCTATACTTTTAAGTTAACGTATGGTTGATATTTAACCTCTGGGAGCATAGACCTTAATCTAACTTCTTGACAGCTAAAAGAATGGAAATAGGCCTTGATTTTTATCAGTATTGTGTGTGTTGGGGGTGTGTATGGTGGGCAAAGGCATGTGCTGGATTCTGTTGGGAATAAAATAGGAAAGACATTCCTTGAGTCTCCATAATAAGATATGTGTTTAAACTTCAGAAACCACTTAAAAGGAACAATAATTAACAGTAGTAATGGAATATGTACCAGTCCAAGATTCCAGAGGTCTGGGTTCTAGTCCAGATGTCTGCTTTTAGTTCTATCACAGGGGCAAATTACTCACCTTCTCTAGGCTGACTTCCTTATCTCCAAAATGATAACAGAAGTATTCCACTGCAAGAATTATAGAGATAATATATATGAAGAGATTTGCAAGTGCAAGGGATCGTTGCCGTTAAGTGATAGAGGGAAAACAGTAGACCTAAGATCTGTGACGCATATAGAGTCATATAAAAGATACTATTCTGGAAGTGATTTTTAGAGAGGGGAAAGTTGTAGGACACACAGTCCTTGTAGCAAGTTGCAAGGTTTTGGGGCTTTTTGTGTTTTTTTTGTTTGTTTGTTTGTTTTTATCAATCCCAGTATGTCTGTTTCTCTAGGGACCTACAGAATTGGATCAGTGGCATTGGTGGCATGGTATCATCACAGGAGCTGGCTGAAGACTTAACTGGCACAGAGATCTTGCTGGAGCGACACCAGGTATGGCTACAAAAGCCTTAGCCACTGATTATTTGACCTAAATACTTCTCCTCATTTTAAAATTTTCCATGGAATTTACCTCACCAGTCTCTTCCCCCTTTTTTCCACAGGAGCATCGAGCTGACATGGAGGCAGAGGCGCCTACCTTCCAGGCTTTAGAAGACTTCGGTGCAGAACTTATATACAGTGAGCATCGTGCTAGCCCTGAAATTGAAAAAAAGCTTCAAGCTGTCAGACTAGAAAGAGGAGATTTGGAGAAGGCTTGGGAACAACGCAAGAAGATCCTAGACCAATGCCTGGAGTTGCAGGTATAGAAAATTTCCAATTGTTAGCAGATTCAGCCTCAGTCTGTTCATTCTATACAATTTTATGTGGTTGTCACAGGCTTAGTTCACTAGATTTTTCATGTTGTAAATACAAGGGCATCCCTTGATTATCTGGCCTTGTACTCTGTTTTGTGGGCCTATCATTGTTGTATTCTGAGCTCTTATCCCTGTTAGAAGAGCCAAACAAGATAATGGTCAGTCCTGGATGTGAAGTAGGGTGATTATCATTTATTTGTTGATTGAAGGATTGGTTGATTGATTTTTATGGAGAACCTACTGTGTGAAGGCCCTGGTGCCACAAAGATTAGTAAGATAGTGTCCCTTTTCTTAGGTAGTGAAATTAGACATATAGACAGATCTTTCTAGTACAGTGAGATGATTACCAATAAAACAAAATGTATAAGTTCTTTTATGCCAAACAGGAAGAAGTGATTAAAGCTTCTGAGAGTGGGGGTGTCATAGGCTACCCTGAAGGATAAAGTTTAACACAGTGTTAAAGAAATAACCAGCCACTATTCACCAGGCATAAAAAATGGGAAATAGTACTCCAAGAATTGGAGATAGCTTATATATAAACATAAAGTGTGTGTTCAGGTAAGAGTAAAAGTTTCAGTATAGCTAAGATTCATCATATGAGTGTTCCTTGGAAGACGGTGAGCACTTCCTGTAGGATCCTTTTTGTCACTATCATGGGAGAGGAATAAAATTATTTCCTCTACCCCCCCTGGAATTAATATACAATATGCCTCTAATTTTATTCCCTGTAGTTGTTCCAAGGGGACTGTGATCAGGTTGAGAGCTGGATGGTGGCACGTGAGAATTTCCTGAGGTCAGATGACAAGGGTTCCTTAGACAGTCTGGAGGCCTTGATGAAGAAATGTGATGATTTGGACAAAGCAATCACTGCCCAGGTAATAAATACTAATATAAGAGTTCTAATAATAACTATTAGTAGTAATAGCAGAATTCCTACACATTTGTCTGGTATTATGATTTATAAGTATTCTGATTCACATTTGCCTTTTACAGAAAACTCTGAGCAGGCAGGGCAGCTGGATATTTGACATTGTCTTACCCAAGTCACAGGTGGCCATTGGACTTTCTTACTTTAAGTGCAGCATTCTAAAACCTGACTCATAGAATTGAAAGTGACTTTATATACTGTCTATTTCAACACACCACTCAACTCAGAATTCACCCTCTCCAATGGTCATGGAAAGTGCCTATGCTTTAGAGAACTCAATACCACACATGTAGCCTAACTCAGTATAATTATTAGATGTTTCTCCTCTTGTTGAGTTGAAATCCACCTCCCTGTAAAGCACCTACTCTTTGGTCCTGGGTCTGTTCCCTGAATCCACAAAGGATATCTCTGTTCTTTTGTAGGAGGGAGTCTGAGTTTGCACCAAGGGCCTAATCTTTAGGCTTCTGGGCTCTTTCCTTTTCCTTTATCTAGGAAGAGAAGATCACTGACCTGGAACATTTTGCTGAGCGGCTCATAGCTGATGACCACTATGCCAAGGAAGAGATTGCTGCTCGGCTCCAACGTGTGCTAGACAGGTCAGGCCTGAGTGATTGCTTTATGAGCCACAGGAGATGTAGCAAAATGACCAGTTTGCTAGCATTAAGAAGGAAGGGTTACTCTGAGTTTTTGTCTTTTCTAGGTGCCTAAAACTATTTTGACACTTTTGGAAACTTTCTAACCTAGATTTATAGAGTGAAAGACATGGTAATTACCTTAGAAATTACCTGGCTTAACCACTGCATTTTATATCTGAAAACAATGAGACTATGTGAGAGGGAAATGGGCAGGTTGGCCAATGGGGAAGACTTGTGGATATGGCATCAGTGCGTGGGATAAGGGTAGAAGGCAGAGAATGATCTAGCTCCCTTCTCCAGATGGAGAGTTCTCAAAGCACAACTGATTTCTGAGCGAACAAAGCTTGGAGACTATGCTGACCTAAAACAATTCTACCATGACCTCGAGGAGCTAGAAGAATGGATCAGTGAGATGCTGCCCACAGCCTGTGATGAATCCTACAAAGACCCCACTAACATTCAGGCAAGTTCAAAAGGGGAATCTCAGAAAATTTCACCATTTCCAAATTGGTGGTTGAATGGTCCTCCTCCTTTGCATTTTAACACTGTCTTACTGTTGAGGCACTGGGCCTGTGCTCGGGGACTTCTGAGTCTAATGCAGAGCAGGTCCTTCAGAAGTCACCATCACCTTGGTTAGGATAGAAATATTAAGCCTTCCTTTCAAACATAATTTACCTTACCTTATTTCCCTAAATAAGAGAGTAATTTAGTTTCTGCTCTCCTTTCAGAGGAAATACCTGAAACACCAGACCTTTGAAAATGAAGTCAATGGCCGAGCTGAGCAGGTGGAAGGAGTTTTCAACCTGGGGACTTCCCTGATTGAGCGGAGGGCATGTGATGGCAATGAAGAGACCATAAAGGTAAGGGTTCTGCTCAAGACGAGTTTGGGATTACAAAGGCACATGAAGAGAAATCTTTTACTCTTTCAATGTTTCATGTATAGCTATTTAGAATATGTTCTGTGGTCAATAGTTTTCCATCTGATTATTGCACAAGGAAGGAAGAAAGCAGTGATGCTCAGATTTTATTGCTGTCATCATATGCAGTACCTGTAACTCCAAGAAAGCTTTAGACTTAATTCCTAAATTGTATCATGCCTGTTTTACATTTTCTATCCCTTCTGCTGACAGTCTTTTGGTATTTGGATGCCAATTGCTGAAATCATCCCAGGACTCCTTTGTCCAAACTTTCCCTTTCATCCAACACCCCCTGTTGTTTTCCCAGATAAATTATAACTGGTTTGAAATGTATGATATTCAAGTATCAGCAAATTTTGGCTAATACCTACCTCCAGAACCTTCCTACATTATCCTCTCAAGTAGTCACAGGGCCCATGGTACTGAAGATCTGTAATGACACCTCACTTTCTTTGGGTTAGGGGCAACTGGAAGAGCTGGAGAAACATTGGAAATACCTGCTTGAGAGAACAATTGACAAAGGGCAGAAGCTCAATGAGGCTAGTCGCCAGCAGAGGTTCAACACAGGCATCCGAGACTTTGAGTTCTGGCTCTCAGAGGTAATTGCACCTTGAAATGATGGGGGGCAAGAAAGTTTAATAAATACTTGTCATATAAATGAATTTATACATGAACAATTTCCTTGACATTTCTTGGGAAAAGTTTGGGGATATAGCTGCTAATCTTGTTCTCCTTAAGGACAATTTTCACCTGGCAGCTTTATTGCTTATTTCTCCATTCCCAGGCAGAGACACTCCTGGCCATGAAAGACCAGGCCAGGGACTTGGCTTCAGCAGGAAACCTGCTCAAGAAGCATCAGCTATTGGAAACAGAGATGTTGGCTCGAGAGGTGAGTGTGCTAGAATCCTCGGCAGAATGGAAATGTCCTGTCTTTTATCTATCTTGTCTTAGAAAATTATCTGAAAACATAGCCTTGTAAAACTGACCTTAGTGTTTTCAACCAGCAGTCATTTTAATCATGTCAAATTCATGGGCTGCAGAGCCATTGTAACAGTCACTGTTGTTCAATTATCACTGAACTATAGATTCTAAGACTCCAGGAAGTGAATCCTAAAAGCTATCTTATTTGTCTTTTTACTGATGCATGCATATAAACTCACTATATTCCAAAGCGGTATTTGATCTGGTCTTTGAAAGAAAATGAAAGTTTATCTTACAGAATTAGACAGAAAAAATAAAATCAGATGGGGGCATGTGAAATTAAGTTGAACTATATATACACTCTGGCAACCCTGTAGAAAATTACAGTTGCATCCTAATATCAACCAAAAATTTGTCCTGGGAGCAGTGATAAAAATCATGGCAGGTGTTAATTTCATACTGGCAAATTTTATATTATCAGTTTTATTTGGTAATACAAATATACACAGAAAGGGCAGGAAGTCAAAGGCTTTCTAGGTTCAAGGCTTCAGGACTTGGTGATATTTCCTGTGACATCATGAGGGGTCTGGGTTAGAATGGGAATAGACACGGAAGAGTCTGGGTGTATTCTATGGTCAGCCTAAGAATGTTACCAATAGATTAGTTCTTGTAGAATATTTCAGTCAATCGATCAGTCAATCAATCTGTGACTGTCAAATTCAGTACTGTGAAGGAAGACAGTCACGTATGGGGACAAGTGATTGCTCACCAAGATCTTATTTTCTCCTTGGGAAGGGAAGGCAAATACAGGTGAAAACATCATGAAGAGGAACAGGACACATAAGACTAAATGTACAGTTTGAGTGATGTAGTCATGCTGTCTATATTGTTCTCTCATCTGGCCCTTGTGCAACCTTAACATACACTAATATGTGTATAACTCATATTCAAATTCACTATCTTCAAAAGCAATTTATTTGACCCAGTCTTTGAACCAGAACCAGTAGTGGTTGAAGTCTGGAATCTGTGTGATATCTGTACTATACTGTTCACTGAGCACACTGGCCTTTCTAGGATGCACTCAAGGACCTGAATAAGTTGGCTATGGATCTGCTCTTTAGTGGGACTTTCAACATTGAGCAGATTGAGGAGAAAATGGATAGTGTCAATAAGCGCTTCCTGAATGTCCAGAACTTGGCAGCTGCACACCACGAGAAGCTGAAAGAGACCTATGCTTTGTTCCAGTTCTTCCAGGACCTAGATGATGAGGAATCCTGGATAGAGTATGTACCACCAACTCACAATGGGTCGATAATCTGAGAGTAGATAATTCACCAAACTTGTTCCAATTTATGTTGACGTGAAATATGTCATTGTTTTATGAAGTTGGTATCACTTCTTCAGATTTGCCTTTGTCTAAAGTTAACATTGGTTTTATTTTTCCCACGTTCCTTCACTGGATGCAGGCAGAGAGAGAGAGGTATGGAGAGAGTGGGGAGCAGTTTACATATATGCTGGGAACTAAATTAAGAATTCATATACGTTTGTTCTGGATAGTTCACAGGAAGTGTAATGCTCACTGAGACAGCTGGACATTTACAGCCAACCCAGTTGAACAGGTCATTATCACTATTCTTTCTATATCAATGTATCTTATATGATACTGTATTAGACCCCATACAGAGAATGCAGAGAATGTTATGCAATATCTGCCACGGTTTCATTACTAAATCTAGTTTTGTTGTAAAAACTATGGCTGGGAAAATCTTAGCAAATCAAATTGTTTTGCCTATTTCCCATTTAACCTGCCTCTTTATGTTTCTATTTTACAAATCTGCTCATTCTTATGAATAATAAATGAATTATAGGGAAGCATAGGGCAATAAATAAGACATTTTAAAAACCTTTTTAGAAGACATAAGAAAATAATCTTGTCTATCTATGTAGTCTTTGTGCTTCATGATGACATTCAAATATTTCACAGTTGGATCCATCCCAACTGCCATGACTCCTATCATAGCTCTGTAAACCCCATTCTAGCTAAATTTATTACTGATATTAATAGACAGAAATAATAAAAGCCATGAAGTTCATACATAATTTTCACATTTTTTTTCAGAAAGGGAAACATTAGTGCATTTTCTTGAGCAAAAAAGAGAAGATACACAAGTAGACAGGCAAAGGGATTAAGGAGAAGGCTGTCATAGCTGTGCATATGGTGGAGATCATTATGTTATTTTAATTTGTATTGGCATAAGTTAGAAGTTTTTCAAATGCCTCTGCCACTAATTATCTTTTCAGTTATTGACACCAGTGTGTTCCAGAATTTATGACCTCTCCCACCCCCAGCCACACATACGATCTTAGAAAACTATTGCTTTAGGGTGACCTCAGATGTCTAAACTCCAAATTTTCTATTTCCTTTCTTGGCCCCAGGGAGAAGTTGGTAGGAGTGAGCTCCCAGGACTATGGGAGGGATCTGCAGGGTGTTCAAAACTTACTGAAGAAGCACAAACGCCTAGAGGGCGAGCTGGTGGCACACGAGCCCGCCATCCAGGTAGGAATAGCATACCAGACCTGAAAAGAGAGAAATAATCTAATGGAAGTCCCTCAAGTTACAGATAAATGGGAGAACACTACAAAATATGAAAGTTGGGTGCCAAGGTCACAAGAGAGTTAGTCATAGAGTTCACAAGTGTTCTTCTTTCTTCCACATTTTGTTTCCTATGAATAGAAGAATTCTGGACAGGAACCCATGCTCTTCCCTGGAAGGAGCACTTCTAACACCCGTGGGCAGTTGTTGACAATTGGAATGCAGGTTGGGACATCTGGCAAATCTATACTTGAGCCAGATGGGAAGATGACAACCCTGGGTCTAACTTGGCAGCAGGATCACTCTGTGACCATGAGTAATCCACAAAGCAGATCATGGAGAGTAGCCTAGCACAAGAGCTGAGATATTTGCCAAAATATTTGAGAAAGTTTAACATGGTAGATCTTGCTGCAGCTTTCTTCATTCTCCCAGGATTTTCAGGACCATCCTAAATCCTGTGGTGTTTATAAACTCTCTGGAGGGTAGGAAAGCTAGATGCTTTGCCAGGGGACTATGGCTAAATGGGGAGAACCTGTGGGGTAAAGTGGCACGGACACCGTGTGTTTTCAGAATGTGCTGGATATGGCAGAAAGGCTGGGAGACAAGGCTGCTGTGGGACAAGAGGAGATCCAGGAGCGACTGACTCAGCTTGTTCAACACTGGGAGAAGCTCAAAGAGTTGGCCAAGGCTCGGTGAGCGGGGACTAGAAGGTATTAGGCTGGTATTGGGAGGATCTTACATTCCCGCTCAGAATTGACTGCTCTCTCCAACTACCATCTATATCCTAAATCCCTGCTGAAATGCCAAGTCTTCCATGAGTCTTTCCCCCACTCACCCCAGGCGGAGTGATCACTGCTCTGTTCTAAATATACCCCTCCTATTGCACTTACACACAGCTGTCTCTTATCTCTGCTTTCCTATGTGTGTTATCCTTCATGCCAGGTTGTTAGCCACACATCTGTTTTACTTTATCTCCCCAGTATCAATATTATGTGCAACGCTTATTAATGAAAGAAGGAAGGAGTATTTTTCTCCCTCACAGCCATATAGCAAATTTGAACCACACAGCCATGTGGTTAAATGTAACAATTTCTGTCTATAATTCCATGCCTGTTTCCAGTAGGAAGACATTTCTTCCTGGGGAATTAAAGGGATCTTCTGATACTTTGTGGTACCTTCGTCTTATAAGAAAGAAAGCAGCACTCAAAGTAAAAAGAGACACTGCTTCACTTCTGATATTCTCCAGCTCTGAAGTCTCACCATTTCCTTTTGTTTGGCCAGGGATCTTTTCCTCTAGTAAAGTTTCCTAGAGAGTAGATGATGCCATAAAATGAATTTCTAGGGCAGGAGTGTCCTCCATTTCACAGGAGATATGCACTGCTGACCAGTAGGTACCTACCAGGTTGTGCTCAGGCCCAGTTCAACTGCGGCTGTTTTGTAAGAATAAGCCCGTCTGCTTTGATGCGATTGTGCCACCCTACTGTATTCCCACTGTTTATCCATTCCTTCTTTTCCTTATTGGGGCTTACCACCCTATTATAGAGGACTTCGGTTGGAAAAGTCTCTAGAATATCTGCAATTCATGGAGAATGCTGAGGAAGAGGAAGCCTGGATCAGTGAAAAGGAAGCTATGGTTGCCCGAGGGGATTCTGGAGACACATTGGCTGCTACTCAGGTAAAGGAACAGGAAGAATGGATCAATTTTCTTCTCATTAACTTGGATCTTTCCTTAAGTAGTCAGTGTTTTCACCTGTAAAATTAGAACCATTCTCCTGGTGGGAGAAGGAGATGAGGGAAATATGGATAATTCTGCCAGTTTTAAATATGAGAAAATTAAGGTCCAAAGATGTAATTGACTTGTCCCAAGTCAGAACCAATCAGGTGTGAATGTAGGACTCAAATATTAATACCATGATCTGTGATCTGTCTGTGAGTCAAAGACATCATGGTTAAAGGTCTTTTCTTATAGATTATAGGTTATAGATTTTCTAAAGATTCCCTCAAATCCTGATGTTACACTGATTTAGAACAACTCTTCTTATGTCTAAATATTGGTTGCAGTTTCTACAAAATTAATTTTAGGAGAGGAGCGAGCCTACAAGACAGCATAATTCTATGGTTTAGAGATACCGTTTTTTTATTTCAAAGTATTACAGGGGTACAAATATTTTTGGTTACACAGATCACTTTTGTATTGTTTAAGTCATGGTTATAAGTGTGTCCAACTCCCAGTTAGTGTTCATTGCACCTATTAGGTAGGTTTTTGCCCATCCCCTTCTCCCCCCATGCACATGTGTACACATTGGTTAGTTCCAATTTAATAGTGAGTGCATGTGGTATTTGTTTTTCCATTCTTTAGATACTTCACTTAGGATAATGATCTCCAGTTCCATCCATATCATTGCAAAAGGCATTAAGTCATCCTTCTTCATGGCTGAGTAGTAGTCCATAGTATACATATACCACATTTTGTTAATCCACTCATGAATTGATGGGCACTTGAGTTGATTCCACATCTTTGCAATTGTGAATTGTGCTGTGATAAACATTTGAGTGCAGGTATCTTTTTGATAAAATGACTTCTTTTCCTTTGAATAAATACCCAATAGTGGGATTGCTGGATCAAATGGTAGATCTACTTTTAGTTATTTGAGGTATGTTCATACGGTTTTCCACAGAGGTTGTACTTATTTGAAGTCCTACCAACGGTGTATAAGCATTCCTTTCTCTGTGAATCCATACCAGCATGTATTGTTTTTTGACTTTTTAGAGACACCCTTTTAAATGCAGGATTGGGTTTTCCAATAAAGAAATGAACAAGTTCTCAGTGTGATCTTGAGTTAATATAGATTTTGACAGCTTTTGAGAGAATGATTACAAAACAATAATGTTCTTATGACCTTGGGAACTGTGCCTAGTAACCTTAAAAATTTGGAATTTACCAAGAACTCTTTGTGGAGATTAATTTTCTTTTATGTAATGACATAAGGTGAGGCTTACACTTGCAAAAAAAATCTTAAAACCTATACAGCATATAATTCAAATTATTAACTCCACTTATTTGTAAACATCTTTTAGAACACATATGTGCATACCACTGCACATATTCAAGCATTTTAAGGCCTTATATCAAATACTCTCAAAGACTTTTTAAATTGAACTTTTTAAGAATTATATACTCAAATGCAGTTGTAAGAAATAATACAGAGAGATCCCACGTATCCTTTACCGAGTTTCCTCCAACACAAACATCAAGAAAAATAGTACAATATCATAACCAGGATATTGAAATTGTCAAGATACAGTCAAGATTCAGAACATTACCATCAACACAAGCATTCCTCATGTTGCTGATTTATAGCCACACCCACTTCCCATCTGCCCCCATCCTGTTTTTGACCCCTGGCAATTACTAATCTGTTCTATATTTCTATAATTTTGTCATTTCAAGGATGTTATATAAATGAAATCATACAGTATGTGACTTTTGAAGACTGGCTTTTTCACTTAGCATAGTACTCTGGTGATTAATTGAGGTTGCTGTGTGTAACAATAGTTCATTCTTTTTTACTGCTAAGTAGTGTCATTGTATGAGTATAACACAGTTTACCATTTACATGTTGAAGGGCACTTGAATTTCTTCTACTTTTTAGCTGTTGTGAAAAACCTACTGTAAATATTCATGTACAGATTTCCATGCAAAGATAAGTCTTCATTTCTTAGATAAGTGTTCAGGAGTCCAGTCACGGGACCAAATGGTGACTTCCTGTTTAGTTTTATACAAAATCAAACTGTTTTCTAGTTTGTATGGGCTATATCATTTTACACTCTCACCAGCAATACATGAGTAATACGGTTTATCCATATCCTTGCTAGCATTTTGTTTTGTCACTATTTTTATTTTAACCACTCTAATGAGTGTGTAGGGATAGCTCACTGTGGTTTTAATGTGCATATTTCAATGGCTAATGACATTTTACATCTTTTCATGTATTTATTTGACATTTGTATTTTTTATTAAGTGAAATATCTCTTTGTGTCCTTTACTCATTTTCTAACTGGACAGTTTGTATGTTTGTTTTGTTTTACTGTGATAATAACACTAAATATGAGATCTAACCTCTTAATAAGTTTTTAAGTGTACTTTGCATTATTGTTAACTATAGATACACTGTTGTACAGCAGATCTCTAGAGCTTATTCATCCTGCTTGACTTAAATTTATGCCTGATGATTTGTAACACCTCATTTTTCCCTCTCCTTAGCCCCTGGTAACTGCCATTCCACTCTTTGATTCTGTGAATTTGACTAACTTATATAACTTATATAAATGGAATCATGCTGTATTTGTCTTTCTATAACTGGTATTTTGTAATGTCCTCCAAATTCATCCATGTTGTCACATATTGGAGAACTTTCTTCTTTTTTAAGGCTGAACAGTATTACATTGTAGGTATATACCACATTTTCTTTATCCATTCATTTGTAAATGGACATTTAGGTTGTTTCCACATCTTGGCTATTGTGAATAGTGCTGCCATGAACATAAGAGTGCTACTATGTTGTCGAGATCCTGATTTCAATACTTTTTGGATAAATACCCAGGAAAGGATTGCTGGATCATATGGTAACTCTATTTTCAATTTTTTGAAGAATGTCCATGCTGTTTTCTATAACAGCTGCGCCATTCTGCATTTCCACCAACAGTGTGCAAGGGTTCCAATGTCACCACATCCTTGCTAACTCTTGTTGTATTTTGCTTTTTGTTTATAACCATCCTGACAGGTGTGAGGTGATAACTCGTTGTGGTTTAGTTTGCATTTTCCTAATGATTTGTGATGTTCAGCATTTTTATATACCTTTGGGAAATTTATATGTCTTCTTTGAATAAATTTCTATTCAATTCCTTAGCCCATTTTTAATTGTTATTAATTTTTTATTTTTATTATTTTGTTTTATTTTAGTATTGAGTTATAGTAGTTCCTTATATATTTTGAACACTAACCTCTTATTAGATAAATTGCTTGCGAGAATTAACTCATTCTGTATGTTGCGTTTTCACTCCGTTGATTGTTTTCCTTTCTGTGCAGAGCTTTTTAGGTTTATGTAGTCCCACTTGTTTATTTTTGTTTTGGTTGCCTATGCTTTCAGTGTCATATCCACACAATCATTGTGAAGACCAATGTCATGAAGCTTTCTATGTTTTCTTTCAGGAGTTGTACAGTTTCAGGTCTTACATTTTAAGTCTTTGATCAATTTTGAGCTGATTTTGGGTTATGGCATAAGATAAGGGTCCAATTTCATTCTTTTGCAAGTGGTGGTCCAGTTTTTTCAACACCATTTCTTAAAGAGACTGTCCTTCTTTATTGGGTATTATTGACAACTTTGTCAAAGATCAGTTGTGTGGATTTATTTCTAGGTTCTCTATTTTTTTCCATTGGTCTATGTCTGTCTTTATGACAATACCATACTGTTTTTACTGTAGCTTTGTAAAATATTTTAAAATCAGGTAGTGTGATCCCTCCAGCTTTGTTCTTCCTTGTCAAGATTGATTTGGCTATTGCTAGTCTTTTCCGTTTCCATATAAGTTTTAGAATTGATTTTTCTATTTCTGTAAAAAATGCCATTGGAATTTTTTTTCATAGGGATTGTATTGAATCCATAAATCACTTTGAGTAGTATGGACATTTTAACTATATTAAATCTTCCAATCCATGAACACAGAATGTCTTTTCATTTGTGTTTTTAATTTCTTTCATCAATGTTATGTAGATTTCAGTGTATAAGTTTTTCACCTCCTTGGTTAAATTTATTTTTAAGTATTTTATTATTTTTGATGTAATTAAAAAATAGATTGTTTTCTTAATTTCTTTTTCACATAGTTTATTGTTAGTATATAGAAATGCAACTTATTTTTGTGTGTTGATTTTTATCCTGTAATTTTTCTGATTGGTTTATTTGTTCTAACAGTTTTGTAGGGAGTCTTTAGGATTTTCTATAAAAGATCATGTCATTCACAACAGAGATAATTTTACTTCTTCCTTTCTGATTCAGGTGCCTTTTATTTCTTTTTCTTGCCTAATTGCTCTGGCTAGGATTTCCAATACTATGTTGAACAGAAGTAGGGAGAGTGGGTATCTTTGCTTTGTTCCTGACCTTAGAGGAAAAGCTTTCATTTTTCAACATTGAGTATAATGTTAGCTGTGGGCTTTTCATATATGATCATGTTGGGGTAATATCCCTTCCGTTCCTAGTTTGTTGAGAGTTGTAATCATGAAATGGTGCTGAATTTTGTCAAATGTTTTTTCTGCACCTATTGAGATAATGATGTATTTTTTATCTTTCTTGATTTGCATATGTTGAGCCATGCTTGCCTCCCAGGGATAAACTTCACTTGCTCATGGTATATGATCCTTTTAATGTGCTATAGGATTCAGTTTGCTAGTATTTTATTTAGGGTTTTTGCATCTATATTCATCGGGAATATTAGTCTATATTTTTCTTTTTTTGTAGTGTCTTTGTAATGCTGGCCTTCTAAAAGGTGTTTAGAAATGTTTCCTCCTCTTCAATGTTTTGAGTTTAAGAAGGATTTGCCTTTCTTTAAATGTTTGGTTGAATTCACCAATGAAGCCATGTGATCCTGGGCTTTTCTTTTTTGAGAAGTTTTTAATTTCTGATTCAATCTCCATACTAGTTATAGGCCTGTTCAGACTTTATATTTCTTCATGATTTAGTCTTGGCATGTTGTACATTTTTAGGAATTTATCCATTACTTCTACATTAGCCAGTTTTTTGGCATATAATTGTTCACAGTAGTTTCCTATAATCCTTTTTATTTATGTGGCATCAGTTCTAATATCTCTTTTTTCATTTTTGAATTTATTACTTGGAAATAGAAGGTAAATATATTAAAGGGAACATACTAATGCAGCATACATACACAAAAACATGGTTAATTCAGGCATTCAATCTTACAAAGTAGATCACCTTTCCAATCTCCATTTACAGTTTATGTAAAAAGATGAAATATAATACATTTGTAAAATATAACATGACCCATCTTGTTTTCAAATGAGTAACCATCTTATTTTAATGCCTCAGACCACCATGGATTGAAAATTCTTTTATTTTCAAATAGTAATTTTGGAAAGGTATAATAGTCATATGAATTCTGTTTCTTCCTTTAGCCTGGGTCACTATGTTGTGTAGGAAAAAAATATTGATGGGGTATCTTTATGACAAGAGGGAGGCTAAGGCAGCAGTGGGAGCAGTGGGGTGGTGGATGGTCGTGGTGATGAGGACTGGTATAGATATTTCTTGGGAAGGGACAAGAGATATGGACAAGTACTGCTCTTCATGCTTCATCCTCTCTTCTTTTTTCATTCTTCCAGCTACACAGACATCATGTTTCCAGGGAGCAGTCAGAAACAGAGACGATTTGGAACTATAGTCAAAAACAGTTCTGTGTTCTTCTTACCCCTTATTTGGGCCCAGTTCTTAGTTTAGGATGTTCTTGATACTTAGTACTTTTCTGCTAGATACAATGTTTTATAGGATTATATAAATCTCAATAAGGAGAAATCTTTATATATCACCTTGACAACATCCTCATTTCAAAGCTGAAAAAGCTTAAGATCACATAATAAGTTAGAAACAGTATCACTTGTATTCCTTTGACTCTTTTTTCCAGTAAGATTGTCCTCTTTGACAAGTGAAGAGTTTGGGGAAAGGAATTTAGTAGAGTTGCCCCAGGGGAAGTGGACAGTCACTTAGTCTATCAATTTAGCTGACTCAACCCTGGTGATTAGCCTTATAGTGAACCCAAATGTCTGTTGAAATAGATTTCCCAGTCTTGTATGTTCTGATTCTCACTGACTAATTTATGCAGAACTTACTAAAGAGGCACGAAGCTTTGGATTACGACTTTGCTGTCCATGAGACCCGAGTGCAAAATGTGTGTGCACAAGGAGAAGACATCCTGAGTAAGGTGAGCTAGTCCAGGGATTCCAGAATTGGCACAAATATAGAATCATTATCAGTGCAAAAATCATATTTAGAACTTTAATAATGTCTTCTAAATTGCCTTTTGTTGTTGTTTTTAGAAAATAATCTCAATTGCTATTTTCTGGAAGTTCTTTTCTCAAGTTCTTAGTCATACACCTTTCAGTTTTCCTTAAATCCTTTGTTAACATTTTTGCTGTCCTGAGCAGAACACAGTGTTTATAAAGGTCTTATCACTGACTTTGGCTATAGGGTAATATAATCTGAAGAAATTGCTTTCTAAGCCTGTAGGGAGGTAGACCACACTGAAACCCTTTGTAATTTGAAAATAATTATTTTGTTTAAATGTTGTTTTTAAAAAGCCTTATTGATGTAAGTGCGATATGAAGACCCTCCTAAACGGAGATGCCTCCATGACTTGTAGAAGCTTATACCAACTAAGAAAGCCATGCTTATGTGGGCAAACATGAGAAGATCATCCAAATGCTGGAGTGGAAATAACCTTCCACATGGATGAATAATAGAATAATTTTACTAGACCTGGAGGAGAGTAGTTATATATTTGGAATGAGAGATATGATAGCTTTTTAATGATACTAAATAATTCACATTTCTAGCCCTGGACACTCATCAAGATATCTGTCTCTCTCCTTCTCCCTTCAACTCTGGTATTGCAGGAAGAAAGTCATAACAAAGAGAAGATTTCTGCAAAGATAGAGGCTCTGAATGAAAAGACCCCTTCTCTGGCCAAGGCAATAGCTTCTTGGAAGTTGCAATTAGAAGATGATTATGCTTTTCAGCAGTTTAATTGGAAGGCTGATGTGGTAGAGGCCTGGATAGGTACGATGTGTCAGGGCCAGGGTCCCTTGGGTTTGAGAAATCCTAATAAATCCCTTTTGTGGAATAGGCTCTGGGACTTTTTCTCTTACCACGTGGAAAGAAGTCCTGCCTTCACTACTTACTCCTATCCTTTTTGGACACAATTGCACTCACATGTGTGCACACACACACACACACAAATAAGCATGCTGATGGGTAACTACCATAATTCCAGAGAACTCATTTTTTTGGAATTGGTGATTTCATGTGTGATATTCAGAAAGGTAGGGCCATGGCAAAACATTCTAGGAAATAAACTAAAATGTTCAATTTACTTACAATTTATGTCTAATCTTCAATTTTCCTTTTTTCTATGAAATACTCAGAAGTTCTCTTGGCCCTAGCTCTGTTTCAGTCAGTTTTATCCTGCCTATGTCTAGAAAAACAATCCACTGGTTCCCCACTGCTTCCATAATCCAATGAATCACCTACTTTGAGAGTCAGGAAGCTTTCTTGTTGTCTATTGTAAATATTCCTTTTCTCCTTACCAGGGTTTATACAAGACCAAGACCAACTTTCTTTCTCTTCTTACTAATTATTTTTTTAAAATTTTTTTTAGCTGAGAAGGAAACAAGCCTGAAGACCAATGGCAGTGGAGCAGACCTCACTGCCTTCCTCCCTCTCCTGGCAAAGCAGGTGAGAGCAGGCTGCTGTGTTGACAGATGCCAGGGAAGCCCAAGACCCACATCTCACAGAAGCTCAGTCTTCCAGGAATATTCATTTCTAAATTTGGAGATTTTATTGTCTGTAGCATCTATAATATCATTCCCTTTTTCTTTCCTAATATTGATAATTTGCTTCCCCCCCTTTCTCATTAGTCTTGCTGCTAAGTGTTCAGTATTTGTTAGAGAACCAACTTTTGGCTTTTTGATTTTTCCCTGTTTTCTTGTGTATTCTATTCCATTAATATATTTTTATATCTTAATCATTTTATTTTACTTTCTTTGGGATTAACTTGATGGTTTTTTTTAATTTATTAAGATGGATAATTAGATTATCAAAATGTTAGTCATTCTTCTTTTTTAATATATTGATTTTAAGTATAAAAATTTACCTCTAAACAAAGCTTTAGCTGGCTCTCACAAATGTTATGTCATTTTTTGTTATCATTCAATTTATATCATTTCTAATTTGACTTCTTTGACCTATTGGTTATTTGGTGGTATATTGTTTAATTTCCAAATATTTGGGAATTTTCTCATTATCTTTCTTAAATTTATATCTAGTTTAATTCCACTGTATTTTAAAACCATATTCAATATTTTTCTTTTTTTTCTAGGAAGGATATTTATTTACTGAGCACCCAACTCATACAAATACTATGCTAATAACTTTGCATATATTTTCACATTTAACCCTCACAAAAATTTAATGAGGAATAAGTTCAGTAACTTTCCAAGGACAGTGAGGCATTCATGACACTTCAATTCAACAGTAGAAACATTATTTTTTTACTTGGGTATGTAGGAAGGAGGCAGGTCCTGCTCTTTCCCTGTCCCCCTTTAGCTCACTAGGCATAGATTCGAAGACTCTCTCCTCCCAGATTCTGGGATAGGCAGCAAGTGTCCCCTGGTTTCAGTCATGAGACACATGGAGGCCTAGGAAATTTGTGTGTTCACAAGAGAAAGTGTTCTAGAAATGCTGTGGAAAGAAATGTTCTGTACTCCAATGGGGCCACAGATACCCCTCCTAGATACTTAATCCTCTTAAAAGATATTCTGTATTTTTTCAGAAGCTTGATTTATATCCAGCAAATGGCCTGTTTTGTTGTATATTGTATGTACATTTGAAAAGAATGTGTATTATTTTGCAGTGGTTTATGTTATTAATCAGATTTTGGTTGTTAATCATGTTATTTAAATACCTTGTTATTTTCATATATTTTGAGGCTTGGTTAAAAGTTGTGTTGATATTTAGAATTGTGAAATCATCTTGATGAATTGATCCTTTCAATTATTAAATATTCCTTTTTCTTTCTAATAACATTGCTTGATTTAAATTCTTCTTTTTCAGATACTAATATACTACACCAACTTTCTTTCTTTTCCTTTAATGTTTGCAGTGTATATCTATTTCTATCCTTTAGGTTTTGTTAAAAAACATTTTTATATCTTTATATTTTAGATATGTCTTTTGTAAACATCATATAGTTGGGTATTACTATATTTATCTAATGTGATAATTTTTTTGAAAAAGTGAGTCTATTTATATTTGAAGTAATTAATTCATGAATTTTGGTTTAAAGCTACAATTTAACACCCCCTCTGTCACTTAACCCCCTGTGTTTTGGTCAGGGATTGAAATGATTCAAGACTTAGTTTCAGTTTTTCTGAGAACTTGCCTTTTTCAGTTTGCTCGTAGAGACTTTCAGGGGTTTCACCTAAAGCCCTTTGGCAAGGGCTGCTCCTACTCCTACTTGGTGGGTCCTGAAGTCAGCACTGTGGCACTACTGAAAATTCTAGTTATCATTTTAGATTCTTAGCCTTTTAATTTCTTAGCTACCGCTCCTGCTTGGCTTGTAGGAATTTTGTCCTCTACGGTTTCAGAATCTTAAATTCCTTCAGGGGAAAAGACAGCAAAACAGTGAACCTACTTTTCTGGAGTTCTCTCTTGATGGCCACTGAAATCCTGGCTGCCTCAGTTCCCCAGAAGGCCACTTTTTGTCTCTTTAGCAATATAAGATTGTCAAAAGCTCTGAGCAATGCTTTCTCCACAGCCTCTCTCTCTGTGCAGCTTATTCATCAAAGGGAAAAATGGAGAGAATATCGCTTTTACTTCAGTGCTGTTCCTTTCTCTCTGGAATTTTGATCCTTCAAGTGGTAGCTACCTGAGCTGCATTCTGATTCCTTTCAAAGAGCTGATTCTTTGTCCTCTTATCCAGCTGTTAAAGTTCTTCTCAAAGAGAGAATTGGTCAAATACAAGCCACTCTGTTAAAGCTGGAAGTGGAAATGCCCAAATTTGTCATGTTGATATTAATATTTCTGCAAAAAATTCATTTGTATAACTGGCACCTGTAGGAGAACTCTTCTTAGCTTGTGTACTTCCAAAGTCCCCAGTAGTGTCCTGCTACTAACTAGAACTCAGAATGTAAAAAATAATATAAAAGAGACTTGGAAATGATGTGTACTGTAAGAAGGACTTAATTTTGATTGGGAAAATTTGGAAAATACAGTATGCTCCAATATTCCCTTAATATTAATTTTACAGATAATCAAAAATCTAATTATAAAAATATACATACACTGGCACTTAACTACAATTCCAGCCCCAAATATTCACTGAAGTCTTTAAATTATATTGTGTTTTTCCTGGTCATCATCCTAACTCTTGCCTGGCCTTTATCTTGTTATGATAAAAATCTGGTGGAACCCAGGTGTGAATGGCCCCTTGGAAACTGCACAATATTCCTGTTCACAGCCTCTCTGTTGATCTTTCTCAGGACACACTGAATGCCAGTCTGCAGAGTTTCCAGCAAGAGAGGCTTTCTGAGATCACGGACCTGAAGGAGCAACTGGTGGCGGCTCAGCACAGCCAGACCAAAGCCATTGAGGAGCGCCATGCTGCCCTGCTGAAGCGCTGGGAACAATTGCTGGAAGCCTCTGCAGCCCACAGACAGAAATTACTAGAGAAGCAGCTGCCTCTACAAAAAGTAAAAGAAAAAACAAAGAAAAAAGAAAAATTGATGAGACATGATCCGGCCTCTATTATCTGTATATTAGCCATGGAATTCAGAAATGGATATTGCAAACCCTGTTAGAATAATCTATAGACATTTTAGTACATTGAAAGGGGTCAGGAAGACAGTCTTACCGAGCAAGAAGTAGTTCATTTTTTTAGGTTAATAAGGAGATTCTTTTTTTTTTAGATTGATTAATCATTTATACAATTGATTTGAGATGGAAACCAGGCAAATATAGTGGAAGAAGTGGGTGAGACAAGAGGGTGGAAGGTCTTTGTATATGATAGAATTAAAACTGGCTGGCAGGCAAGGTTTTCCTTGTGCTTTTCTCTAACTCAAATAAATGAAGCACTGGACAAATAGTCATAAAGCATGTCTTCAACTTGTATCGAACTTTCCTAGATGGGAGACCTTGTATGTCACTTAATATATCTCTGAACCTTGATTTCCTCATGTAGGAAATAGGGTAATATTACCGTCCTCTCCTGTCCTTCTCTGTTATTACTATTAAAAGAGACAATGGATCTAAAAATGCAGTATACACCACTAAGTTCCATATAGATATAAGTGAATAAAATATTCTTCCCAGCCTGGCAACAAGTTAAGGCAGATAGAGAAATTAGGAAACCCACAAGCAAAAATCAGTCTGGATTCTTAGTTAATGTAAACTCTATTGAAAAATATAGGACCTACAGAAATAAATCTTAAGGGAAAAACTAAATCAATTAAATGAGCAGCTTTACACATATATATATGCATTCTACATAGGAAGCTACTTTATATTCTTATTCTATTTGGCTTGATTTTTAAACTGTAAAATGTTTTGTTATTTTGTTATCTGATTATAAAATATTTGTAAACTATTCACTCAACCCATAACATTATAAAAATGATATGAAGTAGTTTGTAGGTTTTTGTGTCCTTGCTGTTAGGTGCCATGTTAATTTTCTCTGTGTTGGTCTACCTTAGCATATGGATTGCTGAAATGAGTACAGGGTAGGATGTAATAGTGAAATGCCTTTGTAATCTCCCATCCATTTGGACCAATTTTCTTCTCTTTAACACCCTTGTTTGAGGAAGAAAACTCATTTTCATATTCGCTCAAGACAAATCCCTTTAGAAGTACAATCTGCTGACCCCAAATCTGTGATGCATTTTAAGTTTAAAACTATTTTTGGTCACCTGCTGTTTGGAACAGTTTATGCTATTTTTCTCATTCAGTAATATATACAGTTTAGTGTTATTCAGAGCATATGGGTAACTTCAGACAATAATGCAGGGATACGTAGATTCCTGTTCAGGATGGAGGTTAGAGGATAGGAAATGGGTTTAAGCAGTGGTTTGAAAGCTTCAGGCATGAGATGGCACCTGAAGAAGGTTTAGAAAACAGACAGGACAATGACATAGTACAATCAAAGAGAGGTCAGCTGGGTGTGGTCTGCAGGAGCTCACAGGATAAAAAGAGGAAGTGGATAAAGGATAGAACAGATTTGCCTGGTTTGTTTATTCAATGATTTTTCCATTCATTCATTTAACATCTATTTTTGCATGTTTACTATCTATCGGGTAGAAATGGAGCACAGACTTTAGAATAAGCAATCATATAAGTGAAAACTATCCTTGCCACTCTTAGAATCTTAGAGCTGAAAAGCGTTGGACGTCATTCAACCTCCTTATTTGTAAATGATGGAAGACTTGACCAATTTCACACAGTGAGAAAATGCCAGGACCAGGGCTTGTACCTCTAACTTACATGTCTTGTTCATCTGATCACATGGCCCCGTTGGCACTAGTTCTGCCCTTTAGATTGTTGGCCCTGCAAATATTTGAAGACAGTGTTATTTTTATTCTCAATCTTCTCTTTTGCTGAGAGGCTTTATTGGGAAAGACAGAGGTGTCTTTTTATTTTCTCTGCAGGCCGAGGAGCTATTCATGGAATTTGCACACAAAGCCTCAGCTTTCAATAACTGGTATGAGAATGCCGAAGAGGACTTGTCAGAACCTGTACACTGTGTCTCCCTGAATGAGATTCGGCAGCTGCAGAAGGACCACGAGGACTTCTTGGCCTCCTTGGACGGGGCTCAAGCAGACTTCAACTATTTACTGGAGCTAGACCAGCAGATTAAGGCCTTAAATATGCCCTCTAGCCCTTATACCTGGTTAACAGTGGAAGTGCTAGAAAGGATCTGGAAGCATCTACCTGATATCATTAAGGTAACTTAGGGCACAGCAAAAACTTCCTTTGGCTGCACTAAGCATGACCACATAATTTATTATCTAAGTTGGGAAACTTTTGAGAAAGAAAGGAACACTATTAATTATACTGGGTCAGCAGTCATGAACTAAGACCATCTAAAGAAATTGGGAAGTATGTTTATAATAGGTATACCCTATGCTCCACAGTTTAGACAATCTCACGCTTCTGGGTGTTGAATGATGATAGCAAACAGAAGCTCCAAGAGGAGGTTCTAGTGATGAGTTATGAAAAGTTCATGAGGCTTGTATATATATTCAGAGTCTATATATTCCCCTCCATCCAAGGCATTCCCTATTTTATACACACCTCAAAAATTTTCCTTTTATGAGCATATTTATAATTTTTGTTTATCTATAATGGTGTTTGTTATTGAAACTATGAAACATAAAAATGTTTAACAGAAAAATTTCACTATAATATCACCATTTTTAGATGGCAACTCTAATTTAGTGGCCTCTCTTTAAGGCCATTTAATTTAAGTGGCCTTAAATTAATTAATGAATTAATTTAATTCATTTAAATTAAATTTCAACTGAAAAAAAAAAAGATTAAGAAGGAGGGAGATTTGCCTTTCTCACTAGCTTACTTGTTACTGGGCTTTGTTTGAGACTCCTGAAATACTTGTGGGAATTGCAATGAGCTATCTTCACATTTTGGAGCTAAGAAGAGATGGGTTGCAAGAAATATGAGCACATAGGCATGTGCCTGTGGAAGATAGGTTAGATTAGGAGAGGGAAGACATGCAGCTGAGTCTACAAAGCAGTTCTTTTATGGCAAAAAAAAAAGAGACCTTCAACATGAGCCCCATTGTGTGATTTGGGGTTTTAGGAACGGGAGCAGGAGCTGCAAAAGGAAGAGGCAAGACAGGTCAACAACTTTGAGATGTGTCAAGAGTTTGAGCAGAATGCCAGTGCCTTCCTCCAGTGGATCCTGGATACCAGGTGGGCTGTGCAGCCTCCAAACCCGTGAGCTGTATGCCATGCTCACTATTTGCCATAGGGATAACATACGTGTCTAAAAGGGAGAGGAGAGATTCCTACAGCATATGCTGTGTTCTAAAATCATCCTGTCTTGTCTGTGCTTTATATTTGGAATTGACTGTTTTCTGAATCAGTCCTTGCAAAATCAAGAAATAAGAATTTCATCCTGCTGCCCATTATGCACCCTCCTCTATTCTCTCCTTGATACTCTCACCTTTCTTCTTCTTGCTTATAATTTTAGTCCAAAATAATAACAATCCCTTATGCTTGCATGGCACATTGCACTTTACAAAGTACTTCCATGTCCATTACCTCACTTAACTTTCAGAGCAACCTTGATGAGTGTATGGAGCAGATCTTATTACCTCTATTTCCAGGGATGGAAAGAAGTTCAAGTAGATAAATTGACTTGTTCAAGGTCACATATGTATTTACTGGCAAAACTAGAAGCAGAGCCTACTGTGAACACCTAATATGAAGCAATTACGTTGCCTGCCTACTAAAGCTGTAATGAGAATTGAGTGAGATAATGTACATTAATTGTTTTTATTAAAAGAAAAATGTTCTGTATATGAAGATAACATCTGTCATGTCTTCTTGGGTAAATGACCTGGAAAAGAGGGGACTCAGAGGGTGCAATATGTTAGAATAAATGGTCAAAGTTGGTAGACTATATCTAGTATGTAGGTCAGAATTGTGGTGTTTTGAGGGTAAAAGTGACAATCCATGATATATACTATTTCTGCATACTGACAAGGACACATCAGATAATGAACAAAACGAAATTCTATATCATGTCTTAAAAACATCTAAAAGAAGACAGAGAAAAGACAGCGCACCCTCCTCTGCCTCTCATTTTGGTTCCTTTATCACACCCTGGCAGTATGTGCACATCACTGAGATATGCCTTGACAACTGTGTTCTTTGTCCTGAAGCAGGGAGCTTCATGGGAGGCTCTGAGCTTCCCAGGGTGGGAGAGGCTTTGGGAAAAGTGGGTGGTTAGGTTCATATTTTGTGGCTACAAGGATGTGAATGTTTCCTAAATATGAAGAAATAAGAAGATCATTGAACTATTATTCTATGTTAACATATGATTTCCCTTTTATCTCATCTGATTCCTGTTCCGGACCTCCATGTCCAGGGCTTACTTTCTGGATGGGTCAGTATTTTATGCTATCATGTTTGTTTTGTTATATTATTCTGGAAGAATTAATTAAGAAGACCTTAATGCTGAGCTGACGCCTGTTTATCCCATTACAGTCCAATGGTGTGTAAATACAAATGTGGGGTGAGAAGGAGAAGCTCATGTTTTATTCTGCACCTACACCTCACTAGGTGGAGTCTCACCTACATTGTTTTGGTGCATATTTGATAATAAGAACTAGGAGGGACATGTGGGGGCCTTATCCCAGGCAGAGAAGTAGGGCAGTCTTCCCTTCTCATCAATCTGGCAAGGTTGCTAATAGACAGAAGGGTTTGGTTGTGGAAATTTAGCTTTGTGAGACTTCATTTCATGGAGGTCATATAGCTTGGGAGAAGTAGAAGCAGAGAAGTAGAGGGGCTTTGAGTTGGTATGTCTGTATTAAATATTGACCCCTGATATTACAAGTAATGTTTCTTTTTGGTTCTTAACTAGATCTTTGCTCAAAGAAACAGGAACTTTGGAATCCCAGTTGGAAGCAAATAAAGTAAGTATGTTTGTTCATTAGCTGAGGATATTGCCAGAATTATAAAGAGTGCAATAAAAAACACTTAAAGGCAACCCTGGTGATACTTTCAAGCATGTATCACCTAAAGTCAAAAAGCCAAGGCTGTAGTTCCAGTCCTGCCATCAATTTGCATTTTAGCTACAGGCTACCAACCACTTCATGGATACGGGACTCCATTTACTGAAATTTCTGAACTTCAATTTCTGCATCTATATAATAGACTTAATAGCTACATTATAGAGTTACTGAAATGATTAAGTAAAGGAGCAGATGTAAAAGCTCTTACTCTATAACCCAGAACATTGGAAAATTTCTGTTATTATTTCATGAGGTAAGATGATGCAATTGCATCTAGAGCGTCTCTGACAATTGAGTGAAGCAACGGGCTAGAACAGTGTTTCTCAACCTTATTTTTATTATTGGTCCCCCAAGAGAAAAAAAAATAATTAAATCTAATTTCTTCTTAGCAAGAGAAATTAAATGCTAAAGATTAAAATGTTAGGCTTTGGAGGGCCACAAGCCTTCTTAATATCTAAGATTTTTTTCATTGCTCCCCACTATCATCAGAACCAATTTGGTCCTCCCCTCCTTGGGGAACAATATCCCCTCAAGGAGAAAGCATGGGCAAGATGCAGAAATTTATCATTTGTGCCTAGATGCACAGTGTGCCTAGATGACAGGAACAGCCCATGCACTTCATCCTAAGCTGATGAAGGAGGCCCAGAATTGAACACCGGGGAGCTTAAGCGAGCCTGAGAACTTAGCCACGATCAGTGGTGCAGATAAGTCCCAGTGCAGATCACTAGGTGCCCATGATGCATGGATCCTGGGAATTCTACTCTTCTTATTTGCAGTATACATATAACTACTAACTCTTAGATTTATATATCACAGAATACCAGAATAACAAGGGTCATCTCAACTAAACTTCCCACTATTTCATAAATGAGGACTTACAGAAGTGAAGTGGTTTTCCTGAGTAGTTCACTTTTCAGAGAGGACAAGAAGATCCCTGAAAATAATTGAAAAGGAGCAATGAAGAGAAATTCAAATTCATCAGCCTCTTTATCTTTTCTTCCACATCAAGGTTTGGAGCTGGCGGTCTGGGTGACTGCTTCTCTTCTCTGTCTTTTTTCCAGAGAAAGCAGAAGGAGATCCAGGCAATGAAGCGTCAACTGACTAAGATCGAGGACCTGGGGGACAAGTTGGAAGAGGCTCTGGTTCTTGACATCAAATACAGCACCACTGAACTGGCCCAGCAGTGGGACCAGCTCTACCAGCTTGGGATGCGGATGCAACACAACCTGGAACAACAGATCCAGGCCAAGTACTGAGGGCCTATAGCCAAGGCAGGGAAGGGTGCAGGTTAGGTGTCAGGAGCTTCACTAAGGGCTAGCGTCTGGAATACCAGACAAAATAACTACTTCAGAGATGTGCACTTATCTTCTTTTGAACCAATATTTTCTTTTTACTGCCCCACACAATGACTATTTCTCTTTATACTGAAGTCTGTCATGAAATAAAACCCTGAGTCTACACATCCCCCGTCTGGACAATAACTGACTCTTGCATCCAATTTCTCAGAGTCCCTTCACCCTCTTATGTGATCTCTTCAAAAAAAATTCCCTTTTGTAAAATTTTACCTAAAATATAACATCCAGAATGGAAAAAACAGTCAAAATGTGGCCTAAGAGAGTAGAAAAGTAGAAACTCATCTTTCTAGATAGATTAATTATATCAATGCAGCTTTAAGTCTCAATAACTTTTTGGCAGTATTTTTTTCCAGATGAGGGATTGGCACAGTTTTTCTGTAAAGGGCCTGACAATAAATAATTTAGACTTTGTGAGTCATACAGTTTCTGTTGTAACTCTTCAACTCTGCTATTATAATGAAAAAACAGCCATAGATAATTCATAAGTGGATGAGCGTGGCCATGTTCCAGTAAAACTTTATTTATGGACACTGAAATTTGAATTTCATATTTTATAAAATAGTCTTCTTTTTATTATGTTCAACCATATAAAAATGTAAAAACCACTCGTGGTTCATGCGCTGTACAAAAACAGGTGGCAGGTTAAATTTGGCCCATAGACCATAGTTTGCCAACTACTGAACTAGATTATTAAAATAGCAGATTATCCATTAAAATCCCTTTCTCTTTCATGTGGCATGTCTTCTGCTATTCTGTTTAATTTTATTTTGTGTAAAGGGTTAATTCATGTTTTTCCTTTCAGGGACACTATAGGTGTGAGTGAGGAAACACTAAAGGAGTTTAGCACAACCTATAAGTGAGTATAATTTCATAGGTGACTGATTCTTTGTTTTCCAGCCCATACAGAATGAGTCTACAAATAGCTACCATTCTTCCCACTCCATGTGGCTTGTTGGGATCTTAAATGAAGATCTAGATATGCTAATTGGTTTCAGTCATGGATTTTAATATAATATTTCTGTGAAATTCTTGGACTTAAAAAATCCATTTCTTTCATGCTCAATATTTTATCTTTTTCCCTCTATCCATTAGCTTAAGAAAAAAGTACAGAGACACAGACAGTCTCTCCACTCAATACTCTGACAGCTTTATGACATATTAATAAAGCTCCAGCTGATGCAATAGGACATGTTCCTTTCTGATCTAATTTGGTTCTGTATTGAGCTTGATATAATGTTTTTATTCTTTAGGCACTTTGATGAGAATTTGACAGGGCGCTTGACTCACAAAGAGTTCCGGTCCTGCCTGAGAGGACTTAATTACTACTTGCCCATGGTAGAGGAAGGTGAACCTGAGCCCAAGTTTGAGAAGTTCCTTGATGCTGTGGATCCAGGAAGGTAGGAGGAAGACTGAGGGTCAGACTACAGGAGTGATTGAGGCTTGGAGGGGAAGCACAGAAAGAAAAATGATCCATAAAACATAAAATTAATTCATCTGAAAACAGGAAGATACAAACAACCACAAATCATGTGGGCAACTCTTGGTGTACTTTCAAGATTAGCTCAGAAGTAAATGGCACTAACTTCAACTCAGGCACTAGCACTACAATTTGCCCAATTCATTATTTGTGTTGGATCTATGAATTTCGGCTTGTTCTGAGGATGAGACTTGAGAAGGGAATCCTTTCATGTATATGAGGTGTTAAGAAGACATGAATGATTCAGAGGCCAACACATGGGGGTGGGGGATGTAATGTGCTTTTGAGGGTGTGTTAGAGTCATAGAGGGTTCAAGTTACTGTTAGGGACTAAGTCTTTCTCATACCAAGGGCCAAAGAAGGTCAGAAATTATTTGAGGTACCTGGGGACTGGTGCTGATGGGAAATTCCAAAATTCTGTGAAGACTCAGGCTGAATGGGCCATGGGGAAACAGAGTCTGGAGCTTAGTAAATAGTGTTTATTTGGCTGTAAGGGGGTGAGAAAGGGAGGGTCAAAATGGAGAGTATAGTCCATAGTCTCAGAGATCTTAGCTGGAAGGTACTTGGAGAATCGGGCTTCCCTCTGTCTCTGAGACACTGAGTAGGATGAGCAAGGCCCCTTCCTTCTTCTCTGTCTCGAGAAGGCACAGCTCCTGATGCGTTTCTCCCACAGGAAGGGCTATGTCACACTGGAGGACTATACCTCATTCCTGATTGACAAGGAGTCAGAGAACATCAAGTCCAGCAATGAAATAGAGAATGCTTTCCAAGCCCTGGCAGAGGGCAAGGCCTATATTACCAAAGAGGACATGAAGCAGGTCAGATTCTGGTTGCTTCCACCACTATGCTCTCATCATAATCTGGAGTTGATGGTTGCCTACTCTGCACCCCTTTAGCCCTCACCCACTCATTTCTTTCCTCAAACCTCCTCTTACACAAAATGTCATTTGCATTGGTCATCACTTCATTTCTTTTTGACCCAGCTCAGAATCCTGTGGTGGCTCTCTATTGACTATCAGAGTCAATCCAAAGTCTTCAACTCAGTGTTTAAGACTATTTCTTATCCCTTCTATCCAATAAGCCAAATGTAGGGAATGAGATGTATAGAATAGTCAAAGGCAGTGGGCTTTTTTCTTTAATAAAGAGCTGAGTTGAACAGTTGAGTTGGTCTTATTCCTTAGAAATTATGAATTTATGACAAAAATGTGGGATAGGAGCAGGACTTGCTGTTCCTTCCAAAGGATCTCCACCTCCTGCATTCATGGTATATGGGAAGCCCCAAGGAACCACCTGTTTTGAACCCCTATAACTATATCTTTCTCTTTTTATGCTTTTCAGGCCCTAACCCCAGAGCAAGTGTCATTCTGTACTATACATATGCAGCAATATATGGACCCACGGGGCCGAAGCCATCCTGCTGGCTACGACTATGTTGGCTTCACCAATTCCTACTTTGGCAACTGATAAGCAGCTCCTTGTGGATGACAGAAAATCTTAGTGTGGTGGGAGGTACTGGGAGATGAAAGGGACAGGCAAATGTGGAGGATGAAAAAATAGTCATTTGTGTGTGTGTGTATTACATTTATTGCAGGACCTAAAAAATCCCAAGCTTGGGGGAGTAGAAAATGTTGATAAAGTTGGAGGACAGGACAGGAGGCTACAGACTTACTTTGTGTACAACTAGTCACTGCCAAAGGGTGTCAAGGTCTCTATTTTATATTTGCTGTGTTTGGCAGATATTTATCATATTGTTTTTTTCTGACTAAAAATAAAGTATTTCTTATTTTAAAAACAGTATTTTTAAATAGGACAAAGTTCAATAAATGTATTCCTGAGAATTGTACTATCATCTAAAGATGGGCAGCTAATTACGCTATAAAGAAGGGCCATGGCAGAATAGATAAACAAAATCCTAGGTGTTTTACAAATAATTTCTTTTTAGCTTTAGGATGTGTTTAAATTCTTACATTTGAAAATGAAGATATTTGATATTCTGGGAAATATCAATATTTTAGTCTGTAAAATGGAACTACAAAGACATCAGCATAATACCTATTTTCTTCTTAACTTGTCCCTTTTCCTTACTTCACCATCACGGTAGATGTTATTACTCTCAGAATGGCAAAATTCCAGCATAGCGGGGCCCCTCTTGTCCTCCAAGGCCCTGAATTTTCTCTTTTTTTATTTCAAAATATGAAGGGGGTACAAATGTTTTTGTTACATGGATACCTTTTATAATGCTTAAGTTGGGGCTTTTAGTGTGCCTGAATTTCCTCTTAAGTTTGAGTGTGATAAAGAGAATATTTACTTGGATTTACTTCTATCTCCTATTAGAGTAAGAGTCAGCAAAATTGTTTATAAAGTTAAGAATTAAGAAAAAAACAAGAAAGGGTGGTGCTGTCTCCAAAAACTTTCAGGCCAGGTTTGGTCTGAACAGGTTTAAATTCTCACATTCTGATCTGACTTACAAAAGGTGATGGTGTCATTTGCTGGTGAGATTTCTTAGGTCATTTCTTTGCTTTGTGTAACACTGCTAGCATGCTGTACAAACAGCCCCCGCCTCCCAGCCCGTGAACATTGCCGCTTGATTACAACCTTCAGTCTCCATCCCTTTCTCTGCATGGGAGTTAATCCTTCCTTAGTCTAAGGCAAATCCTGGCATAGGAGCCATTTTAACAAAATTTGGTTTACACTCAAAAGTTACCTTTGCTGTAAAACTATACAGGCATTTTGGTGATTTTTGCTTATATACAAAGACTATAGAATATAACAATCAGAAAATATTTTTAAAATGAATGTTCACAAATGTCTAAATTGTCTGATTATGAGTTACTAAAAATGGTTACAGTTGAAAAAGGTCTAGCCCAATAGGCCATCAAATATCAGTATTGTTTAATATCACACTTACCAAGTATAGACAGTCTAAAAATATGTATAGACAGTCTACATCTTATGGTTTACAGCCTGTTTCTGGGCTCCAGTCCTATGGCTGCATCCTGATTTTTCTTTCAAGATTCCCACTGCTTGGTAGGATCTCCAAAATTCTTTCACTCCTAACAACAGAACACCCCCTTTTACTTTTTATGGCCTTCTCTGATGCCAGCCATCTGATTCCTGGTTCCATGTTCTACCTACAGCTTGACCTATTGCCCAGTACTTAATTCTCTCAGATCTCAGGGATCTAGATCCATCTTCCTATCTTCTCCAGTCAGACACAGTGCGAGGTGATAGCACTTTACTCTTCTTTGTCCACCTATATCATGAAATAGAAGATGCTGGACACTGCTGGCTCTGGCTTCCACCGACACCAACTAGGCAAAAGATAAGGTAACAAAAAGTGATACTATCTGGAAACTCTAAATAATAATAGATGGGTGCATTGGGTGCTTAGTGTATAGAAGGCTTTATTCTAGAGACTTTATATTAGTCTTCACCCAAAAACCCCTATACAAAAGATACTTTCATCATTCCATTTTGCAAGTGAGAAAATGGAGGCACATAATGTCAAGAAACTTGCCCTAGGTCACACATCCAAAAAGTGTTAGGACTAGACTTAAAACTTAGCAAGTCTGACTCCAGAGTCTCTGGTATTAATTAGCTCTTTCAAAGGGCCATGAGTTGAACATATGTGGTCATGTTCGCATCAGAGAGGCCTTTGCTTTGTTGTGTGTGTGTACCTGGAAGAAGAGTTTTTAAAGAACATAGTCACATCCTTAATCAAGGGAGGGAATTTGAATGACCTGGGGAGATTTTACAGACTATTTCTGTTGTCCCCATCCCAGATCAATTGTGTCAAGGTCTATAGAAATGAAACCCAGAAACATCTATTCTGTAAAATACCGTCAAGTGATTTTTTACCCTTCCATGCTCAAGATTACTACATTTGGAAGTTAGATGGACCTTTGAGTATTACTTAGCAATTCTTGGAACATCCTTACTCACCATTGGTCAGTGTGTATTCAGAGACTCTTTTGCTGAGTGGACTGGACAGATTGTGAAAATGAATTTGCTCATACAGCTTCAGTGCAGTGGGGGATTATTTCCAGCCTATAGTGAAAAGGACCCTAGCATAGATGGGCTTTCTCTCCGCTCTTGCTACCATCTGGCTAATTCACCTACTTCTCTCCAACCTGTTCTCTTCTCTGAGGTCTAGCATCCTTCCATCCAAATTTGGTTTTCATTAAATTATAGCTAAAGGATGTGTTTCTTTCCCAAGAACATGGAAAAATAGGGATTCCTATCTGAAAAATATCTTCTCAGCCTAAGTTCTTCCTTTGTCTCTCAAGTCATGTCCCACTTCTGTTTCATTGCTAAATCATGTGGATCCTACCTTTTCAAAATCTCTCATGTTTATAATTTCCTTCAGTTTCCAATTTCACTGTCTATATTCAAGCCTCTTTGCCTTTCTTTAGGATGATGGCAATGAATTTCTTACTGATCTCTTTGCCTCTGGTTTCTTCTAGCTGAAATATGTTTTCCTCTCCACTGCTCAGTTAATTATCCTAAATCACTTCCCAGAAGCCACTCTACTCTCTTTACTGTGTCCTGTGTCCTACTGCCAAAAGGGTCATGTCTGGAGTAAGGTATTCAAACTGCTGCCCACCCACAATGAAGAAGTCTTGACTGAAGCTAACTTCAGAGCATCATTTGCAAGGCATTTCCAGCCCCCGCTGGACAATGCACCACCCTCTGAAATAGGCCTATATTGTCTTACTATTGAGCCTTTGGCTATTCTGTCCTCTCTAAGAATGTCCTTTCTAAGAATGTCCTTTCTCCCTAGTCAGTGCATTCAAAACTCACCCATCCTTTAGGAATTAGTTCAAGTACTACCTTAGACAAGAAGCCTTTTCTGACCTTCTCCCTAGAGTAAACTCTCCCTAAACTAAAGCCAACATCACTTTCCTTGACACATTATTAAGAGTAGCAGCTGACATTTACTGGTAGATCGCTATGATCCACATACTGTGCTAAATCCTTTATATGTATATGCGTGATCCTGTTTAGTCACCAATACAAAACTATGAAGTTACAACCACTTTACAGATGAGAACTTTGAAGCTGAAAAGGTTAAATAACTTACCCAGAATTGTTGTAAGTTGAAGAGCTTGCATTCAAACTCCTACCTGAAAGCTATGTGAGTTCCTTACACTTTTGCTTAGCCCCAAGAATGTCTGGCACCATGTAAAACACAACGTAGGTGGAAAATGAAATAGAATAAATAGTTCTACAACAGATTCAAAAGGATCGTATCCAAGTTGGGAAGTGACTCAAGTGAGGAGGGTCCTTGGCACCCGAGATTATGAGGCCACCACAGAGCATCAGCAATTATCAAGGAAAATAGAAAGGAAATACATTTTCTGAAATGGTATCTACCCAGTTGGGATAATCAATTAAAACAAGGAGGGCAAACTAATAAAGAGTCAGAGATAGCAAGTACTACTAGCCTGTAAAATTTTGAAATAAAAAAATTAACAAATAAAAAATAAAAAATAAAAATCTAATTTTATAAGCCAAAAATGAAAAAAAAAATAAAAAAAGACCCAGTAGGAGAAAACCTACCTTTTCATTTAGTGAGGCATTACACTAACCTAGCAAACTGATTTTCACTGAATTTTGAATCTTGGAAGAACATTACAGGTCAAATAGTCTAATTATGTAATGATTTTAGAAATCTCTGCATTACCCCTGATAGGGTTCCTGCCACCCAGCCTTGACCTTGAGCACTCCAAACGTCCCTCCTTTTGTTCAGCTCAGTTAGAAAATTCTTAATGATCTTAATTAAGAAAATTATTAATTCTTAATGGGTTTCAGTAGCTAGGGGTGGCATCTATGAGGCTGAAAGTTGAAAAGTCAGATTATGACCTCTTTGTGAGTTGTGCCTAGTGAGCAGAGCAGAGCCTCTGCGTTCCCAAGCAGCCTGGAGGAAGGGCAGGAGGCAAGATGAGGTTCTTCCAGGGGCTTGAGGGTGGGACAGCTTTGGCCTGAGGCTCTAAATATCTGGCCCATTGGCCTGGGTTCCTGGTCTATGCCCAGCCTACACAGAAGAGCACGCCCCTGGGCTAGCCTTCATCCTTTACCAAGCAATCTCCCTCGGAAAGCATTTCTCAGAGCTGTCTGCACAGCCCGGTTCCTTAGACTATATACAATGGGGTTGAGGAGAGGGGTCACCACAGTATAGGTGACAGCAATAAGCTGATCCCGCTCAAGAGAGTAGCTGGCTTTGGGCCTCAAGTACATGAAGGAAGCACAACCGTAGTGAATAATGACCACAGTGAGATGTGAGGCACAGGTGGAGAAGGCCTTCTTCCGCCCCTCAGCAGAGGGGATCCTCAGGATTGCTGCGAGGATGTAGGCGTAGGAGATGGTGATGAAGAAGAAGGAAACCAAGAGGACCAGCAGGCTGAGAATGAGGATCCCCATCTCACTTAGTCCTGTATCCCCACAAGCTAGGCTCAGCACTGGTGGGGTGTCACAAAAAAAGTGGTGGATCTCGTGGGAGCTGCAGAATGAGAGGCAGAAAATGATCAATGTCATTCCCAGCCCAAAAAAGTATCCACTCAGGAAGGAGGTAGCAATCAGCTGGGCACAGAGGATAGGATCCATGCGACTGGCATAGTGCAGTGGGGCACAGATGGCCACATATCTGTCAAAGCCCATGACGGCCAGGAGGAAGCAGTTTGTACAGGCCCATGAGGCAGAGAAGAACATCTGGATAGCACAGCCCACATAGGAGATAGTCTGGCCCCCCATAGCCAGGCCACAGAGCATCCTAGGAATGATGCCCAAAGTGTAGCAGGTCTCAGAGAAGGATAAGAAGGAAAGGAAGAGGTACATGGGGGTGTGCAGATGGCTATCAAGCCTGATGACTACAATAATGAAGACATTGCTGGTCAGGGTGATGAGATACAGAGAGAGGAACAAGGCAAAAAGCAGGAGTTGCATCTCCCCAAAACTGGAGAAGCCCAGGAAGACAAAACCCCTCCAAGAGGTTACATTGGTCGGCCCCATTCTGAGCAACATCCCTGATAGATTTGTTGATACTTTCCACCTTGTGAGTAGATGCCTAGCTTCTTTCAAAGGCAGGATGAGATGGATCCTTCCTTGTGCCTATTGTAACTTGAAAAGGAAGTTCTGATTTAGACTGCAGTCAAACTTCAGAATGGTATTGTTTTAATAGACACAAATGTATGGTTCCATTCTCACATGCTTGTACAATCATCACACACATTCATATGCACACATTTGCACACAAACATATATATGACTACTTATATGCAGTCACATACAAAGCACTCACATATAATTATAAACATTTTATACATTCAAAACTATGCATTGTACATTTATCATTAATGACCATATCTACAGATATATTAGTCATGCACTTACATCACAAATACATATGCATTCAGATAGCACACACATTTGTAGTTACATGTATGACATATATGTTCATACTGACCTAGTACATACACTGCCACATAAGAATACACATGTGGACATACACATATAGCCTGTTAGAACTTGAGGTAGAGGTAGGGGGCTTCATGGATCTTATTTTATACATCAGGCAACAAAGGCCAAGAGAGGTGAAGTGACTTGAAGTCACACAGAACCAGGCTTAAAGAACAAATATGGTGAGACCTAATCTAACATCATTTCCCTCTTACAGTGATGACTCTCCTTATACACTGTGGGATACTCACTAACCTGAATATAGAATAAGAAACAGCTAGCTCAGTAACAATTATTTGTGTCTATACAACCTCTCTTTGAAGCCATTTTACCCTTCCCAAATTCCTTGAGCAAGATAGGCCAGGCTCCTTTTACATGTGAGTCTACACTGAGCACTGAAGAATGAATCAGTGCTCAGAGCAACTTGTATATCGGATGTTTCTCAGTCCAAAGACCAGCCATCAGGCTCTGCTGCCTCCCAAAGATCCGCTGGGAACCAAAGTATGGGAGAAATTAGGCAAGGGCGGATTCTTCACTCACCTGAAGAGGCTTGCAATGAGAGCAAGTCCTACCTTTCAGTAGCCATGCGCTAGACTGCTTCCCGGCTGTCCTACAGGGGAATTCCCTGAGGTTCACCTGAGCAGAGTGCTGTCTCCAAATGATATCAAGAAACCATCCACATCACTAGCCCTAAGTGGTGAGTCTCATCTACTTCTATCTAAACAGCTTCCCTCTCTAAGGATTCCCCAATCCCAATGGCACTGTTTCAGGAAGTACATTTAATTGTGCCTCTTGTCATTAGTTGGGAATATCCTTTTGGGGAAAGCAGAAAAGGGAATGTGAACAAAGATATGCTAGGATCATGATTCAAACAATAATTAGTATATTAATATTATTAATTGCTAATATTAATATTATGTGCTAAACATTATATTAATTATTTTCACATGATAAATCTTTTAAAATTTATAACAACCTAATAAGAGTATTAATAATTACCTTTTATAGAAGAGGAAACTGAGTCTGATAGATTTGAAGCAACTAACATCATTATATGGATTCAATACAATATGTAAAGATTATTATTATCCCTATTTTTATGATAAGAAAACTGAGGCATAGAAAAATTAAGTTATTTACTCAGTAGCAAATAGACTCAAGAAGCCTTTCTCTTAATTACCATACATTCCCTGGTACCCTGCATCTGTTAGGAGGATACAAAAGATGAGTAAGATGTGGAAACACATATAGCATGGGCATAGCTATTGGCTTTATAACTATTTTTCTTGCACTATTGTTTTAGTTGTTGGTCTAGGGATTATAACATGTATTTTAAAAATAATCTACTTAAATTTAACATTGAATTACTTACAATTAAATAGAGAAAATTTGCAATGGCATAGATCCATTATGCAAATCCACCAACATTTGTCATAATTTTTTTTTTATTTCAGAATATTATGGGGGTACAACACTTTGGCTATATATATTGCCCATGCACTGCCCGTGTCAGAGCTACAATTGTGGACATCCCCCAAACTGTGCTCCCCGCATCCATTCAGTGAGAGTTTTCCCATCCCCTCCACCCACCTCCCGCCTGCCCGCCCCCTGATGAATATTATTGCCCTGTGTGATGTAAGTGTTGCTCAGTTAGTACCAATTTGATGGTGAGTACCAGTGGTGCTTGTTTTTCCAATCCTGTGACACTTCACTTCGAAGAATGGGTTCTAGCTCCAACCAGGATAATACCAGATGTGTTAATTCACCATTGTTTTTTATTGCTGAGTAATACTCCATGGTATACATATACCACATTTTATTAATCCACTCGTGTATTGATGGGCACCTGGGTTGTTTCCACATCTTTGCAATTGTGAATTGTGCTGCTATAAACATTCGTGAGCAGATGTCTTTATTATAAAATGTCTTTTTTTCCTTTGGGTAAATACCCAGTAGTGGGATTGCTAGGTCAAATGGTAATTGTACTTTTAATTCTTTGAGGTATCTCCATAGAGGTTGTACTAATTTGCAGTCCCACCAGCAGTGTATGAGTGTTCCTATCTGTCCACATCCCCACCAACATTTGTTGTTTGGGGATTTTTTGATATGAGCCAATCTCACTGGAGTTAAGTGATCTCTCATTGTGGTTTTGATTTGCATTCCCTGATTATTAGAGAAGTTGAGCACTTTTTTATATGTTTGCTGGCCATTATTCTGTCTTCTTTGGAAAAGTTTCTGTTCATGTCCTTTGCCCATTTTTTAATCGGGTTGTTTGATTTTTTCTTGTTGATTTTCCTAAGTTCTGTATAGATTCTGGTTATCAGCCCTTTATCAGAGGTGTAGCATGCAAATATTTTCTCCCATTCTGTTGTTTGTCTGTTCATTCTAGTGATAGTTTCCTTGGCTGTGCAGAAGCTTTTTAATTTGATCAGGTCCCATGTATTTATTTTTGCTGCTGCTGTGATTGCTTTGGGGGTCTTCATAAATTCTTTGCCTAGGCCAATGTCCATAAGAGCTTTTCCAACGTTTTCTTCGAGAATTCTTATGGTTTCATGTCTTAGGTTTAGATATGTTATCTATTGTGAGTTGATTTTTGTGAGAGGTGAGAGGTGTGGGTCCAGTTTCAGTCTTGTACATATGGCCATCCAGTTTTCCCAGCACCATTTGTTGAATAGGGAATCTTTTCCCCAGTGTACGTTTTTCTGGAATTTGTCAAAGATCAGGTGACTGTATGAGGTTGGTTTTATATTTGGGTTCTCAGTCCTGTTCCATTGGTCTAAGTGTCTGTTCTTGTGCCAATACCATGCAGTTTTGGTTACTATAGCCTTGTAGTATTGTTTGAAGTCTGGTAGATAGATGTCTCCAATTTGTTCTTTTTGCTTAAGATTGCTTTGGCTAGACAGGGTCTTCTCTGGTTCCACACGAAGTGTAGAATTATTTTTTCTAGATCAGCAAAAAATGATATTGGTATTTTGATAGGGACTGCATTGATTCTGTAAATCATTTTAGGTAGAAAAGCCATTTTTGCTATGTTGACTTTGCCTATCCAAGAGCATGGTAGGGATTTCCATCTTTTTATATCCTCTGCAATTTTTTTTCTCAGTGTTTTGTAATACTCTCTATATAGGTCTTTGACCTCCTTAGTTAGATATGTTCCTAAATATTTAATTTTCTTTGGTGCTATTGTGAAAGGTATTGCATCTTTAATTTGATTCTCGGCTTGATTGTTATTAGCATATATGAAGGCTATGGATTTGTGTGTATTAATTTTGTATCCTGAGACTTTGCTGAATTCATTTATCAATTCCAGTAATCTCTTGGTTGAATCTTTGGGGTTTTCTATGTGTAATATCATATCGTCTGTGAATGGTGAAAGTTTGACGTCTTCTGCCCCCATCTGGATGCCCCTGATTCCTCTGTCTTGTCTAATTGCTCTGGCCAGGACTTCCAGCACTATGTTGAAAAGAAGTGGAGATAGTGGGCACCCTTGTCTGGTGCCAATTTTAAGGGGGAATGCTTTCAATTTTTCCCCATTCAGTATGATATTGGCTGTGGGTTTATTGTATATGGCTTTAATAGTTTTGAGGTATGAGCCATCTATGCCTATATTGTTAAGAGTTCTTATCATAAAAGGATGCTGGATTTTGTCAAAAGCCTTTTCTGCATCTATTGAAACGATCACATAATCTTTGTTCTTGCTTTTATTTCTATGGTGAATTACATTTATAGGTTTGAGTATGTTGAACCATCCCTGCATCTCGGGAATAAAGCCCACCTGATCATGATGAATTATATTTTTGATGTACATTTGAATTCGGTTTGCAAGGATTTTATTGAGAATTTTTGCATCTATGTTCATAAGGGATTTGGTCTGTAGTGTTCTTTTTTTGTGTGTGTCCTTTCCTGGCTTTGGTATCAAGGTGATACTGGCTTCGTAGAATGAGTTTGGGAGGATTCCATCCTTCTGGATATTTTCAAATAATTTCTGCAGTATAGGCACCAGTTCTTCTTTGTAGGCTTGGTAGAATTCAGGTGTGAACCCATCTGGTCCAGGACCTTTTTTTGTGGGAAGATTTTTTATTACTGCTTCGATTTCGGTGCTTGATATTGGTCTGTTTAGAAATTCTGTTTCTTCCTGGTTGAGCCTAGGGAGGTAGTATGTTTCTAAGAATTTGTCTATTTCCTCCACGTTTTCGTGTTTGTGGGCATAGAGATTTTTGTAGTATTCGAAGATGATGTTTTGTGTTTCCATGGTATCAGTTGTGACCTCTCCTTTTTCATTTCTAATTGAGCTTATTAGAGTCCTTTCCTTTCTGCTTCTGGTCAACCTGGCAAGTGGCCTGTCTATTTTGTTTATCTTTTCAAAGAACCAACTTTTCATTTTATTAATCTTCTGTATTGTCCTTTTGTTCTCGATTTCATTTAATTCTGCTCTGATCTTGGTTATTTCTTTTCTTCTGCTGGCTTTAGGATTGCTTTGCTCTTCCTTTTCCATTTCCTTAAGATGATTCATTAGTTTACTGATTTGTGACCTTTCTGTCTTTTGGATGTAGGAATTTAAGGCGATAAGTTTTCCTCTCAGGACTGCTTTTGCTGTATCCCACAGATTTTGATAACTTGTGTCCCCATTATCATTTAGTTTGAAGAATCTTTTGATTTCCATTTGAACCTCCTTCTTGACCCAATAGTCTTTCAGCAACAGATTGTTTAGTTTCCAAGTCAAGTTTGGGGATGAAGATGTGAGTTTCTGTTGGAATTGATTTCTAATTTTATTCTGCTGTGGTCTGAAAAGATACATAGTATGATTTCTATTTTTTTGAATTTGTTTAGATCTGTTTTGTGGCCTAGGATGTGGTCAATTTTAGAGAAAGTTCCATGAGTTGATGAGAAGAATGTATATTCAGTGTTATTTGGGTGGAGTGTTTTGTTGATATCTGTTAGGCCCAAATGTTCTAGAGTCCTGTTAGGTCCTTTGTTTCTTTGTTTATTTTTTGTTTGGAGGATCTGTCCAGTTCTATCAGTGGGGTGTTGAAGTCCTCTGCTATTATGGCATTGCTGTTTATTATGTTGTCTAGATCTAGCAGTATCTGCTTTATGTACCTGCATGCTCCTGTGTTGGGTGCATAAATGTTTAGGATTGCTAAATCCTCTTGTAAGATTTTTCCCTTCACCACTATATAACACTTGTCATAATTCTTTAAACAGGTATATGCTATTATAAAAAATTGAGAGAAAAATTATGTATGTGTGCATAATCTTTTATATTTAATCAGTGTTTCTCATTTTCAGTGTTCTTCATTCTTTCTTGCATATCCAGCTGAAAAGGAATTTCATTTTCCTTCAGCTTTCCTTCCTTTAGTATTTCTTATAGTGCAGGTGTGCTAGCAACATATTACCTACACTTTTATTTATTTGAAAATTTGAAAATATCTTCATTTTTCTTTTATTTGTGAAATGTACTTTCACTGAACATAAAATTGCATGTTATCAGGGGTTTTTTTCTTTCACTTTTCCATACGTCATTTTCAATGTCTTCCTGCTCCAGAGTTTCTGGTAGGAATGTTGCCATTAATTGTATCATTATTCCACTCCACATAATGGGTCATTTTTCTCTTGTTTCAATATTTTCTCTTTATATCAGAAATTTGACTATAATGAACTTGGTTGTGCTTTATTTACTCCTCTTACTTGCGGTTTGTTGAACATCTTAAATTAGTAAGTTAATGTTTTCCACCAAATTTGGGAAGTTTTCAGCTATTACTATTTCAAATATCTTTCTTCCTTTTTTTTTGTCTCCTTCTGAGATTCCAATTACGCATATATAGGAACACTTAATACTGTCTCAAAAGGCTCAAAGAATTTTTCATTTTATTTATATATTTTCCTCTGTATTTTTCAGATCAGATAATTGCTATTGATTTAGCTTCAAATTCCTTCTTTCTTTTACCATCTCCAATCTGCTGTTGAGCTCATTTCATGAATTTTTCAGCTCAGCCATTGTATTTTAAGATCTAGGTTTCTAATTTTTTTATAATTTCCAATTCTCTCCTAATTATCCATCTGTTTAACCTTCATTACTATATTTTCCTTTCATTATTTGAGCATATTTATGATACCTAGTGTGGATACTGCAAAATCCAAATTGTGAGCTCACTTAAAATCAATTTCTATAGGCTATTTTTTTTCCTGTGTATGGATTGCACTTTACTAAATTTTTGTATAATTAAAAATTTTTGGTTGAAAACTGAACATTTTAGAAAAGCTTTTGTAGTGATTCTGAAATCTGTTTTGTTTTTTCCTGAGGTTTTTTTGTTTGTTTTGTTTTGTTTTGTTTTGTTTGTTTGTTTTGTTGTCCAGTAAGCAGTTAACTTCCCTGGACTAAAAATGCAAAATATTTCTCACCTACTGCTTGCAGCAGTTGATTGATGTCTCTGCTCAAATGTTTTGGTTTCAAGATGCTGCTTCTTTTTTCTTTTTTCTTTCTTTTCTAATCCAGCCTTCTGGTTATCTCTACTATGCATACATAGTATAGCTTTCTGCATGTGTAATAGCTCTCAGCAAGTATTCGTAGAGTTTACTCTAAGATCTTGAGACTCTTTCTTTCTATATTTCCCTAAATCTGCGGGTGGTTTGATGCTCCTGAGCTCTGCTGTCTGACAACTCAAGCCAGTGAGGTGTCCACTTGCATTCCTTAAATAGTGTGGTATTAGACGATACATTCATTCAAAAGCATATCAAACACACAAATATTACCAACAATCACTCTTTCAAGAGTATATTCCTCTCTCCTTGTGTTTGTTTTTCTCTTTCACTGAGCTCCCTGTGATAAACCAGGGCTTTTGGTAAAGATAATACTCAGATTTTGTATTTCAGCTCTTCTGTAGCTCTCTCATTTACAATGTTTCCCTCTCACACTTCCAATTTTGATTCTGCTTTAAACTCTATTATCTACCATCTTGAGGGGTATGTGGGCTCACAATTCTTCCCTGATATTATAAAATAGTAATATTTTAATATTAACTACTTTTCAAGTTTCTGACTGCCTTTATTTTCCAATGACTTCAAATAGTTGTTTTTAATATTTTTGTCCATGTTTCATAATTTTTATCTATGGAAGGAATCACTGGATTTCTTCACACTATTCTTAACTCCCCCTTTTCTATTTTATGCACAGCATCCCTTCCCACCTTGTTGCTGGTTAAACACCCTACCCTCTCAACCCATTCCTCAATCCAGGAAGACCACTTGATGTTAGCTGGGCCAGTCAGAGTGTATCAATCTTTGGTTGCAGTAGTTAGTGCAAGTGGTGGCCAAATGAATAAATCCAAGCTAATAAATGTCTCTTTCTGTTTTGCATAAGTCATGGTGAAAAAAAGATACACAAGTTCAATAAGAACAAAAACAAAAAGTTCCATAAGATAAAAACAAAAACTGTTTATGTTTGTGAAATGCACTAAAAATTGCTTAAGGCAAATTTATAGTTTTAAATTCTTGTATTAGAAAAGAAGACAATATTAAAACCATGGTCTGTGCTTAAAAATTAAAATGTGAGGGAAAAGGTCAACCTAACCCAAAAGTGAAGAGGAGAAAGAAAATAATAAAGATATGAATAACAGACAATAACATAGGGAAAAAAAAAGAAAATCAGCAATATTAAAATTGAGGTCTTTGAAGTTCTTAGGGAAATTGATAAATCCTTAAGAATGATCAGAAATAAAGAAAAAGGTGTCACCAAAAAGCAGATATAAAAAAGGGAATATTAATTCAGATCCTACAGATAATTAGAGTATAATAAGAACATATTGTGAACAAGTTAGGGTCAATAAGTTAGAAAACTTAGGTAAAAACAAAGAATTCACTTAAAAGCACAACCTACTAAAAGTGACAAAATTAACAGAAAATCTGAATAGCTCAAAATTTGTTTTAAAAAAATAGATTTCAAAGTATAAAACTCTCCAGAAAGAAACTTCCAGATTCAGATGGTTTTCATAATTAATTCTACCAAATACTTAAGGAAAAAGTAAAAACAAACTTATAAAAAATTCCCTAACATTTTATTAAAAAATAAAATGTTAGGGAAAAATTCATGTATCATTTTATGAGTCCAGAATAACATTAAAACTGAAACTCAACAAGCATATTACAATAAAACAAAATTATAGACCACTGTAACACATTAACATAGTTTCAAAAATGTCCTAACAAAATACCTAGAAAATCTTATTAAATCTACACAAAGGGGTAGTGGAACTAATAAGCACATTTAGTAAGATCCCAGGTTATGATACATAGATAAATAGATAGATAATAGATCAAATCAATTGTTTTTCTTTATATTAGTAACAGAATAACAAATTAAATATCAAAATGTCAAAAAACATTAAAAAATTGAATTAAATTTAATAAAATATGAGGAATTATTCTACACGTAAAGCTGCAAATTGGTAGGCAAAAATTAAAGAAAACTAAGTGGAAAGTCAATGCAATATTAATGGATAAAAAGACTCAATATTGTAAATATACGAATTCCCCAAACTTATCTATATATTCAATGCCTTCTTAATCAAAATTCCAGAAGGATTTGCTGTAAAAATTGACAAGCTAACTCTAAACTTTATATGGAAACACAAAGACCTAAGAAATCTTGAAAAGAAACTTGGAGGATTTAAACTCCTGATTCCAAAATTCCTATAAAGCAATAATAATGAAAGTAGTGTGCTATTGGCAAAAAGGTAGAAAAATAGACAGAGGAAAAATAGAGTTCAGAAATAGTCACATACATATGCAATCAGTCTAAATTCAACAAAAATGCTTGTGCAATTAAAGGAAGAAATAAAAATCTTTCCAAAAGCTGGTGCTAAAACAACTGCATTTTGTTAGTAAGAAAAACCAAAACAAAGAAGTAAAAATAAAAACTTAATTCCCATCTCATTCTACAGTATTAAATAAATTATATAAAATGGAGCACGGACCTAATTGTAAAAACAAAAGTATATAGTAACTAAAATAAAACATAGGAGAATATTTTCATTATCTTGGTATAGGGAAAGGTATTTAGTCAGAACATCAAAAAATACATAAAAATTAATACATTAAACTATGAAAATTAAAAACTCATCAAGGAGCAGAATTACAGAGCAAAATAACATAACTACTTTATAAGACATACCAATTTATTTTAAGCTAAACATAGAACTATTATGTATATTTCCACACAAAGACTGGTAAGAATATGTTTTAGTGTTTAATTCATAATAATGAAAAACTAGAATCAGCCCAAATGTTCATAAACTGGTGAATAACTAAATCAGTTGTGGACTATTCATACAATGAAATAAAACCTAGCAATGAAAAAGAATAAACAATCAAGAAAATGGATAAATCTCCAAAGCATTATGTTGAGCAAAACAACAGAGTACCTATATAATATGATTCCATGTATTAGTTTACAGAACAAGAAAATTTTATGATGGTTATAGAAATCAGCTCAGTAGTTGTCTCAGGTTTGCTTGGAAAAGAACATAAAGAAACTTTCTGGAGTGATAAAAATATTCTAGGTCTTAAGTCCAGATATGATTACCTATGCATACACATTTTTCAAATCTCATTGAACTCTGTGATCTGTGCATTCTGCTGCATATAAATAGTACCTCAATTTTAAAATACACTGATTTCATAATGTAAATTGCAGATAGTAAAGCTTGACAAAGACTTCTTGGAAAAGAATTTTACACTGAAGAGAGAATGAAAAAATATTTGGAGTTTGGAGAAAATATACATTGTAATATGACCTTGGTTTATGATGCTTTTTAAAATGAAATGTGATGTTCATTTTGGGGTGATTCATAATTCTCTGTTTCTATGACGGTCATAAACATAACTCTTACTTCCATTTTCATGGTGAACATGTGTTTATGTTAAATAAAATATTAGATATAGTAGTTCTTAAAATAAGACTTATGCTCTTTGAGTCAAATAAACTACATTATATTATACTTTCAATTGTGTCTCACCTATGAGTTGGTATTCTTTCTATTAAAAGCTTGAAATCAGATGACTGCCAGAGTTAGATCATTTATATCTGATATTCAAATAATTAAATGGTATTAAGCTGGACCTGTTTGCTAATTTGGGAAATTAGATTTTTTGCTAAGTGCTTATGCTTTAACAGAATCCTGAAAACATATAGTCATCAGCTGCCAAAAATGTTCGTTTCTTTGCTAAACACTTCCTTCTAGCTGCCACAATTTCTGATGAGAAATCTGCTATCATTCAAATTGTTTTACCCATAGGTAAAATGTTATTTTTTTCTTGCTGATTTCAAGGTTTTTTGTCTTTAGTTTTCAGAAGTTTGACTCAGATGTGTCTTGATGTAGATTTCTTTGGGTTTGTCCTGTTTGGTATTCATTCAGCAATGAAATAGAAAGTCTCAGTGAAGAAACAGAAAATATAAAGAAAAACCAAATGGAAATTTTCCTGGTTCTTGGTAGGATGAATGATTTTCTACTGGAACCTGGGTATTTGAAGTATCATGCTATTGTTATAGACACCACAAGGAGTCTCAGCCTAGGTCCGGGTGTTGCTTGGAGCAGAATAACCAATTGCCGAGACAAGGAGGATTGCCAAGGAAGAAAGGAAATTGTAATACCAAAGAGGTCTTGACGGTAGAAGGGGAAAAGCAGCCTCAAATCTGTCTCCCCAGTTAAAGGAGAGTCCAGACTTGCCAAAGAGGGGAAATAAACAAGGGGCTGCAGTGCATTTTGTCAGGTCTTGTTGAAATTAACAAGGGAAATTAACAAGGGTGCAGGGGACAGGTTACTGGGAGACAGTTAGTCTTGGTCAGGAAGTCTACCTAGAAACCTTTGAAATCTCAAACCCTTTGTCTTGCAGAAAATCCTCCATTTCTGCGAAACAACTCAAAAGTCAAATAGTTAAGGGAAAGGATTATAAACAATACAGAGGTCACTGAAATTTGTTCATAGAGTGGATTATATTATGACACTAGATCTCATTTAAACCTTCTGTTTTATCTGGCTTCTAACACCGCTCCAGTAGGGAAAAGTGGCAGTGCTGACTTTTTACTACCAGGTTGCTAGAAGCCCAGATGCCCCACTCAGCTTCTGTTGACACCAGGGATGGGGAGAAGATCCTTTTTCTGCTAGGCTGGATGGGATTTCCAGCTCCCCACTATTTTCCTGCTTACACCACTTTGGCCACCCTGGAAAGGTGCCTCTTTGCAGCTCCCACAGCCTCCACTGACACCACTGAGGATTGATCATTTCCTCTGGGAAGTGGTGAAAATCCTGGCTATCCACTAGGAGTCCTCTGACACCTTCCTAGTGTGGGGGCTGGGAAGGGCGCACGTCTTCCAGGTGAGAGTAGGAATCCCAGTTTCCCACGTGGTGTCCACAGACACCTCAGGGAGGAGGTCAAAAGGGGAGCTCATTACCAGCCTGCAGAGATCCCAGCTCTGTACGCAGCCTTTGATGACACCACCATAGCCAGGACATTTAGGCACCTTGTTACAGTGTTATAAGTGTGAAAGCCTAGGCTCCCCACTTAGCCTTTTATAGCATGGGGTTACAGTACTTTCTGTGGTGTTTGGCTGTAGTAAGGTGGTTATTCTTTAAAAGTTTCCTGTCTTAATAGGCTGCCCAGCTGCCCACTTCCTCCTGGTCTTCTAAAGAGCAGGTTTTTGTTAGGGCTTTTTTTTTTTTTTTTTTTTTTTTGGTCTGTGCCCATTGGTGTCTTCATCAGCTCCAAGACTGGGATACTGGGATACATGAGGCAACAAGAAAACTCAGGGAACTCACCACTATATATTTCTTTGAGTTGCAAAGTCCCTAGCACTGTCATTTTTCCTGTCTTTCATAGATTTCTTACATGCTTTATATATAATGTCCAGGGTTTTTAGTTGTACTAAGTTGGAGCAATAGGGAAAAAATACTTTTAGTTCATCTTCCTGGAAGTGGAAGTCATATTGCTGTCAGGTTTTATCACAGAGAGTTTCCTAAATTGAATGAGGAACTGATAAAATTATCCTCTAATAAAATATTAAAAATAACGTTTAGTGAAAGACCATTAGGCTATTAATGATATATGACTTGCAAGGAATTCAAAGAATTGAGTAGCATTGCTATTAAAAATAAATAAATAAAAGCTTCCTCAATGCTTTTTTTAATCTTTCTGTGAATAGGGTTTCCAGTGTTTCTATCTATAAAAATAAAATATTTTACAATAAAATTGATCCTGAACTGTTTTCTTTTAGCAAGAATAAAATAAATTAGTCATGAGTTTATGAGCTAATTTTAAAGCACTATTTTCACCCAGTGATAATTTTACATTAAAATTTTACTTTTCACATTTAATAAAATTTTCTCATTTATATAAAATATAGTAAAACATTTTTGCAGGCAATCTATAAATATTTTTGCTGCTGAGAAGTATAAGGTGATCAACCAAAGATGTAAGCATAAACATATATATATACACACATATATATATAAATAAAAGAAGTTCAAAAGGAAAACTAAGAGATATCTTTTACATGGAAGATGTAAAATAGCAAATTACTGTTGCATTTAAATTCCATTGAATACATTTTTTTAAAAATTAGAAGTATGTTAATATATCAATATGTATAATATATGATAGATGTATATGTATCTCTGCATATAAAGAAATATATGGCAGCTCCCAATATGAAGGGCACTTGCCAAGCAGATCTGAAATAACTTTAGACATTGATTATTGTATTTTTCATTTCCATAATTTTCATTTTGTTATTGTTTTTACAATTTTTGTTTTGTGTTTGTTGAAGTTTTTCATGGTTCAAGGAGATTTATAATTGCTTATTGAATAAATTTTATGGTAGCTACTTTAAAATCATTGTCAGTTCTACTATCTCATTCACTTGGTATTGGCATCTGTGGCTTGTTTTTCTCATTTAAGTTGAGATTTTCTTGGTTCTTGGTATCACAAGTGATTTTCAGTTGTATCTTGGATATTTAGAACATTATGTTAGAAGGCTCTTGATCCTGTTTAAATCTCCTATTTTAGTAAGAGGTCTCTTTTTTAGGTTCAGTGTGTGGGTTCTGGAAATGATTCCTGGCTTTGTTGACATAGCCTCTGGGGCAAAGGAGGCTGTCATCTATCAGCACTGAGCCAAGAGATGGATTGGCCTTCCTGGGTTTTTCTGGCAATGATCATCCTGCTGTTGCCAGCTTGTGTAAAGCAGAGGATGTATTGCCTCCTAGGCTGTGCCGGCAATGTTACTGTGGGCAGACGAGGCCTAAATGGCCAAAGTGAGATAGGGGATTGAGTTAGGATCCCAGCTTTGCTGGTATTACAGCTGCAGGCACCACGTTGGTCCAGTTGTTTTCGTCTTATCTTGTCTGATCATTATTTAATCCCCAGCTTACTATGGTATAATTCACTTTTATGGGCACTATCTTCTTTTTTCCACAGAGGTATAAACCCCTTGTGAAAAGATACCATTCCTTATATTTTTCTGAGTTTTCCTGTGACGCTTAAAGCAGTTTTTGACACAACATAGGTCCTTCTTAGATACCCAGCAATGGAGTCAGTGAGTAGAGAGAAAGAGTGAGTGTATTTGTGATGAGTGGTATCAAAAAAATTCACATCCATACAGTAGTTTAAAATAGCAAAACAAATTTTATTCAGCAACAACTGCAATATAGGAAAACAGATATCAGTTTAATACTGAAGTCAATTTTGAATAAATCATGGAAAAGTGTGGATCTATAGCCCAAGAACAGGGAGTGGGGGCAGTGAATGAAAAATTATTAAGAGGAGACAGCCGGGATAAGGAGGGATTCTTGCTAAACTGATCTAAAAGGATTCTTGCTGAAGGCAGGCCAGGCTGATCATATACCCCCTGCAGGAGGATGGGGGATGAGGAATTTGAACAGATATTCAGAGTGGTCAGATGTCAAGGGTAGGAAGTTATCTCTAAAGTGACTTAGCAAGATTCTTGCTACAACTGGGTGATGCAGGCCCAACAAGGATGGACACTGAAGCCAGAGTTCAGGTCTACTTGAGAAGAGGGTTCAGAAGAGCCTGACCAAAGTTTGGTCAAGGACAGCAACTTTGTCAGTAGAAGAGTGAATTGAATGACCATTAGGGCCGCAACTTTGATTCACTTTCCCTGCCCAGACAAAGCTTATAAAGTAGCAGGAAGCCCTGTTGATGGGCAGGATATGAACTCTGTGAATTTTAAATCCCCGGAGATTCCCAGAAGAGTTTTACAAATGGCAGGTACACTAAACCCTGTAACTAATGAGAGCAAATTACGAAGTTTGGTGGCAAAGTTCTCTGCTCCCTCTGATGAAAGATGAGAGGAATCCCCTGGGGTCTCCTAAGCAGAACAAAACCTCTAGAGCTGAGGAATCTCAGGCTCTGATAATAATCAGATGATATGTTTAAACTAGTAGAAAGGAAGGCTCTAAGCCACTGTAATTTAGTAGGTGGTGAGGGCTGACCACAGCACATGTGGCCTAGCCTTACAACTCATGTCACAGAATTCTAGAGCCATAGAAAACTGAAGCTAGCGTGGACTCAGGATCTTCCACTTCACTTCCTAGCTGGGGAAACTCAAATTCAGAAGATGCAGTAACTTTTCCAACATCACTAAGCTAGTAGTGATGAAAGTAAGAATCCAGGCTCTTAGACTTGTGATTTTCATACTAAGTGAGCCTCTTTTTCTTTTGAGCAGTGAACAAAGCATGCTTCCAACAACAATGTGAAGACTATCTTTTGGAAGAGTATTTTATAATTGTGACAGTGAATTGGCTTTGGATCCTGATAAAATACAAAAGGTAGGAAACTATTCTAGATGGTTTGACTTTATCCTCATAATTAATTGTCACCACAAAAAGAAGGATCCTTGGGATAAAATTACACGTTTTCTCCAAATCATCATTTCTTTTTTACTTTGCAAAGTGTGTGTATTTCTTTTGTCAGTGTATACATATCCCAAGTTAAATTTGACACAAGTGGAATTGGCAACAACTTCAAAGATAGGTGAGGGTAGAGTAGGATATAGTACTCTCACCATACACACACATACACATACACATAAACACACACATATTCAGAATATGTCAGACTGTATGTAGAGGGAGATTCTGACATGCATACTCTACTACTGGTGATTCACCAAATAAATATTTAGCACACAGTTAAGACAAGATAAGGAAAAGCCTGTTGTTAAAATTTATATTGGTGATTTTTTTCATTTTCAAAATGCTTATGAATTTAATGATGCCTTTGAAAACAATCCCCCTGGCTCCCTAGGCTGTGTTTGAAAGGATAGGACATGTTTTGTGAAATCAGACTGTTCCTCAGGTAGTGTGTTAGAATGAGCTTGGGTTGTATACCAAGGATAGAGGTACTAAAGCAGCTTCTTGTTTTGCCAACGTATTCTATTTTTTTCTTTGATATATTTATTTAATATTTTAGTCCTACAATTCATTTAATTGCCTTTCTTATAAAGTTACTGTAAAGAGTCAAGACAGCTTAAGAACCTTGGTGTGTGAAGTGTTCTACTGATGGGAGGAATTTTCCACAATGGCTTAGAGATAAGTAGAAGGGACCTATTGGGACCTGGTATTTCCGAGAGGGAAAGGGTGTCTTCTGAAGAGGTCAAGAATGCTGCAGGAAGCTCATCATATGGGAAAGTGGAGCAATGATCTACAAGTGGATTTGGAAACCAAGGATATTCATACTAAATTTGGATACTAAAGAGGCTTATACAAAAAGGCCTCAGGAGGAAGCCTAAGGTTTAAGTAGACACTGTCACTCACAGTATACCCTTAGGCAAGAGGACAGAAAACTACTCTAGACTTCAGATTGGGAGATGAATACTCACAGATAAAAAGGGTAGACATGGTGAGAGAAAGGGAAACTGGAATGGAGAAAGGCTTAATGGGTGATAAGATTGGGTCACATGATTCCTGTATGACTATGAGAGAATAAGGTCTTGTCAGGTCTAAGAGGGCAAAGAATCAAAAGGACCTATAAGGTAGAGTCCATAGGGTCATGGGTTATTTCTGGAACCATTTATAATTTAGACCATTTCCTACTGCTTCTTCTGACTCTCAGTGACAAGCCAGATTCTGCCGAGAGAATGCTTGATCTTAGCCCAAACTAAAACTAATTAGAGTGGAAAGTCTGTTACTCTCCATGCTCAAAAATCACATGCTGTACAGTGCTGAATATTTTTTACTTTGGTAAAGTAGACATTGTTTATAGATTAAGCACCTTTTTGATGATTAACTCATCTATCCAACATTTATTGGGAATTATCACCTTCTTAAAATGTTCTGTATTATCACCCTGAAAAATACAGAAATGTATGACTCATAGTACCTTTCCTCAAGAAAAGAGAAAGCATTGGAAAAAATATACAACAGTTACAATAGTTTGCTTCTATTTACAAACATGCCACTTCCTAGATACAACTTTCTTATTTCTAAAATAAGTAAAATAATCACAGCTGCCCTACACATTTCACAGCTGTCCTATGCACTTCACATATGTGCTGTGAAGAGTAAAATCAATAAACCTTTGAAAGAATTTGGAAAAATGTAGACTCTGAAAGTGCTAGTTATTAAATATCTTGACATGTGGGACAAGAAAAACAGTAGTTCAATATAATGCACGGGAGAAAGAATGTGTTAAATATAAGGACAAGTAACATGTTTTATAATTTAGAGAAGGATGAGATTAAATCAGATGTAGAATTATTGACGAGTTCATATGATGACTAAACAGAATTTATTTTTTTTTTGGATGTTGAGTTTGGCATTCACTAATGGACAATATCTCAATTGCCACCTACTTGCACAAAGAGTCTGTTTATCAAGACCATCCACATATTCTAATTAATCGTTATTAATCCTATGGGTCCTGAGGTATCCTATCTCTCTTCCTTGCCTCTTCTCAGGGTATAGGGAAGGGAACATGTTCTTTCTTTTCCTTTAATATTTTAGGACATAAATGGTTTCTCCAAGAAGGGATAATGACTTTGGGCTTCTCCAACAATTGTAAGCCATTGTCTACATTTTTAATAAAATTACTAGTAAATCAATTCTCAGTAAATATTTACTCAGTAAACATTTAGAGACCATATACTTTGTGGAAGCTGCTCTGTTGGTCACTGACTCTGTCTGTTTATTAGTCACTTAGAAGTTTTTACAATGTTCAGAGGCTCGTCCAAATCTGGCTCACCTAATGCATCTGAATCTCCTTCATCTGAACATCAACTGGAGTATTTTCTCCCTTATTATATTATCAGAAAATTTAATAAAATCCTTTTAAAATTAGGCCAGAGCAAGCCTTCTTTTCACATAAGTCATTAATAATTAGTTGCTGAATAAAGGAAGAGATGAATAAATAAACGGAAAAAGGAGGAAAATGCATCACCTACATATGCATGATTTTGCTAAACTAAATGAAAAAGCAGTTGGTAGTTATAACTCTGATGATTTGTCTTATTCATATCACAACTTTCATTTGATGACATCAAAGAATAATAGAGAGTTGAATGTTTATTTGTTGTTTCTTTTAAATTTTAGACATGCAAACAATGAAGATCAACCAGACAATCATGAAGGAATTCATTCTTGTTGGCTTTTCTATATACCCACATATACAGACATTCCTCTTTGTGGTCTTCTTTTGCCTCTACCTTCTTACCCTTGCAGGTAATCTGGCCATCATGGGTCTAACTTGGGTGGACAGGTCTCTCCACACCCCTATGTACCGCTTCCTTAGTGCACTCTCCTTCTCTGAGACCTGCTACACATTGGCTATTATCCCTAAGATGCTGGAAGATCTACTGGCTAAGAACAGAAGCATTTCAGTCACAGGTTGTGGCTTACAGATGTGTTTCTTCTTGGGACTTGGTGGCACAAACTGTATCATCCTCGCTTTGATGGGGTATGACCGCTTCCTGGCCATCTTTAACCCTCTAAGATATCCACTGATTATGACCAACATTGTATGTGGACAACTTGTGGCTTCTGCTTGGGCTGGAGGTTTCTTTATCTCTCTGACAGAGACTGCACTGATATTCAGGGGCTCTTTCTGCAGACCCAACCTCATCAAACACTTCTTCTGCCATATGCGGGCAGTTGTTAGGCTGTCCTGTACAGACAGTGACCTCACAGAATTCATTGTAACAGTTATCTCAGTGTCAGGCTTGCTGGGTACCTTTCTGCTCATCATCCTGACTTATGTTTTCATTCTTTCCACTGTCCTCAGGATCCCTTCAGCTGAGGGCAAGCAGAAGGCATTTTCCACCTGCACCTCCCACGTCACAGTGGTCATCATCCACTTTGGTTTTGCATCTATTGTTTATTTGAAGCCAGAAGCCTCAGGGGGAGATGATACGCTTATAGCAGTCCCTTATACTGTCATTACCCCTTTACTCAGCCCGGTCATTTTCAGCCTCAGGAATAAGGACATGAAGAATGCTTTTAGAAAGATGATGGGAAAGACACTTGCCTTGAAAAAATAATCTTGCACTATTGCTACCGGTTTGAAGCATGGCTTAATGTCTCCAGAATTCAGAGGGCATTTATCCTGTGACTTCTGGAGAAGTCTATACCATTTGCCTTTATTCAGAGATTGGGATATGGGGAGCAAGTGACTGGGACTAGGACATAAGCCATCACGGGCATTTACTTAGCTTGTTAAAGAAGTTGTCCAACCCTCTACTTTCCAGTATCAGAAGAAGAATGTTCTGCAGATATGCGGGTTCTGCCAATCAACTTCTGAGTGTCCTGCACCATTCATGAAGTGGGAAAAGAACAAAAGTAGAAGGAAAAAAAATTTAAAAACAGCACATATTCTGTCTTCTTTGGAAAAGTTTCTGTTCATGTCCTTTGCCCATTTTTTAATAGGGTTGTTTGATTTTTTCTTGTTGATTTTCCTAAGTTCTGTATAGATTCTGGTTATCAGCCCTTTATCAGAGGTGTAGCATGCAAATATTTTCTCCCATTCTGTAGGTTGTCTGTTCACTCTAGCAATAGTTTCCTTGGCTGTGCAGAAGCTTTTCAATAACCACAATGAGATATCACTTAACTCCAGTGAGATTGGCTCATATCAAAAAATCCCCAAATAACAAATGTTGGCGGGGATGTGGACAGATAGGAACACTCATACGCTGCTGGTGGGACTGCAAATTAGTACAACCTCTATGGAAAAGAATATGGAGATACCTCAAAGAATTAAAAGTAGAATTACCATTTGACCCAGCAATCCCACTACTGGGTATTTATCCAAAGGAAAAAAAGACATTTTATAATAAAGACATCTGCTCTCGAATGTTCATAGCAGCACAATTCACAATTGCAAAGTTGTGGAAACAACCAAGGTGCCCATCAATACACGAGTGGATCAATAAAATGTGGTATATGTATACCATGGAGTATTACTCAGCAATAAGGAACAACAGTGAATTAACACATCTGGTATTATCCTGGTTGGAGCTAGAACCCATTCTTCGAAGCGAAGTGTCACAGGATTGGAAAAACAAGCACCACTGGTACTCACCATCAAACTGGTACTAACTGATGAACATTTACATCACACAGGGCAATAACATTCATCTGAGGGCGGGCGGGCGGGAGGGGGGTGGAAGGGATGGGAAAAACTCTCACTGAATGGATGTGGGGAGCACAGTTTGGGGGATGACCATGATTGTAGCTCTGACACGGGCAGAACAGGGGCAATGTGTATGGCCAAAGTATTGTACCCCCATGATATTCTGAAATTAAAAAAAAAATTAAAAGAAAGAAAAAACAAAAACAAAAAAAAAAAACAGCACATATAACTGCTGCACTAAGAGACGTTTTAAATAGCTAAAGATATAAAAGTTGAGGAATTTTTCTAGGCAAGATTGTGAAACAGTGGTTTGCACCTCCCAGTAGATAAACCATTTCTGATAAGAGATACACCCTGCAAAAACCACCAATGTCTACTTGTGCATGTATGGATACACACACACATATATTTTTAAGTGCTCATGCCATAATGATTACTAAATATTTTTAATAACACCCTGTTCATGACTGTAGCCTTCCAATGATTGCCAAATGCTAACTTCTGAGTATATAGGATATCTTGCAAAATTTCTTCACAAGAGTAAGCGAAACATCAGAGCCTACATCTTCTACGACTGAGGGAGCCATGGATGTGAGAAATGTGTCCCCATTTTCTCAAAGGTGAAGATATTTGAAAGCAAATGTTAAAGAACTGTGTAATAATATTGAGAGATTTGACAAAACAACTTGTTTTGGGATAATTTGGGTATGGCATACAATGAGTAAAGGACAAAACCAGATGAACACAGCATCAATTCTTTATATCACCAGGAATAAAATAAGAAACACTGTAGAGTTTATGTCACAGAACAGTGAGTGATCTTAATGAAAATATAGACCTGCAAGCCTAGGGAATTTCCTGAATCCTTTTTTCAATTCTGCTGTTAATCAACTCTGTGACGTCTTATGAAAGATATAAAATTTGTACTGGGATTTGGTATATATAAAATTTATTTAAAAAGTATTGGAGTAATTTTGACCCTATTATTTATGGAACTGTTAAGAAGATAAATAAAATAATAGATAAACATTATTGTGCACATGAACAGATTGAGTTTAGTCTTGACCATGACTCTCTTTCCTTCCTTGGGATTATTTTTATGACACATGTGCAGATGGAATCTAATCTCTGCTATCTGCAATCTGTGGTCATTGCTTCAGTGGCAAGAGGGTTTCTTTTACTTTGATTTCATTCCTGGCAACTTGTTATTCAATCTAGGGAAGCTATAAATCTTGGAAATAAATACTAACAATTTACCTCCTCATGGTGTGTGCAGAGAATATATATTATGTCAATTTCCTGAATCTGAATTAGGACCAAATAACCTGCTTTTGTTTAACATGTGGATCCATTGCTAAGCTAGAAATAAGTAACCAGATGAAAGCTGAAAATACCTAAAGACTTATGCACATATGGGCACTTGCTTTATGACAAATATAACATTGAAGAACAGTGAGAAAATGGTAGACTTTCAATAGCTGGTGCTAGAAAAACAGGATATCCATATGGGAAAACAAAATCTGAGATTTCTGGGTATCAAAAACTAAATTTGAGAAGCAAAACAATAAAACTTTTAAAGAGTGAAATAAGAAGATGTCTTCACCAACTTGGGAAAAGAAATATTGTTTAAACCATACAGAAAAAAAACTTAACTAAAAATAAAAAGATTAATTAAATCAAAAATAAGAAATTTTATTTGTCAAAAAGTTACTATTTAGGGAGTGGATAGGAAAGCCAAATAATAAAACTATGAAGATATTTAAGAAAGTGATTAGTGTAAAATTTAGGATAGTAACGACTTTTGGAAGGAGAGGTTCGGGGGAAGGGCACATGGAGCAACTTCTGGCTGGCGAAGTTCTTTTTCTTGATCTAGGTAGTGGTTACAAGAGTTTGTCTCACAAAAGATTCACTAGGCTATGTATTTGTTTAAATGATTTTCTGATTTTATGTTTTATTTTATAATATCAATATTTTTAAAAAATTTAAAGAGGGAGAAAAAAATGTGCAACACATAACTGGCAAAAGGCTCTCATCTAGTATATACAGTCATGCGTCACTTAACAATGAGGGTATACTGTGAAAAATGTGTTGATTAGGCGATTTTGTCATTGTGCAAACATCATAGAGTTTACTTATACAAACTTACTACATAACTAGGCTGTATGATATAGCCTATTGCTCCTAAGCTACAAACCTGTATGTCATATTACTATACTGAATATTGTAGGCATTTGTAATTCAGTGGTAAGCATTTGTGTATCTAAGCATATCTAATCATAAGAAAAGTACAGTACAAATATTGTATTATAATCTTATTGGTCTACCATTGTATATGTGGGCTGTCATTGACCAAAATATAATTATGCAGCATATGACTGTATAAATAATCCCTACCCTCAAAAAATAAACACATAAAAAGACAATAGAAAAAATGTTCAAGAGATGTGAATAGATCCTTTATAAAAGATAATATCCAATATTCAACAAATATCAAAAAGGTGCTTGATCTCATTAGTAAGCATAAAAATGAACATTAAAACCCCAATGAGGGCCAGGTGTGGTGCCTCATGCCTGTAATCTTAGCACTCTGGGAGGCCGAGGTGGGAGGATTGCTTGAGCTCAGGCGTTCGAGACCAGCCTGAGCAAGAGTGAGACCCTGTCTCTACTAAAAATACAAAAATTATCCAGGTGTGGTGGCGTGTGCCTGTAGTCCCAGCTACTTGGGAGGCTGAGGCAGGAGGATCGCTTGAGCCCAGGAGTTTGAGGTTGCAGTGAGCTATGATGACGCCACTGCACTCTAGCCTAGGCGACAGAGTGAGACTCTCTCCCCCTGCAAAAAAAAAAGCCAGTGAGGCATCACCATATAATCACTTGAATAGTTAAAATTAAAAGGCTGGATTAATAAGAGTTGATGAAACTGAAGCAAGAAGAACTCTAATGCTCCTGGTAAGAGTGTATATTTGTTCAGTCACTTTAGAAAACAATTTGGCATTATAGACTTATTTTGGAGATACTTATATCCTGTGGTCAAGATTTTCTACTCTGAGGTATAAACCCTAAAGAATTGTGTGCACAGGTATACCATAACACATATATAGACTGTTCATAGAAGCAATATTTGTAAAATGGCAAAACTGGAAATTAATCAAATATTCACCAGCAGTAGAATAGATAGAAAAAAGTATGGCATATTCATATATGTATCAGCATGCGATAATAAAAGTGAATAAACTGTAGCTAGATACTTCAGCATACATGTGAAGTTCATTTCTCCCCCTTATGTCATGTCTCTCTTCAATTATCTAAGATATATATTACAATTCAAGGACTTTGTCTTTGACCCAATTTCTCATTAGAATTTTCTAAATTTTTATACCAAGAAATGTCCTTAATGGGAAGCAGTGCAAGTATTCTCTCTTGTCAATAGCAATATACTAAAACATTAATGAAGAAATAAAATAGGATATGAATGGCTTGTGTTCTTCACCTAAATGTGAAATGTCTGTTATAAAAAGTGTCCATTTGTGTCTTCTATATTTATGAGGAATTCATTCTATTCAAGATACTGCACTAGTCCAGGGGAAAACAAAACCACACAAATATAGCTTCTGCTCTCGAGAAATTCACATTCTACTGGTGGAGAGCCTAGGCAATTATGATGTAACATGAATTAAGGTTTGCACAGATTTATGGGATTGCATGCCCATAAATTAGATAACTTAGATGAAATGGACAAATTCCTAGAAAGACACAAACTACCAAAACTAATTCAAGAATAAATGGTGAATGAGAATAGATATATTACAGGTGAAGGGATTGCACTAGTAATCAAAAAAACTACCCACAAGGAAAAGCCCAAGACCAGCTGAATTCTCCCAAATAATAAAAGAATTAATACCATCCCTTAAAAACACTTCAAAAAAATTGATGAGGAGGGAACAGTTTCCAAAACTAGAGAATCACAAGAAAAGAACAGTACAAGCCAATATCTGTTATAAACATGGATGCAAAAGTCCTTCATAAAATGCTAGCAAACTGAATATAGAAACATATAAAAAGAATTACACACAATCACCAATGAGGATTTATCCCAAGAATGTAACATTGGTTTAACACTCCAAAATCAATGAATGTAATATAACATACCAATAGAATAAAAAATAAAAACCACATGATGCATGCGGAAAAACTGTTTGACAAAATCCAACATCTATTCATGACAAAAACATTTAACAACCTAGGAATAGAATGGAATTTTCCCAGACTAAGAAAGAGTATATATAATAAAACCACAGCTAACATCACACTTAATGAAAGACTGGTTCTTCCCCCCTAAGATCCGGAACAAGGCAAGCAAGTATATCTGTTCAAGCCATTTCTATTCAACATTGTGCTAGAGGTTCTAGCCAGGGCAATTAGGCAAGGAAACAAAATAAGCTATCCAGATTGGAAAGAGAGCAATAAACATCTTTACTCACAGATTACATATAGAAAAGTATCAGAAATTTGATTTTAAAAGCTAATACAAATACAAACAAATTCAACAAATTTGAAGGATACAAGATCAATAATCCCATTGCTAGGCATTTACCCAAAGGAAAAAAAGACATTTTATAAAAAAGATACTTTTACTTGAATGTTTACAGCAGGACATTCATAATTGCAAAGATGTGGAATCAACCCAAGAGCCCATGAATACATGAGTGGGTTAATAAAAATCAGTTGTACTTCTATGCACTTGAAATAAACAATCTGAAATAAAATTAAGAAAACAATTCTATTTGCATTAGCATCAAGAATAATATAACATATATGAATAAATTTAACAAAAGAAGTGTGAAACTTGTATTTTGAAAGCTACAAAACATTGTTAAAAGAAATTAAAGAAGATCTAAATAGATGGAAAATTATCCTATATTTGTGGATCAGAATACTTAATATTGTTAAGATGGTAATACTCCCTAAATTGAATCACAGATTTAATGCAATGCCTAGCAGAATTATAGCTAGTTGCTTTGTAGAAATTGACAAGCTGATTCTAAAATTCATATAAAATTGCAAGATACCAGAAATAGCCAAAATAATCTTTGAGAAATAGGAACAAATTTGGAGGACTTACACTTTCCAATTTTAAAACTTACTACAAAGTAAAAGTAACCAAGAATATGTCATACTTGGTATAAGAATAACTACATAGTCCAGAAATATACCATGGGCCTATTGTCAACTGATTTTTCACAAGGGTGCCAAGATCATTCAATGGGGAAAAATAGTCTTTTCAATAATTGGTGCTGGAACAACTGGATAGCTACATGCAAAATAATAAAATTGAATCCTTATCTCATACAATATAAAAAAATTAACTTAAAGTAGATCAAAGAACTCAATGTAAGAGATAAAACTATGAAACTATATAGGAGGAAGTCTTTATGCCTTGGATTTCACAGTGAATTCTTAAATATGACACCAAAGCTGAAGCAACAGAGAAAAAAAATAGATAAACTGGACTTCGAAATAAAACACTTTTGTACTTCAGATGACACTATGAAAAAGGTGAAAGGACAATCTACAGAATGGAAAAAATATTTGCAAATCACATATCTGATAAAGAACTTATATCTAGAATATGCAAAGAACTGTTACAACTCAATAATAAAATAAAAAATGACCCAATAAAAAATTGGCAAAAGGTCTGAATAGATATTTCTCCTAAGAAGATATACAAATGGCCAATGACATGAAAACATGCTCAACATCATTAATCATAAGAAAAATGAAAAGCAATACTACAATGAAATACCAATTCACACCCACTAGGATGGCTAGAATCAAAAAAACAATAATATAAGTGTTGGTGAGGATATGGAGAAATCCTCACTGATGCTGGGAATATAAAATGGTATAGCCACTATGAAAAACAGTATAGAGGTTCCTCAATAAATTAAAAATAGAACTACCATGTGATCTAGCAATCCCACTTCTGGGCATATATCAAAAGGAGTCATAGATTAAAGGAAAATGGCAGACTAGAAGCAGACTGCCAGCACGCCACTACCAAGGAAAGAAGTGAAAGGTGCAGGCAGCTGCCTGCATATGGATCATTCTTCTCTGGAGCAGTATTGAGAAATCACAGAGAAGCAACATGGGACACTCAGAGTGGAAAAAAAAAAGGTGACGGGGTGATACATGTAACAAGTATAGCAAGATGGCTCCCACCACCACCACAGACCTCTGCTTGACCAGACCGGACACCTACCTGGAGTCCGTGCAGAGCCATTGCACCAGACAGCAGGTGAGGTGGGGATTGGGCAGCAACTAAAGCCATCCTGAACTCTTGCCGGGTCTGCAGCAGGTGAAGAAGGAGTGGACAGACTTGTGGCTTTCCGGAGCCATACCTGGTGACTTGAAGCCAAGCACTTCTCCCCTACAGCGCAAGGGGAGCTGAGCACAGGAATTGACTGGAGTGCAGCAGGCTCCGACCTGAGAGGTGTTGGGCGACTGCTTTGCAAGGTCCTGATTGGGGAGTGGAGAGATCTACAGCCCCCGGCTCTGAAACCAACATCTGCTGGCCTGACTTGGCATCCACAGGGACTCTGAGCCTGCTAAACAACCTGCCACTTGCTCAGCCCCAACTCCACCCTCCAGGCCCCAATTGCCTGCCTGCTTGGCCCTGACCCCACCCTACAGGATGGATCAGCCCCACCATCTGCCTGGCCCTCCTTCTGAAGCCCTGCTTTGGGCTCCTTCCCAGTCCTGGCTCTGAGGCTCCACCTCTGTGCCTGCAGAACCCCTTCCAGGCCCGAGACACCGTCCCCAAGTCTCCAGCACTGCACCAGGACACCAAAACTCCACCCCAGAGCCTCCACTGCCGCAGCAGGGCCAGAAGAACTGCTCCAAAGTCCAATGCTGTGCCAGGGACCCTCCAGGCTCAAGCTGCTGGTGCGCTGGGACCCCGTTTGAGCAAACCCACATAGCCTGTGAACCCACAACAACCACATCCAGCTGTTGTTTGAACAGAGGCAATCACAGGCAAACAGAAAAAAATCAGAACAGCTGCATTACAGGCTTTTAGTGCACATGCCCCTCATCTGGAGCATCAACATTCCAGAATGGAGGGGAGAAAAAAGAGTGCCATCTAGTGACCTCCCCTTACTGTAACCAAGCAAAAGCATTTCCAGAAAGGAACAGGAGCCCTGCAAACCTGTTAGTCCTGAGTTGAGAAAAGAGGTCTCAGATGAGTAGAAACCAGCAAAAGAACCCTGGCAACATGAAAAATCAAAAAGATCAACAGCCCCAGTGGATCACAATGTAGCTACAGCACTGAGCTCCAACTACAAGGAAATTGTCCAAATGACAGAAATGGAATTTAGATATGGATGGCAAATAATATGAATGGAATTGAAGAGAAAGTTGAAAACTAACAAAAAGAAGCCCAAAAAATATTTCAGGAAATTGATGAAAAAGTCACTAAGGAGATAGACAAAATTAGGAAACATATAATAGAATTTAAAGAAATGAGTCATTCAGGGATTTTCAAAACACAACAGAAAGTTTCAGCAACAGATTAGACCAAGGAGAAGAAAGAATTTCAGGGCTTGAAGACAAGGCTCTCAAGTGAATCCAATCATTTAAAGAAGCAGAGAAGAGAACAACAAAGGCAGAGCAATCACTTAGAAAGATGTGGGACTATGTGAAGTGAATATACATACAAATTATAGGAATCCCTGAGGGAGAAGAAGAAAGGGCTAAAAGCATGGAAAATCTATTTAAGGGAATTATGGAGGAAAATTTCCCTAGTATTGCCAGAGATCCAGACATCCAGATACAAGATGGTCATCAAACTCCGGGAAGATTCACAACAAATAGACATCTCCAAGAAACATAGTAATCAACTTGGACAACATCAAAATGAAAGAGAAATTCTATAAGCATCTACACTTAAGCAACAACTGACCTACAAGGGAAATCCCATCAGGATAACAGCACACTTCTCAGCAGAAACCTTATAAGCCAGAAGGGAGTGGGTCCCCATCTTCAATGTTCTTAAACATTGAAGCCTAGAATTTTAAATCCTGCAAAACTAAGTTTCACATTTGATGGAGAAATTAAGTCTTTCCCAGATAAGCAAACATTGAGGAAGTTCATCATAACTAGACCTGCCCTGCAAGAAGTACTCCGATCTGCATTATACATGGATCAGCACAGTAGATGCCCACCAGTGTAAAATCACCCAAAAGCTAAAGGTCAAAGCCAAGATAATACAATGGCTCAAGAAGTAAAACAAAGCAATAAAGTTCTATGCGACAGGATGAATAGAAATCCACTCAACTTATCAATTCTTTCAATAAATGTGAAAGGCTTGAACTGTCCACTGAAGAGACATAGCCTGGCTGAATAGATTACAAAAAAATACAAGCCAAGTATCTGCTGTCTGTAGGAAATGCATATTACCCACAAGGACTCATTCAGTCTCAAGGTAAAGGGATGGAAAAGAACATTCCATGCAAATGAAAACCAAAGGAAAGCTGGTGTAGCCATTCCCATATCAGATAACATAGACTTGAAATTAACAAAAGTAAAGTAAGACAAAGATAGTCACCATATAATGGTGAAGAGAACAATTCAACAAGAAGATATAACAATCCTAAATATTTATGCACCTAACACATGTGTACCTAGATTTATAAAGCAAACCCTACTTGATCTAAACAAAATGATAAACAGCAGCATTATAATAGCCAGGGACTACAACACCCCACTGATTAAATGGGCAGATCCTCCAAGCAGAAAATAAAAAAAAGAAACAATGGACTTAAGTGGGACTCTAGAACAAATGGGCCTAACAAACATCTACAGAACATTCTACCCCAAAACTACTGAATATATGTTCTTCTCAGGAGCTAACAGAACATTCTCTAAGATTGATCACATTCTAGGCCACAAAACGTGTCTCAACAAATTTAAAAAAACAGAAATTATATCATATATCTTCTCAGACAACAATGGAATAAAATTAGAAATCAATTCCAACAGAAACACTCAACTCTATACAAAGTCATGGAAATTAAACAACCTACTGCTGAATAGTTATTGGGTCAGGGAGGAAATTAAGATGGAAATCAAAAGATTCTTTGAATTAAATGACAAAGCAGACATAATTACCAAAATCTGTGGGGTTCAGAAAAAGCACTCCTAAGAGGAAAATTCATTACATGCCTACATCCAAAACACAAAAAGATCACAAATCAATAATCTAATGAATCCTCTCAAGGAATTGGAGAAGGAAGAGCAAACCAATCTGACATCCAGCAAAAGAAAAAAAATAACCAAGGTCAGAGCAGAACTAAATGAAATCAACTCCAAAAGAATTATACAGAAGATTAATAAACAAAAAGTTGGTTTTTTGAAAAGATAAACAAAATAGGCAGGACTTTTTCTAGATTAACCAGAAACAGAAAAGAAAAACCCTAATAAACTCAATCAGAGATGAAAAAGGAGGCATTATCACTGATATCACAGAAATACAAAATATCATCTCTGAATACTATAAAAATCTCTATGCACACAAACTTGAAAATGTGAATAAAATGGACAAATTCTTGGAAACACACAACATTCCCAGGCTCAACCAGGAAGAAATAGAACTCCTGAACAGACCAATATCTAGTAATGAAATTGAAGCAGCAATAAAAATCTTCTAACAAAAAAAAGTCCTGGCCCAGATGGTTTCACAGCTGAATTTTACCAGACATACAAAGAAGAACTGGAAACTATACTGTAGAAATTATATCAAAACATGGAGAAGGAAGGAATTTTCCCCAACTCATTCTATGAAGCCCATATCACCTTTATACCAAAGCCTAGGAAAGGACCAAACAAACAAACAAAAAAAAACTACAGATCAATATCCTTTATGAATATAGATGCAAAAATTCTCAATAAAATCCTAGCAATTCAAATTCAGCTGCACATTAAAAAAAAAAAAATCCACCATGACCAGGTGGGCTTCATCCCAGAGATGCAAGGATGGTTTGACACATGCAAATCAGTAAATGTGATTCACCATATAAAAAGAAGCAAAAGCAAAGACCATATGGTCCTCTCAATAGATGCAGAAAACACATTTGACAAAATTCAGCACCCTTTTATGATAAGAATGATTAACAAAATAAGCATAGATGGAGCATACCTCAATATTATAAAAGCTATATATGACAAACCCACAGCCACATCATACTTTATGAAGAAGACCCCAAAGAAAATCACAGCAACAACAAAAATAAATAAATTGTATCTAATTAAATTAAAAAGCTTCTGCACAGCCAAGGAAACAATCAATAGAGCAAATGGAAAACCTACAGAATGGGAGAAAATATTTGCATGCTGTACATCTGATAAAGGGTTAATAACCATAATCTTCAAAGAACTCAAGCAAATCAGCAAGAAAACATCAAAAAAACCCATTAAAAAGTGCTCAAAATGTATGAACAGAAGCTTTTCAAAAGAAGGTAGACTAATGGCCAATAAACATATGAAAATCACTCAACTTCAGCAATAATTGGGGAAATGCAAATCAAAACCGCAGTAAGATATCACCTAACTCCAGTAAGAATCACTTTTATTAAAAAGTTCCAAAACAAATGCTGGCACAGATTCAGAGAGAAAGGACCAATTATACACTGTTGGTGGACTGCAAATTAGTACAACTTCTATGGAAAGTAGTTTGGAGATACCTCAAAGAACTAAAAGTAGACCTACCATTTGATCCAGCACTCCCACTACTGGGTATTTACCCAAAGGGAAAAAAGACATGTTATTAAAAAGACATCTGCACTCGAATATTCTTAGCAGTACAAATCACAATTGCAAAGATGTGGAAACAACCCAGGTGCCCATCAAAGTACACGCGTGGATTAATAAAATGTGGTATATATATACCATGGATTACTACTCAGCCATAAAACCAAAAAGGTGATCTGATACCTTTAGTAACAACCTGGGTGGAACTGGAGTCCATTCTTCTAAGTGGAATATGGCAAAAATGGAAAAACAAATACCACACGTACTTACTACTAAATTGGAACTAGTGGATCAACACTGATGGGCACATATGGAAGTAAAACTTAATGAAAATCAAGCAGGCAAGAGAGGGGAGGAGAGGATGGGTAGATTCACACCTAACGGGTACAATGCACACTCTCTGGATGATGGGCACACTCATAGCTTCAACTCAACCTGTACAAAAGAAAATTATGTAACCAAAATGTTTCTACCCCCATAATATTCTGAAATAAAAAAATAAAATAAAAAATAATAAAATGAAATTAAATTAAATTAAAAAGGAGTTATAACAGGTTCTCAAAAGAATATCTGCCTTCTCATGTTTATTGCAGCATTATTCACAGTAAATAAGACAGGGAAGCAAGCTAAATGTACATCAACAGATGAATGGATAAAGAAAATGTGGCATATTCATACAATGGAATATTATTCAGACTTGAAAAAGAAGGAAATCCTGCCATTCATGATAGTACGGGTGAACATGGAAGATATTATGCTAATGATATAAGCCAGACACAGAAGAACAAATACTACATGATCCCACTTAACTGAAAATGTAAAACAGTGAAACTCTTAGAAGCAGGGAGTAAAATGTTGGTTGCCAGGGGCTGGAGTGAAGGGGAAACAGGGAAATATTAATCAAAGAGTACAAAATTTCCATATACAAGATTGATAAGTCCTAGAGATCTACTGTATAGCATAGTGCCCATAGTTAATATATTGCATCGTATGCTTAAAATTTTGCTGGGAGGGTCAATCTTATATATATTATGTGGTGTTATGAAAAATCATAATAGTAAATAAAGAGGGCAGGAGGAATATTGTGGAGGTGATGGACATGTTTACGGCATAGATTGTGGTGATGACTTTTATCTGTATGCTTATCTCTAAACTGATCAAGTTGTACACATAAAATATGTATGTATGGCTTTTTGTATGTCAACCTTACCTCATTTAAGTGGTTTCGAAAAAAACCTGAATATTAGCAGAGGGATAGACATATGGAGCAATGGAACAGAATAGAAAACTTAGAAATAGACTCACATAAATATGGCCAATTGATTGTTGACAAAAGTGCAAAAGTAATTCAATGAAAGAAAGATCACTCTTTCAACAAACGGTGTTGGCACAATTGTACATTCATAAGCAAAAAAAAAGTAAACATAGACACAGACCTTACACCTTGTACAAAAATTAACTCAAAATGTATCATGGACTTAAGTGTAAAGTGAAAAACTATAAAAGTTTTAGGAAAAAATAGGAAATAATCTTTGTGTTCTAAGGTTAGGCAAAGAATTCTTAAATTTAACACTAAAGGCACGACTCATTTTAAAAACTGCTAAATAGGACTTCTTCAACATTAAAAAGTTTTGCTCTATTAAAGACAATGTTAAGAGGATGAAAAAAGAAGCTACAGACCAGGAGAAAATATTTCCTTACTACATATTCCACAAAGGACTAGTAAATAGAATATATAAAGAACTCTCAAAAGTAAAAAAAAAAATTGTTTGTTTAACTAACAATTGGGCAAATGACATAAAAAGACATTTTACCAAAGAGGACATACAAGTGGCAAATAAACACATGACAAGATGTCTAAAATTATCAAACTTTAAGGCAGTGCAAATTAAAACTACTATGAGGTATCACTTTAAAATAAAAAATGATGACATCACCAAATGCTAGCAAGGATTCAGAGAAACTGTATTTCTCATACATTTTTGGTAGGAATGTAAAACAGTCCATTCCCACTCTGGAAAACAGTCTGGCAGTGTTAAAAAAAACAAACAAACATGCAATTACTATAGGCCCTAGCAATTGAACTTGTGAGAATTTATCCCAGAGAACTGAAAACTTATGCTCTCAAAAACAACTATACATGAAGGTTTATTGCAGCTTTGTTTGTAATAGCCAAAAACTATAAACCACCAAGATCTACTTCAAAGAGGGAATGGTTAAACAAACTGTGTATTATACTTTGAAATATTACTCAGCAATGAAAAGGGACAAACTGTTGATACAGATGCAACAATCTAAATGAACCTCTAGAAAATTATGCTGAATTTTTAAAAAGCCAATCACTAAAGGTACATACTGTATGAGTCTCTCTCTGTATATATGTACCCTTCAAATTAAGCAATTATAGAAAAAGAATTATAGAAAAGGTGACTAGACTAGTGGTTGCCAAGAGTTAAGAAAGGGGTGTGGGTGGGAGAGAAGTAAATGTGTCTATAAAAAAGCAACAGGATGTATCTGTGTGGTCATGGAAATGTTCTGTACCTTGATTGTAATAATGTCGATATGCTGGCTGTGACTGTATACCGCAGTTTTGCAAGATGTTCCCACTGAGGGAAGTTAGGTAAAGGATACATGAGATCTTTTTGTATTATTTCTTATAATTGCATGTGAATCTATACTCATATCAAAATAAAACTGGAATCAATATGAACTGAATTTAATTTGTCTTTGCCACATACTAGGTGTGTGATTCTGTGAAAATTGCTTACTCTCTCTAAACCTCTTTTTTCCTCTTTAAATGGGATTATCATAATTTCCTGTATCAAAAACTGCTAATTGAGAATATTCTCTCAATAACTTTAGGAATAGAGCTCTCTGGAATTTTAGTGAAGGACACAGATGGCCAGGTAGTTACTATATTTTTTAGTTTGCTTTGTGATGGGTTTGACTAAGTGACTAAGTTATTACCAGTGAGATATAAGTGGAAATGATGGGTGAAACTTCCATATCTCACTCTTAAGAACAGTGTCTCTCTTTCTGCTTCTGATGCATGGGCCATGGAAAACCAGAATAGTACCATGGACCTACCAACAGAAGGCTTACACCGAATGTGGCAGGACCAACCACCTGCCTGTGGCTTGTACAGCCTTGTGAAGCCAAGCTGTTTTGCAAGCCCTAACGACTATGAGCTGCTTACCACTATACGCTTACATGAAAGAGAAATAAAATTTTTTCTTATTTAAGCCACTGCATTTCTGGGGTCTTCGTGGTTTAGATTGTAGCTACATTGTATTGCTAAGATAATTAAATGAGATTTTTATAAAGTTCTTAGCAAGCTGTCCAGTATATACTATATAGTAATTGTTCAATATAGTAAATGGCAGTTGTGTATTTTTCCCATAGGAAAAAGCATAAAAGGGATTCCCTCTGTTTTATCACTACTTTCTCTTGTTTCCTCATCACCATCACCTTCCTAAAACTATCTAGCCCCTTAACTTCCTGAACAGTGTACTCTTGTGATTCCTTTCTTGGCCAACTTTTTATCTTTTTCCTTCTTTGGTCTGCAAAGGACATTTCTCAAGCATTTCTTGTTCATCTTTATTTCATTTTTTTTCCTCGACTCTGTTCCCCTAGTCAAATCTATCAAATATGATTCAATCATCTGTATTAATTTTGACTCCCAAGATTATAATCTGAGGAAAGACCTAAGATCCAGGCCAAAATTTCTAATTTATTTCTGCATATGTCTGCCTTTTCCTTGATCTTAGTATGTTAAGACTGAACTCATCCCTGGCTTTCTCATGTTGTTCTTTCTTCTGTGTTTTCTGAGAGTTACCATGTCCTCATCATTTTGGGCTAAAATCTCAGAGATAACTGTAATTCTTCAACTCCTTAAATTATCATTTAATCTTTTGCAAACTACTTATTTGTAAACCTATTAGTTGCAGTAATAAATGTTCATGATTGCATAGTAGAGCAATCACTTTTACTGCAGTGCACTCTCTCTCCAATATTGCATCCCAGACTGGTCATTTGGGCTCTGCTTGAATACCCCCAATGATAGGGAGATTTGCCCATAACCCAGGGGGTAACCATTTGTGACAACTCCAGGAGACCAAGAGGCAAAGAAGCAACCTGTGAATGAATGGAAGTCAGGAAAACCAGAGATGCAAGAGAAAGAAAACCTCATCATTTTCAGAAACAGACTCAGATCTGAGCCAGGAATGAAGAATCTGCAATTACACCTCCGCTTATCCTCAATACAATTATCCTGAGGTCTTCTCTGTGCCCCCATCTGGCCCAGTTTCATTGACAAAGGGATATAAAAAGGATTGATCAGGAAAAGACACTTCCCTCATGGAGTGTGTACACTTATATTAATAGAATGGAGATAAGGCATTTCTCCCTTACACAAAAACACAGATAAGTGATAACATGCAAAGGTGAACAGAGTTTGACAAATAAATATTTTCTCAAAAAATTATTAGTCAAAAGAGCCTATCAGAATTCATTTGTCCATAACTCTCTTATTATTTTATTTCCTCAAGAGAATTTTAGTCTTGAATTATCACTGTATCTGTCTACCCTTTCAGGCCCTCTGAAAATAGGGTTTTCAGAAGCACTACATTGATAGTGCTCAAGCAATGAACCTGAGGACTGTTTTCTACTTCAGTGCAGGCCTGTGTACCTCTAGGCCTTGCTCTTTCATTGTATCACCTATGCCCTAGAATGCATGGTCCCTGAGGTGATTTGGACACAGTCTTGTTGGGGAGAGGTAAGTCACCACAACAATATGTCCTAAGAGGTTATGTCCCCAGTGAGGATACTATAAGGGCTGACTACTGCTGCCCCTATTTGCTTCAGGGCCCCATCTACCAAACTTCCGTCCTGTCATGCCACAAATGACTCAGAGACCAACATGAAGGATCAGCTTTATTGACGAGTGCCTAGGGCAGACCATGCCTGCCCAGAAGCAACAGGTAACCAGCCTATTGACAAATATCCAAAGACAGGTATATGAGTGAATGTGGAGGACAGCCGAGGGAAGAACTAGGTGAATGGCTATGAAAGACTTTGTCCTTATTCATCTTAGACACTCTCAGATCCTTCTTCTGTTCCCCATGATTTTCAGACCCCTCATAATTCTGAAAAACCTCTTGAATTTCTCCAGATGTACAACATGCTATTTTAATCTTATAGCCTTATGCTTATGATTATGGAGATGATACCTGAGAAATGCATTTGAAAGGTTCACAAGTGTAAGAAACATTCTTAAGTAACAGTGTGGTAAAATGCTGGAGATCTGTAAAGATGTTGGATAGAGCAGGAAATTCTGTATGGGAAGGGGGAACTCAGAAAGCAGAAGGCAATGGTCAGAGAGGCAGGGGTCCATCCTGTTATGTTTAGGAGGTAGCACTCCCCTTGCCCTAAGATCAGACCCAAAGATGTACCTACCATATTAAGTCCATATCAATATAGGTCAAATTCAAACGGGATTTTAAAAAAATCCATTAATTGAATTTTACTGCCATAAACAGAGAAACCAAACAAACAAACAAAAAATATTTTATTTTTATGTAAATGAGTCTATTTGGCTATACCCATGGGCATCTTCTTATTTCCATGCAGAATGTATAGGATAGAGGTAGTGCCTCACCCCCATAGCCAGATTATCTGGGTTTATCCCAGCTCCACCGTTTCCTAGATGTGTGATTTTGAGAAAATGTCACTCATCTTTCTGTGTCATTTATAAATAGAGATAAAGGTGCTTAAACTCATTAGGCTGTTGTGAGGATTAAGTTAGTACATGAAAAGTACTCAGTGCCTTGCACATAGTAATCCATTTTATTATTATGTCTTCTCTATATGCCATGTGGATACAGACTAAGCCAGTAATTATAATAACTCCAGACAGTCCTCAGTTGTTAATTCACCAAATTCTTTGCTAGATGCATTGAGATTCTTCAATTTGTGATGATCAAATGAAGAATTCAAGGAAAACAGGCAATACAAAATAAACTTAGTTTTCTCTGAAAGTGGGATATGCCTATGTACAAAGCTCTTCCCAATGTGTCTCTGGACAAAGGCTTGTGTGGCTTCCCAGGGAAGATCACTGGAGTCCAGGCAATGTACTGTTGAGGCTTTATTTATGTAACATTCAGGAGGTGGCGGGTAGACAGGAGTCCAGTTAATTGTGCTAGTGTAACTAGCCAATTTGAATGATCCAAGTAATATCTACATGGCTCACAGACATACGTATGGACTTGCCAATGTGTTTTAAAATAATACATTGCTTCATTGTGTGGGCACATAATCCTCTGATAATTTTCTCTTTGATCATCACATACTCCAATGAAGTAGGAATGACATATGACATATCATCACCAGTAGTAGCAGCACTATTTGATAGATAAGAAAACAGGTTCAGCTTTCCACTGCTGAAACAGAAAAGGAGCATTAAATTCCCAAGCCCCTAGATTACTACCTTATTTATTTCTTAACTAATTTGATAAATATTTATTGGTAACATATCATGTCCAAAGCACTAAACTTAACTAGGACAGAGAAATGAGTGAGAATCTCTTCTGCTGAGGAAGAAAAATCCAGGTAAGTACACAATTACCCATAGATCTGTTAGTAGGGTCATAATCACAATAGCAGAAGTGAGAGACCTTTTGGACAGAATCCTCATAGAGGCCCAGGTGTTTATTATGTTTATTCATGTGCAAAGACCAGAGGTAGGAAACAGGTAGTGTCTTGATGAGCTGTGACATGACTGGAAGGTTAAATAAGAATAATGGGTAATAGACACAAAGGGGAGGATGACTGTGAGGGCAGCGCTCAAGGGCATGTAAGAGACGAATTGTACAATACCAGAGATATCATGTAGTGCTGAAGAAACCCACAGACAAAGAACTGCTCTTGGTTCTGAGAATAAATGAGGTGGGAGAAAATCCTCAAGATCCTCCCCATTAATTATTATTTGAAACCTAAGTTGCCAAATGAGAAGGGTGCGTTTAGAGAGATGACCGCTGTGTGAATGTTAAAATTTCAGGCTCGTCTGTTGGCCCCGATGGTAGAATGCTGCCCTGATATAAAAATCTTATAATGCTAATAGAGAAGGAAGGTGGTTCCCAGACCGATGAGGGAGAAACGACATAGCCCAGAAGTGAGAGTGAACAGGAAAAAAAGAATAAATAAAACAAGAGTTCAATGCACACAGTGCACGGATACTCAGAGCTATAGGAGAGATCTGAGTACTGTGGTTCAGAAGGAGTTTATCGAGCAGGGCTTCTTCGAAAAGGGAGGGCAGACTTGGAGCAGGATGTATCAAAAGGGAAAAGACAATATCTGGCAGATATTAGGGGCCAAAGTTGCTTTAGCTGGAGAAAAAAGTCCTTGGCAATTGTAGGCCAGTCTGAGTAGCAACCAGGATTCTGTTTTCAACAACTGAGCTGGAAACTCACGAAGATGATGATGTAAAGTGTTACTGAGGGGTGGGAAGGACTTAGGGTTGTGGCCACCTCGCCACACAAGCTGCTCAACTTACAGGCTTGCCTTTGAATCAGCAGACAATTTAAGCCGGGGGTGGGGGTGCTGAAGAGCAAAATTGGTTTCAAACAGACTTGTGCACAGTGTGATTCTGAGGCTGCCTCCCACCCTCCACCTCATTTTCCAACAATTTCTCTCCCCTGTCCCTCAGGACTGACCCTGGCCAGTTTCTGCCAAATTTCATGCAGTGCTATAACTAGGAAAGAATCCTAGTTTGTATTTAGTTCCATTATCTATATTTTCAAAATATATATCTGAATGAAATAAATTATTCGAAATTATACAAATCAAGACTGAAACTTATTCCATTAATATGTATTAGGTATCTACTGTGTTCTAGATACTGCTCTGTTTACTGAGAACAGTGGGGTGAAGACAGATTCCTTTTCAGACTTTCTGTCATTGCTCAGTCTGAACTCAGCATCTGCATTCCCTTATCTTGGCTCTTGGGAGTTTCCAGTCATCATATTTGAGTTTTCCCCATCCTCTGTTATTACCTATGCCCAAGGCATGTTGGGCTCCCTTCCTACCCTGTTTCCAACCCTATTACTCTACCTCCTCTCCAAACTCTGGCTCAGAAAAATGTCTGACACATTGTCACTCTTTCCAAACTGGAGTTTATGGGTACTTGAAGGTACAAAAAAATGTTCCAAGGTCCTGGTAGGAATAGTTCCAAAGATCAGATTCCCTGATGTTTCAACTCCCTTATAAGCTCTTCTTAAAATTTATATCCTTGAGAAAGTGTTTCTTTTCCTTTCTCACTTCTGTTTTCAAAACCATTTCTCCCTTTTTGCAAAGAAAGGCATAAGTGAATCTTGGTGTGTGGAAGTACCCCCGGAAGGTAAGTTAGTGCCAACGCCAGTGTCAGTGCTGAGAAAGTGAATAACGGATAACTGGGTAGCAAATCCTTTAGCACTTCAGTTGTTTCCAATCTTTTGCTTTCAACACAATTGAAATAGGAGCTAATCAAGTTGTCAACTAATAGTTCGATAAAAATAATAGATGATAGATTACTGTATATTTTTTTGGCACATAACTAATAAAAAGTTCAAATAATTTAGTGTTATTACTATAATGAAACAACTGTCATTCCTGGAGCTATGGTACATCAATGTCACTTACATGTGAACTGTTTTTCTCAGTTTTTATCTCTAAGATTAAAAGTAAGAATGGAATTGATGCTATCTATAATCTTTCTCATTGTGGTAATTAGTCTTCAATGCACACAAGCATTGAAGAAAAATGCAATCCACATGATTATAAGATAGTTTTCCAATCAATTTTTAAAATTTTGTCCAATATATTTTTCAAAAATCTTTATATAGTTATATTGCTTTGGTTAAATGTATGCTAATTATATAATATCTAAAGGAAATCTTTTATAAAGCATTTATAGTCTGAAGTGTACAGAAAACAAAAAACTCACAGATAGATATAGAGGAAATCAATAAAAACTTGCAATTATAAAAATATATTACGGTAGCATATGTTGTGAGTTTGATAAGATAAATGATGTAAAATTTTCATTTTTTAAAGACACTCATTTATGTAATTTTTAAACTGGTATGGATATCATTATCATAGCACTGATATTTAGATTCCATTGAATATATTTAAGAAATAATATAATAGTTTCATTTAAAAAGTCTGTACTCACACTGCAGTGAAAATGACAGTCCCTGAAACTGTTTAAATTTTTGATAAAATATAAATGTTAAGTTAAAAGTATGCAAGCTGGTATATTGTCTTTTAAGTTTTTTTTCTTTTAAATGTGAAGGCAAGTACTTCAGTCCCACACAAATGAAAACGCTTGATGACATCTAACATGCAACCCAATCTCAAATCAGATTTGTGATTTTACCAGAGGCCTCTAGAGATGCCAGGTCCCTGGCGATATTGATATGAGAATGGAAAGACATAGTAGACTAGTTGGGGAGATGACTGCCCCTTTCTTTTTGCCACCTTGCCAGCTGCATCAGTTTTCTGTGGCTGCTATAACAAATTACCATAAATTTGGTGGTAAAACAACAGAGATTTACTCTCTCACAGTTCTGGGGGGTCAGAAGTCTGAAATCTGTATCACTTGGCAGAATTCAAGGTGTTGGCAAGGCCACACTCCCTCTGGAGGACCTAGGGGAGAATTCATTCCTTACTTCTTTTAACTTATGGTGGCTGCCAGCATTCTTTATCTTGTGACCACATCACTCCAGTCTTCAAGGCTAACATCTCCAAATCTCTCTCTGCTCCATTTTCACATTGCCTTCTCCTCTGTGTGTCTGTTTCAAATTTCCCTCTGCCTCTGTCTTATATGGACCCTTGTGATTGCATTTAAGGCCCACTTGGATAATCCAGGACAATTCTTCCTATCACAACATCTTAAATTTAATCACGTCTGCAGCATCTTTGCCATATGATGTAACATTTACAAGTTCCATGGATTAGTACATGCACAACTTTTGGGGGCCCATTTTTCAACCTACCATATCAGCCCTGGAAATGAGGCAGCTTAACTCTAGCACAAAGAATGTACTCAAAAATACTTGTAAAGGGAATGGAAAAATCACTACTTTCTAGAGCAGGGGTTCCTCTTCTCCTCCATCCTCAATTGTCTCCCCAATCAGAAATGAACACTTTTCAAACCAACGTTCCTGCCATGGTGCCTTGCACTAGAGCTCAAGCAATCTCTCTGAGTTACTACTTCCTCTTCATCCAATTTCCCTTGAGAGATAAGTCCTCAGACTCCAGCTTGCTGTCACTCCTTTTTTTATTCATTCATTCAAAAAATATTGAGTAAAGGTGCTATGGGGCTTAGGAGTTTGTAGGGAAGTGAGGGAAGACCATGTCCTGAATTAAAAAAAGAAACAAGAATCTAAATACCAAGGTGGTTCTGAAATCACTCAGTAAGTATTTATCAAATACCCACTGTAGTTAAGGTTGCTAAATTATTGGATACAATACTCAAGTCTGAGAACTTTTCTTTTGGGGTGGGAGATGAAACAACAAAGTGAAGGGAAAAAGTGATGTCATAATAATTGAGAATATATGGCCATGCATCTTCAAAGGTTATAATCTGTGAAGGGATGTTAGTGGTTTGGTCTACCTTTCTTTCAACCTCTTGTTCTTCCTGTGATTTTTTCAGGCACATAAGTGGACAGAGACTATGAGAAATTTGAGTGGAGGCCACGTAGAGGAATTTGTCTTGGTGGGCTTCCCTACCTCTTCACTCATCCAGCTGCTCCTCTTTGTCTTCTTTTTTGCAATTTATCTGCTGACATTGTTGGAGAATGTACTCATCGTCTTCACAATCTGGCTCACTCCAAGCCTTCATCGCCCCATGTACTTTTTCCTTGGCCATCTCTCCTTCCTGGAGCTATGGTACATCAATGTCACCATTCCCCGGCTCTTGGGAACCTTTCTTGCCCAGGACAGTAGAGTCTCCTATGTAGGATGCATGACCCAACTCTACTTCTTCATTGCCTTAGCCTGCACCGAATGTGTGCTGTTGGCGGTTATGGCCTATGACCGCTACCTGGCCATCTGTGAACCCCTCCGATATCCAAGCCTCATGCCTCCCAGTCTGACCACTCGCTTTGCTGCTGCCTGTTGGGGCAGTGGCTTCTTCAGCTCCATGATGAAGCTTCTTTTCATTTCACGACTGTCCTACTGTGGACCCAACATCATCAACCACTTTTTCTGTGATATCTCCCCTCTACTCAACCTCACCTGCTCTGACAAGGAGCAAGCAGAGCTGGTAGACTTCCTTTTGGCCTTGGTGATGATTCTACTCCCTCTATTGGTTGTGGTTTCATCATATGCTGCCATCATCGCAGCCATTCTGAGGATCCCCACTGCCCAGGGACGCCACAAAGCCTTCTCCACTTGTGCTTCTCACCTGGCAGTGGTTGTTATCTACTACTCCTCCACTCTCTTCACCTACGCACGTCCCCGGGCCATGTACACCTTCAACCACAACAAGATCATCTCAGTGCTCTACACTGTCATTGTACCATTCCTCAACCCCGCCATCTACTGCCTGAGGAACAAGGAGGTAAAGGATGCTTTCCAGAAGACAGTGCTGGTCAGATGCCACTATCCTAGGGATGTTCCAGACTGATGTACACCAGATCCTGGCAGGGAGGAAAATAACAGAGTCTTAATAGGGCCTCCTCAAGGAATCATAGAATGAGTTTAAGGGGAACAAAAATACCAATTAGTCTATAGTTTCTCTAAATATTGTCTGGGGACCTCCTAATACATATGGAAGTTTATGAATCATTGATTTTTTACAAGGGTTTTCAAACTAAGATTGGGCTAGCTACCTAAGAATCATGTGGGGATTTGTCAAAATGAAGATTCCCCAAAAAATATGTGGAGAGTCTGACTATATCTGGGAAATAACCCTGCTATGAATAAATTTCAAAACTTGCTAGGAACTCCTATTTCACAGACAGTTTGAGATCTGCTACTCTAGACCAAGCCCATTATATATTTTATAAGTGAGAAAAGCTAACATGAGAAAAGAAAAGGGACTTACTGGTGAGTATGTCAAGACAAAATGATCCAGGCTTTAATCTATCAGTCTCAAAGATCCAGATTCTCAAATCCCACTTCCATGAGAAACTGAAAAATTACATATTATACACCAAGAAATAAATTTCAGACCACCTAATGAAAATACCCTTCACCTCTACACACTTTATATCCACTGAAAGTCAAAGCAGAGAGATGCAGTGTTGGTATTCAGCCGTATGTGCACCAATCAATACATCTAAACATCCTCTTCATCTCCCTTTTTTGACTCTCCGGGGAATATGAAGTTGGTTGACCTCATAGAAGTTGACTAGGTAGTAAGTAAAATGTTCTAGAAAACTTTTATACAGATCTGATCCCTCACTATGACCAGCTTCTGTTTTAACTAACTGGTGCTGGGGTCAGACCAGTTGTCAAATATTGTAAATTTTGCCCCTGGAAAAAGGACCACGAGAACAGAAAAATCCTTAATAAGAAAGAAGATTAGAGAGACAGAGATAGGATGCAGATGTCTCTGCCGTGAGTGGGATGCCTCAGGTTCATCCCCTGAATCAGAGATATTCTATCATGTTGATTTGATTTTTGGAAAATTATTTGAATTGCTCAGAGAGATTTTCACATCCTGAGTCTAGGATCATTTACCCAAATTTCTGCACATTGAACTCACTGGTTACTTATTTGGGATATGTAAAAACATAAAATTAAATATGCAATTGAACAACTTTCAATAAACACAAATTGTTGGTCAGTGCACATTTGCCTATTCTGAGCCAGGCTTTGTTTGGGGGTGTGGGGTGTGGAGAGATGATTGTCTTTCAATGAAAACTACTTTATCAATAATCATTTTAGGTTTTCCAGTATTAAAAATAAAATAAAATAAAATATCTGACACTTAAAACAGTTTAAGTTGTTTTATTTTCATGAAATTTCTAAACAGCCTTAGAAACATCTCTGGGCATGGCTCACTTTATATAACATTCCCTTTTCCTTTCATGGAGTTATGAAAGGCATGGAGTTTATGGTTAAGCGTTCAGACCCCAGAACTAACAAATTTCAGTTTGATCCTGGCTTTACTACTGACAAGTTATGTGATCATATAAGGAACTTTACTTCTCTGCTCTTAGTTTCTCCTTTTTTAATAAAAATAATATCATCTCTCTTATATGCTTGTTGTGAATATTAAATAAATAATGCATATGTGAGGAAAGGGTTAACAAAATCTTTTCTCTTTGTGGATAAATTTGATCTCAGGTAAACTCTCTAGTTCTGGTCCCTTGGAAACCTGATAAATGTTACTAGACAACATTGCTTATGGTACAAATTACCCATGATTGGTAAATGTTCTATGGACTGGGAGAATAATGAATGTATTATAAATAGCTGGTGGAAAATCATAGTTTCATGCTACTTTTGTCACTTGTCTTTTGCGGGGAATTCTGGAAGCTATGGATGCCCACGAAACTGTTACAAGAGATATCAGTTCTTATGGGGCTTCTGGATTCGAAGTCAAGGTTTACTCCTCACCCTTTATGAGAATTTCATGTCTTCATACCTGAGCTATGATTTTGAATGCAAGAGTCTAGCCCCTCAAGTGCTTTCAGGACTCCTTCCCCATAAGAGAAACTCCTAATGCTGTCCTTCTGGAATGTTGTGTTTACTACCCTGTTTCCCTAAGTTAATTTGATAACAGGTGTGGCCTTTGATAGTGTGTGAGTTTTATTGCCTGGTGGACCTTCTGGCATATAACACAGCTCACAATAAGCATTCAATAAATGGCAAGTCCCCTCATTATTGTCATTTTTCATTATCAATATCATTATACGCTTTCTAATAGATATGCCTGTTCTATTGACCATGTATCAAACTCACTCTTACTCAAACTGAGGTTAGAAAATTGGTTTTCTCTAAGAGGTATGTGGAAAACAAAGCTCCAACCATTTTTGTAACTATGTGAAGAAGGTAACAAGTTGATTAGAAAGTTTAGCATTCCCAATTATATAATCTAAAATTGTGCCAAGGTATCACTGAATTGAGTGAGTGAAGTTCCACCTTTTAAAAATGATCAAAGCATATCATAACTCTCTGTTAGAACATGAAACATAGAACATTTTTCTCCTCTTAGCTGTTTTGGCCATTGTTTTCATGCGTGAGACTCCTTTTCTAGATATTTGCCTAAGTACTAAAGGGGGAAGAGCTAGAAAATGTCAACTGATACAAATGCTCTTGTATGACTCTGGTCATGTCACATATTTTTTTCCCATTGGCAGATCATAGAGCTCTTGATTTATTCTTCTTCTAGTGTGAGAGATTCCCCTAGTGCATTAATTGGTGCCGATAGGTTACTGCTTCTTTCAGAGATATCTCTAAATATTCTATTTAACTCCACCAGTGGTGCTTTGCAAATGATTCTAATTTGCAACTCAGTGTCAGTTAAGAACAGAAATGGTCATTTTTAGCTGCCAAGCCAATAGTGACCTCATTTTTCTTTGCTAGGATAACCTAATTCATTTTGAAGCTGAAAAGATGCCGAACCCAGGCAATAAATCTACATCTCTCATATATTTGATATCTCAGCTTCTCTTGGAGTTAAGACTGGCTATGTATCTCATTTTTTTCGCAATAAAATATAAATTGAATTCTTCTGGGGAAGCTGTCTTTTTAAAAGAAAGATGTGCTGGCACTGGTGCATGCATGCCCCTTTCCCTTTTCTAAACTTGGATTTGAGGCTGGGGGCTCCAGCAGCCTTCTAGGAGGTAATAAACATGGGGAGGAAAGGTCAACACACTGAGGGTTGAGGTACAGAAGTATATGAAAATCATGGGTTTGATAGTATGGTTGAAAAATTGAACCAGCACCGTCTATTACCTACCTTCATGTGTTTTACTAAATGATAAAAATTAACTCCCATTTGTGGAACTGTAAGTTTTGTTTTCTATTATTTTTAGCCTAGCATTCTTAATGTAATATATTGGTCTAATTTTTTACTTGCATTCTTTTAGAATATTTGAAATGGTTTTTAGTTTTGGGTTTTTTAATTTTTTTTCAAATGAGATATGTTTTTCTAAGTTTTCAGAGAAAAATCATGACCCTGCCCAAATCTCATGTTTTGCCATTCTTTCAGGTTGTAATAGTTTTTATCTTTTTTTAAAGTTGTAATTCACAAAGCTAGCCAAAGAAAGGCAGATTATTTCTTTCCATGCAATTCTATGACTGCAATTCCAGTAGCTACTATTGAGGCCATTTTATTTATTTTATTTTACTATACTTTGCTTTAGTTTTATTTTATTTTACTTTTTTTGTTTGTTTGTTTTGGGGTTTTTTTAGGTTATTTAGGGCAGCCAGCTTTTCACCAGATGAAGATAATAGAGAGGGAACAGTAAAGTAGCATGCAGTCAGATTAATCATGATGTTTTAAATGAAATTAATCTCTTTTACAACAGCAGCACGATTCATCCAATTGACTAAGAATGTACTTGCATTTAAAAAGAAAACAAAAATTATGTGATTTTTATTCACAAGATACTTTATATATGGCATGAGTCATGCTTATCTGCCTCAAAATCTTTGTGACTTAAGAATAGTTCCTGACACTCAGAAGATACTCAATAAATACTTATTGACTGAATGGTCAGGTTCACACAGAATAGTAGCACAGAATATCACCAAAGAACCAGTAATGAGCCAGGTGACTACCTGGACATGAATGGAGTGTTATCCCAGTTTTCTGTGGAAGAAGTTTTCTTTTGAAATTTTTTATCAAATTAGAAAATAATAAGGACTAAATAGTTATTGCTTCTAGAAATATGAATTAGGCTCTTTCTAATCTTACGATTTTGCTACACTTCTTTAAGGGAATTGTGTTATTTTAATAAAGAGCTCATCTTTCCCAACTCCAGAAAGTGCAGGTTCTTACATTGGCTGACAGTCTTCTTTGTAGTGTATATCAAATCCCAACAGATCCTGCTCATTCTCTGCTGTGGTCCTGGGATTGTGGTTCTGAGGCTAATCATCCCTGGGTGTGCAATATCCTAACCCCTAAAGCAAAATATAAACCTAAAGAGATAATTGTCCAATTTCCATGCCACTATATTTTCCACACAGTCTTACTACCTTCTACCTTCTCTGAATACTTTTGTGTGCTTCTAAATGTGTACTATTTGTAGATAATAAGAATAAATATATACATATTCTTACTCTTTTTTGAAAATACAGACATCATCTGAATGAAGTATATTTATTGTTCACACCTACTGAGTTACTGGTGCATGAGAGTCATGTTTGTGTACACAGTCTATACCTGAACGCACAATATCTGAGTGTGTTTGGAGTTTGTAAATATATTTGTACTCATATATTTGGGTCTCCAAATAAGGATGGGTACATACTATTCTTACTTTCTGAATGACTTGGATTATAGCACTATCTCTTCCCAGAGGAACTTATTACTTGTGAGATTGTTCCTTAAGAAAGAATCTCTCTCTCTCTCTCTCTCTCACACACACACACACACACAAACACACACACACACGCACACACTTTCCCCTCACCTTCCTCTTCCCCAGTATCTGGTTGGGAAGGAGGGGCAGTGTACTGCCAGTAAGTCTAAGGTCTCTCTTGTGCTTCGAGATTCCACTTAGCTTGCTAGCTCTTCCTTTAGTATCCCCCCAGGAGCTCCTTCAGCCCTGGAAAGGCCAAATATGTTCTTGAAGGCTGTGTCTCTTGGGAGGTCTTGTGGGTGGAAGGGAGTTCGCTTGTGCTCCTCCAGTAGCTTGGAGGCAGACAGAAGCACAAATAGCTCCATCCTGTGCCTTGTTCAAGTTCATCAGAGACGCAAACCACTTTTGCTCAGCAACTCTGTAGGCTTATGGACATTGTCCTCCTCCTCTTAGTCCGCATGATTTCTTCTCTTTTCACAGAGCAAGCTGGCCATCCCTGACAAAGCTAAGTAGGAAAAGAGTTACATTACTGAGAAAATGGTGAGTTGAAAAAATTTCCAAAAGAGGAATTTGGCCAGCTTTTAATTACTTATTATTATGAATAAAAGCAATGAATAATTGAAAATCAATTTTATTTAAATTACTGATTCATCAAAAATTTTATTTTATTGAGTTAAAAATCATTTGTCTTCTTTGAGCCTATAATTAGTAGTACTACAACAGGTTGAGCATGGGGAGAGAACTTGGCACATATACAGATTAATTCTGGCTCAACAAAGATTTAGCATCTATGTATATCTAGCCATATGAAAAATGTCAGGGCTTCAGAGGTATTATGTAATAGGGATTCTTATATTATTTTAAGACTCTACTCTGAGAACCCACTCTAGATGAAATAGGCTTGAATCTCTGAAATTTCCCAGTGGTCTGTTTTCCTGAAAATGCCTCAATTTAATGCATTGGCCCAACTCTGTGCCTTACAAAGTGCAGGGTCCAGGTCTACTCTGACTTAAGAGACAGAGAGAAAGTAACATAGAGGATGGAATTAATGTATGAGAGTACATGAATATGTGTATGTGAGGAGTGGTGGGTGGAACATAGGTATGTGAAATGTGTGTGTATTTTTATGCTAAATAAGAGCAGAAGCTGGAAAATGGGATAGTGGTTACAGAAGTTTTCATCACTTATAACTTTTTTCCTCCAACTTTTTTCCTTTGATTTTTTAATTGACATAAAATAATTATCAGATCAGGGTAATTAACGCATCCATCATCTTGAACATTTATCATTTCTTTGTGTTGGGAACATTCAATACCTCCTACTAGCTATTTGAAACTATATATTATTGTTAACTATATTCATCCTATAGTGCTATAAAATGCTCGAATTTCACTTCTATTCATAGTACCATAGAGCAAGAAAGTAAGACTCCCTTTCTGCTATGCTGATTATTCAAAAAATGCATCACATCATGTTGTCATATTTATCCTCAACTTCAAATCCTAAGATAAACTGCAAAGATTAATCATACTCAAAATGAGACTCATAGAAGTCAAGCCACTTTCCCCAAACTACCTACATGGAAAAAAAAATTATTTCAACATACAGGCCATGATTTTGGAAAGTTGTAAAGAGTGCAGAGGGCCAGGGATATGAAATATAGATTTCCCCCTAAAGTCTTCAAAGCCAACTCACAGTAGGAACTGAGAGGTACAGAGGGGTTTGCTACATGGCAGCTCGGTGTTCTGTCCTGCTACAAACTTAGGAGCTGCTAAGCATATAACCCTGAGGCATAGTTGCTCCTAAGAGGTCCTGGGAGAAGGGAGATGGACTAGAATTACATCCCTTTAAAACTGATTTGAAGAAGTAAGAATGTGTTTGTTCCCTTTAGGAAATGCCTTGCCACTGAGGGTCCAAGATGGATATGTCCACCTCTGGCCAACTTATACTTTTTTTCCACCTCCCTGCAGGAGTTTGTAGAAGACTAGAGTGAGATTATTCTGTTATATTTCTTCCCACCTGTGTTCCATTTTGAAGACTTCCGGAACCCTCAGTTTGGCCAAACCAATCTCCACAGAGCTTGCCTGGCAATTTTTTAAATGCCTCCATTCCCAGGAGCACTTTGACAACATAAGTTTTCTTTCCTGTACTTCATTTTCTCACAAAAAACAGAGCACAGACTGGGCACAGTGTCTCATGCCTGTAATCCTAGCACTTTGGGAGGCTGAGGCAGGAGGATCACTTGAGGCCAGGAGTTCTAGACCAGCCTAAGCAAGAGTGAGACCCTGTCTCTACCAAAAATAGAAAAATTATCTGGCCATGGTGGTGCACACCTGTAGTTCCAACTACTTGGGAGGCTGAGGCAGGAGGATCGCTTGAGCCCAACAGTTTGATGTTGCAGTGAGCTATGATGATGCCACTGCACTCTAGCTTGGACAACAGAGTGAGATCCTATCTAAGATAACAAACAAAAAACAAAACAAAAAAACAAAGCAGATCTTTTCCCAACCCCATTATGATTCTGGGCTCATTGTCCACTGTCTATGGGGAAGACCAATCCTACCCTCCCTGGAAATCAGAGGAAAAGCTTCTTGCTTCTCTCTGGTGGAAAACTCAAGGGCACAAAGTTATCCCTAGTCCCTGATTTCAGAAGGAAATCAAGCCTCCAACTTATATTTTCCACAGCCTGATGTTTTTGCTTCCCATTAAATGTCCCAGTTAAACTGGGATCATCCATGCAGGATGATCAGAAACTTTAGGAGACTAACAACCTGGTTATATGTACAAATAAAAATTGAGTGGTTTATTATAAAGAAGGAAAGACAGGATGAGGAAGGGGTAATCAGGGGAGACTGGATGTTGAATGGACCTGATAATTGTTTTTGAATAGTGAAAAGCTATCCTTTGAGAAAGTGATGAGACTTAGTTTCAGAAACAAACCCAGGACCCCTGAATGTGGGTGCATTGGGTTCCAGAAGAGAAAGCCTTGCATCTGCCAATCAGAGGTTTCCTTAAAAAAAGAAAAAAGTATGGCTATCTTTGTATATATTGAGTTTTCTGTTCTTGGAGAGAAGCAAGCAAACTTTAGGTAAATACTTGAGTCTGTGCATTGTAGATTCACAAATTTGGTAGAAAGTTAAATCCTATGAACTATCAGATTCTTTACAGCTTTAAGATCCTGTATTTCTAGAGCTGAATGTTCCCTTTCTACTTCTTTAGCAGTGTGTGTGTGTGTGTATGTGTGTGTCATATGCAATTAATAAAATGGACTATCAATTGTGACAGCTAATGAAATATACTTGTTAAGAACAATCATGATTATAAGATTCACACTACATTTTATGATTCTGTTCAAATAAAACTAAAAGTTTAGATGATTTGTCCTTCTTAAGCTTACATTAATTGGGCCCTAAAAGGAATTAAATTGAAGGAAGTATGTAAGACAATCAGGGATTAAAGCTTGCCAGGGACTAAAATGTAATCATTAATTATCTGCTACTTTGCCACTATATAGTTGTTTAACTTTTGGAAAATCACTTAAATCATTCTGGGATTTCCTTATCTGAGAAAAAATAAGAAGTTTGAATTAAAATACCACTCAATTTAAACTGTTACTATCCATGAGCTAAGTCTGCAATGAATAACCGAGAGTTGACTACAAGGAACAGTGAGATGATTTAAAGCTGCTGCTAGGAAATATGTTTGAGATTTAGAGTGCTGGAATCTTCACCTGGCTCTTGGCTCTCATCCTGGCCCTTTGATTCTTCACTCCTTGAATTTTTATTCCTCATATAAAGTGTTATGAGTTCTATTAAAACTGCTTTTGAAGATAAAATTTGACTCTCAGAAGAAAAAGAAAAACTTACCCAACTCATAGATCATCCTCTACCTACTCACACACAAAAAGCAGTGGATTATAAGAAATAAATTTGGTATTTAATTTCGACCCTATCATTAAGCAACTAGTTGTATGACCTTCAGCTAAATATTTAATATCTCTTGGTCAAGTGGGCACTATGACATTTGTCCCAGATAACTTCCTGATTGTGAAGATCAGATGAAATAATGTGAGTTTGCTTTCACATATTTAAAGTTTTTTCAGATATTTAAAAGCAAAGCGTCTTCTGGCTATGAAGATGCTGCCACATAATCAGCATAACCTCCAAAGGATCCAGCTGCTATACAACTTCCAATGGAGGGAAGGAAAGAGCCTTGCTCTCTCCCTCATAAGTCTACCAGATGGACTGTCTAAACAGCCTGGAAGACATTACTATGTGACTCAGACCATATATATACAGAATTTTTTGAGGATCGAATGTGATCATACTCCACTTCCAATTGTTTTCCTATTTTACTTTACTACTAGAAAGCTCAAAGCTAAGTTCCGAGCTAAAATGATCAAACTGTTAAGTCAGATGTTCTTGATATAATCTTGTATGCAGTCTTTTGCCTTTATTTCTTTGTACGTTTATTTCATGCTAATTTATCTGTGGTGCTGCATCTAGTCTTTACATGTCTGTTAAAAGTAGAGGGAAAATAAATGAATGCATAGTTCCTGTAAAAATATCCCCCACTTTATTTACTAATACTTAGTCTTAAAATTAAATGAAGTGTTTTTATTTGCAGCTTCAAATCTAAAGCATCTACCCTGAGAGTGACAATATCTATTGCTAAGGTATTGTGATATATTGCATTATTTCCTTGAGTCATTCTTCGAACTATGTTTTTAAAACTAGGATTCTTCTTCTAGAGGATACTAGAGATGGGTCTCAGAAGAGAGGACCTTAGGGTGTTAGGGTATAATGTCTTGCCTGTAGTTTTCTGGAATATAAAATACATCTAGGAACTAAGCCTAGGGACACAGCTCTGGAGACTGATATCCTATTACTATGGACCAAGAAAGTGCCTCCCAAACAGTAATACCATCTCTCAGTAGCTAGAAACATGTTCATTTCATCTGTCCATTGGAAAAGATAGACATGTGGTGAGAGAAAGCCAGGCGGACATGGGCCTAAACTAGTCACAAATGGATTTCAAGTTCATCTGGGCTCTTGGACTCAGAGATTTAAAGAAAGCAGGATGAAGAAATAGTTATGGAGGATTCATAAGCCTTGCCTTGTTTGTAAGCCACACTTTTTTACTGTTTAGTGAATATGAGGCTGTGACAAGGAAGGCCAAGTTTTGTGTTGAATGTGTGCATATGTGTGTGTGTATAAGGAATTGTATTCCGACAGAAAACAAAGTTGTTTGTTGAGTTTGCACGATTATAAATTATTTGCCTTTTGAAATCACATGTGTCTTTTTTCCTCTCTAAACATGAGTAATTAGGAGTTAGCTATTCTGCCTTTCTTCAGGAAGAGGGAAATGGATGGGGTGGGCAGTGGTTTTCCCACTCTTTCACCCAATGATCATTTCCTTTAAAAAAGTTGTCCTACATATTTATGCCACAAAAGTAAGGCTGTCAATAAATGGAGACCAAGAGTGACTTTGGCTCTGGAGAAGAGCAGAAAAGAGGAACCAAGCAATAGGAGACAGAGAAAGGCTGGAAATGGTAAGGTGTTTAGTATCAGTAGGTTTTGGAATGGTATTCAGTCCAGCCTGGAAAGAGGTCACACATTTTGCTGAATTACTGGACAAAAATGTGGAAAAAATAGAAGGCAATCTTATTTTTTTCTGATGATACTCTCAAACAGGCTATGGGTTCTTTAATTTTAATACCCTTGGAAAAGTCCTACAGTCCCCTCCACTTTTCTCATTAACAATGGCTGTTCTTTTCACCATTTAATTTTTCATTGTTTTGAGTGGGTGCAGGCAGCTGTGTGTATAGGTAAGTAGAATAGCCTGGAAAGGTAACAGTAAATATCCATAGGAACTTAAACTCTAAAGCTCATTTGATGTTCACAAAATGTGAACCCCACTCTATTATCCCCACCTTAGCAATGAAGTAACTAATATTCTGAAAGCTTATGTAACATGTTCACTTAGCTAGAGAGACACAAAAGTGGGATTTGAATGTAATTTTTTCAAACTCCTAATTAAACATTCTGTACAATGGATTGAATTGAAGGAAACATTACCCTTCAAATTATCTATTCAATTTTGTTCTCTGAGAAGCTGGTGAATATTTGCATCAAACCTGTCTTTGCTATTAATCTTGTGGATGTGCTCAACTATTGCTTTATTCAAGATTTACAACCTTGCTAAATAGATACAAACAGGAGGATTGTTTGTATCCATCTCTCCATTTTACGGATGCATGGGGTCATGCAACCACTCTAGAGTCACACAAATTACACCTGGAGAATGGGCAATTGGGTCTTCTTTCTCCTTTCCATATGCAGTAGATGGAGATACTTTGCCTGTAGTGAAAGGGTGGTATGGAGGCCATCTTCCTGTGCCCAACAGAGACACATTGGCAAAGCACAGAACTGGGCATTAGGGGTTTTAATTTCACTTCCGTGTAACCTTAATTACTCTTTTTGAGCTAATTTGAAAAATAAAATAAAAGCTCCCTAAAGTTCATCTTTGCTCACGAGCTTTGGTTCTCATCATAATTCATGACGAAATAAAGACGTAGAGGCAGACAGCTCCTATTGTGATGAATTTGCTGGTGGTGCATTCTATTGATATAAATTGCCATAAACTGGTGCTTGGAAGGAACTGACTTTGTCTTTGCCCACAGCCAGTCCTGATCACCAAGGTTCTGGAAGTAGATAATCATACAGTGACAACACATTTCATTCTTCTGGGATTTCCAACACAACCAGCCTTACAGCTTCTCCTCTTCTCTGTTTTCTTGGCAACATACCTGCTGACACTGCTAGAGAATCTTCTAATCATCCTTGCCATTTGCACTGATGGGCCACTGCATAAGCCTATGTACTTCTTTCTGAGCCACCTCTCTTTCCTAGAGATGTGGTATGTCACAGTCATCAGCCCCAAGATGCTGGTGGACTTCCTCAGCTATGACAAGAGCATTTCCTTCAATGGCTGCATGACTCAACTATACTTCTTTGTGACCTTTGTCTGCACTGAGTACATCCTCCTTGCTGTCATGGCCTATGACCGCTATGTAGCCATTTGTAACCCACTACGCTACCTGGTCATCATGACTAACCAGCTTTGTGGTACACTAGCTGGGGGATGCTGGTTCTGTGGACTCATGACTGCCATGATTAAGATGGTTTTCATAGCCCAACTCCACTACTGTGGCACACCTCGGATCAATCACTACTTTTGTGATATCTCTCCACTCCTCAATGTCTCCTGTGAGGACTCCTCACAGGCTGAGCTGGTAGACTTCTTCTTAGCCCTCATGGTCATTGCTGTTCCCCTTTGTGTAGTGGTGGCATCTTATGCCACCATCCTCACCACCATCCTCAGCATCCCTTCTGCTCAAGGCCGCCAAAAGGCATTCTCCACCTGTGCCTCCCACCTGATGGTTGTAATTCTCTTCTATTCCACAACCCTTTTCACCTATGCCCGTCCCAAGCTCATGTATGCCTACAATTCCAACAAAGTGGTATCTGTTCTCTACACTGTCATTGTTCCCCTCCTCAACCCCGCCATTTACTGTCTGAGGAACCGTGAAGTAAAGGCAGCCCTCAAAAAGATCATACTTTGCCAAAAAATTGGTCCCCAGGGAGATGAGACATTCAACAGTTGAAAAACGTATAGAACCCCTCAGGCCTGAATCGGGAGATGATTACTATACACTTTCTCCCTAGGTCTTTCCTTTGGTTATTCTCAACCTCCCGCACTTTAACACTGCTGTCCCGTGTGTGTCTGTGTGTATGTGTGTGCATGCATACACAGACATGACTACAGAACCATATTCCCCAGATGTAGCCTCTACTATCCGGTCAAGAGACAAGTTTTAAACACTTTACAAAAGTTATTTGAAATGATAAAGAAAGGAAGGGAGAGAGGGAGGAAAGAAGAAAAGGATGACGATAGGTACTTTCATCATACAACTTACCAAAATATATTCCAGACACCATAAACAGTTTAATATAAAGAATAAAACCATCCCTCCTCTCTCAAGTTAGGAAAGGGCTTTGTAGCATTCTGTTTATCCTGTAGAAGTAAAAGACAAAGAGAAAAATAAATTAATTCCTGCCAGGTATGGTGGCACATGCTTATAATCCCAGCTATGCAGGAGGCTGAGGCAGGAGGATCCCTTGAGTGCAAGAGTTGTAGTACATCCTGGGCAACATAGCAAGACCCTATCCCTTAAAAAAACAATTAATTCCTAATCTATTAAGGCTTTTAAAAATAATAGATAAATTTTATACCAAATAACAAAGTGTAAACTATTACCAACCTACATAATAATATATAATATCATTAAATATTGAAAACACTTCCAAAAAACTTTAAAAATTAAATTCTCAATGGAAAAATAGGTTAAGAATATAAACATAATTTTAAAAGTAGGCAGCTATTATGGGCTGAATTGTGCCCCCCCAAAAGATATGTTGACAGTCTCACCCCTAGTATTTCAGAATATGGCCTTATTTGGAAATAGGGTTTTACAGTGGTAATGAAACTAAAGTGTGGTCAGTAGGGTGGGCCCTGATCCAATATGACTGGTGTCATTACAAAAAAGAAAAATTTGGACACAGACACACACAGAGGAAAGAGGATATACAGACACCCAGGGAAGAAGACAGCCATGTGACTGGACTGATGCATCTACAAGCCAAGGAATGAGAAGTATTGCTGGAAAACCCTAGAAGTTAGAAGAAGCAAGGAAAGAATTCCCCCAAGTGCTGTCAGAGAGAGCATGGTCCTGCCAATACATTGATTTCTGACTCCTAACCTCCAGAATACTGAAGCAATAAATTTTTGTTATTTTAAGCCACCCAGGTTTTGGTACTTTGCAACAGCAGTGCTAGAAAACTGAGACAATAGCCAATATACCTCAGTAATATTTAAAACAAATAGTAAAAATTAAAATTTGAAAAATCTTGAGGTACACAGACATTTTAATTGGTTATTTATATGAAATATTACCCATCAATGTAAAGACATAAGAATTCATATTATACTGCCTGTGGTTACATAAATTACTTCAAACTCTGGAATTCAATTTAGAAGCGTTCAGTCCCTTTGGCCCTGTAGTTTCAAATCTAGGAGTCTGTTTTAGGGAGATAATTTATGAAGATGTATATGCCCAAATATTCAGTTCAGCACTTTTAATAAAATATTAAAAGCATGTAAATTTCCCAAACCAGTGAAATGCTTAAGTAAACTGTGGTTTGCCTGTGAGATCGAATATGCTGCAGATATTAAAAATAATGTTTTTTAAAAAAGATATTAAAAATTATATTAAATGAAAAAGCAGAATATAAGTTATATGGTATAATTTTAATTTTATAAAAAACTAGGATATTATTTCTGGTTAATCTGGCTACTGGTCTATCTATTTTGTTTATCTTGTCAAAGAACCAACATTTTGTTTCACTTATTCTTTGCATTGTTTTGGTTTCCATTTCATTTAGTTCTGCTTGGAGCTTTGTTATTTCTTTTCTTCTGCTGGCTTTGGGTTTGGTTTGCTCTTCTTTTTCTAGTTCCTTGAGATGTGACCTTAGATTGTTAATTTGTGATATTCCTATCTTTTTGATGTAGGCATTTAAGGCTCTGAACTTTCCCCTTAGGACTACATTTACTATATCGCATAGATTTTTGAATGCTTGTGTCCCCTTTGTTTTTTAATTTGAGGAATCTTTTGATTTCCATCTTAATTTCATCATTGACCAGCAGGTTGTTTAATTTCCATGACTTTGTGTAGATTTGTGTGTTTCTCTTGGAATTGATTTCTAGTTTGATATGATCCAGCAATCCCACTACTGGGTATCTACCCAAAGGAGGAGAAGAAGTCATTTTATCACAAAGATATCTACCCTCGAATATTTATCACAGCACAATTCACAATTGCAAGATGTGGAACCGACCTAACTGCCCATCAATTCATGAGTGGATTAAAAAAATGTGATATATATATATATGTACCATGGAGTGCTATTCAACCATAAAAAGGAGTGAAATATTGTCTTTTGCAGCAACTTGGATGGAACCGTGGAACTGGAGACCATTATCCTAAGTGAAGTATCTCAGGAAGAGAAAACCAAACACTACATGTACTCACTAATAATTGGGAGCTAAACAATGGGCCCACATGGACACAAAGAGATGTAAGAGACATTGGAAAACAAGAAGCAGGGAGGGAGAGAGGAGGGTGAGTGGTAAAAACTTACATATCGGGTACAATTATCTCTGTTCTGCTGATGGGCACACTGAAAGTCCTGACTTACGCATTATACAAGGTATCTACATAACAAAAACATTTGTACCCCCTTAATATTTTGAAATTTTAAAAATCTGAAAAAACTAGAATATTAATAAAGATATAATTGTTGATAGGTAGATAGACAGATGTGTGTGTGTGTGTATGAAAAAAAAATTCCTAGAGAGATTTTAAATGTTGCTTTAAAGTTATTTCCTCTGGGGTTATAGCTTAGTTTATAATTACCCGTATTTTCTAGTAATGAACATATAGCTTTGTTTTTACTTTATAACCTAAAATATTGACTATGTAGGGAAAAAAGTATTTCCTGATGTTGTTTTTCTTAAATACACTTCCGTCATCTAAATGGCATTAATAATAAAGATTCAATGGATTGTAATACCTGATTACAATTGAAACTATGTTGGGGGTTTTGTGGAGACAAATACCACCACTTTTTATCTCTGACCAAGTTAAGCCAGTTGAAAAATAAGACAAATATGACAACAAGTAGAGATCAAAATATCATCTTTATTACTATTTATGGTTAGATTGGAGGAAGTGGCTTAGGAAACAATGGGCTTCCTATTACTAAATTCTCCTATTAGATAGACTTCTGCATTCAATCCACCAGCATAGCCAGATACCTTCAGGTCTCCCCACCAGTGGTTTGGCTTCCTGTGACTTATTGGTTCCCAAAGAGAAGAAAAGGACAACGGGGATGAGTATAGGCTCCTCCTCCCAGATGGGACAAGAGACCAGAGTGTCTAGAGAAAAATCTTGTTTCATATAAACCAAAGAAGTTAAAAAGAAATATTTCCCCATACATGTTCTACAATAATTTTGACAGTGTTTTGCATGTATGTATTTTCTAATTTTCCCCTCTTTTAAAATAAGATTTATTAGCACACACATTTTAAAGTTGAGAAACATTCCCCAATAATAATCAATAATAATAAATAAGTTTTTAATTAGAAGTAGAAGTCAATCACAAATGTCCAGATCTGCAGCATATCCTTATGATTGAGGACATTAAAGAATTGGCATACTGTAATTCATTCACCAAACAGCATTTACTGACTACCTCTAGTAGGCCAATCAACTAGGCATTAAGAGGAACAGCAAAAACAACAAATGTTTGTTTGATTCATATTCCCTGAACCCTGAGGGATCACAATCTATCAAACTTGGGAGAATCTTCAACAAGTTCATACACCATCCCCATAGTTAATGATATGTACTAGTGTGCAGCCCAGTCACATTTCCAAGATGAAAAGGAGATACAGAAAGGCAAAATAACATTTGTGGTAACTTGTGTTTCTTAAGCTTTTCTATGGAGAAAAAAATCTCTGGCTAGAGCCACTGCACATTTAGCCAGCCATGCTAGCTTCTTGAATGGTCTAAATTGCATCCCTCTTCTCTAGAAGCAGCAGAGACTGATAGTGGAATCCCTGAAGATGTATTGTTGGAAAAAGCTTTCATGCAGGACATCAATTATATACTAGGTTATCCCACTTATCCTTCTGAATTGAACCAGAGTTGATATAACAGCAATTGTCTATTCAAAGAAAGTTGTAGGCCAAGACATTAATAGAATGATGGACTAAAGACCTTTGAAAATCTGTTCTTTTTTATAAGCAACAAAAACACTGGCAAAAATTATCAAAATCAACTTTTTTAAATGGAAAGAAACAGGAAAGTATGACCCCCACACACAGAAATAAAGTAGTGAATAGAAACTATCCCTTAGGAAGCCTAAACATGAGCCTTACTAGGCAAATATTTTAAATCAGCTATTAAAAATATGTTTAAAGAAAATCATGTGTAAAGAACTAAGGAAAAACATAAGAACAATGTTTCAACATATAGAGAACATCAATAAAGAGGTAGAAGTCCTGAAAATGAAATATAAAGAAGCAAATTGAAATTCTGGAGTTGAAAATCCAATAAATGAAATGAAAATTTTACTAGAAAGTATCAACACTAAATTTGAGCTGGCAAGAAAAAAACAAAATCAGCAAGTTTGAGATTATCCAGTCTAAGGAACAAAGTAAAAAGTGAATAAAAATGAAGAGAATGCCAGAGACCCATGGTACACCATAGAGCTGGCCAATACATGCATAATGAAGTCCTGAAGAAGAGATAAAGAGAAACAAATAATATTTGAAGAAAGAGCCAAAATCTTTCCAAATTTGATGACAGACATAAATCTATACACTCAAAAATCTCAAGTTTATCCAAGTAGGATAAACTCAAAGAAATCTATATCTAGACACATAATAACCAAACTGTTGAGAGCCTGTGTTGATGGGCTTATCATGTATAAAGATATAACATATATGACAATAATAATACAAAGCAGGGAGGAAGAAAGAGATATATACAGAAGCAAATTTTTTTACTTAATGGAAATTATTATAATACCTATATTAAAAAATGAGATCTCAAATTAATAACTTGCCCTTCTACCTTTTAAAACTACAAAAAGAAGAGTGAACTAAACCCAAAGCAAGGAGAAGGAAGAAAATAGTAAAGATTAGGGAGAAGATTAATGATGTAGGTAATAAAAAACAATAGAGAAACTGACAAACCCAAAAGTTGGTTCTTTGAGAGGATCAACAAAATTGACAAGTCTTTAGCTAGACTGACAAAGAAAAAATAGAGGAAAATGCAAATTGCTAAAATTAGAAATGAAAAAGAAAACGTTGTTGACCTACAGAAATAAAAAGAATTATAAGGGAATATTATGAACAATTTATATCAACCAATTAGGTAATCTGGATTAAGTGGACAAATTTCTAGAAAGACAAAAACTACTGACTCAGAAATAAATATAAAATATAAATAGGCATATAAACAGAAAAAGTGTCAATTCATAATCAAAAACCTACCCACAAAAAAAATCCCAGGCCCAAATGGCTTCACTGATGAATATTACCAAGCACTCAAAGAAGAATTAGCATCAAGCTTTCACAAACTTTCAAACAATAGAAGAGGAGGGAATGATCTCCAACTCATTCTATGAGACCAGTGTTACCCTGTTATGATAATAAAACCAGAAAATGATATCACAAGAAAATAAAATTATAAAGCCATTTTTCTTTTTGTGCAGATAGACACAAAAATCCTCAGCAAAATGCTAGCAAACTAAATCCAGCAACATATAGGAAGGATTATACACCATGACCAAATGGAATTTAACCCATGAATGCAAGAATGCTTCAACATATAAAATTTAATCAGCATAATACATGATAATAATAGAATAAATGACAAAACCACATGATAATCTCAGTAGGTGCAGAAAAAGCATTTGACAAAATCTAACACCCCTTACTGATTAAAAAAAAAAAAACTACACTAAAATTAGGGCTATACAAGAAATTCTTCAATCTGACAAAGACATTTATAGAATTCCTACAGCTAACATCATACTTAATGTAAAAGATTGAGTTCCTTCCCCCCAAGATCAGGAACAAGGAAGTCTACTCTCAGTACTTCCATTTAATCTTGCACCAGAGGTTCTAGACAGGACAATTAGGCAACAAAATAAATAAAGGGCATCTGTATTGGGAAGGAAGAAATAAAACTATCTGTATTTGCAAATGGCACAATATGGCATATATTTAATAGATAAATCTAAGGAATACACACACATATATGCACACATACAACATCTAGAACTAATAAACAATTTCAGCACTATTGCAGGATATGAGATTAACACATGAAAATCAGTTGTATTTCTCTACACTAGAAATTAATAACTCAAAAATGAAATTAAGAAAATTCCATTTACAATAGCATCAAAAAGAATAAAATACTTAAGAATAAATTTAATAAAAAAATGCAACTTGTACACTAAAAGCTATAAAACACCAGTGAAAGATATTAAAGAAGACCCAAATAAATGGAAAGATATTCCATGTTCATTGGAACTAGAAGGCTTAATTTTGTCAATATGGTAATAATTCCAAAATTGATGTACTTCCTACCAAAATCCCAGCTGGCTTTTTTGAAGAAATCAATAAACTGATCCTAAAGTTTATATGGAAATTAAAGGGACTGGGAATACCTTAAAAATTTTTGGAAAAGAAAAAAAAAGTTGGATGACTCACATTTGCCAGCTTCACAATTTACCACAAAGCTACAGTAATCAAGACAACATGGTACTGGCTTTAGGGTAGACATATGTGTCGCTTGAATAAAATTGAGAGTTCAGAAATCAACACATTTACAGTCAATTGATTTTCAACAAATTCAAATCAAAACCACAATAAGAAACCACTGCACACCCACTAGGATTGTTATGATTTTTAAAAAGACAGATAATGATAAGTGTCAGTGAAGATATGGAGAAATGGGACCCTCTTATAATCCTGGTGAGAATTTAAAATAATAAAGCTACTGTAACAGAGTAGTCACCCCTCCTCCCATAGATATGGAAGAGTAAAATTGAGAGTGGGGAACATGTAATGGAAGGAATGGCCTGAAAAAAAAATGGCAAAAATATTTTCTGTCTCTTTAAAATATTCTTCACTCCTTTTTGAGAACTCAAACCTGCATTCCCTGCCTCAGGCCAGTGGTTGGGAGCAGTGGGTTAAGTCTTTTGTTCTTTGTGCTACAGGAGATGGGTAAGCCTGGACCCTTTAAAAGCTCTGTATTTCTGCTTATTATTAGAACAATGGCAATTCAGACAGGAGTCTCCATCCTCCTTCTCCTTTGCTGGCAAAGTAATAAACTTCTCTTTCCTTCTCGTCAAAACACTTGTTCTTGTTCTTCTGATGTGGCCTTGAGGACAAGTGCTGAGCTTTTGATAACAGATTTTGGCATCCCTGTGTGATTACCAAACAGCAGCCAGTGAAATGGCATCCTGGAACAGGAGAGCAACCCTGGGCCAAGCTGTGGGTCTTCACTGGGAGGAGTGGCTTCTTTTTGGGGTGAGAGAGTACTAGAAGATCCCAGCATCTGCCAGGGTCAGTTTTAGCCCCAGGGAACTCCCATCTCTGTCTCCCCAAAGTAGACACAGCTCCAACCAACCTGAACTAAACTGAGGAGAATGAAACATATTTGGGAAACATTGCAGCAGCCATGGCCATTTATAAGTAAAATCCTCCAGGATGTTGAGGCACTATTTCCACCAATTTGGGGGAGGCTCCAGACCTCCCTGTTGGTGAGAGGTGCCATTTGTGAATGGAAGTCTAGAGGTTTAGTGGGGCTTGGGGACCTGGTTTGGATTGAGCTCATTTGTGGTTCCCAGGGAATGGGGGGGCAGGGTTGGGAGATGTTGGTTCTCTTTTCTGAAGGAATTTGGTTCTCAGCTGTCCCCTTTGGGTTAGGAGATGCTGATTCTCAATTGAGAATTTAGTTCTCATTTGTGGTTCCTATATGGTAGGCCGTGGCATTTTGTGTTGGGAATTCCCTGTACTGTCTGTGTTTGTTTGTAAAATTTTGTTGCAACATAGGAAAGTTCCATCTAAAAGTCCCTTGGGAAAAATTTTGGCTGAATGGTAACATATGTGTAAAGACAATGGTGTTATTGTAACCTAATATATGTGCTGGAGTGTGAGGAGAAGTGGCTGTTAAAATACAACCTTGAATTATACTGTCTTATAACTGAAATTATTTTGTCAATGGTCAAGTAAATGAGACAAGATCCCATATGTATTGGGTAGGACATGTTTGATTCCATTGTTAAACAGTGGGTCCACACCAGTTCTGGGTCCACTGCTGGGTTGCAGGAGGTGGACCTGGCAGGAGAGGGGACTGACGATCCAGCCTACCATGTGTCAGGGGGAAAGGCAGGAAGGGAGTGCCTGTGGCCCAACTGATTTTACCTGCAGGCATGCATGCATCAGGGCAGGGAGGCATCCTGACTCCCTGGGATGGGGTAGGGGGAGCATCCGAGGTGCCCATCCCAGTTGGGGCAATCTGCAGGAAGGTGCCACAAGCTTGACTGCACTTGAACTCACTGATCATCCCCCTGCCAGAGGCTGGCAGCCAGTTCAGGAAACAGCCCTGCATGGGCAGGGAGGTGCCAGGGAAGCAGTGCCTTCTCCCATCTGTGCAGATCCCGGCCCAGGGCAACTGTGTATTGTGCTTGGCAGAATCCCTATTTGGCTTAATAGAGTAACCCTGAGAAAATGTCTACCTTTGGTGTTTGCCTAGAACAGGAGAAGTTTACTTAAGATGTGTTAGGGGCATCCTGAAAATTAATGTATTCTCTAAAATGTCTTCCTATGTGCACACTGCCTGTGCTGTGAGAGGGCTGGGGAGGGTGAGACTTGAACTCTCCAGCCCCATGCCCACTAGGTTATGACTCAGCGGGGGAGGGAAGGGAATGGTCTCTTCCTCTAAGACCCAGACAGAAAACTCAGTTTGGGCACAGGGCACATCCCTAGCCAGAGAAGGGCAATGGAAAGTATATAATGCCAGGGAAAAACCCAAAAACTGAAACCTATATGTTTTTCTGTTAGCAGTACCAACCAAGGGTCCTTTAAGCACATGTGATTTTTGAAAAAAGAAAGGACATTGGACAGAACATTGCCAGGTAGCAAGAAGCCCCCAGGAGAGCAAATGTTTTTTAAGTTCAGGACTCAGATGGTGAAGGAGGGGGGCCTGGAGCCCCCTGTCTACAAATATCCCCACAGGAGCCCTGGGAAAAATTGAGAGTGGAGATTTGATTGGTGCCAACCTGTGTGGACAGAAGTGGTTCGGTGGGGGGGGCCTATTTCCCCTGAGGGTAGCCCTGTCTCTGGCACTAGCCACACCCAGAACCACTCTGTGAGTCTGGCAGGGAGTGATCAGGAGGGGCCAGGCAGTGGTGAGGCAGCTATAGGCAAGCGGGAGCTGAGAAACTTGAATAGTACTCAGTAGCATTTAAATGACAAGATCTTGGGACTGGAATGGCTTTACAGTACTGTTGATCTGTGTTAGGAGTTTTAAAAAGTGCTCTCCTACCCTGTTTGATGAAAGCTTAACAGGGGACTTGCAAAACCTTCAATCGGACAGGTTTGTAAACTTGTATTAACACATCTGGAGTTCCTAGGAATGGTGTCTGTATCCCAGACTGCGGACTGATGGTAAAGCCCTTTTATGAGGCCCTTAAGGGAATAGCTTATGACTGCCCCATTCTGGGTTTGCCTGACTCATAAATATACGCAAAACGAGGAATGAGCCTTGCAGTCCTAGACTGAGAGGCATCCCAAGGCCAGGGGCATACTTCTCAAAGCCACTGAACATTATTATAAGAAGATGGTCTCCTTGATAAATTGTTATTAAAGACTGCATCTATTCTCAATCCTGCCACCCTTTTGCCTTTACAACATGACTGTTTAGAGGTTCTAGAGACTGTATTCTAGCAGGATGGATCTGTTAGATAAGCTGATGCCAGAACAAGATTGGGATCTTTTTCACTGATGGGACAGCTTTATGGACAACGAGGGACTGGAGGTGCAGTGAGCACAACAGTGGAATTGCCACCTGGGACTTCAGCACAGGAAGCTGAGTTGCAGATATCAAGAGAAAAAAGGTAAACATTTATACAGCCTCTAAATATGCTTTTATGATTGTGCATGCTCATAGTGCCATTTGAAAGAAAGGGGTCTCCTGACAGCCGGAAATAAGAATATTAGGTATGCCACTGAAACAATGGCCTTGACATAGGCAGTGGCTGAGCCCAAACAGATGGTCAGCATGACACAAAAAAAGTCAGGCCACTGGCAGAGCTGCTAAGAAAGCCACTGGAGGTGATTTGTTTTCTGGGGCCCTGATATCCTAGCTAGATTTAGATCCCCTTTAAAGCTAAAGACTGGGATTCTGCCCTTTGGGATGGCACAGCTAAGTGGAGACAGAATGCCATGCACTCATTCTCCTACCTGAAGTTTGGTTCAGCCTCTTATGAAGCACCTACTTGAATGCACACATTAGGGGTGTGATGTCTTAATGGATTTGGGTACCTCTTTTAGGAAGACCCCATTTGCAATGGACTGTGTGCTTGTCTTAATGGATTTGGTGGGACCTCATCTGGGATGACCTTGTGTACAACAAACTGTTTCTGTGCTTGAGACAATCCAAAGACAGAGAGGTGACCTGCTGCACAGGGGGATCCAACCCTTTCAATGATTGGCACTTTCACTCAGTATTAGTAGATATCTTTTCAGATTGGAAAGAGGCTTGTCCCACCTGAATGGAGGGAGCATCTAAAATTACCAAAATGTTTCCAAAAGGAATCACTGCCTTTGCTAAGTTCCTGCATGTGTGCGTCAGCATTCAGCAGAAACAAGCCTGGGAGGACGATGGGATGACAGACATCAGCAGTCCAGGAAAAGAGGTCAAGCAGATGGAAAATGGCATGCTAGTGATGGATGCCATGGACAGGCAGCTACGAAAACAACTCAGCAGCTCCTCCTCCTACAGTGAGGATGTCAGCAAGCACCACAGCAGCATGGCTGAGCTACAGAAATTTGACGACAAGAAGGAAGGCACCTGGAAACTGATGGAGGCAAATGAGGCTCAGACAGGGAAGGTCAAGCTGTCTGTGTCCTGGGACTCCCCATCTTGTTACCAACCTGGCTTCTAGCTATTAGCTCAGTCTTTGGACTGAAAGCACCATTGCCAACAGGACCCAGGAGCCTTGGGAGCCCTGGGTATTTCACAAGGTAACTACTCCACGGTGGTGTTGCTTCCCATGGTTTGCACCTGGATCTACAGCACAATGTCCTGTGGTTGCCCATGAACTTCTTTGAGTGGTACCTCAGTGGGAACCTGGTGAGCCTTTTCTCCAAGGAGCTGGACACAGTGGACTCAATGATCCTGCAGGTCATCAAGATGTTCATAGACTCCCCTCTTCCATACAGAGTGATAACAGACCCTGTTTTGAATTGGAGGTAACCCAGCAAATAAGCAAAGTCCTAAGTCTAGAATAAAAATTATATTCTAAAGTTGATGCAGGAAAGTGAGATAGGCTATTGCTGTTTGTCCTCCTCTGGATAAGGATAGCCCTCAGAAGCAGGCTTAAGTTAAGCGCCTAAGAAATAGTTTATGAGAGACCAAAGGGTCTAACACCTAATACCCCGAGGTAAGTATGGTAATATAACCATGAGTAAAAAGCAGAGTAAAGCAATATGCCAAATGAGTGGGTCAGGTACTAACCACAATGTATGAGTTTGCTGCTTTCAGATCTCCGCCTGAGTTGGAAACAGAGAAGTGGAAGGAACCCTGTGAAGTACCTCTAAGAACTCATACCTCATTGAAATTGTCAGAAGTGAAAACTTGGGTCCATCATAACACAGCAAAGAGGTGTCCCATGGAAGAAGAGGATCCAAGCCCCCAATAAAAGGGCAAGCCTTTAGGCAATCTAAAATAACTTTTTAAGGAAAGGAAAAAATGAAAATGTTGAAATTTTTGCTAATCTTTCTTTGATTATTTTTTCCTGTTTATAAGATGGAGAGTCAACTCCTTAGTGAGGATTTCCCCAGGCTATTGCCTCTTCACTTGATCTGTCTTGCTGCTGGGTTTGTCACCCTAAACCTTGTTCAGTGCTGTATGTAATTTCTGAATTTACAGGAGCTGGTATCTCAGATCACCTACAGAGTGCACCTAATAACTCTGCACTCAGAGGTCCCGTGTCTCTTTCAAGCCCAGCCCTGTATCAGACATTGTGTACAAGGTGATAGTCTACTTAGCCTTGTCAATCCTCACTGTTGTAATTCTTGCTTATGACTTTTTTTTTGGCCTGCTAATCTGTTGTTGTAAATATACTACCAAAGCTTTGCAATGGCACACATAAGTATAAACCTTCCATCTGAAACATCACCCCAAATCAGCAGGAAGTAACTCAATGACTATGCCATGCCTCCCCCCATAGATATGGAAAGATAAAATTGACAGGGGGGAGTATGTAACAGAGTAGCTGCCCCTCCTCCCATAGATATGGAAGAGTAAAATTGAGAGTGGGGAACATGTAACAGAGGGAATGGCCTGAAAAAAATGGCAAAAATATTTTCTGTCTCTTTAAAACATCCTCCACTCCTTTTTGAGAACTAAAACCTGCATCCCTGTCTGAGGCCAGTAGTTGGGAGAAGCAGGTTAAGTCTTTCATTCTTTGTGCTACAGGAGATGACTCAGCCTGGAACAGGCAGAGGGAGGTCCTGGGGGGAGGTCATGGGATTGTCTTTAGCAGAGATGGGACAATTAGAATCATCAACTGTAGTTGAACGGCAATTGCCTGAAGCTGAGAACCCACCCTTTAAAAGCTCTATATTTCTGCTTATTATTAGGGCAGTGGCATTTCAGACAGGAGTCTCCATCCTCCTCCTTTGCTGGCAAAGTAATAAACTTCTCTTTCCTTCTCCTCAAACCACTTGTTCTTGTTCTTCTGAGGTGGCCATGAGGACAAGTGCCAAGGTTTTGGTAACACTACTTTGGAAAACAGGTTGGCAGTTCCTCAAAAAGTTAGAGTTTACTATGTAACCCAACAAATTTATTCCTAGGTTTACCCAAGAGAATTGAAAACATACATATGCCCAAAAACTTACACACAAGTGTTTATATCAGCATTATTCATAATAGCTAAAAAGTGGAAACAAACCAAATGTCCATCACCTAATGAATGAATAAACAAAATATGATATAGCCGTAAAGTAAATTAAGTGTTGACATATGCTGCAACATAAATGAACCTTGAAACATTATGCTAAGTGAAAAAAGCCAAACACAGAAGACTGCATATTGTATGATTCCATTTATATGAAAGGTTCAGAATTAGCAAATCTATAGAGACAAGAAGTACATTAGTGATTGCCTAGGGCTGAGCGTAGGCAGAGAGGGCAGTGGGGTGTGGCTGCTAATCATTATGGAGTTTCTTTGGCGGTGATAAAAGTGTTGTGGGATTAGATAGTCATGATGGTTGTAGAACTTTGCAAACATAGTGAAAACCACTGAGACTGTACTCTTCAAAATAATAAACTAGAGAGATGAGAGACACACAGAGAGAGAGAGACAAAAACAGAGACAGAGAGAAAGGCAGAGAGAGAAAACTTGTAACCTTGGATAATGTCTGTATTCAGAGCCTGGGAACTAACCACTCCATACCTCCCTAGACCCATTACTTTATCCTAGATTGAGAGCTTACACTAAATCCCACCCAGCCTGACATTGTATTGTTCCATGTCTTCATAAATAGGCCAAGTCTGTCACTGAAAGTTCAGGCCATCAGGTCTGGATTTTAGATGATCAAGGCAGAGATTTTTTTCCCAGTCCTACAAACCACTTCAGAATGCAGACCTAAAGCATATGCCTGTGCTCTCTTGAAAACCATGCTGAATCTTTACCTTCAGATTTTCACAAAATGTCAGTTTGTCTGTGTCTGTAAGAAAATAATACTTCTTGTTATGAATACCCTAGAAAGAAAGACATTGCAGATATTGAACCAGCATGCTTTTGAGTGGTTCTTTCTTTCCCATATAAAGGCAGTTTATTGTTCTCAGCGGCAGGAGTTCACACATTTCTAGACCCAAGTAGAGTAAATGTTACTGTCATACATTTGAATCCTAGACCCTCACCTCTGCTCTTTTGTCAGCAGTACCACAGAGGGAATCAAACTTCTCAAGCATTCTTTATTGTCTCGTCAACAAATTACCAAACTAACATTTTAAATCCTCCTTCCCCATTCAGTTTCTCTCACTCCAACAGTCTTTAAGTTGGAGGAAGTGTTGGTGGTTGCACATCTCTCTCAGGATATTTGGTCTCTTTCCCAACCACATTATTGAGTCTAGAAAGGGAAGAGGCCGGCCACCTCAGGGTCCCAAGGATATTGGAGCAAAGACAAACAGGCCCAGACCAGGTACCTTTTAATAACATCACAGATCAAGCCAATTGCTCAGAGCTGAACTTTTATCATGATTTTCAATCCTGATGTCTCAGGAAATTTCCAAATACTTGAATTTTTTGTGGGAGGGCAGTCATAAATCTAGCATTCTTTGGGGAGGCTAACTCCACTGCAGTGGAAAGATCTAAAAAGAATATGAATTATGTGATAAACCGCCTTCTTCTGTACCCAGAACCACCAAACCCCCTCTCTGCTTTAGTTTCTTGGCTCTTGTTTCCTTGATCTAGAATGCACAAAGCTGATTTCCTGACTTCATTCAGATTTCTCTTTAGAGAAGGCTTCCTGAACCGCATGACCTCTGCGATCAGCTTTATGTCCTGGTTTATTTATTTTTGTTTTCAGAACACTATTTTGTCCTTGCATATATGTATTTGTTTATGTGATTATGATTGTTCTCTCTCACTAAAATGCAAACTCCATGGGAGGAGGGATTTTTGTGCGTTTAGTTTACTAATATTTCATCTGTACATTCAACTATGTCTGACACATAGTAGGTGCTCAGGTAGGTAGTTGTTGAAAGGATAATTGAATAGGTACGTGTTTGGACATACAAATGAAAATAGGAATTTTGATACATTTTGACTATTGGCACTTCCAGTTCCTCCCTCCTTCCTTATAATCATTTCTGTTCTACTCGTCCTTTTCACCTATCATTTTTTTCTTCTTATCTTCTAATTATTGACATTTGGTTCTATCTTTTCAGTTATAGATTTTTGGATTTGCTCACTCTCTTCCCTGCCCTTACTTTCTCCCACCCTTTCTGGTTTTCTCTAAAGACATTTACATTTATTCATTCAAATAAAGTCATTATCTCATCTTAATTGACTCATTTGTAGATGAGAAGTTGAAAGCCAATAAATGGCTGAAGCTTTACGAAAACTCCAGTAAAAATTAAGAAAGCACACCATTGTGTTTTCAAAATTTTAAGCGTTAACAGAAAGCTTTTCTATATTTTCTTATAGCTTTTATTAAAAATTACTTTTCACTTCTTTCTCTGTGACTTATATTACAATTAGCTTCTTAAAAGATCTTTATTTCAGGGTAATTCCATACAATAAAATTTACCTTTTTAAAGTGTGTTGTTCAATGAATTTTGAAAATGTATACAGTTGTAAAAACAAAAGCAATTACTATATAGAACATTTTCATTAACCTAAAAACTTTCCTTGTGCCCCTTTGCATTAAATCCCCTGCCTGTACCCCTAACCCAAGCCACTAGCAATTGATTTCTTTTTGTCTCTTTAGCTTTGGATTTTCTAAAAATTCACATAAATGGAATTATACAATATACAGTCAGATGTGTCAGGCTACTTTCACTTACCATATTACTTGGAAGTTCTTCCATTTTGTTGTACGTAACAGTTACGTGGAATTACTGAGTGGCATTCCATTGTATGGATACAGCACAATTTGTTTTTCTATGTACCAATAGAAATTGAGGCTGTTTTTAGTTTGGCTATTATTAATTAAGCTGCTATGAATGTTTTAAGTTTTTTTGTGAACACAGACTTTTATTTCTCTTCAGGAGATGAGGGTTGCCAAGGGGGTATTATAACTGGGTAATATGATGTTATGTTTAAATTTATGAAAAATTGGCACATTTTCTGAAGTGTACAAACCTTTTTACATTCCCACAGCAATGTGTGAAAATTCCAATTGCTCTACAATCTCGCCAGTGATTAGCAATGTCAATCTTTTGATGTGATGATTTTAGAGGATATATAATGGCATATTATTGATTTTAACTTGCATTTCCACAGGGACTACAGATGTTGAACATCTTTTCATTTATTTAAAATTTGTAAAATTTCTTTGTTAAGGTATAATCAAATATTTTGCCCAATTTTTAAATTGGGTTTTTGTATTTTTAAGTTTTAAGAATTATTCTTTAAAAAAAGAATTATTCTTATATTCTGATACAAGTATTTGTCAGACATGTGTTTTGCTAATATGTTTTCTAACTTGGTGGCCTGCTTTCATTTTTTTAAAAGGCCTCATGAATAGCAAATGTTTTTAGTTTTGATGAATTATAATTTATTGAGTTCTTCTTTTAAAGTTTATGATTAAAAGATCTTTGTTTAAGGTCACAAAAATTTTCTCCAAAGATTTCTTCTAGAAATTTATACTATCCTTATAGGCTATATATAAGTGGGTCTTACTTTTTTATCCAATCCAACAACATCTGCTCTTAAATTTTTCTCTCCTTTTTACTACCTTTTTAAATTAATTGAGTATACTTTTAAGGATTCCACTTACCTCACTTTTGGCTTACTAGTGTTTGTTTTAGGGCAGCTTTCTGTGATAATGGAAATGTTCCATGTCTGTGCTATTCGGTATAAGTGGCCACAAAAACATGTGGCTATTAAGCATTGAAATGTGGATAATGTGAACAGGGTGCTGAATTTTTACTTTTGCTGAAATTTAATTAATTTTAAATTAGATATCCACATGTAGCTAAAGACTACTTCACTTGCTAACATAGCTCTAGATATGTACCTACAATATATAACTGCCGTCATTCAAATAATAATATATAATTTCATGTACAGTGAAAACAACTTATAACCCATTCTTTGTATCATTATTGCTGAATATTTTACTACTTACATTCTAATCCTATAATTCATTATTATTATTTTGCTTTAACTATCAATTATCTTTCAAAGAGACTTTTGAAAATAAAGAAATGAACTTTATATTTACCCTCATGTTTAGAATTTTATGTCTCATCATATTTTTGTATAGGTGCAAATTTTCATCTGGTAACATTTTTCTTTTTTTTTCACATATTTTAGTTCATTTAATCCTCACAGGAATCTTTCGAATTTTATAGTATTACCCCTTTTACACATTACTAAACCAAACTCAGAGAGGTTAAATAATTTAACCATGATTTTCAAACTTTTCTTTTCTGGTAACAGATCCCTTTCATTAAATAAAATCTTATACTATGCACCAATTTATAAACTCTCAAAATTATACTCTATAAATATACATTTATTTCACAATTTCAAAAGTATAACATGTACTTGTTATGAAGTCATCCATGAGAACAATTTTTGAAGATAAAAAACTGATATCTGAATTTATGACTGACAGATATCATTTAATATCAGCCTCAGCATCCAAATTATGTTTTTATTTTGTTTGTGTTCACAGTGTTGCAAATGGTACAGTGTTTTCACTGTCCTCTTTGATATCTCTGAATACACTTCAGTTGGACTAATTCAGAAGCTGGAGCTAAGATCAGCAGGACATTTTGTTTAACAATATCTAACAACCATATGCCTGACTTATCATGATCCAGAAGTCAGATGAAAAGTACCCCAAGCTGACAGAAACTGCTAAAACATTCTATGGTATGATGTTCTTGTCCCGTGGCAGTTACTAACCCAACAAATTCTCTCACTGAAAGGCAGTGAATATGTTGGTTAGGAGCATCGCATTGACATGAAACAGCTCAGCTCCACCATCTGCCAGCAGATTGACCCTGAGCAAAGTTCTTAACCTCTCCCAGCCTCAGTTTCCTCATCGGTAGAATGAGAATTGTCATGAACAATTACTAAGTTCTTTTGGGTGGATAGAGGTAACCTCCAACAGGTAGAAGCAGGTTTCTCCCATAGCATCCTGGACATAGGTAGTATGTTAAAATGACCAAGTTCTGTCATATATACAAGCACTTATTAAATAGTCATTCAATCTTATTTTATGTAAGCACGGTGAATTTCTAACTCTCTGCTCTTTTAGGCACTTGGAAAGCACCTTGCATGAAAGTTTCACTTCTAGCAGCAGGATTCACCTAACCTTCTAGTTGGTCAGGTGATATAATCCTCCATTAAATGTCTTCCACCCAGAATTAATTAGAATCTTAAGCATAGGTTGCCATTTGAAGAATGTAAGCTATTGGGCTAGCTAGTTTCTTTTTTTAAAATATGTACATAGTGCTTTAACTTTTTTTTTACTTGTTTAACATACAGTGACTTTATTATAATTTTTTTTCAAAATATTACAGGGGCACAAATGTTTTTGGTTATATGTATTGATTTTGTAATGCTTGAGTGCCAGCTATAGGTGTACCCATCACCCATATAGTGTTCATCGTACCCATTAGGTAGGTTTTTGCCCAACCCCTCCTCCCCCTTCCCCCCTGCTTGATTTCCACTGAGTTTTACTTCCCTCTGTGCACATGTGTGTCCATGAGTTAGTTCCAATATAATAATGAGTACATGTGGTGTTTGTTTTTCCAACCTTGAGATACTTCATTTAACAGAATGGTTTTCAGTTCCATCCAAATTGCTGCAAAAAGCATTAATTCATCCTTTTATGCCTGAGTAGTACTCCATAGTATACAAATACCACATTTTGTTAATCCACTTATGAATTAATGGTCACTTGGGTTGATTCCACATCTTTGCAATTGTGAATTGTGTTGCAATAAACATTCGAGTGCAGTCATTTTTGATAAAATGACGTCTTTTCCTTTGGGTAGATACCCAGTAGTAGGATTGCTGGATCGAATGGTAGGTCTACTTTTATTTCTTTGAGGGATCTCCATACTGTTTTCCACAGAGGTTGTACTAATTTAAAGTCCCACCAACAGTGTATAAGCATTCCTTTTTCTCTGCATCCATGCCAACATCTATTGTCTTTGGACTTTTTAATAAAAGCCATTCTAACTGGGATAAGGTGATATCTCATGGTGGTTTTAATTTGAATTTCCCTGATAATTAATGACGTTGACCATTTTTTCATATGTTTATTGGCCATTTGTCTATCTTCTTTTGAAAAGCTTTTGTGCATGTCTTTTGCCCACTTTTTAATGGGTTGTTTTTTTTCCTTGTTGATTTGCTTGAGTTCTTTGTAGATTCTAGTTATTAGCCCTTTATCTAACCGATATTCATTTGAGGATATATATAATAGCTTGCAAATATTTTCTTCTGTTCTGCAGGTGGTCTATTTGCTCTGTTGATCATCTCCTTAGCTGTGCAGAAGCTTTTTAATTTAATCAAATCCCATTTATTTATTTTTATTGTTGCTCTGATTGCCATTGAGGTCTTTTTTATAAATTCTTTGCCTAGGCTGATATCTACTTAAAATATTTTAACATATTTTGTCTCACTCCATCATGGTCACACAATGATATCTAATATTGGCATTCTGTGAAATCATTCAGTTCCACTGGATAATACCAAGACATAACTGTTAGAATAATACCAGTTTCCAGCTGAAATTAATCAGAGACTGATTTTTCTTTTTCAGTCTCTTAACCCCAATCTCCACCTTCAGTTTTTCTTTAGGACTAAAATTAGGATTATCTGGGGTCTCTTATTAGGGTTTGCAATTCTTTGCTTTGCACTCTGCAATCTCTTTCAAAGTCATATGCTGGGAAATAATTTGTTTCTATTCTCCCAGGGACAACTGTCTTATTCTTTCTGTTGTCCAATGTCTGAAAACTGTTATTTCACATATTTTTCCAGCTTTTACTTTTTTAAGGTAGGTGGTTAAATACAATTCCTATTAATCCATCCTGATAGAAGCAAAAGTTTTTCTTTATCTAACTTATATTCATTAACTAACTCACTGCCTTTTGAATAACATATTTTTGGAATATTTTAATTTAAAATGAGCAGGATAGGAAGCCACAGAAAAAGAGGAAGGAAGCATTATATACAATGTGTACAAAGAGAATAATCAGCAGCTTTTATTTAATAAAAGAAAACCACTCTCTTATTTGTGTGAAGAATTTGAGGAAGTAATAGAGTCAATACTTTGAAAACAGGAAAAATTGTTCTTTCATCATTGTATCTTCCATTGCCAAACTCAATGAATAGTTGAGGAAAGAGTGAACAATTGATAGACTCTTAAAGCCATCTTCATTTATTTATTAAATTTCTATCATTCAGTCAATTTCTCTCCCTCTCTTTTTCAATATCTATACTGAGGCTGCTTTTTCTTATCTAAAAAATTTGATAAATCAAGGGATAGTAAGCACGCCTTCCACTAGGGTCACTTGTCTGGCCTGGTTTCCTTTGAGGTGCTCTAGCTTTCTGTTGGGTCTATTACTGTAGGGGAAGTGTGGTTGATGTAACCAGCCCAAAAGTATTCAATCAGAAAACATTCATATACATTCGTCCCTTGTGTATATTCACAGATTGTCAAATTCCTCAATCCTATTGCCCAAGACAGGACAAAAAAAAAACTGATTACATGGGGGAGGGACTCAGGGAGCACCAATAAATAAGGAATGGACAAAATGCAGAGAACAGGAAAAAGAAATGACATTTGAGAATGTTAAAGAGGACTACTTCTACTGCAACAGGAGTAGAGAAAAAGAACAGAATAATTGTGGTGCAAGTATATTTGCAAATGCAGTGACAGGCAGAGGAGGAAGTTTCAGTCTACCTTATGTTTTCTTTAAAGTATGATGCAATATCACCAGTTGGCATCGCGTTTGGGAGGAATGAAAGAGAGAGCGCTATGAAAGGAGAGAGCAATTAATTATCATTTTAAGTAGAGGCAAACATATAAACAATAGCCTCTGCAGACTATATGGTTAAATTTTTTCAGAAAAAAACAAAAAACTGTTGGGTGTCTATTTGAGATTATTATTTTATTGTGATAATATGATTTATTATAAGTTTCCCCAGCAGCATTCAAGTGCTAAAGAGGAGTGACAAGTTAATTAAATGGCTAAGGCTTTTTTTTAAGGTTGAGGTTTTGCCATACAACATCCATCTCCTATTTTGTAACATAAATTATCATTTGCAAAAGACAAGTGTCTATAATGAAACTCTGAAGATAGTAACAAGGTGGGAAGACTTGAGGTTCTGACCGTAGAACCAGAAAAAATAATTTGGCTGATGAAGAAGAGAAGAGAAGAACATTTTTTGGAGAACAAATCATTTCCAGGATAATCTCTGGATCTGGGAAATATCATCCTCTGTATCTTTTCCTGTCCACTTAATTTTCATCATAGTAGATTTTTGTTAAAATTAAGAAAAAAGAAAATCTTGATCAATGAAACGTATAACATAAGCATGAAGAGTAGCTATAAATGGCCCAATTGTTATAGGGTATCACTATCACCAAGGTAGATCATAAGAGGTGTGTGGTAGGAGATATGAGAGACTTGAAAGAGAATAAAACCATAGCATCTGTCTCTGTGACAATAGAAGGAACCTTTCCAAGCACCTCAGGAGATTTATCAGTTCTAGTTTGTAAGATCATGTCCCATCGTCTCACAAGTTCCTGCTTCTACCACCCTGACTAATATAAAGTTGCCTAGGTACTCTTGTCGTACTGGGAATTCCTGTAGCATCACAAATTAATCTATTCTACTTCACCCACGAGGCTTATATTATTTCCAAGAATATACTGTTTTAAAGGTATTACCTACTACCTTTTACCAACTACTTTTTAGAACTCATAGATGTTGAAGAAGAACATATTTTCAGCAATTCCTATGATGTGATAGACCAGAAGTCAAATATGAGGGCTTGCAAAATGGAGCCTATGGTGATTGATTGATAAGTGATTTTATTTTACAGAATAAGGCAAAGGTAGAAAACACCTGACCATATTACCATCACTTGCACATCCAGCCCTTGGCAGGCATCAGTATTTAACCATGGTTCCCTTTGCCATCAAGCATAAATAAGTTTTGGAATCACATAATGCAAATACAATTTATTATTCAAGCCTAGAAGAAGAGATAGAATGGAGCATTAAGAGAGACAATCAGTAGATTGGATATTATAAATGGGACATAAAAATACTTGGATATTCTGGAACTATGGGCCTAAAATCAAAGATAGGGGTTTTAGGAAACAAATGTCAAATTTGAGATTTTGTTAAAGACTAAAATTAAATTAAACTAACCACAATAAGTTTCATAATTATAGGGTTGTAGATATGTAACATTAAATCTGTTAGCCTAAGCAGCCTAGGTGTCAGATAAGTGCACGTGTGTGTTAGAGCTTATAGAGAAGTAAAGATATTTACGATGTAATGACAAAAACTTGACTTCCAGAACAACAAAGGTGATCATCTTAAGTCACCTAGAGTGTTGCATCTATTTCCTGGTCACTTATTTTAAGAACACTATTAATAAAATGGAAAGTATTTAAAGAAGAATCCAGAGAAAGATAAACAGGATTTTGAGGGGTCTGTAAACTCTGATATATTGTGAAGTTCGAAAGAGTCTTCAGCTAGGTTAAATTATTATAATGGAGACATACACTATCCATCTTCAAATATTTGAATTATTGCTGTGTAGGTGAAATTATATGCAAGCTATACATCTCTGGAGAAAATAGGAGCAAAAGTAAGAAGATACACAAAAGTAAAACTGTATAACACTTAAAGATATTTAACAGTGATATGACTCATTATTTAGCAGTTAACTGAGGCTGAAATGTTGCAGGTGAGGCTCCTATAATGACAAAGCAATGGAATTAGTAGCCTTGGATCTTTTCCAACACTGGCAGCTCAAACTATATGAATAATTTTCTATTATATTGGGTCTATTTTCTCCATAATCTTTTTGTGAAACACCTTACTAAGATTTTCCTAGACTGTAGAGAAGTTGTAATAGTTGAATCTTCTATACTAAATTACTACCCACAATCTTTTACTTATCCTTCACTGAAGAGACTAAAATCATTCTTCAGGTTTCCTGAGAAATCAAGATACGTTTTTGTGCAAGTTTGAAAAGTATTTGAGACTTGGACCTGATTTTTAATAAACCCAGGTTTTTAGTTACACCTCACAAAGCCCATCAAAATAACACCATGGAAAGCTTGAACTACGAGGCTAGTAAAGTGGTAAAGTGCCATGTAAATTATAATGGAGAATTATCAACATTGTAATTATTACCATGTCCTTGGAAAAAATATTTCCACAGATATGAAATATTCTCATTATAGAGCTTTTGGATAAAATCCTCCTCGGCCAATAATTTTTCGAATGGCTATCTGAACATCCTTGTTCCTGAGGCTATATACCATGGGATTCAACAATGGAGTCACAACTGTGTAGGTCACTGTCACTAGCCTGTCTTTGCTGTATGAGTACTTGGCCGATGGTCGCAGGTAGACAAAAGAGGCACAGCCATAGTGGACAATAACCACAGTGAGATGGGAGGCACAAGTAGAGAAGGCTTTTCTCTTGCCTTCAACTGATGGTATCCTCAGGATAGTGCAAACAATGAAGCCGTAGGAGACACAAATGAAAGTTAGAGGGACCATAAGTGCTAGGACTCCACCAATGAAAATGACTAGCTCATTGATGTAAGTGTCAGTACAGGCGAGCTGGACAACTGGTGAGATATCACAGAAGTAGTGGTTGATCTTGTTTGGGCCACAGAAAGGGAGCTCAAAAACTAAAAGGGAGCCTATCAGTGAGAACAGGAAACCAATCACAGCACAAGTTGCTGCCAGCTGTCCACATACCTGCCAGCGCATAAGGATAGGGTAGCGAAGTGGATGGCAGATAGCAGCATAACGATCATAACCCATCACTCCCAGGAGCAGGCAATTAGTGACAGCAAAGCCAAGAAAGAAGAACATCTGAGCAGCACAGCTAATAAATGAGATTGTTCTGAGTAGAGACAACAGGTTTATGAGCATCTTGGGCAGGATGACAAAGGTGTAGCACGTCTCAGAAATGGAGAGTATCCCTAGGAAGAAGTACATAGGTATGTGGAGGCTGTGATCCAGGCGGATGACAGTGACAATGGTGATATTTCCACTCAGAATAACCAGATATAGGCATAGGAAAACAGCAAAAAGGATGAGCTGGATGTCTCCAAGGCTGGAAAACCCCAGCAACAGGAACTCTGTGACAGAGGAGAAATTAGCTTGGTTGACTTGATCCCTGAGATTGACCTACAGAGAACAAAAATGAAAGAACAGATAGTTTACTCAGAAAGATTCAGAGAGTTACTTCTACTATGGATTAAAAGACTTTTATGCTAGTAGCAAATGCCCTACTGATTATGTCAATTCGTGGTATTGTTTCCAAATACTAAGATTACATCTGTTTCCAGTATAATTTCTACATCTCTTATAGTGTTTAAGTCTAGATGATCTTTTCACATTGCCTACTTCAAATACCAATTAGGAAATTAATATGTTAGTTTATTGATAAATTAAATTAATAAATATGTATTGTTCATATTATACAGTTTTATTTTTGGCTATAAAAGCAGAGCATCATTCTTAGCAAGAATGGTACTAAATCATCTTGCCTTCTTTAACAATTCTTCTCTCCTCTCCCTGTCTAAGTCCTTTCCCCAAATGCACCAATAAAAAAGATAATTTTTCCACAACAAGACTGTGTTTTCTCATCTTGCAGCATCTCATTTCTGTACTTTTGCTCATATTTTCCCCATCATCTGGAAAACATCTATCCACTTTGCATCCATTCTTGATCACCCAAATAGAAACTGCCACCTCTGGCAACTCTGCTTTCCAAAAATAAGAGTGATAAAAACTTTCTTTTCTTTTAAATTATTTAGCAACTTTTTGTCATATACTGGAATGCATCACAGAAGATAGATACTCTAAGTTCATGAAGAACAAGAGCTGTTTACACAAATTTTTAAATTTTTTCTTTAGTGTCCAGCACAATACTATTTCCAAAAATTACCAATATACAATGATTTAATCATTTATAAATTAGGTGAGCTTAAAATACACTTTCTCATATACCAGAGTGTAAAACCCTTAGGAGTAATTTTGTATCCTCATAGCTTCTAAAAGCAAATTGCTACTTAAAAGCTATTTGCTGAGTGAGTTTACTATTAAGTATTTGATTTTGAAAGGGCATCTGTAAAATACATTATTTAAGCTCATGAAAAGGTTGGTAGATGGAGATATATGGGAACAGAGATCCTGTCCAAAACCTACTAGATCGCATTGCATAGTTATAATTGTTCTGCCCACATGTTAATCTGTCACACAACCAAGAAGCTGTAGAACATGAACCAGATCTAGTTCTTATGAATTTCCCTACCTTTGCATTTTTTCTCCACACTTTGGCTCTTCACAATACTCTATACATCAACTGATGGCCAAAACAACAAACACCACCAGGATCTTCCCTGGGGAATGCAGTTTATTTACCTCCTCAGCTTCCATCTCTGAGGCTTATGCAGTAGATTATTTGTCCATAGAAGGCTGGCATACTGAGGCTCAAAGACAGCAGATGGTCTGTAAAGAGTGACAGCTTATTAGATACTCACTTCTCTTTAGTACCTCATTGCTTATTAGACTTTTCTAATATATCTTTGTCACCAGATAATACTTTCACTTGACATTTGAGAATGGAAGATGAATGAACTAAACGTTGAAAGCTCGTTCTTGGCAGAGAGACATGGGTATCTGGTCTTTTTCTTTTTCCTTTTCTTTTTCAGTTGTCCAGAGAACACTTCCTAAAGGAATTGGTCTTTCAAAGATGGTTGACAAAGAGGTAGTGAGTGCCATGGGCTCTGGAGAATATATTTTACAGCTTTTTCTTGAAGCCCTCTCTCTCTCTGCTTGTTACAGTTCACTTGGCAAGGCTCTATTTTATCTCCCCCTAAGCCTTAGACTATCTTCCATTTTTCCAAGCTATCTTATATATTCATGCCATGTTCTCCTCGCATGCTCTTCTTTCACCACCACCAACTAGATAGACAGACTAAAGTTCATGGGAAAATCAGAGCATTTCTAAAATTATCACTAATGACTGGCATTTCTCTGTCAGTAGATTCAAATATCATCTTCACTCAATTTCCCACATAAATAACCCAACAAGGGCTATTTTCCTATATTCCCTAGTGCATAGCTGTTAAAATTCAGTGAAACCCAGAAATCTAAGCAAATGAGATTTAAAAATCAATATTATTACAACCATTTCTATTTTGAAATGGCACTATTCTATTTTTTTTCTGCCATTGATATCTCAATGCCCAAAAATGTATATTCCTACCTCCTCCACTGAGAATTCTGAGAATTATCCCCCAAAGCATCACTGAAAAACTTTTCTTTTGTTTCTTATGCTGACTGATATTTATATTTTCCAAAACTCCAGGGAACTATTATTGCAACATTATTTTTGGCACAGTTCCTTCTTTCTCTCAATTAGCAAAGGGTATGCAGAAAACACGGTGGTCAAAATCTCATAGGTCTAATAGGAAAAAAGAAACAGGAAAAAAACTGGCATTGGCAATTAGTTAGTTGTCTCTCGCAGGTTCCCTAGTGGCTCATTAGAAGCCGAAGGCTACTGCAAATTAAGGAAGTGCAAGTGCATATGGAAACCCATATTACAGGAGGTAACTCAAGGCTGTCTTTTTTGAGATTTTTTTTTGTGAGGGAGAAACTCTCTTCTGCCTTGGACTTCAAGACAACTAAAGCCTTGCTTTATCATTGCCAAAGAAGAAACAAAATTCTCCCTTTCAGCCTAAGTTCATCTGAAACATGAAAATTCAATTGCTTCACCAAGGAGAGGAGCATAGGAGCACAATATGAGCAAGAGGAAAAGAGTGATATTTTTACTGATAGAGCTAAAAACCTTAAAGAACAGCAGCGAAGCGTAGACTTGGAGACCAAAAGAAAGTTGTAGAGTGTTTAGGTGCAGGTCACAGAGGTGATACACTGCTTTTTTCTAGCTTTCTGGAGATGAAAAGACCTCCAATCAAGTGCCTTCCTCAAGGGCAGAGAATAGGAGTACAGCCCTGTGGGTGACACCCTCGAGGGCATGGATAGTCCCCCCAGTTATTCTTTCTTTCCTACAACCCTCTACTAGTCTGACTCAAGACAGAGGAGAAGGAATGCAGGGTTGGAGAGAGATCAATTAAGTGCCTGTTTACATTTGCATGCCACTGTTTTCCTACCCTGAATTTGAAATTAGGTTAAAAATCAAGTTCTCTATTGCTGGACTCAAGTAATACAGTGTCTAGACTTTCAAGTTTCCTGGAAATTGTGAGATAACATGGAAAAAATCTGCCCTCTCTACTTCCCCTCAGGATTTCATAAGTGATTCATAAGCGGGTGGCAGAGAGAATTGAAAGCACTTAGCAACAAGGTCTTCCTTGCCTGAATCTCTTGCTGCAGATCCTGTTGATGGCTCCCAGCAGAGACAAGTTTCTGTCATTAGTTCACAGTAAATGCTCTCAGAGCAGGAAAAACTCCCACATGAGAGGATTCCAGACCTCTCAGGGTCTTTTTCTTTCCAATTATTTCAACCGTTGTCACAGGCTACCCACAGAGATCCCACAGCAACTTACTGCTGCTTCCAGCAATTTTCAAATGTTCACAAAAGTCTTTTCTAATAGCAGAGGAGTTTGCGAGTTTCTTAGACTTCTGGTCTGTGCATCTTCCTGAATAAACATCTCCCCACAGGATTCTGACCAAGTCCCCTGCCTTGCTACTGCATAACTCTTTAAAAAAAACTGTCAAAGACCTCCAAAGTTTCAGAGCAGAAATAAATCTGAAAAAATATTGCACTTAGTTGCATTTATAGGATCAGTTCTTGACACAAATACTGTGGACTGAGGCAGGCGCCCCATGCCAGAAGCTGCCTTTCATCACATTCTCATGCACCTGAGGGCATTTTCCAGGAAGTAAAACATAGCCATTCGTTTTTTTAACTAGAGTTTAAACTTAGGTTACCAATAAACTAGTATTATACGTATTCCATCTCAAATAATCCAATATGGTTCATGTATGCAAGCAAATACCTTTTCATTACACATTCAGAGAAAGGTACTTGCATTACATCATTATACTCACTCTTAATGCAGATGTCAACCTCTGAAAAACATCATCATGTATAACTTACTTTTTCTCCTTAACATCTATTACAGTTTTATGTGCAATCATTATATTTTTCCCTTTACACATATCTAGTTTCTGTTTTTATGGGGTGGGTTTTTTGTGTTTTGCTAAATGTTTTAGCCCATCTTTTAGGATGTTGCCTGATATATAATAGACATTTAATGTATATTTGTTGGCTGAATGAATAGATCTTGTTCTCTTTCTCAGTTTCACTTGACTTAGTTTCACTATATGCACTATATTTATTTTACCTTAAGCTGGCTTTATCCAAATAACAGGAAAAATGGAGATGAAAGTCTTTAACATACATTCTCAGTGACACAGTTAAAAAAGCTGAGAGATTCTCAGTCTCACACTCTCTCTATGTGGGATTTAACCAAGATTGTTTCTGTAGTCTAGAAGTTGGAGCAATGTGTGATTGATTTCACAGGCCTTTTTACCCAATGTTATGGCAAGGAATGAATGAGGTAAGATTTGTCCCCTGACTGAAATATTTGAGAAGGCTTCCAAATAGATTAAGTCTTACACAAAACAAACAAACCAACAAACAAAAAAAACCTTAAAAATTCAACTCAAACTAGATTCAGTAAATAAACAGGAAAAGTAATCCATAATCACCTATATCTAAACTTGAATCAGAGCATCAAAAGATAAGCTGCAGGCGAATTGTGGATCATAGGCTGAGATCACCAGCAGTTCAGTGTATTTGTTTTATCAGCTGTCTTTCAACTTCATCGTTGAAGTTGAAAACTGCATAAAAACCAGAGGACAGAATTTAAAGTAACCAGATTTCCTGAACATGATGAGAAAATCCTGCAAATAGGGAGAGCCAGAGGGAGAACTTCCAATTCTATTTATTAATTCAGCCAAATCTATGGCCAACCCTTAAACTACATATGTGCGGGATATATTCAAGGCCCCAGAAGTATGAAAGACTCAAACAGATAAGAACCACCATCCAAGAAAACAAGTTTTTGAGTTCAAATAAATTACCTGCCTGCTAAAACTAAAAAGAACACAATTATAAAATTATAAAAGTAATATAATAGAATCACTACATAATATTCACCAGGTTCCAGGTAAAATCCTAATTATTTCACATAAAACAAACCAGGAGTATATGACCCAATCTAAGGAAAGAAAGAAGTCAATTTAGCCCTAATGCAATATAACTCAATATTGAAATTAGTAGACCAAGATTTTAAAACAGCTAAGATAACTATGACCAATTATATAAAGAAAAATGTACCTACAATGGATGAGCATATAGGAAATCTTGTAAAAGAAATAGAAACTAAAAAAAAAGAATAACAGGGAAATTATACAACTGAAAAATACATTGTCTGAAAAAAAAACGCTTCAATAGATGGTTTTAGCAACAGAATGGAGATAACAGAGAAAAGAAACAGTGAACATAAAAACAGACTAATAGAAGTAATACAATGTGAAAAAGATGGGAAAACAATGGAAATAAAGATTAACAGAAACTCAAGTACCTGGGGAACTATATGAAATGGTCTAACACATGTCTAGCTGGAGTTACAGAAAGGAATAAGCTAAAGAATAAAGTAGAAAATTTATTTGAAAAAATAATGGCCGAAATTTCACAAAATTTCTTAAAGACATTAAATCACAGATTCAAGAATCTCAACAAATCTCAAGCACGATAAGCATAAAGAAAATCATGCCCAGGCACCTCAGAGTCAAACTGCTGGAAATAAAAGGTAAAGAGAAAATCTTGAAAGCAGACCAAAAAACAAAAACAAAATACATCAAGCAATGAGTGAAATGACTGCTGACTTCTCATCAGGAACCATGGAGATCGGAACGTATCACTCCAAAAATGATGAAAGAAAAAATAATAAAATTACCAACTCAGGACTATATTTTCACTGAAAATACTCTTCAATATTAAAGGCAAAGTTGTAACTGGCTCTATGGACAAATTTCAATGACCCCTATATTTTTTTTTTATAATCTCCTCCCTTACCTAACTACTTGAAATTTTTGAGCTATTTCCCAGAAATGGTGGAATTTTTACAAGACAAAGGAATTGAGGTTCCAAAGGCCCCTGAACAAGATTACTGATGCCAGGAATCACCATGACCCATTATCTGCACCAATGCACATGGCCCCTTCTTAAAAAGTTGATGATCTCTATTGGCCAGGGAGACAGATTTGAGACTATTTCTCCCATTCTCCTGACAGATGTCTTACACAGTAAAATTCCTTTCTTCCTTGGCAATCCTCGTCTCAATAATTGGATCTTTGTGCAGTGAGCCACTGGATCTAGGCCAAAACCCCCTTGCAATTTCAATAACAAAATAAATATTTTTTAATATAATAGAAGACTAAGAGTATTTGCCACCAACAGACTTGTACTACCTGTAATACCAAGAGAAAATCTTCAGTGTGAAGAGAAATTATGCCAGTTATAAACACCAAAAGGTAGGTGTCCAGATGAACATTTTTATGTTTCTCCATGGCTAGGGCTTTCTGAGTTAAGAAACCTGGAATCTAGCTTAAAAAACAAGCCTCTGACCTTAAGCTACATAATTAGTGAGAAACTTACCTCTCCAAAGTTATGTGTTTGCATTTCAAAGGGTGATAAAATCTAGAACCATGGAACAAGTTGTTTAATATTCCAAAAGATTGTAAATGACAAGGGAGAAAATATCCCCTTCCCTCTCTCAGGAGGAGAAGGTGACAACTGTTCCACTCCTGTATAAGCTCTGAGATTTCTAGTTTCAGGGTTTCTCTTATGTAACATGGACTCCCATATGTGTAGGGTGACATTGCTCATCATATGATGCCAGAAGATGGGGACAGGAATCAAAGGAGTTATTGCTGTAAGTAGCAATAATCTATTATTTTTCCGGAAAATCTTTGCTTACGTTCAGGATAATATGAATATATATATATATATATAAAATTTAGAAGTTGCAATACTTGAGATAAGCAAAATGGATAAGAAGAGGAATTTTATTTTGCCCATTTCAGCCTCTTACCCAAGCCAATACAACTCAGCAGTGAGAGAGATCACTATGGCCCATGACTTCTCTTTTGAGGGGAAAGAGAGAATGGACTATGCTTCTGACGTCCTATCCTTTCAGTGCACTGACTGAGGGACCATTTTCTGTTTTATTTCACATGGAGACTTGACAGAACCAGCATAGTTTGGATGCCCGAGTGCAGTTAAGAACAAAAGAAAAGGGCAGATAGCCTACTGCAGCCAGCACAGTTCTGCAAGAGTAAAAGAAGACACAGATCCTGAAGCTTCTGCACCATCAGGGAGGGAGAGGAGTTTGCCTCCAATGTCCCTGGCCTTTTAGGGTACTGCCTAAGGGGCTAGTTTCTGTCTAACCACTCTTGAAGAGCTGAGAGGACCCTCATAGATTGGTGGGGGCAGTGAAAACAAAGGAAAATGGCTGGGTGATTTGCTGCACCCAGCACTGCTAAGTAAAAGTAGGAGAAAGCACAGAATTTCAGGCCTCTCTGTAGGGAAGAAGAGGGGAGTGGAATGTGCTCCAATGTTCTGGGCAATGGTACAGCAGTGACACATAGAGTGAGCAAAAGATTATAGGCTCCTGACAAAAAGATAAGGAACCAGTAAATTCCCTCTAATTAGGAATCTATAATGGTCCAGAGAAAAAAATCCACAGAAAAGTTTTAAAAGGCTCCAGAATCTCTAGCCAGGCTGACTAGTGAAAGTCTTTTCCTGTTGCAGCCAGTCTGTGTAGACTTGGAGAAGTGGTTGCTTCTTCAAATACATGGGCACCACTGCAAATTTACAAGGAACATGAAGAATCAGGGAAGTATAACACAATCAAAGAAACAAAATAAATCTGTACTACTGACACTAAAGAAATAAAGACTTACACATTTCCTGACAAATAATTCAAAGTAATTGCCTTAGAGAAGCTCAGCAAGTTACAAGAGAACACAGATAACTAAACAAAATCAGAAAAATAATATAGAGCAAAAGGAGAGTATCACCAATGAGATAGAAATTATAAAAAAGAACCAACCAGAAATTCTAGAGCTGAAGAATACAATGACTGAACTGAAAAATTTACTAAAAGACTTCAACAGTAGATTTTTATCAGGCAGAGTCAAATTCAAAGAGAGGTCACTTGAAATTATTCAGTCACAGGAGCAAAAAGAAAAAGAATAAAGAGTGAAGAAAGCCTATGGGATTTCTAGGACACCATTCAACAAATTGATGTATGTATTGTAGAAATAAAGAAGCAGAAGAGAGAAAGGGGCAAAAATATTATTGAAAGAAGTAATGATAAAAAAATTCCAAATTGGGACAGGGAAATGGACAACCAGATTCATGTCCATTGGTCCAAGGAATTCAAAATAACATAAACCCAAAAAACTATACACATGGACATGTTATAATCAAATTGTCAAAAGTCAAAGACAAAGATAAAGAAAGAATTATGAAACCTTGTCAAATACAAGGATACCCTCATAACATTGTCAGAGGATTTCTCTGCAAAAACCATACAGGCTAGAGAGAGTGGAATAGTATATACAAGTGCTAAAAGAAAAAAATGTCAGCCAAGAATACTAGACTCAACAAAACTGTTCTTCAAAAATGATGGAGAGCTAAAGAACTTCCCAGACAAACAAGAGTTGAGGGAGTTTATCACCAATAGACATGCCTTACACAAAATGCTAAAGGGAGTTTTTTAAGCTGAGACAAAAGGATGCTAAACAAAAACATGAAAACATGAGAGTATAAAACTCAGTTGTCAAAGTAAATACAAGTGCTCCTTGACTTACAATGGACTTAGCTCTTGATAAACCCATTGTAAATGGAAAATATTGTAAGTAGAAATTGTGTTTTGACTTATGATATTTTCAACTTACAATAGGCTTATCTGAATGTAACTTCATCATAAATTGAGGAGTGTACTCAATTTGTATCACTTTCACACCATTGTAAAGTCAAAAAGCTATAAGTTGAACCATTATAATTCAGGGACTGTCTGTATATAGATGAATACAGAATACTATAATGATGTAATGGTGGTATGTAAATAAATCACTTTCAATTAATATAATTCCATAATTAGCATAATTTCTAACAAAATTTAAAAGACAAAATTATTAAGAATAACTACACAAGTTTGTTAATGGATACACAGCACAATACAAAAAGATGTGAATGGTGACAACAATAATGTGTGAGGGGGAAAAGGAAAAGTGTAGAGTTTTGTATGTAATTGAAGTTGTTATCAGCTTAAAATTAATAGTAATAGCTTTAAGAAGTTTTACGTAAGCCTCATGGTAGCCACAGAGAAAACACTATACAATATGCACAAAATAAAAAGAAAAGGGAATCAAAGCATATCACTACAAAAAATTAACAAATCACAAGGAAGACAGCAAAAGAGAAAGAGAGGGGACAAAGGAATTATAAGACAGACAGAAACTGTTAACGATGGCAACAATAAATCTTTACTTATCAATAATTACTTTAAATGTAAAGTAATTATTTAAAAACATAGAGAGTCTAAACTGAATTTAATAAAAGATCCAACTTTATCCTGTCTCCAAAAGACTCACTGTCTTTTGGACACACATAGGACACACATAGACTGAAAGTACAGGGATGGAAAAAGATAGTCTATGTAAATGGTAACCAAAAGAGAGCAGGGGTGGCTATACCTACATTAAATGAAAAATACTTTAAACAAAAACTGTCACAAGAGAAAAAAAAAGGTCATTATACAATTATAAAAGGATTAATTCATAAGAAGATACAATAATTATTAATATTATGCACCTAATAATTATAAATATGTGTGCATCCACCATTGAAGCACTCAAACATATAAAGCAAACATTGACAGATCTGAAGGGAGAAATACACAGTTATATAATAATGGATACAATATCCAGACAGAATATCAATAAGTAAAGACCAATCATGAACAATGTCATAGATCAAATGGTCCTAACAGACATACACAGGACATTCCACTCAACAGCAGAAGAATACACATTCTTCTCAAGTGTACACAGAACATTCTCAAGGATAGATTACATGATAGGTCAAAAAACAAGTCTCAATAAATATAAGAAGATTGAAATCATACCGACTATCTTTTCTGGCAACAATAGAATGAAGCTAGTAATCAATAGCAGAAAAAAACTGGAAAATTTACAAATATGTGGAAATTAAATAACACACTCTTAAACAACCATTGGGTCATAGCAGAAATCAAAGGGAAACTAGGAAGTATCTCAAGACAAATAAAAAGACAATACATCAAAACTTAGGGAATGTAGCAAAAAAAAGTACTAAGAGAAAAATTTATAGCAAGAAACACCTACATTAAAAAAAGAATGATCTCAAATAAACCATCTAATTTTACACCTATAGCAATTATAAAGATTAAAGCAAAAATAAATGAAATAGAGAATAGAAAAACAATAGAAAATTTCAACCAAACCAAGAATTAGTTTTTTGAAAAGATAAACAAAACTTATAAACAGTTATCTAGATTAGGAAAAAAAGTCTCAAGTAAATTAAACCAGATGAGAAGTCACTACAATTGATATCACAGAAATGAAAATGATCTATCTTAATCAATTTCAGCTACTATAACAAATTACCATATACTTGGTGACTTAAACAACAAATATTTATTTCTAATAATTCTGGAGGCAGAAGTCCAAGTTCAAGGCACCCACAAATCCAGTGTCTGATGAGGGTTTGCTTCAGATTTTCAAATGGATGTGTTCTAATTGTATCCTCACATTGTAGAGAGCAGAACAAGCTCTCTCTTGTATTCTCATAAGGGCAGTAATCGTATTCAATAATATCCCATTGTATGTACATACTACATTTTCTTAATCCATTAATTCATTGGTGGACATTTAGGTTGTTTTTATATTTGGCTATTGTGAAAAATATTGCAATAAAATATGGGGTTGTTAATATCACTTCAAGATCCTGATTCTAAGTCTTTTAAATATCTACACAGAAATGGAATTGATTCAGCATTAGTTAAATTCATAGAAACATGGAGTAGAACAGTGGTTGCTAGCATAAGGGGGAGGGAGGAAATGGGAGTTCCTGTTCAAGGGATATAAGTTTCAACCATACAAGCTGAATAAACTAGAGACCAGCTGTATAAAATTGTGATTACAGGTAACAGTACTGTATAATGTACTTAAAATTTTGTTCCAATGGCAGATTCGTGTTAAATGTTCTTACCACCACAACAACAAAAAAGCTGTAGATACTGACCTAGTTGGAAAATTAGCATAACATATCTTGGACCTGTGCTATGTTAAAAATCAACTCTAAAAAAGAATCAATATATTTGGGAATGCTGTTGTTTTTCTGGGTGAAATTGTAACTGAACTCTGTAATGCCCTGTGTTTTGCAAAAGAAGAGCATTTCAAATGCACTTAATAGAATTTTCAGGAAAATTTGAATTGAGTCAACTTTACAAACATCTATTGACATAAACGAGATTCCAGGGCTCATAGAGACTAATAAAAACTGAATTCTGTCGAAATAAAAAAAGAAAGAAAATTAAAGATGTAATTGCCTTTCAGCTCCAAATTCTTTATTTATCAAGATTGTGTTATTGGAATGTTTCCCCTTGTCAGCTGAAACACCACATTAAGCTTTGTCAGTATAGTGTGATAAAGGAAGATCCAAGTTAAAATGGGTTCTTTTCCCATTTCTGGCATGCTCTATTCTGTCTGGATCTGCAACATGTGGAGTCTAGTAGCAAATGAGACACCCAGTGGCACTTTCTCCTGGGTGGTTTCAGCAGTACCATCCTCAAAGGCATTTTCCTAGAAGGTTCTAAACTGAAGGAATCTTCCCATGGATGGTTTCCACCAGTACAGCAGAGGGTGGCTTCTTCTCCTACATCTGTATTTAATTGAAAAGTTTTGTAAGAAGGGATAATAAAAGAAACAAAAAATCCTCTTTTAACTTGCAATTATTTATCTATACTAATAAGCAATAGTATATAACATCAACATAATGCAGAAACAAGTTGGAGGCTGAGCACGATGTAGGGAAGAAATTGTCACATATAATCTCTTGTTTCCCTCTCATATTCAAGGAAATGTTCTATATCTTGATCATGGTGGTGGTTGCATGTGTGTACATATATGTCAAAACATCAAACTATACATTTAAAATGAGTCTCTTTTATTGTATATAAATTAAGTCTCAATATATTTGGTTAAGAGAGGAAACATAAACAAATGAACCTCACAACATACATAAGAGTTAATGCTATAAAGCTTCTAGATGCAAATATAAGGGAATATTTCCTTAATCTTGGTCTAGGGGAATGTTTCTTAGACAAGACATGAGAAGCATTAGGTATTAAAGAAAAGATATATAAATTAAATTTAATCAAAATTTAAAACCTTACCTTCATTAAAATACTTTATTTAGATAATAAAAATGCAAGCCACAGATGTGGGGAGAATATCCACAATACATGTATCTTACAGACAAATTTAACTCAGTATATATAAATAGCCAATAGAATTTAATAATTTAAAAATAATATAGGGAGAAGGGCAAGATGGCATGGCAAAATAGAAGCAGCTCACACATGCCACTCTTAAAGAAAGGATAGAAAGTTACAGGTGGATGCTTACCTAAAGATGGACCTTCTTGGAACGAGCATTGTAAATCACTGGAGAAGCAACGGGGGACATTCAGAGTGAAGGAGGAGGTGATGGGGCAATCCATTCTGCAAGATCAAAAGGTACCTGAGGGAGGCATCTTCATGTGGAGAAGGATGGGAGGAAGGAGCCCTGGGGTTCCAAGTTCCCCCTGCAGATACTATAGTCCAAGCCATGAGGGGACCCCCAGTGCCACCACAGACCTCTGGTATGATCAGGGAGCTGTTCAGAGTCTGTGCAGTAACACTGCACCAGAAAGTGGGCACAGAAGGTACCTGGTGGCTTCCATTCCTGGGTTACTGCAACTGATGCCATTCTCAGCTGTCAGATCCAGAGTGCCAGGTGTACACAGGGCTCAACATTGCTGCAACCACCTCCAGATCACCCTAGCTGGGCCAGGGAAGGAGGAGGCAGAGTGGATGTTCTCCCATTCCATGCCCTGAGACTGTGAGCCACACAACCCTATACCCCAACAGGGGATTTCAGCAGAACGGGTACCTCAGCTACCTTCTGAAAAGCCTTGTAGCAATGGCCTCATGGGACCTGGGCAGACAGAGAGCCCCTCCTGCCCAGTGGCCATGTCCCCACGGCCCTACCATCATGGTCACCACACTGCTGCTAGTCCTCCACATCCACAGCTCCTGTACTGCTGTTCAACCCAGCAGCCCACACACATAGCTCCTGTCCTGCCTCTAGGCTGCAGTTACTACAAGGCTTCTCTGGCCTTGGGCCCACCCTGAGGTTCCAGCACAGCCACCAAGCCCTGTGGCTACACCCTCAATGCTTCAAAACAGTTGTCAGGCCCTAAAGCTCTGCCCTTGAGGCTCCCCCACTGCCACTGGCCCATTAGCTTCTCCTCTGAGGGTCCAGTGCTGAGCCTGGGACCCAAGACTCTGATCTCAAGGCTCAATCGCTGCCAAAAGGCCCATGACTCCACCCCCTGAGGCTCCCTGCTGCCATTGAGCCCTGTAGCCCACTACCATGGAATGCACTGGCCCCCTGGTGGGAACTGCCCCCCATAGTCCAATGTTCCTCCAGGGACCCACCAACCTTGATATACCATTGCACCTGGACCCAGTTCAACCAAATGCCCACAGACTGGACACCCCAAACTACTGCCTAGATAGCCTCACACAGCTGCCACTGTCACCTCCATGGGAAGACCTGGGAAGGTCTTCTCCTGCAACACCACCCTCCATAAAGAGGGTCTCACCCAGCCTCAACCCAAGCATCCAGTGGTGGCCTGAGGAAAAACCCACCACTCTGCATGAAGATGGTCCAACACCAGCTTGAACTGTGGCAGTCACAGAAGAATGGGACAAAACAGAACAGCTGCATTACAGGCTCTCAGTGCAACCACACCACCCCACCAGGTCAATTTTCTAGAATAGGACACAAAAGCACCACCTTGGGGCCTCTCCTTCTCACTAAGTAGGAGAGTTCCCTGAAAAGGAGAATAGGTGTGCGCAAACCTATTAGCCCTGGGATCCAGTTCCATCCAGGATAATACAAGAGGTGTTAGTTCACTGTTGTTTTTTTGTGGCTGAGTAGTACTCCATGGTATACATACACCACATTTTCTTAATCCAGTCATGTATTGATGGAGCCCATTCTTCTAAGCGAAGTATCTCAAGAATGAAAAAACAAGCGCCATTTGTACTCACCATCAAATTGATACTAATTGATCAAATCTTATGTGCACATATGGAAGTAACATTCATCTAGTGTCAGGCAGGTAGGAAATCAGGGAAAGAGGAAGTCAAACTATCACTTTTTGCTGATGATATGATCGTATATCTAGAAAACCCTAACGACTCCACCAAGGACTCCTAGAATTGATAAATAAATTCAGCAAAGTCTCAGGTTACAAAATCAACTACACAAATCAGTAGCATTTTTATATACCAATAACAGTCAAGCTGAGAGTCAAATCAAAGACTCAATACCATTCACAATAGTTACAAGGAAAATAAAATACTTAGGAATATACTTAACCAAGGAGGTGAAGGATCTCAACCAGGAGAATTATGAAACACTGATGAAAGAAACCAAAGATGACACAAACAAATAGAAAAACATCTCATGCTCATGAATAGGTAGAATGAATATTGTTAAAATGTCCATACTGCCAAAAGTGATTTACAGATTCAATGCAATCCTCATCAAAACACCAACATCATATTTCACAGATCTAGAAAAAAATAATTCTATGCTTCATTTGGAACCAAAAAAACAGCCCAAATAGCCAAAGCAATCTTAAGCAAAAAGAACAAATCTGGAGGCATTACATTACCAGACTTCAAATTATACTACAAAGCTACAGTAACCAAACCAGCATGGTACTGTTATAAAGGTAGACACATAGACCAATGGAACAGAATAGAGAACCCAGATATAAAACCATCTACCTACAACCAACTGATCTTTAACAAAGCATACAATGACATACAGTGAGGAAAGGAAGCCCTATTCAATAAATGGTGCTGGGAAAACTGGGTAGCTATACACAGAAGAATTAAACAGGACCCTATATCTTACCATACACAAAAATTAATTCAAGATGGATAAAAATTTAAATGTAAGGCATGAAACCATAAAAATTCTAGAGGAAACCAGGAAAAACTCTTCTAGATATCGACCTAGGCAAGGAATTTATGACCAAGACTCCAAGGTAATTACAGAAACAACAAAAATAAATAAACGGGACTTAATTAAATTACAAAGCTTCTGCACAATGAAGGAAATAATCAACATAGCAAATAGACAACCTACAGAATGGGAGAAAATATTCACAAACTATATGTCTGATAAAGGGCTAATATCCACAATCTACAAAAAATACAAATCAGTAAGAAAAAAAACTCATTAAAAAGTGGATTAAAGTCATGAGTAGAACTTTTTCAAAAGAAGATAGACAAATGGCCAAGAAACATATGAAGAAATGCTCAACATCACTAATCATCAGGGAAATGCAAATTAAAACCACAATGTGATACTACCTACCCCTATGAGAATGGCCATTATTAAAAAGTCAATAAACAACAGATGCTGGTGTGGATGCAGAAAGAAAGGACCTCTTATACACTGTTGATGGGACTGCAAATTAGTATAACCTCTGTGGAAAACAGTATGGGGATTCCTCAAAGAAATAAATGTAGACTTACCATTTGACCCAGCAATCCCACTGCTCAGTATCTACCTAAAGAAAAAGAAATCATTTTATCAAAAAGAACCTGCCCTCATATGTTTATTTATTGTAGCACAATTTGCAATCACAAAGGTGTGGAATCAACCTAAGTGCCCATCAATTCGTGAGTGGATTAAGTACTACTCATCTATAAAAAGGAGTGAAGTAATGTCTTTTCCAGCAACTTGGATGGAACTGGAGATCATTATCCTAAGTGAAGTATCTCAGGAATGTGAAAACAAAAACTACATGTACTCTCTAACAATTGGGAGCTCATCGATGGGCACACATGGGTACAAAGAGATATAAAAGTCACTGGAATTCAAAAAGGGGGGAGGGGTAAAACTTACCTGTCAGGTACAATGAACATTATTCAGATGATGGGCACACTTAAAGCCCCGACTTAAGCATTATAAAAGGTATCCATGTAGCAAAAACATTTGTACCCCCGTAATATTTTGAAATTTTAAAAAAATACTTTTAAAAGCCCAGGACCAGATAGATTCATAGCAAAATGCTGTCAGACATACTAAGAAGAATGAATAGCAATCCTCCTGAAATTGCTATAAAAAATCAAGATGGAAGGAGAGGGAAAAAATGGCAGTCTGATAGAGTCCTCCCACCGCACTGCTCCCAGGGAAGGAGGTAAAACGCCAGCGGCTACCTGCGAGCACAGATCGCTTACTCCGAAAACAGCATTGTGAATTACAGAGAAACAACGCAATGCCCAGCCCAAGAAAACAGGTACAAAATTTTCACAAAGATCGGAGAGCACACGGAGTGCAATAGAGCCCAGAGCGCGGGAAGGAGGCGCTCACCAGGTTGGTGGAGCATGACCTGACCCCCAAGCAGTTATGCACCTCCCCATCTGCTCAGTCAGGGACAAGCCCAGAGTTGGGGCAAAGCAGTTGCACGAGGCAGCACACCCTGTGGAGAGAAAGCAATTGGGAGAGCCAAATACAACTCTCACCTGCAATATACAGAGACTGCTGAGGGCTGGGGAGGAACCGGGCAGGGACCAAGAGGAGATACAGCTTCCCAAGACAGCGCGTGGGAACCCGCAGGCCAGCACTGCGCCACAGGAAGTCAGCGGGACTGGGCCCAGGAGTTTAACAGAGAGCTGGACATGCCCTTAGAGGTTGCTAGCAACTGACGCTGCAGCCGCGGAGAAAAGCTGTGTTCCCAGCGTGATCAGAGCCCTGTTGTGTGCCAGGCTGGTGGCGGCAGCCATCTCTAAAGCCGCCCACCCAGAGCTGTGAGCCGGGTCTCTAGCTCCACCCCGCCCCAACCCGGGGCTCTTCCGCTGGGGCGAGACAGGCTTTGCCTTTGGTGGCCAGGGACAGCTGCATCCATGGGTTCCAGGTGGGACGAGATCCCAGAACTGTAGTGGAAGGACCTTTGTGTATTGGAAACAGTTTGCAGCTCATCCATCTTGTCCTGCTACCCCAGCTCTGGCCTCCAACAAGCCCACTATGTGCTGGTCCTAGTGCCTGCCCTTCAGGTCCCCGCCCTCCTGTACCCCAGAGATCGGTCATTTTGAAGGTTGCTGGATATAGTGACTCATTTGATATAACTGCTGGTTCTCATGATAACCAAATACCTCAAGAGCCACAGGCTGAACCAGAGCAGCTCCCCATAACCCTGCCCACTTCATTAGGGAATTTTGCACCATCCAAGAGCACTTCCAGTGGCCACTATTCCCCCCTCCCTGTGGGAACATCCCCCCAGTGGAGACTGCTTGGGATAGAGATGGCCACGCACCTTGCCTTGGGGTCTAGTGGTGGAAAAGGGGTGCAAATTGGAGATCCCCCTATCAACCAGTATCACAAGGAGACGCACATCAGAAGGGAAGACACACGTGGCTAGATAAGCAACCTCTGAGCTGTGTAGAATTTTCCCAATTCACCTCTCACACTGCAGCCAAAAGAAATTGTGTTTCTACCTGAACCTCAGAAGGAGCAGGGTCAAAGTAACCCCTAGGAGCTACAAGGCCCCTCCCAAAGCACGGGGCTTTCGCATACCCCAACTGGGGGATAAGAGTCTGCCACAGACATAACAGAATACCTAGCTAAAAGGGAGCTGTGGATTCATATCCTCAAGTACAATTCACTAGCTTAGAGCCCAAGCTGGGAGGTCATTCTCACCACACTCCACCGGGAAGAGGAGAAGACAACAGGCCAGAGATAACTCAAGATCCACCAAACTTGCTAAAATACACATAAGGCAATACAGGCCACTACTTCTCTCCCTGGCTCTGCCAAGGAATGAAAATAGTGGGCCTGGAGACAAGGCCATAAACTAGCCCTAACACCCCCAGCTCTCAACCAAGAGGCCAGATGAGAAAAAAACAGCCAAAGAACTCAGGGAACATGAAAAATCAGAGTGAAAAGTCACCCCCAAAAGAAACCATCAGTTCCTCAGCAATGGATACCAACTCAAATGAAATAGGTAGAATGACAGAAGAGGAATTTCGTTTATGGATTATAAGAAAGCTCAATGAATTTCAAGAGAAAATTGAATCCCAGCACAAAGAAACTACAAGAAAAATGCAAGAAATGAACAAAAAATTCTCCAAAGAAATATAAATATTGTGGAAAAATCAAATAGAAATCCTAGAAATGAAAGAAGCATTCGAGGATCTACAAAACACAGTGGAAAGCCTTAAGAATAGGCTGGACCATGCAGAGGAAAGAATTTCAGAGCTAAAAGACAACTCCTATGTGCTAAATAAATCAGTCGAAGAGAAAGAACACAAAAACAAGAGGCATGAAGAAAGCATACAAGAAATGTGGGATTATGTAAAGAGGCCAAACATAAGGATCATAGGCATCCCTGAGGGACAGGAAGAAAATTTGCATGGACTGGAAAATCTATTTGAAGGAATAATAGAGGAAAATTTCCATGGCTTAGCCAGAAATCTCGATATCCAAGTACAAGAAGCACGCAGGACTCCTGGGAGACTCAACATGAAAAGGCATTCACCACACCACATAATTATTAGACTACCAAAGTAAACACAAAAGAGACACCCCTCAGAGCTGTAAGACGAAAAGAGCAGGTAACCTATAAAGGGAAACCGATCAGATTAACTGCAGATTTCTCGGCTGAAAGTTTACAAGCCAGAAGGGAATGGGGAGCCATCATCAGTCTCCTAAAACAAAACAAAAGCCAACCCAGAATTCAGTATCCTGCCACACTAAGCTTCTTATATGAGGGAGAAATAAAGACATTTCCAGACAAGCAATCACTGATAGAATTTACGAAATCCAGACCAGCCTTGCAAGAAGTGCTTAGACCTGCATTGTACACTAATCAGCACAACAGACACCCACCTATGTAAAGCTACGCAAAAGCTAAAACCCCAGAAACCAGATTCCACAATGACGCAAGAGGTAAAACAAAACACACCACCCAATAGAATAATCAGAAATTTACCCCAAATATCAATTCTCTCAATAAATATAAATGGTTTGAATTGCCCATTGAAGAGACAGAGGCTGGCTGAATGGATTAAAAAAATACAAGCCAAGTACCTGTTGTCTTCAGGAAACACACCTTACACACAAAGACACATTCAGGCTCAAGGTGAAAGGATGGAATACAATTTTCCAGGCTAATGGAAACCAAAAGAAATCCGGAGTAGCCATCCTCATTTCAGATGACATAAACTTTAAAGCAACAAAAGTAAAGAAGGACAAAAATGGACACTATATAGTGGTGAAGGGAAAAATCTCACAAGAGGATTTAACAATCCTAAACATTTATGCACCCAACACAGGAGCGCCCAGGTACATAAAGCAAATACTGCTAGATCTAGACAACATAATAAGCAGCAATGCCATAATAGCAGGGGACTTCAACACCCCACTGACGGAACTGGACAGATCCTCCAAACAAAAAATAAACAAAGAAACAAAGGACCTAAACAGGACTCTAGAACATTTGGGGCTAACAGATATCTACAGAACACTCCACCCAAATAACACTGAATATACATTCTTCTCATCAGCTCATGGAACTTTCTCTAAAATTGACCACATCCTAGGCCACAAAACAGATCTAAACAAATTCAAAAAAGTAAAATCATACCATGTATCTTTTCAGACCACAGTGGAATAAAATTAGAAATCAATTCCAACAGAAACTCACATCTTCATCCAAAAACTTAGAAACTAAACAATCTGTTGCTGAACGACTATTGGGTCAAGGAGGACATTCAAATGGAAATCAAAAGATTCTTCGAACTAAATGATAATGGGGACACAAGTTATCAAAATGTGTGGGATACAGCAAAAGCAGTCCTGAGAGGAAAATTTATCGCCTTAAATGCCCACATCCAAAGGACAGAAAGGTCACAAATCAGTGAACTAATGAATCATCTTAAGGAAATGGAAAAGGAAGAGCAAAGCAATCCTAAAGCCAGAAGAAGAAAAGAAATAACCAAGATCATAGCAGAATTAAATGAAATCGAGAACAAAAGAACAATACAGAAGATTAATAAAACAAAGAGTTGATTCTTTGAAAAAATAAACAAAATAGACAGGCCACTTGCCAGGTTGACCAGAAGCAGAACGGAAAGGACTCTAATAAGCTCAATTAGAAATGAAAAAGGAGAGGTCACAACTGATACAATGGAAATACAAAACATCATCTTCGAATACTACAAAAATCTCTATGCTCACAAACATGAAAACATGGAGGAAATGGACAAATTCTTAGAAACATACTACCTCCCTAGGCTCAACCAGGAAAAAACAGAATTTCTAAACAGACCAATATCAAGCACCGAAATCGAAGTAGTAATAAAAAATCTTCCCACAAAAAAAAGTCCTGGACCAGATAAGTTCACACCTGAATTCTACCAAGCCTACAAAGAAGAACTGGTGCCTATACTGCAGAAATTATTTGAAAATATCCAGAAAGATGGAATCCTCCCAAACTCATTCTACGAAGCCAATATCACCTTGATACAAAGCCAGGAAAGGACACAACAAGAAAAGAAAACTACAGACCAATATCCCTTATGAATATAGATACAAAAATTCTCAGTAAGATCCTTGAAAACCGAATTCAAATGTACATCAAAAAAATAATTCATCACGATCAGGTGGGCTTCATTCCCAAGATGCAGGGATGGTTCAACATACGCAAATCTATAAATGTAATTCACCATATAAATAAAAGCAAGAACAAAGATTATGTGATCCTTTCAATAGATGCAGAAAAGGCTTTTGACAAAATCCAGCATCCTTTTATGATGAGAACTCTTAACAATATAGGTATAGATGGCTCATACCTTGAAACTATTAAAGCCATATACAATAAACCCACAGCCAATATCATACTGAATGGGGAAAAATTGAAAGCATTCCCCCTTAAAACAGGAACTAGACAAGGGTGCCCACTATCTCCACTTCTTTTCAACATAGTGCTGGAAGTCTTGGCCACAGCAATCAGACAAGACAGAGGAATCAGGGGTGTCCAGATGGGGGCAGAAGAGGTCAAACTTTCACTGTTCGCAGACGATATGATATGATACATAGAAAACCCCAAAGATTCAACCAAGAGATTACTGGAATTGATAGATGAATTCAGCAAGGTGTCAGGATACAAAATTAATACACACAAATCCACAGCCTTCATATATGCTAATAACAATCAAGCTGAGAATCAAATTAAAGATGCAATACCTTTCACAATAGCACCAAAGAAAATTAAATATTTAGGAACATACCTAACTAAGTAGGTCAAAGACCTATATAGAGAGAATTATGAAACACTGAGAAAAGAAATTGCAGAGGATGTAAATAGATGGAAAGGCCTACCATGCTCTTGGATAGGCAGAGTCAACATGGTAAAAATGGCTTTGCTACCTAAAGTGATTTCCAGAATCAGTGCAGTCCCTATCAAAATACCAACATCATTTTTCTCTGATCTAGAAAAAATAATTCTATGCTTCGTGTGGAACCAGAGAAGGCCCCATCTAGCCAAAGCAATCTTAAGCAAAAAGAACAAATTGGGAGGCATCTATCTACCAGACTTCAAACTATACTACAAGGCTATAGTAACCAAAACTGCACAAGAACAGAGACGTAGACCAATGGAACAGGACTGAGAACCCAAATATAAAACCAACCTCATACAGTCACCTGATCTTTGACAAATTCCAGAAAAACGTACAGTGGGGAAAAGATTCCCTATTCAACAAATGGTGCTGGGAAAACTGGATGGCCATATGTAGAAGACTGAAAGTGGACCCACACCTCTCACTTCTCACAAAACTCAACTCACAATGGATAACAGTTCTAAACCTAAGACATGAAACCATAAGAATTCTCGAAGAAAACGTTAGAAAAACTCTTATGGACATTGGCCTAGGGAAAGAATATATGAAGAAGACACCCAAAACAATCACAGCAGCAACAAAAGTAAATACATGGGACCTGATCAAATTAAAAAGCTTCTGCACAGCTAAGGAAACTATCACTAGAGTGAACAGACAACCTACAGAATGGGAGAAAATATTTGCATGCTACACCTCTGATAAAGGGCTGATAACCAGAATCTATACAGAACTTAGGAAAATCAACAAGAAAAAATCAAACAACCCTACTAAAAAATGGGCAAAGGACATGAACAGAAACTTTTCCAAAGAAGACAGAATAATGGCCAGCAAACATATAAAAAATTGCTCAACTTCTCTAATCATCAGGGAAATGCAAATCAAAACCGCAATGAGATACCACTTAACTCCAGTGAGATTGGCTCATATCAAAAAATCCCCAAACAACAAATGTTGGCGGGGATGCGGACAGATAGGAACACTCATACACTGCTGGTGGGACTGCAAATTAGTACAACCTCTATGGAAAGTAATATGGAGATACCTCAAAGAATTAAAAGTAGAATTACCTTTTGACCCAGCAATCCCACTACTGGGTATTTACCCAAAGGAAAAAAAGACATTCTATAATAAAGACATCTGCTTGCGAATGTTTATAGCAGCACAATTCACAATTGCAAAGATGTGGAAACAACCCAGGTGCCCATCAATACACGAGTGGATTAATAAAATGTGGTATATGTATACCATGGAGTATTACTCAGCAATAAGAAACAATAGTGAATTAACACATCTGGTGTTATCCTGGTTGGAGCTAGAACCCATTCTTCGAAGCGAAGTGTCATAGGAATGGAAAAACAAGCACCACTGGTACTCACCATCAAATTGGTACTAACTGATCAACACTTTCATCACACAGGGCAATAACATTCATCGGGGGCGGGCAGGTGGGAGGGGGGTGGAGGGGATGGGAAAAACTCTCACTGAATGGATGCGGGAAGCACAGTTTGGAGGATGACCATGATTGTAGCTCTGACACGGGCAGTGCATGGGCAATATATATAGCCAAAGTGTTGTACCCCCATAATATTCTGAAATAAAAAAAAAAAAATGAAGACGGAGGGAATTTTCCCTAATTCATTTCACAAGGCCAGTGTCACCCTATTAACAAAATCAGACTAGGATGCAATATAAAAATAAAACTACAGACCAATATTCCTGATGAACATAGATGCACATATTCTCAATAAAATACTAGCAAACTCAATCCAAAAGCACATCAAAAAAATAATGCACTATGATCAAGTGGGTTTCATTCCAGGAATGCAAGAATGGTTCAACATATGCAAATCAATAAATTTGATTCACCATATAAACAGGATTAAAAGGAAAAGCCATATGATTGTCTCATTAGACACAGAAAAAGCATTTGATAAAGGTCAGCACCCCTTCATGATAAAAATCCTCAATAAACTAGGCATAGAAAAAAAATAACTCGAACTTATAAAGACCAAATAAGACAAATTCACAGCCAACATTATACTAAATGGGGAAAAGTCAAAAGCATTCCCTCTAGGAACTGAAACAAGACAAGGACGCCCACTTTCACCACTCCTATTCAATATAGTACTGGAAATCCTAGCCAGAGCAATTGGGCAAGAGAAAGAAATGAAAGGCATCTAAATTGGAAAAGAGGAAGTCAAATTATCCCTGTTTGTTGATGAGATGATCTAGAAAAACTTAAAGACTCCACCAAGATACTCCTGGATTGGTAACTGAATTCAGTAAAGTTTCAGGATACAAAATCAACATATAAAAATTACTAGTGTTTCTATGCACCAATAACAACCAAGCTGAGAACCAAACCAAGAACTCAATCCCATTTACATTAACTACCAAAAAATTCCTACGAATATACTTAACCAAGGAGGTTAAAAACCTCTACAAGGAAAACTACAAAACACTGATGAATGAAATTGTAGATGACACAAACAAAGGGAAAAACATCCCATAGTCATTGATCAGAATAATCAATATCATTAAAATGAGCATACTGCCCAAAGTAATCTACAGATTCAGTGAAATCCCTATCAAAACATCAACATCATTTTTTCAGAGAATTAGAAAAAAAAATCCTAAAATTCATATGGAACCAAAAAAGATTAAATAGCCAAAGCAATCCTAAGCAAAAAGAAGAAAGCTAGAGGTATCACATTACCTGACTTCAAATTATACTACAAGGCTATAGTAACCAAAATAACATGGTATTAGTATAAAAGTAAACACATGGATCAATGGAATGGAATAGATTAACTCAGAAATACAGCCACATACTTACAGCCAACTGATACTTGAACAAAGTCAGTAAGAATATACTCCAGGGAAAAGCTACCTTTTTCAATATATGGTGCTGGGAAAATTGGATTGCCATATGCAGAATGAAACTGACCATTTATCTTTCATCATATACAAAAATCAACTCAAGATGTATGAAAGACTTAAATATAGGACTGGAAACTTTTAAAAATACTAGAAGAAAACCTAGGGCAAACTTGTCTAGACATTACTAGACGTTACTCTAGGCAAATAATTCATGACTGAGAACTCAATAGTACAGGCAACAAAGACAAAAATAAGCAAATGGGACTAAATTAAACCAAAAAGCTGCACAGCAAAAGAAATAATCAACAGAGTGAATAGACAACCTGCACAATGGGAGAAAATGTTCATAAACTATACATCCAACATGGAACTAATATCCAGAATTTACCAGGAACTCAAACAACTCTACAACAAAAACAAAAAATAATTCCAGTAAAAAATGGGCAAAGGACATGAACAGACATTTTTCAAAAGAAGACATACAAATGACCAAAAAGCATATGAAAACATGCTCATAATCACTAATCATTAGAGATATGCAAATTAAAACCATAATGAGATATCATCTTATATCAGTCATGATGGCTACTATTATAAAGACAAAGGATGACAGATGTTGGTGAGGATGAGGAGAAAAGGGACTGCCCATACACCATTGATGAGAATATCAATTAGCAAAATATCTATGGAAAACAGTACGGAGATTTCTCAAAGAGCTAAAAACAGAACTACCATTCAATCCAGCGATCCCACTACTGGGTATCTACCCAAAGGAACATAAATCATTCCATCAAAAAGATACCTGCACTCGTATGTTTATCACAGCATTATTCACAATAGCAATCTAAGTGCCCATCAACTGATGAGTGGATAAATAAAATGTGGTATATACACATATCGGAATGCTATTCAGCCGTAAATAAGAATGAAATATCTTTTGCAGCAACATGGATGGTACTGGAGGCCATTATCTTAAGTGAAACAAATCAGACACAGAAAGACAAATACCAAATGTTCTCACTTATAAGTGGGAGCTAAATAATGTATGCACACAGATGTAGAGTGTGAAATGATAGACAATGGAGCTTTAGAAGTGGGGGTGGCAGGGGGTGGATGATAAGCAATTACTTAACAATGTATGTTATTCTGGTGATGGATACACTAAAAGCCCTGACTTCACTACTATGCAATATATCCATGTAACAAACTAGGACAATTTACTAAAAAGGAATGAATAATCAATAGACAAATAAAAAATGTTCAACATAATTAGGTAACAGGGTAATACAAATAAAACCAAATGAGATACTTCTACTTACCCCACTAAAATTACTAAGATATTAAAAATACCAAAAAAAAAAACAACCTAAACTGGCAGTAACAAAAGTTAAAGAGAATATGAAGCAACTGCTGGGGGTGTTATGTGGTGCACCCATTTTGGAAAGCATTTAAGCAACATGTTATTGAGTTAAATATATATCTACCTTATCACCCAGCAATGCTACTCCTAAACATATAAGAGAGAGGAATGAAAACAAGTGTTCACAAAAGACTTTGTTCAAAATGTGTTTATAGCAGTTTTCTTCATAATAGACAATAATTGGCAACAAACCAATGCCCCTTGACAGATAAATGAGTAAACACATTTTTGCATAAACATTCAGGAGACTACAACACAGCAGTAAAAAGAACAAACTATTTTATACGCAGTAAGATGGGTGAATCTCATAAACATTAAGTTTTGTGAAAGAAGTTAGACACAGCAGAGTACATACTACATTATTATATACATCTAAATCAAGTAATGCAAACTGAAGTATATTGATAGATATCAATACTGTGTTGTCTCTAGGTAGGGAGTCACCTGAAGGTAGCATGAGATAACATTGGATGTGATGAAAACATTATATTTCTTGGTTGGTGAGGTGATTAAATGGGTAAATGTATTTGTAAAACCTCAAACAACTGACACTTAAAATATTGAGTTTTATTTGTATAAATTATTTCTTAATTTAAAAACATGACAAGGAAAAAAGTGAGTGTAAAAGGTAAATTAAAACTCTCAGGACCACATTTTTAAAAATCTAATCATCAAAATAGGCTCAAGGAACTCCAAATATAGTATTAGAAATTGTGAAAAGGAAAGTAGAGGAAAATAACAATTTCTGGTAGTCCTAATATCAGGAGAACAAGAGCAACAAAAAACAACTGCTAACGGTAATAAAAATCGGTTGGCCAATGTGGGAATATTAGCCAAAACAAGGAAAGTTTAGATGCTCCAATTAACAGTTGAATACCTTCTGATGAGAACACAAGAGGGAGCTCAACAGCCACAAAATGGGGACTATTACCATAGACCATCCTCCCCTTCTAAAAGTACACGAACACCGATCTCACATTAAGAAAAAGATCCCTATCTGTCCACATCCCCGCCAACATTTGTTATTTGTGGATTTACTCATACACTGTTGGTGGGACTGCAAAGTAGTACAACCTCTATGGAAAAGAATATGGAGATACCTCAAAGAATTAAAAGTAGAATTACCATTTGAACCAGCAATCCCACTACTGGGTATTTATCCAAAAGAAAAAAAGACATTTTATAATAAAGACATCTGCTCTCGAATGTTCATAGCAGCACAATTCACAATTGCAAAGTTGTGGAAACAACCAAGGTGCCCATCAATACACAAGTGGATCAATAAAATGTGGTATATGTATACCATGGAGTATTACTCAGCAATAAGGAACAACAGTGAATTAACACATCTGGTATTATCCTGGTCGGAGCTAGAACCCATTCTTCGAAGCGAAGTGTCACAGGATTGGAAAAACAAGCACCACTGGTACTCACCATCAAACTGGCACTAACTGATGAACACTTACATCACACAGGGCAATAACATTCATCAGAGGGCGGGCGGGCGGGAGGGGGGTGGAAGGGACGGGAAAAACTCTCACTGAATGGATGCGGGGAGCACAGTTTGGGAGATGACCACGATTGTGGCTCTGACACGGACAGAACAGGGGCAATGTGTATGGCCAAAGTGTTGTACCCCCATGATATTCTGAAATTAAAAAAATAAATTAAAAAAAAGAAAAAGATCCCGCTATGTCCTGTATGAAGTTATTATGAGAAAAAAAATCATCAGTAGGACAACATCCTTATAGGAAATAACTGTGTGCCTGTGGAGTGAGAACCAAGATGTGCTGCCCGGTTTCTCTTTCAAATAAGGGATGTGTTGCCCCAGCTGACGCTAGTGCTGTCAGTAGGCAGACTTCAGCTGTCAGTCTCTTCGGGAGTTTTGTCAGCAACAGAGACACCTTGTCCAAGGCAACAACACTTCCTGGAGAAGACCACACCCAAATACTGATTGATGCACATTGATAAAGCCTTGGCCATCATGGCCCAGCTCAGGAAACCTCTGAATGCTCATTCTGGCTACAGAACTCACTGCTAGGTCAGCTGAGACTGTCACTAGAAGTGCATTCAACCTGACTTCTCTCTCTGCCCAATATTTCTCCCACATTTCACAGGTGTTAATCCCATGCACTTGTTAATAAACATCCTACATGCCAAGCTAGCTCAGAATGTGCTCCCTGGGAATATAACCTGCAAGAACCAGGAAGATATGCTCACAAAATAGATGAAAACTCTAACCAAATACTTCAAAATGAGCTAAAAGAAATTAAGTGATAGAAAATATGAAATAATAGCAAAGATCAGAATTTTATAAAAAACTTAGTTATAAGTAATTGGAGGAAGAAAAGTTTTGAAAAGAGAGGCGATAGATTAGGATACAGTTAGAAATGAAAAAACATCAGCTCAACATTTATAAATCATTGTATAAATCATCGTGTACTTTTAGAAGGGGAGGATGGTCTATGGTAATATTCCCGTTTTGTGGCTGTTGTACTTACAGAGATATGTTGTGCCTAAAATGCCTTAATTATTTAACTAATAAAAATGAAAATGAATAAAAAGACTTAATCCAAAAAGTGAAGAAAGGGAGACAAAAATAGGAAATGAGGTTGTAATTTAAAAATATAAGAAGACATTATTTGTGATTTTACACACTTTAATTTGAAAATCTAAATAAAATTAATAGGGGAGAATACAGTTCAGTTACATTACATCCTAGAAAAGGGGGGGCACACACAAAGAGCACATTCAGGGATTTTGGACATGCAAAGTAAATATAGGGCAACAGATGATGGTTGCTAATACTGTTTGAGAACTATAAATTTAGAGGAAGAAGGGAAAGAAGAGGAGAGTTATCCTTTATTGCCAAGTACTTTGTTATCTTTCTTAATCTTTTCAACTCTGAGAAGAAAATTTTATTATCCCTCCTTTGCATAGGAGAACACGAAGGCTTAAAATGTCAAGCAACTCATCCAAGGGCACACAGTTAGATAAATAGACTAGATACTCTCACAACTTAAACAATTAGTGACACAATTGGTCCAAATGTGTATGTACTCTTGAAAAGTGTTCTGATTATAGCAAGTCAAATACCACATGTTCTCATTTATAAGTGGGAGCTAAATAATGTGTGCACATGAACACAGAGTGTGGAATAACAGACAATGGAGATTCGGAAGTGTGGGAGGTGGAAAGGGGGTAAGGGATGAAAAATTACTTAATGGACAAAATGTACACTATTCAGGTGAGGGTTACACTAAAAGCCCAGACTTCACCACTATGCAATATATCCATGTAACAAAACTGCACTTGCAGCCCCTCAATTTATACAAATAACAAAAATATTAATAAAAGAAAAGTGTTCTGATTATAAAGTCTTAAGCAAAAAACCAGTCTTCCCAAACATTTTCTGAATGGCAAGCTGTACATCTTTGTTCCTGAGGCTGTATACCACGGGGTTCAACAATGGGGTGATGATGGTATAGGTCACTGTCACCAGCCTGTCTTTACCTGATGTATATCTGGCCGATGGTCTCAGGTAGACAAAGGAAGCACAGCCATAATGGACAATGACCACAATGAGATGAGAAGCACAGGTGGAAAAGGCTTTTTGTTTCCCTTCAGCTGACGGGATCTTCAGGATGGTACGGACAATGAAGCCATAAGAGAAGCAGATGAAGATCAAGGGCGCAACAAGCACCAGGACCCCACAGATGAAAATGACCAGTTCATTGATGTAGCTTTCAGCACAGGCAAGACGGATGACTGGTGAAATATCACAAAAGTAGTGATTGACCTTATTGGAGCCACAGAAAGGGAGGCTAAAGACCAAAATTGTTCCCACCAGAGACATTAGAAAGCCACTAACAATACAAGTTGCTGCCAGTTGTCCACATATTCTCCAGCTCATGAGAATGGGGTAGCGTAAGGGCTGGCAGATGGCAACATAGCGATCATAACCCATCACTCCCAGAAGCAGGCAGTTGGTGACAGCAAAACCAAGGAAGAAGAACATCTGGGTGGCACAACTCACAAAGGAGAGTGTTCTGAGTACAGATAGCAGGTTGATAAGCATCTTGGGAAGGATAACAATTGTGTAGAAAATCTCAGAGATAGAAAGGACACCTAGAAAGAAGTACATGGGTGTGTGGAGGCTGCGATCCAAGCGGATGACTGAGATGATGGTGATGTTTCCACTCAAGATGATGAGATAGAGGCAGAGAAAGACCACAAAGAGGACAAGCTGCAATTCCCCAAGGCTGGAGAAACCTAGCAGTAGGAACTCAGTGACAAAGGAGGAATTAGCCATGAAGCGTCGATCCTACAGAATAAAGCCAATATGATCAGCTCCAGAGTCCTTTGGAACTGAGAAGTCGGGAGACTTATCCTCATAAGGTAGCTATGCCAGTCTCATTTGAATGAGAAACAGGCATGGGAGAGAAAAAAGAATTATAAATTAACCAGAAATTATTCTAAAGTGATATATAGCCAAATTGCTATTTTTCTGCAATGACCAAATTTGGGAACAAATTTTCACGTAAGATGCACATTCATTAGCTCAAATAAAGCCTATCCTTCAGGCCCCCTCCTTGGAGACTTATGTAGTCTCCACTTAATTTTTTAGTACAGTAATCCCCCATTATCTACTGTTTTGCTTTCTGTGGTTTCAAATACAGGGGATCGACCGCAGTCCAAAAATATTAAATGGAAAATTCCAGAAATAAAAAATTTATAAGTTTTAAATTGTGTGCCCTTCTGTGTAGCATGATCAAATCTCATGCTACCCCACTTTGTCCTGCCCAGAACATGAATCATCCCTTTGTTCATTGTATACATGCTATATATGCTATCTAGCCATTAGTCACTCAATAATCATCTAGGTTATCAGATTGACTGTCACAGTATCACAGTATTTGTGTCCAAGTAACCCTTATTTTATATAATAATGGTTCCAAAGTGCAAGAGTAGTGATGCTGGCATAGTGTTATAATTGGTCTATACTATTATTAGTTATTGTTGTCAATCTCTTACTGTTCCTAATTTAATAAACTTATCATAGTAGTATGTATATAGATAAAACATAGAACCAAAATATTTAGAGTTCAGTACTATCCACAGTTTCAGGCAGCCATTGAGGGTCTTGAAATGTACTCCCTGTGGATAAGGGTGGACTACTGTAATCTAATTCTCAAAAAAGCCTTTATCTACATTAATTATTATTTTAAGTGGTCATGATTTTATCCTGAATACTGGTTAATATATCAATAAGCAATAGCACCAATGTCTGAAGATTCACCCCCTACACACACCTGCTTTGAATATGTTCCCCATCTAGGCAAGTTTCTATTCATCTTTGTGGTGCTTGCCCTTAAAGAACACAGTTCCCTTTCTCAACTAATTATATACCCATTTTCATGTAGTCATTCATTAATACTAATTTGGTTTTCGACTACTGCTACTGTAGAACCAGCTTTATGATTTCTCAACAAACTCTTATAGGATGCTAGAACTGACTTCTCCTTACAGAAAACATATGGTTAGAATAATTTAGTTTTGTTTCAGCATTTACTGGTTACCCATTTTGTTATATGTCTTACCCTTAACATACTTGACTTGGAGGCCAACAGACTGTCATTCTCAGGACATGTGTCTGAATTCCTGAATAGGAAGGCTCAGACATTTTCCCTAAGGCCTCTCACACAGTTATCATTGTTGGTAATCAATTGTATATATTTTAGTCAAAACATTCTTATCCTTTCCTACCTCTTGCCCAAATACGTTTCTTTATCTAGCTGTATCTCAATAAATAGTTTAAGAAATACTTAGTCATCCAAGCTGTAAATTTTTAACACATGTTTAAACCCACCATTTTAATAATCCTTCACATTCAATCTATTTTTGTTCTGAAATACTTCTAGGATCCATTCCTTCTTTTCTGCAAGAAATTCCCTGGATTCTTTCTTCCCACTCTGAACTATCCTCCACAAAAGCAGTAGTGTTGTCTTTCTATAGGAACAATCCTATCATATTATGGAGCCAGCTGACCCTCAATTACCTATAAAATATTCCAGGTCTTTCATACTTTTCCCAAATCTACTTTTCACTTGTAACTGACATTATATTTTCCTTCACATGCACTTTAGCATTGAGAAATTTTGAAAAACAATATCATTTTTATACCACCTCTTAAATCTGGATATAGTCCATGCTTTATGTTTGTTGTTTTCCTTTTTTTAATTTTCAGTTAACATAACTATACTCATGGAATCCTTTCTACAGCTTACTAATTGTGCTATACCACATTCTCTAGGTTTTCTTAGTAATCACTAAAATCATACTCACTTTGGCACTAGTATTATAAGTTTCCCTTTGACTATACAAATTTTGACTTACCAATACCAGAAACTGCATCTCCAACTCATACAATAGTGCCCAATATATACTATGTTCTTGAAAACTTGAATAAATATATGACCAATGATTTCAGTTTATCCTCTAAATCATTTCAAAACTCCCAGTTAGATAGCATTTGATTCTAGGGATTTCCCAAACTTATTACATTAATATTAATCTAGCATGTAATATTAATTTTCTGCTTCCACATTTTGGGAGAAATATCTCTGTGACATCATTCTCTGAAAGCAGAGCAAAAGATCCGTCAAAAATTTCTGCAGTCTTATTTTCATTTTGGATTATCAAATGGTCTCCTCCACTATCTTACTAGCTAAACTTTTTAAAATTTTAATCTTAAAAGCACTTTTTTGAGGGGTTTGCAATTTTCTTTGCAAGTAACTAAATTGCTATTATTATTTGCTCTTTTGCTTAAATAGAGATTTAACAAAATTTTGGAATGGGACTAGGACCAAGAGCATAACTTCTATTTCTATTTCTATGTATCTTTGAATTGCCTTATATCTGAACTTTATAAAAAAAGAAACACACACCATGAATTTAACCAGAACAAAGTCTCCACTAGCATTCTTCATGAGACATCATCTATACTCTTCCACTTACCTGGTATCCTTTCTTTGGGTATTTTCTCTTTTATAGAATAATCCCCAGTATTAACAGTGATTGGTATGCAAAGAGAGTTCAAGTTCCTGAAATAAAAGATAGGCCACATTACTCAATAGCTACTCCATAACCTCCCACTTTATCAGCCATCTGTTCTTTCAAACTCATCCTCAGAACCTGTGTGGAAGCTAAAACTTGAAAATAAAATTCACTATGGAAGGTTTTGGGGTTATTTAACCCAGTCTGGGATGTAGCATAAAATCATTGGCAAATAGGAGTTAGTGTCTTGAGCTTGGAAAGGAAGGTATTACAGGTTGAGAGAAAAGCTTTGGAAAATCAGAAAGAGGGAAAAAAGAAAACAGGAATAGGGTAACCAAATTACGTTCTTAACAAGCGAAAATAGTGAATTGACTTTTCACATTATCCTGCTCAATAACTCTTCATCACCTGTAAGGTAAAGCCGGATTTCCTTAAGCTGGATAATAAGACAGCTGATTCTCTGTCCCTATCTACAATTTACAACCTCATCCTCTAAATCTTCATCACACCGGAATTGCAATGAAATACTTAGTTTCCTATATATGGTTTTGTGTTTCAAGACTTCCCTATGACAGAGAGAGAAAGAGGGAGAGAGAGAGAGAAATCTCAGCCTCTAATATTCTTTCTCCTTCATCTGTAGACCAATCACTCTTCACATTTTTTAAGTCACCAATTATTGAACTTTCTTTTATATGTCTAGGGAAAGTTTACTGTTCCTGTCTTAGTATATTTAGTGCCCTTTCTATCATTTGATCATGATTTCTATTTTCCTTTACTAGTAACTAGGGTTAAACAGACCACTAGCTTATGGGAAAACTCAACAATTTTTAAATTTGACATGTAAATAAATGACTCAACTGTCACTGTTATTCTCAATAAGAAAATCAAAGTATCTAAATAAAAATTAAAATTGTATGTTTCTTCAAATCAGAGTTCTAGTGTCCTGTAGCATGCAGTTTATTCCTTCTCAGACACTTCCTGGATACTTCTGTGAAGGTTTCTAGGGAAATTTGCCAACATTGTTCTCCCTGCCGTTATGTCCCAGGGTTCTTCTTCATCTTCCAGGAACTCCTTAGACCAGAATAAGAAAACTACATTACTCCACAGAGAAAACATCACCTGTTCTTTTCTCCATGAGTAGTTTAGGTATGGCTTTAATGAGTATCACCAATGATCATTCCTTTTTACATTAATCACAAACTCAATGCCTTGGTTAATTGAGATCTTCACTTCCATAGGGAGCTAATTACCACATTGTGCCCAGTACTTGTCCATAATTTCTGTAATTAGCAAGTAGAACCATAGCAATGCACTATAAGAACTCATTGGCCAAAGAAAAGACCCTTTCCATTACACCATGGGGATTAGTTGGCTTTCTCTTAGATATTCTCTGGGGACCCATTGGAGAGGTGGGCCTTTTCCAGGTACCATTTGTTAAAATGATATCAATGAAACTATCTCCTTTGAATTTCCCTACTTAATCCCTCTAGATTTTCATTCTCAAGTAGGAGAAAAATATTCTTTTTTACACATTCGTATTTCTGAAAGCTAGAAGAGAAGAAGAAAGATACGAAGAATAGAGGACAGAATATTAGAATGTCAGAGGCAGCATAAGTCTTTCAGGCACATAGGAAACTGATTGGTTTGTTTCAGTAATATAACGTGAGTTTGGTAATATTTGTTCAATAAATAAAGAAAGTTTGGGTTATAAGCTGCTATATTCTGTCCCTTAGAATATCCATGTCTTGAGGAAACCCAGGCAGCCTTTGAAGAATCCACGTGGTAAGAAACCAAAGCTACTGACCAATGGCCCCAGCTGAACAGACTAACATCAACAAACCTGGGACACAAGTGAGCAATCTTGAGAGTGAATTCTTCAGCCCCAGTTGAACCATCCAAGCTGACCCCACATAAAGCAGATACAAGCTGTCCCCACTGAACCCTGCCAAAATTACAGGTTCTTATGAAAAATAACTAATTATTATTAATTTAAGCAACTAATGTTCTGGGTAGTTTCTCATGCATCAGTAAATAATGAGAACAGAATTTGGTGTCCAAAAGCAAGATGCTATTGTAATCAAAATGTAAAACATTTGGCATTTATTTTAGAAGTGGTGGTATGAAGAATCTGAGAGGGTTTAAGGAGTCTATTACTGACAGGTAGAAGGACTATGAGGCCACTGTTGGTATGGGTTTGAAGGACAGAGAGGAAAATGTTATTTGAGTTAGGTAAAATAGAGGTATTTATTATCTATTGTTGGGAAGCTTGGCAGCATGGTCATAGGCCATAGCCTGAAAAATAGAAAGAGTATTTAGTAAATTCACAAGTCTTCCACCAATGATAAAATATGAGAAGAGAGAGACACAAATGAAAGAAGATACATTTTTTAGAAGAATTTAGAGGAAATATAAAAAAATCCAGAGCTTGACAAGTTTGTAAATAAAAATATTTCTTATCCACAATCCCTCCTAACAAAGATTTTCAAGGTAAGAAATGGCTTCAGGGAAAAGATTAAATTCAAGGTGCTATCAGGAAACTACTGCCTCAAATAAACATCTTAAGAATGTGGCTGTGAGACCGTTTGTTAGAACTCAGAAATAGTTTAGGTTCTACCTGGTAAGGTTTTCTAAGTATTCTAAGGGCATAAATCCTATAAGGTAAACAATAGGTCTTTTTAAGAATTTTAAGGGAATTGTCATACAGCAGCCCCATAAGTGAAATATAATAAAGAAAGAAATGTGAGGGTGACTTTTGTCTAATGGAATTAATTTATAAATTGAAACATAAGAAACCCACAAAGGTTTTTAAAGGTATGCTATCAAGTTGTGCTAAAGGGTACAGAGACAATAAAATGAAGAGACCTTTGGACCTTCCACTTTCTTACATGGAGATATCAGACTGAGAAAATGACTTATCAGCAAATAATGGTTATGTCTTGTGGATAAGGAAAGATGAACAGAAGTTGAGGAAAAGACCTCACAGGTTAGAGCCAAGAGCCATGGAGAATCATTTCCAGGAAATCAGATTGGGCCCTCATCAAGGTACTGACAACATGTGCCAAGCTGAATTTCAGAATTGCTATGGACCAGTGACTACTATATGCCTCACACCCTCCTTTTTCAAAAGGAATTGTCTATTATGGTTATCCTATGCCTATTTTGTCATTGCATTTTGGGTGTCAGGAGCTGACAACCTGCTGGTCTTATGCCTTAAAAGACTAGCAGATTCCACCTTCTGTATATTGGAACATTTACTCTTCAACCATGCTGTGAGAAAGTCCAAGGAACTCCATGAAAAGGGCCACATGGAGAGGAATTGACATTCAGAAGGTAGTTCTTAGCTCAGCTGCTGGCCATAAGCACACATGAGTGGGCCATCTTGGAAGTGGGTCCTTCAATCCTAGTCAAGAAGCCCAGTTGATATTGTATGAAGCAGACATAAGCCATCTTCATAAGCCCTCCCCAACTTGGAGATTTATGAGCAAAATAAATGATTGTTATTATTTTAAATTATTAAATTTTGGAGGACATAAATAGTGCTGTACTTTCATGTGTACTTTAATACATTCTACTTAGATAGGTAGAGCAGTCATTTATTCAATTAAAGTTAAGAGACATTTATTAGTCATCCACTGAGAGTTGCTTACTGCATCTGGGGTACAGAAGACAACAGGAGAATTCAATATATGGATATGATGAATTACTGCCTTTCCCATTGCTGATTGTCTGGTAGAGAAAATAAGATATGGACATAATCACCTTAATAAGTCAAAGCTCAGTAAGAAGCATAAGTGAAGCTTAAATTTCTACAGTGTTTCCTGATGCAAACAGATGGAAAACTATACCATGCTCATGGATTGGCAGAATCAACATTGTTAAAATGTCTGTACTACCCAAAGTGATCTACAGATTCAATGCAATCCCTATCAAAATACCAACAGCATTTTTCACAGATGTAGAAAAAATAATTCTATGCTTTGTATGGAACCAGAGAAGACCCAGTATAGCCAAAGCAATCTTAAGCAAAAAGAACAAATTGGGAAGCATCAATCTATCAGACTTCAAGCTATACTACAAGGCTATCGTAACCAAAACAGCATGGTACTGGCACAAGAACAGAGACATAGACCAATGGAAGAGGACTGAGAACCCAGATGTAAAAGCATCCTCATATAGCCATCTGATTTTTGACAAAGCAGACAAAAATGTACACTGGGGAAAAGAATCCCTAGTCAATAAATGCTGCTGGGAAAACTGGATAGCCACATGTAGAAGACTGAAACAGGATCTGCATCTCTCACCTCTCACAAAAATCAACTCATGATGGATAACAGACTTAAACCTAAGACATGAAACCATAAGAATTCTAGAAGAAAATGTTGGAAGAACTCTTATAGACATTGGCCTAGGCAAATAATTCATGAAGAAGACCCCAAAAGCAATCACAGCAACAACAAAAATAAACAAACAGGACCTGATCAAATTAAGAAGCTTCTGCACAAAGAAACTATTGCTAGAGCGAATAGACAACCTACAAAATGGGAGGAAATATTTGCAATCTATACATCCAATAAATGGCTGATAACTACAATCTATATAGAACTCAGGAAAATCAGTAAGAAAAATCAAACAACCCCATTAAAAAATGGGCAAAGGAAATGAACAGAAACTTTTCAAAAGAAGATAGAGTAATGGCCAAGAAACACATGAAAAAATGCTCAACATCTCTAATCATCAGGGAAATGTAAATCAAAAGCACAATGAGATATCACTTAACTCCAGTGAGAATGGCTTATATCAAAAAGTCCCAAAACAACAAATGTTGACGTGGATGTAGAGAGATAGGAACACTCATACACTGCTGGTGGGAATGCAAACTAGTACAACCTCTGTGGAAAGTAGTATGAAGATACCTCAAAGAACTAAAAGTAGAACTACCATTCGATCCAGCAATCCCACTACTGGGTATCTACCCAAAGGAAAAAAAGATATTCTATAAAAAAGACACCTGCACTCAAATGTTTATAGCAGCACAATTCACAATTGCAAAGATGTGGAAACCACCCAAGTGCCCATCAATCCATGAGTGGATTAATAAAATGTGGTATATGTATACCATGGAGTACTACTCAACCATAAAAAATGGTGAACCAATACCCCTTGTATTAACCTGGATAGAGCTGAAGACCATTCTTCTAAGTGAAGTACCACAAGAATGGAAAAACAAACACCATATATACCTACCATTAAATTCAACTAATTGATTAACACTTATGTGCACATATGGAAATAAAATTCTTCAGAAATCAAGCAGGTGGGTGGGGGAAAGAGGGGATGGGTAAATTCACACCTAACGGATACAATGCACACTATCTAGGGGATGGTCACACTTACAACTTTGACTCAAACGGTACAAAAGCAATTTATGTAACCAAAGCATTTGTACCCTCATAATATTATGAAATAATAAATAAAAAAGAAAACAGATATAAGCACACAGTTTATCAAATAAAAATAAAATGCATCAAATATGTAAATATTAATTTTACTTCATTTAAAGTATACTGCAATTTAAAATTAAAATGAGAGATCATTTACATTCACCAAATTAGCAATGATGATATGGGTTATATGACTAGCAACAAAAATATTTACCAATGGATTATAAATTGGTTATAAATTTATGCAAAGAAATTCAGAAAAGTGTATCAAGATCCTTGAATATATTCATCCAATTTGTTCCAATAATTCCATTTTTGGAAATTTACCCTACTAAACAGATTTGTGTGTAAAGATATATTTATAGTAAGAAAATCTAAGAATCTTAATACAAACTAATAGTACCAGGTTTAAGAAAGGCAGTATTATTGTGTAGTGAATGAGAATATGGAATCTGGAGGCAGATAACTTGGATTTGTGTCCCAGTTCTTCCATTGGGTGACTGTGTGACCTTGGACAATTTATTTAACCTCCTTGTATTATAGTTTTCTCATCTAGGAAATGGGTTGCCATAAGTATTAAATGTATTAATTTATGTAAAGCACTGAAAACAGCACCTGCTACATAGAAAGTGCTCTATCAGTGGTATTATTTTCTTTGCTATTATTTTTCTTACTGGCCTCTTTCTTATATAGACAAATCTGCCATTCTAAGACAGCAATTTTGAAACTATATGCTTATCCCATCACTGGGATTATAGAAATCAACTTTGTGATTGACACTACCAGTTTTAAAATTCAAATAGAGAGTAGGTTAGAGAAGCAGAGAAGATAAGATTAGGGTAAAGTGGACACAGTCTGAATAGCCCTTACTTAAAATGAATCTTTTATTTCAATTTGTATACAAGCATGCGCACATGAATGCTGGGTGGCAATTAAAATGTATTTATTGCTTTGTCTTGCAGATACAGCTATGAATATAGAATACAGAACTCAATAGACTGGCCAACTGATTTACAACATCTTTACTGGAGGATGAAGTTTCTTTACCTCTTCAGGCCCCTTGATTCACATATCTGGTGTTTTTGACATGCCTGATACTTCTCTAGAGGCAAAACTATGGATTCTGAAGAGAATCAGTGTTTCTGAAAAGAAAAAATGACTATACCATAACATTCTTTATTTTTAATAGTTCGCCCTTTCCTCTCTCTTTCTCTGGCCTGAAGGGAGAAATTATACAAGTTCATTCAAGGCAGGAAGCTCTAATTTTCTTTTTTGCCTCCACTCCTATAGATCTGGGAAGGGCAATTGGAGAGATTATTTTCAAGAGTTATTTGGGCAGCAGATATAGGAACCCGAGAATGGACAGCGTGGTGTCGTGGACACAGAGAACAGCTTGGAGAAGGGGGAAGAAGACAGGAGAATAGCGAAGTGAGTGTTGAAACATTTCAACTAGGAAGAAGTGGCAATCTCAGAGACATTAAAATTTACATTTAACCAAATACTTTCTTACTCAAAACCTTATTATGATCCCTGAAAACCTGATAAAATTCCAAATTCTTTAGTAAAAGAAAGAAAGAAAGAGGTGGGGAGGGAAGGGAAGGGAGCTGATAATTTGGTTTCTTATGGCACTACAAACTCATCTTTTCCAGCTCCCAGCTTTTATCCCAGTTTATAATCATATGGAACTTCAGGTAGTTCATTGAACATGCAGTGAGCCATGTCATATAACAATGCCTTTGCCTGTGTTTAGGCAGATCCTCTGATCTTTCAAATCATTTGCTGCCAAGTCAGGTTCCCAAGTACTCTTTCAATTTAACAAATATTTATTGGATACATACTAAGTCCTAGCCACTCCATTAGGTTTTTGGGATACATCAGTGAACAAAGATCCCTGCCCTTGTGAAACATTCATTCTAGAACTTCTCACATTTAGAGTTTAATAATTATAAATAAAAATCTTTCTTGTCTAGTACAGTTTGAGCTCTTAAAAGTCAAAGACCATGTTGCTGTTCATTTGACAAAAGTTTAGATACCAGAAACCATGTATTTATATACATCTCTCTAACCCTGTCAGCATCAGAGTTTCTAGCAATAGCAAATATTCAAAAGTCTATGTGACAAAATCAGTGACTAAACAAATTAATACCTGAATAAATCATTGCAACTGATTTGTAGCTGTTTCTCATGTAGCTGATAAAGGCACTTCCAATGAGCAAGGAAGCTAGATAAAGATTTATGTTGTGAAGAAAGCACTAAAGATGGGGTAAAAAGGCATGAATTCACATTCTTATTGCAGTATTTTCTTTGGGCAAATAACCCTCCTGAATCTTAGTTTTTTCTTCTGAAATTTGGGATATTATAAGGATTACTGGACAGCATAAGTAAAAAATGTAGCCCAGAATTACACATAAGAAGCCCTAATTATTTCCTTCCTCCCTCCCTTCCTCTGTTCCTTCCTTTCTTCCTTCCTAAGATTGATGTTAGGGATAGCCTTGTGACCACTCTGCAACATCTCTAATGTTCTTCTTTTTTCCTACCCTTAAGACCTCAACCTTGGGCACGATCTCCCCATGCAGATACTCGTCATCCTTGTCTCCCCATACAGCTACTTTTCTTATTACCACCCTCCAACCCTTCACTGTCATATATTTGTAGACCCCGGTTTTTAGAAGATCTCAACAATTTCTGAATTGAACACAAGATAAAGGTATAACTAGCTATCGTCTTTGAGGTGGCATAAATGTATCCTGAGATTTTAGATAATTTAATTTTTAAAGTCATCTATAAAATAAAGAAGACCAAATTATCACTATGAAAGAGTTTAACATTCCCCAAAATATGAATCTTGGGGTACAGAGGAATGCAGTTGTCTTATTTCCTAGTCATGGCCCAAGCCCTTTAAGGAAATATCTAAGTGATTTGCCACAACTAGCACATTTCCAGCATATTACACATCTTCCATTCTCTTAAAATTTTTCAAGCCAGCAACAAAAGACTTACCCCTTTGCTCCCCAGAACAGTAGTCATTGTACCTTTCTATATCGCTTGGCCCAGCCACATGCTAATGAGTGTAACTAGTGAGGCTTTCTTTCTGGTTATCAGCATCAGAGTCAATGCCCTGGTTGGTAATTTTACCATCCAGCACCCTAGGCAACCATGACCACATTGCTTCTGATGCATTGTGCTTTCTCTCAGTTAGCAACTATGATCCAAGGGGAAAATGCCCCTTAGGGCTCTTTTGGCAAATAGATAAACCATGCAGTAGGGTCATGGAATTAGTTAGTTTCCCATTTTAGATTCTCTAGTGAGATGATTCATTAGAAATCTGGAGGCTGCTGTGCACTAGCAACAGAAAAGCCCAGGTAACCTCTTCCCGTGGGCTTCCTCCTATAGTTCCTAATTTTTGCCCTTTTATTGGAGATAAGAATGTCCTGCACTCTTTCACTCATGAACTCTAGCCTGTATTTCAAGGGGAGAGAGAGATTTTGAAAAATGTCAGATCAATGGACTGACAGACTCCTGTAGATCCAGCAATGACAGCAGCAAAGAGAAAATCCAAGAGATGCAACAGAATGTGGGAGTACTCAGTTGCAGAGTCCAGAGAAAACATTGATTTACTTATTTATTCCAAACCATATACTTAGTTCCTAGTTTCTGTCATGATCTCCTATAGTCAGGAGATCTGAGCTCAAATAAGTGATAGTTTCTACCTTAAATTAACCCCCAATAGAGGAGACAAGGAAAGCACTGACTGCAGTATGCCATTATGGGGGATTATGAGAGAGATATGTATATGTCACCATGAAAGCATATGAAAAATAAGTGTGAATTAGATTATAGAGGTCAATAACTTCCCAGAGAAGGTTATGCTTGAGTGAAGTTTTGAAATCTGAGTAGAGGGTAAACAAGTAATAAAAAAGAATGAATATCAGAAAAATATATGTAAAGGTAAGGAGGCATGAAAAAATGTGTCATAATTTGGAACAGCAAGTACTTTGGTAGGAATTTTAACTTAAAGAATTAATATTTACCTTCAAATCTGTTAGGAGGTATTGAAAGATTTATAATCTGGGACATGATCTGATGATATTTTTGTTTTAGAAAGATGATGATGACAATGATGGTGATAGTCAACATTTAAATAGTGCTCAGTATATGCAAGACACTGTTCTAAGTGTTTAGCATATATTATCTAACTTATCCTTCACCAGGATAGCTAAATAGTAGAAAGGGGAGCTTTATTGGTGATATCAGTTTGCAAACCAGGAAGAGATAGTCTCCAGCTTGGCCCAAAGGTGCTCTGTCTTTGAAGAAGGAAAGGGCAGGTTGGTTTTTATGCCTCACAGGTCCTGTATCATATAATAGAGTCATACATATTCAGCAGGTTTAGAGGGAAAGCTACACATATTTAAGAGGAAAGTTGAGTGCATGTGCAATGAGTAAACTTATATGTAACATGCGTCCCATATTCACTTTGGGGTGGAGTTTTAGCATTAAAATGAGGTAGAATTTGGCTATTTTTGTCAAAAGGTAGACTATAGGACCCAAAGTAAGTTTGTGTGGCAGTCTCTATAAGTGGGTTGAAACTAGCTTAAGGTCTGCAATTGCTTATCAGGAAAGAATGTTTGTAAGGCCTGTCTTCTGTTTAATCAGAAGACAGTAAGTTCTGAGTAGTGTTCTGAGTTATAAATCAGAGTTAGGAATGGTCTGACAATTTGCTCCTATTGTTAGGGAGTTTAGCAAGGGTGTGTTTTTTCTTGTAGCTCTAGGAATTTAGGGAGTTGCCATGCCAGTGGAGCCCTGAACCCTCAGCCAGTAGGTAACTTTTGTTTCCTTAACCTAAGGATCCATAGTAGTTGATAAAGGAGCATCTATTTTGGTTTTTCAGGTCACAACAACAACCCTAAGACCTCCCTGGCAGCACTCTGAAAAAGCATACTTGAAATTGTTGCAGCAATCCAAGGGAGACAAGATGGAACTGTGGAAATGCAAAAGAAATGTGATTGAAGAAATTTTAGCTGGTAGAATCTATAAGACTTTGTAGCTGATTTAATGTGTGGTGTGAGAATTAACAAAAACAAAAGTGGTGAAGATGACTACCACGTGCTTGGCTTGGCTGCCTAGATGGCTGGAGTTATCATTCAGCAAGGTAGGGCATGAAGGTGGCAGCTTGGGGGCGGAAAATGGCAGAACGGGCATGGCCATTCGTAACACAAACATCTCTGTCATTCCAGACACTATACAAGGAACTGGGTCAACAGGGTTGTGTCTAATATATAAATCCATGCGGTCAGAAAATTCAAATTCATTGCAGAGAGAGATAAGATAAAGCAGTTATACCCCAAAAGCATAGGCAACAAAAGCAAAAATAAACAAATGGGATTATATCAAGCTAAAAAATTTCTTCACAGCAAAGGAAACAATCAAAAAATAAACAAATAAAGAGACAACCTGTGGAATGGGAGAAAATATTTACAAACTATATATCTGATAAGGGGTTAATATCAATAAGGAACTCAAAGAACTCAATAGTAAAATAAAAACTTAATTAAAAATGGGCAGAGGATATGAATAGACCTTTCTCAAAAGAAGACATACAAATGGCTAACAGGTACATGAAAAAGTGCTCAACATCACTCATCATCAGGAAAGTACAAATTAAAACCACAAAGATCTATTACTTCATATCTGTTAGAATGGCTACTAATAAAAAGACAAAATGAAAAGTGTTGTCGAGGATGCGGACAAAAGGGAACTCTTGTACACTGTTGATAGAAATGTAAATAATACAACTATTATGGAAAATAATATGGAGGCTCCTCAAAAAACTAAAAATAAAACTACCAGAAATCTCACTATTTGGTATCTATCCAAGAAAGCATAAAATCATATATTAAAGAGATATCTGCACTCCCATGTTTATTGTAGCATTATTTACGATAGGCAAGATATGGAAGCAACCTAAGTGTCCATCAATGTATGAATGGATAAAGAAAACATGATATATATACACAATGAAATATTATTCTACCTTATAAAAAGAAGGAAACCCTGTCATTTGCAACAACATGGATGAACCTGGAGGACATTATGTTAAGTGAAATAAGCCAGGCACAGAAAGACAAATACTGCATAATCTCATTCATGTGTGAAATCTAAAAAAGTCAAACTCATAGAAGCAGAGAGTAGAATGGTGGTTACCAAAGACCATGGGTAGTGGGGATTTGGAAAGATGTTGGTCAAAGAGTACAAAATTTCAGTTAGATACCAGAAAAAATTTCAAAAGATCTATTGTACATTATGGTAACCATAGTTGTTAACAATGTATTGTATTCTTGAAAATTGCTAAAAGAGTAGATTTTAAGTGTTCACACCACAAAAAAAAATGATAAATATGTGAGGTAATGCATATGTTAATTAGCTTGATTTAGCCATTCTATGATATACGTATATCAAAAAATTTTGTTGTACACTGTAAATATATATAATTCTATTTGTCAATTAAAAACAAATTTTACAAAAGCAGTTATACTGGCCTTCTTTGCTTGCCTCCAACTCATCCAGCTCTTCAGGGCTTTTGTACATGTTGCTCCTTCTGTCTAAAAGGATCTCCCTGAACACTCACCTTTACCTGATGACTCTTAACTTACACTTCAGGTTATAGGTTAAATGTTAGTTCCTCTGGGAGACTAACCCCATACCATTCCATCTAAATTAGATTTCACTTAGTATGCTCTCCTCTGGCCCTTGTGTGTATTTTTCCATCAGGGGATAGACTTAAACTGATGGTGAGGTGTTTTCCTTTAGTATATCTGTTTATTGGGACTGTCTAGAAACAGGCCATAAGGTTTATGAGGGAAGACAGCACATATATTTTGTTCACCATTAATTTCCAGTAGCTAGAATAGTATCTAGTAAATATTAAGGAATGAATAAATATTTGTTGAAATTATGAGAGATAATAAAAATAGGTCCTGGATGTTACGAGAACACAGAGAAGGCAGAGCCTAAACCCATTGGCAGGGTGCAGCAGGCAGACACGGGAGGGCCAAGAGGGAAAGTGGTGGCTAAGATTGTCTTGAAATACGAGATAAAACATATAAACTAAATAAAGGAGAGGAGCTATTCCAAAGAGAGAAACAGCGCGTGAGAATACAGAATCGTGTCACTTTGGAGCTTCAGAGTGCATAACTAGGCACATACGAGAAACAGATAATAACATTGGAAATAATAATATTGGAGAGGTTGGCAGAAACTAGATGATAAATCCATGCTAATGAGGGAAACTTGGCTTCATCTTGTATGGCAAGGAGAGTCACTGGAGGGTTTTCCATGGATTTCCTGGTCATTCTGGGACGCTAGCCTCTATTAATATTAACTCAATCTCTTTGCTTATAATTACTTGAGCTATTTCAGCAATTATGCAATGCTAGTAGCTTTCCTGAAGAGAGTAAATTAGCATGATGTTGAGGCAATAAATGTAGGGGCTAAGACCAGATAGTATGCAAAGGACACACATATACATGGGGAGGAGACTCCACAAAGAGGTTCCACTCTCAAACATGGGAAGGACAAACAACCTCAAGTAAAAGCAAAGACATTTCAATGTGTAGCTTGAGAGGGTGGTTCAGAGGCCAAAAATGGCCACTAAGATTTTTGCAGAATGTGTGGGTCCAAGGTTGCCTGTTGTCTTCAGGAAAGAGAGGGTAGGGATAGACAGATTTTCTGTTTCTCTTCCTTGAAGCTAGACAGCTTGGATACATCTTTGCTGTTTTCAGTTGCTCCCATCAGCTTGGATGCATCTTTGCCCTCATATTAATTTTTGAATGGCCAAAATTTAGAGCAGTAAAATATAATTAAATTCATTCTGGAGTTGAGTAATCCCTTCCCATATCTGCTTAGCCTTGTTAAAGTATCACTGACAGTAGAGAGCCCAGAACGTCTTAACTTCTTTAAGCCTCATTCTCTTCATATGTAAAATGTCCTTATGTTAAGCACAGTTGGACAATTAAAAGAGACAAATTGTGAAAGCACACATTTTGCCTGGCATGTAGTAGGCATACATAGTTAAAAATTGGCTCTTTAATTAACAGGATATAAAGTCTGGCCTATTACTCTTCTAAGGGCTGATTTAAATTCCTTATTTCTCAAACTGTAAATCATTGGATTGAACAATGGGGTAAGGATGGTATAAGACACAGATATGAGGGTGTCTTGGCTTGAAGAGTAATTGGACTTGGGCCTTAAGTAGATGAAAGAGGCACAACCATAGTGAAGAGTTACAACAATGAGATGGGAGGCACAGGTGGAGAAGGTCTTATATCTTCCAACAGAGGAAGGGATTTTTAGAATGGCAGAGATGATGCGTATGTAGGAGACCAGGATAAGTAACAGAGGAATAACCAAAACAAAGACACCAAGCATGAATATGACCAACTGACTGAGGCGGGAGTGGTGAGATGCCAGTTTGAGGACAGGGGAGATGTCGCAGAAGAAGTGATGGAGCTGGTTGGAGGAGTGGAAGGGCAAGTGAAATACCAGGGAGGTGGTGACCAGGGAGACAGTGAAGCCACCGGCACAGGCAGCAGACACTAGTCCCAAACACACCCTATGTCCCATGAGCACCATGTAGTGTAGTGGGTTACAGATGGCCACGTAGCGATCATAACCCATGGCTGCCAGCAGGAGGGAATGAGAACAGCCAAGGAAGAGGAAGGAAAACATCTGGATGGCACAGCCCAGGAAAGAAATGGTCTTCTTCTGGGCCAGCAGGTCGATCAGCATCTTGGGTACAATGACAAAGGTGTAGCAAGTTTCAGAGCAGGAGAGGACAGAGAGGAAGAAGTACATGGGGGTATGAAGGGCTCTGTCCAGCACAATGGTGGAAATGATGATGGCATTGGTGCCCAGAGTGAAGAGGTAGAGGAGCAGGAAGACAATGAAGAGCAGCTGCTGCAGCCTGGCCAGGGAAGAGAAGCCGAGGAAGACAAACTCTCTCACCACAGTCTCGTTGACCCGCTCCATGGAGAGCACTTCTATACAGGAGAGTCAGGGACAGAGGAAGAGTCCAGGATCTGGGAAGCAGAGTAGAAATGCATGGGACACTCAGCACAAAGCTTGCAGGTGGCAGGCATTTCCAGATATTTGGTGGAATTTCTTCATTCCATCTATAAAATATCTTCTAAAAGAAGAATTAACTGAAATCAGTTTGGAGGCTTTCTCTAAAGTTTGGAGGCTTATTCTAAAGTGAAGAACGTGTTATCTCTCTATTCCAAGATTAGGAAATTGTCTAATAGTTTTCCCTTTTATGTAACATATGGATTATTATTTTTCTTCCTCAATATAAGCCCCCAAAAACTAGCCTTCCAAAAGTGAAAAAATGTTATTTTCGGCTATCTGAACATTATCAGAATGTAGAACAAAAGAATCAATACTGTTCAGACATAGATGGGAATGTCAGTTTATCCAATGATAAAATGAGAAGGGAAAGAATGAATTAGATGATCTCAGAATATAGGCATGAAGGTACTTGATATTGATGACTTACATTCTGAGATATGTGATAAGGATATCATATACTTTATCTTAATTATTCATTACAGCAATCTTATGTCAGTACTCAAAATGATAAGAAGAACAAAAAAACAAACAAAAACCTTTAGCTTTACTTGTGACAGAGTAACAAGAGACCAATAAGAAATACTACTGAAGGTTCGACAAGCTAGAACACAAGTCAAGAGTGGAAAAAAATATAACATTAGTGTAAAACAAAAATTCTCTTTTTTCTGGAAGACGACAGTCACTAGGGTGGTAAAGACAGACTATTAACTTTGTGGCATTTTGCAAAACACTTTCTTTTTCCATTCTGAGATATCTCAGAGAACCTCAGAGAAATGGAGTTTTGCATAAATGACTTAGAGCTTGCCACAAAGAATGATAGAGAGTGGTATAATTGGGAAGTTTTCCAGGTTCCATTTTCCTGCTATAAACCATAGGCTTTGTATCTTTTATATACTGTTGCATCAATAAGATTCCTTTTGAACATGCTGCTACTAAAAACAGTTTGCAAACTGCTAGAAAGAATTATTTCTAAATTCATTTTAGGTTTAATTTTTCAATGGGTACATTTACCAGTGGCCCAATCTAATAAGCAAATAAAGTGCTGTCTGGATGCAAAATCATCTGGCATGTATTGGTTGTATCCAGTCTTTATTCTTTATTTATATACTTCCGAGGATTTTACATCATTTTGTGTTGAGGAATTATTGGCATCTGCCACCAGAATTTTTTTGTTGATTTTGCATTTTTCTAGTCAATAGCAACCCTTGTTTCCTGGACCCTAAGTTAAATCACAGGACATTTCTAAAACTCACTGCATTTATCCCTAGAATTTGGAAATGATATTTTTTATTTCTTACTACAAACTTGTCCTGAACTTAGCAGTAATTATTTATTTTACTGAAGTTAGTGTAACCAGAAATATACTATTATTACATGTAAATAGAGAGAGAGGTATACCACTTATATCTTCATTATATATGTATATGTGTGTGTGTGTGCACTAGTTATATGTTTCTATATCAAGAGGGTAAAAGTTTCCCTACAAAATAACTCTTCCTGGTCAAATGGATTTCTGTCTATTCAAAATAGTGAGGAAAATCTACATTTATAATCATTGCTTAGCCTTGTGTCATCACTTTTCCAAAAGACTTTCACCTGGATCTTCTTTCAACTAGTTCACCTCTAACCACCACTAGGCCCTCACGCCACTGAATGTGATGTATAAAGTAGACTATGGAAGCTGGAATTCTCCAATTCTAATGCAGCACCTGTATCTATTCAATACTAAAGAAAATTGTTTGGATTATTTGTCACTTAGGCCCATGAGATCAGCTGATGCCAGTCAAGTGGATTTTTACATTATATTAATATAATCACGTAGCCTAAATGAATTATGGGATTGATATAATTGCCTTTTTCATAATCTGTGAATCCAGCTCCACAGTTCGTCCGAGAAGGTAGCCCCCATTTACTCAAGACGGCACCAGGGACCACCACAGTGTGTTATCATCACTACCATGATAGAAAGACAAAAGAGCAGAAAAATAAAAATTCTCATCCTGCCAAATACCAACAGGCTATAAAATAAAGATGAATGATCTCTCATTTTGGAGTGAGAAGATCTAGGTTTCAGGTCTAGTTTTGTGTGACTTTGGATGAGGTACCGAACTTGGATAGTCTTCTTATTTTAAAATTAAAGAGAGAGGGAAAGCAATAACTGAAAAATACTGTTAGAATGCATGGAAGATATCGAAGCAGAGGATCCCCAAACAATAGCTTATGGTGGAGTTCTGACTGGGGGTAGCACTTGAGCACTATAACCCCTAGGAGCCTTTCTAACTCAGACAGTCAAAGATTCTCTAGTTAGATGATCTCGAAATTCCCCTTACTTGTGATATGCTAGAACTTATGGATGGAATTTAGATTATGATGCTTGGAGATGATACTTCTGTGTCCTATTTTTCTAACTCCTCAGATGCGTCACTGGGATTTTATGTAATCTGGAATTAAACAGAAACTCAATACTTGAAAGTACTGGGATCCTCAAAAAAGGGGCAATCTACAGAGTTTTCACATGCAAAACTTTTGAAAATTCAAATAGTTATCTTAGGGAAAATATCAATCAATTAACTGAGAGAAATTATGTACACAGACTCAGATAGTAAAGAAGTGGAATTTTATCTTCTTAGATACACATGAAAATCTTCAATTTCTCCAAATTGCCTTATTAAAATGGAGTTTAGGTACCAGATTTCAATTGCAGCTAAAAACATTCATCCATGAGGACACAGCAGAGAGAGAGATGGAAAAGTGAGAGAAGGGACATAAGTGGAGTATCTGTTTCATTTAATCCATGAGGCCACCAATCTTTTAAAAAAAAGAATTGAAGAGAAAGTAAGAAAGAAAGAAAAAAATCTGGCTAGGAGAAAGCATGACCCAGTGCGATCATCAAGAAAAATTCGGAGAACTATATGGACCATTCCCAATCACTCGTAGTACCTGGAGTGAAAAGCAGCCCCTGAGTCTCCTTTTTAATGCTGCCACTTACCAGAAATGCCATCTGATCTCCATGGGAGGACAAGGGAGAGGCTTTCTTAAGCACTACCCATCACTCAGGTCCAGACCCCACGAAGCCCCAGACTAGGTCAGTGTTCCCACTGTTCAGTATGTACCTACGTTGCTCTCCTCCTTCCAATTTAGAGAGAAGTGGCTATTTGATATCTGGGGTCCCCTGACAAGTAGAATTTAAGCCATAGATCATAGCCTGAGGAAATAAAAGCAGAAGAGAGGGAATCTTCTCTTCCTTGAGACAGAAGCTCTAATCTGCATCAATAGCGCTAGCCTCCTCTATCCATCAGGACTCTCAGCTTCTCCAGATAAGTCACTATCTTTAGAAGTTCTGGGGACCAACCTGGGGTGTGGTTATTAGAAGCATGTACTGTGATCACTGGACTCCTGAGGCTAGATCTACTGCCCTGGAGACATTCTCTTGGGGTTAATTAGAAATCAAGTTTATTTTGGAAAATAATGTCATCAGTTCCTCAAAGATGGCTTCAGTTGAAGAGCCTGGGGAGATGGAGCCATCAGCGTAATTAACCTAGGTAGACATTCAAAGTTGAGTCCATCTGTGATGGATTCTGAGGGGGAACCCACCACAATTAACACCATAATGCAGCAGACCAAGTGGAAAATTTTTACTGAATTTTAAGTCAGGAGACTGGTGTATTTGTCCAGTGACTCTCAACTTTAGTGTTTGTAAGACTCAAGAGAGGTCTTACTTACAAATTTATCTTCCAGGCCCCTGCCCCCAGAAATTATAATTAGGGACATTGAGGTGTTCTGCAAAAACCTAGATTTTTAACAAGTACCTAAAATCTAGTTGAAATCTATTTTCAAATTGGTTGTTATCTTATGAATGTGTTTTACCAGAATGACAAAATATTATATAGTTGTGAATTTCACCCAGGCTAATCTATAAAGTCAATATAATTCCAACCCAAATCCCTGCATGAATTTTGAAGTCAACCTGACAATCATATTTCTAAAATTTATATGAAATAATAAGACAATTTTGAGAAAGAGCAAGTAATACAGGGGCTCACTCTTCCCAATAGTGAGAGGCCTTAGTAATAAAAAGAGCATGGTATTGGTGCAGGAAGAGATAATTAGTATAGACACAGAAAGAAGAGCTCCAAAATTGATGTGTGTATATTTGGGAACTTAGTGTTTGGCAGAAGTCACCTCACAAGTCAGTGAGAAAATTATGATTATTTAGTAAGTAATACCGGGAAACCTCTGTGTACCCCACCACTCAGAAGGAGGTGCCCTGGTAAAAAGACAGAATGATTTACTTAAGGCTCAGTTATAGCACTGGCTCTGTGATAACACCTGATGCAGCCCCATATATCTACTCAAAGCAGTACATACCCTGAACCAGCCACCAGTGCATCGTGTCCATTCTCTAACAACAAGAAACAACGTGAGGGGAGGTGAGACTGGTTCCTTCTATTGTTACTCTTGATGACTTAACACACGTAAGTTTTAGCTTTATGGCTTAGAGGTGTCTCTTCCCAAAGGAGTGTTGTTTCCACCAGGAAACACAAAAATGGAGATAGAGATTTGCCCTTTGGCCACTTCACTTTACCTTCCTTCACTGCTCCAGTAATCTACAGGCAGAAATGGGTTTATTACACTAGCTAGAGTGAGTAATTCTATTTTTTAAGGAAAAATAGGGTATGGCTGATACATAGCCAGGCCAGAAAAGAGCATGTCTAGAATCTAGGAGATGTTATAGGGCATTTTTGTTACTTCATATACAAAAACAAAATTTAATAGAAGACTAAAACAACCTAATTTAGGCAAAGTCACTAATGGTTCGAGCCTTTCAGAAATGTTGAGGTTCTAGTTGAGTTCAAAGGAATATAAATAGGTGTAAGGAAAAAATCATAAATGTCCTGACAGTCTTGTGTTTACTTACAGAAACAAGGATGGCAATAGCTGTGTTGTGTTTTCTCGCATGCTTTATTTTGTATATATTTTGTATGTTAACCATTTCCCCACCGTCTTTTAACTTACTATTATATATAAGATGTGTCATTGGCACAAAACCTTACAATCTCATGTTTAAAGAAAAGGCTATCAAAGGGTAATTAATTAACCCCCTGTGGAACTCTGTTTCTCCCTTTTTTGGATATCAATGTGGACACCTCTTTGTATGAGGCATATTTGCCTCATATTCATTACTACTCTTTGGAAATTTAAACGTGAATGGAAGGATGTATATGGATACTGAATATCTAAAAGGGAAAACTGTGCTGGCTATGTTTTGTTGATGCTTAGTATTATAGTTATACTTCAATGTTCTTCCCTGTACTGCACTGTAAGGATAAAAATTCTGTAAATCCTGAAGTCTGTTTTCCGTATCCCCTTGCCAGATGGGTTTTACAAATAAGGGACATCCATGAGATATTTGGATGATGGAAGATAAGGGAATCCATTGTTTTTCTGGCAGTGTGATATTCCAGCACTTGTCAGATGATGGATGTGGGCTTTTGCTCTTGGTGTTCAGACTTCATGAACACATTGGTGCTGCAGCAGCTAAGGCCATTTGTGGGGGTTTCATGTGATCCTTGCAATTCTATAAATCAAGAACAGCCTTCCCGACATTCATTCTTTCAGCATTCCAACACATATGTAACCTCTAATTCTTCTATCTAACCTCCTATTACTTTAGATATCTACAGCAGCTCCTGACTTATTCTCAGAAAGCAACAATTTGTAAACCTACCAAATCTTTGCAATATAGATGCATAAGCTTTAATTTTTCTTATCTGTGTGTGCAACAACTTTATAAATGTTATTTTATTAATTTATATAAATTTCCTGGATTTTAGTATCATAAACAACAAAATTACTCACTCTGTAAGCAATTGTGCGTTATCTACAGAATGAAATTGCTAAGTCAAAATCTATCCACATTTCAAATTTTAATATGCATTGTGTTGTCACACGACCTCCACAAAGCCTATAAAAATTTATACTTTCATTAATAATATGTGAATATGCAGATTTCTCCATGACATATATAATACTATTTTTAATCTTTTAAATTCTAGCCAAGATGAAAGATAAAAATGATATTCTGCCTCCTTTTATATTTCTTGATTAGTAGGAGTAAAACATTTCACATAAATTTATCAAGCATTCTTACCCATCTTTTGGAAATTTTCTGTTTATATCATTTTCCTATTATATTTTTTTCTTTATGGATTTGAAACACTACTTGTTTCAATATTGTATTTGAACTTTGAATTAAAAAGTATTCCACCTTGTATTTTATTTTTACCAGAGAACTTTTAACAATAAAAAATTATCTTATGGAGGTTTAACTCACATATGATAAAGTGTTCCCAACTACAATTTAGTTTGGTGAGTTTTCACAGATGCATACACCTAAGCAACACCACTGCAATCAAGTTACAGTACATTTCTACAAGCCCAGAAAGTTCCCCCCCTTCCCTTTGTGGTTGATCCTACCCCGTCCCAGCCCCAGAAAAACACTAGTCTGTTTTCTGTCAATATGGTTTGGCCTTTTCCAGAATTTCATATAAATGGGATCATACAGTATGTTCACTTTTGTGTCTTGTTTCCTTCACTTAACATAATATTTTTGAGATTTACCCATGTTGTTGGATTTATCAGTTCATGCTTTTTATTGTTTAATAATATTCCATTTTATGAATGTACCACATTTTATTCATCTGTTGGTTTGTTTCTGTATTTTTTGTTTTTGTTTTATTTCAAAAACTTTAGGAGATACCAGTGTTTTTTTTCATGTGGATAAATTGTATCATGGTAAAGTCAGGACTTTCAGAGTACCCACCACCAGAATAGTATACATTGTACTTGACGGATAGATTTTCATCTCTCACTCCCTTCCACATTCCCCCCTTCTTAGCTTCCAATGTCCAATGCTGCTCTTAATGACCATGTATATCCTTTGTTTAGCTCTCACTTGTAAGTGAGAACATGTGGCATCCATTTTTCCATTCCTGAGATACTTCACTTAGGATAATGGCCTCCAGTTCCATCCAAGTTGCTGCAAAGGACATTATTTCATTCTTTTTTATGGCTGAGTAGTACTCCATGGTATATATATGTCACATTTTCTTTATCAATTCATCAGTTGAGGGGCACTTAGGTTGATTCCATATCTTTGCTATTGTGAATTGTGCCGCTGGAAACCTTCAGGTATAAGTGTTTATATATATACACATATATGTGTGTGTGTGTGTGTGTGTGTGTGTGTGTGTGTATAAAATGGATTCTTTTCCACTGGGCAGATACCCAGTGGTGGTATTGCTGGATCAAATGGTAGGTCTACTTTTATTTCTTTGAGGAAGATCCATAGTGCTTTCCATAGTGGTTGTACAAGTTTACATTCCCACCAACGGTGTATAAGCATTCCCTTTTCACTGCAACTCTGCCTACATTTATTGTTTTTTGATTTTTAATAATGGTGATTCTGACAGGGATAAGGTGATATCTCATTGTTTTTAATTTGGCTTTAATTTGCATTTCCCTGATAATTAGTGATGTTGAGCATTGTTTCATGTTTGCTGGCAATTTGTCTATCTTCTTTTGTAAAGAGTCAGTTCCTGTCTTTTGCCTACTTTTTGATGGCCTTATTTGTTTTTTTTACTTACTGATTTATTTGAGTTCTTTGTAGATTCTGGATATTAGCCCTTTGTCAGATGTATGGTTTGTGACTATTACCTTCCATTTTGTATGTTGTCTATTTACTCTGTTGATTATTTCCATTGCTGTGCAGAAACTTTTTAGTTTAATTAAGTCCCATTTATTTATTTTTATTTTTGCTGTATTTGCTTTGGGGTCTTATTCATAAATTCTTTGCCTAGACCAATGTCTAAGAGTTTTTCCTGTGTTTAATTCTAGAATTTTTATAGTTTCAGGTCTTACATTTAAGTATATAATCCATCTTAAGTTAATTTTTGTATGTAGGGAGAGAAAGGAAACCAGTTTCATTCTTCTGCACGTTGCTATCCAGTTTTACCAGCACCATTTATTGAATAGGGCATCATTTCCCCAGTGTATGTTTTTGTCTGCTTTGTCAAAAATCAATTGGTCCTAGATATATGGTTTTATTTCTGGGTTCTATATTATGTTCCATTGATCTATGTGTCTACCTTTACAACAGTACCATGCTGTTTTGGTTGATATAGCCTTATAGTAAAATTTGAGGTCAGGTAATGTGATGGCTTCAGATTTGTTCTTTTTGCTTAGTATTGCTTGGGCTATTCAGGGTGATTTTTGGTTCCATATGAAGTTTAGGATTATTTTTTCTAGATCTGTTGAGAAATAACATTGTAATTTTAATGGGGATTAAATTGAATCTGTAAATCACTTTGGGTAGTATGGACAGTTCAGTGATATTAATTCTTCCAATCTGTAAGTATGGAATGATTTTCCAATGTGTTTGTGTCATCTATGATTTCTTTCATCGATGTTTTGTAGTTCTGCTTGTAGAGATCTTTCAATCCCTTGTTGAGGTATATTCCTAGTTATTTAACTTCTGTATAGCTACAAAAAATGGTGTTGAGGTCTTAATTTGACACTCAGCTTGACTGTTACTAGTATATAGAAATGCTATTGATTTGTGTACATTAATTTTGTAACCTGAGCCTTTACTGAATTTATTTATCAATTCTAGGAGTCTTTTCGTGGAGTCTTTAGGGTTTTATAAGTATAAGATCATATCGTTGGCAAAAAAGGAGAGTTTGACCTCCTCTTTCCCAACTTGTATGTCCTTTATTTCTTTCTCTTGTCTGATTACTCTGGATAGAACTTCCATTACTATATTGACTAGAAGTGGTGACAGTGGGCATCCTAGTCTTGTTCTGGTTCTTAGGGGAAATGCTTTCTGCTTTTCCCCACTATGATCTTGGCCATGGTTTTGTCATGCATGGCTTTTATTATCTTGAGATATGTTCCTTGTATGCCTAATTTGTTGAGGGATTTTATCATGAAAAGGTGCTGGATTTTATCAAATGCTTTTTCTACACCTGTTGAGATGATCATATGGTCTTTATTTTTGCTTCTGTTTATGTGGTGAATCACATTTAATGAATTGTGTGTGTTGAACCATCCTTGCAACCCTGGGATGAATCCCACTTGGTCATGGTGGATTATTATTATTTTTTGATGTGCTGTTGAATTGGGTTTGCTAATATTTTGTGCAGGATTTTTGCATCTATGTTAATAAGGGATATTGGTCTGTAGTTTTCTTTTTTTGTTGTGCCCTTTCTTGGCTTTGGTATCAGAGTGATACTGGTTTCATAGAATGAGTGAGGGAGGATTCCCTCCTTCTCAGTGTTATGGAACAGTTTCAGTAGAATGGGTGTCAATTCTTCTTTGTACGTCTGGTAGAATTCAGCTATGAATCTGTCTGGCCTGGGACTTTTCTTGTTGTTTTTGGGAGAGTTTTTATTACTGTTTTAATCTTGCTACTCATTATTGGTCTTTTAAGGATTTCTATTCCCTCCTGATTTAGACTTGGGAGGTTGTGTATTCCCCCAAATTTTTCCATTTCCTCTAGATTTTCTAATTTGTGTGTATACAGGTTTTCATAGTAGTCATGGATGATATTTTGTATTTCTGTTGTATCAGTTGTAATATCTCCTTTTTAATCTCTGAGCTTATTTGAGCCATTTCTTTTCTTTTTCTGGTTAATATAGTTAGAGGTCTATCAAGTTGGTTTATCTTTTCAAAGAACCAAGTTTTTATTTCATTTATTCTTTGTATTTTTTTTGTTTCCATTTCATTAGTTCTGCTCTGAAGTTTGTTATTTCTTTTCTTCTGCTAGCTTTGGGTTTGGTTTGTTCTTCTTTGTCTAGTTCCCTGTGGTGTGACATTAAGTTGTTAACTTGTGATCTTTCTTTCTTTTTGATGTAAATACTTAAGGCTATGAAATTCCCTCTTATCATTGCTTTTGCTGTATCCCATAGATTTTGGATGCTTGTGTCATGTTTGTCATTCAGTTTGAAAAACTTTTGATTTCCATCTTAATTTCATCATTGACTCAAGGATCGTTCAGCAACACATTTAATTTCCATGGCTTTGTGTAGATTTGAGATTTCTTCTTGGACTTGATTTCTAGTTTTATTCCACTGTGATCTGAGAAGATAGGTGGAATTATTTTGATTTTCCTGAATTTGCTGAGACTTGTTTTGTGGACTAACATATGATCTATTTTGGAAAACATTCCGTGTGCTGATGAGAAGAATGTATATTCTATAGCTCTGTGATAGAACGCTCTACAGATGCCTGTTAGGTCCTTTTGTTCTTGTTTATGTACAGTATTTCTTTGTTGTTCTTCTGGCTCGATGATCTGTCCAGTTCTGTCAGTGGAGTGTTAAGGTCCCCAGCAATTATGCAATTATGATGTTGCTGTTTGTTTCTTTGCTGAGCTCTAGTAGAATTTGTTTATGAATCTGGGAGCTCCTGTGTTAGGTGCATATATATTTGGGATTGTTATATATTCTTGCTGAATTGCTCCCTTTATCATTTTGTAATGACTATCTTTGTCTTTTTTTTTTTGCCATTGTTGTTTTAAAGTCTATTTTATCTGATTTGAGAATAGCTATTCCTGCTTGCTTTTGGTTTCCATTTGCATGGGATATTTTTTCTATCACTTTGCCTTGAGACTATAAGAATCCTTGTGAGTTAGATGAGTTTCTTGGAGACAGTATATACTTGGGATTTGGTTTTTTATCCATTCAGCCAGTCTGTATCTTTTAAATGGAACATTAAAACCATTTACATTCAATGTTAGTATTGATATGTGAGATATTGTTCTGCTCTTCATGTTAAGTGATATCTAGTTGCTTTGTTTTCTCCTTTGTGTTGCTGTTTTATAAGAGTTGTGAGCTTTAATTTTTGCATGTTTTTCCACTGGTGGATATTGATTGCTCTGCTCTATATCAAAAGTATAGAGCACATTTACTATAGGGCAGGTCTAGCGGTGACAAATTCCCTTAGTGTTTGCTTGTCTGGGAAAGAGTTGATTTCTCCTTCATTTATGAAACTTAGTTTTGCAGGATACAAAATTCTTGCCTGGGCTTTATTCTGTTTAAGAAGACAAAAAATGGGACCCCAATCCTTTCTGGCTTGAAAGGTCTCTTCTAAGAGGTCTGATGCTAGTCTGATTGGTTTTCCTTTGTAAGTAACAAGTTCCTTTGTTGCCTTCATCTCACAGCTTGTAGGATTTTCTCCTTCACTTTGACTTTGGTCAGGATGATGACTATATGTCTTGGTGATGTCCTAGTTGCTATGAATCTTCCAGATATTTGAAGACCATTTTGTATCTGGATATTTAAACCTATAGTGATACCAGGGAAGTTTCCCTCTATTATTCTCTCAAATAGGTTTTCCATGCTCATTGCTTTTCTTCTTCTCCTTCAGGGATACCTATAATTCTCATATTAGTTAGTTTTGCATAATCCCATATTTCTCACAGTGATTGTTCATTTTTCTTTGTTCTTTTTTCTACATTTTTTACTAACTGGATTACTTTGAAATCCTTGTGTTCAAGCTCTGAAATTCCTTCTTCTGTTTGGTCTATTCTGTTGTTAAAGCTTTCTGCTGTATTTTGAAATTTCCCAAGTGATGCTTTCATTTCTGTAAGTTGTATTATCACTTTTCTAATGCTGTCTATCTCTTTAGTGAATTTTTCATTCATGTCTTGAATTATTTTTTTGGTTTCTTTAAGATGGTTTTCTACCATCTCCTCAATTCCATTCATCTTACTTGTCATCCATAATCTGAATTCTATAACTGTTACTTCAACAATTTCCTTTGGGTTGGAGTTCATTACTATAGAGCTATTGTGATCCTTTGGGGATGTGGAGACAGCCTGTTTTTTCATGGTGCCTGAGTTTTGTGCTGGTTCCTTCTCATTTTGGGCCTCTTCTCAGCCCAAAACAGATAGCAGATATGGTACACCTGTTCTCCTCTGCTGGGACATCTGTTGCTCAGCAAAGATAGGGTTAGATCCCTGGATGACGTGCTTGGTTCCTAATCTGAAAGCTTAACCAGGCAGAAAAGGGGCAAAAGCACTGTGAAACTTTAACGCTGCTGCTCTGTTCTTTCTCCCCTATTCCCCTGTGGTTTTCACTGGGCCGCTGTGGCAGGGCAGGCCCCAGTCAAGGTGCACATGTGAGATGGGGCTGGCCAGGAGGACAGCACATGTGTGTGGGATGGAGGACGTCTGTTAAGTGCAGCATGTATACTCGCAGACCTGGGCAGCTGAGGTGCCAGGTGCATGTGTGCGGCAAGGCATGCATAGGGTGCAGCACACACACAGGGTATAGCAGGCACACAGGCCATAGCAAGTGTGCAGGGCATAGAGGGCTTGCAGGGTGGAGCAGGCCCCTGGTGCAAAGTGGGCCAATGTGTCACAGTTCACACATGGGGCAGAGCTGAACCCTGAGACAGAGCAGGCCCTCAGGGGAGGTCATCTGTGCAGGATGGGGTAGGTCTGTGGGTCACAGTGCTCTCACACACAGGCTGAGGCAGACTGCATGCAAGGCACAGCATCCAGGGCACCTGCAAAGGAAAGCTTGATTCTGTGGCATGTAGTCTGCCCAGATCCAGTGGTGGGGACTGCATTGACTTTTGTACCACTTGGGGCCTCCCAGGCATCAGTGCCAGTGGCAGTCCACCTACCCCAACAGTGGGTGCTGAGGGCCACGGGTGCATGCTTCACCTGGGTCCCAGAGGAAGTGTGGTAGAGTGGGATCATCCAGGCCACAGCAGTGAGCACCAGGCCTGTGATCTCCTTCTATGCCCTCAGGGGTGGCAGCAGTGGTGGGGGTGAATGTCTCCTGCCCACAGAGTGCATGTGAGCTACAGGATTTCCCAGCTCTCTCCCCACCTGGCAGGAGCAAGGTGGAGGCAGCAGTCTCAGATCTGACCCCTGGAAAAAAGTAGCATTCTTGAGTTGGGATGTTACAATAACACCAGCCGCAGCACTCAGAACTCACAAGACAGCTATCCCTTCTCTCTGGAGCAATGGAACTGCGCAGCCTCCAGTCAGGTCTCTATATCAGTCTGGACTCCTGCTGTGGTGGAGGGGCCCTCCTGCCACTCTGGTTGCAGTATCCTTAGAGGAAGCATGGAGCCAGGGATTCTCTCCTTTGTCCCTTTCCCATGTACGGACACCTTCCCTAATTACCTCTGGTCCTGCTGAGCTGGTACTCTGTCCCACTTCTACCTTCCTCACTTCACTCCTACCTCCTCTCTGTGGATTCCCAATGCTCTCACTCAAATGATCAATCCAAAGGTGGATATCTATTCACCATTTTAATTGTCTCTATGAAAGGGGTGTTGTGCAGGCTGCTTCTATTCCTCCATTTTGGCCTAATGCTCTCATCTCTTGAATTATTGAAAAACATTTGGATTACTTCTGGTTAGAGGCTAATAGGAATAAAACTGTTATGAACATTAGTTTCCAAGTCATTGTGTAAACATATGTGTTCATTTATCTTTGGTACATACCTAGGAATGGAATGTCTGTGCCATATAGTAGGTGTATGTTTAACTGTTTATAAACAGCCAAACTATTTTTCAAAGAGTTTATATCATAATTTATTCCCACCAGAAGTGTTATGAACGTTCCAGTGGTTTCATATCCTAGCCAGCTCTTGGTGTGGTCAGTCATTGTAATTTATTACATGTGTAGTTATATTTCATTGTAGTCTTATTAGGTATATCCTTGAAAAATTATTATGTTGAGCATTTATGTACTTATTGACTATTTGTATATCTTGTTTTGTAAAGTGTTCAAATATTTGACCACTTTTTAATTTTTATATAATTATTTTATAACTATATAAAAATATATTTATAATTTTAATTATTTTATAATTATATAAAAATTATAATTATATAATTATTTTTAATTATAATTTTTTTCCTTTGTAAGAAATATTTTTGTAATCTGGATATAGCTCTTTATCAGATATATATTTTGTAAATATGTTCTCCTAGAATGTGGATTACCTTTTCATTTTATTAATCATACGTTTTCTATAACAATTTTATTCAGCTGTAATTTTTATACCATAAAATTTACATTTTCAAGGGGTACAATTTTCAAATTGTTTTAGTATATTCACAGAGTTGTGCAGCCATCAAATCACCTCCTTTTAGAAAAGGAGAAGTTTCTAATTTTGATATAGTTCAATATGTCAGTTTTTTTTGATGGCCCATATTTTCTATCCCCTGTCTAACAATTTTTTATCTACTCCAAGTTGCAAATATTTCTCCTATGCTTTCCTTAAAATTTGTAGTTTTGACATTTTTAGTTAAATTGTGTACATGTGGTGTAATTGTGCATGTGGTGGGGTAATGGTCAAGGTTTATATTTTTCCTTCCTTTTGTGTATCATATATTTTCAGCACAGTATGTTGAAAAAAACATTCTCTCCTTATTGAAATACCTTGGCAACTTTGTTGAAAATCACTTAGGCATATATCCATGGGTCTATTTTTATTATATATTCTGTTCCATTGCTTTATACGTCTATCCTTATGCCAATATCACTTAGTCAATGTAATTCTATAGTATGTCTTGAAATCTTGTGTTTATCTATTTCAAATGTTTTTTATATCTTTCAAAATTGTTTTCATCATTTTATGTGCTTTGCATTTCCATATAAATTTTATAATTAATTTGTAAATTTCTACCAAAAAGCATGCCAGGATTTTTGTTGTAATTGTGATTAACTATAGATCAAATTAAGGATAATTGCCATGTTAATGATTTTGAGTCTTTCAATCCATGAACATGGTATTCCTCTATATTTATTTAAGTCTCCTTTGATTTTTCTCAACAACTTTTTGCTTGTTTTCATGTTACCTAAATATTTTGTGGTTTTGACAGCATTTTATATAGTTTTTGTAATTTTGATTTTCAAATTTTTTTGCTATTGTAAAGACATACAGTTGAGTTTTGTACTGTATATCATCAACTTATGAACTTGCATTCTTTTTATATCTTATCATCTTCCTAAATTCACTTACCAGTTTTTTTAACTCTTTCTTTGTTTACTTAGGATGTAAACAATCACATTTTATGTGAACAAATACAGATTTACTTATTTTTCAATATGATTTCTTTTGTTTATTTTCTTTGCTTTATTTCATTGACTAGGTATTACAGTACAACATAATATTGAATTGAAGTAGTGGAAATAGACATTTCTGATTTGTTCTGGGCCTAAAATTACTAAACTTATACATTTGATGACCCAAGAAATAGTATGCCTTTAAAAATAGCCAATGAGCACTTGATGAAAAATGGTTTTCTGCTATTGTTGGGTGTACCTTTTTATAAATATCAATTGTGGCAAGCTTGTTGTTATTGTTTGTGTCATATAATTCTCACTAATTATTTTCTACTTGTATTATCAATTGCTGAAGGGGAAATGTAGAAATCTTTATAATTTTGGAGTTACCTGCTTCTTTTCTTTCTCTTGTCACTTTCTAATTCTTGCTTTTGAATCTTTCTTATGAAATGCATATTCATATTTGACAATTAGAATTTTGTATTGAATTTTCTTTTTTATCTTTAAAAATGTTCACCTTTACTTCCAATATTTCCAGCATAATATTACTTTTGTTAATATTTCTTGTGCTAAAGCCCACTTTGTCTGATGTTAATATAGTCACTCTGGCTTTCTAACGATTAGAGTTTTTGTATTTTTTTCCTAAAATTTCATTATTGTCTGAGACTTAATATGGGTCTTTTGCAAAAAATACATAACTGCTTTTTTATCCAATAATGACAATCTCTTTTTATTTAAGTGTTTAAGTCATTTATACTTAACGTAAGTTTCATTTTACCATCTTGCTATCTGATGTCTCTTTTTTCCATCTACTTTTTGTTTCTGTTTTCCCTTTTTCTTGACTTTCATTGGATTAAGTAATTTTTCATATGCTGTTTTATCTCCTCTGTTGGTTTAGAAATATCTTTGTTTAATTTTTTCTAGAGTATAAAATATGTATCTTTAACTTACAAATAATAAAACACTTCAAATATATTATAATAATAATATCTAATCATTAATATTCAAATAATATTATAAATCATATTATAATAATATTATAACACTTCAAATAATATTATAACACTTTAATCATAATGTGACTTTTACAATAGAATATTTTCATTTCTTCCTATTGAATTTTGTCATATATTCTACTTCTAAATGTTATAAGTTCCAAATTAAATCTTTATTTTGTTTTTTGTTCTCTAAGTATTTGACTATCCTTAAAAAGCTTTATATTTGAAAAGAATTTTTTACATTTACTGAAATGTTTATCATTCCCAGCACTCTGCATCACTTTAAGTAGATCCAAATTTTTGCCTTCAGTTATTTTATCTCAGCTTAAAGAACTTCCTTTTATATTTCTTGGTGAGTTTATATAATTGGTGAGTTCTGATGACCAAAAATTCTCTCAGCTTTTGTTTATCTACAAAAGTCCTTAATAGCTTCATTTTTTCATACCTTCATTTTTGAGGGATAGTTTCATTGAATTTCAGATTCTAGATTGTTATTTTTACTTTAAAGATGACTTTCCCTTTTCTTCTGAAAATGCAGTGGTATTTGTTAACTGTTTCCCTCTGTCTATAAGGTGTATATTACTCTCTGCTGCTTTTTAAATTTTCTCTTCATCACTTGTTTCAGCAATTAGATCATGATACACCTAGCTGTCGTTTTTCTTGTGTATATCTTGCTTAAATCCATTTAAGTTCTTTGACTTATGAGTTTATCTTGTATCAAATTTGAAAAATTTTCACCAATTATGTCTCCCCCAAATTTTTTTTCCTCCTCTCCTGACACTCCACATGCGTGCATGTTTACTCTCTTTCTGATGCTCCACCACTTACTAGAACCATTTTTATTTTTTGACACTCTTTTTTCCTATTTGGGCTTCCTTTTGGATGTTTTCTATTCATGTTTCTCCAAGTTCACTGATCATTTTTCTCAGTGTCTAATGTATATTTAATTATTATATCCAGTAAATTTTTAATTTTTGTCATTATAAATTTTATTTCCAAAGGTTTCGTTTGATTTTCATTTATATGTTCTTTGAGAATAATTATCACATTTACAATTTTATTTTGTCAGGCAGTTATTTTACTTTGTAGGCAAATCTGTTCCTTTAAAAAATTTTTAAACTACTTTAATATGATGTATTTTACCTGTAGTAAACTGCACATATTTAAAATATAAAATCTGATGAAATTTTATACATGTGGTACATGTGAAACTGTCACCACAAGGAAAATAGTAAACATTTGTTTTTACCCCATTAACTTTTGCCATTTATCTTTCCTTCTATCCTAGTTTATAGTCAATCACTGATCTTTCTGTCACTATAGTTTAGTTTGAAATCATCATAGATTATCTACAAATGGAATAATATAGTATCTATTTATTTTTGTCTAACTTCTTTCACTCACCGTAATGATTTCGTGTTTTATCCACTTTTTTGTGTATCTGTAATTGTTCCTTTTTATTGCTCAATGCATTCCCCTGTATGGATATATTGTATTTTTTTTCCCTTTCCTTTCAATGTTTAAGACATTTGAACTAATACATGTAAAACTTCTATAAAAATATGTATATAAGTATTTGTGTGGATATGTGTTCTAATCTACATTTAATTATAACCAGTACATTTTTATAATTTTAAATATGTGCAGTTTATTATGGGTAAAATACATCATATTAAAGTAATTAAAAGAAAAAAACCTTTAATGGAACAGATTTACCTACAAAGGGCAGATTTACCTATTAGGACACGTATTTCACTTGTCTTGAATGAATAAATAGGTGTGGAAAGTCCAGCTCACTTGGTGGGTGAATATTTAACTTTTTAAGAAACTACCAAAATGTTCTCCAAAGTAGTTGTAATTTTATGCTCCCAACAGTAGTGTAAGAAGATTGCAGTTGTCCCACACTCTTGCTTGACGCATGCTGTTATCAATATTCTGAATTGTAGAAATTTTAAGATGAGTATAGTGGTATCCCATCATGGTTTTTATTATGAAATGTCCGATTTTGAATAACAAATGTAGTTTATTAAATTTCAAACAAGAAGCAGTACAATTAATCAAAATATGTGTCTAAACTATCAACACAGTTTTGCCATCTTAACGGTAGTTTGCTTATGCCAGCAGTGAAGAAGCCTGGAAAGCAAGTAGCAATGAAATTGTGAAAGGCACTTTCCACAGCTTGCTGAGAATTGAATATTTTTCCTTTCAAGAAGTGGTCCAAAGCCTGGAAGAAGTGATAGTCAGTTGGTGCAAGGTATGGTGAGTACAGTGAATGACAGAGAGTTTCCAAGTTCAGCCTCTGTAGTTTGAACAGCATTTTTTGTGCAACATGTCATTGAACGTTGTCTTGCAAGAGGATTCTGTCTCTATTGACCATCTCAGCTGCTTAATCGCAAGCATTCTCATCATTTCGTCCAGCTGGTTGCAGTGGACATCTGCTGTAATCGATTGACCAGTTTTCATGAAGCTGTGGTGGATAATACTAGGGCTGGACCACCAAACAGACACCATTCACTTATTTTGATGAATATTCAGTTTTGAACTGTGTTTCAGCACTTCATCTTTATCCAACCTTTGTACCTAACACTTGCAATTGTCAAAAAGCATCCATTTTTCATCACACATAACAATAGGTGTAGAAATGGTTCCCCTTTATGTCATGACAGCAAAGAAAGGCAAGCTTCGAGATGATTTCTTGTCTGACTCTCATTTAATTCATGTGGACCCCATCCATCCAGCTTCTTTACCTTGCCGACTTGTTTCATATGGTGCAATATTGTTGGAACAGTAATGTCAAACCTTGCTGCTAATTCATGCGTAGGTTGAGATGGATTCGCCTCCACTGCAGCTTTCAACTCATCATTATTCACCTTGGTCTTAGGTCACCCACCTGGCTCATTTTCAAGATTAAAATCACCAGAACGGAACTTCTCAAACCATTGACCTACTGTACGTTCATTAGCCGCATCCTTCCCAAACACTTCATTGATATTTCAAGCTGACTGTGTTGCATTGGTTTCACAATGGAACTCATATTCGAAAATAACACAAATTTTTGACTTATCTATGGTTTCACAAAAATTGCTCTAAAAATAATTTGAAAGGTAATCACAAGCCAAAACATGCTTTTGAAATACTGAGGATGTACTTTCACAATAAACACAAAACAAGAAGTGTCAAAGTGAAATGTCAGAGATATCAACTGTCAAGCTTAGTACTTAAGGAAATCGGACATTTCATACTTAATAACCTAATATTTGCATATTATTGATGTAAGTTGATGAGCATCTTTGTTCTGTGTTTATTGGTTATTTCTGTGTGCACGTGTGTGTGTGTCTGTGCGTCTGTGTGTGTTTGAGAGAAGAAATCTAGTCCAATATATTTCCCTTTTTTATTAGGTATTAGTCTTCTTATTATTGACTTGTTAGGGTTATTTATATGTTCTGGATATAAGGAATACTCTGTCTGATACACATGTTACAAATATTTTCTCTCAACATGTAGCTTGTCTTTTCATTTTCTTAATGGTGTCTTTCTAAGAGCACAAGTCTTTAATTTTGATATTTTGATAATATCTAATCTATCTGTTTTTTTCTCTTTGGGTTTGTGTTTCCTATGTTCTTTATACAAAATATTTGTTTACCATAACATCACAAATATTTTATCTTAAAAGTTTTACTTTAATTTTTATATTTAGATGCATGATCCATCCTGAGTTAATTTCTTACCTATGGTGTTCAGGAAGTTCTAATGTTTATTTTTTCACATGAGGATATCTAGTCACTCTGGTATCATTCATTGAAAAGACTTTTCTTTTCTCGTTAAGTTGCCTTGCACCTTTGTTGAAAATCAATGGACCACATAGTATATGTAGGTTGGGACTTGCTTTTAAATTTTGTTAAGGCAGTTCAGGAGTGACATTTACTGAAAACTAGTTTATCCTTATTACTAAGGTGTGACTTTTTGAGATCCCTACTGATAGTCCCACCCCAGCTAGTTGAAACTCAGACATCTCCCAATCCTGTGTGAGTTTTAGGAATTGTGTAGCTAAGATCCTCCTGGTAGTCTTTTGTCCAATCTTATAGAGCTTCACCTTATGTTTAAACATCTTAGTGTTCAGCTCATTATACAAAGGTACCCATATGGATGTTTCTAGAACTCTTTCTCTAAATTTATTTTGCTCCACGAATTATAGTTGCTTCAGGCTCCTCAAACTCCAATTTCCTCTCCTCAGCTCAACAGGCCTACTGTGCTCTCCTTGACTTCCTTCTGAAAAATGGGAATAATATTGTCTGACCTGATAAGCTTATCAGAGAGATTATATGAGCTAATGAATGGATAATAATGGCTTCCTAGTAAGTGTTCATAAACCTGTTATTAATATTAGAGTCATAATATGAAAAACGGGTAGAAAGGAAGGCTTGTTGTTGTAGTCTTTCAGCCCTTTACCCCCTGAAAGGACCCAACAATTTAAGTAATTCTTATTTCTAAATATCTGTCTCTTCCTCCTCAGAAATTAGATTAACACTGAAATAATGAGACTCTAATATGCCATTAAAAATTATTTGTAGCAAACATATACCAGTTAAGAACCTTATATTTCTCAGAATTAAAAATTAAAACCCAAGAAACCTGTTATTTTTTCTTCTACTAATAGCACAAAAATCCTGAATCCTTCAGAGAAAGAAAGACTGTTGGATGGGAGAGGTGTAAGGGGAGTTTGAGGAGTTTGAAACCCACCAATCCTGATACTGAATGTGAGAACTGTGCTTCCTTTCAGTAATGCTGTAGTGCCTTGTGCTTGTCCATAGCTTAGCCCCCTTTGCCTGTTGTAATTAACCATTTGTTTCTCCATCTTCAATTCCTAACACCAACCTCTTTTCAGAAAAATGCCAGTAGTTTTAAACTTGCTGGAGTAAAAGAAATCATGTGAACTGATTGTAATATATGCCAGGCTCTGCCTGACATATTTCTTATTTAGTAGATCCTGGAGTAGAACCCAATACTATGCATTTTCACATGCACCTCAGGAGGCCAGGTATATATGATCCATAAACCACTATTGGCACAGACTATGCCATTCTCATCTTTGTGCCACCTTCCCACCAAAACATTCAACAGAGTACCTGTAACATTATAGGTACTCAATGCATATTGATTAAATTTATGAACTGATGGATGCACAGATGAAAGTCTACATTGATGAATGTAGTAGAAGAGATAAATCTAGCAGGTAGAGGAACATAGAAAAGGTTAGAGTTTGTGCCCCCTTAGAATGTAGGCATAATTTAAATGCGTAAATCCAAAAAGTTATAGAAAAAATTATCTCATAATCAACTGGAAAACATTAAGAAAAAATAGAAAGCTCTATGAAATTTTTAGAGGATGACATTTACTTAATCCCTCAAAACAGTCGATTTATGTCTAGAGTCAATAAAGCTAATGATTAAGGGAATAATAGTTCAATACTTTATTCAGTAAATGTAACCTTGAGCCAAAATTAATGACCCATGCAAAAAAATCATAGCATTCAAAGCTACCCATCTTCTACACAGATCAAGTAAGCCAGATAATTTATCTGATTCATTTTTTTCATCCTTTAGGACTGAATATACATTTTTAATGCCTAGAATCAAAAGAAAAACCTCTCTCCAAAGCCTCAATCCCCTGGGGTGCCTCAACTATATAAAACTCAGGGATTTTGCTGAGGCATATGCTATCAGGGGCGCAGAGCTACTAAGATTAGGGATATCCAGTTATTTCCAGCCCAGTGACCAAGCACAGCTGTTTTTCATCTTTAAAGGCTCATGGCCCCTGGACTTTCCCCAATAATACCTGGGAGAAAAATACTACCTGATGTTTTTCAAAACTTTGCCTATTTCTCTCACCTCTTTAGACTTTGATGGGATACAGGAGAAAGGAACTTTGGATTGTGCTAAAACTCTACACGCGGATGTAAGTGTCTCCTTTGTACTATAGTTGTAGGACCGCTTTTTCTTGTGAGTAATGTCATCGGTCAATACTCCCTAAAAATACTTTGTGTACCAAAGAAAGATATAGAGGCAGAAGAACTGGTGGAAACCATGCACATATGAAGTGGATCACAGCACCAGGATCTAGAGTGAAAGACAGGACAGAAATCATATGGAGATGGCAAAGATTCAGCTAAACAAAACTACTATGTGAATATGGGAGAAAGAATAAAGTTAGAGAAGAATTTAAAAAGTATAAAACAGCAAATACTCCTAAAATAGACCTAAACTAGAAAATAGGAAAAAACTGCCTGATATGTACTGATATGTATATTAGTAGAAGGAAATGTATGATGGATTAACAGTGGAAGAGTAAGAGACAGGGGTATGTGGAAGGGTGGAACAGAGAGCCAGCATGAGGATCATACAGAGTACAGAAGATGTTGATATATTTCCTAAGTCATTGGTGTATAAGCACACAGTCTAAAGGAAGTATTAAAAATAGGACTCTGGTAATTCAGAAGACAAGCCTGGATGGGGAAGTTTAGGACATTAAGAATACAGTTCCTAACTCATAGTTTATGCAACCTGGATCATCATATTTTACTTCTCTTGGCCTCAGTTTCTTCATTTGTAACATGAGAGGGGTTGGCCTAGATACTAACAGCCTACATTTGTTGTGGGCATATGGTACTCATGAAAAAGTGTTGGTTTATACTATTACTATTGCCATTTCAAAGATGAAAACATGAGACACAAAGTGATTTCCCCAAGATCATAAAGTGGCAGAGCTGTGGGCCCAACCTAGGCCAGCTGACCCTAGAGCCTGCATCCTTCCCGACCTCTCTATGCTGCCATTCTAACAAATGATCCCAGAGCAAACTGACAGAGAAGTAAATTCCAACAGTAATCAAAGCCATTTAGAGCTACTCAGGGAAGTCTCTCAGGAGGTAAATAATAAGTAGAGATAAATATTAATTGTGAGGGATAAAGAACAGTAGGGAAAGAAGTATAATGTTATGGGTAGAAGCAGAGATAGAAGCTAGTTATGTGTGATGGCAGCTGAGGGGCAGATATATGACCCAAGGGTCAGGACTAAAACACCTAAGATGGTGAGTAGGACAGGGATAATTCCAGAAGCAATTCCATGAGAAATATTGAAAGATCTGAAAATGTTAGGATGAAAATAAGACCCATAAAGGGATATGAACATCTTATTCCAATAAACTAAGGGGCTATCATTTATAGAAAGAATTTAAACTTCTTATGAGAATCTGTAGAAGACAAATCAAGAAAAATGGGTAGATATTTCAAGGAGGCATAGTTTATCTCATAATAAGAAAGTTCTAGCCAAGAAAGCTATCTAGCAAGAGAGCAGCCTGTTTTGGGAGGCAACAAGCTTCTTATAACTTGGAGGTTGGACAATATTTCTTAAATTACTATAAGGACATTCACAGAATTTGGTGCAGGTTGAGTTAGAAGATTTATGATCTTTTTTCCAACATAAAGATAGTCTGATTGTTAAGTCTAGTATGAAGCTTTAAACATTATGTGATCTCCAAATTAAACCACAGATCTCACAGATAATGGTGAGAGTTGTTCTGAGAACAATAAGGAAGCAACAGAGACTGACGCAGAGCCAGAGGGTGGAAGTCTCAGTCCAAACCTCCTAATGCTCTGAGGGTAATTTGATCTTTAATTAGGTTCTTAATCCCAGATTCTCATGCAGTCACGGTAGGGGAAACCCCAAAATGTGAGCTATCCCAAAGGTTTCACAATTGAGCATGGGTAAATAGAATCTGAATACTTTTAAATAAATAAAAATACTTTATAACATCTAAACAAGCAATATTTAACTCTGGTATATGAGGGAGTAGATAGCTCACTTTTTATTTGTCTGTGTGTTTATTTTTTCTGAACGAGATTTTTATAAGATTGAAGATATTTTATAAGATTGAAGATAGGTGATTTCTAAGGACTGTCACTCTCATGTGGGTAAAGCTAGTGGTTTAATCTTTTTGAGCTTCAATTTCTTCTTCTGTGAGTTGGCAGCATTAGATCAGCTGAGCTCTAAAGTACTTTTTAACTGAACAGTATGAACCTTCTACACACATATGAATATGAAAAATAGAAACAACTTACAAAAATAAAGATAAATTTCTTCAGATATCTTTGAATTGGGGCATTATTTGTGTCATTGTTTATGTCTCCTGATTTTCCCCATCCCTGATTTGTGTGCTTGACTTGTTTGTTAGTCATTTTTTCAAACCAGTATTATCAGCTTTGTACAGAAACACAGATCTGATTTCTTTGGGATAATTTTACTTTTGTCAAATACTGTCTTCTCAATTTCAGGTTGTCTAAATCTTATTCCCACTAACCCATGAAGAGAGAGAACCAGAGCATGGTCACTGAGTTCATCCTTATAGGCTTCTCAAACCTTGGGGATCTGCAAATCCTGCTCTTCTTTATCTTCCTGCTAGTCTACCTGACCACTCTGACGGCCAATGCCACCATCATGACTGTCATTCGCCTGGAAAAGGCTTTGCACAACCCTATGTACTTCTTCCTCTTTGTACTTTCTTGCTCTGAAAGTTGCTACACTTTGGTTATTGTACCCAAAATGCTAACCAACCTGCTGTCTACAAGTCCAACCATTTCTTTCTCTGGGTGTGCTGCCCAGCTCTATTTCTTTGTGGGCTTGGCTTGTACCAACTGTTTTCTCATTGCTGTGATGGGCTATGATCGTTATGTTGCCATCTGCAACCCTCTTAACTACACGCTCATTGTCAGCCGAGCCACCTGCATGCAGTTGGTTCTAGCCTCCAGCTTTTGTGGTTTCCTGATTTCTGTGGTTGTCAACATCCTGGTATTCAGCGTGCCCTTCTGTGCCTCCAATCGGATCAACCACTTTTTCTGTGACATTTCCCCTGTCATAAAACTGGGCTGCACAGACACCAACCTGAAGGAGATGGTCATCTTCTTCCTCAGCATTCTTGTATTGCTGGTTCCCATTGTGTTGATCTTCATCTCCTATGTCTTCATCGTTTCCACTATCCTCAAAATCTCCTCAGTGGAGGGACAGCGTAAAGCCTTTGCCACCTGTGCCTCCCACCTCACAGTGGTCATTGTCCACTATGGCTGTGCCTCCTTTATCTACTTGAGACCCACGTCCCTGTACTCCTCAGATAAGGACCGGCTTGTGGCAGTGACCTATACTGTGATCACCCCACTACTCAACCCCCTTGTCTACACACTGAGAAATAAAGAAGTAAAGATGGCTCTGAGAAAGGTTCTGAGCAGATACTCATTTCCCAAACGCTATGAGTGAGCTGAAACAGCAGGAAATTATATTCCCAAATGTATCCTGGATAGCACTTCCATTCTATAAACATGTTTGTCCTTTTTGTAGGACTCATTGACAAAAAAAAGAAATAAGGACTTTAGGTAACCTTGATACTTTTCATTGGAAATTTCTGTTTCATATTTAGCCTATGTCCAGTGTAAAAGTTATGCCAATTGGTCTCCAGAAAGTCATGTGAAATAGAAACTTTCAAGAATTCAAACCATGCTATTTTCATGCATTGCAAATGTTGGTTTTCTCAGATCAACACTATGAATGCTGTTTGATCTTTTTGAGAATGTCCATACTGTTGCTACCCCTCCTACACTGAAGGAAACAGTGGAGAATGTTAAGTCTCTGAATGCTTCTATATCTATTTTGAGGTTTAAAAAGAAATGTTTTCAGTAAATCATTTCTAAATAAAAAGAATATGAATTTACTTCTGGAAAAATGAGAGGGGAGGATTAGAGTTCTAAGAAGCTGATGATAGAATAGAAAACACAGAGTCACGCAGACCTGGGTTTGAATCTTTATTTGGATCATTTTCCAGCTAAGTGCCTTGGGCCAGGCTCAATGTCTGTTATTGTCAGTTAATCCTTGTATAACACCGGACCTTTAATACTTTCTCAGTGGGCCATTGTAAGAACTAAATAAATTTATAGATATAAAGCAATTCCATGCTTGTCTGATAGAAGGTATTAAAAAATTAGTTCTCTTCCAGCTTGACTTAATTTTCCTTTCTTCATTCTATAAGCTAGGATTGGACTTAATGTCAGATACAGTATGAAAGTAACTGACCATTGAAGAGCCCTGAGTTGTTCATGCATCTGCTACCATGTGCAAAGCATTACACTAATTACTGTAGAGAGAACAGTGAAGAGTAAAGCATAGTCCTTTCTTTCCTTCATGTCTCACTAAAAGAAATGGCCAAATTTCAGTCACCAATAAAGGTACATCATATACATTTCAGTGAATTTATTGTGGCTTTTGTTATAGATGTGTTTCAATAAAATAACTAAATTATATGATACTAATATCATAAATATTCATTTATCCACCTTTCACTTAAGCAACATGCAGTTTAATAACTCATGCTTAGGGCATGCATAACCTGAATTTAAAAGTAGGTTTGCTCACATACTTGTTGTGTGAGCATGAACCAATAACTTAAACTCTATAAATTGAGAATGATTAAAATAGAATTGTTGTAAGAATTAAAAGAGGAAATGACTTAGAGTATCTAGCACATGGTTTTGAAACATAACATGTACTTGATAAATTTTAAGAATTGATATTTTTCTCATACATGTAATATTGAGAAATAAAAGAAGAGATTAGAATGCAGAATATAAAGAAAAAAACTGGGGTTGGAAGACTAGGGAAGAATCAGAAAAAGAAAGGAATGAAAGAATGATAGCAGGCTTAGGTGAATTTACTTTATGCCAACAGTGATTTTTTTTATTACCTGTAGCTCTATTTCTCAGATGCTGCACACGAGGGTTTAGCAATAAGTGTCCCATGTATAAAATTAGGTTGCTAATTTATCCCTAGTTGATCAAAACACAGAAAAAATTCTGTAATGTTTAGCACAAAAATATAATTGAAATAAAATAAAACTGCAAATAGTAGAAACTTACTTAATTTGATAGAGCATCTTTGAAAATTTATAATAAATAAATTTAATAATGAAATGGGAATTTTCCCATTGATGTCAGAAATGAGACAACAATGCCCACCATCTCTACTTCCATTCAATATTCAATATTCATTATTTAATATTTCCTACTTTAAGGAAAACACACAAAATAGAAGAAATTAAACTTTGGCCACTGAAAATATTGTTTGGAACATAGAAATTACACAATAATATTGTTGATTGTTTCCTTTGCTGTGCAGAACATTTTAGTTGGTGTAGTACCAATTTCTTATTTTTGCTTTTATTGCCTGTGTTTTTGTTGTCATATCCAAAAAATCATTGCCAAGACCAATGCCATAGAGCTTTTCTCCTGTGTTTTCTTCTAGAAGTTTTACAGTTTCAGGTCTTACAGTTAAGCCTTTAATCCATTTTGAGTTGATTTTTGTTTACGGTGTAAGATAAGGGTCCAATTTCATTCTTTTGCATGTGGAGATTCAGTGGTTCTGACACTATTTGTTGAAGAGACTGTCCTTTCCTGATTGTGCATTCTTTACACCCTTGTCAAAGATAAGTTCACCATATATGTGTGGATTTATTTCTGGGCTTTCTATTTTGTTCCATTGAGCTATGTGCCTGTTTTTATACCAGTACTATACAGTTTTGACTACTATAGCTTTATAATATAAATTGAAATCAGAAAGTGTGATTCCTCTAGCTTCATTCTTCTTGCTCAAGATTGCTTTAGCTATTCAGGGTCTTTTGTGGTTCAATACAAATTTAGGAATTGTTTCTATTTCTGTGAAAAGTGAAAGTGAAAAGTGAAAAGTGTCATTGGAATTTTGATAGGGATTTCACTGAATCTGTAGATCACTTTGAGCAGTATGGACATTTTGACAATTTTAATTCTTCCAATCCATGAACATAAGATATCTTTCTATTTATTGTTGTCTTCTTCAATATTTTCCATTAATGTTTCATAGTTTTTAGTGTATAGATCTTTAACCTCCTTAGTTAAATTTACCCCTAAATATTTTATTATTTCTTGTGGTATTATAAATGGGATTTTTAAAAATTTCTTTTTCAAATAGTGTGTTGTTAATATATAGAAACAACTGAATTTTGTATGCTGACTTTGCATCTTGCAAATTTACTGAAGTCATTTTTTAATTCTAACAGTTTTTTGGTGGAGTCTTTAGGGTTTTATAGATATAGGATTATGTCATTTGCAAACAGAGAAAATTTTACTTCTTTTTTCTCTGATTTGGATACCTTTTATTTCTTTTTCTTGCCTAATTGCTCTGGCTAGGATTTCTAGCACTATGTTTAGTAGAATTGGTGAGAGTGGGCATCCTTGTCTTGTTCCAGATCTTAGAGGAAAAGCATTTTTACTGTGGAGTATAATATTAGCTGTAGAATTGTCATATATGGCCTTTATTGTATCAAGGCACATTTTTTCAATACCTAATTTGTTGAGAGCACATAAAAGGAAATGATCCACAAGATGAAAAGGGAACTTAAAGAATGGGAAGAAATATTTGCAAACCATATATCTGATAAAGGGTTAATATTTTAAAAATATAAGGAACTTAAATGTCTCAATAAAAAATTAAATAACCTGATTTTAAAATGGTCGGAGGACTTGAATAGACATTTTTCCAAAGAAGACACACAAATGGACAGCATGTATATGAAAAGGTGTTCAAAATCACTAATCAGGAAAATGCAAATAAAAATCACAATGAGATGTTACCTCACACCTGTTAGCATGGCTAGTCTCAAAAAGTCAAAAGATAACAAGTGTTGGAAAGAATTTGGAGAAAAGGGAACCCTTGCACATTGTTAGTGGGAATGTAAATTGACGCAGCCATTACAGAAAACGTCATAGAAGTTCCTCAAAAATATCAACAATAGAACTACCTTATGATCCAGCAGTTCCACCTCTGGGTATATATCCAAATGAAATAAAATCACTATATTTAAGAAATATCTGAATCACACGTTCATTGCAGCATTATTTATAATAGCCAAGATATGAAAACAACCAAATGTCTGTTGACAGATAAATGGATAAATTAAATGTGGTGTATATTTATGTACAATGGAATACTATTTAGCCTTAAAAAAAAGAAAATTGTGCCATTTGCAACAGCATGGATGAAACTGAAGGACATTATGCTAAGTGAAATAAGCCAGAAACAGAAAGACAAATATTTCATGATCTCACTTATATGAGGAATCTAAAAAATTTAAATTTATAGGAACAAAGAGTAGATGGGTGGCTGCCAGGGGCAGGAAGGTGGGAGAAATGAGGGGGAAAAGGTAACTAAGTGAAGTGATGGATATGTTAATTAGCTTGATTGAGTCAATCATTGCACAATGTATATTGTATATCAAAACATCATATTGTATATCATAAATATATACAATTTTTATTTGCCAATTATACCTCAACAAAGCTAGAAAATAAATAAATAAATAGTGAGAGACATAAAAAATTATACACTAATATGCAGGTAAATATGAGAATTAAAAAAATGAAATAGAAGGGCCACATGGTGGACTAGAAGCTGCCCATACATGCTGCTCTCATGGAAAGGATTGAAAGTTGCATCTAGATGCCCACCTACAGATGGACCCTGTTGGAGAGAGTATTGTAGATCATCAGAGAAGTGACAGGAGACACTCAGAGTGATGGACAGGGGGCTGGGGAGGGCCACTCACCAAGATTGGAAAGTACCTTGGGGAGATGCCCACACATGTGGAAGGGACAAAGGAAAGAACCCCAGGGCTCTATGCTCCTCCTGCAGACACTGTGACCCAAACTATGAAGGGGCCTCCATACTGATCAGAAAACTGCTTGGAGACTGTGCGGTAATGTTGTATGGGACAGCATGCTCAGCAGGGACCCACTGGCTTCCATTCCCAGATAGCTGCAACTGAGGCCATTCTGAGCTCTCAGGTTTGAGCACCCAGTCTACACAAGAATTGGCTTCACTGCAACGGCTTCCACAACACCCCTGCCAGGCTGGGAAGGCAGCAGGGAATCCAGATGCTCTTGTGAACCCTGTGACTGGGAACCTAGTGCCCCCTCACAGAGAAATACAAATAGAGCAGGCACCAACACCACTAAAGAGATTCCACAGTAACAGCCTTAGTGGAACCTGCATGGGGAGAGAGTCTCAGCCATCTGCCCTCAGGGCACTGCCTGGTGGAACATGCCTAATGACCCCATGCACTGCCTGGCAGAACATGCCCCCATGGCACTACATGCAGAATGGAAGGCCACACCCTTGCAGCACTATGCGATGCCACCCCTGCAGTCCAGTGCTCTGTGGTGGACCCACCAGCCATGAGCTGCCCCTGCTGCAAGCCACCATTACACCTGGACCTGGGTGGGGCAAAAGCCTGCAGGCCCAACACCCACAGCCACCACCTAGATAGCCTTGCCCAGCAGCTACTGCCACCACTGTGTGGAGACCCAGACAGAGAAATCTCCCACAGTGCCCACCTCCATGGAGAGGGACTTACCCAGGCCCCTGCCTAAGGCTCCAACAGCAGCCTGGGGACCAACCCACCACTCCACACAAAGATCCCCCAGCACCAGCTTGGACTGTAACAACCACAGGAGAATGGCACAACCCAGAACAACAACATTATAGGATCTCAGTACATCCTCCCCTCTCCCGTTGGATCAACCTTCCAGAATAGGACAAATGCACCATCTAGGGACCTCTCCCTCTTCTCACTAAATAAGAAAGTTCCCAGCAAGAGGGAACAAGTGCACCACAAACCTATCTGCCCTTAACTGAAAGAAGAGGATTCAAATGAGAAGAAACCAGTGAAAGAATTCTGGCAATATGAAAAAACAAGCTAGTCTGAATTCCCAAAGGATCACAATAGACTAACAGAAATGAGCCCCAACCAAAAGGAAATTGTCAAAATATCAGAAATGGAATTCAGAATATGGATGGCAAATAAGACGAATGTGATTGAAGGCAAAGTTGAAAAATAACACAAAGAAGCCAAAAAGATATTTCAGGACATTAAAGAAAAAAATGAAGAAGTTGCTAAAGAGGTAGACAACATAAAAAAGGATATAGGAGAACTTAACTAAATGAAAAAGTCATTTAGGGAATTTCACATATATCAAAAATCTTCAACAATAGGCTAGACCAAGCAGAAGGAAGAATTTTAGAGCTTAAAGACAAGGCTTTTGAATTAACCCAATCAGTCAAGATTCAGAAGAAAGAATAAAGAACAAATGATCACTCAGAAAAATATGGGACTATGTAAAGCAAGCCAGTATATGAATTATAGGTAACCCTTGAATGATAAGAAGAAAAAGCAAAAAGCATGGAAAACCTATGCCAGGGAATTATTAAGGAAAACTTCCTTGGTATCCCCAAATGTTCAGATATACAGATAAAAGATGGTCATTGAAGACCAGGAGGACACATAGCAAATAGGACATCTCCAAGACACATAATCATCAACCTGGCCAAAGTTGAAATTAAGGAGACATTACTATAAGCTAAAAACTGAAAGCAACAACAAACCTAAAAAGAAAAACCCATCAGGCTAACTTATCAGTGGAGACTTTACAAGCAAACACTAAGGGAATTTGTCACTAATAGAACTGACCTACAGGAAATGCTCAAGGTGCAGTATATATGGAATAGCAAAATAGACACCCACCAATGTAAAAACACCCTAAAATTAAAGCTCACAGCTCTTATAAAACACTAGCACAAGATGGAAAACAAAACAACAATGTATCATTCAACATGATGAGCAAAACAGTATCCCACATACCAACAGTAACACTTAATGTGAAAGGATCTAATGCTCCATTTAAAAGACACAGACTGGCTGAACGGATGAAAAATAATAGCCCAATTATATGCTGTCTACATGAATCCCATCTAACTTACAAGGGCTTACATAGACTCAAGGTGAAGAGATGAAAAAAATATTTCACACAAATGGAAACAAAAAATGAGCAGGCATAGTCATTCCCATATCAGATAAAATTTACTTTAAATCAATAATGGTAAAAAAAGATAAAATAGTCATTTTATAATGATAAAGGGAGCAATTTAGCAAGAAGACATTACTATCCTAAATATATATGCACCTAACACAGGAGCTCCAAGATTCATAAAACTAAGTCTACTAGATTTAAGCAAAGAAACAAACAGTAGCATAATAAATCCCTGGAGACTTCAACAATCCACTGACAAAACCAAACAGATCACCAAAGCATAAAATCAACAAAGAAATACTGGACTTAAATGAGACTCTAGAACAAATGGATCTAACAGATATCTGCAGAACACTGTCCCCAAAAGCTACAGAATATACATTCTTCTCATCAGCACATAGGACATTTTCCAACATTGATCATATCTTAGGCCACAAAACACATTCACCAAATTCAGAAAAATAGAAATCAAACCATGCATTTTCTCAGAGCACAGTGGAATAAAACTAGAAATCAATTCCAAGAGAAACTCTCAAAACCACACAAAGTCACGGAAATTAAACAACCTGGGGCTGAATGATCCTAGGGTCAAGATTAAATTAAGATGGAAATGAAAAGATTCTTTGAACTGAATCACCAAGGGGACACAAGCTTTCAAAATATATGGGATACAGAAAAAGCAGTGCTAAGGGGAAATTTCATAGCTTTAAATACTTACATCAAAGACACAGAAAGAGCACAAATTATCAACCTAGTGTCACATCTCAAGGAACTATAAAAAGAACAAACCAAACCCAAAGCCAGCAGAAGAAAGGAAATAACAAAGCTCAGAGCAGAACTAGATGAAATAGAAACAAACAAACAAACAAAAAATACAAAGGATCAATGAAATGAAAAGTTGATTCTTGGAAGATAAACAAAATCAACAGACCACTAGCCACATTAACCAGAAATAGAAGAGAAAGGACTCAAATAAGCTTAACCAGAAATGAAAAAGAAGATATTCTAACTGATAACACAAAAATACAAAATATCACCTGTGAGTACTACAAAAAACTCTTCACACACAAACTAGAAAACCTAGAGGAAATAGATAAATTTTTGGAAACACACAACATCCCAAGTCAAAATCAGGAAGAAATAGAAAACCTGAACAGACCAATAATAAGCAGTGAGATTGAGGCAATAGTAAAAAATCTCCCAACAACAAAAAAGCCCCATACCAAATGGATTCATGGCCTAATGGTACCAGAACTACAAAGAAGAAATGGCACCTATACTATAGAAATTATTCCATAACATTGAGAAGGAGGGAATTCTCCCTAACTCATTCTATGAAACAAATATCACCTTTATACAAAAGCCAGGAAAGGACACAATAAACAGAGAAAACTACAGACCAATATCCCTTATGAACATTGAGGCAAAAATCCTCAAAAAGATACTATCAAACCAAATTCACAAGTACATCAAAAAGATAATCCACCATGATTAAGTGGGTTTCATCCCAGGGATGCATGGATGGTTCAACATATGAAAATTAATAAACATGATTCACCATATAAACAGAAATAAAAACACAGACCATATGATCATCTCAATAGATGCAGAAAAAGCATTTGATAATATTCAGCACTCCTTCATGATAAGAACCCTAAACAAACTAGGCATACAAGGATCGTACCTCAAAATTACAAAAGTGATATATGACAAATCCACAGACAACATCATAGTGAGTGGGGAAAAGTTGAAAGCATTGCCCCTAAGAACTGGAAGAAGACAGGGTGCTCATTGTCATCAATTCCATTCAACATAGTACTGGAAGTCCGAGCCAGCGCAATCAGACAAGAGAAAGAAATAAAAACATCCAAATTGGGAAAGAGTAGGTCAAATTCTCCCTATTTGCCAACAACATGATCCTGTATCTAGAAAATCCTAAAGACTCCAGCAAAAGACTAGAATTGATGAATAAATTCAACAAAGTCTTGGGCTACAAAATTAACGTACACAAATCAGTAGCATTTCTATGTACCAATAACAGTCAAGCAGAGAGTCAAATCAAGGACCCAATACCATTGACAACAGCTACCAAGAAAATAAAACACTTAGGAATATACTTAACCAAGGAGGTGAAAGATCTCTACATGAAGAACTACAAAACACTCATGAAAGAAACCATAGATAACACAAACAAATGAAAATATCCCATGCTCCTGGATTGGTAGAATCAACATGATTAAAATGTCCATTCTGCCCAAAGTGATTTACAGATTCAATGCAATTCCCATAAAAATACCAATGTCTTATTTCACGGATCTAGAAAAAATAATCCTAAGCTTCATTTGGACCTCAAAAAATAGCCCAAGTAGCCAAAGCAATCTTAAGCAAAAAGAACAAATCTGAAGGAATCACATTACCTGACTTCAAATTATACTATAAGGTTGTAGTAATAAAAACTGCGTGGTACTGATATAAAAGTACAGACATAGACCAATGAAACAGAATAGAGAATCCAGAAATAAAATCCTATAGCTACAACCACATGATCTTTGAGAAAGCAGACAAAAATCTATACTGGGGAAAGGAAGCCCTATTGAATAAATGGTGCTGGGAAAATTGGATAGCCACATGCAGAAGAATTAAACAGGGTTCCTATCTCTTGCAATATACAAAAATTAATTCAAAATGGATTAAAGACTTAAATATTAGGAATGAAACCATAAAAATTCTAGAAGAAATCATAGGAAAAACTCTTCTAGACATAGGCCTAGGCAAAGAATGTATGAATAAGATGCCAAAGGCACATACAGCAGCAACAAAAATAAATAAATGGGACTTAATCAAATTAAAATCCTTCTGCACAGCAAAGGAAATAATCAAAAGAGTAAACAGCCAACCTACAGAATGGGAGAAAATATTCACAAACTATACATTCAACAAAGGACTAATATCCAGAATCTACAATGAACTCGAACAAAACAGCAAGACAAAAACAAACAACCCCATTATAAAGTGGGCAAAAGACATGAACATAACTTACCTAATGGCCAACAAACATTTGAAAAAATGTTCAACATTCCTAATCATCAAACAAATGCAAATTAAAACCACAATGAGATACCACCTTACCCCTGTCAGAATAGTCATTATTAAAAAGTCAAAGAACAACATATGCTGGTGTGGATGCAGAGAAAAAGGTATGCTTATACACTGTTGGTGAGACTGCAAACTAGTACAAACTCTATGGAAAACAGTATGGAGATACCTCAAGGAACTAAAAGTAGCAGTTGATCTAGGAATCCCACTACTTGGTATCTACCCAAAGTAAAAGAAATCATTTTATCAAAAAGGCACTTGCACTCAAGTGTTTATCACAGCACAATTCACAATTGTGAAGATATGGAATCAACTTATGTGCCCATCAATTCATAAGTGGATGAAGAAAATGTGGTATATGTATACTATGGAGTACTACTCGGCCATTAAAAGGAATGATATAATGTCGTCTGCAGCAACTTGGAGGGAACTAGAGACTATTACCCTAAGTGAAGTATCTTAGGAATGGAAAAACAGATGCCACGTCTTCTCACTAATAATTGGGAACTAAATTATGGGTACAGCCAGGTACAAAAAGATGTAAAAGATATCGGAAACTAAGAACAGGGAAGGGTGGGAGGGGGCGAATAATAAAGGCTTCCCTATCAGGTATAATGAACATTGTCCTAGTGTTGGGCACCTGACTTCAGCATTATACAGTGTATCTATGTAACAAAACCATTTGTATTGATATACAAAAACTGCACATATTTAATGTATACAATTTGGTGAGTTTAAGCATATGCATACCCATGGTGCCATCACCATAATCAAGGTAATATTTGTGTTTTCACTCCCCAATAAAGCTGGAAAAAGTAAAATAAAGGAACTCTTGTAGATAGTTCACAACTGAAAGTGCAAAGGAAAAAACATTAGAAACTGATCCAAATAAACTAGAATATGATAATTTAACAAGGCATTGAAAGGAAGCTTACTCTGTATCACAAATTATACAAGAAGGAAATTGTTATTCAAAGTACTCTTGATAAATAGAGTATTTTAAAAAGTAAATAAATAAAGTGATTTAATTCCCCCACAAAATTTAAAAATATAAATGTATGATTTTGTAGGGGTAAAGTTGCTTAAACAGACATAAAAAGCATTATTCAAAAAGGAGAAGATTGATGAATTACATTTCATTAAAATTAAGAAATTTTGTTCATCAAAAGATTTCTCTCATAGAGTGAAAACACAATTTGCAGAGTCAGAATATTTGAAGTGCACATAATCAATAAAGTACTGATATCCAGAATATATACAATATTTATGAATTAAAAAGAAAAATGGATATTCCCATTTGCTTAGTGGACAAAATATTGAACAAGATTTTCAAAAAAGAGGAAGTACAACTGGATGATAAACATGAAAAGGTGCTCAATCTCATTGGTATCATGAAAAGGCAAGTATAATTGCACATACATACCAGAATGTCGCAAATGAGGACTGAATTCTGATCTTTTTCTTTTGCCCAAATTCCTTTCTAAAGAGGCCTAGTGAGTTACACTTACAAATGATAAAATCTTACTAAACAGATTTGGTTAACCAAATATAGTGTAGGTTTCCTTCCCAACCTGATTCTGGTATAGCATTAGCATCATCCAAAAGATAGAAGACCCCCTCCCCATCCTAATTCAAGCATCCTAGCAGATCCTTATCTTAAGAAAGATCCTCCTTTCTGGACCTCCAAGAGTGCTCAGACCTTTTATCTTAACTTAAGCATTTCCTTTCTGGCCTTTTAGATAAAGCCTAACTCAGCCAATTGTCAGCTAAAGAATCCCTAAACCCACCTATGACTTGTAAGCCCCTGCTTGCAGATGGTCTTCTTTTTCAGGCCAAGCCAATGTATGCCTTCCACGTATTGATTTATGACTTTACCTGTAATCCCTATCTCCCTAAAATGTATAAAACCAAACTGTAACCCAAACACAGCTCAAGGCTTCTTGGGTGTGGCTCCGGATCATGGTCCTCAAATTTGGCTCAGAATAAACCTCTTTAAAATTATTTTACAGGATTTGGCTTCTTTTCCTTTGACACAAATGAAAATGAGTTACAGTATCATATATTGTTGCAGATGTGGAGCAACTATAATTCCCATACAATGCTATCAGGAGTGTAAATTGGTACAACCACTTTGGTTTGTTTTTTTTTCTTCAGAATATTATGGGAGTACAAACGTTTTGGTTATACAAATAGATTTTGTACTGTTTGAGTCAAAGTTATAAGTGTGCCCATCCCCCAGATAGTGTGCATCGTAACCATTAGGTGTGAATTTACCCATCCCCTTCTTCCCCCTTCCACCTGCTTGATTTCCGATGAATATTATTTCCATATGTGCACATAAGTATTGATTGATTGGTTCAATTTAATGGTGAGTACATGTGGTGTTTGTTTTTCCATTCTTGTGATACTTCACTTAGAAGAATGTTCTCCACTTTCATCCACGTTAATACAAGAGGTATTAGTTCACCATTTTTTTCTATGGCTCCATAGTACTCCATGGTGTACATATACCACATTTTATTAATCCACTCATGTGTGGATGGGCACTTGGGTTGTTTCCACATCTTTGCAATTGTGAATTGTGCTGCTATAAACATTCGAGTGCAGGTGTCTTTTTTATAGAATTTTTTTTTTCCTTTGGGTAAATACTCAGTAGTGGGATTGCTGGATCAAATGGTAGTTCTACTTTTAGTTCTTTGAGGTATCTCCATACTACTTTCCATAGAGGTGGTACAACCACTTTGAAAAACTATTTGGCAGGGTCTAACATAGTCAAACATATATACACTTTCATTTAACTTTTGCTCTTTAGCAAACCACCTCAAAGCATGGTGAGTTAAAATCCTTGCTTGTCTTTTTGTGACTGGCCTATTATACTTAGGAAAGGGGAATTAATTGTTTAATGGGTTTCTGATTTGCAAGATGAAAAAGTTCTGGATATCTATTTTACAACAATGTAAATATAATTAAAACTACTGAACTGTACACTTAAAAAGTGATTAAGATGGTAAATTTATGTTATATGGTTTTCGCCACAATAATTTTTTTTTTCTTGCCTGTGTGTCTGCAAATCAATTTAGGGTTGGCTGATCTAAGCTAGGCTTAGAATGATGGCTCTGCTTCAAGCTGCGTGTCTCTTTGGTTTGGCCCCCTTTGGTAGATTGGGGTCAGATCTGCATTAAGTGTATTCATTCTAGAGCTTGGGTTAAATATACATAAATTATTTGGGGAAAGTTCTCCTCATGGTGATGGCAGAGAACATTCAATGCGTCTTTTGACCAAGGCTTGGAACTGGCTAATTTTCACTTCTGCACACATTTTATTGGTTGATGTAAATCCAAATACCAAGCCCAAAGTTTAGGGGTAGGGAATTGTACTCTGCCTCTAATAGAAGCAACTGCAAACTCATATAGAGAAAGGACACAGAATGGGATAAAGAGTTATGGCTAAAAGTGTAATCTACAACAGTATGTTGTAAACTAGCAATTCCACAGCTAGTGTAGACCAGATAAATGGAGTCATATGTTACCAAAAGGCATGTACAGTATGTTCTTAGCAGTACTTCCATTATAGCCCAAACCTGGAAACAACCTAAATATCCATCAATAGTAAAACAGACAAATAAATTGAAATGCATTCATATAATGTAATGGTATATAGAAGTGAAAATTTACTACTACATTTAATAACATGGGTAAATCTTACAAACATAATTTGAGTGAAAGAAGACAAAACAAAAACTGTATATACTCTGTAATTACATTCATTGCTAAATTTCAAAAATTGGCAAAATAGGTATATGGTCATAGAAGTCATAAAAAATGGCTCCTCAGTCAAAAGGGTAGGTAATGTTCTACTTCTAAATCTGATTGTGGATAATATGTGTGTGTCACTGTGAATTCAGGTATACATTTTGATTTGTGTACCTTTGTGTATGTATATTACACTTTAATAAAATGTACTTAAAATTTAGGAAAGAATCACATTGAAAGGCTAAGTCGAAAAGACAAAGGCAAAGGAATAATGGACAGTTTATGGTATATGCATATAAATTATCTGTTAGTTTAATATACAGAATATTATTGTTTTTTAACCACTTCATACTCCACAAATACATTAAGATTCCATGAGGACAAGAACTATACCTCATTCTTTTTTACATCCCCTGAAAGATCAGAATAGTGTAAGTCATACAGTAGTTATTCATAAAATATGTATAAAATTTTTAACATTCTGTTTATAGCAAAATTGTCTATAATAAATACAATGAATGAATAAATAAATTTCAACAATGATTTTGATTATTTTGATTTTTTTTGTAATCTGTTTCCATGTTATCAGTTACTTCCTATTTTGGAAAGTGCATTTATACTAATAGGCACTTGTATACTGGTATTAGGCATTACTCCCTCTTATCTTTCATGACCTGCCCTCTGTCTAAACACACAGCGGGGGTCTGGCTGTGGGCCATCCCGGCTGAAGCCCAGAGACAAAATAGAGCTTAAGTGATCTAACACTTAGAATAAATTACTTACGTCCTCCTCTCCTCTCCTTCCCAAATATTCCCGTTTCAGGCTGAGGTTTATTCTCCTGACTGTGCAGGAGGAAGAATTTAGAGGATGTGGAAGGAGAACAACCGAGCAAAGGAAGGCATTTTTGACTTTCACCCTTTCGGTTCTTCTTGGGGAAATGCCTGTAAAGCAAGGAAGTGAGATATGTATATGAAATTCAAACCACAAGAGGGAATAAAAAGCAAAGATTTGGAGAAATTCTGAGCATAATTTTAAAAGAAGGAACTACTGAGAAGAGAAGGGAAAAGTAAAGTGGGTGGTATCAGAACATTAGACGATTTTAAAATGCTCTTTGGACCAAAATAATAGAAATTGAAGTTATTTAATTCAAGGGCCTCAAAGCCACACTCTTGCGTCTGTTGTACAGAAGAGAAAAGAAATATGGGTTAAGTGGGCTGGAATGTTTCTGAAAGAAGTCACTATAAATCCTCATGCCCTGTCATTTGTCATTCCAAACTCCTGAGGTCCTAAAAAGGTTGTAGAGTGAGAATTGTATTGACAAAGGTCTGGGCTATCTTAATACAGAGTAATGATTCACAGAAACCAGACATCTGGGTGGGCTGAGACTAATAAATAAACCTATGCTTTTCATTTAGGCTGTAAGTCTTGATATTTTAAGGTGTGATACAGCCACATTGTTTTATAGTCCTTCTTCCATTCTGCTTAGATATCCAATAATTACTTAGGGTTTCATTAATATGATCAATACTTCTATATTTGAAATCACATCTCTCACTGTTTTATATCTGTGAACCACATAACTCTTAATTATTTACATTTTCTCTTGAATTAGCTAGTGTGAACTTTGGTGCTTAATTTTTAGTCCAAATATAATAAATATATTGGGTCTCATGGAATATATTTCTATGGTATAATTCCCCCTGATTTGTCTTATTAGTATATAATTAGTCTACCTTTACTCTAATTCCTTAATATATTTACCTAATATATTTATGCTTGCCTCCATAGTACATATTTTAAGTCATCTCAAATCCATCCTGAAATGAGATAGGGTTCACACTGCTATAGTTCACACTACTTCAGGATGCATCTCATAGCTCTGCTTCTTCTGGCTTGGCTCTATTTTTAGCCTAAATATAATAGTCTCTGACACCTTCAGCCACAAAATCCAGTCCAGAGGAAGAGAGAATTCATTTCTTCAGATGTGAAAACAAATCTTGCGAGACTGAACATTTTTGTTCCTGATCCTCCAGAGTTGGATCATATGCCCATCCTGAATCAAACATTATAGCCAGAGAAAACTTCAATGTCCTGACTGCCTGACTGAATTAGTGCATGCCACCTACTCCTCTCTGAAACGTTAGGGTGAAGCATTTAGATGAGATTAGGGGCAAAATAACCAAAATAAAGTTGGTTTACTATTAGTAGTGGGAATGATTACTAGACATAAATAACAAAAAAAATGTCTGGCATTGAGATTCAAATGTATTAAATTCCACTTTTCTTGCTTCTTACTTCTTCATGAACACCATTTCTTGCTCTCAGTAACCCTATTGTTCTCAGTATCATCATTTCATCATCAACTAGATCCTTGATTTACTCTTCTTGTATACACTGAGCCATTGTTAGAGGTCCTCAACATCCATTGACAGAGGCATGGAAAGTGATGTTGAAATCACAGTAATTGTTTGCTTAGCCATGAGAAAGTGGAAACCAGAAATATTGAATAAAATGAATGATGGGGGGGTATTTAACCGAGATGTTTATATCATTGGGAGTAATGGTGTCTATAACCATTTATTCACCCAACATTCAACACATATTTATTTAGTGTCTCTTACACACAACAACACACTATATTAGTTTCTGGGTGATGGAGTAGAGAGGTAGAAAAAAATAAACCAGAAGTTAGGATGGTGAAATGAGTCTCCTTTCAACCTATTCTGACCACAAACTTCACTATAAAAAGCCATTGCACAATGTACTCTCGCAGCATAACAAGGATCTATCTTTCAATTATGAGTACAAAAACAGATTTTAAGCTTAACAAACATGTTTTACAATGTACCTATTATCACAAAACATCTGCATAAATGTTCTCTTTTACCCCTTCATTGACATAACAAATTGGGAAATGAACTTAAAATTACTCAAATTTTCTAAAATTGCTGCATCTGAGAGTAGTTTAGAGTCTTCTGCTCCCTGAGCCCTAATGCCTGGGCCCAATTTTGAGCAATTTGGCATTTGGTGACTTGCCTCTATTTTCCACAATCGACTCAGCTGTTAATTAAACCCAGTGAAACATCTCCATGGCAATGACTCTGGCATCAGGAGACACACAGAAGAACCACCCACTGCCAATAAATATAATGAAAATGCCAACTGCTTTATGGTCACTATTAGCTGTGACTGTGGTCTTTGGTCAGTTGGCACAAAATGGCAGAAGGAGAATGGTTACATTTGACTTTGGTCTGGGCCTAAGACCCCAGACCATCATTATATCTCTACCTCTGAGTAGAGCTCAGTAGCCTCTGACCCATTTTACCTCTCCCCTTCCAACACTTCAACTTGAATTCTGTCTCCTGCATCCTCCATGTCTCAGGCTCCTCTTAGACAGAGAGAGAAAGAGGAAAATGAGAGCCTGTCTGCGAATAACAGACATCCATCTTGCTAGCGCGAGGCACCTACAACATTGAGAAACTGGGCAATGGACAGGACATGAGAGTAAACATCTATCCTCCAGCAGGACTTATGTTTTCACATCTCAGGTAAGAAAGGAAAAAAAGTGGTGGGCCCATGCTGGTGCACTACCAATAACAGAAAGAGACAACCACAATTAAAGATGTGGACTCCAAATAATTTTAAGTAGGATTATTTAAGCTTTAGAGTGTATTTCTGCAAAACAGTACACATAAATTTCATATATTTTTTAAATTAACTGACTCATTGCTCTTTCTAAATTTATGTAGACACTCTCTTGCTTCTGATTTAACATCGTTGAAAGCAACAGGGCATTCAACGATATTTTAATTACAAAATCTTAAATAATGAGCTTTTTGCAGAAAGGGCTGTATTAGGTGGAATCACAACAAAAATACAATACTTAACAGGGCTGAGAACTTAGTGAGCGCTCTTCGAATAATTATGGCTAACAAATATAAAGACGTAAGAAACCCTGCCCTCTGGGAGCACAAAATCAGAAACAGGCAGAAACACTATCACAAGCACTTAAAGAACATGTAGACTTAGGAAAAGAATGACTGAGTAACTCCTATATAAAAACCGATTTCTGCACTTTTAAAAGTGCACTTCTCCTATATAAAAACTGCAAGTTACTATCTGTATAACAAATGTCTTGAGGAGGCAGGATAATACTGTAGGAATTACATTCATTCTAAAGACAAAAGACCTCATTTCTGTCGCTAACACATCCACTCAATTGTGGTCTTGGGATCTTCATAGCACTCTCTGAAATTCAATTGCTTCATCCATCCGATGAAACTACTAGGCTCAATTTTTAAGACTATCTACAGCTGTAACATTTATGACTCTGGCTTTCTAGAGATCCTCCTGGGTAAAAGACAAGAACTACCACAACATACCTCTTCCAGTCCTGCAAAGGGAAACCATCTTTATTCTATTAAATCCATCCTGAAATCAACAGAAGTGTAGAAGTCAGTGTGAAAGTTATATTCTCAAAAACAGCATCGCTCTCTGCCCCTTTTTAATTCTAAGTTATAATTATATAATTAATATCTGTGTACACTTAGCCATTGCAAAAACATTGTCTCATCCATTTTATAGAAATCTTGAAAGTTAGGTTAGCTGATAATCAGAATGAACCCCATTATAAAGATGAGGAAATTGATTCAGACATATCAAAGTCCTACAGCTAATACATAGTGGAGCTGGAACCTGAGCCCATAACAAAATTGTGACAGAAATCTTTTTCTTTGAATACCTTCATCTGGAAGGAGGGTAGCAGAATACTGCTTTCCCCTTCTCATCACCCCCCACACACACGCACATGGATTAGTGCTGGTTCCACAAGCCGTGTGAACTTAAGGGGAGTCCCCAACCGTTTTGATTCTCAAATTCTCATCTTTATAATGGAGATATTTAAGTAATAACTACCTCATAAGTTTGTTGTGAGGATCAAATGAGAAAATATGTTTAACAGTATTTCAGCCAATATAGAACATGTAGAGCATGTAAAAAATGTTAGCTTGTGTTACATTTCTATAAGATAGATCTGAATTTTGGTTGATAAATTGATACCAAAATTGTGTCCTATTTTCCCTTCCTGTAAACATCAAAAGCAATATTGATAGACTGATAGGTTGGGATGATGCTCCACAAAGAATTTAATTGAATTTATTTTTCGTTTGTTGTGTTTATTTGTTTCTGAGCTTGTGACCTCAACATGAAGTTTATTATAAGAAAATGGAAAAAGGGAAAAGGGAAAAAATTAGCACTGTTGTTTCATAAGCTTGCATAAACTTATGTTTTTCTTTTATAAATGGTATGCTTCTGTGTGTGTATACAGCAAATCAGTACCATACTTTTTCAATTCTGAAGGGTCAATCAACATTAAAAGTAAAGATTAATTTGTTCAATCAAAATGTCTACATAAGTAATATCATAGAGGCTCATCCAGTATTTTTATCAAAATGCTTACAGGTGATATACAAATACTACTTGTTCTTCAAAGCCTTCCCTAAGATTATCTAGTTTTTCCTTGAGATTTTCAGGAAATTTAGTTTGTACTTCTTTTATAATGTTTCTGATAGTCTGTCTTGTAATATGAGTAGTTGTTTGATTCTCTCTTCTCTGAGAAAGAAACAATGATTTTATTCATATTTATATCTCTAGTGCTTAGAAGGTAATAGAAATCATGAAATCATAAAATATGAGAATCATTAGACAATCTATTCCAGTTGTTAGAAGCTCAATCAGTATTAATAATTGAGATCGATGCCCAAATATGTAGATAAAATACATTTTATAAAATATGAATCCTCCATAATTGTAAAGCATCCATAATGAGAAACCCCTGAGTTTGTATATGTATGTGGCTAAGATTATTATAATTTGATCTTCTAAGTTGATCTCCCCCCTCCCTACCTGCAAAACTGAAAATTTAGGAAACCTTCTTTGTTTTCCACCAGGTATAGATAACCTGCATGTATGACTCTGACTACAGAGCAACCAAGTACCAATGGATTTGCACGGTACTTCAAGGTTGGTAACACTGCCTCCCTCCCAGTGCAGGACAGAACTCCATGGAACCACAAGTTACTTTCAATCAAGCCTGAAAATGCTCAAGGGACAGCTAATCCCTCTTAAATTTTCCCTTCCTGGGGAAGTACAGAGAAGTCAGTTTCTACAACTTGCCATGAGTTAAATGCTCATTACATCACTGATGAAAATATTTCCGATCCCAATACCTTTCGAACAACAACAAGTAATAAAAGAGGTGTATTTATTAAGCACTCCCTATTTATGGAACAAGTCTCTTTCATATACATAATCTCAATTAATTCTCACAATAGCCCTGGGAGGCAGGAATTAGTCTTGCCATACAAATGAGAAAATAGGCCTTAGAGAATTTAAAATCATATCACTAGAACTTGGCAGAGTTAGGATTAAAGCCTACATCTGTCAAGATTCAAAACCCATTTCATTCCTATATTACCCAACTTTACATATTCCTGTTAGGGCAAAATTTCAGATCATATATGTAGAAATTTATTAGTAGTACTAAAAATTGGGAAATAGGGAATTAGAAAGATAACAGTATGTTAGTAATAAGTACATCAGCCTTCTAGGCAATAAAAAGCCTTGTGTTAGACACTGGGCAAGAAACCAAAGGAATAAGATAGAGGAAGAGGAGGATAGTTGTCCCATTCGTGGGATTGGGGGGTAGGAGGAAGGCTTTAATTCATAATATGGAAGCAGAAAACATCCTTGCGCTCTTCCAGAAGCAAGAAAAAAGGAAGCAAGTGTGCTTATCTGAACTATTTATACATTTGGATTAAAAGTTACAGAAACTAAATAGTGTCCAGTCTTATGATATTTCACCAAGCATGCTTTAGTTCAACCTTTCCATAACAGATGTAAATAAACCTAAACCCAGAAATAAGTAATATATATATAATATATATGTTTTTTATATATATATATGTTATATATATATACATATATATATAAAAAAATAAGACTGTGGTGTGATGAATAAGATAGCAACATGACAAATTAGTACATATATATAAGTAATGTATATATATGTACACACACACATATATATGTTTCTAAGGTTGTGTGTACACAAGATGTATCTCTGGAGTACTCCTATAATTCCAAATGCATATTTATCATTTCAATCATCACATTTTTAATAGTACTATCTTCTTCTGAAGATGTCTCACCCTTGAAACATGAGCAACTTGAGGCTTTGGACTGGGTCTTATTTAAATGTGTATCGATATTGCACACCAAGTACCTGACACATGGTTATAATCACAGTGCTTAATACTTGTTTTGTGTCATCTGATATTCCAGATTCAGTGGCTCTCAGCCAAGGTAAAATACATTGCCATTAATTTTGTTATTAATATTAATTAAGGTAATAATTTGTAAGGATATACTTTTTTAAATGGGATAAATGTAAGGTTATTTTTATAATTTCCCTCTCAATTACATTCTGATATGCTCTAGAGAGCAGCAAATGTTCTGGGAATTGGGAGTAATCCTAGGTACATAGAATTTTAATGACCAGAAGCTCTCTTCAGTGCCATTTTCCTGTTGTAAACTGAGATTTGTCTTTTCGGTTTGAATGAGTAAAAACATAGTTGTACGTGGTGCAGAAGTCTTAGTATTCTTGACACTGAGAAATCCTCGTGCCTAGGGTGAGGGAACACTGAGGATTCCCTCACTCTGTGGGTTCTAAGAAGACTGTGGTGTGGTGAATGAGACAGCAACATGACAAATTAGGGGTTTTTTATTTACATAACAATTATTTATTGAGGAGCTATTAGGTAATTAATATGGTCCTAGATGCTGAGGAGAATTCAGGTGAAAATACACACAATTTATATCTTTTCCTCAAGTTTGCAAAGTCTAGTGGAGAAGAGAAATATGAAAACAATTCTATACAATACTTCAAAATTAAGTAACATCACATAAAACTGGCGCTCAATGTCTTAATGTGAGTTCTGAGGGAGGAACAACTCCTTTTAACAGGAGGTAGCAAGGAAGCTTCCAAAAAGGTAGATTTGACTAAGGCTTCAGAATAACCATAAAATATACATAAATAAAAATAGGTAACAAACTAACATGAACAAGGAATAAAGGCAAGAAAGTGCATACCATATTTACAGTAGTGATACACTCCATAAATGTTTATAAATAAGTACAGAAACATAGTTTGTTTCCCCAACTAAAGACTTTGAAAACCATAAAGAATTTGAAATTTATGCTATAGCCATGAATAAAATGTTGAAGAGTGGGGCAATATAATACGATTTATATCTTAGAAGATTAGCCTGTCATCAGGGAAAAGATGGATTGAAGAAATGTAAGAGCGGCGATGGGAAAAATAGCCACAATGTGATTTCAGCTGGAGTTAAGCAAAGTGACGAAAATGGACGAGAGTCCTGAAGAAACACTGTGGTTCTCCCTGCAGCAGGAAAGACTCTGAGATAGGTATTGGAGGAGGTATGAACGTATTCCGTCTTGGAATAGATGAATAGAAAGAAAAAGAGGAGAACATTTTTCAAGGCTTTGGGAGCAGAATAAAGCTGCAGAAGCAAGAATCGGCACGAGAGTATAAGAAAGTAGAACTGATGATTTCTGCCAAAAAGTAATGCAAACAGAATTGGAGAGAATGTAGGTCTGGGTTATGGAGAGATGAAAACTAAAAATAGGGGTTTAGGTGTAAGGAGAATGATAATGAAAAGCCATTGAGGATTAGGCGAGCTATATATGAACGTGATGTATTCCAATAGCTTATGTTGCAACTGCAGCAAAGATTTTGTTGACAGAGTGTAGATGCAAGAAAGCCAAATGGACAAGTATTGCAAGATAATCCAGGAGTGAGAGGCTAAGAATCTGAGTAACAGTCTCATCATGGGCATAGAGATGAATGGATAGTTGAATCTGAGAAATATCTAGAATTTCTTGTCTATGATGTCAGAATTACTGTGGATACTCAAAATTTGATGTGCAGTTGCTTCATTTTGGAAACTTTATGTCTTGGAAAAACAGGAGGGAGCAGCAATGATTAGTTTAGAATGAAAAATCTGAGAACACGCTCTGTGATGATCAATTTCCCATAATTCCCATAATTTTCAGGCATTTCCTTGGGAGCTAACTCCTCTCTCCTAAATTTTCCCCTGATGAAGTGTCCTCCATGGAGCGGGTCAACGAGACTGTGGTGAGAGAGTTTGTCTTCCTCGGCTTCTCTTCCCTGGCCAGGCTGCAGCAGCTGCTCTTCATTGTCTTCCTGCTCCTCTACCTCTTCACTCTAGGCACCAATGCCATCATCATTTCCACCATTGTGCTGGACAGAGCCCTTCATACCCCCATGTACTTCTTCCTCTCTGTCCTCTCCTGCTCTGAAACTTGCTACACCTTTGTCATTGTACCCAAGATGCTGGTCGACCTGCTGGCCCAGAAGAAGACCATTTCCTTCCTGGGCTGCACCATCCAGATGTTTTCCTTTCTCTTCCTCGGCTGCTCTCACTCCTTCCTGCTGGCGGCCATGGGTTATGATCGCTACATGGCCATCTGTAACCCGCTGCGCTACACAGTGCTCATGGGACATAGGGTGTGCTTGGGACTAGTAGCTGCTGCCTGTGCCTGTGGCTTCACTGTTGCACAGATCATCACATCCTTGGTGTTTCACTTGCCCTTCCACTCCTCCAACCAGCTCCATCACTTCTTCTGTGACATCTCTCCTGTCCTCAAGCTGGCCTCTCACCATACCCATTTTAGTCAGATTGTCATCTTCATGCTCTGTACATTGGTTCTGGTTATCCCCCTCTTGTTGATCTTCGTGTCCTATATTCGCATTATCTCTGCCATACTCCAATTTCCTTCCACGTTGGGCAGGTACAAAGCTTTCGCCACCTGTGCTTCTCATCTCATTACTGTCACTATCCACTATGGCTGTGCCTCCTTTGTCTACTTAAGGCCTAAATCCAACTACTCCTCAGGCCAGGATGCTCTGATATCAGTATCCTACACTATCCTAACTCCATTGTTCAACCCAGTGATTTACAGCTTGAGGAATAAAGAGTTCAAATTAGCTCTTTGTAGAGTTATGGGAAGAACAATTTCGCTGCCACAACATTAATCTGGATCCAGCTCTTTCCAAACAGTAAAGCACAAGGTATACAGGGAAAAATTCCCAGAACAGAAGTGATCAAACAATTGAGCATTGTGTTCAGAAACAAAGATCATTTCTCCTTCATTTCCAAATATAAAATTCAGAAAAACACAACTTCTTGCCATGCTCGTATGAATTATTGCCCATTGAAATTTTTTCAGTTGAGTGAAAAATAATGGGTGGCTAGTATGGGAAGGTATATATGTGTTTAAAATTCTAGGCTCTGGTAAATACTATCACCCAATCTCAGCCAGACTAGAAAACAACCCTGCAAAATAGGGCATAATGCTGACTCTCTGTTCTAGGGACTCAGGAAGCTCCTATCTCTAGATGGCTCTCTTTCTGGGTGTTTTCTGAATCTCAGGTTTCAATATAGTCTGATCACAATTTTTACATGAGATATTTGTAAAGTGCCTGTTACAATGTTTGGTGCATAAGATATATCCAAATAATGTTCAAGTAAGAAAATTATGCAAAGTTATCTATGTCTGTGTTTCTGGTGTATTGATGAGAGTTTTTTCCCCCTAACTTTTTATGCACTGGCACAAATCTAAATTTGATCAACATACCTTGAAGATATTCACAGGGTCAAGGGTTAAAGATAAGACCTAAAATCACACAGAGTGGCCAGTAAGCTAAACTTAAACACATTTCATTAAATATTCATCAAATGGAAAACTTTGTGTAAAGAGTCTATTCGCCAAGCAACTCAGGAGTCCACATGTGCATTGAAGCCAGAACTTGAGTTAGACATTTTAACTATCTCTCCTTTCCACAGAAGTAAAGAACAAACAGAAGTTCCACAATAGAGATACCTCCTCACATTATATTTCTTTTCAAGATTCTCTTGTCAATAAAGGTCTTCTGATTGCTTTATTTTGTTTCTAAGGTTTTTTTGCCTTCCACCATTCTCTTCATCGATGACATATAGCTTCCAGGCATTGAAACAAGAGGGAAGAAAGAGGAATGTTTCATTCACAGGCCCTGTTTATTACAGGATGTCAAGCTTGTCTGCCAAGAATGTAAGTCAACTGCATTTGTTCCATTTCTTTGAAGATTGAGACTTGCTAAGAATGAGGCCTGAAGATTACAAATACTGAAAGCAAAACTAATTTTGGTGGCCACCAAGTTGTCTTTTCCTTGACTCTGTTGCTTGCCCTAGGCCTCCAGCCTATCAAGTTAATTCATGAGAAGTAAATGAGATGGTAACCCCTAATATAAGTCAGTTTAATGTGATAAGTGTTTAAACCTGCACTGTATGCCACTGTTAAAAAAATGTTACTTCATCTATACTTTGGAGCACCCCTGAGAAGTAAATGATCCACATTTTACAGATGAGAAAACTGGCACTCAGAGAATAAAATGACTTGCGTGCTAATGAGTAAAAGAATTGATAACTGAGCCCACATGATCTATTTTATTAATGCACCAACAATGTTCTCACACGTCCTCTTGCAGACTATAACTGTTGTAGTTAATAGAGGGTAGAATGCATATGTATTCATCTTTAACAATAGAAGACTAAGCCATGTGTCATCTGTGGAAAAGATATGCTCTTAGTGTTAGATAAATGGCCTTCAAATCTTGTTCCTTTCCAAGAGTTATGGATAATATTATTTTGGGGTCAGATGCCAGAACTTTGACAAGTGGGCAGTAACACTGTGTGTTAAAAGGTCATGAATATCAGAATGACTCTCCTGGCATTTTATCTTTCCTCTTATTGATACAAGAAAGTGGACCCCAAAACTTGGGTCCATTTGAAGGCCAAGTGTGTTCTTGGCTTCGCACAGGAAGGAATTCAAGAGTGAGCTAAAAGAGTAAAGCAAAAGCAAATTTATTAAAGTAAGAAAAGAAAAAAAGAGTGGCTGCCCCATAGACAGGGCAATGGCTATCTGTCAGATCAACAGAAAGTAGCACCTTGTGAGTTTCTGGGGTCTTATTTTACAACTTCTATTTAATTTCATGTTAAGTGAAGGGAGGACTATTCATAAGATTTCTGGGAAAGAGGTAGGGAGTTCCAGGAACTGAGGGTTCCTCCTCTTTTTAAACCTTATAGGGTAAATTCCGGGAGTGCCATGGCCTTTGTAAACTGTCCTGGCACTTGTGAGAGTTTCTTTTACTATGCTAATACATTATAACTAGCATATAATGAGCAGCAGGGGTAACCTGGGGTCGTTTTTCATTACCACCTGGTTTTGGCTGCTTTCCCTACTGCTTCCTGCTTTGTCAGAGACCTTATATCCAGTCTTATCGAGCAGGGCCTGCAGATTCCCTACCTCATTATTTCTTCCACATAAATGAAGAATTAAGTTGACCTTGGACCTGCCCTCCCATAGGTTAAAACTGAATATCTTTCTCTCTCTGTTCCTTCTCTCTCTCTCTCTCTCTCTCTCACACACACACACACACACACACATACACACCCTTGATTAGTTTTACCTCTATTCTCCAGTCATATGTAACTTCCATTGCAAGAGAGTGGTAAGATCTTTAGATTTGGAGTTGGCGTTAGCAAGACAGCAAAGTCCCTTAAGCCTTCTAACTAGGCTATGTATTCCAGCTGAGCTTACAGAGAAATCTGCACTTGGGTTTCAAGCATAAACTCAGCCAATAATAATAAATTGGTATTTTGATTTCCCATTCTTCATTTCCTATTACGTATTATATCTTTTGAATACATCATAGGAAAGAAGAAAGGCTAAATTAAAGCACGATTATGCAATTTCTGTTACTCTGGCCACAAAAAAATTATAATAGCACTAAAACTAGATTTCTAGCCTATGAGGCTGGCTTTATGTATTAGGATTGATTTTCTAAGACACCCCTTATAATTGAGCAGGCCAATCACAACTGAAGTAATGAGACATCTCCCATAAAGTACCAGGAAAAATCTCACTTTAAGCTGAAGGTAACCCATCTATTAGCTATTTCCTCCTATCTAAACCAATATCCACCCCCTGGGAGAAATCTTTACTTTCAAAAAAGCATTTAGCAAAGAATCACCAGGATATATAAAAGTGACATATTACATCACAAAATATATCACACTCTACTGCAAATATCACTTTTGGATATTTCTTCCCAAATCTGTCTTCTAGACTGCCAGCCTCCTACTCCCCCAACCAACCCTACTTTCTCTTTCTTGACTCTGAATCTCTAAAAGAGTAACCCTTTCATTACCCACTCTGTCTTATTCTGAGCATTTGTTCTCTCACATGTTGTGGGAGTCTAAAGTAGTTACCCACACTCACTATTTATTGTTACCTTCTGGTATGTGAGAGGCTCTGACTCGCAGGGTTAAGATAAGAAAACAAAAGTGATAGTGGTTATTTCAAACAGAATGGGCTTAATGTAGGAAATTGGTTACATGAGTGTGGAAGTTCAAAAGAATAAAGAAGGGATGTTGAGGAAACACATACTTATAATTAAAGCAAGTGGCTACTCTGCTTAGATCTGCAATGGATAAAATATGGTATTGGTAGAAATAAGGAGCTCATAGAAGAGACCTTGGAGGTCTGCTGAAACCTTTAATAAGGGAGAATGGCCTGGAAGCTGATAAAGTGATCCATTTGGTGTACCCAGTGGGTGGGGGAGCATGCCATAAGTAGTACCATGATTACCCAGGGGAATGGCATGGATGCACCTCTGAGGGGACGCAGCAAGGCAGGGACTAAGAGAGCTAAAGGAAACTGGAGGCTGGAGCCACAGCTATATTTTGCTGCTAGGAAATACCAACGAGAGCTGGAAGCAGAAGGGAAGCACCTTCTCTCATGTCTTTCCTTTCAGTCCCCCACAAGTATCGAAAGCCAGCAGGCAAGAAAGTTTTCAGAAATGTAATTTGCAAAATATAAAATAATGAGGTAAGCTACTCCCCCCTCCCTGTGGGAACACCCCCCCGGTGGAGACTGCTGGGGATAGAGATGGCCACCCGCCTTGCCTTGAGGTCTAGTGGTGGAAAAGGGGTGCACAATTGGAGATCCCCCTATCAACCAGTATCATACGGAGACACACATCAGAAGGGCAGCCACACGTGGCTAGATGAGCAACCTCTGAGCTGTGTAGAATTTTCCCAACTCAGCTCTCACACTGCAGCCAAAGGAAATTGTGTTTCTACCAGAACCTCAGGAAGAGCAGGGTCAAAGTAACCCCTAGGAGCTACAAGGCCCCTCCCAAAGCACGGGGCTTTTACATACCCCAACTGGGGAATCAGAGTCTGCCACGGACATAACAGAATACCTAGCTAATAGGGAGCAGAGGATTCATATCCTCAAGTACAATCCATTAGCTCAGAGCCCAAGCTGGGAGGTCATTCTCACCACACTCCACTGGGAAGAGGAGAAGACCACAGGTCAGAGTTAACTCAAGATCCAACAAACTTGCTAAAATACACCTAAGGCAATACAGGCCACTACTTCTCTCCCTGGCTTTGCCAAGGAAAAATAATTGTGGGCCTGGTGACAGGACCATAAACTAGCTCTAACACCCCCAGCTCTCGACCAAGAGGCCAGATGAGAAAAAAACCAGCAAAAGAACTCAGGGAACATGAAAAATCAGAGTGAAAAGTCACCCCCAAAAGAAATTATCAGTTCCTCAGCAATGGATACCAACCCAAATGAAATGGGTAGAATGACAGAAGAGGAATTTCGTTTTTGGATTATAAGAAAGCTCAATGAAATTCAAGAGAAAATTGAATCCCAGCACAAAGAAACCACAAGAAAAATGCAAGAAATGAATGAAAAATTCTCCAAAGAAATAGAAATGAAAGAAGCATTCAAGGAACATTCAAGGATCTACAAAACACAGTGGAAAGCCTTAAGAATAGGCTGGACCATGCAGAGGAAAGAATTTCAGAGCTAGAAGACAGCTCCTATGCGCTAAATAAATCAGCCGAAGAGAAAGAACACAAAAACAAGAGGCAGGAAAAAAGCATACAAGAAATGTGGGATTATGTAAAGAGGCCAAACATAAGGATCATAGGTATCCCTGAGGGAGAGGAAGAAAATTCGCATGGGCTGGAAAATTTATTTGAAGGAATAATAGAGGAAAATTTCCATGGCTTAGCCAGAAATCTCGACATCCAAGTACAAGAAGCACACAGGACTCCTGGGAGAGTCAACGTGAAAAGGCATTCACCACGCCATATAATTATTAGACTGACCAAAGTAAACACAAAAGAGGCACTCCTCAGAGCTGTAAGATGAAAAAAGGAGGTAACCTACAAAGGGAAACCCATCAGATTAACTGCAGATTTCTCAGCTGAAACCTTACAAGCCAGAAGGGAATGGGGAGACATCATCAATCTCCTAAAACAAAACAAAGGTCAACCCAGAATTCTGTATCCTGCCAAACTAAGCTTCTTATATGAGGGAGAAATAAAGACCTTTCCAGATAAGCAATCACTGATAGAATTTGCGAAATCCAGACCGGCCTTGCAAGAAATGCTTAGACCTGCATTATACACTAAACAGAGCAACAGACACCCACCTATGTAAAACTATGCAAAGGCTAAAACCCCAGAAACCAGATTCCAAAATGACGCAAGAGGTAAAACAAAAGATACCACCCAACAGAATAATCAGAAATTTACCCCAAATATCAATTCTCTCAATAAATGTAAATGGCTTGAACTGCCCATTGAAGAGACATAGGCTGGCTGAATGGATTAAAAAATACAAACCAAGTATCTGTTGTCTTCAGGAAACACACCTTACACACAAAGACGCATTCAGACTCAAGGTGAAAGGATGGAATACAATTTTTCAGGCTAATGGAAACCAAAAGAAATCCAGAGTAGCCATCCTCATTTCAGACGACATAAACTTTAAAGCAATAAAAGTAAAGAAGGACAAAAATGGACACTATATAGTGGTGAAGGGAAAAATTTCCCAAGAGGATTTAACAATCCTAAACATTTATGCACCCAACATAGGAGCACCCAGGTACATAAAGCAAATACTGCTAGATCTAGACAACATAATAAGCAGCAATGCCATAATTGCAGGGGACTTCAACACCCCACTGACGGAACTGGACAGATCCTCCAAACAAAAATTAAATAGAGAAATAAAAGACCTAAACAGGACTCTAGAACATTTGGGCCTAACAGATATCTACAGAACACTCCACCCAAATAACACTGAATATACATTCTTCTCATCAGCTCATGGAACTTTCTCTAAAATTGACCACATCCTAGGCCACAAAACAGATCTAAACAAATTCAAAAAAATAGAAATCATACCATGTATCTTTTCAGACCACAGCGGAATAAAATTAGAAATCAATTCCAACAGAAACTCACATCTTCCTCCAAAAACTTGGAAACTAAACAATCTATTGATGAATGATTATTGGGTCAAAAAGGAGATTCAAAATGAAATCAAAAGATTCTTCGAACTAAACGATAATGGGGACACAAGTTATCAAAATCTGTGGGATACAGCAAAAGCGGTCCTGAGAGGAAAACTTATCGCCCTAAATTCCCACATCCAAAAGACAGAAAAGTCACAAATCAGTAAACTAATGAATCATCTTAAGGAAATGGAAAAGGAAGAGCAAAGCAATCCTAAAACCAGCAGAAGAAAAGAAATAACCAAAATTAGAGCAGAATTAAATGAAATCGAGAACAAAAGAACAATACAGAAGATCAATGAAACGAAAAGCTGGTTCTTTGAAAAGATAAACAAAATAGACAGGCCACTTGCCAGGTTGACCAGAAGCAGAAAGGAAAGGACTCTAATAAGCTCAATTAGAAATGAAAAAGGAGAAGTCACAACTGATACCGTGGAAATACAAAACATCATCTTTGAATACTACAAAAATCTCTATGCCCACAAACACGAAAACGTGGAGGAAATGGACAAATTCTTAGAAACACACTACCTCCCTAGGCTCAACCAGGAAGAAACAGAATTTCTAAACAGACCAATATCAAGCACCGAAATTGAAGCAGTAATTAAAAATCTACCCACAAAAAAAGTCCCGGACCAGATGGGTTCACACCTGAATTCTACCAAGCCTACAAAGAAGAACTGGTGCCTATACTGCAGAAATTATTTGAAAATATCCAGAAGGATGGAATCCTCCCAAACTCATTCTACGAAGCCAATATCACCTTGATACCAAAGCCAGGAAAAGACACAACAAAAAAAGAAAACTACAGACCAATATCCCTTATGAATATAGATGCAAAAATTCTCAATAAAATCCTTGCAAACCGAATTCAAATGTACATCAAAAAAATAATTCATCATGATCAGGTGGGCTTCATTCCCGAGATGCAGGGATGGTTCAACATACGCAAATCTATAAATGTAATTCACCATATAAATAAAAGCAAGAACAAAGATTATATGATCCTTTCAATAGATGCAGAAAAGGCTTTTGACAAAATCCAGCACCCTTTTATGATAAGAACTCTTAACAATATAGGCATAGATGGCCCATTCCTAGAAACTATTAAAGCCATATACGATAAACCCACAGCCAATATCATACTGAATGGGGAAAAATTGAAGGCATTCCCCCTTAAAACTGGCACCAGACAAGGGTGTCCACTATCTCCACTTCTTTTCAACATAGTGCTGGAAGTCCTGGCCACAGCAATTAGACAAGACAGAGGAATCAGGGGCGTCCAGATAGGGGCAGAAGAGGTCAAACTTTCACTATTCACAGACGATATGATATTTACATAGAAAACCCCAAAGATTCAACCAAGAGATTACTGGAATTGATAAATGAATTCAGCAAAGTCTCAGGATACAAAATTAATACACACAAATCCATAGCCTTCATATATGCTAATAACAATCAAGCCGAGAAACAAATTAAAGATGTTATACCTTTCGCAATAGCAACAAAGAAAATTAAATATTTAGGAATATATCTAACTAAGGAGGTCAAAGACCTATATAGAGAGAATTATGAAACACTGAGAAAAGAAATTGCAGAGGATGTAAATAGATGGAAAGCCCTACCATGCTCATGGATAGGCAGAGTCAACATAGTGAAAATGGCTTTGCTACCTAAATTAATTTACAGAATCAATGCAATCCCTATCAAAATACCAACATCATTTTTTGCCGATCTAGAAAAAATAATTCTACGCTTCGTGTGGAACCAGAGAAGACCCCGTCTAGCCAAAGCAATCTTAAGCAAAAAGAACAAATTGGGAGGCATCTGTCTACCAGACTTCAAACTATACTACAAGGCTATAGTAACCAAAACTGCATGGTATTGGCACAAGAACAGACACTTAGACCAATGGAACAGGACTGAGAACCCAAATATAAAACCAACCTCATACAGTCACCTGATCTTTGACAAATTCCAGAAAAACGTACACTGGGGAAAAGAATCCCTATTCAACAAATGGTGCTGGGAAAATTGGATGGCCATATGTAGAAGACTGAAAGTGGACCCACACCTCTCACCTCTCACAAAAATCAATTCACAATAGATAACAGATCTAAACCTAAGACATGAAACCATAAGAATTCTCGAAGAAAACGTTGGAAAAACTCTTATGGACATTGGCCTAGGCAAAGAATTTATGAAGAAGACCCCCAAAGCAATCACAGCAGCAACAAAAATAAATACATGGGACCTGATCAAATTGAAAAGCTTCTGCACAGCCAAGGAAACTATCACTAAAGTGAACAGACAACCTACAGAATGGGAGAAAATATTTGCATGCTACACCTCTGATAAAGGGCTGATAACCAGAATCTATACAGAACTTAGGAAAATCAACAAGAAAAAATCAAACTACCCTATTAAAAAATGGGCAAAGGACATGAATAAAAACTTTTCCAAAGAAGACAGAATTATGGCCAGCAAACATATAAAAAAGTGCTCAACTTCTCTAATCGTCAGGGAAATGCAAATCAAAACCACAATGAGATATCACTTAACTCCAGTGAGATTGGCTCAAATCAAAAAATCCCCAAATAACAAATGTTGGCGGGGATGTGGACAGATAGGAACACTCATACACTGCTGGTGGGACTGCAAATTAGTACAACCTCTATGGAAAAGAATATGGAGATACCTCAAAGAATTAAAAGTAGAATTACCATTTGACCCAGCAATCCCACTACTGGGTATTTATCCAAAAGAAAAAAAGACATTTTATAATAAAGACATCTGCTCTCGAATGTTCATAGCAGCACAATTCACAATTGCAAAGTTGTGGAAACAACCCAGGTGCCCATCAATACACGAGTGGATCAATAAAATGTGGTATATGTATACCATGGAGTATTACTCAGCAATAAGGAACAATAGTGAATTAACACATCTGGTATTATCCTGGTCGGAGCTAGAACCCATTCTTCGAAGCGAAGTGTCACAGGATTGGAAAAACAAGCATCACTGGTACTCACCATCAAACTGGTACTAACTGATGAACACTTACATCACACAGGGCAATAACATTCATCTGAGGGCGGGCGGGCGGGAGGGGGGTGGAAGGGATGGGAAAAACTCTCACTGAATGGATGTGGGGAGCACAGTTTGGGAGACGACCACGATTGTGGCTCTGACACGGGCAGAACAGGGGCAATGTGTATGGCCAAAATGTTGTACCCCCATGATATTCTGAAATTAAAAAAATAAATTAAAAAAAATAAAAAATAAAAAAAAAAGAATAATGAGGTAGAGTTGAGGAACAAGAGGTAAATAACTGCCACAGAGGCATTTACACTGAGAAAGATAAGTACGTTTGTGCTTAGCCAACAAAGATTCTTCCACTTCGGGATATATCTTCCACATAAGTCAGTGAGAGATTATTTTAAACATTCAAAATTTTGTTTTTCTATGCATTACTATATAAGAGTCTTACCATTCACAAAGATCAAGAGTTAATTAAGTTGATTGGGTAGATACACTCAAAGAAAAAACTCTCTGTTTCCTGATGATTTTAATGAGATTTTTAAAAATTTTATTTCATAAAGACAAGACAGAAAGCTATCACCTAGTTTCAACAAAGTTCTAAAATCCTGGGTTGATGCCAGTTCCTGCCCCATCACATTATGATTACCTTATGTACATTCTTTTGCAGATAGAGCCCCCAGCATATCAGTTCATTGCTGGCTGTCTCGTTCTTTGAAATCCTCTGTAGCAAGCATTCCAAAGCACACAGTGCTGTTTGGGACTCAGGTTGATCTGTTGGGTCAGGTCCTAAATAGAATTAAAATGGAGGTAATAATTTATAAGTATTACTTTCTCCAATATGAGGTTAAATAAATCCCAATGTGTTTAAAATGCTTCCATGAGGAACCTCCTTTCCCTTGAAATCAGTAGAAATTTTCAAGGATCTTCAAGGACTTCATAAATATCTCTTAGGACTGTGAATGAAGTATAAGGTTAAAAATTGAATAATAAAAGTAAGAATTTTAAATGTTAAAAAAAATTATTTCAATAGATTTAGAAGGTACAAGTGTTTTTTGTTACATGGATGAAGTGTATAGCTGTGAAGTCTGGGCTTTTAGTGTACCCATCACCCAAATAGTGTACATTGTACCCAATAGGTAATTTTTCATCTCTCACCCCCTTTCCACCTTCCCCTCTTCTGAGTCTCCAGTGTCCATTTCACCACTTTGCTCCCATTTATAAATGAGAACATGTGGTATTTGTTTTTCCATTCCTGAGATACTTCATTTAGGATAAAGGCCTCCAGTTTCACCTAAGTCACTGCAAAAGACATTGTTTCATTCTTTTTTATGGCTGAGTAGTACTTCATGGTGGATATATACTACATTTTCTTTAACCACTCATCAGTTGAGGGGCACTTAGGTTGATTCCATATCTTTGCAATTGTGAATTGTGCTGTGATAAATGTACAAGTGCAGGTACCTTTTTGATATAATGACTTCTTTTCCTTTGGACAGATCACTAGTAGTGGGATTGCTGGGTTGAATGTTAGGTCTACTTTTAGGTCTTTGAGGAATCCCCATGCTGCTTTCCACAGAGGTTGTACTGGTTTACATTCCCACCAACAGTGTATAAGTGTTCCCTTTTCACCGCATCCATGCCAACATCTAGTATTTTTTGACTTTTTAATAATGGCCATTCTGACAGAGGTAAGGTTGTATCTCATTGTGGTTTTAATTTGCATTTCCCTGATGATAGTGATGCTGACCATTTTTTCATATGAGATATTAAAAGTTGTACACATTTTCAGAAAACCAGGAATTATAAAATAGAATATTTAGTTCTACCTAGACTAGCTTAGTTCTGGACACCTCTTCAGGACAGTAGACATCTTTCATTTGAGAAGGCAATTCTTCAGAAAATTGCCCATGCATATTTTATTTTCCTTTCTTTTTTTTAAATGTTAGTAGATTTAGGGGGTGCAAGTGTTTTGGTTACATGGATGAACTGTATAATGGTGAAGCCAGGGCTTTTATTGTACCAGTCACCAGAATAGTGTACACTGTACCTGATAAGTAATTTTTGATCCCTTGCACCCTCACCTCCCCTTTTCTTAGTTTCCAAAGTCCACTATACCACTTTATTACCATATATACACATTGTTTAGCTCCCACTTATAAGTGAGAACATGTGGTATTTGTTTTTCCATTCCTGAGGTACTTCACTTAGGATAATGGTGTCCAGTTCCATCCAAGTTGCTGCACATTTAAAAATGTGTAAAGCCATCCTCTTCTTGTAATCCTCACAATTAAAATGTGTCTGTGGCACAAGTGCAGCTGTCTTTAATAGGGCGTTGGGCCCAATTACCAGAAAATACAGTATGTCTAATGGCAAGAGAGTGATGAACTCATGGCAAAATAGGGTTCTAGAAATTTCCATTCTCTAGCAAATTATCATGGGTTCTCTTGGAACTAGCCAACTCAACTTTCATGTGTCGATTCAACCTTTTTCAAGTCATTGATGAGATGACTTCCTATGCTCATGCCCCAAAACCTTTCTATTTCCTGAAGTGATTTTCCCAATCATTCCACTTTACTTTAAACTTTCCCTTATGGAAACCTTTTGGAGTCTGATTCCACTTTCTGCTTCTTCACTTTTCATGTCTTAATCAGGAAAGTTGCTCATTTCCCTTGATGAATCTTTATTAGCAAGGTGGAAAGAGCACAGATCAAAACATAATGCAGTAACCATTCCCAAAGGCTATGACAGAACAACAACAGAGCAGATGTTGTATCTGTGGTTGGCAAGAGATCAAAAGAGACATCACTGATGGTGATCAGCAGTGAAACAGCTCAAAATGACTTTGTAGAAGAGGCAAACTCTACAGAGTAGTGATCCAGGGGAGCAGAGGGATGTGCTGGATGTCACGTATGTGTCCTTTCGGGGCTCTGAAAGTCTAAGAGTAAATCCATGAACAGCCTACAAATGAGAATACCGAGAGGACAGTGTTAGGTGGGGGATATATGAGTTCTTTTGGGAGCTCAACATACCTGTATGGGGTTATGGGGCTGGAAAATGGGAAATTTAAATTATTCACCTCACAAAATTTCTAGAAATACATTTAACAATTTCTAGTCAGGGCCCATTAAAATGAAGCCATGAGAAACTTTTCTGAGTAATACAGAATAAAACTTGAATGAATACAGAGACACACATTATGTAAAGATAGGACATCTCAAATTTGTAGAGATGCCAATTAATCCTTATTTAATTTAAAATTCAAATCAATTACAAACACCTATTTTTTTGATAATGTAATAAATATCCCTGAATTTCAAGTGAAAGACTCATCACGAATGAATATCCAAGGGTCTTCTGAAGAACAGTGATAACATTTGCCCAGACAGAAAGTAAAATGCACTATATAATGACAACCATTGAAACAGTGAGATATTAAAGCAAACCAGCCCCATGGATCAAAGTGCAGAATGGAATGACCAAAAGTAATATTCAAATTAATGAGGAATGATTATTTTTAAAAGAAATAGTTATGTGTATTGTTTAATATTAAAGGATGCCAATTAGATTATATTTCACAATGTAGTCTAAAATTAAATAGATCAGATATTACCATAATTTTTAAAAATTTTAGTGAGTTTAAAAGAAAATTTAAGTAAATACATCTAATCTTGGAAAGTTCTCTAAACATAGAAGAGCTCTATAAACATAAAAATAGAAGTAGTAAGCATAAAGAAAAAGCTTTGAGTGTATAAATTATTTATATAACAATATCAATTAGCTATCAACTAAAATAAAAAACAAAATGAGCAAAAATATTTTAAGTACTTATAAAAGATACATTTAAGTACCATAAAAGTAAAGACATATAATTTAAAACATAAAAAATATGAATGAATAAGCATTTTCACAAAAATAAAATATAGTCAATTTATAGAAAAATTTAGAAAAATGTCCAACTGTACAAGCAATTGAAGTAATGCAATTTAAAATAAACAATTATCACTCTGAATCAAACATATTTTTCAATTAATGATTTTGTTGTTCTGGAAATGGAAAATGAGACTTTTTCTTACACATTCTCTCAATGTGGACATTGGTACATGCTTTGTAAAGGTCAATTTATAATATGTAACAAAAATCATAAAAATGTGAGTAGACCCAGAATTACCACTGCTAAAATTTCCCTCTAGGTAAAAACGAACAAGGATTAAGTGTTATATCACAAGGTGTTTTTTTTGTTAAGTAACAATGTAGTAAAATATACAAAAACTTAAACTCCAATAATAAATATAATGCTATGCATTAATTTGTGACACCATTATAGATCTATATTTATGCATGTGAAAATATATTCACTATGTATTCTATGTGAAAATGTAGATTTATAAAATGGTGCAAATAGTATGATTTCATTTTTTTAAAATATTGTATGTGTTTATTGTGGGTCCCAAGACCACCTCCCATTCAAAGCTTCACTAGAAGGACTCAGAAGGCTCAGGATATAGTTATCTTCACAGCTAAGATGGATTACAGGAGTTTAATAAGAATATACACACAGCCAAATCATAAGACATAAGTGGCATCTGGAGGAATCCATATGCAGACTTCCTTATGCTGTCTCTTCCCATGAAGGTCACACAGAGTGCATTCTTCCCCCAGCAACAAAAAAGCAGCAACATCTGGGCTATGTTTCTGCCTGGGAAAACCCATTAGAGACTTAGTAGCTAAGAATTTCACTGGGGATTGGTCACATTGGCACCCTCTCCCTAGCATGTACCACAATTTCACATTCTTTGTACAAACATTTAAGCACAGTGAGCCACCCTTATCAATTAGGGAAAGTTATGTATAAGTCAAGAACTGTTCACCAAATTCTCAGATGCCAGCAGGTCTCTCTAAGGATAGCAGTTCAGGCCTGCCATGTTAACCGTTTTCTGCACAGTGTACATATGGAAAAGTCAGAAACATGTGTGGCAACATGTTAATGGATGTGATATCTGGGTGGTGGGAATATAGAGAAATTTTATTTTCTTCTTAATTTGTTTGTATTAAATGTTTTACTTTCATAGCCATCAATGGGGACCATTATGCCCTGTAATAGCAAAGTGAATGGGTCACCTGGTGCTTTTCTTGATTACATAGTTTAAACTGCCTGTTGTCTTTATGGCCATTGGTTATCAGGCATACTTCACTTGGTGCTGACTGGGCACTGACTCCTCAGCTAAATCTGTAGTAAATGAATTCCAGAGCCCTTTTCCCATGGTAGGGGACTTTTTCTGGTCTCTTTTCTTTTGTTCATATATTAGGTTTAATGTAAAAATTAAAGTTATATTCTTAATCACCTAATTTACTTCATCCCATTTAACAAAGTCATGTATTGGCCTCTGACTTGGCTGTCCCTTTGTTTGATGCCTGTGTCAGTATTTACTGCATTTTCTATTTACTTGTTTGGACCTGGCCCCAGGTTGTTAAACCCTTCTCTATTCCTAGCTCATGCTGACCTTAGGCTAACCCCTTTCTCTCCTCTTAACTTAGGGTATTTTTGCTTCCAGAGCATCTCCTCCGACCTGCAGTGATGTACCCTAACCCCTCATTGGGAAGCAATGTTATTATTTCCTAACTCCTATGGTGAACTGAACTTTAAGGAACTGTAAGAGAAAAATTAAAAATATTACTTTCTCAACAATCTTTACTACCTTGGATATTCCAGAAATAAGAATATATCCACATACAAAACAAAAAAGTGAAAAGCCAATAATATTAGCACTGATCAAATATAGGACACTAGTTCCATATAGCCAGTTAGACATTCTATTTTTAGTTTTTCTGTGTTCTGTGCATAAATTTGCTGATTCTCATGAAGTCTGCCAACTGTCTAAAGGCTAGCAAAAATAGTAGCAGATGGTTCCATGCTTTCACAGCCCTAAGGGCCTCAGAGTCTGTCACTTTGAAATTGTCTGTCTGCTAGGACCAAGATCCAGGCAGGGTATGCCAGAGTTAGGTTGATTTTGTACCATATCTTACTTTCCTAGCTGGATAAATCCACTTGATCTTTCCCCTCCAGCCATTCCTTGGACTCAGCCTTTCTTATATTTCTCCCCATGCATAGACTATCTAGTCAGATATCTTATTCCATGAAGTTTTAGAATCTCAAAGAGCCCAAAGGTCCTTGTGTAATCTCTATTTCACAGAGAAGGAAACCAAGGCTGGAGAGGTGAAATAACTTGCCCAGAGCCCCACACAGCTGCCTGGTGGCACAGTCAGGATCACTTGGTTCTATGCCCAAACATAACTGATAAATTCCCCTGAAATCTCCCTCATCCCATGTTCCGGACAGTTATTGGAAACCCCTGGCCAAGGAGAAGTCTTGTAGGTCCCGAAGTGAAGTTGTCTGGGTCAAGAATTTTCCTTGCTTCCACTAACACTTCCATCCTGACTCCCACACATACCATTTGTTACTTGTTAATGAACCTGCAAAGGGAGTTCCCCTCTGTTGCTCACCACACAGAAAACCAATTACTGAGAAAATGACAATCATCAAGGAAGCAAGGAAATTTATTGCAGAGGATACGTCAACCAGGAGATGGGAGGACTGCCTCAAATCCATCTCCTCAACTGACTGGATCAGGGATTTTTCTACAGGTGAAATGAATAATGCATGAAGTGCGTGAGCATCATTACATGTTTGGGGTGGAATGCAGGGCACACAAGCACAGTGAAAAATCATACTGGCACATACATTGCATGGTCAAAAAATGGCAGGTAAGCCCCTCCCAGGGCAGAGATTTTAGTAGTATAATGAGCTGGGGGGTACTATCTGTCATCCTTTCGGTCTTGTGCACATGCTGGTGGTGGGGAGTAGGTTGCTCAGTGGGTCCTTGGGCAAGATTTGTGGTGGAATGCCATTTTATCTTGACTTTTCTGAATAATCAGGGAGTGTTAGGCTTTGTGGTTATCTCATTACTGCAGGGAGGGTCTGCCACTTCTGAAAGACAACTCAAAAGGCAGGGGATCACTGAAACAGAAAATTACAAAGTTCTGGTCAGCAAATCTTACTGGCCTGGGAACTTGAAACTTAACAGAACTGCAAAAAGGCGTTTTTGTTCATGGAGTTGGTTACAATCTCACAATATTACAATTGACATAATATCCTTCTTTTATTTTCTGGTCCAGGAGATTAAATAAGACAACGTGAGTAAGGGTGTAAGTAATTTCCTGATATGTATTAGGTCCACAAATTATTACCAATATTATTCATAATGCCTCCCCCTCCCCAAAGCATCCAAAGGATCCTTGCTAGTAAGAAGAAAAGAGGATAGTTGAAGTGGAAGAGGGAGTAAAAATGACAGAACAGGGAAAATTCTTAAACTAATGAACCCTCTCAAATCACCTTTATATAGTAAGTCCTCAGGTAATGTTCTTGGAAACTGCAACTTTAAGTGAAACAACGCATAAGGAAACCAATTCTACCATAGGCTAATTGATATAAACAAGCGTTAAGTTCCTACAGCATATTTCTAGTCACAAAAACATCACCAAACTTCTTAATAAAAACCCAAAGCACTTCTAATATTAAACATTGAAATAAATGTGAGCTATACATACATTTAAGATTTAAAAAAAAAAAGCAAGATAATTATTTACCCAATTTTTGATGACTCAGTCAGTGATGGTGGTCATGTGGTGGTGAATTAAATCAAGGAATACATGTTCGCAAAGCAAAAATTGTAAGGAGCACCTCCTCCCACCAGGCACATCAAAAACAAACAATAGCAAATATGGTGCGCCCGCTGAGCACTTTCCTACTGCATCATTTATTGTCATATGTTTGCTTAATTATCATACACTTTACAAATTTTATTTTACAATAATTTGTATTCATTTATTCATTCACTTTCCAACCTATTTATTCCAGTTCAGAGTGGCAGATAGTACATGCTAGGTAGAGGGTGCCAATGTATAAATTCTGTAACCTTATTATCTGGGTTCAGCTCTTCCACTTATTAGCTGTGTGACCTTGGGCAAATCACTTAAACTCTTTGTGCATTGCTTTCCTCAGCTATTAAATTGTGATATAATATTATTTATACAACAAATTGATGCGAGATTTATATTGACCTAATATATGCACTATAATAAGGCACTATAATAGTGCCTAAAATATATTTTCTACAAATGCAATTAGTCCTACTCCATAAATATTAGCCATTTTCCCTCATCATTTGTAGCATAATCCCTCCTTTTATCACATGATATGAAATACAACTTTTATCACATGCTGTATTTTCATGTATGTAGATCTGTTATAGCTTTTCACTCATGTAGGTCTTCTCCAATTTCTTTTAATAAAATTTTGTAATTTTCCCTGCAGAGATCTCACGTATGATTTTTTAGATTCATTTCTATTTAGATGGTTTTGTAAATAGTATCTCTTATGTTTTTTCAGATTTCCTGTTTTGATATTTAGAAATGCAGACAATCTCTAATACAATTTTTTCTAGCAAAATTGCTAAACATTCTGATTAATTCAAATAAATTCTTTGTAAATTCTTTTGAGCTCCTACATATACAATAACATCATGCAAATAATGACAATTTGACTCTTCTTTCCCAATCTATTTTCCTTTTACTTCCTTTTATCATTTATTATACACACTGAGACCTCAAGTAAAATATTGACTAGAAGTTGTATTAATTGGCTACTGATTTTTATCTCAAAGGGAAGACTTCCAATATTTTACTGTTAGGTTTGACACTTGCTTTAGCTTCTTTGTAGATAAACTTCATCAGATTAAGAAAGTAGCTTTCTATTTCTAGTTTCCTAAGAGTTTTTTTGTAAATGATCATATGGTTGTCCTTTTTTAATAAAAATTATGTTAAAATTTTTTCTAATGTCAAAAAAAGAATTCCTTACATTTTGGGAATTAAATTCAGCTTAGGTCATAAATACATGCTAATATTTGTGTGCTAATATTTGCTTGTGTATATATTTATGAGTGAATTTGGTATAATATTTTCATTTCTCTTATAGTTCTCATTAAACTTTTAAATCAAGGTTTTGCTGGCCTCATAAAATGACTTGGAGATTTTTCTGTCTTTATATTCTCTGAAGAATTTGTGAATCATTGAAATTATATTATTTTTGTTGAAGCCATCAGGGACTAGATATTTCTTTATTGAATGGTTTGTAAATAATTCAGTTGTTTAATGTTTATATAAGTGCTCAATTTCCTCCGGAATGAATCACAACTGATTTTCATCAAAATTTTGCATAATTATATATAACGTTCTGCATAGTATGCTCTGTAGCATCTATGGTTATGTCCCCTTTATTGTTTCTGATAATGTTTTTGGTCTTCCCTAATCAGTCTCACTAGAGATTTGTCAATTTTATTGGGTTTTTTCAAAGAATAAATTTTTGCTTTTGTTAATATCAGTATTGTAAATTTCTGTTTGAATTATTTCAAGTCCTACCTGTAAAAACCTTTTTTTCACCTAATATATGATTTTAAGGCTATATATGCAGCTTTCAGTTTTTCTTCCTTTCTGCATTAGAAAGGAAGTACTTAGGAGGAAATATATAGCCATAAATATATTTACAGGGACATTGTTCATTTTGCTAACTGATGCATGTCTAGAGCTGGAAGGATGCATAATACATAACAAGCAAGAAATATGTATTGCCTGAATAAATAAATAAATACAATAATTAGAAAATCCCCCATATGTTTAAAACTTAGAAAGCACACTTCTAACAGTTTAAGAAGAAATTGTATTTTAATAAGAAAATATTTTTTAAATATTGTACATGAAAACTTGTGAGATTCAGCTAAAATAGTATTTAGAAGGAAATATACAGCCATAAACATGTATTTATTTATAGAAAGAGTGGTACTATTTTAAAGGTATGTTAAACCTCCCAAAATACAAAATAATGTGGGTTTTTCCATTTCTTCCCTTAATTCCATATAATATATACATGTGTATGTATGTGTGTGTATATATATATGTTGTGTGTGTGTGTGTATATATTTATATTATATATAAAATGGTGGCTTCCTAATAAATTAAAACTTATACTTTATAAACCAAACCCCTTTATCACTGGTAACTTTTTTTGTTATGAAGTCTATTAAGTTGCATTTAATACAGCTATGCTACATTTCTTTTATTTTTGTAAGTCTTTAATTTTTTTTTATTTTTGCATCTCTGTTAGTCAGCCTTTGCTAGATTATTCTCCAGTAACAAATAAGGCTAAATTCTAAATGGCTTAGAACTACAAAGGCTTATTTCTTGAACAAGTTGTATTGTGGGTGTCAGATAGCTGCACCTTTCTACCGGGGCTCTGTTTCTTTTTTTCTGTGATTCACACTGAAGAAACAGCTTTTAAGAGAATGGTGTGCTAGCCTGGTGAGGTGGGGGGAGGATAGCTTGAGGTCAGGAGTTTGAGGCTGCAGTGCACTATGATCACGCCTGTGAATAGCCATTGCACTGCAGCCTGAGCAACATAACAAGGTCCTATCTCTAAGAAAAATAGTAATAATTTTTTAAAAGATAAAATAATAAAAAAAAGAGAACAGCATGCTGTTCTTATTACAGAGGAAGAAAGAGGAGGGTAGATCCATGCTATAACAATTAAAAGTTCCGCTTAATTTTCAAAGCACCCATGGTCAAGAAATTGGCTTTTCTTTGATTGTACTGTCATTGTCAGATTTTGGAGTCAATATTATACTGATGTTCAATATGTGCGTATTCATTCCAAATCTACTCTCTAAGATTCTTCATCCAGCTTTCTTCCCAAGGAGGCTGATCTATACCAATTACAGTAATAGGGTACTAATATAGAAGACGTAAAAACTGGGATACTCTGAATCCCAGATTATTTTATTGTCTGTATTCTATCTCTTGAATTTCCTTTATTTTAATGTGCTATTTATTTTCTGTTGTGAACTTGGCTGAAACAGTGATTGGGAGCAGAAGAGACTTCAGAAAAAAATTCCAGGAAGTGGAATTGTAGCATTGGGCTGCTTGTATATCTAATGATTACACAGATAGCCTCCTTGCTGGAGTAAAAAGGAACGAGTTCATCCTGGCATTTGATGACATTTCAGTTACCATATAAGCACCAGCAGTAGCAAAGGATGAATTATAGAGAGAGGGCAGGACATTAGGTGATAATGGAATTGTCACTTAGGTGGCATGGCAATAATAGTCATTATTGAGATTTGTTAAGCTCCTGGCTTTTTTACAATCAGAGAGTGAACATAGACAAAAATAAAATGCTAAGTAATGAATGAACAATTTTTAAAATGTATGAAAAATCAGAATGTTTTCATGGCAGATTTGAGAGATCATCTGGAGTTTTAGGGCAGCTATGGCTAAGGATGAAGCCTACAGTCTGATCGCGCATCTAGCTTTTAAACATCAGCCTGACTAGGGCTCTTCTACTAAATAAGAAGTAAGACTTTGAGACATAGGATGGATACATTTCAGCAGATCCAAGTGAGGCTGAGATCTTGATTCTCCATTTCCCTTGAACTATCCTTGTCTGTTGAAGGAGATACCAGACCCCCAACACACACACACACATACCATATGTAAGGGAATCAACCGTCCTCTGCACAAAGACTCAGCGGTTGCACCTGGGGTAATTGCCCCATCACTTAACTTTGTTTCTAGGCCTACAACAGGAACTAGATCACAATGTAAGCTGGATAGAGAGGTACAAGGTCTGCTCTGAGAACAGATAGCTTAAAAACCAAAAAAAAAAAATTTTTAAAGATCTTCCAGTTTGTATCTGTGGGAGTTAGGAGAGTATATGTAGGAGAGAATTATAAAGATTTTAGACTAATGGGGAAGAAACATAAATCTCAATCCAGTCAAACTCATTACTGTAGAAACACTCCCTTGGGATTCAGAATTTAATATATTGATTCACATGTTCAAAAGTGACATTAATAGTTTGCCATTAAAAGTGGTATTAATAGGGTCACTAATTGAAGCCTGAACTAAACATTGACTTATAGTCAAGAAGCTAGAAATACCACCATTTTGTTACACACTGTAAAGGAATTAATCCAAAGGCTCAGAGAAATGGATGTGTTGGAATAGTAGTACTCTGGACAACCTCCTCAGCCAACCCCTAACCACCATTACCCAAAAGAACTGAAAATGATTGCTCTGCAATTCATTAATAAATGCATCAATAAATGTATTGTTGGTAAGAATATAAATGTCCTTGAAGAGTTCTATGGAAGTTGTCATTGGTAGTGGTAGACTAGAGATGTGGGTGAAGATGCCACAGGGAAATTGAGTTCACTGCTATCAAGAAGAATCACAGTATTCCAGAGAATGAAAGCCAGGAGGCTACACATAACCATCAGAGAGAAGATATGGAAAATAACCAATATAAACCTGAAATTTAGAGTGATGATTAGTGTTTTGATTTACAGAGATATGTAGGAATGGATAATTGATGAGGGATTTCTAGAAATAAAATGAATGAGCAACCAATTAAAGTTCTGTTTGACATACATTAATATTATATGTTTGATGGACAGATGAGTAAGTTACCAATGTTTTAATTCATGTCCTCTTACCCAGTTGCCAACCCTAGACAGATTTCCAAACCTGAAATCCCTTCATGTGAGAGAAGATGGGTAATTTTAAGGAAAGACACTACACCATGGCCACAATTACATCCTGAGGATCTTGATCCATTTTTCCCAAGAGAGATTTCTGCCATATATGAAGGTGTCTGTGTATCATATAAAGGAAAACACCAGACTTTCTGGGAATTATTAGATATGGTCTATAAACCTATACGAATTCCAAGAGACCCAATGCCACCATGATCTGTTATTCAGAGTAAAGACTTATGGAAGTCAGGTATTAAATGGAGTCTTGGCTCAGGTTTACCAGAGTTTAAGGATATTTGAAACAGAGCTTCAGTCCCTGTGAAAGTTGATCTATTTCTTGTTTAGTCTCATTCCTAATATATTGCCTTTTTAAATCTCAACCTAATACTTGGGGGAGGGGTACACCAGCCCTACCACTCTTTGGTGGTCCATGAACTATAATTTTTGTCTTATAGCTCCATGTGTGCCAACCTCTTGACTTTTTGGTAGTATCTTCCAGAATTGTCAGATTCTCCTTAGGAGGTCAGTATTCCCAAATACCAAGATAACATCTACAGGTTTCCTGATTTTCCTGGATCCTAATCCTTTGTTAGAGTCTAATGTCTTCAATCTGATTTTTCCAATATTTTTTGTAGTTTTCCTAGTTGTTCCTAGTCTGTGGGTTGACCAAAAATTTCCAGTCCACCATTCCCAAAAGAGGAACTCTTTATCTGTGTTTTTTAACTAAAGTAAATATTTTAATTAAAGCATAATATATAAACTGAAAAGTGCACAAATCATGAGTGCATAGCTTGATGAATTTTTTACAAATTGAACACACTCAATAAATAAATTAAATATTATGAGAATCCCATTAAGGCTCCATGGGGTCTATTCCCAGGTATTACATTTCCAAATGTAAGCTCTATCCTGACTTCTATCACCATAGTTTTGAGCCTTTTTCAGTCATTACACAAATATAATCATGCTGTGCCTGACTTGTTTCTCTGCATATCAACTCTATGCCAATTTGATGTTTTTCTATTTGTTTTTCCTTAGTAGACTTTAATTTTAGAGCATATTTAGGTTTACAGAAAAAATTGCACAGAAAATACAAAGTTTCCTTATGTCCCCACACGTCCACACACAATTATTTTCATTATTAACATCTTGAATTATTGTGGAACATTTTTTAGATTTATTGAACCAATATTGATGCAGTATTATTAACCAAAGTCCATATATTTTATGTTAGGTTTTATGTTGTATAGTTCTATGTGTTTTCACAAATTCATAACATCATATATCCACAATTATAATATTATACAGAATAGTTTCACTGCCCTAAAATTGCCCTAGGCCCCACTTATTTTCCTCCTGCCCCTCCCCTGAATCCCTGGAAACCACTGATATTTTTACTATCTCAATAGTTTTGCTTTTCCCAGAATGTCATGTAGTTGGAATCATATGGTATCTAGCCTTTTCAGATAGCTTCTTTAACTTAGCAATATGCATTTACGGCTCCTTAATGGCTTTTTATGTCTTGATAGCCCATTTCTTTTTCTAGTTGTCTATTCTCTCGCCAATACCATTACTGTCTTGATTACTGTAACTTTATAGTAAGTCTTGAAGTCAAGTAGTATCAGTTCTCCAACTTTGTTCCTCTCCCTCAAAAGGTTTTAAAATGTGGATTTTATTTTTATACAGGTATGATGAGGTCAGAAGATCGGGGGATAATTGCCAGTGGAAGACAGTTTATCACTCACAGTTCCCGAGTTGGGGGGTAGGAGGAGGGCGCATCACACCACACATGAAGCACCATGGAGAGAACACAGAGTTCAGTTGCAGGTAGAGAGAATGAGGGGAATTTGGGGATAGGCTTCATAGTAATTTCATGGGAAGTAAGGGCAAAGCAGGGTAAGCAAGCTAAACAGGTTAGGATTGCCTACTTTGAATAATTCACTGGGCTCTGGGGCTATCCCTAGTTGTCTGATGCCAGGCCCTGGGGTGATTAGGATAAGGAAATAGTGTCCCTCAGCCTAAGAGCCTGAAAAAGTAGGCAATTGGGGGGTATGACCTCTGGATTGCTTTGTTTGCATATGAAAGGAAACTTGTTTGTTATCTCTGTGAATCTGCTAACTCTGGGAGGGGCGGGTTTTTCCCTGATCAGAAAGACCGCAAATGTCAAAGCATCAGATATGGAAACTAGAAAACATGATTAATGTCTAATTTTTGACTCCCACCTTTGTTAGACTCTGGTCTTTAATTTCTATCGGCCTCATCCTGTGATTCTCTCAAACCAACAGCTTGGGTTTGTAATTACATCCAAATAAGCATCCTCAGAGTGGGAGCAATTGCTAGTGTTCCCCTCTGGATTCTTGCTTTCTCTCAGATTTTGACCCGAAAATTCCTACCATACTTTTAGCTTGTCAGTGTATTTACGAAGATTTAAAAAATATTTTTCCAGCAAATTTAGTTGTTTTCAGAAGGTTTGTTCAAATAACCAGACTAGTCACTACCAGAAATAGGAGTTCTCAAGTTTTTTCCCTCGCTCCTTTTTTCTGTGAGTATCCTAGGAGTACAAAACATTCAGTAGTGACATTTTATTCCTAATGCTTATATTTCGGTTTAGCTTTCTTATTCCAGAATGTTTTTGTTCGTAAAGTCATGGGCTGAATCTCAACCCTGGTTGTGTTTAAAAGGAACTTCACAGGGGGGGTGCTCATCCTTCTACCTGTCCTGTTGTTCATTGGCATGTGAACTAAACTAAAATAAAAGGCTTCCCCCCCCCCACTGGCTGACTGAATGGACCCCCTCCTGGCCAAGGGGATATCCTAAAACTGAATTGCCTGCCACAGGGAGGGAGGCCAGACATGCCTCATCATGCCCCCTACCTTCTTGGAGATATCCTTTGTAATTCATTAACAGGCCTAAGGCTAGGCAAGACAAACCTGCAGGTCCTCGATTTACACAACAAATATATGTCAGGTGGCTTGTCTCTTATCTAAAAACATTCCAAGCCTTTAGACAAAGCTTCATTTTTTAGCCAATTACAAGTCAAAGAGTCTTTAAACCCACCTATAACCTGTAAGCACACCCCCCCCATGGCCCATCTTTTCGGGCCAAACCAATGTATGCCTTCCATGTATTGATTTATGACTTTACCTGTAATCCCTGTCTCCCTGAAATGTATAAAACCAAACTGTAACCCAACCACAACAAGTCCACTTGCTCAAGGCTTCTTCGCCTCGGGTCATGGTCCTCAGATTTGGCTCAGATTAAACCTCTTTAAATTATTTTACAGAGTTTGGCTTCTTTTCCATTGATAGGTACCTGCTTCATCATGCCTCTTATTGCACATAGATATGCTTATATTTAATATCTGTCTTCTCTACTAGATCAGATCAATTTATGTATTTTATTTATCTCTGTATCACTATAATGCCTACTGTGGTGCTTTCCAAATCACAGGACTTGATGGATAATTGAGGAATAAAAGTCATTCCTGTACAATAATTCCCAGAAGAGAATTAAGAAATTCAGTTCTTTGAATTTATATTCAGGCATTGGGTATAGAAACCAGGACAGAAACTACGTACATAATTTCTCCAAGTGCCAAGCATACCTGCATTCACCAACCCTTGCCTTCATCTCTTAAGCCTTATCAAATCAATCTTTATGTAAATGACTTATTTGGAGAATTTATTTTCTCCTGGCCTCTCAGTGTTTTGTAGCCTTTCTGTCAGAAAGTACTTAAACTTCCCCATGCTAAAAGAAGACATAGCTACATTTTCAGTGCTTTACGGAGATGAAAAGCCTTTTTGCAGTCTGAATTATTTTCTTCTGGTATTAAATAAGATGTCCTTGTCCAAGTTTAGTCGTTTATTTTCTCTCTTGCTTTAGTTCTCCTTAAATCTCAGAAGGCCCTAGTCCTTAGAATCCCAGAAGGCTATAAATACCCTCCAATCCAATTATAGAATCTAAATTGACATTTGAATACAGACTAGGCTATTTTCAGCCTCTTATATAACACTTAAAAAAGGTTTGGACATCTAAGTGTCCAAATAAACCCTTTATAAAATGCTTAAGTGCATTTTCTTCCAATTGTTTAATATTTCAGGACAAATGTCGTTTTTTTTACAACTGACTTTCTGCTGCCTCTTTCAACATTCAAAAGACCTACAAGACTCTAAGTCATCAAACTCAAAGTCACATGTCAGCTTCCTTGATCTTTTAGATATAAGTTGGTAAGTGTATTTTCTTTGCCAGTTACTATCTGAAGAAAGAAACATTTTCTACCAGGATTTCAAATTTGAATACATTTGCATAAATTATTTTTATTGTTATGAAAAAGATTCTGCACCAAAGTAAAAATTTATTTGCTCTTTTCTTGAAATGAAAAAGCTTCTGCTCTGAGTGCATATACACACACAAATACAAACACCTATACACATACACATACACATACACACCACATCTTAATACATCAAATTGAAATGTTGAGGAGTCAAGTAATAGAAATAAGTAGGAGGGCAGGAAAGCTCAACAGTGTACATTTCTCTTTTTTTAATGAAAGATGATTTTGAGAAAAATAAAAACTTTAGGAATGATATGGATTATAGTAGAAAAGCAGAGAACACAGTCCAGAAAAAAAAATAGTATGTGAGGAAACTCAGAAACAAAAGGAGAATTAAACCATGCTATCATTTATTAATTATTTAATTAGAGTCTATTATGTGTCCAGTACTGTTGTAAGGGCTGCACATCATTTAGAATACATTGCTATGGTCCCTTCCCCAAAGAAACAATCTAAATAAGGATATGAGGCATTTATATAGGCAAATTAATTATAAAGTAATGCAAGATAGTATCTAACCTATTCACATGCATGCATGATTTAAAGATCCCTAAGAGTTATGAAGAGAAAGAGCATCTGTGTGGGCTTTAGTAGTCAGGGAAGTTTTATTGGAGAACATGAGACATGAAGGAGATTTGAAACAATGGAAAACAATGGGAAAACAAGTATATAAAACAGCATTAAAAAAGATATAAAAACACTACTATGGTTATGGCCAAGAATAAAGGATATTTTTCCTATAACCAAATTCTTGAGAAGAAGTTAATGATTTAGGGGGATGTTGAAAGCTGTTTGGTTTATAAACTGTGATTGAAATTGAGCAACATCCTCTTGACCTTCCTTATCTTTGAGTGTGTTCACCATCCATATCCTTGATTTACCTATTTTCCTAACCCTTTGTCCTTTTTTATCATCTCCCTAACTTTAGAATTAAAGAGAAGAAAGTTCATATGAGTTCAAATCTGATAATTCCAGCAAATCAGATAATTAAAATTGAATTATTCCAGAAAAGTCAGACACGGTAAAAATAAGTTTCACTTGAACAAGCAGCATGCAACTATGTTTTAGTCTCTTGGAAAAAGTATATGAATAGATAATCTTAATGGTAAGGTAAAGAACAGGTGGCATAAAATGTGGTGGGTAGAAAGCTGATTAGAAGTTATAAGACAAATTCTGACATCGGAGCTACCACTTTAGCATGTTATTTAATTTTTTTAGACTCTATTCAGGTCAAAAACTTTAAGTGCATGGTAAACCACAAATTATGTAATATGATAGGGATTCAACTGTTAATAAAGCAAATTGTTTCTGCCCATAAGAAACATAATCTATAGAGAGAGCCAAATATATAAGGAGATGAATTCAAATCAACATGCTAAATGTAATGATGAAGATGCTCACAGGTTACTCTGCCCAAGAGAGGGCATTTAGTGCACTTGCCTTTGTCTCTACTGCAAGATAGAGACAAAGACACTTGTGCTATCTACCAGAATGTTATGTTCAAAATGAGGTAGCTACATGAAAGCATCTTGTTTCCTGATACAAAGGAAAAGGCTCTTGTAGCAGGTGCATGGAACTACCTAAGCCAATAAATCATGGCCCAGATGATGAATAGTGAACATACACAAGTGTGTCATGTCAAGCAACTCCTTACATTTTACAGCCATTAAAGTAGCCAGCAAGCTGGGAAATGCTGAGTGGTGCATACATTATACCTGGTTTCTCCCAAATCTCTGAACCTGATGCTGAAAGTAAAAATGATTAGGCCTCTTGGAGGAGGGATGGCCTTTATAAGATTATGTAAAGTTCTGGAGATAGTCTCTTCTCTTTCCCTTTACCCTGACACTTTCTGGCTATTTCATCTGCAAGAGATTCAAGGTGAATTCTTGTAATTTCCTCCCGTTTCTTCTAATGTCTTAGCCTTGGTCTTTCTGTTCCCCCCCATCCCAAGGGATCATCGATCTATTTTGTTTCATAGGCAGAAATGCCACAGCCTTGTGACACAGATTTTATGCTTATGCCCCTTCCCAATTCCATAAACATACAGAACATGTAGTGGAATCATGAAAGAGAACCCAAGGGCTAAAGACTCCTTAGATGAGAAACAAAGTGTAAATTCATTAAAGAACCCTGATTTGATCATTCCACAATGTATACATGTACCAGAACATCACATTGTACTCCATAAATAATTATAATTATTATTTGCCAATTTAAAATAAAATTTAAAAAGAAAACTAATTTTTAAAAACATGAAAATGGCAATCTTATATTTAACTATGCATATTTAAATTCCTTCACTCAATTTAATAGAAAGAACTACAAGGATAAGAATATAAGAGTCAAATACAGAGAAACTGTCCTGATTCAGAGGTCCAGGATTTTCTAGCGTTTGGGTATCAGACCAGTATATTTGTCTCTCGACTCCTGTGACCACGGATGTGTGTGACAAAGGCAAAAACAGCTAACACATGGATGGCAGTTACTACGTGTTAAGTGCTGTTTCAAGCACTTTGATATATTATCTACGTTAATTCTTTTAATAGCCTTATATATTATAGTATGCTCTATTATTTATGTTATACAAATGAAAAAAAAAATGAGTCACACTGAAGTTCATAGCTCTAAGTGGCAAAAGGAAGATTCAAACTTTAGCATTCTGGCTCCTGAGTCCATGCTCTGAGGTACAGTGTTTTAATGCTTTTATAATAATGCTAATTAAATGGATATTGATATTAGGGAAAGAAACCAACATATTAGAACAGAATATACATGGAAGGAGATACATACAGCACAAGGAAAATAATTTAAATTGTCTTCTCCATATTAAAGGTAATGTTCTTAAACTGAGAACATTTTCTCATTTATCAAATAGCTTTTGAAAATATTAAATGGCTTTTTAAACTTTTAGGTATTTCTATAATATAGACAATCATTCCCCTATTATTACGGATTAATAATTTCTTGTAAAAATCATCAAAGGGGATATCTATATCTAGATAGACTGAGAGAAAGAGGCATTAATATTCTGAGTCTGACAGTATACTTAAAGTGAAGGCATAGGGAAAATGTTTTTATTGTAATAATAGTTATCACTTTATCTCTCCCAAACTCATTCAGAGAAAAGTTATCCAGATGCGAGGTTTCAACAAAACCACAGTGGTTACACAGTTCATCCTGGTGGGCTTCTCCAGCCTGGGGGAAGTCCAGCTGCTGCTTTTCGTCATCTTCTTTCTCCTGTACTTGACAATTTTGGTGGCCAACGTGACCATCATGGCTCTTATTTGTCTCACCCGGACTCTACACACTCCCATGTATGGTTTCCTATTCATCCTTTCATTTTCAGAGTCCTGCTACACTTTTGTCATCATCCCTCAGCTGCTGGTCCACCTGTTCTCAGACACCAAGACTATTTCCTTTGTGGCCTGTGCCACCCAGCTTTTCTTCTTCCTTGGCTTTGCCTGCACCAACTGCTTTCTCATTGCTGTGATGGGATATGATCGCTGCGTAGCAATTTGTCACCCCCTGAGGTACACACTCATCATGAACAAAAGGCTAGGGTTGGGGTTGGTTTCTCTATCAGGAGTCACAGGTTTCTTCATTGCTCTGGTGGCCACCAACCTCATCTGTGACATGCCTTTTTGTGGCCCCAACAGGGTCAACCACTATTTCTGTGACATGGCACCTGTTATCAAGTTAGCCTGCACTGACACCCATGTGAAAGAGCTGGCTCTATTCAGCCTCAGCATCCTGGTAATCATGGTGCCTTTTCTGTTAATTCTCGTATCCTATGGCTTCATCGTTAACACCATCCTGAAGATCCCTTCAGCTGAGGGCAAGAGGAAGTCCTTTGCCACCTGTGCCTCACACCTCACTGTGGTCTTTGTCCACTATGGTTGTGCATCCATCATCTACCTTCGGCCCAAGTCCAGGTCTGCCTCAGACAAGGATCAGTTGGTGGCAGTGACCTACACAGTGGTAACTCCCCTACTTAATCCTCTTGTCTACAGTCTGAGGAACCAGGAAGTGAAAACTGCACTGAAAAGAGTTCTGGGAATGCCTGCGGCAACCAAGATGAGCTAACAAAAAACTTTAAAATTAACTAGGAAAGTCATGGAAGAAATCAAAAGCATGGGATTTTCCCTGACCTTTGAGACATGACTTTGATTATGCTTTAGACATGTCTTGGACAGTGTTTCCAAGAACTAAGGCTACTGTTTCTTGCCTTTTTCTTTTCTCCCATATAAGAAAAAGTTTGCATCAATCTACACCCGACATTGTCCAATGCTTGGAAGGAGAGAAAGAAAGAAAAAGAGAGAGAGGGAAAGAAAGAAAGAAAGACAAAGAAACAAAGAAAGAAGAAAAAAAAGAAGAGAAAGAAAAGGAACTCACAGTTGGTATAAAGAGAAAAGCATGAGAGTTTTTCAAGTAAGGCACAACCCAAAATGAAAGTCAGAACAAGGATTGCTCTTCTGGATGAAAGAAAGAACAGGATCTGAAGTGGCTGGAAGCATTTTATCTAGGACACAGGTATTCATCCAGTAAACCCACTATGTAGCGGGTTCTCTATGTACCAAAGAGAAAAATTTAAGATGAACAAATTTATAGTTTATGGAGGTGGGGAGTGGGTAAGTGGAAAGATGAACACTGAAAAAATATATGATAATGTAAGATAGCCAGATCTGTTAAAAATATATAAATAAAGGTTCATGAGAATCAAAAGAACAAGTATTTATTCCTTCCAAAAGAGAAAAAGGTTTGGAATTAGTAGGATGGAAGACAGGACAGAAAATTTAAACCAAGCCTTAGATAGAGAAAAAGATTTCAATGCTAAGGAACTGGGTTTTCCAGTGGCAAAAACATTAGTTACAACTACCAGAATTGTTGATTTTTTTTAAAACTTAATTCTAGATTTTTATTATGTTAATTTTAAATTAAATATATTTTATTTTTGTAGTTTATGCTTTGTTTTCATATAGTGATATGTTTAAGTCATTCATATCATATAATTTTATTTTATAATGGACTAAAAACAACCAAGAATGACATCCTCATTCTTGCTGCTCAAATGGAATATAATGCTCTGAAGAGGCACAAATGGCCCTAATCTCAGTTGACCATCCCTATGGTGGTCATAATATAATACTTGTATGAACCTAGCATTTTCTTGTAATAATTTGGATTATAAACACTGATCAGAATTGATGTTAAATTCTAACTCTATCACTGTCAAGATATGTAATTTGAGACATGTTATTTAAAACTATTGAAACTGAAGAGCCTTGAATGTTTACACCTGGACAGCTGAGATTTTTTTTGGGGGATGAATATGTGAATTATCTAGTTAGCACCATGTTTGTCTTCTAGTTGAGAGAGTCAATTACTGTTAATTATACCCTTATTCTGACCCAACCCATACTAGAATAAAAACCTCCTGATTTGTTAAAAATATGTTAAATCACACAAACGGAAAGCTATGTTATTATTACTTCTATGACTGTGAAAATTATATATACACATGAGAAATATTTTTATATAACAGATTAACCAGCATGCTCTATTTCCTCTGTAAAGCAACCTGACTGATTTCTATGGGACAATCAACACTCATGTTTAATAGATTACTTTCTATCATGCCTGCATATTTCAGCCCCTACAAGTTGTCAGATGTGTTTATTCTCAAAACTATTTATAACAGTTGTATTTATTATTTTATTTACTCTACTTGTGAAATGTAATTTTATACTATCTAACCTGGTGAAGTATGATTGCAAAAAAAACTATTCATTTCTAATACAGCCAAGTGAGTGTTTTGGAAAGACTAAATATGCTCTAGAAAATAAAATCATAGAAATCTGAATGTCTTATTTACTTGGATTATTTTGCAAGTGTCTATGAGTTTCTGCTCATCTTTAAATTCACCAGAATTTATGTAATGCTTTATAGGTGGCTAGAAGTACTCTGAAGAACTCTAATCAAGTAGTCCACTATTCTAAAAAAAAGTCTTATTCCTAAATGAAAATATTCATAAATATATGTACATTTAAATATTTTGAGTTAAAATGAAACATTTTATTATATGAGTCACGCTTTTGATTTTCAGCTTTAACAGACTTTTTGGATTAATCAACAAATTACCTGGACCTATTGGGCAGGTGAAGGGTTCTGTTGTATGTTTTCAGCTATGTAAAAACATATTTTTCTATAGATGAGAATAGAAATATATTATGCAAAAAAGTGAATTGTGCTAATATTATGGGTGTATAGTTAATTAATTTTTCTTTAAAACCATCTAAGATCATATGATTTTATGAATTACTCTATAACTTAAGGTGCGTATGCATTTACAACTCTTGTTTTCCCAAGTTATTTCTCAATCCCCTACATGCCTTGTTAGCAATAAATTCACTATTTCCTTCTTGAGGCCTTCTATCCTGAGTTTTTCAAAAACCCTGGGGATTTACACATTTAAAAGGGGAATCAAAGTGGTATCCATACCAAAGCGGAGAGAGGCCTGGTTCACTAGGTGCCAGTGGTCCTTCCTGTCACCCACAATACCATCAGTATGTGACTGACAGGCAGTGCTGGTTCACTCTCTTTACAGCCGACTCCCCAAGCGGCATGATTCTTTGAGGGATATTAATCTATTTCTCCCAGATAAATTATGATTTCTTCACACTTGTACTCCTCAGGTTTTAGCTCTGCTCCTCTTTAATTCCCATTCACAACTTTGTCTGAACCACCAGCTGCCTCAGGAACACTAAGTCAGAATTTGTTCTATTGTGTAAGCACTTCAGACTCCAAGTTGCCTTCTCTCTTTTCTCCATGGGGATACATGCCTACTACAGGGCAGCTTCTCCTTTCAAACTGTCAAAAGACAATTTGATCATTACACAGTGTGCACATGTATCAGAGCATCACACCCCATAAATATGTACATTTTTTTTTAAAAGTTGAAAGATCTAATTACCCTTCTTTCCCCCAATGAGGGAAGTCACTTGTAAAGCAAAATACCCTTGCAACTCCAGGGTTTCCTCTATATACATTTTCAAATGTGTCTGCCTACCTACCTGTGAAAATTGCTTCCAGTGATTTGAAGGTGATTTTCTCACTAGAAAAGTGAGACGATTAAAGAAAAAAAAAATGAGATTAAAACTGGCAATATACTTCCTCTTCCTCTGACAGGGTACTCCACACTAGCCATTATCATTTCAATAATAAATAAAATATAAGCTTGAAAAAAAGATAACTTGAAGTGTTCTATAAAATGTCATATTTAACTAGAGTACTTATTTTAAGGAAAACAATTTATGTTTGCTGTCTCCAATAAGTAGCCTAAGAAAGTACCTACTACATGTCTCAAAAGAGAAAGTCATAGATCTTTCTCTTTGAAGTGATGTGAATATCAGATTTTTATCACGGAGAAAGGAAAGTTTTTCTTGAAAGAAGAGGTTGTAAGCTTTTCAATTTATTTTTCATGTCAGTTTTTTTCTAAAATCATACATTAATATAAATGTCCAATAATTAATATTTTCATTAAAAATGCAGGTGTTTGTTTTGACCAATATTTTGAAATATAAAAGGTTCTTTTAAGTTTTTTATTAGCCACAAAGTAAATTTAAATTTTTTTCATTTAAAAAAATCATTCCCTTTTGTATAGTAGAATCAATTATTTTTGCAACTAATAAACTAAAAGAACTTGAATAATAAAGGAAAAAAATCTCCTCATACTACAGTACAGATGTCAGAATAAGATCATAGTCCTTTTAGCAAGTAGGTTTTTTTTTTAAATAAAAAACTCCTGGCTTACTATGGGTCTTTAGTAGAGACCAAATAGCCAGAGGACACAATCAGATTATCTGATGCATATAAACATAAAACTGGGTATGCTCAATGACTTTTAGTCATTAATTGGAAGAAGTACATATGTGACTTGGATAGAAAAACCCAAACACACAAATATATGAGTATATAGTTTACAATCCCAGAATACATATATTTTTGAGTTTTAAATGTTGGCCTCTAATTTAATTTTTTCTTTGTATAAATTTAAGGGGTACAAGTGCAATTTTGTAACATGGATATATTGCATAGTGATGATAAAGAAAATGTGGTATATATACACAATGAAATACTACTCAGTCATAAAAAAGAATAAAATCATGTCTTTTGCAGCAACATGGATGGAACTGCAGGTCATTATCTTAAGTGAAACAACTCAGAAACAGAAAGAATGCATATTTTTTAAAAGCATACTCCTATTCTTCTTTCAATCTGAAATTATGCCATTAAAAGGCATTCCCCATGACCATATTACTGAGCATGAAAACCCCTAAGCCTTGTTTACACCTAGTTCTGCTTGATAATATCAGTACCAAGAAGAAATTGACTCTGTGGTCATTCCGAGATGGCCCTGAACAGGTCAAATATTCAAGCAGAATATGTGTTTTCCCACTTTATTTGGGTGAAGAGACATCCAGGGTTTAGTTTCACAAATCCAAGAAAGTTGTTATGGTCTTGCCTAATTATCAGAGACCTGGAAGAAAGGTCAGACCATTGGTTACAAGGAAATCTGGGAAAGAGATAGGTAGAAAGGATTCTAAGAACAATTCTTGAATATAAATATAATTGTATCTACATAAATGTTCATCAATAGAACCCCAAAACACAAAATGGTATTAATAATCCAGGAGATATGGTAACCTACCCTGAGACCATCGGTTATCTTCCTCCCCAACCAACCTGGTGTATGTGAAATGGGCTGATGGACAAAGTGGCTATGTTAGCGGTGGTGGAAGATATCCGTGCGCTCAGAAAGATGTATTGTGCCTCATAAAAGCTCACCTGTCTACTCTTCAGGGCAAGATACCAACAATACATATTAACCATGAATTTTTATGTGTTTTTCTTCTGTTTGTCGTAATTCTGCCTTACACTTGTTGAAATTACCTATTGAGAACTCAGTATGGCACCAGCTTTGAGAAAACATCTTGAAACTGAAGTATGCCATCTTGTGGAATAAACATTTGATCTGAAACAGTGATTGATATATGGTAGGTTTGAGGGAACACTAGGAGTGAGGTAGAGGGACCAACTCTCAATAACTCACCTCCAATTTTACTCAAAATATTTTATTTCCAAACTTTTCTCTGTGCTCTAACCCAATTCTCTAAACTGGTCTATAGAATTTTGGTCCCAAAGAAAGAGTACTTCCTTGATAATAGAGTCATTAGATCAACAAGAGCAATTGTTCATTGCAGGTTTCCCAAACTACTGAACAAACAGGGAAATAAAGGAATTATGATGTTGCTTGGGCTGACTTGCCTGACTATCAGAGGGAAATAAGGTCACAATTATATAATGGAGATAAGAAGAAGGGGTAGAATGTTGAGAATCTTTTTTCATGCCTTACTACACTACCATGCCTAGAGATAAAAGAAGACACCCACAGTTCCATGAAAGCAGTTTCTCCAAGGAGTCTAACTTGTTTGTAATAAAGATTTTAATCAAATGCCAACCAACTGCTAAGCTAAATAATGTAAGGAAACATGACAAAGGCAAATGAGCAGATTAAGCATAAATAAATAGCAATTATATCACGATAATCAGTGGCAGAAGTTGTAGCCCCTAATGATACTTCAATTTTTTAGAAAATTTTTCCTTTTTTTGTCTTTTTTTCTTTATTTCAATAAATTTAGGGGGTACAAGTGTTTTTTGTTACATGGATGAATTGAATCACACTGATGACAGGGCTATTAGTGTACCCATCACCAGAATAGTCTACTTTGTATCCGATAATAATTTTTACCCCTCACCACCTTCCCACTCTCCCACCTTCTTAACTTCCAATGTCCATTACACCACTTTATGACCGCATTTACCCATCGTTTAGTTAACTCCCACTTATTAGTGAGAACATGTGGGATTTGTCTTTGCATTCCTGAGATACTTCACATAGGATAATGGCCTTCAGTTCCATCCAAGTTGCTGCAAAAGACATTATTTCGCTCCTTTTGATGGCTGAGTAGTACTCCATGGTATATATTAATATATGTCACATTTTCTTATCCACTCATCAGTTGAGGGGAACTTAGGTCTATTCCATATCTTTGCAATTGTGAATTGTGCTGTGATAAATATTCAGGTACAGGTGTCTTTTGATGAAATGACTTATTTTCCTTTAGGTAGATACCCAGTAGTGGTAGTGTTCAATCAAATGGTAGGTCTACTTTTAGTTCTTTGAGGAATATCCATACTGTTTTCCACAGAGGTTGTGCTAATTTGTGTTCCCACCAACAATGTATAAGTGTTCACTATTCACCACATCCACACCAACATCTATCATTATTTGACTTATTAATAGTGGTCATTCTGATAGGGGCAAGGTGTTACCTCATTGTGGTTTTAATTTGCATTTCCTTGATGGTTAGTGATGTTGAGCATTTTTTATTTGTTTGTTGTTTATTTGTGTATCTTCTTATGAAAAAAATCTATTCATGTTTTTGGCTCACTTTTTGATGGGGTTATTTGTTTTTTTCTTGCTGATTGGTTTGAGTTCTTCATAGATTCCGGATATTAGTCCTTTGTCGGATGTATAGTTTGTGAATATTTTCTCCCATTCTGTAAGTTGTCTATTTATTCTGCTGATTATTTCCTTTGCTGTACAAAAACTTTTTAGTTTAATTGAGTCCCATTTATTTATTTTTGTTGTTGTTATATTTGCTTCCAAGGTCTTAGTCATAAATTCTTTGCGAAGGCCAATGTCCAGAAAAGTTTTCCTACATTTTCTTCTAGAATTTTTATGTTTCAGATCTTACATTTAAGTCTTTTATCCATCTCCATATCAGTAGCCTTTCTGTACACTAATAACTATCAAGCTGAGAGTTAAATTAAGAACTCAATACTACTATTCAGAAAAAATGGTGGTCTGATAGAGTCCTCCCACTGCACCACTCCCAGGGAAGGAGGTGAAGAACGCCAGCGGTTACATGTGACCACAGACCGCTCACTCCGAAAACAGCATTGCGAATTACAGAGAAACAACGCAGAACGCTTAGCCCAAGAAAACAGGTACAAAATTTTCACAAAGATTGGAGGGCGCACGGAGCACAATAGAGCCCAGAGCACGGGACGGACGCGCTCCCCAGGTCCACGCAGCATGACCTGCCCCCTAAGCGGTTATGCACTTCCCCATCCACTCAGTCAGGGACAAGCCCAGAGTTGGGGCAGGGCGGTTGCACAAGGCAACAGACCCTGTGGAGATGGAGTAACTCGAAAGCCAAACACAACTCTCAGCAGCAGTATACAGAGACCCCGCAGGGGTGGGGATCACACTGGGCAGAGATACAGCTTCCCGGGACAGTGCGCGGGAACATGCAGGCTGGCACTGCGCCACTGGAAGTCAGTGGGACTGGGCCCAGGAGTTTAACGGAGATCGGGACACGCCCTTAGAGGATGCTAGCAAGTGCCGCCACCGCGGCCAGCGGAGAAAAGCTGCACTCCGGGTGCGATCGGAGCCCGGCTGTGCGCCAGGCTGGCAGCGGCAGCCATCTTGGCAGCCACCCGCCCAGAGCTGGGAGCCGCGTCTCTAGCTCTGCCTCACGCCAGCCTGGGGCTCTCCTGCTGGGGCGAGACAGGCTTTGCCTTTGGTGGCCAGGGAGAGCTGCATCCGTGGATTCCAGGTGGGACGAGATCCCGGAACTGTAGCGACAGGACCTTTGTGTATTGGAAACAGCTTGCAGCTCGTCCATATGGTCCTGCTATCCCGGCTTTGGCCTCCGACAAGTCCACTACGTGCAGGTCCTAGTGCCCGCCCTTCAGGTCCCAGCCCTCCTGTATCCCATAGATCGGTCATTTTGAAGGTTGCTGGCTATAGTGACTCATTTGGTATAACTGCTGGTTCTCATGACAACCAAATACCTCAAGAGCCACAGGCTGAACCAGAGCAGCTCCCCATAATTCTGCCCATTACAATAGGGAATTTCGCACCATCCAAGAGCACTTCCAGTCGCCACTACTCCCCCCTCCCCGTGGGAACATCCCCCCAGTGGAGACTACTGTTGATAGAGATGGCCATCTGCCTCACCTTGGGGTCTAGTGGTGGAAAAGGGGTGCACAATTGGAGATCCCCCTATCAACCAGTATCACGTGGAGACACACATCAGAAGGGCAGACACACGTGCCTAGATAAGCAACCTCTGAGCTGTGTAGAATTTTCCCAATTCAGCTTTCACACTGCAGCCAAAAGAAATTGTGTTTCTACGTGCACCTCAGGAGGAGCAGGGTCAAAGTAATCCCTAAGAGCTACAAGGCCCCTCCCAAAGCATGGGGCTTTCACATACCCCAACTGGGGGATAAGAGTCTGCCACGGACATAACAGAATACCTAGCTAATAGGGAGCTGTGGACTCATATCCTCAAGTACAATTCATTAGCTTAGAGATCAAGCTGGGAGGTCATTCTCACCACACTCCACTGGGAAGAAGAGAAGACCACAGGTCAGAGTTAACTCAAGAGCCACCAAACTTGCTAAAATACACCTAAGGCAATACAGGCCACTACTTCTCTCCCTGGCTTTGCCAAGGAACAAAAATTGTGGGCCTGGTGACAGGGCCATAAACTAGCTCTAACAACCCCAGCTCTCGAACAAGAGGCCAGATGAGAAAAAACCAGTGAAAAAACTCACGGAAAATGAAAAATCAGAGTGAAAAGTCACCCCCAAAAGAAACCATCAGTTCCTCAGCAATGGATACCAACCCAAATGAAATGGGTAGAATGACAGAAGAGGAATTTCGTTTATGGATTATAACAAAAGCTCAATGAAATTCAAGAGAAAATTGAATCCCAGCACAAAGAAACCACAAGAAATATGCAAGAAATGAATGAAAAATTCTCCAAAGAAATAGAAATATTATCGAAAAATCAAATACAAATCCTGGAAATGAAAGAAGCATTCAAGGATCTACAAAACACAGTGGAAAGCCTTAAGAATAGCCTGGACCATGCAGAGGAAAGAATTTCATAGCTAGAAGACAGCTCCTATGCGCTAAATAAATCAGCCAAAGAGAAAGAACACAAAAACAAGAAGCAGGAAAAAAGCATAAAAGAAATGTGGGATTATGTAAAGAGGCCAAACATAAGGATCATAGGTATCCCTGAGGGAGAGGAAGAAAATTCGCGTAGGCTGGAAAATCTATTTGAAGGAATAATAGAGGAAAATTTCCATGGCTTAGCCAGAAATCTCGACATCCAAGTACAAGAAGCACACAGGACTCCTGGGAGAGTCAACGTGAAAAGGCATTCACCATGCCACATAATTATTAGACTGACCAAAGTAAACACAAAAGAGGCACTCCTCAGAGCTGTAAGACGAAAAGAGCAGGTAACCTACAAATGGAAACCCATCAGATTAACTGCAGATTTCTCAGCTGAAACCTTACAAGCCAGAAGGGAATGGGGAGACATCATCAATCTCCTAAAACAAAACAAAGGACAACCCAGAATTATGTATCCTGCCAAACTAAGCTTCTCATACAAGGGAGAAATAAAGACGTTTCCAGATAAGCAATCACTGATAGAATTTGCAAAATCCAGACTGGCCTTGCAAGAAGTGCTTAGACCTGCATTATACACTAACCAGAACAACAGACACCCACATATATAAAACTATGCAAAAACTAAAACCCCAGAAACCAGATTCCACAATGACGCAAGAGGTAAAACAAAAGATACCACCCAACAGAATAATCAGAAATTTACCCCAAATATCAATTCTCTCAATAAATATAAATGGCTTGAACTGCCCCTTGAAGAGACATAGGCTGGCTGAATGGACTAAAAAATACAAACCAAGTATCTGTTGTCTTCAGGAAACACACCTTACACACAAAGACGCATTCAGACTCAAGGTGAAAGGATGGAATACAATTTTTCAGGCTAATGGAAACCAAAAGAAATCCGGAGTAGCCATCCTCATTTCAGATGACATAAACTTTAAAGCAACAAAAGTAAAGAAGGACAAAAATGGACACTATATAGTGGTGAAGGGAAAAATCTCACAAGAGGATTTAACAATCCTAAACATTTATGCACCCAACACAGGAGCGCCCAGGTACATAAAGCAAATACTGCTAGATCTAGACAACATAATAAGCAGCAATGCCATAATAGCAGGGGACTTCAACACCCCACTGACAGAACTGGACAGATCCTCCAAAAACAAAAATAAATAGAGAAATAAAAGACCTAAACAGGACTCTAGAACATTTGGGCCTAACAGATATCTACAGAACACTCCACCCAAATAACACTGAATA